>CM048744.1:848526093-850926093 GCA_026315105.1 Locusta migratoria | reverse complement strand
GTGGTGTAGATGTAGATGTAGATGTAGGACGCTAGTAAAAGCATATTGGGACAGCGATGAATAAAATAGAAATAAAAACAAGTCAGACGACTACTACTATGATGGAAGGTGGTGGACAAGGCAGGGACCTTCAGAGGAAGTGGACTCGGTCCCTCTTTCGCCTATGCAGCAGGTTGTGGAACTACTGTAGTAGGATGCTGTGGTGACAGATCAGAGATCAGATGAACTCTTGATACCAGCTAGCAGGGCTAACACCATAGTGCTAGCCCATCAACAAGATCGTTGGATCTTAGGGAACTAACCAATGAAGTCCCAGCTGGCGTCAGGCAGCAGTATCCCCATCTTCCCTGGATGACGATCAGTTCGAAGTGTAGTAGTTGCCAAACTCCGACTCCTAGCTGCAACTAGTGGCTACAAGTTTGCACTGCTTTACCTGAGACATAAGCTGAATACAGTGATTAGATCATTTGATCGACGACTACTCTCCTGAGTATCATCGATCCCAAAGATCAAATGAGCACAACTTCCAATAGCGGTAGTATATATACAGAAATCATCTGAAGCTATGACGCTTGGGTCGGTTTGTTAAGGCCACTTGTTAGCGCAGCGTTCATTCAATGAGCCTGGTAACAGCTAACTTATCACCTGGCTGTTCACTCTTCTGAAAGAGTGTTCATTTACGACAGAGCCGATAACCTGCTTCTGCCAAGCTTGGCTGGCGATTGCTTGAGAAATCCAGGATCTTACAATTTTGTTTGTTACTGTTTTTGCTGTAAGAGTGCTTCGGGAGGAGTCTGTTTGCCACGCGTCTAAATTTGCTTGAAAACGGCAATACCTGAATCTGTAGTACGTTTACAGTCACGCCACAGCCTAAACCAAACAGTCGCTAAACTACAAAAAAGGCCTTGGGCTACAGACATGATGAAGATCCAGAATGGTTGTGAAATCTTTATTTCTCTTAAGCTGCCTTCACCCTGACAACGAACTTCAACAAACTCAGTTGACAACTATTTTCAACTCGAAGTTTGACTTTGTTTTGCCGTGGTGGAATGGCTGAGCACTCTAAGGCGCATTGCTGCGGAGCACGTGGCTGCTCGCCGTCCGAGGTTCGAGTCCTCCTTCGGGCACGGGCGTGTGTGCTATTCTTAAAATTATTCTATGTTATTTTAAGCAGATTGTAACCCTAGGAACTATAAGTCTCTTAGATAGACAAACATTTGAACATTTTTTACTTTGTTTGCAACTGTTTGCAAAAGTTGTTTGAAATCTCGAGTTTCAAAAATTAGTTGAGGAAAGCTTTGTCTTTACTTCATAGTTTATGATCAGTGAGCACGAACATGGCAGAGTTAGGCAACTTACGCATGCGCATTGCCGTGTCGCCTGTTCTGTCGCTTAGGTTGGTGTTACACTGCAAGTGTAACACAAAGCAGAGCGATAAAGTAAGTTTTCAGAATTCACTCTAACCTAACCTACTTAATTCTTCCTTAATTGGTTTTGAACCACAGAGATTGACGAGGTGGGCTGGCTTGCGTACCTCAGTGATGCAGATAGCCGTACCGTAGGCGCAACCACAGCGGAGGGATATCTGTAGAGAGGACAGACAAACGTGTGGTTCCTGAAAAGGGGCAGCAGCCTTTTCAGTAGTTGCAGGGACAACAGTCTGGATGATTTATTGAGCTGGCCTTGTAACGTAAGCTAACATGTCTTTGCTTTGCAGTTACTGCGAACGGCTGAAAGCAGAGGGAAACTACGGTCGTTACTTTTCCCGAGGACATGCAGCTCTACTGTATGATGGCGTCATCTTGAATAAAATATTGTGGAGGTAAAATAGTCTCCCATTTGGATCTCTGAGCGGGGACTACTCAGAAGGATGGCATCATCAAGAAAAACATAAAAAAAATTTTACGGACCGGAGCGTGGAATGTTCTACCCCTTAATCGCGGAGCTAAGTTAGAGAATTTTAAAAGAGAAATGAATTAGTCGGAGTTAGATACGGTAGGGATGAGTGAAGTTCAGTGGCAGGAAGAACAGGATTTCTGGTCAAGAGAGTACAGGGTTACAAACGCGAAATCAGTTGGTGGTAACATGGGAGTAGGTCTAATAATGAATAAAAAATAAAAAGAATGCGGGTAAGTTACTAGGAACAGCATATTGAACGCATTATCATAGCAAAGACAGACACAAAACCAACACCGACCACATAGTACAAGTTCATATGCCAACTAGCTCTGCCGATGATGAGGACATCGAAGAAATGTGTGAGGAGATAAAACATTCAGAAAATAAGGGAGATGAAAACTTTATTGTGATGGGGGACTGGAACTCGGTAGTAGGAAAAGAAGGAAATATTATAGGTGAACATGGACTGGGGAAAAGAAATGAAAGAGGAGATCGCTTAGTAGAATTCTGTGCAGATCACAATTTAATAATCACCAACACTTGGTTCAAACATCATGAAAGAAGGCTGTATACGTGGAAGAGCCCAGTAGACACTGGACGGTACCAGATAGACTTTATAATGCTTGTTGTTGTTGTTGTTGTTGTGGTCTTCAGTCCGCAGACTGGTTTGATGCAGCTCTCCACGCCAACCTGTCCTGTGCAAGTCTCTTCATCTGAGAATACGTTCGGCAACCTACATCCTTTTGAATCTGCTTACTATACTCATCCCTCGGTCTCCCTCTACGATTTTACCCCACACTCTTCCTTCTAATGCTAAGTTGACAATTCCTTGATGTCTCAGAATATGTCCAACCAATCTATCCCTTCTCTTAATCAGGATATGCCAGAAACTCCTTTTCTCCCCAATTCGGTTAAGCACCTCCTCATTAGTTACGTGATCTACCCATCTAATTTTCGTCATTTGTCTGTAGCACCACATGGTAAGGAATAGATTTAGGAAACAGTTTTTAAACTGTAAGACATATCCAGGGGCAGATATAGACTCTGACAATAACTTATTAGTTATGAATTGTAGATTAAAAATTAAGACTGCAGAAAGATAGAAAAGTTGGGAGATGGAACCTGGACAAACTGAAGGAAACAGAGGTGGTTGAGCATTAGGCAAGGATTGGCTGAAACGGTGGAAAGTAGTACAGTAGAAGAAGAATGGGTAGCTCTGTGAGATAGAGTAGTGATATCAGCAGAGGATCATATAGGCAGAAGGACAAGGCCTAATAGAAATCCCTGGATAACACAGGAGATACTGGACTTAATTGATGAGAGGTGAGTTATAAAAATTCAGTAACTGAAGCAGGAAAAAGTGAGTACAAACGTCTGAAAAATGAGATTGACAGGAAGTGCAGATTGGCTAAGCAGGAATGGCTAGAGGACAAATGCAGAACCGTAGAAGAATATGTAACCAGAGGAAATACAGATACCGCCTACAGGAAAATAAAAGAGATATTTGGAGACAAGAAAAGCAGCTGTATGAATATGAAGAACTCAGGCGGGAAACCAGTACTCAGCAAGGAGGGGAAAGCTGAAATGTGCAAGGAATATATAGAGGGCCTATACAAAGGAAATGAATTCAAGGTAGTATTTTGGAAATGGAAGACGAAGTGGAGACAGAGAGACGAGACTGCGAGAAGAATTTGAAAGAACGCTGAGTCGAAACAAGGCCTTTATTGGCCGCAGGATAACCAAATCCTGATCTCTCAAAGACCGGATGGCCGCCCTCTCACTACTTGGAATATTGCTTCTTGGAGGTGGAGCTCTGCGAAGTTTGTAGGCGACCTCTTGCCTAATTTCATTAGATATTCTGTGTTGAGTGCAAAGTCACTGAAATTTAGATAACTCTGTGTCGAGTCTGAAAAAGTCCAAGTCAACCTACCCCAACGACGCGGCCGACAGCCGCGATGAAATCTGCAGATGCAAAAAATATGTCTTGAAACACGTCCATTGAATGTGTGGTCGTGTTCTATTTTGAGTTTTTCATGATTCTAAAGTGTTTCTGCACCATTAATATTATTTATTTGTATGCCAATTATTTTATTCTTTTTATTAATGATCAATGCCACATGTTTAATATACGTTCCACCCGTGTGATTGAAATTGTGTGCTCATGGGAATGTGGAAGGTTGATTTTAATATTGACTGACTGCCGCGAAATGGCTTACAGTCGCCGCGACGTGCTTTAGGCCTCGTTTTGCTGTAGTTAAGAACGCATGGCTTCGTATGTCGTTTGCGCTGGCGTCTACTGGGTGGCCAGAGACAAGCTTACTTGGCAAGATGGAGAGGTGGCCGTGTTCTGTGGTCCCAACCTAATGTTGGACGAAAGAGGTGACAAAAGAGACCTCTCTGGAGCTCTAGAAGAGGCTATTATCTTCCTCAGGTAAGGAGGGTTGGTAGACACTATGCTCTGAACGCGCTCTGTATGGGCACAGACAAATATATACAGACGGGAACCTCCGTAAGGGCCCGGTCCTACACTCAGGGGTGTGGGGAGGGAGGGTTACCAGCAGTTCCGTAAGATGTCCCATGATGGCGCTGCAGTCAGAAGCAGCCCTTTAAACTGGCCAGAGCAGGCGGCAGGTAGCGGCAGTCCCCACCACCACCTCCCCTCAAACGCCAGCACACCAGACACAGCCGTGGCCTCGTGGCAGGCGGTACGAGCTGTCTCCTCAGCCTCCCCTCCACGCTACCCTCTGACGTGCGAGAGGCACCCTAAGTCAGGGAACCGCCTGACACCTGCTAGCATCTTACGGAACTACGAGGGGAGCGTAGGACAGTGGTTTAGGGGTGGCTTCTCCTCTGTATATGTTACTCTGTGGTATGGAATTTTAGCACGCTCTACGTCTGGTGTGTGGTGGGGAAGGTTTTGGCTTGACCCCAAATGGCCTGCCTCAAGTTGAGGTGGGCACGTCCTAGCTCTGGCCTTCACGTGCCAGGGTTGTCTTCGACTGACAGAGCAGGGTGAAATTTTCGGGCTTTGGGGCTGCCTCCCCCGTTGCCCTTTGTTGCAGCTGGCGCTGCGGTCGAGCACTGTGCTTCATGAGCTGTCCGGAGTGCATGCGGTCCTTCAATACCAAGATTGGGCTGGGCTTCCATATGCACCATGCCCACCCAGTCGCAGCCAACGTGAGAATCCAGATGGAGTGGGAGAAGCCGAGGTGATCCCAAGAAGAGCTCCTACATCTGGTGCATGCTGAGGCGAAACAAGCTTCTAGAGGTTGCCGTTTTCTGAATCAGGAACTTGTCAAGGTGTTTCCTCATCGTTTCCTTCAATCTATTAAGGGCTAGCGTAGATCTGCTGAGTATAAGGGAATAGTAGCTAACTTTGCTGCAGAGATCTCATCGCTACGTGAACGTCAGCATCAGCAGGATGCATCTCCACCTGCTCTTGATTCAGCTACTTCTACATCTGTTCCTCCCAGTCGGGACGAGGTTGACTATTCCATCTGGTCTTTTCTTGCAGGCCTGCCACAGTCTGGTCCCCGCTTTTGCAGTTTACACGATATTGTTTCGTGGGTCCAGCAGCTGGTCGCAATACCATCTTGGCGATGCTGCCTTCTGCCCTGGAAGCGATTAGCAGTAAGTTGCCTGATCCCAATAACTGTGTTGTGGTTAAGCTCCAGTTACCACCAGAGCGTAAGCGTCTTCTACATCTACATAGATACTCTGCAAATCACATTTAAGTGCCTGGCAAAGGGTTCATTAACCACTTTCATAACTTTTCTCTACCGTTCAATTCTCTAATAACGCGCGGGAAGAAAGAACACCTAAATCGTTCCGTTTTCGATCTGATTTCTCTTATTTTATTGGGATGGTCATGTCTCCCTAAGTAGGTGGGTGCTAGCAAAATATTTTCACATTCAGAAGTAAAAGTCGGTGATTGAAACTTCGCAAACAGATCACGCCGCAATGAATAACGTCTTTCTAGTAATGATTTCCACCCCAAATTCGTGCAACATTTCCGTGACGCTTTCCCCCCATAACGCGATAAAACAAAACGAGCTGCCCTTCTCTGAACCTTCTCAATATCTTCCGTCAGTCCCACCTGGTGAGGGTCCCACAAGGGGCAACAGTACTCCAGGAGAGGACGCACAAGTGTGATGTAGGCAGTCTCTTTGGTGGAGCTGGTGCGCAAGCGGGCTTTTAAGAAGCGCTCTGCCCACTGTATAAATAGCCTTTTAGATGGTACCTTTCTGCACCAGCCCCCCCCCCCCCTGTCCCTGGGCTTGTTGATTTCAGGAAAGATCTTTTTACTTCATCTCAGTTCAGGCCCCATGGCCCAAGGACTAATATCCTGCAGAAATCTTCCTTGCTACCTTCCTCTACGTTGGTGCCTTTTAGTGAATTGTGGGCGCCTATTACGTCGGTGGAGGCGGCATCAGCACTCCCACCTCGTAATTCTGCTGCAGGTCCTGACGGCCTCACCCCTTCACAGCTTTGCCGTCTTCCACGTGAGGTTTTGGTTAAAGTTTTGAACCTCTTTCTCTTGACCCGTTCCATTCCTTCCCAACTCCTTCAAGCCCGAACCACCTTGCTGCCCAAGAGGACTGCAGTAGCATCCCCCACTGATTCCGCCCTATCACAATGTGCTCGGTTCTGACCAGGGCCACATGTGTGGCCTTCATCCTTTGTGTAAACTTAGTATGTTTGAATTTCCTTGCTATTTTTTAACTAACATTTTCACATTGTGTCTGTATCCGCGAGTATGCTAAATTTTTCTCAGATTTTCTGGTTTGATTCTGTCTTTTCTAACTGGGTATGACCAACTACACCACGTGCTTTCATAACGGTCGTTACTTCGGCCTTCAGCCATGCTTTTACTGCTACTAGCCTTCCTCTATATGAATTCTCGCGTGTGCTTTACTTGCCTATTCTAAATTAATTTCTTTTGTAAATTCTATGTAATTCACTGTGGTCGAACACCATGTGGTGCTTAAGAATAGTATGATGCTGCCTCCCCAACATGTTCGTTTGGTGCATAGTGTGTTTGTAATAGTGCTTCAAGACACCTACCATCTTGTCAATACGCCACCGACACTTCATTTCGCAACTACTATCAAGTGTTGCCACATGAGTAATGTGTCGCAAGTACTAAGAGCCTGTCTGTGAGTGAATGAATGTTCTTTCCCTACCCACTGTGTATTTGCAAGCTTCCTCCCACATTACCTCCATATTCATAAAGGGCAGAATGAATTTTATTACGGGCAGTAACCTTATGATTTAATTTCACTTTTATACAAGGTGTATGCTTTATTGTGCTTAATATGGTCTCCACACAATTGTTTGCTTGTTCATTTAATTGAATAGATAATGATTCCACCCCCATGAACCACAGACCTTGCCGAGGTGGGGTGGCATGCGTGCCTCAACGATACAGATAGCCGTACCATAGGTACAACGACAGCGGAGGGGTATCTGTGGAGAGGCCAGACAAACGTGTGGTTCCTGAAGAGGGGCAGCAGCCTTTTCAGTAGTTACAGGGGCAACAGTCTGGATGATTGACTGAGCTGGCCTTGTAACATCAGCTAATGTGGCTTTGCCACACAGCTACTGCGAACGGCTGAAAGCAAGGGGAAACTACAGCCGTTACATTTCCTGAGGACATGCAGCTCTACTGTATGGAAATATGATGATGGCATCCTCTCGGGTAAAATATTCCGGAGGTAAAATAGTCCCCCATTCGGATCTCCGGGAGGGGACTACTCAGGAGGATGTTGTCATCAGGAAAGACAATACTGGCATTCAACAGATCGGAGCGTGGAATGTCAGATCCCTTAATCGTGTAGGAAAATTAGAAAATGTAAAAAGGAAAATGGATAGGATGAAGTTAGATATAGTGGGGATTAGTGAAGTTCGGTGGCAGGATGAACAGGATTTCTGGTCAGGTGAATACAGGATTATAAATACAAAATCAGTTGGGGGTATCACAGGAGTAGGACTGATAATGAATAAGAAAATAGGAATGTGGGTAAACTACTATGAGCAGCACAGTGATCGCGTTATCATTGTCAAGATAGATACGAAGCCAACACCAACAACAGTAGTACAGGTTTATATGCCAACTAGCTTTGCCGATGATGAGGAGATCGAAGAAATATATGAGGAGCTAGAGGAAATTATTCAGAAAGTTAAGGGAGAGGAAAACTTAATTGTGATGGGAGACTGGAATTCGGTAGTAGGAAAAGGAAGAGAAGGAAAAATAGTAGGTGAATATGGACTGGGCAGGACGAATGAAAGAGGAAGTCGCCTGGTAGAATTTTGCACGAAACATGATTTAATCGTAACAAACACGTGGTTTAAGAATCACAAAAGAAGGTTGTATACGTGGAAGACACCAGGAGACACCGGAAGGTATCAGATAGATTTTATAATGGTAAGACATAGATTCCGGAACCAGGTTCTAAACTGCAAGACATACCCAGGGGCAGATATAGACTCTGACCATAACTTGTTAGTCATGAACTGTACGCTGAAACTGAAAAAACTGAAGAATGGTAGGAAAATAAGGAGATGGGACTTAGATAAATTGAAGGAACGTGAAGTTCTGGAGATACTCAGAGGGAGATTTAGGCAACAATTGACAGAAACAGCGAGAAATAAAACAGTAGAAGAGGAATGGGTAGCATTGAGAGATGAAATAGTGAAGGCAGCAGAGGACAAAATAGGTAGAAAGGCAAGACCTACAAAAAATCCATGGATATCACAGGAAATACTAAATTTAATTGATGAAAGAAGAAAATATAAAAATGCAGTAAATGAAACAGGCAAAATGGAGTACAGACGACTAAAAAATGAGATTGACAGGAAGTGCAAAATGGCTAAGCAGGAGTGGCTAGAAGCCAAACGCAAGTCTGTAGAAGAATGTATAAGAAGAGGAAAAGTAGATACCGCCTACAGGAAAATAAAACAGACATTTGAGGACAAGAAAAGCAACTCTACGAATATCAAGAACTCAGATGGGAAACCAGTTCTCAGCAAAGAAGGGAAAGCTGAAAGGTGGAAAGAGTGCATAGAGCAGCTCTACAAAGGAAATAAACTTAGAGACGATGTAGGAAGGGAAGAGGAAGTAGATCAAGATGAAATAGGAGATACTATACTGAGAGATGAATTTGACAGATCTCTGAAAGACCTAGGTCGGAACAAGGCCCCAGGAGTAGATGAATACCCTCAGAGCTACTAAAGTCTCTGGGAGAGCCAGCCATGACAAACTATTTGATCTAGTGTGTGGGATGTATGAGACAGGCGAAATACCCTCAGACTTTAAGAAAAATGTAATAATCCCCATTCCATAGAAATCAGGCGCAGACAGGTGTGAAAATTACAGAACCATCAGCTTGATAAGTCATGGTTGCAAAATTTTAACACGAATTATCTATAGCAGAATGGAAAAGCTGGTAGAAGCTGACCTTGGGGAAGATCAGTTTTGATTCAGGAGGAACGTAGGAACCCGGGAGGCAATACTCACTTTACGTCTTGTCTTAGAAGATAGATTAAGGAAAGGCAAACCTACATTTTTAGCTTTTGTAGGATTGGAGAAAGCGTTTGACAATATTGACTGGAATACACTCTTTCAAATTTTGAAGTCATCAGGGGTAAAATATAGGGAAAGGAGAGTTATTTACAACTTGTACAAAAACCAGACCGCAGTTATTAGACTCGAAGGGCAGGAAAGGAAAGCATCAGTTGGGAAGGGAGTAAGACAGGGTTGTAGCCTTTCTCCGATGTTATTCAATTTGTACATCGAGCAGGCGGTGAAGAAAAGCAAGGAAAAATTTGGAATAGGAATTAAAGTTCAGGGGGAAGAACTAAAAACCTTGCGTTTTGCTGATGACATTGTAATTCTGTCAGAGACAGCAAAAGACCTGGAAGAGCAGTTGAATGGAATGGACAGTGTGTTGAAGAGAGCGTATAAAATGAACATTAACAAGAGCAAAACAAAAATAATGGAATGCGGTCTTAGAAAATCAGGTGATGCTGAAGGAATTAGATTAGGTAACGAAACAATGAAGGTGATAGATGAGTTTTGTTACTTGGGTAGTAAAATAACATGCGATGGTCGCAGTACAGAGGATATAAAATGCAGAATGGCAATGGGAAGGAAAGCATTTTTGAAAAAGAGAAATTTGCTAACATCGAATATTAATTTAAGTGTAAGGAAGTGTTTTCTGAAGGCATTTGTATGGAGTGTTGCCTTGTACGGGAGTGAAACATGGACGATAAGCAGTGCGGACAGGAAGAGAATAGAGGCTTTTGAAATGTGGTGCTACAGAAGAATGCTGAAGATTAGGTGGGTAGATCGCATAACTAATGAAGAGGTACTGAATAGAATTGGTGAGAAAAGGAATTTTTGGCATACTCTGACTAAAAGAAGGGATCGCTTGGTAGGACACATTCTTAGACATCGAGGAATCGTAAATTTAGCATTTGTGGGAAGTGTGTGGGGTAAAAATCGCAGAGGGAGACCAAGAGACGCGTATAGTAAGCAGATTCAAGTGGATGTGGGTTGCCGTTCTTATGAGGAGATGAAAAGGCTTGCTCAGGATAGAGCAGGGTGGAGAGCTGCATCAAACCAGTCTCCGGACTGAAGACCATAACAACAACAGATAATGATTTAAAGTATCAAACCTCTGTTTTACAATTTCATGCTCCCTATCCCATGTTTAATTATCCATTCCTTTCTATATGTGTTATTTGTGTTTGTTAAAACGTTGACTGCTGCCTTAAGGACTGAGCAGTTAGATAAATTTCCGTTGCTCAAAATAATTTAGAGCAGCAGTGAGCGTTTTAATTTGAATTTGAAGATCTCGACTACACGAGATCTTACTCAAATAATTTAAAGAACTACTTTCAGTCTTTTAAACAAATTCCAGTTGTCTGCAGGTAAAACGAAGGCGTGCACATACTAGCGTAAGACTGGCACGGTTCGTAATCTTGTTAACCATTTTAGAATCAATTAGCTAAATTCCCGTTGCTTTGCACGCGTAGACTGGACGGTCTGAATTGGTTGTTTCTACTTCTAAGTATAAATTTTCATAGATTTAACTTTAAAATGCTTACCTAATCAAATATTTTGATACAACTTGCCACTTCCTATTGCACAATTGTTGACAGAATTCACAACGCATTTTTTTAAAATTATAACCATGGTTCCAAACCCATATTTCCACATTTCTAGCATCAAAATAGTCTTAGAAGCACCCTTAAAAGTTTTTCCCTTATTTCACCTGTTTAATGATTGAATTTCTAAAAATATCTAAACACGTTTATTTAAAATCTAAAATTTTGTATTTCTTCTTCAAAATTGTCTTAATAGCAGCGCATTTAAATAATAAAAAATATAAAATAAATAAATAAAATTAAAAATAAGGTTCATCCGCTATTTCACCCCTTTAGGGATGGGAATATCGATAAATCGCTGAAGCCTACAATGTAAGATAAACATCTACAAATTTCAAGTTTCTATCGCCTGTAGATTCACTTTTCAGCGCCGTTTTCTGTCTTTTACCAACAGATCGAGAACGCGAAATTTCTTTCTTACGCTTTGGCATTTTTGTTGGTAGTTGTACTTTTCAAACTGAATTATCCACTTATTTTTCTTTATTCGTACTCTTGCTGCTGAAAAACAACTGAAGAATGTGCATCACGTTTCGCTGTATATAACCCCTTTGCTAGTATAGTGTCAAAAGTCATCGCTGGTCTTCAGTGCGTATTTTATAGAAGCTATATCATCCACCCTCTTACAGCTATCGACACGGAACTGCAAATCTAGTTGTCAGTATTTTTATCCCAAGCACTAAAGTTGTCTTTCCAGTGTTTATGTTGAGATCATCGGTGTATTGCCAGAGTAGTTAATGCTCAGTTAATGTATGTCTGTGTCTCCCAGTTTTTAATCTTTGAGTCTTTTTATCTTTGAGCATCTGTTGATCGTCCTATTGCTCAACATTTTACGAATTTTTGTTCGCCACACTCACCCCCGCCACACACCGCGACCAAAACACCAGACCTAAAGGCTACTCTCGTGCATAATCGCCACTGGTCTTCAGTGAATAATTTTGGCTACCAAGTGAAATACACGGACAAACGTCCCATGTTTCATTTTTATATATGTATATTGATGTAGTGAACTATTATATAACAAACTTAGGAATAATGCCGTCATTTCGGCATTTGTTAAAAATGTTAGTGCACTCAGCAGCTTTCCTTTCTTCTTGCGAAGTTTTTCGAACTCCTTGAAAAGATTAATATTCATCTCGGGTGTGCAGCCGGATACCGTCGTCAACTAGAAACGATATTTCGGCAGACCAACTGGCTGCCATCTTCAGGTGAAAGCGCTAATACACTTATTCGCCGTAAACTGAGGCAAAACAAGGAACAGCGGCCCCTTTATACACCGCTGACGACCCACCGCGCGTGCGCGAAACCAAAGTAGAGGCCCTCTAGGCGTAATAGAACTAGTAGCGCGCCGGTGGAGAAAATCAGCAAAACGATGGGTCGAACAAGACTAGTTAAAAGAAACAGCAGGTCGAAATGAAGACCGTTGTAGCTTAATGTCAAATAAGATCGGGTTTCAAGTTTTACTTAGAGGAAAGCCCTTGTCCCTATTAATAATATTATCGGCCAAACGAATTTCTATGGATTCTTTAAGAACACATTCCCAGTAGCGGGAAGCAGGAGCAATCAGTTTAGTTTCATCTTGTGTCCCTTATTCAGACAATGTTCAGCAACAGTTGACTTTTCAGGTTGAAGCAAACGAGTATGACGGTGGTGTTCCACACACTGATCCTGAACTGCGCCGATCGTTTGGCCGATGTAAGTTTTACCACAGTAACATGGAATATTATAAACACCGGGTTCCTCAGTTCTAAATATCTTTGACTGTCCCAAGGAGGCCCTAGTATTAGGTGGGGCATAAAAACACTTTTAATGTCAAATCTTCTTAAAATTTTTGAAAATTTTGAGGAAATATTCCCGACGAAAGGCAAAAAGGCAATAGACTTGTAATTGTCCTCTAATGGTTCACCTTTTGGACCAAATTGAAACTCACGACAAATTTGTTGAGCAGTGTACCCATTCTGTTTAAAGACAACTTTGAGATGCTCCAGTTCTTCAAAATGTTTCAAATGTTTGTATAGCTTATGGGACTTAACTACGGGATCATCAGGCCCTAAACTTACAAACTACTTACGAACTAGCTAACACTAAGGACGGCACAAATATCCATGCCCGAGGGGCGATTCGAACCCCCGACCGTAGTGGCGTTGCAGACCGTGACTGGAGCGCCTCAGTCCCCTCGGCCACCGTGGCTGGCTCCAGTTCTTCACCCAGATGTTCAGCATCAGAGATGGCGTACGCTCTTTTTACTATCGCATGAAGATAAAGATCGGCATGTGTAGGCTTGCGATACACTCCATGTGCTAAGGTCCCATCACTGTTCTTTTGAACCAAAACATCCAGAAAAGGAAGTTTCCCATCTTTTTCTACCTCCATCGTAAATTTAATATTGGGATGGAGACAATTAAAATGATCTAAAAAAATGATTTAAAGCATCCATTCCATGAGGCCAAACCATGAAAATGTCATCGACGTATCTCCAAAAACTGGTAGGCTTATGAAACGACGTCCTTAAAGCCATGTCTTCAAAGTCCTCCATAAAAAGGTTTGCGACTATGGAGGAAAGAGGACTCCCCATACCCAGCCCGTCAATTTGTTCAAAGAACGTATCATTAAAAAGGAAATACGCCGAAGTCAGCACATGACGACATAACTTGACTGTTTCATCATCCAATTTATTACTAATTAACAACAAATTCAAATTCAAATGTTTGTAGAGCTTATGGGACTTAACTACGGGGTCATCAGTCCCTAAACTTACAAACTACTCATGAACTAGCTAACACTAAGGACGGCACAAATATCCATGCCCGAGGAGGGATTCGAACCTCCGACCGTAGTGGCCGTGCAGACCGTGACTGGAGCGTCTCAGTCCCCTCGGCCACCGCGGCCGGCAATTAATAACAAGGACTCTTCAAGAGGAATCCGGGTAAAAATCGAAACAACGTCAAAACTGACAAGCAAGTCTGATGGACCAAGACAAACTGACTTCAGCCGCCGAATAAAATGAGACGAGTTCAATATGTGATGATCACACTTTCTCCACCGGCGCGCTACTAGTTCTATTGCGCCTAGGTGGCCTCTACTTTGGTTCCGCGCAAGCGCGGTGGGTCGTCAGCGGTGTATAAAGGGCCCGCTGTTTATTGTTCTGCTTCAGTTTCCGGCGAGTTAGTGTACTAGCGGTTTCACCTGAAGATGGCAGCCAGTTGGTCTGCCAGTTGGTCTGCCGAATAGTTGACGACGGTATCCGGCTGCATACCCGAGATGAATATTATCAGTTATTACGCCGGGAAAGTCTACGCAACCACATCCTTGAAAAGATTGACCATCTCCTCCCCATAGAGGGAGGGTAGGTCGTAATAAATTTGTAGCTTTTGAGGCCCCTTCCTACTTTCGACGTCCGGTGATTGAGCGAGCGACGGCCGCCTGTTTGACGTGCCGCCCGCGCGCGGCAGCCAATCAGAGGCCAGTGGCGCCCCCCCTCCCCCTGACGTCACCTGGGGCGACTGCGGCTGCGGGTGTGAATCCATTAGCAGGCCGGGATGTATCAGCCGGGCCCGCGGCGATATATCTACAGCCAGCGCGACAACTTCACACGCTCCCCGCTACAACGCCGTCACCGCATCCCCCAGCCACCACACCACTCCAGCTGCGAACCCACTGCAGCCAACCAGCTGTGCGTGTGACGTCACTATCAATCAAAACTACTGCAAGTTTTAATTCGGCAGTCTTTCTACTGATTAGATACCCCCTACATCTCTTCCTAACTCTCAATGATCGGCACGTCTTGCCATAACTACTACACGTGTTGTTGTTATGTTCATATTTATTTACTCGTCATTCAAAGGAGTAATTCACGCGTGCATGTTGCTCTATCCTATCAAGCCTCTTCATCTCTTAACAATTAAAGCAACCCACACCTGTCTGAACTTGCCGTAAAGTGTCTCGTAGTAAGGTGTAAAAGTTGGCAATTGACTCTAAATAATGAGAAGTTTGAAGTCGCCCTCATGAGTACGAAAAGAAATCCGTTAAACTATGTTTACAAGATAAATCAATCGAATGTGAAATCAGGTCGGTGATTCGGTTTCTGAATGCGAGGAAAGTGAAACCAAGTGAAAGTTATAGGCAAATTTGCGATGTTTACGGACCAAATGCGATGAGTGATTCGATGGTGAGAAGATGGGTCCGACAGTTCAATGGTCGGCGTAGTGATGTGCACGATGAAGAACGAAGTGGGCGTCCACCTTTGGTTACAGAAGAACTGGTTCACGTGATTAAAAACTATGACTTTAAATAATAAGAAGTTTGAAGTCGTCCTCATGAGTACGAAAAGAAATCCGCTAAACTACGAGGCGCGTCCAGAAAGTAAGTTCCGTTTGGTAATAAAATCAAATTGTACACAGATACAGAAGAAATTTTTATTGCACGAAATTCTACAACTCTTAAACTACTTTTCCACATAACTGCCGAAATTTTTCAGGCACGTCATAGCGAGCCACATGTTTTTGCATGCATCCTTCACAGAAGGTTGCCGCCTGTGTATTCAACCATGTGGTAACAGCTCTTTATCATCGTTGAAGTGTTGACCACCAAGGACAGATTTTAGGTGTAAGAAGAGATGAAAGTCGCTAGGAGAGAGGTCCGAGCTGTGTGGAGGATGATCAAACAGGTCCCATTGAAATTTCCGTAAGAATTATTTGGTCACATTCGGTGTGTGAGGTTAGGCATTATCGTGAAAAACAAAATTAACCATCTTTTGACAGTAATCCTCTTCTTACACCTAAAATCTGTCCTTGGTGGACAACACTTCAACGATGATGACGAGCTGAAAGAACATGTTACCACATGGTTGAATACACAGGCGGCAACATTCCATGAAAAAGGCACACAAAACCTTGTGCCATGCTATGACAATTGCCTACAAAATTTCGGAAGCTATGTAGAAAAGTAGTTTAACAGTTGTAGATTTTTGTACACTCAATATCTTTTCTGTATCTGTACCCGTTCGTTTTATATAACCAAACGGAACTTACTTTCTGGACGCGCCTCGTAAAAACAGCAACCCACACCTGTCTGAACTTGCCGTACAGTGTCTCGCAGTATGGTGTGAAAATTGGCAATTGACTCTAAATAATGAGAAGTTTGAAGTCGCTCTCATGAGTACGAAAAGAAATCCGTTAAACTATGTTTACAAGATAAATCAATCGAATGTGAAGGCCGTAAACTCCACTAAATACCTAGGAATTACTATCACATTAGACCTAAACTGGACCGGCCGCGGTGGCCGAGGGGACTTAGTCTTAGGTAGTTCATAAGTAGTTTGTAAGTTTATAGACTGATGACCGCGTAGTTAAGTCCCATAAGCTATACAAATATTTGAACATTTTGAACTTAAACTGGAAAGAGCACGTAGTTAATGTCAAAGAAAAGGCGAACCAGAGACTGCGTTTTACTGGCAGAACGCTTAAAAGATGTAACAGTACTACGCTTGTCCGTACTCAAATGTTTTTAGTGCTCAAGGGACTTAACTGCGGGGTCATCAGTCCCTGAACTTACAAACTACTTATGAACTACCTAATACTAGGGACGGCACAATTATCCATGCCCGAGGGGGGATTCGAAGCCCCGACCGTAGTGGCCGTGCAGACCGTGACTGACGCGCCTCAGTCCCCTCGGCCACAGCGGCCGGCCCATCTGAAGCACCAGCAACCACTGGAGAGAGGTGTCACTAATTCTTGTTTAGTAGCAGCGCTGTTACTGTCGCGTAGTGAAGGTATTAATTGTGTTCTTGAACATAAAACCTTGCCGGCCGCGGTGGCCGAGGGGACTGAGGCGCTTCAGTCACGGTCTGCACGGCCACTACGGTCGGGGGTTCGAATCCCCCCTCGGGCATGGATATTTGTGCCGCCCTTAGTTGTAGGTAGTTCATAAGTAGTTTGTAAGTTTAGGGACTGATGACCCCGTAGTTAAGTCCCTTAAGCTTAACAAACATTTGAACATTTTTTGAACATAAAACCTTTGTAGACGGACATCCACAGCTGAGATGATGCATCATTGATAAAAGGGTCGGCTGCAGCTCTTTCCTCTTTTTTAAAAAAAGACGATCGGTTTCGCGATTGCAAGTCGCATCTTCGGGTCAAATACCTGAATAAAAAGAAATACAGCCCTTGCCAACCACTTTTCTGCAACTGGTCACTCGGTCACTAGCATTTCCTCTAATCTATCAGTGCCACATATGGAACGAAAAGGAAAGGAAATGTCCTTCATATTTTAGAACTCGAGATATAGCGAGTCTTAAAGCAATCTCCATCTCATACACTTAACACCCACACTGAATTGAGGCACAAATCCATTCTCGCAAACTTTTGACTACCTCAAGGTATAACCAAGCCCACTAATCTGTTTCACAGTTGCTTCTACCTTCCCCGATTTCCTTTATTATTATTTACCAATTTAAAAAATTTTGGATCCTGTATTAATGAGGCATTTTAGCCCTTTAATAGACCCCCATTTAGTGGTTATGGTTCCTTTCAGCGCCCTGTTTCATTTTACGCTATATCATGTTTCGTCTGGTGTTACGCTAGCTTACTTTTGAACGTTCCGTTCATGTACTTTGTGTACCAAGAGTTGTTTCTCCTGTGACTACTGTGTCCGCCAAACGCACTCTGCGCATGCGCGACCCCCGGTGCAGTCTGTCATCATGCGCCAGTTTACGTCCAGCCACGCCGCTGCCCGTGCCGCCTGGCTCTGTCTGGTGCTCAGTATGTCGGTTTATCGTTGATGCTTCACATCCAGTTCTTCCCCTGCCGTATTTCAATGGCGTATTCGCACCGCATTTTCTCGCACCTACTTGGTTAGGTTTGGTCGACAAGGGCGGTTGTCGCCTGATGTTTTAGGTATGTTATGACAGTCGGGGTTGTTATTGTTTGTATTTGGGAGTCCCTGGTTTTATGTTTTAATCGTAAGTACCATCCTTTTCAGTGGATATTTGTCTTCCATTTTTATCCAGATGGGTTTCTTCCTGCTTTGTGACTTGCTTATGGTCTGATGTTCCCTTTTTATTCAGGTATTTGACCCGAAGATGCGTCTTTAAGTCGCGAAACCAGTCGTATTTTTTTAAGTAAATATCTGCAGTGGACCCTATTATCAATACCTGCTTTATTTTGTCGAGTCCGGGCTCTTCGTCAACCTAAATTTTTGGTCCAATATCGGGCCACGTCAACTGCCGCATCGCTGACCAACCATAGATCATCGAGGCTATATATTCCTTCATCTTTCAACTTTCCCTTCCTTGCTTAGTACTGGTTTTCCATCTGAATGATATTCATGCAGCTGCTATTTGTCTCCAGAAGTTTCTTTTAGAACCACAGACATTGACGAGGTGGGGTGGCTTGTGTGCCTCAACGATGCAGATAGCCGTACCATAGGTGCAACCACAGTGGAGAGGTATCTGTGGAGAGGCCAGACAAACGTGTGGTTCCTGAACAGGAGCAGCAGCCTTTTCAGTAGTTACAGGGGCAACAGTCTGGATGATTGACTGAGCTGGCCTTGTAACATCAGTTAACATGGCTTTGCCATGCAGTTACTGCGAACGGCTGAAAGCAAGGGGACTACAGCCGTTACTTTTCCCGAGTACATGCAGTTCTACTGTATGAACATATGATGATGGCATCCTCTCGGGTAAAATATTCCGGAGGTAAAATAGTCCCCCATCCGGATCTCCAGGAGGGGACTCCTCAGGAGGATGTTGTCATCAAGAAAAGCAAAACAGGCATTCTACGGATCGGAGCGTGGAATGTTCTAACCCTTAATCGTATTCGGAAGGATGATGGTTCAAATCCGCCTCCGGCCATCCAGATTTAGGTTTTCCGTGATTTCCCTAAATCATTCCAGGCAAATGCTGGTATGGTTCCTTTGAAAGGGCACGGCCGATTTCCTTCTCCATCCTTACCCAAACATCCGAGCATAAGCTCCGTCTCTAATGACCACGCTGTCGATGGGACGTTAAACTCCAAGCTTCCTCCTTAATCGTATAGGTAACTTAAAAAATTTGAAAAGAGAAATGGTATGGTTAAAGTTAGACATGGTAGGTATTAGTGAAGTTCGATAGCAGTATGAACATGATTTGTGGTCAGGTGAGTACAAGGTTATAAACACGAAATCAGTTAGTGGTAACGCAGGAGTAGGTCTAATAATGAATAAGAAAACAGACTGCGGGTAAGTTACTATGAACATCACAGTGAACGCATTATCATAGCAAAGATAGACACAACAACATTGAAGCAAATGTGTCACGTCCTCTGGTTCTCCACATTCGCAGAGAAGATCCTCAGCGTCCGCCAGTCCCCACTTAGCTTTAATGGTTTTCACAGTTGCAACTCCCGTTCTCTTCCTATTCAGGGTTCGCCGTGTTTTCCAGTCCAGTTCGCTTCCGGTAGGGCGTGCTTATTGTAATGGGTAGTTTTCAGGTGGTTCAGTTGGTACATTCCTCAAAAAGTTTTTCCTCGATTTTAGTCTTCCTGGCGGAACTTTGCTGTCGTAGAGAACGTGGCGCTCGTCGAAAGTTTGCTTGAATCGCTCTGTGTACTCTGCAGCTGTTTTGCTGTCATTTGGTGAGGCAAAGCCAGATGCTTTCTACAGGGTGTTACAAAAAGGTAAGGCCCAACTTTCAGGAAACATTCCTCACACACAAACAAAGAAAATATGTTATGTGGACATGTCTCTGGAAACGGTTAATTTCCATGTTAGAGCTCATTTTAATACTTCTGTTCAAATCACGTTAATCATGTAATGGAAACACACAACAACAGAACGTACCAGCATGACTTCAAACAGTTTGTTACAGGAAATGTCCAAAATATCCTCCGTTAGTGACGATACATGCATCCACCCTCCGTCGCATGGAATCCCTGATACGCTGATGCAGCCCTGGAGATTGGCGTATTGTATCACAGCCGTCCACAATACGAGCACGAAGAGTCTCTACATTTGGTACCGGGGTTGTATAGACAAGAGCTTTCAAATGCCCCCATAAATGAAAGTCAAGAGAATTGAGGTCAGGAGAGCATGGAGGCCATGGAATTGGTCCGCCTGTAGCAATCCATCGGTCACCGAATCTGTTGCTGAGAAGCCACGTCTATTGCCCCCTGCTAATCCATACATCAAATGGGCAACTGCCAACTCCGCATTTGCAAACATTGCACTGACTGTAAAACCACGTTCGTGATGAACACTAACCAGTTGATGCTTCGTACTGATGAGCTTGATGCCAGTACTGTAGAGCAATGAGTCGCATGTCAACAAAATGTTCAAATGTCTGTAAATCTATCGGACCAAACTGCGTGGTCATCAGTCCGTAGCTTGCAAACTACTTAAATCTAGGTAAACTAACCTAAGGACAAACACACACCCATGCCCCAGGGAGGACTCGAACCTCCACGGCGAGCAACCGCGCTCTCCGCAGCGAGACGCTTTACACCGCTCGGCTACTCCACCGCGGCTCGCATGTCAACATAAGCACTGAAGTCAACATTACCTTCCATCAATTGGGCCAACTGGCAGTGAATCGAGGAAGTACAGTACATACTAACGAAACAATTGAGGCCAGCCGCGGTGGCCGAGGGGACTGCGGCGTGCCAGTCACGGTCTGCACAGCCACTACGGTCGGTGGTTCGAATCCCCCCTCGGGCATGGATATTTGTGCCGTCCTTAGTGTTAGTTCATAAGTAGTTTGTAAGTTTAGGGACTGATGACCCCGTAGTTAAGTCCCATAAGCTATACAAACATTAGAAACAATTGGGTATTTTGACAATTGTCTGCACGAATTATTTCAATTTACATTTAAAGAGAAATAGTAAAATGAGCTCTAACATGGAAATTAAGCGTTTGCGGACACATGTCCACATAACAGATTTTTCTTTCTTTATGTGTGAGGAATGTTTCCTGAGAGTTTGGCCGTACCTTTTTGTAACACCCTGTATAGGAGGTCAATGGGGGTTGGTTTCATACACCCAGTGATTATCCTACACGTTTCGTTCAGGGCGATATCGATGATTGTGTTCTGCCGCTATTCTCTGGATTTTCTAGCAAATTACGAGACAGGGTTTCCTCTCGGAACTATTATAGGGATCATGCAGTGAAGGGTTCATTAAAACAGTTACGGATCAGATAGGAAAGATTTTACGTAAACACTATATCAGACCGGTTTTTAAACCAACAAAAAAGATAAGTCAGGTACTCTGTAAAGGACAAACACCCTCCTCTATCATCAAGTGGGGTGTACAAAATTCCGTGTTCTTGCGGAACAGTGTATACTGGTACTACAAAAAGGAGTGTGAATACAAGACTGAAAGAAGGCAAATCAGCTGTAGCTGAACATGTTTTCCAATCAGGAAATCATGAAGTGATGTTTTCCGAAACGGAAATTTTATCTACAACGACGAACTATTATCCACGACTGTACAGAGAAGCAATCGAAATATACAAACATGGGGATAATTTTAATAGAAAGGAAGAAGGAATGAAACTTAATGACATATGGACTGTGGCCCTTCAGAGTAGGTAGTTACGCTTTTATATTTGAACAGCGACTATCGAAAGTTATGTTTTATCTTTGACAAGGCTTATCTCTGCTGCGCACGTGAACACTTGACCACGCCCCCTTTTAGACGGTATTTATACCGCTCTCCGACGCCCGACGTTCACATCCAGCTGCTGCAGACCATCCAGAACCGCGCCCTGAAGACTGCCCTGCATCTTCCGACGCGCTATCCAACCGACCTGTTTCACGAAGAAGCCGGCATTCTACAGCTCCGAGAGAGATTCCGCGTCACCGCCAGGACCTTCTACGAGAAGAAGGAGCAGTCCCACAACCGGCTCATCCGGCAATTGGGGACACAACAACACTTCAGGCCTACAACCCGCTGGCCTGACCTGCTGCAAGATTAACAAAAATCTCATACCAAACCAGAAAAAAATAATACATCATCAGTAATCTCACAGTCTAACTCCACTCAAACAGTCAGGTTCTAATACTTTTTTCTATGTTTCAGGTATAGCAGGAATAGCAGCAAATTCTTAGCCTGCACAACCATCAGAGCAAGGTCGAGGTCCTTCAATAAAGTGAAGTGTGAACACGACTCGTCAGTTGGCAAGACTCAGTGCTACCAGTAGCACATCTGACGATGTCCAGCGCAGCTCTGGACGAAACGTCAGGAGCAGATGTGTTTCTTCGACCACGACCATATAACCCGGAAGAATTAACAGCAATTATTATAGGGATCTCGCACTGCAGCTGTCCACACTTTTTGACATATGGACTGTGGCTCTTCAGAGTAGGTAGTTACACTTTTATCTTTGACCATCGACTATCGAAAGTCATGTTTTATCTTTGACAAGGCTTATCTCTGTGGCCGCGGGGACTGAGGCGCTCCAGTCACGGTCAGCACGGCCACTACGGTCGGGGGTTCGAATCCCCCCACGGGCATGGATATTTGTGGCGTCCTAGTTCGTAAGTAGTTCATATGTAGTTTGTAAGTTTAGGGACTGATGACCCCATAGTTAAGTGCCATAAGCTGTACAAACATTTGAACTTTGCTTATCTCTGCTGCGCACGTGAACACTTGACCGCACCCCCTTTTAGACAGTATTTATACCGCTCTCCGACGCCCGACTCGTCAGTCGGAAAGACTCACCGCTACCAGTAGCACCTCTGAAGATGTCCAGCGCAGCTCTGGACGAAACGTCAGGAGCAGATATGTTTCTTCGACCACGACCATATAACCCGGAAGATTCAACAGCAATTATTATAGGGATCTCGCACTGAAGGCGTCCACCGTTTTTGACATATAGACTGTGGCTCTTCAGAGTAGGTAGTTACAGTTGTTATCTTTGACCATCGACTATCGAAAGTTATGTTTTATCTTTGACAAGGCTTATTTGTGCTGCGCACGTGAACACTTGACCACGCCCTCTTTTAGACAGTATTTATACTGCTCTCCGACGCCCGACTCGTCAGTCACAGTGGATCATGCTGTACCTGTCACTAGTCCGTCCAGTGCTCGACTACGCGTCCCCAGTCTTTGGAAACGCCGCCGACGCCCACATCCAGCTGCTGCAGACCATCCAGAACCGCGCTCTGAAGACTGCCCTGCATCTTCCAACGCGCTACCCAACCGACCTGCTTCACGAAGAAGCCGGCATTCTACCGCTCCGAGAGACATTCCGCGTCACTGCCAGGGCCTTCTACGAGAAGACGGAGCAGTCCCACAACCGGCTCATCCGCCAATTGGGGACACAACACCACTTCAGGCCGACAACCCGCTGGCCTGACCTGCTGCGAGATTTACAAAACCCAGTACATCGTCAGTAATCTGACAGTCTAACTCCACTCACACAGTCAGGTTCTAATACTTTCTCCTATGTTTCAGGTACAGCAGGAATAGCAGCAAATGCTTAGCCTGCACAACCATCGCACCAAGGTCGAGGTCCGTCGAGAAAGTGAAGCGTGAAGCGTGAACTCGACTCGTCAGTCGGGAAGACTCACTGCCAGTGGCGTAACTATGGGAGTGGGGGGATGAGGGGGATAGAACCCCCCACCCCCCCAAACACGAAAAAAAGTAAGAAAGAAAAAGAGGAAAGAAATCGTATAACAGCAATCTGGTAAAGGTAAAGATTGGAAACTTGGGGTGTTTTACGATAAGCTTTCATTGGATGGGAGTGAATGAGTTTCTTCAACGGGAGTGGTAGATGGTAGTCTGTCTGGAAACTGACTAAAATTTTGCTCGTCAAGCAGATCTATCTCCCCCCCCTCCCAAAGTCAAGTCCTAGTTACGCCACTGCTCACTGCTACCAGTAGCACATCTGACAATGTCCATCGCAGCGAAACGTCAGAAGCAGATATGTTTCTTGGACCACGACCATGTAACCCGAAAGATTGAACAGCAATTATTATAGATATCTCGCACTGAAGGTGTCCCGTACGAGTGTAGTTGCCATAGCGGATGACACTTGGTAAGTGGTGGTAGTTTCACGTGTCTGGGGCACTCCCAGGTGGGCTCGGGTGAGCGGCTTTGCACGCCTGGCCAGAGCGGACGGAGTCTGGCGTCTGGGAAGCGGCGGCTGCGGCCGTAATTGGCGCATCTGTCTTGCCGCCCCCGCCGCCCCCGCCGCCCCCGCCTCCCCGCCCCCGGCATCGATTGCCGCCCCCGGCGCAGGCGTCGCAGTCTGCGGTCAGCGCCGACGCCCCCGGCGACACCGCTCACAACTTCTTGCCGCCCTGCTGCCAACACCCAAACAGGGCAGCCAGGCCAGGGGCGTGTATAAGCCTGCCCGTGCCCCCACCCCAAATAATGAATATAAAGAAATCCTTGATAACGGCAAAGTACAGCCCTTTCTACACGGGAAGTCCTTTTCAATCTGCTTACTGTATTCGTCCCTCGGTCTCTCTCTATGATTTTTACCCCTCACACTGCCCTCTAATGCTAAGTTGACGATTCCTTGATGTCTCAGAAAGTGTCCCACCAACCTATCCCTTCTCTTAGGATATGTCAGAAACTCCTTTTCTCTGCAGTTCGGTTAAGCACCTCCTCATTAGTTACGTGACCTACCCATCTAAATTTCATCGTTCGTCTGTAGCACCACATTTCAAAAGCTTCCATCATCTTTTTCATATGCTCTGAGCAGGTAGTTTATTCTCGCTACCTCGCCTCTTTCTTGAGTAAGTTCTCCGTGTGTCATGTCCGGCACAGAACAGCTGTTCAATCACATATTTCTTTCAACTAGCTTAATAAGGCAATGTATTAAGTGTACAAACATGGAGTAGGCATCTACACGTTCAAGAAGAATTGTGAAGATATTAGATATTAGTTTGTTGTGAAGGGGCATATTATTAAGACTAAATGTGCACTTTTTACGAAAATGTATTCTTCTGACGATACAAAATTTTTGTCAGGCGAGAACCTTTTTTGTTAATGAAGTTGGGTTAGCACAATTTGCGAACGAAATTTTAATAATGCATCACATATTCATCTATTGCACCGTGGAATGCTGTTGGAGTATTTTAACATGAGATAGGCCTACTTGTTGTTAAATACGACACCTAATGGTCTGCTCATAAGCGTTAGGACATGTGATTTTGTTACAAGAAACAGGCTGCTAGTTATGTAATCAATCAGCTATTAATTTTCCTGTCATGTCTACTTGCTTCTAACATAACGAAAGTTACGATTACGAAGTCAGAAAACGCATCTTGAATAGGCCAACCGGTTTCGGTAGAAACAATACTTCAGTAGTCCTACCTGATATTGCAGCAATATTTACTTTGTGAAAGAAACTGTGACGTCTTGGTATGAACTGTATTTGGAACTAACATAATAAGGCTTTACAAATAGACCGATTTAAAAACATTTTTGTTGTGTTGTTGTTGTTGTGGTCTTCAATCCGCAGACTTGTTTGATGCAGCTCTCCACACTACCCTGTCCTGTGCAAGTATCTTCATCTGAGAATACGTTCGGCAACCTAAATACTTTTGAATCTGCTTACTATATTCGTCCCTCGGTCTCCCTCTACGATTTTTACTTCACACGCTTCCTTCTAATGCTAAGTTGACAATTCTTTGATGTCTCAGAATGTGTCCAACCAATCTATCCCTTCTCTTAGTCAGTGTATGCCAGAAACTCCTTTTCTCCCCGATTCGGTTAAGCACCTCCTCATTAGTTACGTGATCTACCCGTCTAATTTTCATCATTCGTCTGTAGCACCACATTTCAAAAGCTTCTATCATCTTTTTATCTGAACTCCTTATCGTCCACGTTTCACTCCCATAATGCTACACTTCAGAAAGGACTTCCTAACATTTAAACTAATATTGCATGTCAACAAATTTCGCTTCTTCAGAAACGCTTTTCTTACGGTACCCATTCTGCATTTTATATCTTCTTTACTTTGGCCATCAGAAGTTATCTTCCTACCCAAATAACAAAACTCTTCTACCACTTTTATTGTCTCATTGCCTAACCTAATTCCTTAAGCATCGTCTGCCGGTCGCAGTGGCCGAGTGGTCTGCGGCGTGTCAGTCACGGTCTGCACGGCCGCTGCGGTCGGGGATTCGAATCCCCCCTCGCGCATGGATGTTTGTGCCGTCTTTAGTATAATCTAGAACATGTTTGTAAGTTTATGGACTGATGACCCATTAGTTAAGTCCCATAAGCTCTACAAACATTTGAACATTTTGAATCAGCATCGCCTGACTTTCCATTATCGTTGATTTACTCTTATTGATGTTCATCATATACCCTCTTTTGAAAACACTGCCCATGCCATTCAATTGCTCATCTAGATTCTTTGCGGTCTCTGACAGAATTACTATATCATCGGCAAACCGCAAACTTTTTATTCCTTCTCCCTGAACTTTAATTTTGTCTCCGTATTTCTGCTTGCATTTTTTCGCTGCTTGCTCAGTGTACAGTTTGAACAACATTGGGGAAAGGCTAAAACCCTGTCTTACTCCCTTCCCAACCTCTGCGTCCCTTTCTTGCCATTCGACTCTAATAACTGCTGTCTGTTTTTGTATAGGTTGAATATAACTAACTCTTCACTCCCTATATTTTACTCTTGTTACCTTCAGAATTTGGAAGAGCGTATTCCAGTCGACATTGTCAAAAGCTTTCTCCAAAACTACAAACGCTAGAAAATTAGGTTTGCCTTTCCTTAGCCTATATTCTAAGATAAGACGTAATGTGAGTACTGCCTCGCGTGTTCCTACATTTCTCTTAAATCCAAACTGATCTTCCCCGAGGTTGGATTCCACAAGTTTTTCCATTCGTCTGTAAATAATTCGTGTTAGTGTTTTGCAACTATGACTTATGAAATTGATGGTTCTGTAATTTTCACATTTGTCTGCACTTGCTTTCTTTGTAATTGAAATTACTATATTCTTCTTGAAGTCGGAGGGTATTTCCCCTGTCTCATACACATTGCATACCAGGTGGAACATTTTTTTTATGACTGGCTCTCCTAACGATATTAGCAGTTCAGACGAAATATCATCTACTCCAGGGGCCTTGTTTCGACTCAAATCTTTCAGCGCTCTGTCAAATGTTTCGCGCAGTATCATATCTCCTATCTCTTCTTTTTCCTCTTCGTCTTCTATTTCTAGAATATTGCCTGCAAGTTTATTTCCTTTGTATAGGCCCTCTATATATTCCTTCCATAGTTCAGCTTCCCCCTCTTTGCTTAGTACTGGTTTTCCGTCAGAGTTATTGATATTCATACCGCTGCGTTGCTTGTCTACAAATGTCTCTTTTGTTTTCCTGTAGGCTGTATCTATCTTTCCCCTATTTATACATTCTTCTATGGTTCTATATTTGACCTCTAGACACTCCTGCATAGCCAGTCTGCACTTCCTGTCAATATCATTTTTCAGACGTCTGTAGTCCCTATTGTATTTATATTTTCCCCTCTCATCAATTAATTCAAGTATATCCTGTGTTATCCAGGGATTTCTCTTAGGCCTTGTCCTTCTGCCTATATGGTCCTCTGCGGCCTTCACTACCCTATCTCTCAGAGCTACCTATTCTTCTTCTACCGTATTACTTTACCAGTTTCAGCCAATCCTTGCCTAATGCTCCCTCTGAAACTCTCAACCACCTCTGTTTCCTTCAGTTTGTCTAGGTTCCATCTCCTAACTTTTCTACCTTTCTGCAGTCTCTTAAGTTTTAATCTACGGTTCATAACCAATACGTTATGGTCAGAGTCTATATCTGCCCCTGGATATGTCTTATAGTTTAAAACCTGGTTTCTAAATCTATTCCTTACCATTATAAAGTTAATCTGGTACCTTCCAGTGTCTCCTGGTCTCTTCCACGTATACAGCTTTCTTTCATGATGCTTGAATCAAGTGTTGGTGATCATTAAATTGTTCTGCGCAAAATTCTACCAGGCGATCTCCTCTATCGTTCCTTTTCCCCAGCACATATTCACCTACTACATTTCTTTCTCTTCCTTTTCCTACTTCCAAGTTCCAGTCCCCCATCACAATCAAGTATTCGTCTCCGTCAATTTTCTGAATAATATCTTTTATCTCCTCATACATTTCTTCGATGTCCTTGTCATCGGCAGAGCTAGTTGGCACATAATCCTGTACTACTGTGGTCGGTGTTGACTTTGTGTCTATCTTTGCTATGATAATGCGTTCACTATGATGTTCATAGTAACTTACCCGCATTCTGTTTTCTTATTCATTATTAGACCTACTCCTGCGTTACCACTAACTGATTTCGTGTTCATAACCTTGTACTCACTTGACCAGAAATTCTGTTCATCCTGCCACCGAACTTCACTAATCCCTACCATATCTAACTTTAACCTATCCATTTCTCTTTTTAAATGTTCTAAGTTACCCATACGATTAAGGGTTAGAACATTCCACGCTTGGATCAGTAGAATGCCTCTTTTGTGTTTCTTGATGACGACATCCTCCTGAGTAGTCCCCGCTCGGAGATTCGAATAGGGGACTATTTTACCTCCGGAGTATTTTATTCTAGAAGACGCCATCGTCGTATATTCATACAGTACAGCTGCATGTCCTCGGGAAAAGTACCGACTGTAGTTTCCCCTTGCCTTCAGTTGTTCGCAGTAACTGCATGGCAAGCCACGTTAGCTAATGTTACAAGGCCAACTCATTCATCCAGACTGTTGCCCCTGTAACTACTGAAAAGGCTGCTGCCCCTCTTCAGGAATCACACATTTGTCTGGCCTCTCCACAGATACCCCTCCGCTGTGGTTGCACCTCGTTGAGGCACGCATGTCACCACGCATCGGCAATGTCTGTGGTACTAAAAGAAAGGTATCGAGACGAAAAAGGAGCTGAATGAATATCATCAATTCAGATGGAAACCAGTACTAAGCAAGGAACGGAAAGATGGAAGGAATATACATATATGCAAGAAGAATGTGATAAAGCACTGAAAGATTAGAGTCGAAACAAGTCCTCGGGAGAAGGTGATATTTTCTCTCAAGTACCGAGATAGTTGGAAGAGCCAGTCATGAAGAATTTGTTCCACCTCATGTGCAAGATGTATGAGACACGTGAAATACCCACAGACTTTAAGAAGAATGTAATAATTCCATTTCCAGATAAAGTAAAAGCTGACAAGTGTGAAAACTACAAAACTACTAGTAAAAATACGAACGCGAATTATTTACAGACCAATGGTGAAACTGATATAATAGATCTTGGGGAAGATCAGTTTGGTTTTATGAGAAATGTAGTAAGGCAATAAACACAGTTTGACTTATCATAAAAGATAAGTTATGGAATGGCAAACTTACATTTTTAGCTTTTGTAGATTTAGAGAAAACTTTTGATAATGTTGTTTGGAATACATTATTTCAAATTCTGAAGGTATCGGTGTAAAATATAGGGAATGAAAACTTACAAAAATCAGATATCGGTTATTAGAGTCAAAGGGCTGAAAGTGACGCAGTGTTTGGAAGGAAGTAAGACGAGGTTGTAGCCTTTCACCAATATTATTCAATCTGTACATTGCGTAAGTTGTCAAGGAACGCAAGGAGAGATTTGTAGAATGAATTAAAGTACAGGGAGAAGAAATAAAAGCTTTGCAATTTGTCGATGACATTCTGCTTCTGACGAGACAGCAAATAACCTGGGAGAGCAAATAAACGGAATGGTCAGTGTCTTGAAAGAAAGTTATAACATGAATATTAACAAGAACAAACAGAGAGTAAATGAATGTAGTGTAAGAAAATCAGGCGATGCTGATGGAATTAGGTTACGTAAATAGGCAAATAAAGTGGTAGATGAGTTTTGTTACTCAAATTGCAAAATAACGTCTGATGGCCGAAGTAATGTAGATATAAAATGCAGAATAACTATGGAAAGGAAAGCATTTCTGAAGAAGCGAAATTGTTGACATCCAGAATTAATGTAAATGTTTGGGCGTTCTTTCTGAAAGCATTCGTATTGTAGCACTGTACGGAAGATGATAGAAGTTTTTGAAATATGGTGCTACATGCGAATGATTAAAATTAGATGGGTAGATTGCGTAACTAATAGGGGGGTGCTGAACAGAATTAGGGACAATTCTGGCATATCTTGGCTAAGAGAAGGGATCGGTTGTTGGGACACATTCTGAGATATCAAGGAATCGGCAATTGATGATTGGTGGAAAAATCTCAGAGGGATACAGAGAGACGAAACAGTAAGTAGAATCAAATGGTTTTGACTTATTGTTATGAGGAGATGAAGAGGTTTGCTCAGCATAGAGTAGGGTGGAGAGCTGCATCAAACCAGTATCCGGAACTGGAGATCACGACAACAACATATTCACTAACAAGTATTTAATTCCTTTTAAATGTATATATGGTTATATATAATTTGGTAACAAGTTTCTATGTACTTTTAAATATAAGTACGCTTAAGGTTTTTTTGAACGATTCCATATCCACAACTGCAATTTCATCTGCGTTTTGAGGAATTTACACGAGCATATTTCTTATTAGTTTGTATCTATGCATTGTGAAATATTGTTTTTGACACGACTCCTCACTGTGAGTCATAAGGAGCGAAATGCAGGGGGCCCACTTTTCAAAATCAGTGTGGGTGCTCGTGGGTTCATTATCGTTACCTCTTTGGTCACAAGGTTCAAAGAATGAGTCAAGCAGTGAATTTACAGTACATGTGCCTCAATTTCTCTGATTTTTTGTCTGCATCCTTGAGGAAGCAGCAGTCATATTTGTCGCTCCCTCAGTAGCAATAACTTTGCATGACTTGATATGCAGACAGCTGCACTGCTTCAACAGACAGATTGCAATGAGAGGTCAAAACATCTTCCCCCAATTCACTTGTGAGTTCATTTCTGTTCCTGTGTCATTATTAATTCCAGCTACTAGCTATCCACGTGCTTCGTCTTCGTCTTCCCGCCCATGATGTTTTGCATGACGACGTGTGTAATAACGCTGTTTATTGTACTTCTTAGCAGAATTAAATACTGTCCATCTAAAGGAATAGAATTAATGGAGCTTGCACAAGTAACCATGACTGTCACTGAAATCGTATTGTCTCAATTACGACTTCACGTGACCAGGGGCAGGGCGTGCGCCAGTGGTGAAGCTTGCCTTAGACGGGCCCTATATCAACATTTGTCAAGGGGTCCTTTTGCCCGACTGTGGCGAAGCTCAAATAGAGGCTAAAGTTTTTTCACAAAAGAAACAAAAACTCGTATTAGGAATGAAATAAATATTTCTTGATTAAGTTCAAATGTTTGTTAAGCTTAAGGGACGTAACTGCGGGGTCATCAGTCCCTAAACTTACAAACTACTTATGAACTACTTACGAACTAGGACGGCACAAATATCCATGCCCGAGGAGGGATTCGAACCCCCGACCGTAGTGGCCGTGCAGGCCGTGTCTGGAGCGCCTCAGTCTCCTCGGCCACCGCGGCCGGCTGTTGATTAAGTACAGATTACATATGTAAGTAATTATTTACAGTTAATGCCCCCTAGGAGCCAAGTTAACCAAACAGTTCAAATATATATTTTTATCGCCTTTTTCGACAAATTTACTTATTAAATCATCCATAGCTAAAGACACTTTTAGTTTTCCGAAATTTTATGCCTTTGTAGACATTACCGTCATGTCTGAAACTCTTTAACCTGTTGTGGTTGTTACAGGAAGAATAAAAAACAGGAAACATGAAAGACGATGTAGAGGAAGATGAGATAGGAAATGCTATACTGCGAAAAGAATCTGACAGAGCACTACGCCGCGGCGGAGTAGCCGTGCGCACTGGGGCGCCGTGCTGAGGTGCGCGTGGCTTTTCACCGTCGGGGGTTCAAGTCCCTCCTCGGGCATGGGTGTCTGTATTGTCCTTAGGATAGTTTAACTCAGTTTAAATAGTTTGTAAGCTAGAGACTAATAACCAAGCACTTAAGTCCCATAGACTTACAACCATGCACTGTACGATTTGAATAGAAACAAGGCCCCTGGAGTAGATGACGTTCTCTGAACTGCTATCATCGTTAGGAGAGCCAGTGATGAAAAATTGTTCCACCTGGTATGCAAGATATGAGACAGGGGAAATGCCCTCAGACTTCAAGAAGAATATAGTGTTTTCAACACCTACGAAAGCCAGTGCAGACAAATGTGAAAGTTACAGAACTATCAGCTTAATAAGTCATGGTTGCAAAATACTAACTCGAATTATTTACAGAAAAATGGAAGAACTGTTGGAATCCCACCTTATGGAAGATCAATTTGGATTTAGAAGAAACGTAGGAGCACGCGAGGCAATACTCACATTAAGACTTAACTTATAAGATAGATTAACGTAAGGGAAATACACGTTATTAGTATTTGAGGAATCGGAAATAGTTTTTGACTATACTTACTGTGGTGTCGCACAAGTACAAAGTGCGCGCCCACGAGCGCCCTCTGCTGCAACTCCGCTCGTGCCCACCACTGAACGACATCGTTCACTTGGGACTGAGATAGGAACCAGTTAAGACCTTCGGAATCAGATAGGCACCAGTGAAGACTTGGCTATCGAATAGGCACTAGGCAGGCCTCTAGCTCAACTATGTATCAGCCTTCTGCAGTACTGATCTATGTAAAAGTTAAGTATTGTATACATTCTGTGCAATATATATCTCATTCTAATTTATTCTAGTGTTTCTAGTTTCTGGCTGCTCCCCTCCGTACCTGCACCAGCGTGCTATCTTTATTCCTGTGTCGGTCTCATTCCTCTCGGCTACCGACACCTACGACGGAAACGAGACACAAAAGCGGCGACGAGGCTGGGGCACCAAAGTGGAGACGAGGAGCGATAGAAGAAACGTGGACCAGCCCGCTTGCAGCAGCCAGACAGCAGCAGTCGGAGCACGCAGAAATTGCTCCCGCTCACCCACCCTTATTATAAGAATTTTGGGGGAACGTTTTCAGTTACGTGTTTTGTGTACTTTTTGTTGCAGAGCGTCCTCTTTCATATTGCATTTGTGTTTTGTTATCATTTACTTGTATACGCGGCGCCTAATCGGTCAGCATGGCCACTACCCCGAACCCAAACTTAATGGAAATTATTCAGTTACAGACGGCGCAAATCACTCAACTCCTTCAGGCAGTGGCCCAGCTGACGGCGCAAGCAGCTAACCAACAACAGCCGCCGCTTCAGCAGCCCACACCTGCCGCCGCAACGCTTCCTACGTTTCGCCAGTACAACGAACGTGAGGAAGAATGGAGTGACTGTTTCGCACAGTTTCAAGAACTCGTCGCGGCTCATCAACTTACAGGTCAGACTGTTAAGCATCTTTTATTGTCCGTGGTGGGCCCCAAAACTTTCGTATTACTGCAGAAAATGTTCCCGCACGCATCTCCTCGTGATGTAGACTTTGAACAAATAGTAGAGGCACTAAATGCTCATTATGAGAGAAAAGTTCTCGTAGCTGCGGCAGGGTACCGATTTTTCAGTCTTAAAAAATTACCTGATCAGTCACACCAGGAATGGATCACTGTGTTGAAGGGCTTAACCCGCAAATGTAAATTTACTTGCTCTTGTGGACTTTCGTATAGTGACGTGATGTTGAGGGATGCCATTACGCAGAACATTCAGGACCCCAGAATTAGGGCAGCAATTCTGAAACAATCTGACCCTTCATTAGACAGTGTACTGCAGCTTATTGGAGCGCATGATACGTTTGACTTAGCAGATGTAGAAATGCAAAGCCACAGTGTTAATTCAGTGCGCCGCAACGGACGCTTACGTAGCCGTAGTTCTCAGTATAGCACTAGTGATTCTTTAAACTCTACCGGCCGCGCTGAACAGACAGTGAACAGTAGCCGGTGTAAAAGTGCGACACAAAGGTCGCCCCGTCGTGTTAGACAAAGTAATTTGAATAACGGGCGCCAACGCTCTTTTCAGAAAAATATTCGTAAGTCTTGCCCCCAGTGTGTATCTCGCCTTAAGCGTGCGCAATGCCCTAGGCGTAACGCCACCTGTTATCAGTGTGGAAAATCAGGGCATGTACAAACAGTGTGCATGCAAATTAAAAACTCAAAGAACGGTAACGTTAGAAACAGTGCTTCGCGAAGTGCGAGAGCAGTGCATGCAGTTGTCATAGACGCTGTGGAATTGAACAGTGCTTTGCTTGGTTCTAAAATTGCAAGGAAATTCTTCTGCACCTATTGCAAAACTATGTATTGAGCCACGCCGCAAGCGCCGACGAGCGCGTACATCTGTGCAACGGAAAAGGGTTCGGGACAAGCAAAGTGACAATGTACAGTGCAATCCTGTAGTGAATCTAGTGCCTTCTGCAACTTCTTATTGTAATAGTGCCCAGTACTGTGTAGCTAGTGACAGTAGAATTTTGGTGTAGCTACTCAAAGCAATTTTAGTGCAGTAGCCTCGCATTGCGCGGACGCCGATCCGGCGGTAGTGCCATCTAGTGACAGTGATATTAATCTATATGCCGATTCTGCGCCGCTTCCTACCGCACGCAGCCCGCGCATACGCAAACGCAGCAAACAACCGGTGTCAGATGTTGCCCACATTCGCGCACCTGTCGTGCGCCAGAAGCACAAACTGTTTGTGACTCTTTCGATCGAAAATAAGTCTGTGCAATTTCAGCTTGACACTGGTTCCGCTGTTACTTTAATGAATAAAGACACTTATGAACTGCTGTGTTCACCAAAATTGTCGCCGTCTCAACATGTGCTAACGGCATATACAGGTCAAAATATTCCCGTGCTAGGAACGTGTAGCCTACCCGCCTCTTTTCAAGGTGTAACGAAAACAGTTGCTTTTGTTGTTCTTCAGGCCAAATCTACGCAGAACATTTTTGGACTAGATGCATTTGACTTGTTTGGTTTATCAATTCAAACAGATGTGCTTCAAATTTCGTCAGTAGTGCCTCAGGACAAAATAAATGCATTGTGTGAAAAATATAGTGACTTGTTTTCGCCGGAACTAGGTTGTGCAAAAGACTTCGTGGCACATGTAACTTTAAAAGAATCTGCAGTTCCAAAATTTCGTAAAGCTAGACCAGTGCCTATCGCAATGCGTGATACAGTTGCCGAAGAACTTAAACGTTGGCAAGATAGTGGGGTGATTTCTCCTGTTTCTGCGAGTCAGTGGGCCTCGCCTTTAGTAATTATACCCAAGCCGCCAGGAAAACTTCGCCTCTGTGCGGACTTCAAATCGACAGTGAACAGTCAAACAATTGTAGACACTTATCCCCTGCCCAGACCTGACGAACTAATGGACAAATTAGGACAGTCTCGCTTCTTTTCTAAGATTGATTTAGCAGAGGCATACTTGCAAATTGCACTTGATGACGAGTCAAAAAAGTTTTTCGTCATTAATACTCACATGGGCCTTTTTCAATTTCAACGCCTACCATTTGGCAGTTCTTCCGCCCCCGCTATTTTTCAGCGCTTTTTGGAACAACTGACAGTTTCTGTACCGTGTTGCTCGAACTACTTAGATGATATTGTGGTATCCGGACGTACAGTTGAAGAACATTTAGCAAACCTGGAGTGCCTTTTCAAAGTTTTGACTGCAGCAGGTCTACGTTGTAATAAAGCAAAGTGTTCGTTTTTTCAAACTGAAATAGAGTACCTAGGCCATGTGATTAATGCCCAAAGAATCCATCCCTTACAGTCACATCTTAGAGCAATCAAAGACTTGCCTCCTCCTAAGAATGTGCACGAACTGCAAGCAGTAATGGGAAAGCTTAACTATTATTTCAGATTTATTCCCAATGCCTCTCAGATTGCAGCTCCACTGCATCGCTTACGTAGGAAGAATGTTCCTTTTGTATGATCTAAAGATTGCCAAGTCGCCTTTGACAAATTAAAGTCTGCACTACTCAGTGATGCATGTTTGATTCCCTTTGACCCACAGAAGCCTGTAGTGTTAGCAGTTGATGCCTCGTCGTACGGTCTGGGTGCAGTTTTGTCACATCGCATTGGCTCTCGCGATCGACCTATTGCCTTTGCGTCCAAGCTTCTGACGCCAACGCAACAGAATTACAGTCAGATAGAAAAGGAGGCCTTAGCAATCATTTACGGCGTCACAAAGTTTCATCATTATCTCTATGGCAGAAAATTCTATTTGTTGACTGACCACAAGCCTCTCACGTCGTTGTTCTCACCCACAAAGCCAATTCCGCCACGAACGGCACAAAAGTTTCAGAGATGGTCCTTAATACTGTCTAATTATTAGTATGAGATTTTGTACCGACCTACCACTAAACACGCCAACGCGGACACACTTTCCCGACTTCCGGTTGGCCAGGATGTGTCGTTTGATTCTTCGGAAATGGCATGTTGTCAGATAGATTCCAGAGATGCTTCCGCTGTCACAGACTTCCCTTTGAACTCTCGTCGGGTTGCCCAGGAAACAGCAGCGGATGCAGACTTTAAGTGTGGTAGCACGTTTTGTTCGCTTTGGGTGGCCTGCCAGAGCCAAAGACATTGATCGGCCTCTGGTTCGACGTTATTTTGCACAACGTCATGCATTGTCTTTAAGTCAGGGTGTTCTGTTGTTACATACGGACAACGACCAAACAAGAGTGAGTGTTCCTCGTTCCCTGCAACGTGCAGTGTTACGCCTCCTGCATCAAGGACATTGGGGTATTGTTAGGACAAAGCAACTGGCCAGACGTTGTACCTGGGTTGGTATGGACGCTCAGATAGAGAGCATGACGTCACAGTGTACGGTTTGTGCGGAGCATCAGGCGGCTCCTCCGCAACGTTTCTCAGACTGGCCACGCCCCAAGGGACCATGGCAACGTTTACATATTGACTTTGCCGGACCTTTCTGGAATACGCGCTGGTTAATTGTTGTAGACGCTTTCAGCAAGTTTCCTTTTGTGATTGCCATGAACTCAACGACGGCGTCTAGTACAATCAGTGCCTTAACGTCAGTGTTTTGCATCGAAGGTTTGCCTGAAACTATCGTCAGTGACAATGGACCTCAGTTTGTTAGTGCGGAATTTCAACAGTTTTGTCGTGTGAATGGCATTCAGCATATCACCACCGCACCTTTTCACCCTCAGTCCAATGGTGAAGCAGAATGTTTCGTTCGAACATTCAAGTCCCACATGGAAAAGATGAGGGGTCAGCACTCCAGGCAGCAAGCTCTTCAAATTTTCCTGTCTACGTACTGGTGCATGCCACGTGACGGCTCGTCTCCTGCCGAGCTGCTACACTGCCGCCGTCACCGCACTCTCCTTCACCTGCTGCAGCCTCCCACGCACCGAGTTGGTTCGTATGGCGCTACGCGTTTTCAGGTTTCCACGCCGGTGCTGTACAAGGTGTTTGCTGGCAACAAGAAGACATGGTTGCCAGGCATCATTCAGCGCGTGCTCGGTCGCAATATGTATGTTGTACGTTCTTCCACAGGGTCGGAGCTGCGGCGCCACACAAACCAATTGCGCTTGCACAGGCCGCGCGGTCCTGTCTCCGGTTTCTTGATTCCAGACCCAGTTCACCGCCAGGGAGCACAGCCACATCGTTCGTCCCCGGACTACGAGATTCCTATGGACGTCGACGCGCCTCCGACGCAGTCGTCGCCACCGCTGTCGCCGCCGCAGATGACAGCGTCACCGAGAGGGACTCCGGGACCGTGCGCCCCCCCCCCCCCCCCCCCAGCTTTGGCCACGCACCTCAGAAGAAGATTAACTGCTCGCTCTGGGCGGGGGTGTGCGCCCTTCCCCAGGTTTCGGCGGGTTTCCTGGAGGATCGCAAGGCGGATGTCGGGGCGCGGACGGCGTCTCGATCCCAGCCTCAGCTACGACGCCCGTCCCACCAGTAACGCCCCCGCCCAGGCCCTCCTCCCAGTGCCGTCGCCGTGGCCCTCAGCCCTACGCCACGACGGCGCGGCGGTTTGGGGGGGGAGGGGTGTGGTGTCGCACAAGTACAAAGTGCGCGCCACCTACTTTCGCCGCTCGCCGCCATCCACGCACGGCGCGGCGTTCTTACGACGACAGCCACGAGCGCCCTCTGCTGCAACTCCGCTCGTGCCCACCACTGAACGACATCGTTCACTTGGGACTGAGATAGGAACCAGTTAAGACCTTCGGAATCAGATAGGCACCAGTGAAGACTTGGCTATCGAATAGGCACTAGGCAGGCCTCTAGCTCAACTATGTATCAGCCTTCTGTAGTACTGATCTATGTAAAAGTTAAGTATTGTATACATTCTGTGCAATATATATCTCGTTCTAATTTACTCTAGTGTTTCTAGTTTCTGGCTGCTATCTTTGTTGCACCAGCGTGCTATCTTTATTCCTGTGTCGGTCTCATTCCACTCGGCTACCGACACCTACGACGGAAACGAGACACAAAAGCGGCGACGATGCTGGGACACAAAACTTACTGGAATACACTCTTTCAAATTCTGAAGGTAGCAGGGGAAAAATATATGGAGCGCAGACCTATATTCAATTTGTACAAAAACCAAGCACCAATTATTAGAATCGAAGGACATTCAAAAAAATGTTCAAATGTTTGTAAAGCTTATGGGACTTAACTACGGGGTCATCAGTCCCTAAACTTACAAACTACTTATGAACTACTTACGAACTAGGACGGCACAAATATCCATGCCCGAGGGGGGATTCGAACCCCCGACCGTAGTGGCCGTGCTGACCGTGACTGCAGCGCCTCAGTCACCTCGGCCACCGTGGCCGGCTCGAAGGACATGAAAGGGTTGCAGTTGTTGGGGAGAGAGTAGAACAGAGTTGTAGCCTTTTCCCAATGTCGTTGAATCTGTACATTAAGCAAGCTGTGAAGGAATGTAAGGAGAAATTTAGAGAGGGTATTAAAGTCCAGGGAGAGGGAATAGAAAGCTTGCGGTTTGCTGACGACATAGTAATTCTGTCAGAGACAGCAAAGGACCTAGGAGAACAATTAAACGGAATGGAAGTGTCTTGAAAGGAAGGTTTAAGATGAACATTAACAAGACCATAACGCGGGTAATGGAATGTAGGCCGCGCCGGAGCGTATTGGGCGCTATGCTACCCCCGTCGGGGGTTCGAATCCCCTCTCGGGTACGGATGGTTGTGTCGTCTTTAGTATAAGATAATTTATAAGTAGTTTGTAAGTTTAGGGACTGGTGTCCCCACTGTTAAGTCCCTTCAGCTTAACAAACATTTGAACATTTGAATGGAATGTAGTGTCAGAAAAAAGGGCGATGCTGAACGAATTAGATTAGGTAATGACACAATGAAAGTAGTAGATGAGTTTTGTTATTTTGGTAGCAAGATAATTTCCGACGGCCGAAGTAAAGAAGATATAAAATGCAGAAGGGCTATGGGAAGAAAAGCGTTTCTCAAGAAACGAAATTTGTTGACATCCAATATTAGTTTAAATGTCAGAAAGTCCTTTCTGAAAGTATTTGTCTGGAGTGTAGCATTGTATCGGAGTGCAACGTGCACGATAAGGACTTCAGACAAAAATGTGATAGAAGCTTTTGAGATGTGGTGTTACAGACGAATGATGAAGATTAGATGGGTAGATCAAGTAACTAATGACGAGGCGGTCAACAGAATTGGCATATCCTAAAGAGAAGGGATCGGTTGGTGTGACACATTCTGAGGCATCAAGAAATCGTCAACTTAACATTTGAAGGAAGTGTGTGGGGTAAAAATCGTAGAGGGAAACCGACGTACGAATACAGGTTCAAAAGGATGCAGTTTTCCGTAAGAATTCTGAGATGAATAGGCATGCACGGTAGAGAGCAGTGCAGAGAGCTGCATCATACAAGTCTGCGGACTAAAGACCACAACAACAACGATGCCTAAGAATGTGTCCTACCAATCGATTCCTTCTTTTAGACAAGGCATTCTATAATTTCCTCTTATCCCCATTCTGTTGAGTACCTCCTCATTAGTTATGCGATCTGCCCGCCTAATTATCGGCATTCGTCTGGAGCACCACATTTCTAAAGCTTCTATCCTCTTCCTATCTAAACTATCTATCGGCTCTGTTTCACTACTTTACAAAGCAACACTAATGAAAAAGCCCTCAGAAAAGACTTCCTATCATTTATATTAAAATTCGATGTTAAAAAATTTCCCTTTTTCAGAAAAGCGTTTCTACCCATTCTCATTCTGCATTTTATATTCTCTGTACTGTGACTAGCGTACGTTATTTTACTGCGCTAGCAAATAAACTCATCTACCACCTTTATTGTTTCGTTACCTAATGTAATTCCTTTAGCATCGCCTGATTTTCTTAGACTACATTTCATTACCCTTTCATTAATGTTCATCCTAAACACTCCTTTCAACATACTGTCGCATTTCGTTAAACTACTCTCCCAGGTCCCTTGCTGTTCTCTTTCAAGCCCTCGACTCTAATAACTGCTGTCTGACTTCTATACAAGTTGTAACCTTACGTTTCCTATATTTTACCCATACTGACTTCAAAATTTGAAAGTGTCGTAATGTAAGTATTGCATCGAGTGTTCCTACATTTCTTCTATATCCAAATGATCGTCCGCAGGTTCGACTTCTACCAGCATTTTCATTCTTTTGTAAATAATTCGAGTTTGGATTTTGTAGCCATGACTTATTAAACTGTTGGTTCTGAATATTCACACCTGTCGGTGCCGGCTTTATTTGGAATTAGGAAATTACATTTTTCTTCAGGTCTGAGCGTATATCGCGTCTCATACATCTTAGACACCAGGTTAAATAGTTTTGTCATTGTTGGTTGTCCCAGAGACTTCAGTAGCTCTGCGGGAATATCATAAACTTCAAGGGCCTTGCTTCGTTCTAACTCTGTCAGATTCATCTCTCAGTATAGTACCTCCTATTTTTTCCTAATCTACTTCCTCTTCCTTTTCTATAATATTATCTTAAAATGCATATCCTTTGCACAGCTCCATTATATATTCTTTCCACCTTTCAGCTTTGTCTTCCTTGTTGAGAATTGGTATTCCATCTGTGTTCTTGATGTTCATACTGTGGTACATCAACCTCTCCCTGAATAACCCCCACATGCAGTAAAATTAAATAAAAAATATCATGATTAATTATGTATGTAGGCTGGTAGGGACATTTGATTCAAGGCATTGTTTTGAAAACTAAACAGATTGCACAGAGAATTACCACATCAAATTTAGTTTTATTTGTGACAATACTCGTAAAACAATGCATTCTCAGGGCTGATTTGACTGGGTATGTACACGACTCAGATCTGAACTAGGAAGAGGGATGTAATTTCGTATCTTATCAACACTGACTTCACGTGGGCGTCAGGCGATGGATCTGCGCGGTGCGGTGTGGCGACATAGCTCACGCCTGCCCTGACCTGCTCTACGGTCTGTGGCTGTGTGGCGCAAAGGCGACAAAGTCCCGCGTCTGCCCAGGCGAGAGCTGCCTGCATGTCACTTCGCTTCAAAATGTTGAAATGTTTGTAGTTCTATGGGACCTAACTACATTGGTCATCATCAGTCACTAGACTTACAAACTGCTATATCTCGCATTGGAGATAATAACTGAAAGACGCTGCCTGATACGCAAATTAACAAACAGCAACTAAAAGTTTTCTTCTTCACCAATTAGGTACAAGCCAGGGAGATGACGACAGCCTTGAGAGAACGGCCAGGGAGACGGAGCCAGCCGACGTATTCCATTGCGCGAAGTCGTGGAGGCGCGGCGTCGCTGGCAAGGACTCTTCCCCAGAGGCGTCGGTCGCGAACCCTCACCTATGGTTCTCGTAGGCGGTCGCCCTAAATAGTCGCCCTAAATAGACGCCCTAAATGGTCGGCGCGCGATGCTACGTGGCAGTCTCGAGCTGGTCTCACGTGACTGTGCGGTGGAAAATAATTCCGATTTAGTGCGCTCTCTGTCGGTGCTCGTCGCGTCCCCTGGTGACTCCGGAACCGCCGCTGTGGGGCGCATCCATGTGCTTGTACCCGGCGGATTGTCCGCTCGTCAGGCGAACCACCGGTACATGACATCCCCCCCTCGCAAAGAGATGAGCCAGAAGGAGGCCAGTGTCAGAGTCTGGATCGACGTCCATGGCATCGGGTGAGCCTGGCAGTGTGTGGTTCGCCAGAGGTGTGTGGTCGACGTCCATTGGTACTGGCCAGGGTGCAGGAGTTGGCCACCCACCATCAACCATTGACATTGGAGGGGCCGTAGAAGGTGTTGGTCTTGCAGGGCCTCCCAGCTGCCTGGTCGACAGGCCTGCAACAAGAGGTGGTGAGTCGACGGCAGTCGTCAACTGACGGCTCCTGGGGCGCACCTGGTTCAGATGCTTGCGGCAGAGGGAGCCATCTGAAAGTTGAACCACCACCATTGCTCATCCCAGTAGTTTTCTGACCACGGCCGCATCCCAACGGCTGCCGCAGTGGAGGAACATCAGGACCCAGAAGTCATCGTGGATAGCGAACCGGTGTCGCTGACCTCGCCCAATGTGCTCTACAGGTTGTTGTGGATGGAGGAGGGATAGGAGCGAAAGCTGTGGGCCCTGTAGCGGTACAAAAGTGATACGACACCGCTAATGAATAATTCTTCTTTATCGCTTCATCTTATTTGAAAAAAAAATACATGTAGATAAAGGAGATGGAAAAATAATCATTCATGTAGAAAATAACAGTTGTATTAGAGGCTTTGGACATACAATATGTTTAGACGTTTTGCTATGTTTTGTAGAAAAGTCGTAACGTTGGGCGTTATGTACGCGGTTCGGGGCTAACCAAGGTGGCGGTGATCATCTGGGCGCTTGCAACATCGTTGGCGTTCCGTTGTACACCAAGCCGGCAAAGAATATCTATATTTCTGATTTATTGTCATACTTGAATGTGACGGGATAGAAAAATTGAAGGCGAGGCAAACTGGTTTGGATTCTGCATAGTCATTGTAGTCATCCTGTTTGTTGGAGGCCACGAGCAAAGAAGTCTATGAAGCCCTGTGGAAAAAATTTATACGAGAACTCATATTGTCATACTAAAAAGGGTATGCTATTTAAGAATGTGTGAACAATTTTCCAGTTCCTATTAATTTGGAGTTATTACTCCGTTTTTGTTAACTGAAGAGTATCGTAATTTTGAAAGGTTGAAAGCAACAACAAAAAATGAGATTTGCATTGGAGTTTTTGATTTACGAAGCTGAGTGCAGACTAACGCAGGATTTATTGTGCTCACGATGTGTGGGGTTGCTAAGTTTTGCTATTCTATCTCAGAGTAAAAAAAAAAAGGTAAAGCAGTCAACAATCCGAAGATTGGTTTGAACACCACAGTGCTTTACTAGGCATGGTCCTGTTTGGAGGTGGTATGCCGTTGCCTTACCCAGCCAGTTATAGGGGGACCTACAGTTTAACGTTGGTTCCGAACCACGGTGCTACTCGGTATTTTTCACATGAGCAATACTGCCAGAGGTAAAAGAAGTGGAAATTGACAGATAAAAATCCTAGGACCTGGCGGGGATCGAACCCGCGACCTTTGGATTTGTAGTCTGGCACTCTACCACTGTGCAACCGAGGAGTAAGAAAGTATTAATTGTGTGTAACGGGTAAACGTTCATTTAAACGTTCATTTATTAATTTTGGAGGGTGTAGTCGGACCACGAGTGGGATCTGATACACTGCTGGGGCGATATATTGTTCCGCTCACAGATTTTATGATAGCAGCTAACCTTTGTTGCAACATATATCTTCTTGATGAAAATTGAGAATCGCAAGTTACGAAGCTCACCTTTCTGATTACCATCGGAGTAAAGAAGTAATTTTGAAGTGTGAATTGATTATGAGTTCTTGAAATCAGTAAAAATTTGGGACAGGTTTTGTTAGTAATATTCTGAAAACCAAGAAAGTGAACCAAGCGGTAAATTTGTTCCCGAAAAGACTATCTAAGTGGCGAGACTCATAGGAATGGTGGGGATGATTTAACTTTGTGTTTGATTCGTAAGACACTCACACCTGAAGACGGCTCCAGTAATTTTGTTCTTTTTCCAATGGTCATATGCTATCGGTGCCCGGTAAGTGGTGGTGATGCAGTAGACATTTATTTTTAATTTTTTTTAGACGGAGCTAAAAAGTAAGTTAGACGGGTAAAAATCAAGTAGGAGGAGCTCGTCCACTACTGCTGTACAAGTCAAGTTTCATTGTTAACATTTGAAAAGAAAGTATTTGGAGAATAAACGTCCTACTTTTGAGGACAGTTAAACTGGAAAAAAAAAAAAAAAAAAAAAAAAAAAAAAAAAAAAAAAAAAAAAAAAAAAAAAACTCTTTTCTGTTTGCAGTAGCAAGCAGAAAATTTTACTAAGACGTGACTGCGTAAAAAATAATATAACAATTTAACTGTGATATTCAATTAAGTAGGCGCTATTGAAGTACATACATCAATTGCGACTACTTGGTACTCTATTTTTGACCTGTATGAAAGATAAAGGAAACGAGGCCGACGACATTGGAAATATCGATCGTGTCAACTCCGTTAGAACATTGATAACTATGCTATAAAGAAGTACAGTGCATACTAATTAACTATAAAAAAAAGATAACTGGCGACCAGATACTATAAAAACACTGTTTGAGAAGGAAAGATATTTATTGAGTTGGTAAATTTTGAGAGAAATATTACAACTGCGAGAATGGTAAACCTTTCACAGTCAAAGATTAAAAAGTCAGCTGCACTTAGGCAGACAGCTAATCTCTAAAAAACTATAACAAAACAATAACATATCAGTAACTTACAGTTCCGTTTATTCACCTTGTAAGCAATATTAAAAGATTACGTTATAGAAGATAGCTATATACAAAGCAATAAGCTTAGGTGAAAAATTACTGACTTAAACATTTTATCCAAGAAATAATATAGAAACCAAGGGGAAGACAGAGTTCGGCTACCATAAGCTCTATGTTAATGCAGGTTTGTAACGACGAAGCATTACGATAGAGGGAGTAAACATTAAGGAAAGTGTTTGTTCTTATATGATTTATGGTTAGAAATCATATTATATTACAAGAAGATACCAGACTACGATTCAGATCGTTGATGATATAACTTGGTACCGTTCATTGTGTATAGTTTAACTAGAAGCCTTGTAAGTATTCCGATATTCTAGTAGATATAGTCCACCTTGTTATAAAAGGCGATTTGTTTCATTGGTACGTGTATTAAAATGGTATTATTTACTCGGGTCAGACTTGCGCTTCTGGTCATACATTGAGAATCCTGGTTAGTAACAGTATACAAGAACCTGTGAAGCAAACTGTGTTATTAGCAATCAGATGCAACTAGATTTTAAATGTGCTGTTGCTTTTGATTTCTGAGTGTAATTATCGATATTAGGTAGGAGGTGGCGAGAGCTGGGTCAAGATTCAATCAGTGTCGTAACAGTTTGGTTGCATTGAGGTATTTTAACCAAACGGCTCCTAAATAAAGCAGGCTAACTGTATACTATCATTGACTGCAGTTACTCGCGAGTAAATATAATAAGGAAACAGGTAGCATACTGCTTAACTTCCATTTATTAACCTTCAGTTATGAACTTTCGATATTTGACTCAGAATTTGTTCCGACCTGCGTTAGTAAAGTGCTTAAAGCTATATCATCTTTGGGGTGTAGTTCATTCACGACAGCCGGCCGCGGTGTCCGAGGGGACTGAAGCGCTCCACTCACGGTCTGCACGGCCACTACGGGTGGGGGGTTCGAATCCCCCTTCGGGCATGGATATTTGTGCCGTCCTTAGTATTAGTTAGTTCATAAGTAGTTTGCAAGTTAAGGGACTGATGACCCCGTAGTTAAGTCCCATAAGCTACACAAATGTTTGAAACGTTTTTGCATTCACGATACTATTAGTCTTATTTGACAGACAACTGATTCAACTCAAATAAACAGTACCACAAGTTGTGTGCTTTAGTATCACTGACTAATCTTACATAACATACAGGTCGTTACAGCGCCCATGGAGCCACTCCGCCGGACTGGTTCCCTCCTGTGGAGTTGTCCTGTAAGAGCCAAAAAGATGGACAAAGAATCGTCCAGTGAGTGGTGTGCGGAAAGCTTCAACATTTTATTCTTGAAAGTCCGTAGGAACAGCTCTGCCAGTCCATTGGACGCGAGGTGCAAAGGCGCCTTGTGTACCTCGGCAATACAATTGGATGCACAGAAGGCTGTGGGGATCATTGTCGGTCACAATTGTCTCTTGTAGGCCTTCAATGGCAAGGATGCGAGTGAGCGCGTGGATGGCGTGGGTCGATGATGTGAAAGATATCCGGGAGATGTAAGGAAACCCAGAGTCAGCGTCGACTGCAACAAACCACGAGGAGCCCAGAAAAGGGCCTACGAAGTTCAAATGGAGCCTGGACCAGGGTGTTCATGCCTCTGGCCATGGGAAATACCGACGTGCCGGAGCAACGTGTCTGCCTTGGCTGGAGGGGTAGGCTGCTATAATAGAGGCGATATCCGCGTCCATAAACATAGTCATGGAACTGACTGGAAAGGCACTGCTTCTGCGGATATCGAACCTGGCCTGGATCTGATCTAAGAGTGAACGTGAACCTGAGGACTTGCACTCTCTTGGACCTGGTGTCTCATGCTAGTGCCTCTTGTATCGACTGGCAATGGAATAAATAGTGTTGTTCTGAATCGAGCCTTCTCAGTCACAACAATACCCATACTAGTTTCGGCGGAAATCCCGCCATCATCAATAGGTTTTGTAGTTATTCTAAAAGAAGGCAGAAAACACGTGCTTACACAGCTGTGAAACATGTTGTAGTATATATTTTTCTCCGTATCATTGTGTAAACATCCAATTTCCTACCTTTATACAAATCATTAAGCTATTATACACTTCGTAATGTTTGTTGCCTTTTCTTTGCGACGTGCACCAAAACCCACTGATGATGGTGGAATTTCCGCCGAAACTAGTATGGGTATATAAATAAATGTTTTGCATCAAAAAGGATCCACAAACCCATATATGTAACGCAAACACGATCTAACAGAATGGATTAAAATCACAATGATTCTTTTGCACGGAACATAATTTAATGATAACAAAAACTTGGTTTAAGAATCATGAAAGAAGGTTGTAATACGTGGATGAGACCAGGAGACACCGGAAGGTACCAGTTAGATTTTATAATGGTAACACATAGATTTAGGAACAAGGTTTTAAACTGTAAGACATATCCTGTGACATATATACACACTGAACTGTAGACTGAAACTGAAATAAATGCAGAAAGGTAGGAAAATAGGGAGATGGGGCCTGGATAAATTGAAGGAATTTTAGGCAAAATTGACAGAAACGGAGGAAAATAAAACAGTAGTAGAGGAATTGGTTGCATTGAGAGATGAAACAGTGAAGACACCAGAGGACCAAATAGGTAGAAAGGCAAGACCTACAAGAACCCATGGATATCACAGGAAATACTAAATTTGATTGATGAAAGGAGAAAATATAAAAATGCAGTAAATGAAGTGCAGACGACTAAGAAATGAGATTGACAGGAAGTGCGACATGGGTAAGCATGAGTGGCTAGAAGGCAAATGCAAGTCCGTAGAAAATAAAAGAGACATTTGGAGATAAGAAAAACAGCTCTGTGAAGATCAAGAACTCAGATGGAAAACCAGTTCTCAGCAAAGAAGGGAAAACTGAAGGTGGAAAGAGTATATAGAGGGAGTCCACGAAGGAAATGAACTTGCGGCCAATATTGTAGAAAGGGAAGAGGAAGTAGATGAAGATGAAATAAGATAAACTATACAGAGAGATGAATTTGACAGAGCCCTGAAAGAAGTCGGAAAAGGCCCCTGGAGAAGATGACATTTCCTCAGAGCTGCAGAAGTCCCTGTGAGAACCAGCAATGACAAAACCATTTCACTTAGCGTCGAAGATGTATGAGACAAGCTGTATAGAAAGTATAAAAATTTAATTGTGTGTGGATATTTCAACATTAATTGTGTAGGTGATAGCTCAAGGAAACGTCAGCTGTTAGATCTATTTAATTCCTATAACATGATGCAAACAGTATTTTTTCCAACGAGAGTGCAAGGAAATAGAAGTTCCACCATTGACAATTTTTTTCTTCATTCTTCATTATTACAGGGGCACTCTGTCAGCAGAATAGTAAATGGCCTATCAGACCACGATGCCCAACTTTTAATTTTAAAAAGTATTTGTTCTCAAACAAATGTTAAACATAAATATCAACTACTCAGAAAAGCTAATCCATTTGCAATTGAGACCTTTTTAAGCTTAATTAAGGAACACGAATGGCAGGATGTTTATAGAGCTGATAATGCAGATGATAAATATAATGCTTTTCTGAACACATTTCTTAAGCTGTTTGAAAGTTGCTTTCCGCTAGAACGCTCAAAACAAGGTACTTCCTGTAACAGACAGCCAGGGTGGCTGACAAAGGGGATAAGAGTATCATGTAGAACTAAGCGGGAATTGTATCAAAATGTTAGAAGCAGTCAGAATGAAGATGCAGTAGCTCATTACAAACAGTACTGTAAGGTTCTGAAAAATGTCATTAAGAATGCAAAAAGTATGTGGTATGCAAAAAGAATAGCAAACTCTCGGGATAAAATTAAAACTATCTGGTCAGTCGTGAAGGAAGTGTCTGGTCAGCAGCAGCAGGTAGAAGATATAACGTCAGTGCGTAGTAGGAATGTTTCTGTTACTGACAATATATGTGCAATATTCAATAATCACTTTCTGAATATAGTAGGAGAACTAAACAAAATTCTAGTTTCTACAGGTAATCATATAATGTTTTTAGAAAATGCCTTTTCGAGGCTGTTACCTGAAATGGTCCTTCATGATACTTCCATAGGTGAAATTGAGTCAATAAGTAAATCACTAAAGACTAAGGACTCTTGTGGATATGATGGGGTATCTAGCAGAATTCTAAAGTACTGTTCTCCATATGTTAGCCCAGTACTAAGCCATATTTGTAATTTTTCTTTTCAGAATGGTCAGTTTCCTAACAGATTAAAGTACTCAGTAGTGAAACCACTCTATAAAAAGGAGAAAGGGACAATGTAGACAACTATAGACCTATTTCTATGCCATCGGTTTTTTCTAAAGTTATTGAAAAGGCTGTATATTCAAGATTAATTGATCATTTCAGTTCATGTAATTTATTGTCAAACGTATAGTTTGGTTTTAGAAGTGGTTTAACGACTGAAAATGCTATATTTTCGTTTCTCTGTGAGGCACTTGATGGGTTAAATAAGAGGCTACGGACGTTAGGCGTCTTCTTTGATTTAACAAAAGCGTTTGATTGTGTTGATCACAAAATATTGTTGCAGAAGTTGGAAAATTATGGAATACGGGGAGTAGCCCACAACTGGCTCACCTCTTACTTTAATAGTAGACAACAGAAGGTAATTCTCCGCAGTGTAGAAAATGGCTATGACGTGCAATCCCAATGGGGCACAATTAAGTATGGGGTGCCCCAGATGTCTGTTTTGGGACCATTGCTGTTTCTTATTTATATAAATGATATGCCTTCGAGTATAACAGGTGACTGTAAAATATTATTGTTTCCTGATGTAGTGATGTAGTGAAGTATGTCGCTTGTAATATTGACACAGTATCAAATAATGCAGTTCAAGAGATAAGTTCATGGCTTATAGAAAACAAGTTGATGTTAAATCACAGTAAAACTCAGTTTTTACAATTTCTAACACATTATTTGACGAAAGCTGGCATTCTGATTACACATAATGGGCACGTGATAAGTGAGACTGAACAGTTCAAATTTCTAGGTGTTCATATAGACAGTAAGCTGTCATGGAAATCCCACGTTCAGGATCTTGTTCCAAAAGTAAATTCTGCTATATTTACCATTAGAAAAATATCTGAGATAAGTGATTTTTCAACACGAAAAGTAGTCTATTACGCTTACTTTCACTCACTTATGACGTACGGCATTGTTTTTTGGGGTAACTCGCCTGATGCAAAAAGGATATTTCTGGCTCAAAAACGGGCAATTCGAGCAATATCTGGTATAAGTTCGCGAACGTAATGTCAACCCCTTTTCAGTAGTCTGGGAATTTTGACTCTGGCGTCACAATACGTTTTTTCTTTAATGTCGTTTGTTGTTAATAATATCAGCTTATTCCCACGAGTTAATAGCTGTCACTCGGTGAATACTAGACAGAAGTCGAATCTACATTTGCATCACACCACCTTAACACTTGTGCAAAAAGGGGTAGAGTATTCTGCGGCATCCATTTTCAATAAGCTGCCACGAGAACTAAAGAATCTTAGCAGTAATCCACACGCTATCAAATCTAAATTGAAGAGTTACCTCATGGCTCACTCCTTTTATTCTGTCGATGAACTCCTAGAAAAGTTAAACAATTTATCTAATTCATTTTTTTCTTTCTTGATTCTTTTCACTTTGGCTTAAGATTGTCGTGTGCAAAGGACTACTTAAAAATTTTGTATTACCATTCTTGTGTAACAATTAATGTATTGACTTGTTCCATGACCATGGAGTATCACTCCTCAATTGGGTCCTATGGAACAGAAAAAACCAATAAATCAATAAATAAAATAAAAAGCGATATTACCCTCATACTTCAAGAAAAATGACTAACAAAACAGGCGCAGACAGGTGAAAAAATTACAGAACCATCAGTTTAATAAGTCATGGTTGCAAAAATGTAACACGAATTATTTACGGGAGGATGGAAAAGCTGGAAGAATTAGATCTCGGGGAAAATCAGTTTGGATTAAGGACAAATGTAGGAACACGGGAGGCAATACTCACTTTACGGCTTATCCTAGAAGATGGATTAAGGAAATGCAAACCTACATTTGTAGCTTTTCTAGATTTGGACAAATCTTTTGACAATGTTGACTGTAATACTCTGTTACAAATTCTGAAGTCACAAGGGGTGAAATAGAGGGAAAGGGGAGTAATTTACAAGTTGTTCAAAGGCCAGACAGCAGTTATTAGAGTCGATGAGCATGAAAGGGAATCATTGGTTGGAAAGGGAGTAAGACAGGGTTGTAGCCTTTCTATAATCTTATTCAATCCGTACATCGAGCAAGCTGTGAATGAAAACAAAGGAAAATTTGGAGAACGGTTTAAAGTCCAGGGTGAAGAAATGAAAACATTGCGTTTTTCTGATGAATTTTTTGTTCTGTCACAGACAGCAAAGGACCTGGAAGAGCAATTTAAACGGAATGAACAGTGTGTTGAAGGGAGCGTATAAGATGAACATTAACAAGAGCAAAACAAGGATAATGGAAGGCGACGCTGAAGGAATTAGATTAGGTAACGAAACAATAAAGGTGGTACACGAGTTTTGTTACTTGCGTAGTACATAGGATATAAAATGCAGAAAGGCAATGGGAAGAAAAGCGTTTCTGAAAAAATAGAAATTTACTTACATCGAATATTAATTTAAGTATAAGGAAGTATTTTCTAAAGGCATTTGTGGGGAGTATTGTCTTGTCTGGGAGTGAAGCATGGAGAATAAATATTTCAGACAGGAAGAGGATAGAGGCATTTAAATTGTGGTGCTACAGAAGAACGCTCAAGATTGGGTGGGTAGACCGCATAACTAATGAGGTGATACTGAAAATAATTGGGGAGAAAACTAATTTCTGGAATACCTTGACTAAAAGGAGGGATCGATTGGTACGACACATTCTTGGACATCAAGAAATCGTGAATTTAGCATTGGAGAGAAGTGTTTGGTGTAAAAACCGCAGGGGAAGACCAAGAGATGGATACAGTAAGCAGATTCAGACAGATGTAGGTTGCCGTTCTTATGTTGAGTTGAAGAGGCTTGAAAAGGATGTGGGTTGCCGTTGTTATGAGGAGATGAAGAGGCTCGCTCAGGATAGAGTAGGGTGGAGAGCTGCATTAAACCAGTCATTATTAATGACAAAAATTTCTTTATAGTCGTTACAACATTGTACTTTGAAGAGATGCCGTCTTAAGGATAATTTCATACTTTAAATATTAGTCGATATTCAGGAATAACCGGCGTTTTATACTATTACCAAAAATATATTTTGACCAACTTATCGAAAGAAATTGATACCAGGAACACATTTCACAACATCATTTAAAATTAAATTTAATGCTGGTGCCACATAACGAATACAGTCGGCATTTAGCCCATTTTCTTTTGTAAGGGCTCGTAATTCTCCATACACTTCATTGTAACCCTGCCCGCTACATTTGGACAAATCAATCCATATAGTTGTCTGCTGACGTGCGCTGCAGCATATCTGAGACGTTGTGTCGCCAGCATCTGATCGCTAGGTTAATTAAGCGTCTAGAGTACGGCCTAAGACTGCAACGTTCGTTGAATGAGACAGTGCACACATTTTCGAAATTTTTGGTAACACAAGTCGGAGTCCCTCTAGTTTAGAGGCCACATATCATTGATACGGCTGATAGGGGGAACTACGAAGAGTTCTTATATCCGAAGAAAAAATTTCTTTCCCTCTAATGAAATTTGCTGTTACATTAGCCAATGAACGACGACTTTGGAAAGTGACGTGAAAACGATACTCACTTGTTCCTTCCATCTTGATTTGCCATATATCTCACAGTTTTGGTTTTATAACTCACAATAAATCGTTTCAGGTCTACAGCGAATTAAAGACGAATTACAAAAACATCTCTGCATGAATTTATTTTAACTAAATGTAATTAAATCTTATTAGCATTGAGAGACAAACTTATGAGAGCGAGTATATAAAATATTAAGAGTCGAGTTCCTGTAGCGTAATGGGTAGTTTCTATCTATATAAATGATCTGATGGACAGAGTAAGTTGTAATTTGCGGCTGTTTGCTGATGATGCTGTGGTGTATGGGAGGGTGTCGTCTGTAACTGACTGTAATAGCATACAGGTTGACTTAGACAAAATTTCTACTTGGTGCGAAGAATGGCAGCTAGCTCTCAATGTAGAAAAATGTAAGGTGATGCGCATGAGTAGAAAAAACAATCCTATAATGTTCGAATACAGCATTAGTAGTGAGCTTCTTGATGCTGTTGCGTCGTTCAAATATCTGGGCGTAACATTGCAGAGCGATATGAAATGGAACGAGCATGTAAGGACAGTTGTGAGTAAGGCAGACAGCCGACTTCGGTTTATTGGGAGAGTTTTGGGAAGATGTACTTCACCTGTAAAGGAGACCGCGTATAAAACGCTTGTACGACCACGTCTTGAGTATTGCTCAAGTATTTGGGATCCGCAGCAGATCGGTTTGAAGGAAGACATAGAGGCGGTTCAGAGGCGAGCAGCTAGATTTGTTACCGGTAGGTTCGACCAATGCGCGAGTGTCACGGAAATGCTCCGGCAACTCAATTGGGGATCGCTGGAAGAAAGACGACGTTCTTTTTGTGAATTTTTGTTAAGTAAATTTAGAGGGCCGGAATTTGAAGCTGAGTGTAGTACGATCTTGCTGCCGCCTACTTACATTTCGCGTAAAGATCGCAAAGACAAGATAAGAGAAATTAGGGCTCGTACGGAGGCATATAGGCATTCTGTTTTTCCTCGTTCAATTTGGGAGTGGAATAGGAAAGGAAATGCCTAGTAGTGGTACAGTGTACCCTCCGCCACGCACCTTACGGTGAATTGCGGAGTATGTATGTAGATGTAGATGTAGATGTAGAAGAGGTTCTGCGATCGAAAATATTTATCCACAACACTTGTAGGATTTTCTTATTCTCATAACAGTATTATATTATCCAGTACTCTTATATGCTGCCTCAGGAGTTGGTACCATCGATTTGGTGATTTTTATGTGTGATTAAAGAACGGAGAATGAAATTGCTGGTGAAAGTGGTACGATCAGCAATGACATTTATGTTCTTCCTTCTCACAAATATTTGAGTTTGTTACAACTATTTTGCGATTTTCGAGAATATATTTGGAGACAAAACTAGGGGAACGTTAAACTTGCTGGTACATTAATGAAATGAGTATCAATGACATTTAGGCCTACACCATTCAGTAGTGAGATAGATTTGGCTATTTATTTCCGAATATCTCGTGATTTCCGAGGGTATGGAAAGGCTATTTCAAATTTCTCCCCAATATTTTGCTGCTTAGTTTCGAATATATCGCGATTTCCGAGAGTGTGCTTAGACCGATATTCCTTGTCACCAATGTTTCTTACTTTGTTTCTGAATATGCCACGATTACAATGTGTGTGGTTAACTAAGATCCTGACAGGATACATTTAATTCCTGTTGCAAGTGTATACAGAATACTCAGAACAACGTCGTTTGCTGGCATCTGTACATCCGTACTGCATGAACCTTTTAGATCTTTGCCTAATGCCAACACATAGTAACTCCGGGAAAGATTTTATTTCGCTTGTGATAAAAGCGCGCGTGGAACTACGACCCTGGTGTTCGCCCCCATACCCTCGCCAAAGACGCTTCAGTGAGGGCTTCGCGTGACGCAGTTAGAGCAGCCTGCCGGCTAGGACGTCCTTCGCGACGTCAAAATTCCATAGATGGCAACTTTGAGTTTTCTCAGATTTTTCCTGTTTTTTTTTAAATTTTTGTGTGGCGTTTTTGATTCTAATCAAATCGACAGTCAGGTACGCAGTGCCGCTCGGACTGGATTGGCACGGGCGCGGCGCGCGCAGCGCCTCGCAGCGGCGGCCGGCGGAACTGCCGGCGCCATCTTGTCGGCTTCCATTAGGCTGTTGACACAGACGGCAGGAGGTGTGCGACCACATCGCGGCCAGGGATAAAAACGCAGTGCGCGGCGCCTTCCTCCCTTCCTGCCGCGCCGCAGCTTTGCGACGTGCCGACACATCGCTATCGCGCATTTTTGCCGCCAGGGGCGCCGAATATCAAGTGCCTAAGCTTCACCTCCATCTGCGCCACCTCACGTTCCGCGTTCTTAACAGTAATGCGTCCGGAATGGACGGCACTGCCTACGAACGCTTTCACTTTCTTATAAGAATCGACAACTCTTCGCGGCTGGGTGACTAGTGCAGTTTTTTCACTTCGAACGTGAGGATGTGTCCGCCGAGGGGAAGGGTTAGGAGCAAAGAGGTATATAAACAACATAGAGAGGCTATAGTCAAGCTACAGCGCTCTGGGTGGCAGCACTAAGCAACACTGGCCGCCATATTTGAGAACGTCAGTTCGAAGTAGGGATGGGATTTTTTTTTTTTTTTTTTTTTTTTTTTTGTTATTGCCAAGAACCAGGTAAAAAAACCGGTACGACTACTTCCTGTAGCAGTGGTTCAAAATGTGTTTTTGTGTAAATAATTTAAAAAAATTGAAACTAGTATACCTTAATATTTAGGGCTATTTCTAAAATTTCCACTTCTGTCAAATATTAGGTCATCACAGTAACTAAGAAAAGCGATCAGTGATAATTTAAGAACAATCCCGGCAGTCAGAAACGCGCAACAAACGCGTGGCATAAGAACTTAAGAACTGGTGCAGCTGTTGAGGCATCGATGCACCTGTCGCCGTGTGGCGTGGCCTATTAGACGACGCGCGTGCACCGGCAGTGTACGAGACTTGTCTCCGTCCTTGCTGGCGTCGCCAGACATCGGTTGTGTCTTAAATGGCACCATCCCGAGTGTGCAAGTACTTCACGAAGTACGGGAGCAGTGAGGTACAATGCTCCATTTGCTGTAAAAAGCTGAAAACGGGTGGAGGTACTACAAACATGCTGTGTCATTTAAGGAGAAAGCATCCAAAATGTTTCTTGTAAGAGAAGGTAAATTCGATTCATATACCTATTATGTAAGCTTGGAATAATAACTTTTAATGTATTATCAAATTGTTATGCTAACAAGTTTTATTAATGTGATTCCTTGAAAGCAAGGGGCTTTTTTAATAACCAATATGGGTTTAGGTAACATTGATCATGCAGTGCCTCGCAAGGTAGCCGTGCGGTCTGAGGCTCCATGTTAAGGACTGCGCGGCTGCTCCAGTCGGAGGTTCGAGTCCTCCCTCCTCCCTCAGTCATGGGTGTGTTTGCTGTCCTTAGCGCAAGTTAATTTAAGTTATATTAAGTAATTTTTAAGTCTAAGAACCGATGACCTAAGTAGTTAGGTCTCATAAGAACTGACACCCATTTGAACATTCTTTGATCATGTGTTACACAGCTTTCCTAGTTCAATTTGCGTAAATTTACACTGACAACAATCATACTCTTAGTCGGAACTGTGACTATTTTTCGGAATACTTCTGCAGCGCTGATTGAAGTTCATTTACTGACTGTAACTTATACATATATTGTGTATGTAACGAGATATTTGTATGCGTTGGCTCACAAGTCCAACTTACGGAGTGGTTGGCTCAATATTCGCAACTGCCGGATGGAAATACTAGGCCAGTAAATCTGTATGCTTCCTATATCGTCTTCTACAGACTCCTGGCTAGGCTTACACACACTCACGAAGGCGTACTATTCAGAGGGGATCTTGCAAAATATGGAAATACTAGTGATTTGTCGTATAACATAAATTTACCTAAATTTTAACTATATTCACTAAGTTTCGGTTTCGGCCGAAACTAGAAGAACCGAAAATTCGATTACGGTTTCTGTTTCGGCCGCAAAATATGTTTCGGTCGAAGTCTACTGGAAATAATAGCAATAAAAAACCGAAAACCGGTTATTTAAAAAACCGGTTATCTTGAGCAGTTTTTACAGTGCAGTTAAACTGGAAATGAAAAGAACCTGTATAACCGAAAAACGGTTGTTTCAGCAATAACCGCCATCCCTAGTTTGAAGCAGCAGAGTGAGCAGACCATCATGTTTGTAATCTAAACTAACGTGTAAGCGCTATTATTAGTGGTAACACATGCCCAGTATATGTTCGGCGTACAGCTGCAGCAACCGCAGTCATAAAACAGTAGGAATATCATTCATAAAGAAAGAGATATGTAATTAGCGTATCAGCGTGTATTTGTCTATAAACATTCATTATACTTAACTTTCGCATTTACCCAGTTTCAAAATTATGTTTACATCAGTACCATCAAAAAGCTAGGCAGAGGACGGATGTATTTGGTGTGTTCTAATGTAATGACAGTTGTCTATATAGTGTACAAAGGCGTATTAATCATTGAGTAAGTAGCCTAGGTATATGAACTGTAATTAAACTATTCTTTATATAGATTTCTTTTGAAAAACACGGAGTTGCTAACCCAATGAGGCGTGATAAGGAGCAGCCCACAAAGTATAGTTCCATATGCTCTTGTCATTTTGAAGAGAAGTTATGGATGCTACCACCGATCGACAGCGGCTACTGACAAATGCCATTCAACAATTTTTTCGTTTCCTGAGCACCTACAGAAACCAAAAGCTGTAAGGAGAGTACCAAGGCAACGTCAAATTGTGGGGAGCTTGATAAATACGTAATGTACTTCAAAGCATGAAATATCATTTGAACCACAGACAGAGTAATTAAAGATTTTAAAGAAATTCGCCTGTGTTTATATGGAAGATATGTAGGCAAATACAAACGATTATTGACATTATAGTAACATCAAATAATGCACCAGTTCGACGATTGTAAACATTACACTTAGAATGCAGTAGTAAGCGAGAAATGCTATCCGTAGTGGGAATTACTTTCCGAAATGCGCCGTCTAGAAATTGAGGAAAAATCGGGACTGGCAATGATTAATATAAAACCTATGATTCAGTTGTTAGCAGACGCCCAGTATTACCTGGCGTGACACTGACGTTCTCAAACATGGCGGCAACCTTTTCAATTGGCTTCAACTATGGCGGCGCTGTGGCCAGTCTATGTTGTTTATATAGACCTTTGGTTAGGAGCAAGGGGGTTAGAATATCTGGAGATGCCGTAACACTGAAAAAGTGAAGCCAGAAAAATGCTCATTCCACAATTTGTTTGTCCCCAAAACATCGCCGGCCGAGGGGACTGAGGCGCTCCAGTCACGGTCTGCACGGCCACTACGATCGGGGGTTCGAATCCCCCCTCGGGCATGGATATTTGTGCCGTCCTTAGTGTTAGCTAGTTCATAAATAGTTTGTAAGTTTAGGGACTGATGACCCCGTAGTTAAGTCCCATAAGCTATACAAACATTTGAACATTTTGAACCCAAAACATTTGTCGCAATGAGTTTGTATAGTAGTCCTAGTCGCTGAAATGTACGTCTAACAAGGAGACCACACGGGTATCGGATTTTAGATTTTTTTGATACTTATGGTACGTGAAGTTCGAACTCAAATAACAATCAACCAAAGCCACTTGACGCAACTCTTAGAAATTCTTGAGTATTCGACTTTGACGTTTCGCACGTACACATAAATAGCATCTCTGGATGTAGCTCGGGTAGCAGCGGCCTGGCCTCACAACCATACAGTCGAGGATTCGAATCCTTCTGTAACTTCTCTATAATAATGATGTAATAATGTTTGTAGAGCTTATGGGACTTAACTATGGGATCATCAGTCCCTAAACTTACGAACTACTTATGAACTACCTTATACTAAGGACGGCACAAATATCCATGCTCGAGGGGGGGGGGATTCGAACCCCCGACCTTAGTGGCCGTGCAGACAGTGACTGGCGCGCCGTAGACCACTCGGCCACCGCGGTCGGCTGTAACTTCTCATATTCCATGTGTTGTGTCAATTTTTGTTTATGTGTGTGTAAACTAGTTGAACACATAGGCGGAAACAATTGGGATGTGGGAGGGAGGTGAAGGGTCGTTCGTCGAACCCCCTCCCCCCCCCAGCTGTTCCTTTTTTAAATTTTATTTTAGAATGCATAGCTACCGTGCTACAGTCTTTCTACTAACCAAGACTTCAGCTGACTATGAGAATTCTTTTACCCTTCCCTCAGCATGCCGTCCTGGATCCGACCCTGGCTGAACACCTCGTCGTCATCTAAAATGATGGTTGAGTAGGTTAGCTGCTTGGAAAGCCATTACTAACACTATGAAAATGACTTTCCAAAAACGGCACCTTAGTTCTTCACAAAAGGAACAATCAAAGATTACCGTCGTCAACTAATAGTGGCCGGCCGCGGTGGCCGAGGGGACTAAGGCGCTCCAGTCACGGTCTTCATGGCCACTACGGTCGGGGGGTTCGAATCCCCCCTCGGGCATGGATATTTGTGCCATCCTAGTTCGTAAGTAGTTCATAAGTAGTTTGTAAGTTTAGGGACTGATGACCCCGTAGTTAAGTCCCATAGACTTAAAAAAAAAAACTAATAGTGAAGCCAGTACTGTAGAAATGTAAATTATGTTTCTTTTATTGAAATCATCATTATTAAGAACGTTTAAGGAACTACAGAAAGTTGCGAATATACAAAAGGCGACCATTTTTCGTAAAAATTACCATTGGATATTAAAATTATGCAAGTATGCGACCGCAACGGAAAAAAAAGAAAGATATCGCAAGGCAGGATTCGAACCCCCGACCCTATGAATACGCTACCTCCTGAGCTACAATGACAGATGTTTGAATTTATAAACAGTGCTGACAGGAAGAGGATTGAGGCTTTTGAAATGTGGTGCTACAGAAGAATGCTGACGATTAGGTGGGTGGATCGCGTAACTAATGAGGAGGTACTGAACAGAAGGAATCCTGAATTTAGCATTGGAGGGAAGTGTGTGGGATAAAAATCGCAGAGGGATACCAAGAGATGAACATAGTAAGCAAATTCAAATGGATGTGTGTTGCCGTGCGCGCGACAGCATCGTTTGTTCATTTTTTCAATTGTAAAGTCAATTGTAGGCGTGGCATCCGTCACTCTCATATACAGGGTGAGTCACCTAACATTACCGATGGATATATTTGGTAAACCACATCAAATTCTGACGAACCGATTCCTCAGACCGAACGTGAGGAGAGGGGCTAGTGTAACTGGTTAATACAAACCATTAAAAAATGCACGGAAGTATGTTTTTTTATTACAAACCTACGTTTTTTTTTAAATGGAACCCCGTTAGTTTTGTTAGCACATCTGAACATATAAACAAATACGTAATTAGTTCCGTTTGTTGCATTGTAAAATATTAATTACATCCGGAGATATTGTAACCTAAAGTTGACGCTTGAGTACCACTCCTCCGCAGTTCGATCGTGTGTATCGGAGAGCACCGAATTAAGTAGGGATCCAAAGGGAACGGTGATGTGCCTTAGGTACAGAAGAGTCTAGAACAGCACATTACGTCCACATGCTAACACCTTTGTTGGTCTTTTTCACTGACGCACATGTACATTACCATGAGGGGTGAGGTACACGTACACACGTGGTTTCCGTTTTCAATTACGGAGTGGAATAGAGTGTGTCCCAACATGTCAGGCCAATAGATATTCAAAGTGGTGACCATCATTTGCTGCACACAATTGCAATCTATAACGTAATGAATGTCGTACAAGCCGCAGTACATCTGGTGTTATGTAATTTTCGACGGGCGTTTCATTTCTTCTTATATTCGCTATTATTTCGATGCGGTTTAAGTTATCGAAACGAGGTCATTATCGGTCTAATCCTGTTATCTTTTTTAACTTTTCTACTTACAGGTGTGGCCTTTCGGTTCAATCCGAGTACAGTTAAGAACCTCTTACCTGTTTTGGATTGAAACGTGCTCTGGCCATTCAACATAGAGGAAATCATCACCATATCGTGGTAATCTTCCACTGTCCTCCACCAGATTAATTTACTCGTCAACAGCAAATTGCATTCTTCAACCTACGACATTATGTTTTCCATTGCCCTATCAAATTTGGCCAAATGTGTACGTCCTGCCCCCTACTGACCATCTGATGAAGGCGTCCAGTTATTTTATTGTTCATGTAAGTGACCGAAACAGGTTGTTGTTGTTGTTGTTATGGTCTTCAGTCCGGAGACTGGTTTGATGCAGCTCTCCATCCTACTCTATCCTGAGCAAGCCTTTTCATCTCCTCATAAGAACGGCAACCCACATCCACTTGAATCTGCTTACTATACGCGTCTCTTGGCCTCCCTCTGCGATTTTTACCCCACACACTTCCCTCCAATGCTAAATTTACGATTCCTCGATGTCTAAGAATGTGTCCTACCAAGCGAACCCTTCTTTTAGTCAGGGTATGCCAAAAATTCCTTTTCTCACCAATTCTGTTCAGTACCTCTTCATTAGTTATGCGATCTACCCACCTAATCTTCAGCATTCTTCTGTAGCACCACATTTCAAAAGCCTCTATTCTCTTCCTGTCCGCACTGCTTATCGTCCATGTTTCACTCCCGTACAAGGCATTACTGCGTGGTTACTAGTCCGTAACTACTTAAACTAAGTTAAACTAACCTAAGGACAACACACACATCCATGCCCGAGGGGGGATTCGAACCCTCGCCGTGGGAGTCCGAGCGATGCGCAACGTGGCGCTCCAGATCGCTCGGCTACTCCTGCCCGGCAGTAATTTTATTCTTACATACGGAGCAATACCATATGTCGGCTGTAACTTACTGCTAATCATTCAAACGATCTACTATTTCTTGTCCTCCAAGAAGAGTAGCTGCGTTCATCATGCTCTGTCTAAGTTGTTCTTAATTTGATATTTCTCGTCATTTGGTCTTCATTTCAGATGACTGTTCTGCCGGCTCCAAGCCTGCCCCTGACGAGCCGGCAACACACCTTGTAGGCAGGCTGAGCGGGTTGCGCCTACAGCACGGCGCATGATGAAACAACAACAATCCGGCCTACTCGCAGAGAACACAACCAACACCAGCCAAGAAAATAATCCTAACATGCACCTCTTCTTACAGGAGGTGCCCTAACAGCATAGCAAAACGAGCTTAAATTTCGTACAGTGGCTAGCACACGAGCTACAAGCTACAAGCTTTGCGGCAAGCTGTGTAAACTCGGCCGCCAAATGTTTGTTGGTCAGTACACTAGAGAGGTCCATCGTATGTTGTTGTTGAGCTTGAAGTGTTGTATTTAGTGTATATTGTATTTATTATGTATTGGATGTACAATTTTTGCTGCTGAACTACGCCTAAAGTGTGTTCAGAAATAAAACGACAAATACTTCGTGCAAGAACAACAAATGTTTTTCCTTATTTGATCTCAGTCCGTCTATATTCAAACAAAATTCCTGCCTAATGGCACTTAAGTGCCACAAGAGTTAGGCTTCAGATGACCTAACCTGCAATTCCCTTGAAGTACACACCATAAAAAAATGCTTTGTTTTGTACCTAGTTGTTTTTGAGAAATTTCTTCTTCTGTCGCTCTTGTGGTTGTTGAAACCACACTTTTGAGTGTCTAAACCTTCTTTGAAAATATTTTCATTTGTTGTCGAAAATACTTGATCGAGCATGGTTGACATGCAAGCAGTGCAAAGTGTAGAAGCAGTAGTGACAGCCAGAATTTTTTCACTTGTATATGTCGGTGTTCTTTGGATTAAATATGTACTTATTTCAGCGTGGCAACAACGAAAGTTATTGATGATATTTTATTTCGACATGGAATGTTTTTGTGGCAGCTGACCTAACTTATTTTTATTGCAATACTAGTTGACCCGGTGAACTTTGTACCACACCCTCCTTAATATAAACCATATTAATTTAAATCATATGTATTTTAGACCCAGTAGCTTTATAAAGGTATCATAAAGGCATCATCATCGATAGTGGGCGGAAAGAGTGGGCAAATCACGCACATATGTCCAGGATAATGTTCATGTCACATTCGTGGAAGTTCAGGGAACGTTTCAACGGTGAAAAAATATGGAAAAATTGCGACGAAAATTTAGATTTAAAACATAGAATAATGACTTGGTTGTTGTGTTGGGTCTAAAATACATATGATTTAAATTAATATGGTTTATTTATATTAAGAGGTAAGTGATACGAAGTTCACCGGGTCATCTAGTCGACCCGGCAATGCTTCGCAATTGCTAATATGTATGTACTCTTGCTTTGAACGTCAAATGTAAAAAATTTTATCGCAATCGTACGAAAGATATTGAAATCCCAAAGAAAAGAGCTCTTTTAGTTTTTCACATATTTTCCTATTTTCTGGCCAACTATTCCAAACTTCTACTTCACTTAAATCTTCCTCTCGCTTTGAACAACGAATGTGCAAAATTTTATCGCAATTAGATAAATGGTATTGATATCATAGAAAAATCTCTTTCTATTTTTTCTGAATTTTCCAATTTTCTGGGAAACTTTTCCAAACTTTTATTTCAAACGAACGTTTATCTTTCGTTGAAAGTCAAGTAATCAAACTTTTATCGCAATCGGATGAACGGTTCTCAACTAATAGTATTGAGTACATTTAGAAACACATTGAAAAAGGAACTTGGTTTGAATTTTGCGACTTTCCTTTTTAACTGTCCATATTATTGTTTTTTTACTGAAAACTTTTCCAAGACCATAATGAACAAAACAAAAAAAGGACTACCCCTCTCCGTCGTGTGAATAGTCAGTTATAGTGCTGAATTCAATCAAAAAACACATTTAAAACTGCACTTTCATTTTCCCCCAAATTTTCCACTTTTCCGGTAGATTTTCCACAAAAAAATTAATTTCATACAAACCTTCAAATGTTCAAATGTTTGTTAAGCTTATGGGACTTAACTACGGGGTCATCAGTCCCTAAACTTACAAACTACTTATCAACTACCTTATACTAAGGACGGCACAAATATCCATGCCCGAGGGGGGATTCGAACCCCCGACCGTAGTGGCCGTGCAGACCGTGACTGGAGCGCCTCAGTCCCCTCGGCCACCGCGGCCGGCATACAAACCTTGTCCTGTCAGGCCGTACTTAAGTGATGCTATTACAACCATTTGGCAATTGATTTTTATTCATAGAAAAAAAATCGCTTTCAGTTTTTCCTAAATTTTCCTACTTTCCGGACGACTTTTCCAAATTTTTATTTGATGCGCACCTTCCTCTTGCTTTCAACATGAAATGTACAAACTTTTATTGCAACTGGACGTACGGTATTGACAGCTCACTTGAAAAAGCTGTTTCAACTTTTCCCGATTTTCCTCTTTTCCGGACAACTTTCCCGTATTTTATCACCGTTTAAACCTTTCCTGGACTTACATGAATATTTGAAGACTAAAATTAGCCAAATCGGTTCAGCCGTTCTCGAGTTTAAGCGAGACTAACGAACAGGTTATATATATTCTGTTGTCATTTTTGTCTTTGTACTCAAATTTCGCGTACCAGACGTTACTTGCTTCAGCATGGCATCAAAGAAAATTATTAATGATACCTTATTTCAGCAGAGCTATCACACTAGGGGGAAACAATACCGTGTCAGTATGCCTCATCGACGTCATATCGGAAAGGGAGCGAGTTCGAAAGGGGCAGAATGGTCGGTCTCCGGGTAACAGGGTTGTCATACGGAGACATTTCGGCTTGCACATGGCATGCGGCTACGACAGTGATGCCTGTGTTAAAGCAATGGATAGAGGAAGGTCGTACTCTGGGACGACCGGGAACTGGATCACGTTCCATGACTGCAGCACGAAATGACCGTCACTTATCCGCATGGCCATAGTGTAATCAGTACAAAGTGGTCACACTAGGTGGAAACAATATAGTGAGAGTCAGTATCAGTCGTTGACGTTATGTCGGCATGGGAGCGAGTTCAAACAATGCGGATAGATTGGTATCTTGGTAACAGAGTTATCATATCGTCACATTCTGGCTTGCACTGGGCATGCTGCTACGAGCGTGATGCGTGTGTGGAAGCAATGGATAGAGGAAGGTCGTACGCAGAAACGACTGCGAACTGGATTACGGACCATGAGCGTGGCACAGGATGGACGTCATCCTGTCCGCATGGCCATAATGGACCGTCCATCGTCATACACTGCAACAGGTGTGAACTTGTCTGCGTCGACGGTTCGTCACCGTTTGCTACGTCTGTTTCCGTTGTCCATAAACCACAAGGTCGTCAGGCTGCAGTGGGCACGTGAACACTGGTGCTGGGGTGCTGAGTGGCAAAATGTAATCTTTTTGGACGAGTCCCGCTACAACGTGTTTTACAGTGATGACCGCATACGTGTCCGGCAATACCGTTGTAAATGTAATCTGGAGGGCTGCATTGTCGAGTGACATAATGGACAAACACCAGACGTGATGGTTGATATTCTTGTCGGGTTTCCAGCCGGATCCAGCCACAATATTTCTGCGAACCACCTGGCCGCTATCTTCAGGTGATATGGATGCTGCTGAGCCTCGTTGGAAACTGAAGTCTTGCCGTGATCGGCGGCCTTATATACGCCACGAGGTACTAACGGCGCGTGCGCCAGAGAGTCGTGGCTGCGTCCTCTGCCGCAAGCAGCCGATGCAGCGCCTCGGTGGAGAAAACTGGCAGGAACGAGGTATCGCTTACATGCGCTAGTTGTCACAGGCGGAGAAGAGTGCATGTTACTTAGAGGGAAACCCTTGTCTCGATTTATTAAATCGTCCGCCAACCTAATCTCAATAGATTCCTTTAAAATGCATTCCCAACAGCGAGACGCAGAAGCAAGTGTTTCGTCATACTTCATTCTGTGTCCTTCGGTTAGACAACGCTCCGCTACTACAGACTTGTCAGGTTGCAACAACCGTGTATGTCTGTGGTGCTCGGTGCATCGATCATTATCAGTGCGAATCGTTTGTCCTATATATGCTTTCCCACAGTGGCAAGGAATCTTATAAACATCGGGTTTTCTCAGCCCCAAATCGTTTTTAACTTAGCCAAGAAGAGCCCTAGTCTTAGCAGGTGGTCGAAACACACTTTTGATATTAAACTTTTTTAAGGTCCTTCCTATTTTTGAATACACACTTCCGGCGTATGGAAGGAAAGTAACTGATCTGCATTGATCCTCTTCTGGTTCTGGCGATGGCCTAATCTGCATGGCATGACGGATCTGTCTCTCTGTGTACCCATTCTCCTTAAACACTCACTTCAGATGTTCGTTCATGTGTTAAGGTATCTGCATCCGATATGGCCTACGCTATTCTAACCAAAGTTGTCAGGACGCCTGTGCGTTGGTTCGGTGAGTGGCAACTCATTGCATGTAGATATCGGTCCGTGTGCGAGGGTTTTCTGTGCACACTATGTCCTAAGGTTCCATCGTCGTTACTGTACACTAATACATCCAAACATGGAAGCTTACCATCCCTCTCCACTCCCATCGTAAATTTGATGTTGGGATGGAGGCAATTAAAATGATCCAGGAACCGATTAAGAGCATCCGGTCCGTGAGGCCACACCATGAATGTGTCATCCACGTATCTCCACGTATCTTCAGACGAGCTGTCCTCAGTGCCCTGTCTTCAAAGTCCTCCATAAATAAATTGGCGACTAAGGAGGATAATGGACTTCCCATAGCCACTCCGTCATTCTGCTCAAAGTACTGGTCATTAAATACAAAATATGTAGAGGTCAGCACATGACGACAAAGCTTAGTCATTTCTGCGTCCAGTTTGTCACCAATTAACTCCAAAGACTCTTCAAGAGGGACCCGTGTAAACAGAGATACAACGTCAAAGTTGACAAGCAAATCAGATTGACGAAGACACAAAGATTTCAGACGTTGAGTAAACACCAAAGAGTTGGGGATATGGTGTTCGCAGTTTCCAACATGAGGACTAAGGACCGATGCTAAATACTTCGCCAAGTTATAAGTCGGTGCACCCAAGTAACTCACTATAGGGCGTAATGGAACGCCATCTTTGTGGACCTTCGGAAACTCTACGTAATCACACCAGATGTAATGGTTTGGCAAGTCATTGGTTACAAAACCAGATCTCGCCTTCTACATATTGAAGGCACTTTGAACAGCAACCAGTACCTACCGATGGTTGTGGAGTCTGAGGTACTCCCCTGCTCTAGCATATCCTCATGCCACATTTCAACAGGACAATGCCGACCACATACTGAGAGGAAGAGCGACGGGTACCATTATTTCCCCGGCCAGCACGTTCGCCAGACATGTCGTTCATCGAAGATGTCTGGGATATGGTTCGTAGGCACTTGGTGCGCCATGATCCCCCAGTAAGCCGAATCTGCTGTCGAAATCACGGGATTAATTTTATTACAGCACTCTCCCTATGTCACAGGGCTGGACTATCTGTCATATGCATCTGCCTTCCTTCAGCAGTTAGGTAGCACAAGATATTGGTTCAAATGTTCAAATGTTTGTAAATCTGGCATCTTGAATAACAGCAACGAGTCGCCTTTTATGTAAAATGTTTTATTGCATTTCTCCCATTACCGGTTTCGATGTGGCTAGCATATCATCATCAGATGGTGAACGGTTTTTTTTATGTTGCAGGTGGTGTGTGGAGGAATTTGTGCATCTGTTATAATTACAAAGCCGGCCGCGGTGGCCGAGGTGACTGAGGCGCTCCAGTCACGGTCAGCACGGCCACTACGGTCGGGGGTTCGAATCCCCCCTCGGGCATGGATATTTGTGCCGTCCTAGTTCGTAAGTAGTTCATAAGTAGTTTGTAAGTTTAGGGACTGATGACCCCTAGTTAAGTTCCATAAGCTTAACAAACATTTATAATTACAAAAACAAAACAAGTGAACTATGTGGCGAGCATAACTGTTGTAATAATATTAACTTAGGCCTAAATGTTGCTACTTACAATTACTTGTTTTGTTTTTGTAAATGTAAGTAGCTACATTTAGGCCTAAGTTAATATTATTACAACAGTTATGCTCGCCACATAGTTCACTTGTTTTGTTTTTCTAATTATAACAGATGCACAAATTCCTCCACACACCACCTGCAAAATAAAATGTCAAATGTTTGTAGAACGTATGGGACTTAACTACGGGTTCATCAGTCCCTAAGCTTACAAACTACTTATGAACTAGCTAAGACTAAGGACGGCACAAACATCCATGCCGGAGGGGGGATTCGAACCCCCGACCGTAGTGGCCGTGCAGACCGTGACTGGAGCGCCTCAATCCCCTCGGCCACCGCGGCCGGCGCAAAATAAAAAAATAAAAAATAAAATAAAAATAAAAAAAAATAAAAAAAAACGTTCACCATCTGATGATGATATGTTAGGCATATCGAAACCGGTAATGGGAGAAATGCAATAAAAACATTTTACATAAAAGGCGACTGGTTGCTGTTATTCAAGATACCTTATTTCACCACAGTCGCAGTGTTCCTGATCCATAATGGATAAAAGTTTGTAACTCTATCGGACCAAACTGCGTGATCATCAGTCCGTAGCTTACAAACTACTTAAACCTAGGTAAACTTACCCAAGAACAACAGACACACCCATGCCCCAGGGAGGACTCGAACCTCCACGGCGAGCAACAACACGCTCCGCAGCAAGGTGCTTTAGACCGCTCGGCTACTCCACCGCGGCCAAGATATTGGTGCTACAACCTTGGTTACGTTTATGCAGGAGCCGAAGCAGGTCGTTTACGGTAAACTTGTACATTTTGAAAGTCATGGTAGGTGACGCAGGGGCCAGGTTCATGTTCGCAGCTCGCTGGCTAAGGAGCAGGCGTCCGCATCCACGCCATCCCTACCCCCGCTGCACCCCCGCCGGCCCGACATTCAATTTAGAAATATTAATTTGCGTCGGCCGCCGCGGGCGCACCTTGAGAGCCGTGTTTGCTTTAGCCTTTTGTTATTCTTCCCCGCCTTTCTTCCCCGTATGCAAATGTTCCCCCGGCGACCGTACACTTTTATTTTTCATAGGGGAGGCCCAAAAGAGGGGGGCAGGGCCGCGTTTCGAAATCTCGGTCTCAGCGGCGCGTCCGTGATGCGCCTTTTAGAGGAACGGCTGTCTTTTTGCGCCGGCATCGCAGGGTAAACACTGGGGGAAGAGAACAGGCGAGTAGGCGTGCGCGGCTTCACTTCATACTGACACGTCAACGGCAGAAGCCCAGAAAGGCGGACATACGGTTCCCACACCTACATCTACATGGGATACTCTGCAAATCACATTTAAGTGCCTGGCAGAGGCTTCATCGAACCACAATTATACTATTTATCTCCCATTCCATTCTCGAATAGCGCGCGGGAAGAAAGAGCACCTGAATCTCTCTGTTCGAGCTCTGATTTCTCTTATTTTATTCTGATGATCATTTCTACCTATGTAAGTGGGAGTCAACAATATATTTTCGCATTCGAAGGAGAATGTTGGCGATTGGAGTTTGGCAAGTAGCCCACGTCGCAGCGATAAGCGCCGTTGTTGTGATTCCCACCCCAGATCCTGTATCATTTCCGTAACGCTGTCTCCCCTGTATCGTGACAATACGAAACGATCTGCCCTTCTTTGGACTCTTTCGATGTCCTCCGTCAAACCCACCTCATAAGGATCCCACACTGGGCTGCAATACTCCAAAAATGGACGGACAAGCGCAGTGTATGCAGTTTCTTTAGTAGTTCTGTTGCATCTTTTAAGGGTTCTGCCAATAAAACGCAGTCTCTGGTTCGCCTTTCCCACGATATTATCTACGTGTTCTTTCCAGTTTAAGTCTGAAGTAATAGTAATTCCTAGGTATTTTGTGCAGTTTACGGCCTTCACATTTGATTGATTTATGTTGCAAACAAAGTTTAACGGATTTCTTTTCGTACTCATGTGGACGACTTCACGCTTCTCATTATTTAGAGTCAATTGCCAATTTTTACACCATACTGATATCTTATTCAGATCGTTCTGCAGTTGGTTTTGATCTTCAGATGATTTTACTAGACGGTAAATGACGGCGTCATCTGCAAACAACCTAAGAGAGCTACTTAGATTTTCCCCTAAATCGTTTATGTAAATAAGGAATAGCAGAGGACCAATAACACTACCCTGTGGAACGCCCGATATCACCTCTGTTTTAGTCGATGCCTTACCATCGATTACTACGAACTGTGTCCTCTCTGACAAGAAATCCCCTATCCATTCGCAAATTTGGGACGATATACCATAACCACGCAATTTGATTAATGCCGTCTACACAAGTAGCCTACAGGCTAGACTCATCAGCCAGCGGTTCCTTAGTACCGGCCGTCTTTGGCATAACCTTCACTGGCGCGTCCTATGTGTTCTCTCGTTCAGTGAACCCCCGCAAAAAAAGGTGGTCGTGGGAAAAAAAAGGAAATAAATAATATAAAAAGCGTTTTTAAACTATCACTCTTCGTTTCCATCTTCTATCAGATCATTCTATATGCACATTCAATGTATTTTTATCGTAAGAGAAACGTTTTACGTCGCGGAGAATGCGCGGCTGAGGTTCATATGGGCAGGGAGGAGAGAGGAAAAACGCCGCTTTTAACCGTTTAGTGACCAAATTAATTCCAGAAGTTGAAGACTTTTTATGAATACTTTATTGGGCTAAGAAGCAATACATAAAATCATAGTTCAAATCATGAAAGTGAGAGTTTTGCCTACAGTTATAAGAAAATCAGTGGGAACTATTTTTCCCACCGAACCTTGGAGTAACTGGACTTGATAATTTAAAAAAATGTCTGACCTTTTTTTAGTACAAAAAGCATATTAAACATTTGATTTACTTTCGTGTTAGTTCATATTGTCCATTGAGTTCACTAAGGTGACATGTTATGGAACTTGTGTTACACACAAAGATACACGACAGTTGCTACACATTATTTCGTCCTCTTTTCATTGTTTTGGTGCTACATTAGCGGCACCTTCTGATTGTAGTACCTTTTGTTGTCAAATGAGTTCCAACTTTCGGCAGACGAAGTTCATCCAGAGATCCAGACACGACTCTTTTTAGTATCTGAAAACGAACGGGCCTTACTCTTCACTTACGATTTGAGAAGCCGAAGATGAGCTGCGTTTCCAAATGCAATCTAAATCTTAGCTACTCTGTTTCTGTCTTCTATAACTCCCACATAATGAAGGCATTGACAACTGCAAAAACTACAAGGAAGGAAAATAGCTAGTCTGTGCCCCCACTTCCATGAACGACGACCTACAGCATACTGTTCGCGCAGCTCATCAAATCGATCTACTACTGCCACAGCCAATGGGAAGAACACTTCTGCTTCCATCTTTGTTTCTTCTCGAAACAGTTGTAATGTTTTTGGATCGTGGTAAAGCGTACAAAATTCTCAAAAACTCATCTCGCATGAGTCCAGGCATTCTAAACAGTAAGAAACAAACAATGATGATGCCGATTGCACAGCCATACACACTGCACTTCACACAAATTCAGTGGGAAATATAGTTCCCACTAACTTACCTTGTATTATTTATGTATTTTTATTGATATCCAGCAAATATACACGAATACTATACCCCGCGTAAATAAAAAAGTAGACAAATACAACAAAAGTCACTTTACACGTAGAAATAAACCACTTTCGCGCACTTGATGACACTCTATAAGCAAAGGAAAAAACGTACTAAGTTTAAACGAACACAAAATCCCCAGGATTGTCGATCGTACCCAGAAGCTCGAAATTTAGCGAGGATTTCAATGCGAGATGCCTACAATATTTATCACAACAAAACTCTTTCTCGAAATTTGACTGAAAACCCAAAGAGATTTTGGTCATATGTTAAATATACTCGGGGCAAATCAGAAACAATACCTTCACTACGTGATAGTAATGGTGATCCTGCCGATGACAGCGCTACTAAAGCAGAGTTACTAAAGATAGCTTTTAGAAACTCATTCACCAAAGAAGACGAACCCATATTCCAGATTTCGAATTACGAACAGATGCCGTAAGGAGTAACGTAGAAGTAGATATCATCGCAGTAGTGCAGCAACTAAAATCACTTAACAAAACCAAGTCTTCTGGTCCGGATTGTATACCCATTAGATTTCTATCTGATTATGCTGAAGCGGTAGCTCCTTACTTAACAGTCATATACAACCGCTCTCTCATAGAAGGATCTGTACCAAAAGATTGGAAAGTTGCATATGTCACACCTATATTCAAGAAAGACAGTAGGAACAACCCACTAAACTACAGGCCTATTTCATTGACGTCAATCTGCAGCAGGGTTTTAGAACATATCCTGTATTCAAATATTATGAATTATCTCGAACAGAACGATCTATTGACCAAAGGTCAATAAGGATTTAGAAAATATCGTTCATGCGAAACACAACTATTCCTTTATTCACACGAAGTGATGGGTGCTATCGACAAAGGTTCGCAAATCAATTGACACCGTACCTCACAAACGGCTTTTTATCAAACTGCGTGGTTATGGTATATCGCCCCAAATTTGCGATTGGATAGGGGATTTCTTGTCAGAGAGGACACAGTTCGTAGTAATCGATGGTAAGACATCGACTAAAACAGAGGTGATGTCGGGCGTTCCACAGGGTAGTGTTATTGGTCCTCTGCTGTTCCTTATTTACATAAACGATTTAGGGGAAAATCTAAGTAGCTCTCTTACGTTGTTTGCAGATGATGCCGTCATTTACCGTCTAGTAAAATCATCTGAAGATCAAAACCAACTGCAGAACGATCTGAATAAGACATCAGTATGGTGTAAAAATTGGCAATTGGCTCTTAATAATGAGAAGTGTGAAGTCGTCCACATGAGTACGAAAAGAAATCCGTTAAACTTTATTTACAAGATAAATCAATCAAATGTGGAGGCCGTAAACTCCACAAAATACCTAGGAATTACTATTACTTCAGACTTAAATTGGAAAGAACACGTAGATAACATCGTGGGAAAGGCGAACCAGAGACTGCGTTTTATTCGCAGAACCCTTAAAACATGCAACAGAACTACAAAAGAAACTGCAGTACGCTTGTCCGTCCATTTTTGGAGTATTGCAGCCCAGTGTGGGATCCTTATCAGATGGATCTGACGGAGGACATCGAAAGAGTCCAAAGAAGGGCAGCTCGTTTCGTATTGTCACGATACACGGGAGACAGCGTTACGGAAATGATACAGGATCTGAGATGGGAATCATTACAACAACGGCGCTTATCGCTGCGGCGTGGGCTACTTGCGAAACTCCAATCGCCAACATTCTCCTCCGAATGCGAAAATATATTGTTGACTCCCACTTACATAGGTAGAACTGATCATCAGAATAAAATACGAGAAATCACAGCTCGAACAGAGAGATTCAGGTGTTCTTTCTTCCCGCGCGCTATTCGAGAATGGAATGGGAGATAAATAGTACAATTGTGGTTCGATGAACCCTCTGCCAGGCACATAAATGTGATTTGCGGAGTATCCCATGTAGATGTAGATGTAGTTAGCACACTAACAGAGATGGTAGCACAAATTAGAAGTGGGAACAAGGATTACCACTGAACTTATAGGGAGAACGAATGAGTGAGATATAGTTCCCATTGGTCACTAAACGGTTAACATTGGCGTTGGAGCTGGTAGAGACGCCAGCTCCTAGCTACTCGAGCTCTGGCGGTTGCACATGAATGGTCCTGAAGCAATGGAGCTATATTATTATTACCTCGCCTTGTTCAAATGTTTGTTAGGCTTAAGGGACTTTACTGCGGGATCATCAGTCCCTAAACTTACAAACTACTTATGAACTACCTTATACTAAAGACGACTTAAATATTCATGCCCGTAGCGTCCGTGCAGACTGTGACCACCTCGCCTTGCGCATGCGCAGATCCTTCATGAAGATAACATCCGCTCTTCATATTTGTTTTTGGCGCATTGAAGATTCATAAAAAACACGTAATATTTGGTAAAATAAGTATAAATTAAAGACGCATGAACTGTAAAAGCGTTCAGAAGATCCGTTCACGAGTAATAATGAAGTCACCACACTCCAGTTAGCAAGAATAGCCGTGTGGTTAGCGGTATTGAGCTGACCCGTCGAATGTACTGCATTCGAGACAGAATACAAACTATTTTTTTGAAACCCCATCTTCTTTTTAACAGATATGGCAACAACAATGACTTTTGTATTGTTACTTTCCACAATATCTTTGGACGTTTTAGATAATGTGTCGCGATTTTGAGGTTAAATGACATTTAGACTCTTTGTTGTAACAAATATTTAACTATTTGAAAATATTTGTCGGAGAGCAACCTTTGCAGGTGAGTAAAGTTAGGAGAGGGTGTTGCTTACAGTGTCATGTGATCCGAAAGTAGCTTCTCTCTTCATCGTAGCAGACGCATTTTGTGACAGTCAATTATGAGTGTAATCAGTTACTTAGGCCTATTGTGCTTCATTGTTCATGTGCATATTCATAGGTTCTTGGTGTTTATCATCAAAGAAAAATGAACAACGTTCAGTAACTTTTATAAATAAATTACTCAGCTTTAAGCTTGGAACAAAAATATAATCCGGCCGTGGTGGCCGAGGGGACTGAGGCGCTCCGGTCACGGTCTGCATGGCCACTACGGTCGGGGGTTGGAATCCCTCCCCTCAGGCATGGATATTTGTGCCGTTCTTAGTATTAGCTAGTTCACAAGTAGTTTGTAAGTTTAGGGAGTGATGACCCCGTAGTTAGGTCCCATAAGCTCTACAAACAATATATATTATATATAAAAATACGATAAGTTATTGAAATGCAGCAACCAGTTGCTTGTGGTTATTTATTTTTAACTTTAACGACCGGTTTCGGGCGCTTGAGTGTCCTTCTTCTGGCCTCTATACAGACAAACAAGTGCATTGGTATACAGTAAAGGCTATAGAACGTACAAAAGTCGGTTGCAGAAATTTGAAGCAGTTTCGAACCAAATAGATTGTAATAAAGATAAGTTCATATAATGGGATCAAATTAACACTTACATTTTTGTACTGTTGCTTAATGAATGTACATGCTAGTAGGAGAATCAACGCTAAGAGCAGATATTATGGAATGAATAACAATCAGCTGCTAACAAAGTATCTATGGATGAGGCTTATAGTAAAAGAGTAAGTAAAAAAAGGCTATGGGAAAACAGTAATACTCAAAGTAGTTGAAAATAAAAGCATAAAGAGAGGAGCAGGTGACATAAATCAGTCGCTTAGCAGATTAAAATTCAGTAGTCTAAGAAGTACAATGATAAGTGGCGCCATAGGCGGAATATTTCAGAACTACCAGCTGACACAGTAGTAGGATGCTTAGAATGTCACTGTCAGGGCATCTGTCAATATAAAGAATTTGTCATTGTGTCTATGGCTTCAAATATTACTGGGGATAGATTGATTAAGTGGTTATCATACAACAAATAAGTTAAGGATGTGGGTTATAAGTTTTAAGATGCGTGAAATAATGTGCAAAGAAATGTGAATGGTTACAGTAATATGTACCTAGTGTTCCAATTGGTACAGCTAGTCAGACAACTGAAGAGAGTTAAACAGTCACCTTGCTAGAAATATACCAAAGAGGATAATCATGTAGAGCAGATCATGGTGCTTTAAGATACAATAAGAGTAAGTGGTGGCTGTTTTTCTAAAAATAAACAAGTCACTATCAAAATGATAGTAACTATTGCATAGTGCAGTTTAACAAAGTGGAGGCATAAAATAACCTATCTTTAATATGAGGTGGGGGGGAGTGGGAGAGGAGGGAATAGTTACCAAAAATTACCACTGGCATATGTATCCAAATATTTATGGGATGGGAGGGTGTTAGAGTGGTAGGAAGATTTGATGACTGAGTGAGGTGGTGATGGGGAAGGGGGGGCTAGGGAATAGAGGTAAGGAACCTGCACAAAGAGGAAGCAACCATGGAAAGTTTGAGGAACCACGCATAGACATTAGCATGTAAGGCCAGGGGTGGGAGTGAGATGTAAGCGGGGATAGGGGGTAGGCTGGCGCCTCAGCTCGAGATGTAGCAAGCGCAAACAAGCCAAGGTAAGACATTCTGCCGACCTTTTAACGAAAATATGTCTGATGGGATTATTTTCGCACAGGATGGCAACATAGCGAAAGAACTGGAATCGAGGTGCAGCAAAGCTAATGCAGTGAGTGCTCAGCTAAGATCTACTCTCTTCTGCAAGAAGGAAGTAAGTACCAAGACTAAGTTAGCAGTGCACCGCACTATCTTTCGACCAACTTTGGTGTATGGGAGTGAAAGTTGGGTGGATACAGGTTACCTTATTCATAAGATAGAGGTTACAGATGTGAAAGTAGCAAGAATGATTGCAGGTACCAATAGATGGAAACAATGGCAGGAGGGTGTCCATAATGAGGAAATCAAAGAAAAACTGGGAATGAACACCATAGGTGAAGCAGTTAGAGCGAACAGACTGAGATGGTGGGGTCATGTTACACGCATGGGAGAAGCAAGTTTACCTAAGAGACTCATGAGCTCGGCAGCGGAGGGTAAGAGGAGTCGAGGTAGACCAAGAAGAAAGTACTTAGATTCGGTGCAGAATGATTTTGAAGTAAAAGGCATAACATCAGACGAAGCATCTATGTTAGCATAGAATAGGGGATCATGGAGGAATTTTATTAGAGGTACTGTGCTCCAAACTGAACGCTGAAAGGCATAATCAGTCTCTAATGATGATGATAATGATGATGTCTGATGGGGGTGGGGGAGGGGCAACCGGGGCGCCTTCCTCCGCCGCCACTTGCAGAGGTGCGCCAAATTGTATCTTTGGACGTAAATGACATTTAGACTCTTTGTTGTAACAAATATTTAACTATTTGAAAATATTTGTCGGAGAGCAACCTTTGCAGGTGAGTAAAGTTAGGAGAGGGTGTTGCTTACAGTGTCATGTGATCCGAAAGTAGCTTCTCTCTTCATCGTAGCAGACGCATTTTGTGACAGTCAATTATGAGTGTAATCAGTTACTTAGGCCTATTGTGCTTCATTGTTCATGTGCATATTCATAGGTTCTTGGTGTTTATCATCAAAGAAAAATGAACAACGTTCAGTAACTTTTATAAATAAATTACTCAGCTTTAAGCTTGGAACAAAAATATAATCCGGCCGTGGTGGCCGAGGGGACTGAGGCGCTCCGGTCACGGTCTGCATGGCCACTACGGTCGGGGGTTGGAATCCCTCCCCTCAGGCATGGATATTTGTGCCGTTCTTAGTATTAGCTAGTTCACAAGTAGTTTGTAAGTTTAGGGAGTGATGACCCCGTAGTTAGGTCCCATAAGCTCTACAAACAATATATATTATATATAAAAATACGATAAGTTATTGAAATGCAGCAACCAGTTGCTTGTGGTTATTTATTTTTAACTTTAACGACCGGTTTCGGGCGCTTGAGTGTCCTTCTTCTGGCCTCTATACAGACAAACAAGTGCATTGGTATACAGTAAAGGCTATAGAACGTACAAAAGTCGGTTGCAGAAATTTGAAGCAGTTTCGAACCAAATAGATTGTAATAAAGATAAGTTCATATAATGGGATCAAATTAACACTTACATTTTTGTACTGTTGCTTAATGAATGTACATGCTAGTAGGAGAATCAACGCTAAGAGCAGATATTATGGAATGAATAACAATCAGCTGCTAACAAAGTATCTATGGATGAGGCTTATAGTAAAAGAGTAAGTAAAAAAAGGCTATGGGAAAACAGTAATACTCAAAGTAGTTGAAAATAAAAGCATAAAGAGAGGAGCAGGTGACATAAATCAGTCGCTTAGCAGATTAAAATTCAGTAGTCTAAGAAGTACAATGATAAGTGGCGCCATAGGCGGAATATTTCAGAACTACCAGCTGACACAGTAGTAGGATGCTTAGAATGTCACTGTCAGGGCATCTGTCAATATAAAGAATTTGTCATTGTGTCTATGGCTTCAAATATTACTGGGGATAGATTGATTAAGTGGTTATCATACAACAAATAAGTTAAGGATGTGGGTTATAAGTTTTAAGATGCGTGAAATAATGTGCAAAGAAATGTGAATGGTTACAGTAATATGTACCTAGTGTTCCAATTGGTACAGCTAGTCAGACAACTGAAGAGAGTTAAACAGTCACCTTGCTAGAAATATACCAAAGAGGATAATCATGTAGAGCAGATCATGGTGCTTTAAGATACAATAAGAGTAAGTGGTGGCTGTTTTTCTAAAAATAAACAAGTCACTATCAAAATGATAGTAACTATTGCATAGTGCAGTTTAACAAAGTGGAGGCATAAAATAACCTATCTTTAATATGAGGTGGGGGGGGAGTGGGAGAGGAGGGAATAGTTACCAAAAATTACCACTGGCATATGTATCCAAATATTTATGGGATGGGAGGGTGTTAGAGTGGTAGGAAGATTTGATGACTGAGTGAGGTGGTGATGGGGAAGGGGGGGCTAGGGAATAGAGGTAAGGAACCTGCACAAAGAGGAAGCAACCATGGAAAGTTTGAGGAACCACGCATAGACATTAGCATGTAAGGCCAGGGGTGGGAGTGAGATGTAAGCGGGGATAGGGGGTAGGCTGGCGCCTCAGCTCGAGATGTAGCAAGCGCAAACAAGCCAAGGTAAGACATTCTGCCGACCTTTTAACGAAAATATGTCTGATGGGATTATTTTCGCACAGGATGGCAACATAGCGAAAGAACTGGAATCGAGGTGCAGCAAAGCTAATGCAGTGAGTGCTCAGCTAAGATCTACTCTCTTCTGCAAGAAGGAAGTAAGTACCAAGACTAAGTTAGCAGTGCACCGCACTATCTTTCGACCAACTTTGGTGTATGGGAGTGAAAGTTGGGTGGATACAGGTTACCTTATTCATAAGATAGAGGTTACAGATGTGAAAGTAGCAAGAATGATTGCAGGTACCAATAGATGGAAACAATGGCAGGAGGGTGTCCATAATGAGGAAATCAAAGAAAAACTGGGAATGAACACCATAGGTGAAGCAGTTAGAGCGAACAGACTGAGATGGTGGGGTCATGTTACACGCATGGGAGAAGCAAGTTTACCTAAGAGACTCATGAGCTCGGCAGCGGAGGGTAAGAAGAGTCGAGGTAGACCAAGAAGAAAGTACTTAGATTCGGTGCAGAATGATTTTGAAGTAAAAGGCATAACATCAGACGAAGCATCTATGTTAGCATAGAATAGGGGATCATGGAGGAATTTTATTAGAGGTACTGTGCTCCAAACTGAACGCTGAAAGGCATAATCAGTCTCTAATGATGATGATAATGATGATGTCTGATGGGGGTGGGGGAGGGGCAACCGGGGCGCCTTCCTCCGCCGCCACTTGCAGAGGTGCGCCAAATTGTATCTTTGGACGTGGAGCGGGAGTGGGGGATGCCAGCATCAAGATCGGACACTCAAAGAAATGACCCCCCCCCCCCAGCCATCTGAAGAAGCGGCCGCCACTGGTTGCAGCCCGACAGCCTCCCCCCCCCCCCCCCCCCCTTGGATACGCCACTGCTCTCACATGATGTTTCAAATACAAGTTGAAAGACGACCGTCTGTCGCCTTCCACATATTTTTGTATATTTCTGTAAAGTTATAATTTGTTTAATGTCACTAGATTATCATTTTGTTAAAACTTGAACCCCACTCTTTTCAAGGTTTGAGGAATAGCATTTTTATTTCATGTGTTAAAATATTAGTTAATATTGCTAGGTTTTTCTTATTTTTTATGTTAATAATTTATTATTATATTAATTAATGTGGCATAAATGTGGCTTCTCCGCTACGCCAATGTCCGTGTGAGAATGTGTACTTGTCTAACTTTTAAGTGGATGTGCGAGAATCTATGGCTGTCTGAAAGTGGGGAGTGATAGATCGCTTTGCATCGTTCTCTCTGGCTCAGTGTCGATAGCTGCTGATACTACCAAAGACGTTTCTACACCCTTTGGTTACAAGCTAGTCGGCGAGCCGTCTCCAGCGTGAGTCTCGCTCTTCGTCCCCACCAACGCTATTTCTTGGGCTTTCCGGCTTCCGGTAGCTTTTCACGTCCCCGTGGCCGCTCGGCTGTTCATTCTTTAGTGTGCGTTTTCCTTCTGGGATTCCATTTTAAGGAAACAATAGAAATTAGATTAGCAGAAAACTTCATAAATAGAGACAATGGTCTTAATTTAGATAAGGCATGGAACCCAGCTCTAAATGTAATGAAATTCCAATGATGTCATCTCAGTACTGCTGCCACCGAGCATCGATAGGCCAATCGAATAGCTGATTGTTTCCACCACTTGCCACTCTACATTCACGAAGATGCTAAGCTAGTACTTTTTGCTGATGTTACAAGTATAGCTATCACACCTGACAAACAAGAATTAACTGTTGAAATTGTAAATTATATCTTCCAGAAAGTTATTAAGTGGTTCTCTACAAATGGACTCTCATTAAACGTTGATAAAACCCAGTATATACAGTTTCATACAGTAAATGGCGTGACACCATTGATAAATTTAGACTTTGAACATAAATCTGTAGCTAAGGTAGAATATTCAAAATTTTTAGGTGTTTGCATTGAGGAGGGACTGAATTGGAAGAAACATATTGAAGATCTCCTGAAACGTCTGAGTTCAGCTACTTATGCTATCAGAGTCATTGCAAAATTTGGTGATATATATATATATATATCAGTAAATTAGCTTACTACGCCTATTTTCATTCACTGCTTTCATATGGGATCATATTCTGGGGCAATTCAACATTGAGTAAAAAAGTATTCATTGCACAAAAGCGTGTAATCAGAATAATTGCTGGAGCCCACCCAAGAGCATCCTGCAGACATTTATTTAGGGATCTAGGGATACTGACTGTAGCTTCACAATACACACACACACACACACACACACACACACATATATATATATATATATATATATATATATATATATATATATATATATATATTCACTCATGAAATTTGTTATTAACAATCCGACCCAATTCAAAAGTAATAGCAGTGTGCATAGCTACAACACTAGGAAAAAGGATGATATTCACTATTCAAGGTTAAATCTAACTTTGGCTCAGAAACGGGTGAATTATGCTACCACAAAAGTCTTTGGTCACTTACCAAGTAGCATCAAAAGTCTGACAGATAGCCACCTAGTATTTAAAAAGAAATTAAAGAAATTTCTGAATGGCAACTCCTTCTACAATGTAGATGAATTTTTAGATAAAACTTTAAAAAAAAATAAAATAAAAAAAAAATAAAAAAATATGTTGTTATGGTCTTCAGTCCGGAGACTGGTTTGATGCAGCTCTCCACCCTACTCTATCCTGAGCAAGCCTTTTCATCTCCTCATAAGAACGGCAACCCACATCCACTTGAATCTGCTTACTATACGAATCTCTTGGTCTCCCTCTGCGATTTTTACCCCACACACTTCCCTCCAATGCTAAATTTACGATTCCTCGATGTCTAAGAATGTGCCCTACCAAGCGATCCCTTCTTTTGGTCAGGGTATGCCAAAAATTCCTTTTCTCACCAATTCTGTTAAGTACCTCTTCATTAGTTATGCGATCTACCCACCTAATCTTCAGCATTCTTCTGTAGCACCACATTTCAAAAGCCTCTATTCTCTTCCTGTCCGCACTGCTTATCGTCCATGTTTCACTCCCGTACAAGGCAACACTCCACACAAATGCCTTCAGAAAAGACTTCCTTACACTTACATTAATATTCGATGTTAGCAGATTTCTCTTTTTCAAAAATGCTTTTTTTCCCATTGCCATTCTGAATTTTATATCCTCTGTACTGCGACCATTGCATGTTATTTTACTACCCAAATAACAAAACTCATCTACCACCTTCATTGTTTCCTTACCTAATCTAATTCCTTCAGCATCGCCTGATTTTCTAAGACCGCATTCCATTATTTTTGTTTTGCTCTTATTAATGTTCATTTTATACGCTCTCTTCAACACACTGTCCATTCCATTCAACTGGTCTTCCAGGTCCTTTGCTGTCTCTGACAGAATTACAATGTCATCAGCAAAACGCAATGTTTTTATTTCTTCCCCCTGAACTTTAATCCCTATTCCAAATTTTTCCTTGCTTTCCTTCACCGCCTGCTCGATGTACAAATTGAATAGCATCGGGGAAAGGCTACTACCCTGTCTTACTCCCTTCCCAACTGATGCTTCCCTTTCATGCCCTTCGAGTCTAATAACTGCGGTCTGGCTTTTGTACAAGTTGTAAATAACTCTCCTTTCCCTGTATTTTACCCCTGCCGACTTCAGATTTTGAAAGAGTGTATTCCAGTCAACATTGTCAAACGCTTTCTCCAAATCTACAAAAGCTAAAAATGTAGGCTTGCCTTTCCTTAATCTATCTTCTAAGATAAGACGTAAAGTGAGTATTGCCTCTCGGGTTCCTACGTTCCTCCTGAATCCAAACTGATCTTCCCCGAGGTCAGCTTCTACCAGCTTTTCCATTCTCCTGTAGATAATTCGTGTTAAAATTTTGCAACCATGACTTATCAAACTGATGGTTCTGTAATTTTCACACCTGTCTGCACCCGATTTCTTTGGAATGGGGATTATTACATTTTTCTTAAAGTCTGAGGGCATTTCGCCTGTCTCATACATCCTACACACCAGTTCAAATAGTCTTGTCATGGCTGGCTCTCCCAGAGACTTTAGTAGCTCTGAGGGTATGTCATCTACTCCTGGGGCCTTGTTCCGACCTAGGTCTTTCAGGGCTCTGTCAAATTCATCTCTCAGTATAGTATCTCCTATTTCATCTTGATCTACTTCCTCTTCCCTTCCTACAACATCGTCTCTAAGTTCATTTCCTTTGTAGAGCTGCTCTATGTACTCTTTCCACCTTTCAGCTTTCCCTTCTTTGCTGAGAACTGGTTTTCCATCAGTGTCCTTGATATTCATAGAGCTGTTTTTCTTATCTCCAAATGTTTCTTTTATTTTCCTGTAGGCGGTATCTACTTTTCCCCTTCTTATACATTCTTCTACAGATTTGCATTTGCCTTGTAGCCACTCCTGCTTAGCCATTTTGCACTTCCTGACAATCTCATTTCTTAGTCGTCTGTACTCCATTTTACCTGTTTCATTTACTGCATTTTTATATTTTCTCCTTTCATCAATTAAATTTAATATATCCTGTGATATCCAAGGATTTTTTGTAGGTCTTGCCTTCCTACCTATTTTGTCCTCTGCTGCCTTCACTATTTCATCTCTCAATTTTACCCATTCCTCCTCTACTGTTTTATTTTCCCCTGTTTCTGTCAATTGTTGCCTAAAGCTCCCCCTGAAATTATTAAGAACTTCAGGTTCCTTCAATTTATCCAGGTTCCATCTCCTTATTTTCCTACCTTTCTGCAGTTTCTTCAGTTTCAGCCTACAGTTCATAACCAACAAGTTATGGTCAGAGTCTATATCTGCCCCTGGGTATGTCTTACAGTTTATAACTTGGTTCCGGAATCTATGTCTTACCATTATAAAATCTATCTGATACCTTCCGGTGTCTCCTGGTCTCTTCCAAGTATACAACCTTCTTTTGTGATTCTTAAACCAGGTGTTTGTAATAACTAAATTATGTTCTGTGCAAAATTCTACCAGGCGGTTTCCTCTTTCATTCCTTTTGCCCAGACCATATTCACCTACTATTGTCCCTTCCCTTCCTTGTCCTACTACAGAATTCCAGTCTCCCATCACAATTAAGTTTTCCTCTCCCTTAATTGTCTGAATAATTTCCTTTAGCTCCTCATATATTTCTTCGATCTCCTCATCATCGGCAGAGCTAGTTGGCATATAAACCTGTACTACTGTTGTCGGTGTTGGCTTTGTATCTATCTTGACAACGATAATGCGATCACTGTGCTGGTCATAGTAGTTTACCCGCATTCCTATTTTCTTATTCGTTATCAATCCCACTCCTGTGATACCCCCAATTGATTTTGTATTTATAATCCTGTACTCACCTGACCAGAAATCCTGTTCAACCTGCCACCGAACTTCACTAATCCCCACTATATCTAACTTCAATCTATCCATTTCCCTTTTTAAATTTTCTAATTTTCCTACTCGATTAAGGGATCTAACATTCCACGCTCCGACCCGTAGAATGCCAGTACTGTCTTTCCTGATGATCACATCCTCCTGAGTAGTCCCCGCCCGGAGATCCGAATGGGGGACTATTTTACCTCCGGAATATTTTACCCGAGAGGATGCCATCATCATATGTTCATACAGTAGAGCTGCATGTCCTCGGGAAAGGTAACGGCTGTAGTTTCCCCTTGCTTTCAGCCGTTCGCAGTAGCTGTGTGGCAAAGCCACATTAGCTGATGTTACAAGACCAGCTCAGTCAATCATCCAGACTGTTGCCCCTGTAACTACTGAAAAGGCTGCTGCCCCTCTTCAGGAACCACACGTTTGTCTGGCCTCTCCACAGATACCCCTCCGCTGTGGTTGTACCTACGGTACGGCTATCTGTATCGTTGAGGCACGCAAGCCACCCCACCTCGGCAATGTCTGTGGTTCATGGCGGTGGAAAAAAACAAAAAAAATCCTTAAAATATTGATTGTCAAGCATAGAAAACATTTATTAAACTGACACGTTCCACATCATTACGAAATGTCGTATATATGATCTATGGAACAAGTATTAATCTAATCTAATCTAAAACTAGGGCGCGCGCATGTAAGTGTACATACCTCTTTGCCGCCGACCAACATGTGTGACCCGCATGCGCTGTGCCGCCACGCTGGGGCATAAAAGGCCGCGCCTGGCACCTTGTCGGCAGTCTTGCGGCTCGCCCTGAAGATGGACGTTACTCGGCCGAAATATTGGAGGAAATTGAATTCGCGCAGCTGCATGCACGATACTTATTGGATTAGGTCATTTATTTATTTGTTATCTACAAGCTCATTACGCCATGCGGGTGGAAACAAGAATGCTTGTGGCAGGATGTCTGTCAAATAACAAGAAAAACAAGGAGCCAGGCTCCACAGAACCCTTCCCCTGCCCTTGTGTGTGTGCATGCGTCGTGATTCGATGTGGCGTGGGTGCGTTAGCATCGTCTGCTCGGCGATAGTTAGTGCCTGCTTCGGGGAAAGGTTTGCCAACTTCTTGTTTGTGCCAGAATTCAGACTTTGAGACTGGGTGGTGTAAGTCGATAGCAGGCAGTTGCAAGCAGGTGTTCAGCCAACAAGAACGCGGCCACTACCCAAGTCGAAGAGAAACGTAGTTGGGCTGAGGAACGGGCATGTTAGGCGGGAGTGTCTGAACTCTGAGTGAAGCGGATGTAAGGGTCAGTAGGTCCGAGGTAAAACGCAGAAAATGTGTGAAATTTATGTTAAGTTTGCACTGGCTTTGAATGATTTCTACATCTACATGAGATACTCTGCAAATCTCATTTAAGTGACTGGCAGAGGGTTCACCATTATACTATTTATCTTCCATTCCATTCTCGAATAGCGCGCGAGAAGAAAGAACACCTGAATCTCTCCTTTCGAGTTCTGATTTCTCGTATTTTATTCTGATGATCATTTCTACCTATGTAAGTGGGAGTCAACAATATATTTTCGCATTCGGAGGAGAATGTTAGCGATTGGAGTTTCGTAAGTTCAAAGGTTCAAATGTTTGTTAAGCTTATGGGACTTAACTACGGGGTCATCAGTCCCTAAACTTACAAACTACTTATGAACTACTTACGAACTAGGACGGCACAAATATCCATGCCCGAGGAGGGATTCGAACCCCCGACCGTAGTGGCCGTGCAGACCGTGACTGAAGCGCCTCAGTCTCCTCGGCCACCGCGGCCGGCGAGTTTCGTAAGTAGCCCACGCCGCAGCGATAAGTGCCGTTGTTGTAATGATTCCCATCCCAGATCCTGTATCATTTCCGTAACGCTGTCTCCCCTGTATCGTGACAATACGAAACGAGCTGCCCTTCTTTGGACTCTTTCGATGTCCTCCGTTAAACCCACCTGATAAGGATTCTACACTGGGCAGCAATATTCCAAAAATGGACGGACAAGCGTAGCGTATGCAGTTTCTTTTGTAGTTCCGTTGCATCTTTTAAGGGTTCTGCCAATAAAACGCAGTCTCTGGTTCGTCTTTCTCACGACATAATCTACGTGTTCTTTCCAATTTAAGTCTGAAGTAATAGTAATTCCTAGGTATTTTGTAGAGGTTACGGCCTTCACATTCGATTGATTTATCTTGTAAACAAAGTTTAACGGATTTCTTTTCGTACTCATGTGGACGACTTCACACTTCTCATTATTTAGAGTCAATTGCCAATTTTTACACCATAATGATATATTATTCAAATCGTTCTGCAGTTGGTTTTGATCTTCAGATGATTTTACTAGACGGTAAATGACGGCGTCATCTGCAAACAACCTAAGACAGCTACTTACATTTTCCCCTAAATCGTTTATGTAAATAAGGAACAGCAGAGGACCAATAACACTACCCTGTGGAACGCCCGTTATCACCTCAGTTTTAGTCGATGCCTTACCATCGATTACTACGAACTGTGTCATCTCTGACAGGAAATCCCCTATCCAATCGCAAATTTGGGGCGATATACCATAACCATTCAATTTGATTAAAAGCCGTTTGTGAGGTACGGTGTCAAAAGCCTTCTGGAAATAAAAAAAAATACGGAATCGATTTGCCAACCCTTGTCGATAGCACCCATCACTTAGTGTGAATAAAGAGCTAGTTGTGTTTCGCATGAACGATATTTTCTAAATATCGCCGTTGTGACGAATTCCGTGGAGTTAATAGGTCATTTTTATTCGAGTAATGTGGGAACGTGTTGTTTGCGTTTCGAATCAGCTACGATGCAAAGTGCCCTTCTGGACTTTGTCGTTAGTTGGAAATGTTTAGTATGAAATTAAGTTCGTTGTTCAGTGTTCTCATCTGCTTACATGGTTAAGCAACATAGGGAACTTATATTAAGTCTACGCGTCTTTTCATTGAAACTACAGCTCTCTGCCGATTCTCAAACATTTTCGTAAGCCATAGGCATGTGAAAGTAAATGCAGCGTGCTAACGCGAATGAATCGAGATATGGGTGTGTACAATAAGCATTCCTTTTTACCCCCTTGCCACCGTAATTTTTAGTATTAAGTCGAAGAAAATTTAAGTCACTGATTTAGGAGATCAAATATGTTGTTAATAATATGAAAGTGTTGTTAGTTTTTGTTAAATATGACAGGGTAAATCCTCGACAATGTGTAGAATAAATGTACGACTATACTCAAATGCCACTCCAATCTATTTAATTGAACAACCCAGCTATCCCCTCCAGGTCATACGATGATTAGTGAGCCAAAGGATAATCTTTTCCAACCCAATGAGTGGAATAAGAATAATATATTTCAGACGCAATAATTAGCAAAGTGAAAAACAAGCGACTAGATTTATGTTTAAAGTCGTTATCCGTTGCACTTGACCAGAACAAATTTAGGATAATTTCATAATTATTTAGAGGCACTACTACCCTATTGATACAGATCCTAGGCGACTGATAGCTACTTTGAATGACTATTGTTATTGAATTCACCCATTGATGGAAAGGATTGGACAACCAAAAAGAAAATAAAGAGCGGGAAATATAGGTATATAACAGATAGAGGTGACCGCTCAAGAAGTATTTATCGCACGACTCTATTGCAAGTCGTTTACGAGGTAGATTAATGTTAGTGGTAGATTAATGGTAGTAAGAAAAATCCTGAAACAACTGACAAGAATACCAAATGTGCTATCCATTATTCTTCTTCCACGAGATAACCTGCAGTTGATTACTCTTGTTTTCTTGTTCCCTCCGACAGATATCGCTTCATGGGGTTGTAGTTGAGTAGGAAAGCATCTGCCAGCACAACCATTGTAGTTACAGTGCGTTTCCTGGCTTCTTGGCTTTAGAAATATTCAAATCTATTTTGTGTCTGAATTTCAACGGATGCTTAAAGTTGCGAGGGGGGCGGGGGAATGCCTTGGGGCTGTCAATTTAATGAGTCCCTGCTTCTGCACCGGTGGAGTCCACTGCAGGCGACTTTAAGGCAACAACAACGACGACGACGACGACAACAACAACAACAACAACCGCCGCCACAGCCAAAGCCGTCCACATCTGGTTTCATCCAAGCTGCTTGCAGCAAACCGGAATTGGACTCAATGTGAATTTAAAAAAACACGTATAGCACTCTAATGTTCTTAATCTATTTTTGTATTCAGGATGCCGCACGTTATACAACCCTTCTCCTGCTTCGTACATTTCGATTAATTTAGTTGTTGACACAACAAAAATTGTATACATTATTAAAAAGTAGAACGTTCATATAGTGTACTATAATTCATTTACCTTCAGATATTAATCATTCAGTACGTTATAAATTGCTTCTCGTGCTTCAGGAATTATTTTATTTCAATAATATCAAAAAGGAACAACTTCTTGTTGTTCTGCAAAACTTATTTATTGGTCACAAACCGGCTTTCGGGTTCTTAGGCCATCATCAGGTGACAACTGACTGTAATATAAATGTTTTCAAAGATGTTACAAACATGTTACGATTTACAAAGATGTTATCACAGAAAATCGATACTTTACAGGAAAGTTCATTACAAGTACATATTTATGAAAGTTATTATCATTTATATAAAAATATAATAGGTATGTGTAAAAGATCAAAACTGACATAATTATTTTTGTTGAAAAGGAAAATTGGAAAATAAAACGTATTTCAGTAGAGGTGTAAATGGAAACTGGATTTGAACTTTTAATACTAAACTAGCGTCCTGAGCCAAATGTTTATTGATTTCCAATATTTCCAGTAGTGTCATCTTCCTGCTTTTCTTCGGGATGTAGGATTTCACAGTGTACATCGTAATCATGGTTTTCTCTGAGCAGATGTTCAGCAAAGATTGAACCTCTTTTTTTTAACCTCCAGCTTCTCTCAAACAGAATTACAAGCAATCAAAATATAGAATGAAACTATCACTCTGCAGCGGAGTGTGCGCTGATATGAAACTTCCTGGCAGGTTAAAATTGTGTGCCGGAGCCGGAAAGTAGAAGGCGAGGTACTGGCGGAGGTAAAGTTGTGAGGCGGCATCGTGAGTCGTGTCGTGATAGCACAGACGGTAGTGCGCTTGCCCGCGAAAGGCAAAGGTCCCAGGTTCGTGTCCCGGTTCCGGCACACAATTTTAATCTGCGAGGAAGTTTCAATCAAAATATAGTTTCCAGTAATGGCTAAAACCCTGCCCTGATTGACAGTATACTGAATAACAAGAAAATGAGAAAAATTAGAACACTTTTATATACTGGCCAGCAAGAACAAGACAGAAAAACGTGTGTCATCCCATATTTAGGCAAAATTTCAGATCATATTGGTAAAAAGTTAAAATCTCGAAATTACGGTCGTGCATTTTACAATACAAACAACATTCCAAAAGTATTTATTCAATAGTAAGGACAAAATTCAACCCCTATCACAGAGTGGTGCCTACAAGATCACGTGCAAACATTGTGGGAAAGTGTATGTTGGTCAGTCTGGCAGGGCTGTAGCTATTAGGTCGTCAGAACACGAGAAAAGCTGGAGGTTACAAAAGACAGATTCAACCTTTGCTGAACATCTGCTCAGAGAAAATCATGATTACGATGTACACTGTGAAATTCTACATCCCCTGAAGAAGAGCAGAAAGATGACACTACTGTAAATATTGGAAATCAATAAAAATTTGGCTCGGGATGCAAGTTTAGTATTAAACGTTCAGATCCAGTTCCCCTTTACACCTATACTGAAATAAGTTTTATTTTACAACTTTCCTTTTCAAAAAAAAAATAATGTCAGTTTTGATGTTTTACACATATTTATTATATTTTTATATAAATGTTAATAACTTTCATAAATATGTACTTGTAATGAACTTTCCTATGAAGTATTGATTTGCCGTGATAACATCTTTGTAAATCGTAACATGTTTGTAACATCTTTGAAAAGATGTTTGCTACAGTCAGTTGTCACCTGATTATGGCCTAAGAAGCCGAAAGCCGGTTTGTGACGAATAAATAAGTTTTGCAGAACATCAGGAAGTTGTTTCATTTGATATTATTATCATGTTCTGTCTAGCACCGACGGAAAAATTATTTCAAGTTCACTGTGGTATACTGGAGGCTATAATAGCTCTCTCCAGTAGCAGAAATCGCATTGTCACTGTAATCCTGTCTTCTCATTTGAGTATTCTGTTTCGTGATATGATGGGCCAGTTTACTGCGTAAATACTGATTCGTTGTGCCATGCATCCACAAGTCATGTATGCATGTCTTGACGTCCTCCATTTGCAGTTCCTGCTACAAATTTTCCCGATTGCTTTCATTATCCCGACGTGAAACCCACGATTTTACCCAAGTACAATTTCTTTTCTTCTTCTGCTTCTCTTGTTCCAAATCCGCACCAATTGCAAACGTAGCACATAATAACAAAATTTTACCTTCTGCCATCTTGAAATATTACGAAAAATATGATGACAGTGTAATACATTTTAAAGCGCCAAGTCAAAGAAATTTCTCAAATATACGATGATCGTTCTTTGTAGAAGATAGGATCCAGTGCCGTAGCTATTTCACCAAGGGCCCAGGGGCAAAAATGACTTTGGGGCCCTCTTTAAACTAAAACTACAGAGATACGAAACTACATCATCAGCTCCTCACTGCCTACTGGAAGACAAAATACGAGAAACCTAAATACTACTAAGTAAATTATTATGTGTCTCACAACAGATGTTTAATCGTACTGTTTAACGTAACTGTGAAAGTTAGTTTGTTATGCTTTCACGAAAAATTACTGGTTCGATTTGGATGAAATTTTGCCGAGGGGTAGAGTTGGACCTGTGTAGGACAAACAGATAAAACGACCGCATGGGATAGTTTTCGAAGTTGCCCCGTACTAAGCGATAAGGTTACAGGCAGAAGCTAATAAAAAATAAACTCTGCCGCGCACCAAACCGGGAACAGTCAGGGCAGAACTCGCGCGTCTACGGTGACAGCAGGCGGACTGTTGTCAGTACCGACAACTCACTCTCGACGAACTACTATGCTGTTAGCTCATTGCTGCGTACCCATCAGCCTAATTTCGTTGATAGCCCAGTCAAAGAAGGAAAAAACGGGAAATATTCGTGTAGGATGGTTTCAGCAAAAGGAAATTTTCATATTTTGTTTGATGAAACACTTTGGATTGAGCTGTGCTCCTGCCATGTTTCATGAAATATATGTTAGTGTCTGTCTAGGAAGAAGTAATAAGTAAAATAACTAAGTCCACATCTTCGTTTATTATCGTGACAGTGGGATAGAGGGCAGCGTTTTGAATGCACAATTCACTATTAAAAACGTAATTATTACATGAAACCTCTGATCCGTGAATGTAACTAAACCGTTAAATGGCAGAATAAACAAACAGTGTGCGGGTAGAAATGTACCTTAAACGACATTACCTCACATCGCAAGGTTGTGTAGGCGATCTAACAGATTAATTATCTTCAAAAGTAGAAAGACAAGATCGCAAAATAATTATTTATTTTATGACGGCCGGTTTCAATGGGCTCATCTTACGTTAAGTAGCACGTGCAACATAGCACTTAGTCAGCCATACATGTCACCACTTGAGCTGTTTTCTGTTTCACTGATGAGGCACCGATCAGTAATACAATACACAAAATCGTCTACGGTCCATATTTTCTCTTTATCTTTCATGAATTTTAGGGTGAAATTGCTTACAGCACTACAGTGGGATCTACGATTAAGGATCACTCCCTTGGGGGAATTCACTACACAAACAGTTGAGTTACCATAATAACACCGTTCTGAAATAATACACTGTAGAGTCTTTAATACTTAAATGTGGTTAAACCCTGCATTGTCAAACAAACTGCTGGTAGAATGAAACTTTCACTCTGCAGCGGTGTGTGCGCTGATATGAAACTTCCTGGCAGATTAAAATTGTGTGCCGGAACCGGGACTCGAACTTGGGATCTTTGCCTATTTGCGGACAAGCGCTCTGTCTGGTATCCCGACACCACATACGATCCGTCCTCACAACTTTACATCCGCCAGTACCTCGCCTCCTACTTTCCAAACTTCCCAGGTTCGAGTCCCGGTTCCGGCACACGATTTTAATCTGCCAGGAAATTTCAAACTGCTGTTAATTCAGCGCCATTCACTGTTATTTCGCAAAGATTGGCAGCCATAGCATCCGCGACTTCAACCGACAACACGCTAACGGTGGCAGGGACCACTCTTAGTGGACAAGCAATAGACCTTGTTATATTTATATTCTGAGGTGGGAACAATTTCGTGCGTTTGAGGCTTGTTGAACAGGGTTCAAACAGTTCTAAATCGACAATCATTCATTCATCTAAAATATTACATACAGTAGAACGCCGATTAACCGAAGTAATTGGGAGACATGAATGTTCGGAAAACTGGTTTATTGGGATAATCGAACTCTACACTTCTATTTGGCAATAGTAGTGTAGTGTACAGCAGGGCCGGCGCAAGGCACGTGCGAAACGTGCGGCCGCACGGGGCGGCACTTTCCGAGGGGCGGCAAATTTGACGCCCTCTTTTTTTCTACTTTTTTTTTAGGACCAACTCAATATTCATGCCCAAGAGGGGATTCGAAATCAAACCTCAGACGGAGTGCCTTCGGGAACTATGGCATTGGTGCTTCGACTATCTGCCGGCCATCCCTGTTGTACCAGGTGAGGGAAGAGGACTGATTTCTTCCTCGCCACTGTGGCAGCAACGTCGTGTTTATGCCGGAGGAACAGAGAGGGGGAAGCAGTCTGGCCTGTACGCCAGTATTCTTATGAGTGGAGCGCTGCCAGCTTATTAACGCTTCATGCGTTTACTCACAACTAATTTTGCAGAAGACGAAATCTAATTTGGAAATTCGAATGCAATGTTCGATACTTCGGTCACATGTTAAGCCTGAAGCAATTCCCGAGTGTTCACTCTTCCCGCAAAAAAAAAAAAAAAAAAAAAAAAAAAAAAAAAAAAAAAAAAAAAAAAAAAAATTAAGTTGTATATTACTACTGTCAAACATGTCGAACACCTACAATGGCTCGAAGTATTCCCAGTGGGTAAATACGCTGCGAGTAATTACAAGGGATAAATATATTGGTAGTAAGCCTGGCACAAGTAGGGTTTCGACGTATTTTTCAAAATTTTTGCTATTCGTTTCTGAGTCATAGTCGGAAGTTTGATTTTGAGTCATGAAACACCTCTCTCCACCTGTATGAACGACAAGTAAATTCTGACCGGCACTTTTGTTTGACAATACTACTCGCACACTATCACTTTGCCAACATTTATTTACTGTATATTGTTTTCTGTTGAATACATTATCTGTTCACAACCATTGAAAAATGCCGAGCGGGATTAGCAGAGCAATCTAAGGCGCTACAGTCATGGACTGTACGGCCGGTTGATTAGTGTGTTAGCTTAGCGACTAATGACCTTAGCAGTAAAGTCCCATAAGATTTCACACATTTTGAACACTTTTGTAAGTTCACAAGGCTTATTAAAATTAGCTACATATCTTCAGTCAGGTTTAACTCTATTTTTGAGATGGTACCCAGCGACTGTTTTGTGCAAATCTTTAGAGAATATCACCAATAAGTCGCAATTTTTGTTTTTATTTTCCAGATCTACATAGATTTCGGACACAGTGAGGCTATTCTCAATGCTCTCATCTATACCGTCATGATGAACGTAACATGGCGGTGTAGATGTAGTACATATTAATCAGATTATTTTTGACATTTCCTACAGATCTGGGGGAGGGGGGGGCGGCAATTTAGCAGCTCGCACGGGGCGGCACTTGGGCTTACGCCGGCCCTGGTGTACAGTGAATGTATTTATACAGTAACAGGAGGCGCGCGATCCTCTTCACTGCGCCGAGCGGCACGGCGTAACATTTGTAAGGCTCAGCTGTTGCTGAGAGCAGCTTTGATGCTGCCGCTACTTCTGCTGCGATGCCGACGGAATTATTGTTCACACCAACTGGCGGCCTGGCCGGTCAGCAACGGCACCGAGTGGCATCGTGTGAAGTTTTTCGCCACCCGGTGGCCCATTAGGTTTCAGTGGGAAACTTGGTTCGGGGGAGGGGGAGATGGTGGACAGTATAATAATAATAATGATAAAATAAAAAATTCTACTGTAACACTTTTCGAACGTCGCTCACGGAGGCCGAGGGGCCCCATGAGCTCGTGGGCCCCGTGGCACTGCCCTGCCTAGTCCAAGTCCTAGCTACGCCACTGATAGGATCATAAATATGATCGTGGAATACCGCCCTTGCTCTCAGTGATTTGACCACTGTTAAAATGGCCGATGACTTTACATTGGTCACCGCAAGGAGCGCTGTACCTCGTGTGTGTTAGCCACGCTATGAAATTTAAGCTTGTTGTTGACAACAGTAACATGCGCGTCACTTTTGTTTCGTTTTTCATTTTTCCCACTAGAGCACACCATTAAAAGAAAATGCGACTGTAGTGCGAACTTTACACTATACAGTCGTAAAATTTCAACATTCCAGATTGCAGAACCATGAGAGAAAAAGAAGTACTGCGAGCTACTTTCAGATCGTCCCTCGCAATAAGAGTTTAATGGAAAGATATTTCTCTCGCGTCCGTTACTAACAGACCTGATGTACGCACGGAATTCAAACATGAGCAAAAGCAGAGTCTTACTTTCATATTTTCGTATGTCATATTCCCTTTCCGAGAAGTAATTAAAAAGCTCCGAGTGCGCGAAGAATCTCGTCGGAAGCTTTGCGGCGTAAAATAAATACAGCATCAGCTCGTGCCTCAGTAAAATAACAAACTGGGTGTAACAAGGTGGCGGTCTACACAACTGTGGGAGAAGTGAATAAACAGAACGGTGGCGAAGACTGCCACCTCTTCCAAAGCCGTCTGCCTGGTTTTCCCAGAAGGCTTTCGAGTTGCAACAAACAGAGCGAAGTGAACTGAAAAAAAAGAAATGTTCGGCCTACTTGAAATTAGCACGTTGCCATTATATACAACATCTGAAAACAAAGTTCGATGAATAGTCCTGAACATTAACGTAGATAAACTATACACTACGTCACTGACCTTCCAAATAATCACCTCCCATAACTATGCAGAGCAGAAGTCTGAGATACATGTCCTGGAAACTTTGCACCAAGTCTTCCTTTGGGGTGATGTTCAAAAGCCACTGATTAGATTAGATTAGATTAGTTTATCGTTCCGTAGATCCATGTTGAGGAGATCCTCGTGGATGTGGAACATGTCAAGAAACAAAATTTACAAGCTGAATAATCGATAATACTAAGATATAAATACAAATACATACATTTTTAAATTATTATTTTTTAGCTGATAATATAATAATACTAATATAGTATGAATACCGATACATGAATCATTTGGTACAATTTAAAAATTCTCTAATGGAGTAGAAAGAGTTGGCCACTAGAAAGTCTTTTAGATTCCTCTTAAACTGATCTTTATTTGTAGCTAAATTTTTTATACTTGATGGTAAATTACTAAAAATGTGTCTTCCAGAGTAGTGGAACTTTTTGAACTAAAGTAAGTGCTTTTAAGTCCTTGTGTAGATCATTTTTATTCCTAGTATTGTAAGTATGAACATAGCAGTTTGTTGGGAAAAGGGATATATTATTTATGACAAATTTCATTAAGGAATAAATATACTGAGAGGCAGTATTTAAAATACCCAGTTCTTTGTAGAGGCTTCTACAGGACGTCCGTGAATTTACTCTACAAATAATACGTATTACACGCTTTGGACTCTGAAGACTTTTGACTGACTTGAAGAGTTACCCCAAAATATTATACCATATGACATTATGGACTGAAAGTAAGCAAAGTATGTAAGCTTTGTTATTTTTATGTCTCCTATGTCTGATAACACTCGTATTGAATATACAGATTTGTTGAGACGTTTCTGCAGTTCTGTGGTGTGCTCCTCACAACTAAATTTATTATCAAGCTGTAATCCCAAGAATTTAATACTGTCAACCTCTTCTATCTGCTCTTCTTCATACTTCATGTATATGCTGGCGGGAAATCTCTTACATGTTCTGAACTGCATGTAGTGAGTCTTTTCAAAGTTTAATGTCAATGAGTTGGCTTTAAACCATTCATTAATGTTCATGAAAATATTATTAGCAGACATTTCTATAATTATGCTTGACATGCTATTTATTGCAATACTTGTATCATCTGCAAACACAACGAACTCTGCTTCTAGTAGTGTAACTGTTAGGAGGTCATTAATGTACACAAGAAAAAACAATGGCCCTAAGATGGGTCCGTGTGGGACACCACATGTAATTTCTTCCCAATCCGATGATGACTGTTGGCTTAATTCACTAGTCACTTGCACTGACACCCTTTGTTTCCTGTAAGTGACGTACGACTTGAACCATTTTGCAGCATTTCCTGTGATCCCATAGAATTCTAATTTACTTATTCATGTAAGGGATATCGTCAAATCTCTTTCGAAAAGAGACATACCTTGTGATGTCAACAGTTGACATCACAAGATATGTCTCTTTCCTAAATGTAAGCGAGCTTTCTCTACAAGTGAGAACCATGGTCTGAAAGGCCATTCTCAACAGGATAAGCATTTATGTTCTTCAACTTACCTCGGTCTATAAAAAAGTTATCTATCGATGTGCTGCTGTTCTTTGTTATCCGAGTAGGAAAATCAATAACGGAGCTTAAGTTGAAACTTCTGAGTAATACTAAAAGGTTATTCGTCCTATTACACTCTTTCAGTGCATCAACGTCGAAATCCCCACAAATGATAATTTGTTTCCCCCTGTGTGACATATAGCACAACAATCATCCACGTTTTCTAGAAAAAGCTGAAAATTCCCTGAGGGGGACACTGTTACAATTATGAAAGTGCCCTCATTTAGTTTAAGTTCAGTGGCACATGCTTCTATACTTCGCTCAACACAAAACTTTTTTTGTTTCTAAATTTCTCACATTGTGGAAACTTTTGACATATGTGGCAACTCCTTCTCTCAGCATATTATCTCTACTTACATGTGCAGCTAATTTGTACCCATTGATATTTACCTTTTCCATATCAATGACAATGTGATGCTCAGACAGGCATTGTACATCTGTTACATTATTAGTTTCTAAATCTTCTAAACAAACCGAAAGCTCATCAACTTTATTCTTTAATCCCCCAATATTTTGATGAAATATGTTTTTCACTTTACTTTTGCATCTTGAACGTTTTTAACATCTTTAGTGCCTGCCTGACTCAGTTTCTCACTGTACACTGATCTTAACATAACAAAGAGTTTCTACCATGAGTTGTAGTTCCTCCCCCCCTTCACGTTTCCTGATATAAGCCCAGCCAATTTACCCTACCCTTTCCTGTTGAGGTGGAGGCCATGCCTAGTATAATCCCACCTAGAGAGAGAATCAACAGGAATCACACCAATGTCAGACTCCGCACCAGATTTAAGCACCCGTTCCAACTCCAAATTAACTCTCCTGACAGAGGAGTTCAAGTGAGGCTGGTCATGGCGCTCCAGAACTAACATAAACCCAACACTGGTATGACTCGATGCCCATGCAATCCTTGCCAAGTCACACTCTATGATTTACCCAGGAACTCTGTATTCTGACCCTAAGTCATCCTGACATGTTGTACATCCAAGATCTGACATGTTCTACATCCAAGAGGATTCCCTCAATTGGATCTACTGGATCGAAAAGTACATCTAATCTCTAATCTAATCATGGCCCACACCTCTTGCATGCGAACTACATAACAACAAAACTTTCTTTTTCTTTGCAGACTTACATACATTCTTATTCAATTTGCTACTGAAAGTTTGTTGTTTCCAGTCTACATCTACTTCTGTCTGAAGCTCATCAGTTTCTGATCAACGGTCAAACTTATTTTTAACATTAATAACAAATATGTCTGAAGTTCTTGGCCTGTTCCTTATGCCTGTTGCCAATTGCCACCCCTGTTTACCCTTCTCCCCCTTCATCTATCCAGTTCGCACATAGCATCATCTAACTCGGCCTGAAGGGCAGCAATTTTCCCCTCCTGTTCAACAATCTTCCTATCTGTACTACACAGTCTACAAAACCACTGATGAGACTCGCTCACATGTCCTATTTCCGCGCCACTACACGCCCAATGAAAAAAGTTACTACATCCATCACACCAAACCCCAGAGCTAACAGTGCTACGGCATGTCAGACACTTTTCACTCATGACACAAATGGATTTTAGTGTTACTAAGACAATTAAGTTACAGAAAACAATGAAAATACGTATACGGCAATTTATGCCTACTCGCGACTATGTAAACAATAGGTGTTCAGAAAATTGTTAGTAGAATTATGATAATCTACAGATATAAAGTGGCAACAAACGTATTTAAGACACTAACATGAGTGTAGACTAGCAGTAATTGCACTTAAAATTTAATCTGTAAGCTGAAAAGTTCGGCCTAGCAGTATGTAAACAAAATGAACTTTTCGTGATTACTATGAAACTATGCAAGTAAAACAAAAACCTTTAATAGTACGTACACGTATTAAATTAGTTAAAAGTGTTTAAGACAGTTTATTACTTCTAAATTACTAATCAAATACGAGAGCTGACTCCAGTTGTCCGGGCAGCAGGGCTACCAACAATCGAAAGTGCCATGTAAAACATTATTTATTGCAATGAAATGTAGGCATGTTTAAATAATGTACAACAAAATGAAACTGAATTAAGGAGTGGAAAAGAGAGAAATATGAAAATGAAACATTTTTCAAATAAAATCAGGTAACACCACTTACAAGAACCAAAGTATACATTTAAAGATAAGTAGATCATGGCGCCTCTAAAAATCAGAATATTATAAAATAGTGAAAATGAAAATGTTCAACAATATTCACCGCAGGAATGTGAGGCTTTTAGGTGAGGACAAAATAAAAAAGTCGAAAATACTGGAATTCGTTAAAGGTTCGAAAAGAAGAAAATACTACACACTCAAAATGAACAAATCTTGGAACTAGCGATTCCAATGATGTCTGCATAAAATATCATTATAATTGAAGCTTTGGTATCAGTATAACTGATCTATACTGGTCATTTGCAATTAGCGATACTAAATATTCCATAAGAAATTAAGAAGAGCTGGTATCGTTAACTAGAACTGAGCTATATAGGTCACTTCTAGTTACCAATACCAATCATTCCATTAGAAAATAAGAAGCGCTGGTATAGGTAAGAAGAATATAGGTCAGTTCCAGTTACCGATATGTTATTAAAAAAAATGTTTTATGTTTCATATTAGCTTAATGTGTTGTTCCATGGTAGTTTTATGAAATATCTATGTCTATTATAAAGACTCTGTTGTAGTTAGTTATGTGTCAAGAAAAGTATTAGTCTAAAAAATATATATCTTACGCAATTGAGACTGTGTTGATCGAACTTTATTACATTTTTAACAGGTTATGGGCCCAGGCCACGACAAAATACTATTAATCACAGTTTCAGAAGAAAGTTGAGTTAATTCCTTAATTATTCATAAAAGAATATTTGCGCAAGTAGTAAAGCACGGGAACCGTCCACAAGAACATGGCTACAAATGTCGATTATAAAGTCAGTATTGATAAACGTGAAGGGACTGATGATTGGGCAAAGTGGAAATGGCACATTTGTATGGTGCTCCGTTCGTATGAACTTGAAGACACTATTAGCGGTAAGCGCGAGCGTGTTGTTTTGCCACTGGATACGACAAGTGCACAAAAATTTGCGTATGCAGAATGGAAAAAAGATGACGCGGAGACAGCAAGTCTCATCGCAAGTACGCTAATCAAATAAGTTTCTGGACTTGTGCTGACGTGTTGCAATGCTAAAGATATATGGGGAAAACTCTGTGCGCGATTTGAACGTAGCAGCACACAACGTTTGAACGTGTTAATTGAAACTTTTTTCCAAGTCAAGCGGGAAGAAACGGAAGATATTAGCACACACATAGCAGAGTTAAAAATGTTATTTGTGGATCTAAATGATGAATTTACGAAACATGAAGAGAATACATTGTCTGAAAGAATATTAAATGGTAGAATTTTATCTACGCTGGGAAAAGAGTATGATAATTTTAAAAATCTCTGGGACACAATAACATCGAAAAACCAGAGTTTGAATTTACTTATCGAAAAACTTTGCGATATCGAAAATCGTGAACAAAGTACTACAGAAACAACTGCACTTATCGTCAAGCGTAAAATATAACAAAACAGCCATATGAAGACGTCAAAAGAACAAGCAAAACAAAAATTTCCCTGTAACATATGTAAACAGCTTGGTCACTGCTAGCTGAGTGTCCACAGAAGATTCGTGACTGCAATCACATGTGTGAAGAGGAGAAGGTGAGTAGAAATTCTGTATTTACTTCATGTGTCTTGGGTGCGTCTAGTGCTAACTTCATTGTTACAAATAAATGGTACTATGACAGTGGCGCTACGAAGCATATCACTCCGAATAAACTGCATTTTATTTCTTATAGTGAATTTAATGCTCCTGAAATGCAAGTGTGGAAAGCAAAGTACTAATACGTTCGCATTTGGTCAAGGAACAGTTTATATCGAAATTAGGCGAAACAATGAATGGTACAGATCTAGAATGGAAAATGTTTTGTATGTGCCTGATGCAAGTGCTAATTTGTTCTCAGCCAGGGCAACTAAATGTAATGGATACAACATAATATTTGATTATAATAGTGTTGTGATTCAGGAAAAAGCCAGTGGCGACGTTGTCATGACAGGTCATGTTGAAAATAAGTTCTAGGTATTAAATATGCGTGTTGTCAGGCCAGAGAGGAGCAATAAAATGATCTTAATGACACCCTCTCAAACACTGCAAGTGTACCACGAGAGATTCGATCACCAAAATAATCAACACGTCAAGAATATCTTGAAGAGGCTTGACATCAATGTAGCAGACAGCAAGGATGAATTTTGTGATGGTTGTGCATTAGGAAAGATGCATAGACTGCCATTTAAACAACGAGTACACTGCTCCACAGTTACTGGCAATTTAATTCATGCCAATGTGAATGGCCCAATGAGTACACAGTTCTTTGGAGGTGCATTGTATTACGTATGTTTTACAAATGATTTCAGCAAATTTCGCCGAATTTTCTTTATGAAACACAAAAATGAAGTGTGTGAAACGCTCAAACAATTTTTAAGTGAAGCTCAAACCAATAGACATGCAGTTAAACAATTTAGATGTGACGGAGGCACAGAATTTAATAACAGGAAGGTTAAGGAACTGCTTATAGAGAAGGGAATAGAATTACTGATTCCTCCACCCTATACCCCTGAACAAAATGGTGTAACCGAACGTGGAAACAGAACAATTGTTGAAGCTGCACGTTCGATGCTGAATGTAAGTAACCTACCAAGAGGATTATGGGCAGAAGCTTGCAATACGGCAGTTTATATCTTAAATCGTACAGGAAAATCTTCAGTGCTAGACAAAGCACCATATGAGCTATGGTACAAGCAGCCAACAGGAAAACTTGACCTCCTCAGAATCTTTGGCACAGGTTGAACTTGGAGTTTAACGTCCCGTCGACAGCGTGGTCATTAGAGACGGAGCTTACGCTCGGAGTGTTTGGGTAAGGATGTGGAAGGAAATCGGCCGTGCCCTTTGAAAGAAACCATCCCGGCATTTGCCTGGAGTGATTTAGGGAAATCACGGAAAACCTAAATCTGGATGGTCGGTGGTGGATTTGAACCACCATCCTTCCGAATGCGAGTCCATTGTCTTACCACTGCGCCACCTAGCTCGGTTTCATATAAATAAATGTTTTCGTTCAAAGTTTGATGACAAGGCTGTTTTTGGACAGCTTGTTGGTTACGTCAATGACAAAGATGGATTTAGAATTTGGATTCCCTCAAAACAAAAAATTGTGTCATGATGTAAAATTTAAGCCAGAAGTAGTTAGTAATTTCCGTGGTGATTATGTTGAATTTGATATTTCTCGTCGAGAATTTCTAGGACTTAAACAGTTAGACATGGTGCCTGAAGCACAAGAAGACAAATGTTACAGGCAATCAGCTTCTAGAGGAAGTCAAAGTGAAGAAAAGCTTGACATTCTTGAATCTGGAGGAAGTCAAATATCATGTGATGATCACAAAGAATCATCAGAATTCCTGAAAGTAAAAACTACTGAATTTTATCCTGAAGAAAAATTGGAGAACAGAAGACAACGAAGAAAACCAGGCTGGATGGAAAGTGGTGAGTTCTTGATGTTAACTAAAGCTGGTACTGAAGAACATCAAGATCCAGACTGTTTCTCAAAATGTTCAAATGTTTGTATAGCTTATGAGACTTAACTAGGGGGTCATCAGTCCCTAAACTTACAAAATACTTATGAACTAGCCAACACTAAGGACGGCACAAATATCCACGTCCGAGGGGGGATTCTAACCCCCGACCGCAGTGGCCGTGCAGACCGTGACTGGCGCGCCTTAGTCCCCTCGGCCACCGCGGCCGGCCAAACTGTTTCTCAGAAGTATTGCAGTCTAATCAGAAGGATAAATGGCTACAAGCTATTAATGAAGAAATTGACTCACTCAAGAAAAATGACACGTGGGTGTTAGTTGGACGCCCCACAAATGTCAAAGTATTACAGAATCGCTGGGTTCTGCGTCGAAAAGTTGCAGCTGATGGAAGTACTCACTTAGTTGCTAAAGGGTATATTCAGCAAGCAGGAATTGATTTTGAAGATACATTTACTCCGGTTGCACGGTATGACACTAATCGGACTTTGTTAGCACTAGCTTCTTCAAAGAAGATGCTGATAAAATAATTTGATGTAAAAACTGCCTATTTGAATGGAATACTTGAAGATGAAGTATATAAAGAACAACCAGAAGGTTTTGAAGACAACAGAGATCGGGTATGTCTATTGAAATGAAGTCTTTATGGACTCAAGCAAGCACCACGCTGCTGGATAAACGCTTTGTGGAAGTCATAAAGAAAGCAAATTTCCAAAACAGTGCTGCAGATCTTTGTCTGATTTATCGCAAACACAATGGGAATAGCTTTTATGTGGCAATTTATGTTGATGATGGCCTTATTGTTGGCAGTAGCAAGGAAGAAATTACAGTTTTCCTGAACACTTTAAAACATGAGTTTGATATAACAATAGGTATCCTTGACAGTTTCCTTGGTATAAAAATAAAACAAAATGAAGATGGGGCAATTGTGATAAGTCAAGAAAAATACACAAAACAAATATTAGAAAGATTTTGAATGGCAGAATCCAATATGATTGCAACTCCCATTGGACGTGAAGAAAATAATGAGCAAAATGAAGCAATTTCATCGTCCGTCCCACAGCAACTCGACCTGACATAACTTTCGCAGTAAATAAAGTTGCTCGAGCTATGGAAAAGCCAACAACTGATGACTGGAATAGAGTAAAACGATATTCCGTTACTTAAAAGGCACATCACATAATGGTATTATTTATGACAGAGAAGATGATTTGAAAATTTATAGTGATGCAGATTTTGCAGATGACAAGAGAACAAGGCGTACAACAACTGGAATTGTAGCAAAATATGCTGGTGTGGCAACATTATGGACAATTCATTTACAGAAAGTAGTGGCCACATCTACAACTGAAGCTGAAATAATTTCTGCACGTGAAGGTGCCAAAGAATTAATTTGGTTGCATCGCTTACTAAGTGAATTAGTTGAAATGCCAGAACAACCTCCATCACTTTATATTGACAATGCCAGTTCTTTAAAATTAGCAAAAAATCCTGAGTGACATAGACTGTCAAAACATATAGAGGTCCGATATTTCTATGTTCGTGAAAGATTTCTGAATGGTGAAATTCTTTTGGGACATGTAGATGGGAAGGGCCAATTGGCTGATCTTTTGACAAAGCCACTTGAACGCACTAGATTGAATTTGCTACGTGCAGAAATTGGGAGGTTAGAAGTCAAACAGTAACTGTTCATTTTCTTGATTTTTTTTTCTTTTTGGAGGAAGTGTTATGGAAAAAAAGAAAAATGTTTTATGTATCATATTAGCTTAATGTGTTGTTCACTGGTAGTTTTATGAAATATCTATGCCTGTTATAAAGACTCTTTCGTAGTTAGTTATGTCTCAAGAAAAGTATTAGTCTAAAAATATATATCTTACGTAATCGAAACTGCGTTGGTCGAACTTTATTATATTTTTAACACGATACCAAACGTTTCTGTCGAAATACGAGGATAGATAACTAGATAACTAGAATTGAGCTATATAGGTCTATTCTACGACATTGGTGATAATGACAACGACCGTTAAGTGCTATTTGATTACCCCGTCACATAAAAGGAGAGGAATAATCTTCTGTGTTGACCATGGAATAAATAATTAATGCTGTTTCTGTTCTGTGGTTGATAGGTTCTTGTATGTACCCTTGCCCATTCAGTAAAATTACTTACCTTTGTAAAGCGAACTTTTTTGTCAATATTAGCACACAGCACCGCCTCTACAGTAAGTATAATTTATTCCCTTCTGCAGCAATAAATCATGATATTTCGGGTGCCAACACAAATATTACAAGTTACCCTTGCTTGTCACGATTTATGAGAATGTGGTTAGGTATACAACTAAAAGCACAGCTTAAGTTTATGTCAAAATGTAGCTACATCGCGTGATATAACCACAACTATGAAATCCAAAGACATATATCAATATACTATTATCTTAACTGCGATTTGAAATAAGCACAAGTATAATCGATGATGGGTACAGTGACGTAAAATATGACGTCTTTGGTCAAAGTCGACCGGTGGTATCGGACACTAGAATTGACCCAACATCACGAACCACCACCTTGCTGTAATCGCTGCATGGTGTTCTAAGATGTTCAGGCTGACCAGGCTGCATCCAGATACATCTCCCACGATTGTGTGCTTGAAGGCAGATTTGAGTCTCATCGGTGAATAGCACCTGATATCCATTCTGACGAGTCCATTCAGAATCCTTTTAGGCTCATCTGTACCGCGCTTCATGGTGTCTAGGTGTCAAAGCTGAACCCCGCCATAGATTAAATTAGTTGCTTCGTCCCATAGATCCACGTTGAGGTGATCCTCCATTTATTTGTTTATTATTTTTTATATATTTATTTACAAGTTGATAATGTAACATTACTAATACAGGTAAATACACTTTTTACAAGATACTAATATAATAATTCTAATAGTATGATACAGATCATGCATCATTTGGTTCTATTTAAGAATTCGTCAGTGGAGTAGGAGTTGGCCACTAGAAAGTCTTTTAGGCTTCTCTTAAACTGATCTTTATTTGTAGCTAATTTTTTTATGGTTGTTGGTAAATTATTGAAAATATGTGTTCCTGAGTAGTGGACCCCTTTTTGAAATAAAGTAAGTAATTTTAAGTTCTTGTGTAGATCATTTTTGTTACTAGTATTGTAGGTATGAACTAAGCTGTTTGTTGGGAAAAGGAATATATTATTTATGACAAATTTCATTAAGCAATAAATATGCTGAGAGGCAGTACTTAATATACCCAGTTATTTGAAGAGGCTTCTACAGGATGTCCGTGAATTTACACCACAAATAATACATATTACACGCTTTTGCACTCTGAAAACTTTTGCTTGACTTTAAGAGTTACCTCAAAATATTATACCATATGACATCATGGGATGAAAGTAAGCAAAGTATGCAAGCTTTTTAATTTTTATGTCACCTACGTCTGTTAACACTCGACCTAGAAACACATATTTGTTAGGGCGATTCTGCAAATGTGTGGAGTGCCCCTCCCAACTTAATTTATTATACAGTTGTAATCCCAGAAATTTAATAGTGTCAACCTTTTCTACTTGCTCTCTACATACTTTATCCATATGCTGGATGGAAACGTCTTACATGTTCTGAACTGCATGTAGATGTCTTTTCAAGGTTTAATGACAATGAGTTGGCTTTAAACCATTTATTAATGTTAATGAAAATATCATTATCAGAACTTTCTAAAACCAAGTTCGACATGCTATTTATTGCAATACTTGTATCATCTGCAAACAAAACGAACCCTGAAACTTCCTGGCAGATTAAAATTGCGTGCCGGAACCGGGACTCGTACATGGGACCTTTGCCTTTCGCGGGCAAGCGCACTACCGACTGTGCTATCCCGACACGACTCACGATGCCGCCTCACAACTTTACTTCCGCCAGTACCTCGCCTCCTACTTTCCAAACTTCACAGAAGCTCTCCTCTCCTCTTGTTTGCAGGAGAACTTCTGTGAAGTTTGGAATGTAGGAGGCGAGGTACTGGAGGAAGTAAAGTTGTGAGGCGGCATCGTGAGTCGTGTCGGGATAGCACAGTCGGTAGTGCGCTTGCCCGCGAAAGGCAAAGGTCCCAGGTTCGAGTCCCGGTTCCGGCACGCAATTTTAATCTGCCAGGAAGTTTCATATCAGCGCACACTCCGCTGCAGAGTGAAGTTTCATTCTGAAAACGAACCCTGCTTCTGGCAGGTAATTAATGTACACAAGAAAAAACAATGGCCCTAAGATGGATCCGTGTGGATCCCAATCTGATGATCATTGTTGGCTTAATCCACTAGTCCCTTGCTCTGAAACCCTTTGTTGGCTGTTAACAAGGTACGACTTGAACCATTTTGCAGCAACTGGTAGAACTATAGTTAACAGAAGCAGTGTACTTCCTTCCTGGCGTTAAGTCTTACCCACACCGTCCAATGGTACTGCTCATGGATGGTTGTTTCCTTTTTTGTGCGGGGTAAGTGAAATCTAGGGACAATTTAAGGAACTGTGATCTTGAAGCAGCATACACATTCAAAGTCAGTGAACAGTGAGACCTTAGAACCAACGTATGCAACACTTTTATCGATGTGTCTATATGCGACGGTTGACATTTAAATAGTAGCAACTATTTACTCACAACAGATTCAAAAGCGTTACATATTTGCACCTGTTACTATCCCTCAAAGTAGTCACCAGCGTTGTGTAGAACCTGTTGCTAGCGATGTGGAAAGCGTAGTATACCGACAGCAGAGCCTGTTCTGTTGATGGTGCAAATAGAGGAACAGTTCTGAAGCGAAGCCACGAAGTGGTTCCTTCATTTTTCGAATCAAATCAATGTCATAAGGACTTGAGTCAGAGGAGTTTGCTGGATGGTGTAGTACTTCCCAATCCCATCGACCGAACAGAGCAGCCACAGTGTGCGCTATATGCACCCGGGCATTGTCATGGAAATGGGTGGGTTGCGCAGAAAGTGTTTCCGCTTCTTTCCCAAAGCGTCGATCACTGTCCACTAACGCGGCAACAGTATGCACTTCTTCTCCAGAGGCGCTACGACGACTTGCCCGATGCATGTCTGCCACAGTTTGCCGACCTTCGTTGAAGACTTTTACCCAACGTGCCACTGTTCTGCACGGCAAAGCCGATTCCCCGCACACATCTTGAAGACCTTGATGACATTGTCGTTCTGTACGACCTCTGGCACATTCAATCTTGATCCAACTCCATTGTTACTATTTCGAAAACATAGTGACACCCTTAAGTTAGGCCGGTGATTCACAAGTGACTGTGTTTCCCTCGGTTGTGCGCACGCCGGTGACGTGGGACCGGCGAGTCAATTTGCTCGGAGGTAAAGTAAGTATGTCAACAACGTGTACTATCAGCGACAATAGTAGATTTCACTTCATATTGTCTCTACAGCAGTGTTGCAACTATTTACGTTCCAACCCTTGTACGTAAAAGGAAAAAAGAATAGCTGAAAAATGTGCAATCTTCCTAAAAATATGCCGTGCAATCTACTTCTGCCGCAAGAAGTTCCACGCAATTGAACTCTAAATAAAAAGTCATTATATAAAATAAAAATTTTATGTAGTTGCCACATCCCCATCTCCGTTGAGATCCCAGCTATATATGACAACCCTGTTCTCGAGGTGCAGAAACTACGAACTAGCCTCATCAATAAGCAAAGACTGTACTTAAAATCTAAAAATTGCGTGAAACACTGGAGGAAATAGTATAAATTGCTACCTCTGCGATAACTCCTATTGCGTTTGTTCGAATTTGCAATAACCCATTACCTTACAGTAATGGTGTCTATGGACACACTATATAAAAATTAATAGTGGTTTAAAAACAAAGGAAAATATTACTTTACTAAACCCGGTAAAATATTTTAATCGTTTATGGCTTACTTCGGTTACAAAAATAAGAACAATACGATAAAATTCAGATGTAATAAGGTGGCAAACTAATCAACTATTAAATACATAAGAAAATATCGTGATCAAACAGCTGTAATATGTTTGCAGTGACAACGCCCCTCGTGGAGATAATACCATCAGGCGTCACTAGAACACAGCACGAGAGGGGCCTTTCCATAGCCTGAGGATCTGACAGAACCATGACTGTAATCACATGTTACGCATGCTTTCACCATGGAAGACATTCATGTCCGTGTTACGAACTAACTTATGTTATTGAAATACATAGTGCATTAAATGTTGTCCAACAGGCAATTTTTACAGTATTAAAAGAAGTCACGAAATTGGAAGCCGATTGAAAGATCGAACAGAACCGGTATTTCGCAAACTGTGACATTAACTGATCGAACAGTTCGAATCGTGATCAGAAACAGCCGTACCTCAGTCTAACACATACATCGTCGTTACTCCTACTTTGTGGCCTCTTTCCTGAGTGCCTGTTTTTGTGGAGGTTGTTGTCTTTTGACATTTCTTCGGGCCTATATGACCATTGAAGGTATATTATTTGTCTACTTTTAGAGGCGGTTCCTTCTGTATAGAGAGTACATTATTTTTTATTCCTGTGGGGCAGTTGCCGGTGTACTTATACTATTTTTGAAATAAATCGCAATTTGCGATGTTATGGCTTCACTGTATTAGGTTGAGATGAAATACCAAACTGTGGCGAATGAAAACTTGTGCCCGGCCGGGATTCGAACCCGGGATCTCCTGCTTACTAGGCAGACGCGTTGACCACTCCGCCACCGAGGACACAGTGACCAACCCCACTGCAGAGGGCTCTTCCCTGCACGTCTCCCGCCATACACAAATCTCCATTCGCCACGCTCTCTCTCTTTCATCTAAACCTAATACAGTGAAGCCATAACATCGCAAATTGCGATTTATTTCATTCACTTGAACGCTGTAATTCGTCAAAAATATATATAATTACATACTATTTTTGGTTGAAAAAAAAATAATTTAGATATTTTTAATTAATTTATTTATTATTTTTATATTAATTTTTAATTATTTAATTTTTTTATTTTTTATTAATATCTGGTTTTTATTTATGATTTTTATTTTTTTCATTTCTTTTGTTTATTTTTTATAGTATTTGATGATTTTTATTTTTATATGCAGGGCGAAACTGGGAATTTGTATCTGACGGGAGGCGTGCATGGGTAGTCCTTGCAGGTGCGGTGATCACTGTGTCCCCAGTGGTGTAGGGGTCAGCGCAACTGCCTAGAAAGCAGGAGACCCGGGTTCGAATCCCGGCTGGGTACACATTTTCAGCTTTGCCCAATAGCAGTTGAAGTTATATATTCTATGAATATTAAATTTTTATTTTTATTTTATTTTATTCTGTTTTTATTGTATATATATTAATGTAGTTGCCTTCCTAATCATCAAGGATTAGGAGTTTTGGTCTTTTGGATCTAAATAGCCTAGGGTTGTACTGCCCTAGTCTGTTAATGAGGTTATTTTGGGACCTTTCAGCCACTTTATAAAATACCTTGGCTATCGTTTTGTATCTGTCTTTTAGCATGGGTATTCCTGTTACCTCATGCAAGTCTTTTGTGGGAAAACATGAGTCTGCGTGACTGGCTCTCCTAAGTGCACTGTATTGTATGGTCTGTAGCTTTTTGATATGGGTTTTTGCAGCGTATCCGAAGACGGGACAAGAGTATTCTAAAATTGGGCGCACTAGGCTGGAACATATTCTGGTTCCTGGTTCGCCAGATTTGCTGCTATGTACTTGCGACCACGGTCTATACACAGTAACGATACTCGTTGTTGTGAAAGTTGTTACCAACTGACCGTTGCATCGACACTAGCGCTCCTAGCAGTGAGCAAGCCGCCGAAAGAGTAATGTTTGTTTATAATTATTTTTATACGTAATTAACGAACTAGTTACTATTAGTTATGCCTTACAAACATTAGAATAATATCAAGAGACGTACATGTTCAGGATATAAATATAAAAAAGGCGATTCTCACTGATTCAGTGGTATAAAGAACGTCATCAACAAATACTTACGAATATGTGTATATTTAAGCTTATTCTGCTAACAGTAAGTAGCATATAAACATGAATTTTTATTATGGTGTGATGTTGCTATGACAGGCAGTTTTTGGCGATTATCAATTCGTTTTGGATTCTAATGATTAGCACTTTTTTCACTCGTCTTTTTTATACTGCGCGTACATAGGGAATTACTTTTGCTTAAAAGGCCAATGTTTTGAAGATTCATGCCATTTGTGGTTCAGCTGTAGCAACAATTGTGGAATTGGGTTCTTCTTTGTTGGAAAACTGCTTGATTGTTTGCCGTTTTATTGCCACGTCTGTGTCGGTTTTCCGTCAGCTACATCTGTGGTGGCGATTTTGATATGTGAAATACTGTATTTATTGAATTCTATATAAGTTTCCTACGTTCGGCCCCACAGATTTTACTGGCATTGTAATGAAGAAACCTTAACGTTCCTGCCAAAAGGGCAGGTCTTCCAAATGTTCCAATGTTTGTTAAATTTAAGGGACTTAACTGCGGGGTCATCAGTCCCCTAACTTACAAACTACTTATGAACTGACGACACAAACATCCATGCTCGAGGGGGGGATTCGAACCCCCAACGGCGAATGGCCTCGCGCATCGAAGCATAGCGCCTCAATGCGCTTCGCCACTCCGCCGCGGCGGCAGGTCATCTGGTGTTTCCTAGCCATTCTTCACTTTTTATTAGAAAATTAAATTATTCAGTAAAAGCCTGTATGTTACTAGATAGCACTAATTGTAAATAAACTGTATGATTTTGTTGGTGCTGCCACAAGCGGCGGATATCAGCACTAGTTGAAAGTGATTATTATTATTTTTTTTTTTATTTATTTATTTATTTATTTTTTTTTTTAGTTACAAGTGCTGCCAACGTTACAATGGTCCTAGATGCAAAAGATTAGTAACGGTTCCAGCACTGCAGCTAGCTGCCTTCCCCTCACTCTTCACTCCCCGCAGCAACCGTAATGGTCTCGCAACAGCCGCCACGCAAATCGTCATGTTATCGTGGCCAAACAGTAATGTATCTTTTCACACCTTGTCAGGGATCTTAGGAAACTTAAGAAAAACAAATATGAAGCTATTTTAAGTTATTACCTATTTACTTGGCACGACATACTTGCTCGGTCACTATCGACCAGACGTTTTTAATTGTGAGAGATCTGGAGAATGTACTGGCCAGGGCAGCAGTCGAACATTTTCCGTATCCAGTAAGGCCCGCGCGGGACCTGCATCATGCGGTCGTGCGTTATCCTGCTGAAATGTAGGGTTTCGCAGGGATCGAATGAAGGGTAGAGCCACGGGTCATAACACATCTGAAATGTAATGGCCACTCTTCCAAGTGCCGTCGATGCGAACGAGAGGTGACCGAGATGTGTAACCAATGGCACCCCATACTATCACGTCAAGTGATACGCCAGTAAAGCGATGACGAATACGCGCTTCCAATGTGCATTCACCGCCATGTCGTCAAACGCGGATGCGACCATCATGATGCTGTAAACAGAACCTGGATTCATCCGAAAAAATGACGTTTTGCTATTCGTGCACCCAGGTTCGTCGTTCCGTACACCATCGCAGGGGCTCCTATCTGCGATGCAGCGTCAAGGGTAACCGCAGCCATGGTCTCCGGGCTGATAGTCCATGCTGCTGCAAACATCGGCGAACTGTTCGTACAGATGGTAGTTTTTTTGTTTTTTTGTTTTTTTTTTTAATGATTAATGCTGCAGCAGTCACTGTTTATAAATATTTTTATTGGCACGACGCGTTTTTCGGCAGCATGCTGCCATCATCGGGTGCATTTTTACAGTTACTGGTTACATTCTTGATGTATTGTGTTTTGTGTTGTGGATGCCAGTGAGGTTATGTTTGTACAGTTTTAACCTGTTAGGAAGATATAGCTATTTTTACAATTATGTTTCATCATTATAGTTTTTGGATTATTGTAGTGTTGTATTTACAGTTTTGCTAATCTTGATAAACTTGTTGTCTGGCACACACAACACAAGCACATAGTTACATACACACTTACAACACATGTGGACATTTTGTATTTGAAGGTTCCTGTACAAAGATCCTTAAAAGCTAAGATAAACTCCTTATATCAGTAAATATAGTGAATATGCATGAGTTTAAACAGAAGTTGCTACATTTTGAAGAATTGATCAATCAGTGTTACATTATTAATTTTATTAATTTTATATTTTAATGAAAAATGCATTCAATACTGCATTCAATACTTTGAAGAAATTAGTATTGTTGCTTTCCAGTTTATCATTAAGTAGAAGTTCACCATGTATTTTCTCATGGATGAAGATTTATAGTTCTTCATAGAGGTCCATTATGTGTCCCTTGTCCATTTTATGCAGTATATGAAGATCACTCTTGATATTCTGGAATGGATGTCCTGTGTTCTTTATATGGGTAACTACTGCTGATTTATTGAAATTATTGGTGTGGTAGGCATTTATGTGTTCATTGTATCTTGTTTTGAATTCTCTTCCTGTTTGGCCTACATACAGGGCATTACAGGTGTTGCATACTATTTTGTAGATGCCTGAGTGTGTGTGTTTATCTGTTAGTATGTTTACATTGTGTCTAAGTGAGTGTTGTAATTTATTGTTGGTTTTAAAGGCTATGTTGATGTTGTGTGGTCTGAAAATGTTTGCTATTTTGTAGGATAGTTTGCCAATGAAAGGGATACATGCTGTGGCTTTTTTTTTTTTTTTTTTATTTCTGTTTGGGGATTGGTTTCTTTTTGGTTTTGCTTTTTTGTGTAAGGTTGTCAACCAGTGTGTCATCATAACCATTTGCTGTGGCTATTTGTTTGATGATATTGAATTCTTCAAGTTTTGTATTGTTCTCCATTGGTGTGTTGTTGGCTCTGTTAACAAATGCTCTATATGCAGGATGTTTGTGTGTTGTCGGATGGCAGGATGAGTTATGTATGGTGGAATCTGCTGTTGTTGGTTTTCTGTAGACTTTGAAGGTGTGTGCATTGTTTACTTTACTAATAGTTAGGTCTAGAAAGTTGATACTGCCATTGTTTTCATGTTCCACTGTGAATTTTATATTTTGGTCCTGGTTGTTTAGTGTATTGAGGATATTATTGATATCATTATGGTCACCATCTATCAAGAGCAAGGTATCGTCCACATATCGTTTGTAATAAATGATTTTATCCATGGAATTGGATTTCATGGCAAGAGTTTTTTGCTCTAGGTGGTTGATATATATGTTGGCAATGGTACCAGCTATACTTGAGCCCATTGCAAGACCTTTATGTTGCTTGTACATTTTATTGTTGAAGGTGAAGTAGTTGTGGTTAAGCACTAGTTGTAGAAGATCTATGAATTCAATTATTTCAGCCATTGATAGTTTTTTATATTTTATGAGGTTTGACCTGATGATTTGTAGTGTTTCTGGGATAGGTATATTTAGTATAGGTTGGTGATGTCAAATGATACTAGTTGAGCAGAATGAGGAATTTTAATGTTCTTAATTTCTTCTATTAGCTGTTTGCTGTTTTTTATTGAGTAATTTGTTGGGTATGTGTACATCTCAGTTAAAATGTGATTTAGTTTACTAGTAATTTTGTACCCTGGGCTGTTTCGTGAATCGACTATAGGGCGTATCGGGCAATTTATTTTGTGTATCTTTGGTTGTGATCTTAATTTTGGTGCTTGTGGATTCATGGCTGTACAATATTTCTTTTCCCATTCAGTTAGGAGGAAGTGTGTGTGTGGTTTTTTTTTTTTTTTTTTTTTTTTTTAATTTATTTATTTATTTATTTATTTATTTTTTTTTTTATTTGTAGTTTAAGCTTTGTGTGGAATGCTTTTGTGGGGTCCTTTTGAATTTCACTAATGCCATTTTCAGTGAAGAACTCTAATGTTTTATTAATGTATTCTTCCTCTTTCATTATACATAAGGTGCTGCCTTTATCTGCTTTGGTGATAATAGCTTCATGGTTCTGTAGCTTCTTATTTATGTCTCTGAGTGTTTTCCTGTCATTTTGTTGGGTGTTACAGTTTGTACATTGTTTATGTATTTCAGTGTTTATGGCTTTCATTGCTTTCTGGGCTATAACTGTCTTTTCATTGTTCCCTGCTATATCTGTGGCATTTTTTGTTGCAATTATAATATCTTTAATGATTTTGGGGCTTAGGTCAGGTTGTATATTATATTTTAGACCTTTGTTTAGTAGGCTATTTTCTTTGTCAGTAAATATGATATCAGTCTGGTTGACTACTCTGTTATAAAATTTGTGTATCGGTGTGGTGACATCATTTTTGTTTTGATGGTGTAGCTGCTCATTTTTTTAGTTTGTTGATTTTTTGGGACTGGTTTTGAGTGATCTTCATATATGCATCGACTACAGGTGTAGAGATCTCATCTAAAACTGTTAGTAAGCTGTAGTTATTGAAGTAATTAGCTAACTCTAAATGTATATTTAAAAGTTTCCTATTGAGCAGGTCTTTCTTTCTGATGGTAGTTGTCTTGAAAATGTCCCAATCTGTTGACTCAGGGATCGAGGCGTGGCTGCACGATCCGTTACTACCATTCGGATAAGATGCCTGTCATCTCGACTGCTAATTATACGAGGCCGTTGGGATCCCGTATTGCCCTCCTGAACCCACCGATTTCATATTCTGCTAACAGTCATTGGAGTAGCAATATCGCGATAGTCTACAATCCGACCTTTATCGAAGTCGGAAACGTCATGGTACGCTTTTCTCCTCCTTACACGAAGCATGACAACACCGTTTCACCAGGCAGCGCCGGTTAACTGCTGTTTGTGTATGAGAAATCGATTGGAACCTTTCCTCTTGTCAGCACGTAGTGGGTGTCGCCACCGGCGCCAACCTTGTGTGAATGCTCTGAGAAGCTAATCATTTGCATATCAAGGCATCTTCTTCCTGTCGGTTAAATTTCGCATCTGTAGTACGTCATCTTCGTGGTGCAGCAATTTTAATGGCCAGGAGTGTATTATGTTAGACAGTGACCGTAATTTTGGCGACAAAACTTCAGTCCTGCGCATCGAACTTGTCTTGGCATCGAATGCTCACTCCAGAGATATTCTTCTTCTATGAAATAAAGAGATTTACTATGGACCTGTAATTAAATATAGGTCTAGGATAAAATACTTTCTTTCTATGATAAACTAATTACTCCTCCATAAATATTAGAAAAGTAAAAATTCTTGAATTTCTGAAATTATAAAAACACTTCTTCCTTATCGATAAAAACCCACCAGTTTCTCCCGCCTTTCTGCCAGTCACGGAACAAAAGACTACATGCAGAGGGTATGTATCAACGTTGGAACTGCGTAAAGACTTCGTTGACGAAACACGAGATCCGCTTTCTACCGTTGTGATTCAGCAGTAGAGAAACAGTTAATTTACACTCAGTTACGTTTTGAAAAACACTGGGAAAGCGGAGAATCCGTTCGATTTTATTGAACGTGTGCATGCTCACTGCAATGTGCGTGTGTGAGCTGTCAAATGGGCTGGAATATTTTCCATCTACTCAACTGTAAGGTGTTCGTGCTGGTCCTAGATTTACACTGTTTGACTGAATACATCTTCGCAATGGTTTCTGGAGATCCAAATCTATACGTTATCAAGTGTATTGTCATTCTTGACGGAGCTGCCGACAGAATATATTCGAAATACTACAGCAACGAATTCGCTTCCTTGAAAGAGCAGAAGGAATTCGAGAAAAGTTTGCGTTGTAGGACTCTGGGAGATGACCTCGAAGTCTTCATGCTACGAAGATACGCCTGCGTTTGTAAGCGTGTCAGCGATTTAGTCATTTTCGTCGTCGGGGATTTCGAGGAGAACGTTGTCATGCTGAGTGACGTACTGAACTGTTTGTGCGACACCTTGAATAAGATATTCAGGAAACACGTAGAAAAAATGACACTTTTGAAAAATATAAACATTGTGATGCTTCTCGTGGACGAAATTTGTGACGGCGGAGTTATTTTGGAGACTGAAGCTTCTGCAGTTCTTGGAAAAGTTGTGTTCAAACCAGAGTACCTGCCGTACGATAGGAACCAGCCTTCGCACCAAATGATGTTGTGGGATACTATTAAATCGTTCAGTTAAATTACCGTGTCCAAATTGTGCCCACAGGTAAAGTGCAGCGGATTTTGTGTAATTCTGCTTTTCTTTCATCAAACAAGCTTGTGAAAGATTGAATAAAATTATTGATATCGTATAAATTGTGTGTTGTGAATTCTAATATCGGTAGTTCCGTATAACACACACACACACACACACATATATATATATATATATATATATATATATATATATATATATATATATATATATATATATATATATAAACGTTGGCACCAATGGTAATGGTGGCAATTCAGATGACCAATAAATGTTTTATTTCGACAACTTCAATAAAACGAAAATTATGTTTTTCCGAATGGACAAGGGTACATACAAGAACCTGTCAACCACAGAGCACTGACAGTTGTAATTTTGCTGCGAGTGAAACGAGCAGCAATAACATTTAGTCTGTAGCTCGTGACAAATATTAACGCAGTTCTACAATTCATTGCTCATCTGTTGCCAACATAAGCACTGGAGCCCGACGAGATAATATGATTGAAAGCTCATCAAAAGTAACTGATATGTCGGTTAAAATTAAGTTTGTGTGTACACGGATGCTGATTGACGAGTAAATGTTGGCAACGACGCGATGAATTACGAGAGGTGAAGGCAGCTAATCAGAAGTGCCTTTCAGAAAGCCCATGAGATTATGTCTTTCATGTCCAGGATTGATATTTCTAGGGAACATACTGTTAAATATACAATACGGCCAATACGCAGCTTTCACATAAAACAATCATTGAAACGCACACAGTAAATGTTATTCGGGTTAAATCTTACTTACCGACCTGGTGGCTTCGCGTGATAATGTTGGCACTCATGTTACGTTAGCATTGTCATGCAAACGTTTTGTCATGAAATCTTCGTTTTACGAGGCAATTATTTTTGCTGAGTAGACAAGGGTACATATAAGAACCTGTCAACCATAGAGTAAGAACAGCATTATTTATTTACTTCATAGTCTGTGCGAAACACTAATAAAGTCATTTTATGTGGATATCGGAGAATTTTAACATCTTGGCAAAGATTTTCTACCATGTTGTTGATATGGCCAACATAATCACGTTACACCGCCGGGATGATAGGTAAAATTTTACGATTATTCGAGAATGCATTCCCTCGATTTCCATTAATTAAATGAAATATAAATCTCAGGTCCAGATTCAATGTATACTCCAACAAACTAATGATAACTGCATGGAAACCATGAGCATTTCTACATAGACTGTCTTTGAGAATATAAATTACTATCAGCGTATGATTCGGAAAAAGCATATCGAGAACCAGTCACTACATTGGCGTAACAGTTTGCTTTACTCAGTGAAAATTGATCGCATTTAGTCAGTAATGAGTTGTCAGTCAAATAGAGGCTTTTTAGTCAAAGCTACGTAATTGAACTGTCACATCCATGTAATGACTGGTTTTCGATGTACTTTTGCGAATCATAAGCTGGTAGTACTTTATTTCCCTAAAGCGATTGAATAATGTACAGTTTTTCTATCAATATGTCAGGTAAAACATTTACGTCCACAATGCTTATTTGTTTACAAAGCGTATAACTATTAAGTTAAATTCCCAAATTTTTCAATGTAAGATATAGGTTACCACATATAACACCCAAATATTAGGCGTTAGAATACAGGAAAGCAAAACCTACGAATTACACCAACTTTGACAAAATGTAATATATCAGACATAAATGGTCAGTACTGAGATAATCGGAAAGCTAGAACGTCACATTAGCGAGCATTTGGATAATTTTCAAGAATGCTTGCAATCGAAGTAGCTCGGCCTAAAACGATATATATCGAAAGTACAATTCTAAATCGATTACGCTGGCTTTGACGTGCGACATGTCAAAAAAGTTAAGGAACGTATAATTACATACAAATAATTTTGACGAGTGTTACTGTAACTCTAAGTTGGTATGAATGTTTTGAATAGCAGAATCTTGATATATTCGTAGGAACTTCATTGCTCCAACTGTTACTGACGTAAATTGAAGCTGTGGTAGTACGTATCTACGCAACAACATGTTCGGAAGTCGTGGTATTTTCGTAGAAAACTGTTGAATGTTTCTGATGATGTGCATTGTAATGTAATTTCGGATAAGCGTTACCGAGTAGGATATCTTCAGGAAAGTACATCAAGAATCATCACTTCATGGGCAGAACAGTTTTTTTAATTAACAGAAACTGAGTGCAATTCATTCGTCAATAATATTGATTTCTTAACATTTAAAATAATTTGCAATCAAAACTACATAAAGAAGAAAGGAAAACTGTCATATCCAGATAGTGACTGGTTCTCGATATACTTTTCTGAAATCTTTCGTTGCGACTCTAGAGAAGTACATCAAGATTCTGTTACTACATGGATTTGACAATTTTCGTTTTCCTTTATGTAGCTCTGACTGCAAAGTCTTGTAAATAGTAAGAAATAAAAAAAAAAATCTCCGTCATTCACGACAACAGAAACCAATTAAATACGTTGCGAAAACAATAATATACGATCCTGTGACATACGAACAACACACTTCATGATCTGCGCATTAATAGTTGCATAATCGATTACATTTGCATGTTCGATATATATCGTTTCAGGCCGAGCTACTTCGATTGCAAGCATTCTTGGAAATTACCAGCATTTGTTGCAGGAAATATGACACTACCAAGGCATATGAATGAAAGCTTCATCTCAATGCAATATAATTACTGCCCTCACACTATGTTTGTGTTGCTCTAGCCATACTTATACAGTACACAGTGACGATTGTGGAATATACAGGTATGGTTACTTAAACATCGATTAACCGACGATTAATCGATAGTGTCTGCACTGTCGTCACTATCGGTAGTCTGTTTTAACTATCGATAGTCCTATCTATTTTAATTGTCACGTTGCAATCAATGAATGTTCCAAAGCACCGCATTCCCTTTCAGGGGAAAATTACTTAGTTACAGAAGAGATAATAAGGTCTTCTTGAACCTTTTCAAGTTGCAGCTACGACAATCTCAGAGGAATCATAAGTCACTGCTTCGTTAATTATACCTCTTATTCGAGGTATTACTGCAAAGATGTCAGACCTGGAAAGCACATTAACAACTATCGAAGCTTGAAGTGTTGTGAAATCCTTGATTAAATCTGTCAGTCAAAGACTGAAACTATTTAATAACCAAACTGTTAATATGATTGCGAGTTTATTAGATCCTAGGTTTAAGAACATTAGGCTTAGAACATTTCAAGAGGCAGACAACGCTGCATAAGTACTTCAGGAAGAGTACGCTGCTATCATCCCATCAAGTGCAGGAAAAGCACCTGAAGCAGAAGCATCCATTACGAGTGCTAATTCTGCTACTGAGAAGTCTACCAGTTTGAAATCAGATGATCTACATTGTTTGCCCAGTACGCAACAGCGTAATGTCAATGTCGTTATACCTGTCAGTGATTCCATAATCGATCTACAGAGCTACTTTGAAAAACCTGTATTTGGCAAGCATGCCTTTGTTTAGAATATTGCGTAAAATTTGATAGGTTGTTGCGTGTTACGGCTAACAAATATTTATGCTACCCAGCGACTTCATTTCCTGCAGAAAGGTTTTTCTCCAAGTCAGAAGAAATAATGAATGAAGCAGAGTAAAGGAGAAGCGTTTAAATATCCTATATTTTATAAAACAAAATTTAGTACCATGTGTTTTCAACAAGAAACTAAAACAAGAATTTAAATACCTTACTTTTTCTAACTCAGTTTTTTCTTGTATTGTTGTACGGTATTCTACAGAATAAAATTTTTTTAGAATGTTAAATTTCATTTAAAATATCAGCTCAAATCCAGCGATAATTAATCGATATATCGATAGATTTTAAAAATACTATCGGTGATATCGAAAGTGTCAATAATCGATCTTTAATTAACATTATATACAGGCCATTAGTATTGCATAACACAAATTGTTTCAACGGTGTTTCGGAACATCACACTATACTGTTTCTTTTGCTCCGAGACTGCCATATGTTTCAGTTATCCCATCTCTAGATTCTCCACATTCTTCCTGACCCTTTCCTGGCGTATTGGGAGGGGCGCGATGGATCACGGGAGGTGCAGGTAGCCAATCAGAATGCTGTTCAGACACCCAATAACAATGCATTGCTACGTTTCACCTTAAAGACGATTGCTGAACCACTGATAAGCACGGATAATAGACAATCACATTCATTCAACTAAATTTTCGGCCACATGCTCCAGAGTGGGCAAAGACGGAAATCTTTATGTACATACTCCAAATGGAACTGCCAAAAATGTTTTTTATCGCATTGCTTTAACATAAATGTGCCCTTTTATTACATGCAGATAAACGGTTTGTGTTGCGCCTCGGTTGCACAGTGGCAGTCTGCTTGCGGCAGCGGCGGTGTAAGGAGGTCGCGCGGTGCCTCGCTGCGGCAGCGGTTTGTTTACTTCCGCGTGGGGTAAGTCTGTTCGCTTACGCCAGCGTTTACTGTAGTGTCTATTGTGAAAATGAAAACGCAGTAATGGATAACATTAGTAGACGAGACACGTTGAAATTTACATTCGAACGAAAATTTGCCCGACCAACGTCCTTTGAATTTGAAGATTGGCACATAGAAGTTGCTAAGATCCGACTCGAAGACATAATTGGATATCATATGTCGATTATCAATAGTGTCATGTATGTGAAACTGGTATCTGCCGAATTATGTGAAAAAGTAGTGCAGGACACAGGTGGTTCATTGAAATTTAATCATAGAGACGGCAATATAGGTAATGTCACTGTTGATCTTGTTGGTTTCGGAGTTAGAACTGTTCGGATTTTTGAGTTGCCATTCGAGGTTCCAGCTGAAGCAATAAACTCGGTAATTGCGCCATATGGTAGAGTACTCAGCAATTTTGCCGAGAGATGGTCCAGCGCACATAAATTGCCTGTTTTGAATGGTGTTAGGCAACTGAAGGTTGAACTGTGCCGACATATACCGTCATATATAAATGTTTGCGGTTTTAGAGGCATTGTTATGTATGACGGTCAACCGAAAACCTGTGCCATTTGTAATTTACCAGGGCACGTTCGCGCTGACTGTGTCAAACGACGAATTGCTCAGCTCCCAACCAGTGAAACACTTCAGCCCCCGAATATGACTATCTTGCCAGCTACGTATGTAGCTGTCGCACGTGGTCAGCTGACAGAGCCATTAATTAGTGAGGTTCCTTTAGACAATATCCCACCCGATGACGTCGTGCAAGACATTGTAACTCAAATGGACATCCCGGAGAGCACGCCAGAGCAGGCACCACAGAAAGAAGCCATTGACCAGTCTCCTCCACAATCAGCGGAAGAGATTCCGGTATGTAAAGAGGATACGGGGAAGCAGGAAACAGCTGACAACCAGACACCAGTAAGTCAGCCTGAGACCTTCGCAGACGGGCAGAGTAGCTCTCCAGCAAAGTCACCACGAACCCACAAGAAACGACGACTGGCCCGCGAGGGGGCAGAGGAGAAGGCTGCTCCTTTACGAGCAAAGGCAAAAGAAGTGAAGGAAAAAATATGTGGAAAGTCACCAGATGGTTCAGCTAAACAAAAGCAGTCAACCAAGCCCAGTAAGGAAACCCCAGATATGACGTCCGACAAACTTACTGCGGAACTTGCATACCCAACGCAGAACCAAGAACAGCAAAATACTTTGCCTTCCAAATTTATCACTGGCGTCGACTGGACAGGGGAGGTAGACATGGAGGACGCTTCCGGGGATTCTGGAAACGCAGCACATGATCTTCCAACTGCTGCTGCGGTGAAGAATAAAAATAGTACGGAAGCAATGGAAATACCAGAAGCGGAGAAAGAAGAGGACTCGGATTTTTATTAACTGTAGGCAATTTTCATTTCATAACCCACATGTGTGATCGTCAAGCCTATAAAATTGCAACGTTAAACATCAATAAGAGTCGCAGCTCCATTAGGCTCCGTCATATTCAAGATTTCCTGTATTCTGCTGATATTGATATTCTTTTTCTACAGGAGGTTGCAGACATTAAGTTAGAAGAACTATTCGGATACAACGTCATAGCAAACCCAGGTCGTGGTGCAGATTTGGGGACTGCTATCTTATTAAGAGAGGGAATTGTGGCGCAAAACATAGAAATGCTTGTCAACAATCGAGGGATCGCCGCCACCATCAATAACGTTAGAATTGTAAACATCTATGCCCCCTCAGGATCCAATAACAGGCGACGCAGAGCGGAGTTTTACACGGAGGAGATTCTTCCGCTACTTACATCAACGTCTGACCAGCTTATCGTGGGGGGAGATTTTAACTGTGTTCTGCACCCTAAAGATCAGACACCTAATTTTAACAAATCCGTGGAACTGGAACGGATAGTAAAGGATTTACTTTTAACAGGCAGTTGGGAGCATAAGTATGGAGTAACTCCTGGTTTTACGTATGTGACAACTCATTCGGCAAGTAGATTAGACAGGATATATGTATCAGACAACTTAAAACACCAAATTATACATTGCGAGGTATGGCCAACTATTTTCACGGACCATGCTGCATATATTTGTACTTTAAACTTGCAGAAACAGGGAACGTACCGTAGTAAAGGAACATGGAAACTTAATATCTCACATTTAAATGATCAAGGATGTAAGGATGCCTTCACACATGCGTGGAATGAAAGTCTCGCCAAGTATAGGACATATAATTCGGCAATCAAATGGTGGCTACAATGTGCTAAACCCAAATTAAGGAAAGCCATGCTACATTACTCAAGGGAGAAGAACTGGTGGCTTAAGCGAACCATGGAATTTCACTACTCAAGTCTAAGGGAACTATATAAACTGGACGCGACAGTAATCGAGAACTACGCCGAAATTAAAAAAGTGCAAGCTAAACTACTACTTCTTAAACGAAAACAGTTAGAAGGTTTGAAAGTCAGATCTCGAACCCAGGACTCGCTACACAATGAAGGGACGTCAATCTACCATCTGGCACGTGAGAGTAAACGAGGACGACAGAAGATACTCACAGAACTAAAAACTAGAGACGGCGCAATCTTAACTCAACAGAAAGATATTAGAAATGAGATTCAGACTGTCTACACAGAATTGATGTCTGAGAAAACGATTGATGACAACGCCTTTGAAGAACTGACTAACAATGTAACGAACAGACTTACCCCTTCTGAATATGATGAACTTATAACACAAATAACAGAAGACGAGTTGGAAGATGTGGTGTTCCACAGTCCCAAGAATAAATCTCCCGGTGGAGTTTTATCAAGCCTTTTGGTCGCAAATGAAGACACAACTTTAGAGATATGTACAGAATTAATGAAACCGGATCTACAGGTTCCTCAAGAGTTCAGTGAAGGACTTGTCGTCTTAGTCCCAAAGCGCGCAAATAGTAATGCTATCTCGAATCTTAGACCGATTACTCTTTTGAATAGCGATTATAAACTTTTTGCACGTATTCTTGCAAAAAGGATGAAAAATGTAATGAATACAATTACTGGACCTTATCAAACCAGTGTCGGGAGAGATAGAACCATCTATCAAACATTAGTTGATTACCGCGATCTAATATCGGTGGCAGACGCATGCAAAATTAAATGTGCAATAGTAAGCTTGGATTTTAATAAAGCTTTCGATAGAGTGAACCACCGATATTTGTTCAACGTCATGCGGTCGCTAGGTTTTCCCCTGAATTTCATCAGTGTAATAAGGAATCTATTACAAAATAGCATATCACGGGTGATTGTCAATGGACGACCAGGTGATATAATCCCGGTAAAAAGCTCTGTAAGACAGGGGTGCCCCATGTCGGCGACACTTTTTGCGATCGCTATAGAACCACTGCTATCCACACTGACGGCGCGTTTAAAAGGAATACAAATACACGGTCAGAAGTTAGCGTGTCGAGCTTATGCCGACGACGTGGGATTCCTGGTCAACGACGCCAATGAGGTAGACACCGCACTTCAGATAACTCGGATATATGAAAAGGCATCCGGTGCACTATCAAATTGGCAAAAATCGGGCATCATGAACATAGGCAAAGGAATAGGCTTGCCCAATCATCACAAGTTGACAGAGGTGTCCAAGTTGCAATGTCTCGGTGTCGATTTTCGTAAAACAATTCGACAAACCGTTGCCGCGAATTACAAACAGCTATTAGCTAAGATACGGGCGTGTGTACAACTGCACAGTGTCAGGAAATTAGATGAGCTGCAAAAAGTGGCGCTGGCGAATACCTACATCATGGCCAAGGTGAACTACGTGGCTCAAGTCCTGCCGATACCTCACGACATAGCGCAAAGAATGCTGGCAGCTCTTGGACACTTCGTATGTCGTGCACATATTTTCAAAATCAAGTACGACACCCTGACTCTCCCTTTGCTACTAGGTGGCTTGAATCTCATTGGTATGAACAAGAAGGCGCAAGCACTCTACGTGTGCCAAACGTATAAACAATGGAAGCTGTCAACCAACACTTTGACTAGTCACCTGTTGGAAGAAATAGCCCCACTAGACCTACGACCGCCAATCAATGTCAGTCATTTATCACATGCCTTGCAGCACTTGAGGTGTTTTCTTATCGACTACAGTTACATACGAACGAGAATTCCTGAAAGAAAAATGACAACAGTTAAGGAAATATACCAGGCACTATTGTTAAACAAACAAAGAAATGCGATAGAATGGAAATTCCCGAATAACGACTGGAAAGCAACGTGGGAAAACATCCACAGTTCTGACTTACCTTCACAAGTAAAGGCAACGTGGTATATGACGGTTAATAGAAAAACTCCGACGATGTCCAGACTACATAAAATTCACATAAAAGACTCTCCCATGTGCTCCACATGTAATTTAGTCGACAGCGACGAACACCGTTTCGTCTGCAGTATCAATAAAGAAATATGGGAGTACACAAGGCAAAAGTTGGCGCAGGTCAGACGAACTTCGCCAAATACAATAACACCGGCCGATGGCCTCAACCCCGACACAATTCCATATCCAAAGACAAAACGAAATGCGGTAAATTGGATAATGGGCCATACCGTGTACTATATTTTTAGTACAGAACCAAAGAGAAAGGAGGACTTCATACTCTACCTGATAATGCAACACGACCAGATACGAAGAAAGAAGAAATACAAGGAGCGTTATGCCAACTTCCTGATTAAAACTATAATGTAATATATACAGAACACTCAATCGGAGAACGATTAAACAATAAGGAACATACATGGAAGATGTTCTTTTATTTTGCTAACGTTTTGATTTTGCCTTTTTACAATAACAAGAACAAAATAGAAAAAATTAAGGGGCATACTGTTTGCCGACGAAGGCATTTATGTTAATATAGCATTCAGTTATGATGTTATACTTACATAATGTGTTTATATGTACAGGTACTATGTCCCTTTCAAAGAAGACCTATTTAGTTACTTTAAGTCAATTTCTGTGCCTGGAAGAAATCTTTATTTTTGCTCTCGATAAACACGAAAGGTAATAGAGAGAGATTTATTGTACAACATTTTATATTTATTTTACAACTATTTTAATGGAGTTCAGAACAGAACGGTATACAAACCGCAACAACAAAAATGGCAACGGATAATATACAGAAGCAAGACTTTTACTTCATTTTCAAGAATTATTTCGTTTAAAGGCGCAGAAGCCGGGCTGAGAAGGCAATAATTGGCGAGCGGAAGGACGGGTTGAAGGAGAGGAAGGAGACCCGAAAAAAAAAGAAAAAAAAAAAAAAAAAAAAAAAAAAAAAAAAAAAAAAAGAAAGAAAGAAAAAAAAAAAAGAAAGAAAAAAAAAAGTGGTAGCGTGCCCGACTACAAATCCAAAGGTCGCAGGTTCGATCCCCGCCAGGTCCTAGGATTTTTATCTGTCACTTTCTACTTCTTTCACCTCTGTCAGTATTGCTCATGTGAAAAATACCAAGTAGCACCGTGGTTCGGAACCCAAGTTAAGCTGTAGCTCCCCCTATAACTGGCTGGGTAAGTCAGTTCGAAGGTCGGAGAAAGGCAACGGCATACCACCTCCAAACAAGACCATGTATTGTGGTGTTCAAACCAATCTCCGGATTGTTGACTGCTTTACTTTTTTATTAAACGGTTTTGTACGCTTCTACAGAAAACCTTATTTTAAACCTGGGCAAAGCCCGGTACTAGCAGCTAGTCTCGAAATAAATTTCTCGGCGCAGTAGGAGGTGCGTCGGGCGGGAATGGATGGTGGGAGTGTTTTTGTTTGTCGCTGACCAGCTGGTGGCAGAGGGGAGCGGAGCAGATCAACAAGTGAGGTAATCTTGTGGAGCGCGCCGTGCAGAGGCCTCGCTGAGCCGGGATTTGCTGCCTAATTGAAAACCGGCGACAAGTGGACGCAACACCCCGCCCCTACAGCTTATAGCGAGTGTGTGCCCAGCGCTGGCGCCAGTGATTCACTGAGTGCCAGTTATTCCACTCGCTGTTAACAGCGCCGCTGACTCACGTTACAACAATGGAGACGCGCTAAAATTCAAGCTGGCAGTGTTGCTCGAAATTATGCCGGCAATCTTCTGCAAACGATAGCGCAGTACAGATGTGGGAGGGACCTGATACGTAGCAGACAATACCTGTACACATTAGATACCTTTCTGATTCTATACTAGTACTGGTACTTCAAAATGCCGGCCGCGTTGGCCGAGGGGACTGAGGCGGTCTAGTCACGGCCTACACGGCCACTACGGTCGGGGGTTCGAATCCCCCCTCTGGCATGGCTATTTGGGCCGTCCTTAGGATTAGCTAGTTCATAAGTAGTTTGTAAGTTTAGAGTCTGATGACCCCGTAGTTAAGTCCCATAAGCTTTACAAACATTTGATTTCTTCATGTAAATATCAATGTAAACAAAATGTTGTTGTAGTCTTCACTCCGGAGACTGGTTTGATGCAGCTTTCCATCCTACTCTATCCTGTGCGAGCCTCTACATTTTCCAAAAACGGCAACCTACATCCATCTTAATCTGCTTACTGTATTCATCTCTTGGTCTCCCTCTGCGTTTTTTCCACCACTCACTTCCCTCCAATGCTAAATTTATGATTCCTTGATGTCCAAGAATACGTCCTACCAATCGATCCCTTCTATTAACCAAGGTATGCCAGAAATTCCTTTTCTCCCCAATTCTGTTTAGTACCTCTTCATTAGTTGCGCGATCCACACACCTAATCTTCAGCATTATTCTGTAGCACCACATTGCAAAAGCCTCTATCTTCTTCCTGTCCGCACTGTTTATCGTTCATATCTTACTCCCATACAAGGGAACACTACACACAAATGCCTTCAGAAAAGACTTCCTTAAACTTAAATTAATATTCGATGTTAGCAAATTTCTCTTTTTCAAAAACGCTTTTCTTCCCATTGCCATTCTGCATTTTATATCCTCTGTACTTCGACCGTCATATGTTATTTTACTGCCCAAGTAACAAAACTCATCTACCTCCTTTATTGTTTCGTTACCTAATCAAATTTCTTCAGCATTGCCTGATTTTGTTAAACAGTCCTCCATTACCCTAGTTTTGCTCTTGTTAATGTTCATCTTATATGCTCCTGACCATTCCGTTCAATTCTTCTCCCATGCCCTTTGCTGTCTCTGACAGAATTACACTGTAATCAGCAAAACGCAATGTTTTCATTTCTTCACCCTTAACTCCAATCCTTTCTCCAAATTTCTCTTTGTTTTCCTACACAGCTTGCTCAGTGTACAAATTGAAAGGCTACAACCCTGTCTTACTCCCTTCTCAACCACTGCGTCTTTTTCATGCCCTTCAACTCTAATAACAGCTGTGTGGTTGAGTACAAGTTGTAAATAACGTTCCGTTTCCTATATTTACCCCTACTGACTTCAGAATTTGAAAGATTGTATTCAAAATAGCAAATGTAAAAGATGGCCATGCGGAATGGCTACGGATTGGGTGACCGTTCCGGCCATTGGTTCGAGTCCTTCCTGGGACTTGGTTCGAATTCCGACCATGGCACAAGCTTCAATTCAGTGCCTCTCCTTCAGTTTAGTATCTTTGATTCAATAGGATTACAAACATATGATATGTGATTCTTGAGTTTCTTCCGGCGTATTTAATAATCAAAATATCCACGCGTGTACTGTCGATCTACAGTGCCCGTGGGACACTGTACACTGGCAGTACACCCGTGGATATTTTGATTAACATTTGATATGTTTCTTTGTAAAAGATGAATCGAGACGTGGCTGCACGATCCGTTACAGCCATGCGGATAAGATGTCTGTCATCTCGACTGCTAGTAATACGCGGCCGTTTGAATCCAGCACGACGTTCCGTATTGCCCTTGCTGAACCCACCGATTCCATATTCTGCTAACAGTCATTGGATTACGACCAACGCGAGCAGCAATGTCACGATACGATTAACCGCAATCGCGATAGGCTATAATCCGAGCTTTATGAAAGTCGGAAACGTGATGGTACGCATTACTCCTCCTTACACGAGGCATGACAACAACGTTTCACTAGGCAACGCCGGTCAACTGCTGTTTCTGTATACAAAATCGGTTGGAAACTTTCCTCATGTTAACACGTTGTAGGTGTCGCCACCGGCGCCAACCTTGCGTGAATGCTCTGAAAAGATAATCATTTGCAGATCACAGCATCTTCTTCCTGTAGGTTAAATTTCGCGTGTGTAGCACGTCATCTTCGTGGTGTAGCAATCTTAATGATCAGGAGTGTACTTCTGAAAGCTCTCGGTCATTGTGGGAAGTACCACCTTACATACAATGGGCGGTTCAGGAAATGAACCTTCATTCTGGATGAATCAGAGCTATGCATTTACCCGAAGCAGAATGTTGGTACACTAATGCCCGGTTTCCGAAACAGTAGTTACCTGTCCGTTAAAGGTAAATGCGCGTTTCCCTGGGGTTACCTACACGTTAACATTAGTTTTAACAATATCCGCTACGTAGCGCTAGTGGGCTTCCAAACGCAACTCCAGAAGTTATTTTTTTTTAATTATTTTTTTATTTTTCTTTTTTCTTTTTAATAACTGGATTCCGTGTAATTTCATACAATTTTAAAGTTTTTGAAGCTGAAGAAATGCAATTCTTTCGTCATCGTCGTCACCGCCGTCTTCTTCTGATGCCTCGGACAGTTGTTCAGGAGAAGAAAAGTTAACTGTACTCGGCGCTGTCGAAAGACCATGACGCGTTTATCGTGTTAAATGACAACCATTTGATCCACCGTGGTTTTTTAGGTTCTAAATAAAGGATGACATTTTGTCATTCCACACATTTTTCTCACCGTGTCAGCTTTTAAATTCTTCATATATTGAAATAACAGGTTTTCGCTTGGTAGGCGATGTGAGATGTTTCTTTTATTTAACTTCAAAACATATCGATTTCGTCCCTATGATGGGACATCATCAGTGCAGAATTGCAAGTCATGATGACCTATGTGCTCTGCTTAAAAACATTTAAAGGTCTTGCCGGTACAAGTCACAACACAAGATTTTGTTGTTGTGACTTGTACCGGCAAGACCTTTAAATGTTTTTAAGCAGAGCACATAGGTCATCATGACTTGCAATTCTGCACTGATAATGTCCCATCATAGGGACGAAATCGATATGTTTTGAAGTTAAATAAAAGAAACATCTCACATCGCCTACCAAGCGAAAACCTGTTATTTCATTATAATTCTGTGGTGGGCTGGCACACAAAAATGGAATCTTCTTCATATATTGTCACCTGTTTTTATTATTTTAAATCTTCTGTTCCCATATCTGTATGCTCCCCTTCTGGGGATTTAAAAAAAAACATTTGATGTTTGTAATGAGAGCGAATTTCATATGCGCTTCAGAATAGTAATAATAAAAATATTTGTACTGACCATTGAGATTATCGGGGTCAAACGGGGAAAAACCGGGAACAAACAACATTCCGGGTTAAATTTTACATCGTATTCGGCGGTCACGAGAGATACTGTTGGCAACGGGTGACGAGTGCATTAGCTGCAGCAACCTCGCGATTGGTCAAGTGACATCTCGACACTGAGCAACATTTGCCAACATTATCTCTCGCGATCGGCGATCTGGATGTAAAATTTTACCATATTCTAATCACAAAGCCATGCTCTCATAATAAAACCTTCAATTAAGCATAAAGATACTTCCCTTTGCAATAGTGTTCTGCCGTGCAATTGGCATTAAGATCAATCAATGTTTCAAGTGATTAGTGTTTTTTTATTATTATTACAACGTGGGGCTCGGGTAGGTGGATGGGTGGACGTAAATTGACCAGTCTGTGTTGTGAAAAGGAATGTCACATTGACAGAACAATGGGAAGAGGAAAAATAAAATTCATAAAAATATATGTTGACAACAGAAATAATACGTATGATTTTACTGTTAACCCCGTCTTCGTTGTTGGTCCCGTTTTTCTTTTTTAAAAAGAATACAGCTCTCTGAGTTGCCTTACCTTTTTCTCTCCTGTCTGTTTAAGGAATTGTACAGTTTTGTGACATTTTCCAAGGCGTGTTGTTTTTCCAAAATAGTCAGACCACCTGTCTTTTCATTTAATATAACTACTTTCCTTTCTAAAATTGGGTCGCTCAAAAGATTTTTCTCAAGTACAGTTAAATTTTTTCCTCGCTTGTCGCCCATTGTCTTTGAAAACAGAAAAAGAAAACTCGTAACAGCTATACAAACCTAGACGCGACTTCGATTTCACTTAATAATCGATTAAATTCGAGTAATTGCGATTGTCTTTGGTAGTGCCATCTGTTATCTGTTGAGACGTACTATTTGCTTCGACAGAAGGCGTAGTTACCTCATAGTTAACTAACGGTCGTTGAAATCAGCTACGGGAAACCCAATTAAGTTATCTGGCATGTTAAATTATAACATGACGGTAGCTAACGGCACGGTAACTACAGTTTTTCAGAAACCGGGCATAAGCTTGCCACCAACCCTGAAAGAGATATAAGACAACAGGTGTATGGCGCAGCCATTGCCGCTACAATGACAAGTTATCACGATGTATGTAAGTTTGAAAGTGGTGTTATAGTTGGCGCACGAGAGATACACAGCTTCTGTAAGGTAACGATAAGTTGGGGATTCCCCTGTATGAAAATGTCAGGAGTACACCGTAAATATCGGGAATCCGGTAAAACGTCAAACCTCCGGCATCGCTGCGTCCGGAAACGACGACTGAACAGAATCGTTAAACGTGACAGAAGCGAAACCCTTCCGCAAATTGCTGCGGATTTCAATGCTCAGTGTTTTTAGCAAAAATCTAAAAATAAATAGGGACTTAAGGGACCAATTTGTTAAAAAAAGGGACCTAAAAATTTCATGGGACCAACAAGGGTACGAAATACGATACATCAATAAATCTCTTTTTAATGAACAATCCTACCCAATGACCCATTTTTTATTTAATAAAGTAGTCTTGATTGTACTTTATTTCTTTACTGCTAATGTGTTTTGCCGTTCTGAGGCATCTTCAGAATGTTATATAGGTACACAAAGCTTAGCCTTAGAGCTTGAATATTTTGACTTCGTAGTTTTATTTATGCACATCAGCAGACACAGACCTATTCTTCTGAAGATGGCCCGAAAAGGATAAGACGAGTTAGCAGTACATAAATGAAGTGCAATCAAGGCTGTTTATAATTTGCAAATCGTTATCACAGCAAATAGGTGAACATTACAATTTGTTTTTATTGTGCTTACTAAGCTCCCGCGAACACCAACTTAACAACAACTGCAGTTTGCCGCTACAGCACTACCGTACTCAAGTATAACATTGTTGCGTGCAAGTGTCGTCTTTTTAATGCGACTCTTGCGTATATCGCGTCGTATCTTATCGATTACATTTTCGGTGTGGCTGTGGATTGACGAAAAGAATAGTTTATAAGCGTTGAAAGCCGGCCGCGGTGGCCGAGGGGACTGAGGCGTTCCAGTCACGGTCTGCATGGCCACTACGGTCGGGGGTTCGAATCCCCCCTCGAGCATGGATATTTGTGCCGTCCTTAGTATTAGCTAGTTTGTAAGTAGTTTGTAAGTTTAGGGACTGATGACCCCGTAGTTAAGTCCCATAGACTTTACAAACATTTGAACATTTTTTATAAGCGTTGAAAGATCCGCAGTTCTAAGGATTTGCAAGCAGTGTAAGAACTGTGGGGGAATAGTTTTAAACTTAAAAGTACTCGCATATGCCAAACTCATCTTTACACCTAAACATCAGTAAAGTATCATAAGACAATGCCAATCCGAAAGAAGTTAGTGACTTTCACAGCCACAGCTAACGACCTAACCTTCCGACAGCTTACCACAGTGCTTTAATTCGTTTGCTCACATAACGGTTTTGGCGCAGCTACGACATTCAGTGTGTCGCGACTGACACATACATACAGTGGCCGAGAATAACGTAGTACCACAGTAGCTGATTGCAGCTGAAGTCGGTAGCACATTGTGTGGTTGGTAGGAGTCGCAAGTCGTTCTCGTTGGAGCTACTACCAACATATGCAAACAACTTCCATGCGTCGTTTCTACCATAAAAGATGAAGTAACGCAAAAGTTTCTGGCACTGCGTAACACTGACTCCGTGTATTTCCGCTCCCCGCGGCCAACGATGTCCTACCATCACTCCCTGCACTCCCCTTGACAGGACACTTTTATTCCATCATCTTTCGGGAGTGCACCCGGGACAGCAACAATTCTTCGTCCGATATTTCGGCTGCAAACCTTACAGCCATCTTCAAGGCGAGTCCAAGACTGAGTTCTCGGCGTCTGCGCGTGCCTATTTATACGGTAAATCACGTGATGCAAAGCTACTGCGGATTAGACTGCGCATGCTCGAAGATATCACATTCGTAACTGCTGCGCTAGTCATAGATAAATATATATTTCAAAGATAAACATGTGAGCACTGAGTGCAAACATAAACAGAGCTGTTACGTATAAACAGTGCTTACAAATTAATAATTAATCATTAAAAGTGGTAACATCAATCAGAAGTGAAGACGCAGACATTCTTTCAGAACGAAGGTGTGATATATTTGACTTCCATGCACTGTCAAGATGAAATCCGTCGTCACGATTTAACAGGTGGTCCGCCAGTTGTATGTATACAGCTTCCTTTACAACTGAGTCCCAGAAAGTAGAAGCTGTGGTTAAAATCTTTACTTCTTTGTAATTCATGGAATGGCCAGTAGAAATACAATGTTCGGCTACTGCAGACTTGTTGGACTGAAGAAGGCGTGTATACCGCTGGTGCTCAACGCATCGTTCCTGCGCAGTGCGCGTGGTTAACGTTTTCCACACTCACAAGGGATTTCATAAAACCCCGCTTTTCGCAATAACAGATCATCTTTCACAGATCCCAGAAGAGCTGAGGTGATTAATTATTAGTGATTAATTATTCATTTGTAAGCACTGTGGAAACGTAACAGCTCTGTTTATGTTTGCACTCAGTGCTCACATGTTTATCTTTGAAGTATATATTTATCTATGACTAGTGCAGCAGTTACGAATGTGATATCTTCGAGCATGCGCAGTCTAATCCTCAGTAGCTTTGCATCATGTGATTTACCGTATAAATAGGCACGCGCATACGCTGAGAACTCAGTCTTGGAATCGCCTTGAAGATGGCTGTAAGGTTTGCAGCCGAAATATCGGACGAAGAATTATCGCTGTCCCGGGTGCGCTCCCGAAAGATGATGGAATATTATGTCCGCCGGGAAAACTTCAAGAATCACAGGACACTTTTGTTCGTGCACGAGCTGAGAAGGAACAAAAGGATAAAGACAGCTGTAATATGAAATGTGCCTCAGTTAAGCTTTATTGGAGTTATTAAAATACGACAAAATATGTCTTCCAGTTTGGAAAAAAAGGTACTTTAGGAACATATGGGACCTCTGCTAAATACACTGAATGCTGAGTCATCGACAGTCCACTCGCGTACCATTTCTGACTGCATGACACAAAGTTTTCCACCTCGCTTGGGCCCGTCAACACCCACAATGGACTATTGATGACTGGGAGCATGTTGGCTGGTCTGAAGAGTCTCGCTTCCAATTGAAACGTGTGGGTGGACGTGTACGAGTATGGATAAAACCACATGAACCCATGGACCTTGCATGTCAGAGGGGACTGGCTATGCTGGTAGGGCTCTGTCATGGTGTACTGGCGTGTGCAGTTATAGTGATGTGCGACCCCTGATACGTCTACATACGACTCGGACAGATGTCACTTTTGTACGCATCCTGGCTGATCACCTGGATGCGAGGGTTTGAACTTAAATAGTGGCAACTATTTACTCACAACCTATACAAAAGCTTTACATGCTTGCACCTGTTACTACCCTTCAAATTAGTCACCAGCGTTGTGAGAACCCATTTCCAACGATGTGGAAGGCGTAGTATACCGTTGGCAGAGCCTGTTCTGTTGATGGTGCGAATGGAGCGGTCTACTGCCTGTCGAATCACTGGAACAGTTCTACCGTGAAGCGGTTCTTTCATCTTCGGAATCAAATCGAAGTCACAAGGACGTAAGTGCGGGGAGTATGTTGGATGGTACAGTACTTTCTAGTCCCAAGGACCGAACAGAGCCGCCACAACTTGCGCTGTATGCGCCCGTGCATTGTCGTGCAAAATGATGGGTGGGTTGCGCAGAAAGTGTTGCCGCTTCTTACGCGAAGCTGGTCGCAGGTGATCCTCCAAAAACGAACAAAACTCCGTTGTTGCCGTTTGGAAAATATAGTGACACGGTTACGTTAGACCGCTCGCTCATAAGTGACTGTTTAACTCTGTAAGCTCTTATCTCTGGGTATAACTACCAATCACCCCAAACACGACAATAAAAATGTTTTCAAATGTTTGTATAGGTTATGGGACTCAACTACAGGGTCATCAGTCCCTAAACTTACAAACTACGTATGAACTAGCTAATCCTAAGGACGGCACAAATATCCATGCCCGAGGGGGGATTCGAACCCCTGACCGTAGTGGCCGTGCAGACCGTGACTGGAGCGCCTCAGTCCCCTCGGCCACCGCTGCCGCCCCAAACACGATAAAACCGCGTCCAGAGCGAATGTAAGGACACAACCCATGGTGGGATTTTTTGATTTGACCGTGTGTGTAACTAAGAATGAGACACTCTTGATTAGAATCGGACTTTGGACAGACTGTTTATTAAACGGTGACAAAATGCTGTCCACAAGAATTGATGTTTACTGAATGTTATTTATGCGGTCGCCAGCCTGATTAGGCTGTTATTCATTGTTTAAGTGTAGCCCTGAATATGAGAGAAATATTTGCACTTAAACAGACAGTGAAAGATTTTTGGACATAGGTGCCTCTAGTTCAGTCACTTCAGGATTGCACACAAAAAATACACAAATTTAACAACCAAAAGCCCGTATTTAACTACCTTTTGATTAAGACTTGTATAAATAATTTTACTGGAATGTTACTGATGGATTTTCTAAAGATATGGTGGTAGCCCTGAAACTGGTATAGTGCACTTTACCACTGTTTTCATTAATTTTGAGCAGCATTAACTATATTTGCAGTTCCTTTAAACTATGTTTATCAATCAGTTTATGGTTACCAACTGATAAATACTAGCACTTTAAATTATTTACTGTTATTGCAATCATTTTTGTTTTAATAGTTTTTCATTAAATTTGATATATAAAGTGCAAACTATAATTAGTAGGTAAACAAATTGCAACAGTTTCTTATTACTTTTCAATTATCTACTGCAAAAGTGGAACTAAGCACTTCAGATTGTTAATTAGTTCATTAAGAAAATTATTTAATTTTTTATCTGTTCTTATTTATGACACTCGGACATATACACGCTTGGATAGGACCCTGACTAGGTAAGTGATAGGGATAAACAAAGGTTATCACAAATTTTTAGTTAAATTCTCTGATTACTGACATAAAGCACTACTTTTTGTCTGATCCATTCGCGCTACAATTCTAAAAGTACATAACCTTCTCAAATATCCTGTTCTGTAGACGAGCAGTTGCGTGATTGCACAAATAGAGGTGAATCGTCGTCAACAGTGGCTCTTGCTGTGTGGCACAGGATTATATTCTTGGCTATGAATAAACATTTTACATTATGCCCATAATTCAGTGAACCGATATAAAACCACCATCCGAGGCTAATTTTTGGAAACTCTTGATACAATTGCAAGCCTCCGCTTTGCTGCCTCGCTTACGTCTCGCCACATACGTGCTCACTCCCTTGCTGTCTACACTCGACTCTCTCGTTAAACCTCACTGTATGTATTCCTGCCTCTCTCTTACGCCCCAAAACTTGGCGCCTTCCACGTCAGCAACGAGGGTTTTACATTACACATATCTTATTACATGCACTGCGTTTGGACCAGACTACAATCTTCTTAAATTTATAACAATAAATATTACCATCAAAATACTGTACAATCAAGATACACAAAAATCATTTTTAACTCTACAAATTCTCCAAATAAGATAACATACATACCACATTTTACGAAAATAATTAAAGATGGATACCCAAAATTTTATATATCGATTACAGCAAAAACATTTGGTTAACCCTTTGTAGGTTTGTGATCGACTTTTCGACCACATCTCATAGGGTGCATTTTCTCACCCACTGAATTAGTCCTTAGGACTCCAGCACATCAGTGAGAACGTTTTGTGGTTGGAAAAGAAGCCAAAATGTAGTTCGCTAAATTCTCAACAGATGGCAGGAGCATATTGTGATTGTGGTTGAAAAATCAATGCTGTCAGGGGCATTATCCCCTTTGTTACTTTGCAGTGAAGCGTATTGTTGTTGTTACATACGTTTTACCTATTGTATTCGTTCTCTGAAATTTTATCTTTGAAAAAGTGTCGATAGTGTCTTGAAATCGATAGTTAGTAGTCTACAAAGAAACGATTTGCAATTACACTGATCAGCAAGGTCTGCTATTTGCCGAAATACAGTATTGTCTGTTTTTGTAAATTGTAACCCAGGAAGGTGTGGTCGTCATTTAGATACATGCGTTTTGGTAAGTGAAATGTTCAAAGAACATCACAAAACTTGACATACGGTCAGTAATTTTTCCGCTGAGATGTTATTTTCAAGTTGTGTTCAAAATGTTTGTAAATCTATCGGACCAAACTGTGTGGTCATCAGTCCGTAGCTTACAAACTACTTAAACCTAGGTAAACTAGCCTAAGGACAACACACCCACACGTGCCCCAGGGAGGACTCGAACCTCCACGGCGAGCAACCGCGCGCTCCGCAGCGAGACGCTTTAGACCGCTCGGCTACTCCACCGCGGTTCAAGTTGTGTGCACTTTTGTCATGGTGCAGTACAGAGTTGGATAATCCTACATTTTCTTGTGCTTGGCATCAAGACGATTTGCTGTGAAGTAATTCTAATTTACGAAATATCTATCGTAGCTGCTTGTAATATGTTCTGTATTATGAGCGTTTAATGTTTTTGTGGTTATTATTTTCTTTTTTCGTCAATAATGGGTACATTAGCGTAATTACTTTTGTAGTGAAATGGCTAGACAAAGACAGAACGAAGCAGAGATACTGCAGATTCTTGAAGATTCATGCTCTGTTGTTCCTTCGGATGATTCTGAGTATGGGGGTGATGCATAAGATTCAAGATTCATCCTGAACCCAGGGGCAGTGACTGCCTCCCTGATAGAGTTCATCCTATGCAGGGTGGCAGTTCGACAGTGCCACTAGACTTCAATGAAAAATTGTTTTCAAAATGTGAATTATGTTGAAAGTATTTGTTTTGTCATTCTCAGGAATAAAATTTATTACCTTCCTCAAGAGAAGTTGTTTTATTAATATATTAGTTAAATATTTGAGTGTAAAGATTGTGGTCAAAAAATCAACCACAAAACATTCAAGTAATGTATGTGTCCTTAAATGGATTGTGATCGATTTTTTGCCAAGCAAAAAACATCGTACAAATTAAATTTTTGTTTGTCATTGTAAAAACCAAATTTTGGTACATCCATTTACAAATAGAAACTTATTAATGTTGGAGTCTGCTGCTTTGAAGGAAAAATATGCTATGCCATATAAAGGGTTAAATAGTTTGAAAAAGAATGTGTATAAATTTGAAAAGTTAATAAATCACGGAATAATGTAGATAGAGAAGTAAAAATTGACACACATGCTTGGAATGACGTGGGGTTTTGTTAGAAGCAAAGAAAAAAAAATAGAGTTCAAAAAATGTCCGACAGATGGCGCTTCATCTGATCAGAAAAGCAATAATTAGCATAACAAATTAAAACAAAGCAAAGATGATGTTCTTTACAGGAAATGCTCAATATGTTCACCATCATTCCTCAACAATAGCAGTAGTCGAGGAATAATGTTGTGAACATTACTGTAAAGCATGTCAGAAGTTATGGTGAGGCACTATCAGTTCCGATCGGAAGATACACTTGAATGCCAGTCTTGTTTAAACAACTGCATTACAGCACCAATTTAACCGAGGGTAAAACCTATGACCTAGAAGGATATTAGTAGTGTAGTGAGAACTTGTCAATTGCTGCGACTCTCATTAAGGGATTTTTTATTTTTTTATTATTATTTTCATTTTTTTTCCTAGTAAAAACCATGTCATTCCAAGCATTTGTGACAATGTTGACCTCTCTATCGACATTATTCCGTGATTTATTACGTTTTCAAATTTAGACTAAGTTTTTGATCACCCGGTATATACATTAATGTTACACCTCTATTGCACGCACGCCGGTGACGTAGGACGGGCGAGTCCATTAGCTCGGAGGTAAGCTAGGTATGTCAACAAGGTGTGCGATCAGCGGCGATAGTAGATTCCATTACATAGTGTCTCCAAAGCTCTGTTGTCACTATTTTAAGTTCCAACCCTCGCACATTAATATCCGTTGTCTATACCGACGGACTTGGCTGGAGAAGGCTGCGACACTTGGTTACGAGGCTGCTGGGAGCGCTCGTGGCAGTGCGGCTGTTTTTATCATACAGCGTCACGTCGCGTCACATAAAAACACGCGTCACGAAGCGGGTAGGCCGCGCGCGCGCGGCGGGGACACGAACGCCAAACAGCCGCAAATCCCAGCCACCTGCCTGCTGCCTGCCAGCCACCGCCCAGAGGTCAAGGCCCGCTGCCCTGAGGGCGCGAGTATATTGCGCACTAGTTGTGTGCAGGCGTGCTGTTAGTACTGTTCTTTCCTTTCGACTCTGCATTTTCGTAAGATGGTGTGACTCCTGCGTAGGTCAGACGAGACGACATTATTATGAATGAAGAACACACGAGTTGTCATACAAACAACTATGTATATGGTGTTTCACTAAGTGTGTTTGCCTCTGTAACTTATAAAATGATAGGTGATGGGAAATTTTTATGCGGTAGGTCAACACAAGAAATGTTACACTTTCTGCGGAGCTATGAACATAGTTTATTGTATCATTTTCCAAAGAGTTACAGCACAAAGATATAATTTCTTAAATAGAACAATAGTTTTTACTATCGTGCATTGGATTCGTTGAAACCAGCTGCGTCCAAATCAATTTAAAATACATTCCTATCACTGTTAGTTTGGGAGCTACAACAACCCTTCAAAGTTTAGGGGGCGGAGGCTACGACGGCGTAGCTGACTGGCCGAGTAGCTAGCCCCTGGGGCACGGCCCACTGTCTCATGACCACCAGCCAGTCAGCTACGGTGTCGTAGCCTCTGCCCCCTAAACTTTTAAGGGTTGTAGCTCCCAAACTAACAGTGATAGGAATGTAGTTTAAATTGATTTGGACGCAGCTGGTTTAAACGAATCGAATACACGATAGAAAAACTATTGTTCCATTTAAATAATTATATCTTTGTGATGTAACTCTTTGGAAAATGATACAATTACACTATGTTCATAGCTCCGCAGGAAGTGTAACATTTCTTGTGTTGACCTACCGCATTAAAATTTCCCGTCACCTATTATTTTATAAGTTACAGAGGCAAACACACTTAGCGAAACACAAATAGAAATCGGATGACTTACCAAAAGGACCGGCTCGTCGATAGGCATAAATAATCACACACAAATACACATACAAGCTTTCGCCACCACTGGCAGCTTCTTCAGGAAAAAGAGGAGAAAAGGGGAGGAGAAAGGGAAGGATATGGGTTTTAAGAAAGTGGAAAAGGAGTCATTCCAATCCCAGGAGTGGAAGGACTTACCTTAAGGGGACAAAAAGGAAGGTAACCAAATACACACACACACATATCCAAACGCGTAAATGTCTGTCTAGGTGTGACTCCTTTTCCACTTCCTTAAAACCCATATCCTTCCCTTTCTCCTCCCCTTTTTTCCTGAAGAAGCTGCCAGTGGTGGCGAAAGCTTGTATGTGTGTTTGTGTATGATTATTTGTGCCTATCGACGAGCCGGTCCTTTTGGTAAGTCATTCGATATATATAGCCGCGAGAGACCACGAACATCGACTGCCGGCGTGGCGCAGGGGATAGCGTCACGGACTTTAACCGGAATACAAGGGATATACCGAGTACATCCTTCCGAAGGTCCGTATCATCAGAAAAACCATGGACACGAAATCAACGGTAGACCAGCTGCACATCAGACACCCGTCGGTGTTCTCTGGAGACGCTGGACAGGATCCCAATAAATGGCTAAAAGGATTCGACCGAGTCGCCAAGTACAACAGGTGGGATCATACAATGTGCTTGGCCAACGTTTATTTCTACCTGGACGGAACAGCCCAGCAATGGTTCGAGAACAACGAAGACAAACTGAATGACTGGGAAACGTTCCAGGCGGAACTTAAGAAGACGTTTGGAGACCGACAGCGACAAATCCGCTCGGCGGAAGAACAACTGAAGAACCGGGTCCAACGACATGGTGAGCCGACACAATCGTACATACAGAATGTTTTGGCCCTGTGTAACACTGTCAATCCGAACATGACTGAGGCCGACAAAATCACGCACCTGATGAAGGGTATAGCAGAAGACACGTACTCGGCGCCTCCACCAAACAATGTCGCGTTGGAATGGAAGTAGGCTGCCTCTCAGGCAGAGTGCTCTGCTGTTTGTACACAGACAGAATTTACCAGAAATTAGAAGAACAGTTAACATAAGAAACAAGTAGAATTTACAAGTGAACATAAGAACGATGTAGAACGTTCTGGAATTGTTAATTACAAGGGAATAAATTTTTGCCGGTGGGCGGGATTGAACCGGCGCCCTTCACAACCGTAGTCCGTGACGCTATCCCCTGCGCCACGCCGGCAGTCGATGTTCGTGGTCTCTCGCGGCATATATATATATGGTGTCCCAGCTATCTTGTCCACTCAAAATATCTCTGGAACAATAACAGCTATGGGAAAACGACTTTCATCGGTATCAATGTACGGCTGGGGCCCATGAATGTACATATTTAGAAACATTCTAAAACGGAAGCAAATGTGGTTTTTTAACACAAACTTATGTTTTTTTTTAATGGATACCCTATATTTTTTCTTCAGCAGTACATAGCATGAGAAATCACATAAACAACGGCGTTCATTGCATCGCAATATTCCAATTACATCCCGAAATATTGAGACGCGAAGTTGACGCTTGAAATACACGAAACGCGTGGCTAGCGCACGTCCTGAGGATCAGGCGAGAACCCCATGCTGCTCAGGACGGGCGCTAGCCGCGCGTTTCGCGTATTTCAAGCGTCAACTTCGCGTCGCAATATCTCGGGATGTAATTGGAATATTACGATGCAATCAACGCCATTGTTTATGTGATTTGTCATGCTATGTACTGCTGAAGAAAAAATGTAGGGTGTCCATTTAAAAAAACAGAAGTTTGCGTTAAAAAACATATTTTCTTTCGTTTTAGAATGTTTCCAAATATGTACATTCATGGGCCCTAGCCGCACATAGATACCGGTGAAAGTCGTTTTCCAATAGCTGTTATTGTTCCAGAGATATTTTGGGGGGACGAGATAGCTCGGACACCTTGTATATACAGGGTGTTTCACTAAGTGTGTTTGCCTCTGTAACTTATAAAATAATAGGTGACGGGAATTTTAATGCGGTAGGTCAACACAAGCAATGTTACACTTTCTACAGAGCTATGAATATAGTTTATTGTATCATTTTACAAAGAGTTACAGCACAAAGATATAATTTTTTAAATGGAACAATAGTTTTTTCTATCGTGCATTGAATTCGTTGAAACCAACTGCGTCCAAATCAATTTAAACTACATTCCTATCACTGTTAGTTTGGGAGCTATAACCATTCAAAGTTTCAGAGGCAGATACCACACGCTGTACATAATACATGGCTGTGTGGTGGGTGATGGATGTTATGGCGGTGGGAAATTGATTTACATGAGATGTTCAAATGTGTGTTCATGTTCCTCAATGCATAATGCAATGCGCTGTCGAAAGGATCTAAACAACAGGTTTGCAGGAAGAAGGTTGGCGCGCCATGGTCCTCATTCATGGCCCGCAAGGTCGCCCGATTTAACACCAGTAGATTTCTTTTTGTGGGGATATCTAAAGGATCGTGTTTATGTCACTGAGCCCACATCCCCAGATGATCTAAAACGGCGCATAGAGGACGCATTTCGCCCCGTCACACCGGCGATGTTACATCTCGTCCGCAGATCCTTTCGATAATAAACGATCACAATGCCCACATAGTACTAGGGACGGAAAGTTGGCTGAAACCAGATGTAAACAGTAATGAGATTCTAAACTTAGACTGGAATGCTTACCGCAGAGATAGGCTGGACAGTGAAGGGGGAGGCGTGTTTGTAGCGATAAAAAGTGCACTAGTATCGAAGGAAATAGACTGAGATCCGAAGTGTGAAATAATTTCGGTGAAGGTCACGGTTAAAGCAGGCTCGAACATGGTAATCGGATGCTTCTATAGGCCTCCTGGCTCAGCAGCTGTTGTGGCAGAACACCTGAAGGATAATTTGGAAAATATTTCAAGTTGATTTCCCGATCATGTTATAGTTTTGGGAGGAGATTTTAATTTACCCGATATAGATTGGGAGACTCAAACGTTGGGACAAAGAATCCAGTGAAATTGTTTTGAGTGCATTATCTGAAAACTACCTTGAGGAGTTAAACAGAGAACCAACTCGTGGTGACAACATATTAGACCTTCTGGTGACAAACAGACCCGAACTATTCGGAACAGTTAATGCAGAACAGGGAATCGGCGATCATAAAGAGATCGGTAATTTCAGCCGTAAATAGAAATATTAAAAAATTTAGGAAGATTTTTCTGTTCGGAAAAAGTGACAAAAAGGGGATTTCAGAGTACTTGACGGCTCAGCACAGAAGTTTTATCTTAAGTGCAGATGGTGTTGAGGAACAGTGGTCTAAGTTCAAAGCCATCGTACAATATGCATTAGATGAGTATGTACCTAGCAAGGTCGTAAGAGATGGAAAGGAACCACCGTGGTACAACAAACGAATTAGAAAGCTGCTACGGAAGCAACGGGAACTTCACTGCAAACATAAACGTAGCCAAAGCCTTGTAGACAAACAAAAATTACACTAAGCGAAATATAGCGTGAGGAGGGCTATGCGAGAGGCGTTCAACGAATTCGAAAGTAGAGTTCTTTGTACTGACTTGGCTGAGAATCCTAAGAAATTTTGGTCTTATGTCAAAGCGGTAGGTGGATCAAAACAAAGTGTCCAGACACTCTGTGACGTAAATGGCATTGAAACAGAGGATGACACTCTAAAGGCGGAATTACTAAATGTCTTTTTACAAAGCTGTTTCACAGAGAGATTGCACTGTAGTTCCTTCCCTAGATTGCCGCACAGATTACAAAATGGCAGATATCAAAATAATTGACAGAGGGATAAAAAACAATTAAAATCGCTCAAAAGAGGAAAGGCCGCAGGACCTGATAGGATACAAGTTCGTCTTTACACAGAGTACGCGAAGGAACTGGCCCCCCTTCTCGTAGTGGTGTATCGTAGGTCTCTAGAAGAGCATATCGTTCCGAAAGATTGGAAAATGGCGCAGGTCATCCCCGTTTTCAAGAAGGGTCCTCGAACAGATGTGCAGAACTATAGGCCTATATCTCTAACGTCGGTCAGTTGTAGAATTTTGGAACATGTATTATGTTCGAATATAATGACATTTCTCGAGACTATGAATCTGCTCTGTAGGACTCGACATGGGTTTCGAAAAAGGCGTTCGTGTGAAACCCAGCTCGCGCTATTCGTCCACGAGACACAGAGGGCCATAGACACGGGTTCTCAGGTAGATGCTGTGTTTCTCGACTTCCGCAAGGCATTTGATACAGTTCCCCACAAACGTTTAATGAACAAAGTAAGAGCATATGTTCTGTCAGACCAATTGTGTGATTGGATTGACGAATTCCTAGATAACAGAAAGCAGCAGGTCATTCTCAATGGAGAGAAGTCTTCCGAAGTAGGAGTTATGTCAGGTGTGCCACAGGGGTGTGTCGTGGGTCCGTTGCTGTTCACGATATATATAAATGACCTTGCGGATAACATCGGAAGTTCACTGAGGCTTTTTGCGGTGATGCTGTAGTATATAGAGAGGTTGTAATAATGGAAAATTGTATTGAAATGCATCGAATTGACGCATGGTGCAGGGAATGGCAATTGAATCTCAATGTAGACACGTGTAATGTGCTGCGAATACACAGAAAGAAAGATCCTTTATCATTTAGCTACACTATAGCAGGTCAGCAACTGGAAGCAGTTAATTCCATAAATTATCTGGGAGTAGGTATTAGAGGGATTTAAAATGGAACGACCATATAAAATCAATCGTCGGTAAAACAGTTGCCAGACTTAGATTCACTGGGAGAATTCTAAGGAAATGCAGTCCGAAAACAAAGGAAGTAGGTTACAGTACACTTGTTCGCCCACAGCTTGAATACTGCTCACTGGTGTGGGATCCGTACCAGGTGGGATTGATAGAGGAAGTGGAGAAGATCCAACGGAGAGCAGCGCGCTTCGTTACAGGATCATTTGGTTATCGTGAAAGCGTTACGAAGATGATCGCTAAACTCCAGTGGAAGACTCTGCAGGAGAGACACTGTCGTTCGGTACGGGCTTTTGTCGAAGTTTCGAGAACATACCTTTACCGAGGAGTCTAGTAGTATATTGCTCCCTCCTACGTATATCTCTCGAAGGGATCATGAGGATAAAATCAGAGAGATTAGAGCCCAGACAGAGGCATACCGACAATCTTTCTTTCCTCGAACAATACGTGACTGGAATAGGAGGGAAAATCGATAGGTCGCGGTGCAGTAGCGTCTCGCTGCGGAGCGCGCGGTTGCTCGCCGTGGAGTTGCGAGTCCTCCCTGGGGCATGGGTGTGTGTGTTTGTCCTTAGGTCAGTTTGCCTAGGTTTAAGTAGTTTGTAAGCTACGGACTGATGACCACCCAGTTTTGTCCGATAGATTTACAAACATTTGAACATTCTTTGAAAATCGATAGTGGTACTCAAGGTACCCTCCGCCACACACCGTCTGGTGGTTTGCTGAGTATGGTTGTAGATGTAGATGTAGACTGCTATAGAGTTACAAGAAACGAATACCTATTAAGCACGACAGATCTGGCTTTTAACTTCATGGAGTATAGTTTGCAGTGAGACATGCATAAGCAACAGGGCAATCTGTTCAGTACTGTGGAGTGGATTCGACATGACCATGTTTCTCACACCGACAGCTTTATGTCACTTGCTCATGGGTGGCCTCAACAAAGAAATTATTCATATTAGATCCTGCTCAAGAAACAAGAAATATTGTTCATAATAAAGTTGTGAATTAAATGAATGCATGAATGTTACATATCTTTTGTATTTTGATCACTATTTACTTTGTTTGGATACTGTACTTAAAATTTAGTGTATTATGCAATACAGCCTTATTTCTTACATATCCTCTTGTAAATATAACATGTTATTAGAAAAAAGGAGATGGAGAGAGAAAGAAAAAGTTTAAGAGATGTACTAACGCAATGCTTGAATAAATAAATAAATAAATACGCGGGTAACGCCAGGTTTTCAGCTAGTTCGATTATATTGTCAGCTCCCAATTTATTAATGATATAGCTTACAAATATACCCATTAGCCAATGAAAGCATTATGTTTTAATATGGGGAAGTATTTAGCTCCGGTATGCAGAGCATCATAGGTACAAAATTGTCTGCTGAGTATCTTGTAAGGAAAGCTAACTGTTCTATAAGCCACTTTCAATTCTGTATATTACCAGCACATGTAAATCTGTGTAGTATTGTATCCACAAGAACACATTTTAGAGAAAGGTTTGTTTCACTAATCCCAATTGCGTTCAGTCTTTCATTCGTACTGACAATACTATTGACAGTTTTGTACCATGCTGTGACTACATCAGATGATAATCCAGCCATATTAATATTCTTCCATACAGTATCCCATTGAGTATTTGGATAATTCCTTTCAATTTTGTTTTTTCTATGTAATATTATGTCTGGCTGTCATTTGTTGTGCAGTAGTTATCTCATGGCTGAGGTAACTGAGTCCCACGAAGTATATCCCTATATGCAGTAGCCTGTGGTTTATTTTATTTACATCAACTGGTGCTTCAAGACTTTCAGGCTTCAGTGTATCATATAATTTAGATGTAATACTGTCTATGTTTTATTTTAAAATAGCAGCGGTTCTCTTAATAAAAAGTACAGAGGCCTTATTTTTTTACATCACTGACCCCAAACCTCCATTTTATTGGATCTAAAGTGTCAGTTGTTGTGTCTACTCGGAATATTTCTATTCTCACAGATAATTTGTGAGTACTGACATAATGTTCTTAACTATCATTTTAGGCAATCTAAACAGTTGTGCCATAAAATAAGCTTTTGTGAGAATGACATTGTTGATTAACGTTATCTCTCTGGACTTGATTTGTGTAACTGTGTAGATACACACTTGTAAGTCCTTGAATTTGTCCAATTAGTGGTGGTCATCTTCATTGGACAAGATGTTTTAAAGTTGTTCCAAAAGCTTTAATTTGACTAACTAAGCTGGCCCATTCTACGCTGATTTGATGGAACCCTCGAAGATTTAAAAGTTTGTTTTTATTTTAATTACTGCTTGCTCCTTACTCAAGACAATATTTTTTGATAATTGTTTCTAATTTCGAAATATCATCATATTTTCGAAGTACAAGTCCTACATCATCAGTATATACTCTAACGACTGATCGGTGTCCTAATAATGTTAGTTGTGTTAATTTGTCATGAACATTCCGTAAGAAAGGCTCTAAATAGAATTCCAATAAGTTCCTTGTGGAACTCCATATCTTAACTGTATCTGCCTCATCTTCTGACTATTTACCGAAATCTGTACACTAATTCCTGTCACAACATTCTTAACTATATTTAGAAATCGTACATCAATACCAGTTTTCCTCGTAGTTTCAAAAAGAAAATTGTGGTCCTTATGGTCAAACGCTTTATGAAAATCAATAAACTTGATCGCACATTTCATATTAGTCACGGATGGTACAGCAATTATATCTCTATATTCGGCTATTATTTGGAATATTGTTTTGCCAGGCATACATGACTGATGTTGACTGATAATCTTCTTAGCCAATTGCCTACTGTTTAAAATTCTTGAAATTATTTTACAGTCAGAATTTAACAGTGAAATAGGGTGAAAGTTATTTACATTTTTTTCTTTTTTTCCTATACTCTTCGGAATAAATACTGTTGTTCACTCTTTGAATTAAGAAGGTATGGATTTTCCTTGAATAACTTCATTTGCCATATGAGTAAATGCATCAGCAAATATATTCCAGTACCTTTTATAAAACTCTACAGGCAAGTCCGTGAGACTTCTTTATCAGTGATTTCATTTAGAAGCTCGTTATTTTGTTCTTCTGACAATTGTAGCTCAATAACACCGAGGAATTCTTCAAGAGACTCCTCAGATATCTGTCCTGCAGAATGGATATTATCATAATAATTTGAAACTTCCAGCATTATCTCTTTCTGTGATTTAATCACTCTACCATTTGCAGTTTGAATTTCATCAATGAAAGTTCGTCGTCTATTCTTGGTATTCCCCAAAAGGTGATGCAGAGATGTAGTTTCATCCTCCAGTACACTCTTAACCTTGAATTTTAATTTTAGTCCTTCCATTTGCTTTCTCTTAATGGTTAGTAATTTGGCTTTGACTAAAGTCTTCCAAACGAAAGTTGGTCTGAAAATACAAATTCATCCACAATGTGTAATAAAATTATATGTTATTTTTCATGTCTCTAGATCGATGTTGATTGTACTGAATAATAAATGTCCTTAACTTTGTCTTCACCTTGTTACACCACCAGTGTATCACTGTTGCATATCTGTCCACCATACGCATGCATAATGTCCATCCTTCTTTCAGAGTTTCTTCTAAATAATTTTTCTTGTAGTAAAGGTGTGTTTAGGTTCCACTGGTTTCTGAACCTTCTAGTTGGTTACATCGTGAAATTAGTAGAGTGATTAGTGAAATAAGCGGGAGTTATTTCAGCTTTAACCGAGGAGTATTCTAGGCTTTGTGACACACAGATTCTGTCAATTCTACTACTTAATAGAAATGTCACGAATGTGAACTCAACAATTGTGGGGTATTTAATTTCCCAGGTGTCCTTAAGTCTTAAATCTGTGACTAGGGCCTATAATTCATTAGAGACATTGAAGTTACGGGTCTGATCTTTCTTGTTTAAAAATCAGTTAAAATCACCTCCGATTACAAGGTTTTGTGGAGTTTTTCGTAGTAAATAAATTAGTTCTTCTTTAAAAATCCTTGCCCTGTCTATTTTATGGGAGGTTCCTGAGGAGGCACACAGATTAATTAGGGTAATATTGAAAACGTTTATGGCTATTGCTCTGCAAGGCTCTAATATTTCTATTTCTGATATGGGTATCCCTTCTTTGATTAAAATAGCTGTTCCCACATTTGTTTCAAAAGAAACGTTTAGTATTTCAACATATCCCGTAATATTAAAATTAGAGAGCATAACTTCTTGCAACAAAGCAATAGCAGTCCCTGACTCGTATAAAAAAATCCTTCAAAGCAGCATCTTCAGTTCTTATGTTATTCTGTTAATATTTAGAGTTATAATATTATAGGCTTGCATCATTTAAGGAAAAAATCTTTAAAATACATTCTCCTATTAAGATTTACAAAACTTTTTTGACGATGAGAAGCAAAACAGAAAAACTATTAATAGAACAGACAGTAACAAATACATCCTGCTGGCCCTGTAATTTGGTACTAAGATTTTCTTAGAAAACAGTACTCGATTTTAAAATTGCTCTAGATCTCTCATTTCTATGTCGATATAATTAGTAATATGAGGGCTTACATCACCTGGTATGCAAGATGTATGAGACAGATGTATGAGGGAAATGCCCTCCGACTTGAAAAAGACTTTTGTAATTCCAATTAAAAAGAAAACTAGTGCAGACAAGTGTGAAAATTACAGAATTATCAGTTTAATAAGTCATGGGTGGAAAAACTTGTGGAATCTGACATCAGATCAGTTTGGATTTATCAGAAATGTAGGAACACGGGAGGCAATACTCACATTAGGACTTATCTTAGAAGATAGGCTAAGGAAAGGGAAACCTACGTTTTTAGCGTTTGTCGATTTGGAGAAAGCTTTTGACAATGTCGACTGGAACACACTATTTCAAATTCTGAAGGTATCAGGGGTAAAATATAGGTAGCGAATAGTTATATTCAATTGATACAAAAACCAGACAGCGGTTATTAGAGTCGAAGGGCAAAAAGAGATGCAGAAGTTGGGAAGGGAGTAAGACAGGGTTGTAGCCTTTCCCCAATGTTGTTCAATCTGTACATTGAAGAAGCAGCGAAGAGATGGAAGGAGAAATTTGGAGAGGGAATTAACGTTCAGGAAGAAGAAATAAAAACTTTGCAGTTTGCCGATGACATAGTAATTCTGTCAGAGACTGCAAAATATCTGGAAGAGCAATTGAATGGAATAGACAGTGTCTTGAAAGGAAGATATAAGATGAACATTAACATGAGTAAAACGAGGGTAATGGAATGAAATGTCAGAAAATCAGGTAATGCTGAAGGAATTAGATTAGGTAATAAGACGACAAAATAGTAGGTGAGTTTTTTTTATTTGGGTAGCAATATAACTTCTGATGGCCGAAGTAAATGTAATATATAAAGCAGAGTGTCCGTATGTTTGTACGTGTTGCATACAAATCTACAGTTTTGTTCCAATCTTTATGAAATTTTGTACAAATGAGCTTCAATCCATGAGGACGGTCGCCGTAAGTGTAAGAATCACGTACGATATATAGTTCACGAGATATGACATCATAAACAATGAGATGCGCGAAAAACTGCTGCATTTAGCGACAATGCTCCTCATTTTCTCCTAAACCACTGGGCCGATATCAACCAAATTTGGTACACACATTCCTTACCATGAGGTACCAATTGCTGCATGGTTAAGAATCACATACGACACATGGTTCATAAGATATTACGTCATAACCAATAGAAATCGCAAGAAATGCCATATAATGCGGCGAGACTTTCGAATTACACTGTGTGAGAATGACAGTACTTAGCGACTTGCAACAAACGTTAAACATAATTTCAAACCTTTATCAAACTTTTTCTCGCTGGCAACCATAGTAAAATGATGAAAAGAAAAAAGTTTCTCGCTTACAACTTTTCCGCTGTTTATGGAGTAAAACTACGGCTTCCGTTATGACGTTACAATTTATAATTTGTATACTACAAATTGTAGCCGCAGGAAATTTTACATACAGTATACGCGCATATAGTTGATTGTAACTTCTAAATTTTATCACAGTATGACACGTAGTTCATGAGATATGAGCATATAACCAGTAATGTTACTGGGAAAAGGCCCCATCACGCACCAATTTTTAATCTATTACTTCTTTACTACTAATTTTATTCGCAAGAGATTTTACAGCAAATAAATATATATACCTGAATAAATAAACAAATGCCCGGGCAACGCCGGGTTTTCACCTAGTAAGATATAAAATGCAGAATGGCTATGGGAAGAATAGCGTTTCTGAAGAAGCGAAATTAGTTTAAATGTTGGGAAGTCGTTTCTGAAAGCATTTGCCCGCAGTGTAGCATTGTATGGGAGTGAAACATGGACGATAAGGAGTTCAGACAAAAAGATGATAGGTGCTACAGACGGATGATGACGGATGATGAAGATTAGAAGGATAGATCACGTAACTAATGAGGAGGTGTACAACAGCATTGGGGAGAAAAGGAGTTTCTGGCGTATTTTGACTAAGAGAAGAGTCAGGTTGGTGGGACACATTCTGAGACATCAAGGAATCGTTAAGTATAGAGATCAATGGCTATAACCAGGAGCGCGTAAGCTACCACCATAATGCCCCCTCGTTCCAGGGGCTCACGATTCATTCGTGAGTACGTGCTTGGTGAGCACGAGGCCCCGAGCTAATGCTGTCTTCTTTACTTCCCGGACTGCATTTCCTTTCCCCCTCCCCTCCTTTCCTATCCGCACTCCTTCCCCTCCCCACCGGGGGACTGACAACCTCAGTAGTTTAGTCCCCCTAACAATTTCGTGTGGCTCATTGGCCTGGTGCAAGTCTTTCAATTGGACGCCACTTCGGCGACTTGCGTGTCCCTAGCCTACCCCAGTTATCCAACCGGGGAAAGGGGACCTACAGCTTCACGTGGAATCCGAACCACGTGTCGTTTCTGGCGACTACCCGCATCGTTGAGAGGTGAAGGATGGGTTAAAGTGCAAACTGAAAAAATCCGAGGTGCGACCGGGTTTTGAACCCGCACCCTTTCGGTTTCCAGTCGCGTACTTTATCCCAAAACCATCTTTTTTTTCCATCTATCCTTAAACTTACAAACTACTTATGATCTAGCTAATACTAAGAGCGGCACAAATATCCATGCCCGAGGGGGGATTCGAACCCCCGACCGTAGAGGCCGTGCAGACCGTGACTGGAGCGCCACACTCTCCTCGGCCACCGCGGCCGGCACCACTGGGCCACTTAGGCCCCCTATCCCAACTAAACAACCCAAACCTATAAGGGCCGCCTTTCAATTCGTACATCGTCACAGGGGACCACTTACGAAACTGCGGCCGTGACACAACCTAACATTCTGTACTTGCTTTTGCTATTCAGTGATTACCGAAGAAAGACTACACGGGGAATATGGATGCAGTGGCGAACAGTGTCAGAGAACTAATTTGCGGTCGGTAAAGCTACGCGGTGGGAGGAGGGTCGCCGCTTCGGTGCGGACGTTGCGGGCGTGCGTGTCAGCACGCGCGTGTGTGCGTGCGCACGCAACGATCGTGTGCGTCGCGGCGGGCAGCTCATTGTCCGCCGGCCCGCTGCGAATTCATCTCCGGCGCACATGTTTATTTCCCGCCAGGGTACACAAAGCGCTCTTCATTATTTTGCTTTGTCGATGGATGGGCCGGCGATTTTGTGATTCGCGCGCGGCGCCGCTTCCCCCCCTGCGCCCGCTTCCCCTCCCGCTCCCCCCCTCCACCCGCCTATACCTGTCCGCCGCGGCCGCAGGCGACTGTTTGTTCCGATGGGCCGCACGTGCGAAGCAAAACAAGCGCCCGTGTTGACTTTGAGTTGAATCGCTGTTTGCTATTTACCGGATATATTGTGATAACGTGGTATTTCCATTGCAACTCGTTCCCCAGTTTTCAATCAGGATGCGAAGCCTGCGGGGTAGCCGTTGCCGCCGCCGCCGCCGCCGCCGCTGCTGCGTCCGAATGCTAATCCACGGCGGGGAATAAAGATAAATACGGGATTACCATTGTTTATTACGCGCGGGGGAAATCTAAAACGGCTGTTCTCAAAACACTAATCCGGGCTCTGGGGGGAAAAAAAGCGGCGAGAGAGAGAGGGCGGGCGTGCGTTTCGCTGGTCGGGGAAAGAACGAACGCGCGGGCCAACGGCCAGCGCGCTTAAATAATTTATCCGAGCGAGGGCGCGCGATTACCGACCGTAATGGCAGCTCTGGTGCGCGGCGAGCGAGGCGCCCAGGGAAGAACGCCATTCGCCGCGTGGTGTGCCAATCGACAGTTAACCTCGCGCCAGTCACCTTTCGCGCCAGCGACTTGCTCGTATAGCGTGACGGGTGACTATAAGTCCGTTCAGAATTACTTGAGGGTTGCCAGCTACTAGGGAAGCGGTAGAGGGGGAGGCGCGGACCGCAGTCCGCCAATCCCACGGCACCTGCAGCCGCAGACAACCAGTGTTGCCAACAATTAAAGTGAGCTCCCCATCAGTTTCAAGTGCAAAACCACTAACAAAAATGCCCCTACCCACATAATGTTTTTTTTTTAATTATTCTGAAAGAAAACATGAAGTATATTAGTAATTAGTTTCCTTTATTCTTAAGTAATATGCACCTCAGAATGAAACTTTCACTCTGCAGCGGAGTGTGTGCTGATATGAAACTTTCTGGCATATTAAAATTGTGTGTCGGAACCGGGACTCGAACCTGGGACCTTTGCCTTTCGCGGGCAAGCGCTCTACCGACTGAGCTATCCCGACACGACTCACGATGCCACATCACAACTTTACTTCACCTCGCCTCCTACTTCCCAAACTTCACAGAAGCTCTCCTGCGAATCATGCAAGACTAGCGCTCCTGGAAAAAGGATATGCTGGAGACATGGCTTAGTCACAGCCTAAGGGATGTTTCCAGAATGAAACTTTCACTCTGCAGCGGAGTGTGCGCTGATATGAAACTTCCTGGCAGATTAAAATTGTGTGTCGAAACCGGGACTCGATCCTGGGACCTTTGCCTTTCGCGGGCAAAGCGCTCTACTGACAGAGTACCCCGTAGTTAAGTCCCATAGACTTTACAAACATTTGAACATTTGTACTGACAGAGCTACCCCGACACGACACACGATGCCGCCTCACAACTTTACTTCCGCCAGTACCTCGCCTCGTACCAGGAGTGCTAGTCTTGCACGGTTCGCAGGAGAGCTTCTGTGAAGTTTGGAAAGTAGGAGGCGAGGTACTGGCGGAAGTAAAGTTGTGAGGCGGTATCGTGAGTCGTGTCGGGGTAGCTCAGTCGGTAGAGCGCTTGCCCGCGAAAGGCAAAGGTCCCAGGTTCGAGTCCCGGTTCCGACACACAATTTTAATCTGCCAGGAAGTTTCAATATGCACCTCGGTTACACAGTGGTAGAGTGCCACACTACAAATCCAAAAGTCGCTGGTTCGATCCCCAACACGTCCTAGGGTTTTTATCTGTCACTTTCCACTTCTTTCACCTCTGTCAGTATTGCTCATGTGAAAAATACAGAGTAGCACCCGTGGTTCGGAACCCACGTTAAACTGTAGGTCCCCCTATAACTGGCTGGGTAAGTCAGTTCGAAGGTTGGAGGAAGGCAACGGCATACCACCTCCAAACAGGACCATGCTTAGTAAAGAACTGTGGTGTTCAAACCAATCTTCGGATTCTTGACTGCTTTACCTTTTTAATAAAATATTCATAAAACCAATATGATAAATGCAATTCTCACAGTGCGAGCTTGACTTAGGCGTGTGAACAAGTGCTGTCACAATTATGTCTTCCCAGAGCATGTTTTGAAGCAAATTGGCACAACTGCTGCATACCGACACGTAGAACAACACAGCACCTCAACTGAAGAAGAGGCAGAGGACGAAGTGGACGAATTGTTATTATTTTAACCAACATGGGTGAGTAAATGTTTAAATTAGCTTGTTACTGCTACCATAAAATAAGGTGTAGTTGTATAATAAAACCGAATATATTTTATAATTTGGTCGAGTTGACGGATTTTTAAGTGCTTGTCCGACTCATAAACAAGGTAACGAACATTATGTTTAGTATAAATTTTAATTTTATCTTTATTTCTGCAAGAAAACGGAGAAGACCTAACTTTGACGGATGTTTAAATATTTTTCTGACGCGTAAACAAAGTAACGAGTCCAAAGTTTAAAAATAAAATTTATCTTTTTCTTTATTTTGCAAGAAAGTACAGAGATATCTAATTCTGACGGATTTTTGGGTGTTGGTCTGACGGAAAAAATTATCATGAGTTGGCAACACTGGCCGCCGCCTTCTCTCTAGGTGGTGTTGACCACGCCGACCAGGCACGACTGGTAAAGGGCATAAGAAACAGAAGAAAAGAAGAGGAGAGAAAGAGATGAACTCAGGAGGCCGAGTTGAACCACAGTCTACCATGCAAAGCCGCGACACTCCCTGTTGTGAAAGTTGTTACCAACCAGTGATCTCTATACTATCTGGATGGCGATCTCTGACTGACAAAACGTGCCGTCGACTGCCACCGTCGCCATGTTGCAGTTAGTCAAGAAACTAGCTTTAACATTTCACTTCGAAGTGCAGAATTTGTTTTCAGTGAAAAGTATTGAGATTCTTGACGATGGTTAACGTTACCAAGTTAACATTAAAGCAAGGAACTCAAAATTTCGTTTTATGTTCATGATACCTAAGTGTAATCCAGTGTCGTAAATATATCTAAGCACAGATAAGACTTTCTTATTTACGTATTTCCCGATACGAACTCACCTTCTGCATTAAAATAAACGTAATAGAATTTATTTAAACATGAATATCTACAACGAACGTAACGGAAAAATAATGTATACAGACGTAACGTTTTCCCGATAGGAACTCACCTTTTGCATAAGAAGAAACGTAATAGAATGCATTAAACTGTGAATATAGATACAACGAATGCAACGAAAATATCTATCTTCAAACAATACAAGGCCCTTCCCCAGCGAAAGGAATAATTTAAAGCAATTTCAACGACTAGTTTACCTTTCACACCAGAAGGAAAGTAATAAAATTTATTTAAACATGAATGTGGTTATCCACAACTGTATACTTTTATCATTTTTCGAAATTGAAGATTATTTCCTGTATAGCGATTACTGTTACCAACTGACAGCTCCAATGACACTAGCGATCCTAGCGGTGGGCAATTATTTTTCTACATAATTAACCGAATAGTTTATGTAATTTTTGCGTTCCAAACATTAACAAAATATCGAGGGACATAAATAATCGTGACATAAATGTAAAAACACCCGAATTCCCCTGATCAGTGATATAAACAACAATTTGTTCACGAGGAAATACGAATACTTGTATATTTTGTAGCCTACTCTGCTGAAAGTGAAAGAATATAAATGAACGAGTAACATCAATTCCTGTTGTGGTCTGTTCCTATATGCCAGGAACTTTCTTTGACGTGTAAAAATTCGATATGGAGTCAAACGGTTCGAATATTTTTACACTTCACTCGTCTTTGTCATAAACCCATATACTTTTGAGTATAATTATTTTTTATTATAAAACGAATATCTTGAAGATTATTGCCGTTTTTGGTTCTGATGTAGTAACAATTGAGTGATCGGTTTCTGTTTTGTTGGGAAATAGTTTTTGCTTTCGATGATTAACACGTTTGCGACGATTTCCCTTTAGCTACAGCTGTAGTGGCTGATCTGGAACATTTACTAATGTAGGTAATGCATTCTATGTACGGCTCCGTAGCACAGTGGCAGAGTGCCAGACTACAAATCCAAAGGTCACGGGTTCAATCCCCCCAAGGATTTTTATCCGTCACTTTCCACTTCTTTCACCTCTGGCAGCGTTGCTGATGTGAAAAGTACTGAGTAGCACCATGTTAAACTTAGGTCCCCCTATAACTGGCTGGGTAAGGCTGTGGTCACAGTGGCTCCGATATCGGTGGTTATTACCGACGACAGACATCGGCGGAAAACGGCCGATCGTTTCAAATCAGCACTCTACTATGGGCACGTCACAGTATAGCCGATACATCGCCCGAACGTAGAGACTTCGGACGACAGTCGGTGAAATTCAAATCAGTTTGTTATCTTCGGTCAAATCGACCGACTTTCTCACATGCTAGATATGGACAGTGAGAAACTGATATGCTTTGTGAAAGAAAGAAAGAGATTGTGGCACCCAGAAGACGATAAATATCACAATCGGGATATAATTCGGAATCTATGGTCTGATATTTACAGTTTATTGTAAACCCCAGGTTAGTTAAACCCTTTATCAGAAATTTTAGGCGTAAATTATAAACTCAAAAAATGTGTTCAATCTGGAATTGTGGCGAATCTTAATGTTATTGTAGTGGCTCTCTTACGTTGTTTTGCACTGTGATAATCGGGTATTAGCTGTCCATAAATTATTCTTACTGGTTCTGGTGTTATTTAAAAAGGTGATGAGTCTGTTCTGTGAAGTGACCTGCAAATGTGGTGCTGGCCTACGTGTGCTTCCGCTTTTCATTGGTTTCTGTGTTCAAAATTATTCTTAATTTCACACTTGTCTTTCACAAATATACTGAATGACAGTCATTGAAGTTCAATGTACCGTACCTTCATTTCTTTCATGATACTCGTAGGTTTCTGGGTGGCCTATCAGTGTTCTTCATGGATTTAAATACTGAAAACTGCATCCATTACGTATTTTTATGCTTAGCACAACGCATTTCAAGAATTTCTCTCTCTTTTAGTGCATTTTTTACATAAATACATCGTGACGTTTCCATGTGTTTCTATGCAGCTCTTTCGCAGATGTAGTCTTTTTGAGGATACTGTAATGAGGGAAATCGTGGCATACATAATAAAATCTTGGCAACTTATTTACATTCTCAATAGAACGTCTGTCTATATCTGCAGAAGAACAAGAAGAAGTCGAGCAGTAATGTATAAGGCTATTGACAATTTAGATTTAAATAGTCAAACTAATATTGGCGCACAGGAAATTCTTAAAGGACCATCAGTGTTTCGTGGGTGTATTGTGAATTTTGCAATATTTTCTAAGGAAGCAAATCCACAACCTGGTAATCGTTGGTTAACTATTGCTGTATTATTGCAGCATTTTGTTTCGGTCATAACGTTAATCCTTGGAATTTGTGGTTACCATTATATAGGTTGAACAGTAATTATACAGCACCTAAGGCTGAAAGAGTATCAAGGCGGTGGAACAATTTTACTCGTAGTAATTATTTGAGAAGCAGGCACACATAATTTAAGACAGAGGAGAGTGTTGAACTTGAATAACTAACAGATACACGTTGAGGTACGTAATAGAGGTCAAGGAAATCAACATACTTGGCGTTTTTATGTAGATTGTGGTCGTAGAGTTTATCGAACATGAGTTTCGTTTGTAAGCATGTGTTAATTATTTGTGACCCCCCCCCCCCCCCCCCCCTTCATCAGTCCACGCAGAGTGAACTGTAGCGTCAGCCGAGAATCGCTGTCCCGTACATCTGTGACCAGGGACTCAAGAATGCAACAATTTGATTTTATTATTTCAATGTGTGGGGGTATATGTGTGAAGTATTGATGTAAGTAATGTAATCTTCATTACGCCTATTGCTTATGCAGCCCGCATACGAAACATGCGCTGGCCTTGAAGTAGCATCTCCCAAGGTTTTAATTGCATACAAAGAAATTCTGTACGTTTACGGATTTGCACTATAGCTACAGGGTTGGAATTTCAACGGCTACAAAAACTGTTGAAGTATGTGCAGCGATTTTGTCAGTTGGTTGGTTGGTTTGATTTTTAAAGGGACTAAACGGCTACGGTTATCAGTCCCTGATTTGGTCAGTAATGCTAGAAGAGCGTATTCCAACACCAACTTGTAATACGTGGATGTCAATCGCTTCTGAATTTGAAAATATCGCTAACTTCCCACACTGCCTTGGCGCTGTCTACGGTAAGCATATAAGACTGACTTGTCCGTTTGACTCTGGATGAATGTATTACAAAGATTACTTTTCTATTCTGCTTATGGTTGTAGCAGACGTAAAGAACAGATTTGTTTACGTTGATGTAGGATGCTATAGTAAAGAATGCGACTCATCGATATTTAAGAGGCCCAAATTGTGGAGATCGATAGTAAGTGGTTCTCAACAATTATCTGTGGAACAATCTCTTTCAGGGACAGAGAGATCTAAAATACCATACTTCTTTGTTGGAGACGAAGCGTTTGGCTTGCACAAACACCTGTTGAGACGCTTTGGAGGAAAACACTTGGAAGTTGAGTAAAGAATAGTCAACTATCGATTGTGCAGAGCACGAAGATATGTGGAATGTGCGTTTGGCATTCTTAGTAACAAATGACGTGTGTTTCATCGCCCTCTCAGGGAAAAATACTCCAAGAGGAGGCTTGGCAGCAAACAATATCAGAAGTGTGCTTAGCAGATATTTTGTGTCAGAAGTCGGAAGTGTACCCTGGCAAATGTCTAAAACATAATTTGTCAATTGTGAAACACAAGATTGTATGAAATGTCCCTTCTGCGAATAGAAAGTCTGTGTTCTGTAGCCTTCATGAAATAATTTTTTTTTTTTAAACTTTCAATGCTATTTTATTTCTTTAGTTATACCTCGATCACCTTATATTAAGAGAATAAATACACCATGTTTTCAATTATTTACTTAACAAAATTTACGGAAGTAACTAACATTTTTATGGGACTATCGAGAAGTATGAAGGAACTAATGACTAGCTGGTATAATTTTGGGAGGCCGATATCACACGGCCGTAATGTGTTATAAGGAAAAGTAAAATATTTGTCAACTATAATACAAATAAGTCAGCAGTTTAATAAGTCATGGTTGCAAAATACTGTACTGTGTGGCATTCCTCTGGGTGTTGTTAACTATCGTAAACTCCTCTCCGTTGTCGGCAATAGTTTCAGGATTTGGTGAGAGTTTGTTAATTTGGCAGATGATTATAGAGAATTCAAAAAAATTATATAATGTTAACTTGGTTTTACTTACCTTTTGTCAGTTGGTCGGTGTAGTTTCGTGGAGTCTTACGATCTTGACATTCAGTACAGCTATAAATTTTCAGGAGATGGTGTTTCTATTTCACGACTAAAATAACAATTTAACGCAGTATTACGTGTTTGCTTTTATTCTTCTTAAAGCATTTTATTAACAAATTTTTTCACTTATTATTTAAACATTTCTTCAAAGACACCAAAATTTAACTGCTCACCAAGTGTCCAACATGTCTCAGAGACATGGCCCATCTGTCTCAACCTCTTAATTAAAAATAATTTTCATACTATAAAACATTTCAATTAGATAAATATTTAAAAAACTTGTCACTTATTATCTTGATAAACTAAGTATTTCAGTTATTCTAGCTTTATGTGCCATGTTGCGTGGTCTCAGTGCTGCCACATTTCTTTCCAACAGTAAGAGGACAACATACCCTTTTTAATTTTATTAGATTAAAAACACGCGTTCAGAGCTAACAGCAGACCAGTGGCGAGCACGAGGTTGGCTTTGTTATTCAGAGGGGCAGTGTTTCGTTGAAGACGGTTTACAGCTGAGGACTAGTGCAGTTAGGACTGAGGTGTGAACCTTCCAATTATTTTTGCACACGTTACTGCCATTTGGCTGGCACCACCAATGCTAGCATCATCTGGGCGAGAGCATCTGGAGCAATACAATATGCCTCCAAGGGCAGCGTACAATGCTTTGCAAGGAGGATAGATTAGCAAATGTATGAAAGACAGACCCCTGGGACTACCACATCTGGCAGAGAGCTGACAAACGCCAGGGTGGCAATGCTACGACATAGGACAGTGTATGCCTCTGGCGCTAAGCTGGCAGGTGCCGCAGTTGTACAATAGCGAGGGAGTTTGGCCGTTTGCTGGTAATAACTTGCTGGCCATGTTTTCGGCAGTGCCTGAAGTCCATCAGCCACTACCGTGAGAACGCTGGATGTAAGGGCGAGGCCCAACTGGTGGAAATGTAGGAAAGCTGGCCATTGGCTGCTGTTTTATAGTAAGGGGGTTCACCTGTCTGACTCCCAAACACAAGCTGTGATTGGCTGTTCTTTGGCACCTCGCTGGGGATTGGCATTTCTGTAGAGATAGGCGGAGCCTTGAGGCTTTGCAGAGAGGAGATGGAGATTTTAGGAGTAGAGAGAAGAAGACTAGTGTTTGGCAGCCAAGGAGAGCACACACTTCTCAACTGCTCTCAGTTTACATTTGTCTTTGAGTAGCTGTATTTTGAATTTGTGGTACAACTTTTGGAGTTGCTCCAAAACTTGTACTAATAGCGCCGAGTATTGGCAAGCCAAGAGCAAGGTCAGCCTGCCTGATATTAGACGCTCCGACCCACTAATTGTGATTGTCACAGTTCTGGTGTCACCTCTGCCTACAGTACATTCGTGTATCACACTTAAATTGCCTGTAGTGGCACGACATAACCGAACAAGTGAGATTGTAGGCACCGAGATCTGCCGGGTTCGAAGCTGCATGATATTATTTAAATTTCGCTTCTGGAATACGAAGCTGAATTATCTCTGGGTCCGTGACTTGCAGCTATCGGTGCACACAGCCACCATCCAACCGTCGTGTTGCTGACATCATCAGCCAGCACAGTTTTGGTAGAGTATTACGTGCATTTGCAAGTGTTCCAAAGGGTGTTCACGTTTTCAGACTATTGAAAACGTTAGGTAAAGTCTCATAAATCTGGTCTTGGAATATTCCTCTTGACTACGTCATGGTTTCCAGTTAAATGTGGGTTGTCACAAGTGTTTAGAATCAGATACAATTATCATCGACTTACCAGTCACTTGCTGTAGGAGTGTATATTCTGTTTTGAAAATTATGTTCATTAAATTTGATCTGTGTTCAATTGAATGTGAAATTTGCTCTCAACTCTTGACTTCAGAGAATAAAACGCGTAAACCAAATTTCTTTACTCAAATCAGTTAGACCCCTTTACACAATTTTGGATGGGTTTTATTACTTGGAAATTAAGAGCATAAATTAATTAACTGATCAATAGTGGGTCAGCCACACCTATCCTTTAATATCAAGTGAACAAACCATTTGCATACTGTCCTTTCTCTCCCCTTCCTTGCGCCCCCTTTCAACATACCCACCATAAAACCTTTCAATGCTATGTGCTTGTAAATGAATTTTAAGATGAGTGGTAGTTACAATGTTTATTTTAACTTTGGTCAATGGCAACTTTCCCCTTACAATTAACAGTGTATAATTTTGTTAATTTATCTGACAGGTAGATAAAGTTCATATGTGTTATTGGATGGTATGTTATTTTAGCGAGCGTATTATGGTGCAATTAGTTTATCTGTTTGTGATTGGATTTTACATTGTTTTGAAGAGTGTAGTTATCTGATTACTCATTTTGTATTCTTTATTATTTTTGTGAGTATTTGATTCATTATCAGTGCTTTTACAACAGTTCTAATGAAGTATTAGGATTCATTGGTACATTTTTATATGAGAATTTCATTATTTCTTCATATCTGATCATTGATTGCAAACTGTAGCTTTGAGGTTTTAATCAAACAGAGTGTGTGTCGAGTCTGTATAGTATTTACCTTACATGAAATGAATTTGGTTGCCACAGCTTTGCAAAAATAAAAATTAAATAATGAATCATCTATATGAGAGTTTTTGTATATGCTTCTCAGTTAACACAGCTTATCACAAGTGTTCCTATAAGTTTAGTTCTATAATTATGAATGCTATGGTACTTTATACCAATGTTATAGCTATGACACATTTCCGCATTGTGTAAGAGATTTATCAAGAGTTAAACTCCTATTTTCGAAATAAATTTGAAGTTTTGAGTATTCTAATATGAAGGGTAAAATTTATACAATAAATATTTACTAAAAAGTGGCACAAATACATTTGCAAGGAAAACTAGACTTAACACCAAATAATTCAAATATGACAGGCAGCGTGGTGCAAATCTGCTACCAGTGATGCACTCTCCAAGAAAACTTTGTTTGGGTAGACATAGCTGTGAACTAGAAATTCAGAACCTTCACTGACATCACTGTTAAAGTTTAAATGAGGAATAGCTAAAGCGGAAATATGGCATCTCCATTATTGCGACCACAATGAATATTTAAAGAAAAGTGATAGCATATTTGCACCAATGCTGCCGCTCAAGGTTTAATAAAGGTGTTTGGTTGTGCAGATATGGAAATGTTACAACTGGTAAGACTGTCATTTCTATTGTGGCATATTTTTACTGAAAATCTGATAACCACATAGGCCCTTAGCTAAGTCTGAGATTACTTCCACTTACTTGTGCCAGACTGCTTCTGCTTTTCTTTCGTATTTGCCTCCCTTGGCTAACTCTTACTCTTTCGACCCCAATGGTATTATGTTATGGTGCCTGAGTGTGTCTTTCATTTTTCTGTTCTGTTTTCCAACAATCAAAGTTTTATAAATGACTCTGTAGCCTGCACAGGCTGCCGATACCTATTTGCAGAAACAAAACTCTGGGAAATGTCCACTGAAGTTTGGGAAATCAATCATGCCTTAAGATTTCAAGGCAGCTCTACCAACAAACGCTACTCCTACATCCTAAAAGGCATGAATCGTGAGACACCTAAACAACGCATGGCATAGAAAGTGTCTTTAGGTTACAAAGCCAACGGGAGAGAAAGAAAGGTGAGCTTATTTCCAGTGCCTTTAAATAAATCTGTATAAAAATAAAGATTTTTTTTTACTTACCCAAAGCACAGGCTCGCCAATAGACACAAAAAGAACAAATAAAACACACACACAAACATTCAAGCTTCCACAACTGTTGGAAAAGAGGAAGGAAGGAAGGAGGGGAAAAAGGAAAGGATGTGGGTTTTAAGGGAGTGGACGAGAGGTGATTTCAATCCCTGGAGTGGAAGGACTTACCTTAGGGGAAAAAAAGGAAGGTAAACAAATACACACACACACACACACACACACATACACACACACACACACACACACACACACTGCCTAGGCAGACATTTGTAGAAATAAATCAGATTCAATAAATCTTTGATGTAAGTGGAATAATGGATGGGGAAGTGAAAGCTTCATCCACTATGATAGGCAATGTAGCTGGACCAGGTGGTGGTGGTTTTGTAAAGTCAGTTTCAGATGGTCCTCCTGGTTTGGAAAAGTTATTATTTGTGATTGCAAACTTGAGTCAGGAATTAAACCAGAAGATGGATTAAAACAAGCACGATTTAAATAAGAAAATGGATGAAAGGAGCCGTGAATTAAATTGGAAAATGGATGAAAACAACAGTAATGTGTGACACGAATTTGCTGCATTAAATAATACTTTAGTAGATTTAAATAAGAAAATTGGTAAAGTAGAAGCTAATTGCAATAATGAAACAAACCATAGAAAAAATGTCAATATAAAAGTAAATGAATTTCATAAGTCCTGTGTAACTAATCAAGATACAATTACCTTATGCGAAAAAAGATAGTATGCTAATTAATATTCTGTTAAAATTAATTAAATTCTTTTCTCATGATATTAAAGTAGGTATTACCATAGCAAGTGTACTGTGAGCAAAATGATCTGTAGCTGTGTGAGAAATTTGTACCTGTGACCATGAATTTAAAGCATTATGGTATTGAAAAAAGAAGTTCTAGAATTTATATGGTTCTGGCTGTATTGAAGTAATGAAAGTAAAAACTGGTAAGTTACTGTGGACTAAGGTTGTGGAGATTTGTTGTGGCTTTGGCAGGATTTTCATAATTTTCTTTGGTAGGGTATTGAAATGAATATTGATTGAGTAATGAGGTAGGGGAATATTATGAAGATATAGTTAAGAGGTGAGATATGGTGAAGAATATTAATTGATAAGATGAAGAATATTTTTGAGATGTGGTGAGTAATTATGAGAGATAATGAAGTAATGATATTGAAGGGGTGATGTAATGAAGCATTTTGGAGTTTATTTCCATCTGCTTGCATTACTGAACTGCCTGACACTACTGTTGCACAATAATAGATATGAACGTAATTAGTTTATCATCATTTTCTTTTCCTAAACTTCTGTTATTCTTTTTTATAACATGACTAGCTGAAGGCATTTTCTATTATTTTGTATCACAGAAGTTTGTTTAATCAGTAAATTTTAATTAGTTAATGCCAGAGGTATATATGTATAGTATGCTAATTAATATTCTGTTAAAATTAATTAAATTCTTTTCTCATAATATTAAAGTAGGTATTACCAAGTTTCACAAGTAATGTTAGGAAAGTTTTGCCCTGTTTAGTTTCTGTATAATTACCATTAATTACGAAAGTATTGTTGATAAACCTATTTTGTTAAATATGTAAATGAAATACTATTAATTTTAAATTAATTTAATCTGTATTATTTATGCTATCTTTTATTATAGCCAGTTGCATGTAATTGTTTACTTTTCCATTATAGTTAATGTAATGAATTCAATTAACAATACATAACTTACAGTATCATTGTTTGAAAGATATAAATAGGACGACTCTTGGCATATAATAGAATATTGTTTCATGCTCCTTCTGATGTACAATCTATGTCAGTTCAGAATATTGTTTCGTCCATGGTCTGAGGCACAAGCCCCGCAAGTTCAGAGTATTATTTCGGCTGTGATTTGAGGTACAATTAAGTAATAGTTCGTCAGTGTTATTCCTTTGGAAAGTTTTTCTACCAGTATTATGAATGGACCATGAATATGTTTGCCACATTAAAATGTACACCTCAAACTTTTGTATTCCACACATTAACTGTGTACATTCATATTATTGATCTGAGGAATGTGCATTCCTGGTCACATTAATTGTAATTAATGAGACTTGTGGGCTGGCCATAAATGGGAACAATTGTGCATTTATGAATCATTAAAAAATGTCAAAGAACTGCAATTCTGTGTGTTGCCTACATTATTTGTAGCAGATTAATTTTGCCCCATAAAATTTCAGTCAGCCGCTACCGAGGGCATGAACAACAAGAACAGCAAGAATCATCGATCTACGACCAGGAATGACACAAACTAGAAAACTGGCAAACTAAAGACAACACAGAAGAAGAATGGCAAACTCTTAAAGATATTGTATGCAGAGTAGCAGGAGAAGCTCTCGGTAAAAAGAAAAGAATAAGAAAGAAAAGGCCAAAAAATTTGGAATGAAGATATAATGAAAGCTTTCAAAGAAAAACAGGATGCATATATGAAATACTCAAACAACCCCACTGATGAGAAGAAGCAATTCTATAAGGAGAAAAGAAATTAAGTTAAGTGTCTAGTAAGAAAAGCACATCAAGAATACTGGGATAGGTTTATTTCTAATATCGAACACGATATCCATGGAAGACAACAATGGCGTATAATGTTTTAAAAACCTTAAACACAACAGAAACAGAGAATATGCAAATAAATAGTACTGAACAACAACAATGGGTAAATCACTACAACGAATTATGGTATGATCAGTGGTGGCAAGTCCTATGTGTTCACTGGTTGAGTGAATCTCCTGAAAAAAGCTCGTCGTGAGAAAAAGTAAATAAATAAAATAAAAAGTTTTTTTAAAACTATCATTCTTCGTTTAGTTGTTCTATCTCTCTCTCCCTTTTATATATATATTAAGCTCGTTTCATTCCCACCCTTAACAGGGGTGGGCAGGCTATTTTAGTGCCTGCATCACACTTTCTAGCCACGGAAAGGTTTATTACATTTATATTTTCCTTATTACATTATTAAAGGCTTGCATTTAGTGCTGTTTCTTCATTTGAGTATTCACAATTTCATATTTTGCTACAAATTTTACAATTTCAGTTGCAACAACTTATTTAAACATGAATTAAAAATTTATGGTTCTTACAATTTAAGGGCAATTCATATAAGCACTGTTAATGTTAGATGGTGGTGTGGTGGGTATTCTATCAGGGTGCACAACATCGAGGCCTTTAGTGCCCAGCCAAAATCAGTGCAAGACGAGTGTAAAACGTAACATAAAAGATTAGTGACGTAAAGGACTTCACAAGTAGTTCCTTTCTATCACGGGTGCCAAAAATACAAGTGTAGTAGAAGCTTCAGAGCAGATAGTAATGGTAGGCAGATCACACAAAAAAAGGGTGAGGCAGTCACTCTGGAATGAACTAAAATCTCCAGCCCAGAAGCTTAGGTCAGAGTGCAGATGAGTCACAAAACTTTAAAATTTGGCCACCCTCATCTCATCAGCAGCTAAAATGGAGGGCAGATAATGACTAAGATTAAAATCTGCCCTTGCAGCATGATACGAACAGCACTCAGTTAAAATGTGGTATACTGTAAGTTGCACGCCACAGGCATCATGAAAAGGGGCTTCCTCCTGGCAAAGCAAAAATTTGTGTGTCAATGGACAGTGACCTATTCAGAGCCACTTCAGTGTCACTTCATGCTGTCTCAGTGCCTGGCAGGAGGTTCACCATGGAGAGCAGTGGGTTTCACTGGGCGCAGCTTATTACCTGTCATTGACAGCCATGTTTCATCCCACAACTGAAAGGACCTCCATCGAACAACAGAGAGGACAACATGCAAGGGAATGGCAGATTGTATTACATGATGGTCACTGCAGGCTGTCTTTGCAGCCCCATCAGCCACTTCATTTCCCCTGATGCCCACATGAGCAGGAACCCAGCAGAATGACACCTTTTTCCACCGGCGATGGAGGGTTGGTCCTGTATGAATTGTGGAATCTTCTGTTGTGGTTACGGGATCTTCACTGATTGTAGTGCGCTGAGGGAATCTGAACAGATAAGAAAGCAATTGCCCTGAACAAGCCACAATTCCTCAAGGGCTTTCAAGATGGCATAAAGCTCTGCTGTAAAAACAGAAATGGCTGTGGGGAGGCGAATCCTAGTAATATCAGGGAACGCTATGGAACAACCAAGGGAATCCCCATGCTTGGAGCCATCAGTGTAAACAACCATAAAGTCGTGATGCCTATCTAAAATGTTAAAGAACTCAGATCAGCATATAAAATCGGGAGTGCAACCTTTCTTAAAATTTGCAAATTCTAAAATAATGATGGGCCTCTGAAGGAGCCAAGGAGGAAATCTGCACCAACCATGAGATAATCCAGTAAAATCAGGTAAATCCATTCATGAAAGACAGTCCTTCAAGCGAATCCCAAAAGCTCCAGTTGACCGCTGCCAAGTTTGAAACAGCCTTTCCGTAGGATGCTGGGCTACACTATGGTATGCTGGTGTGTGTAAGCGTCAACAGCGTTTTGTATCCCTGGCGCCCCATGAGAAACTGTTGCCTGATGGATAGAGGCGGTTCAGCCGCCTTGGCACAGAGGCTGGGAATGGGGCTAGTCCCAAACACCCCAATAGCCATCCAAATCCCTTCATTGTACACCATGTCTAGCATCTTCAAATAAGAGGGTCTGACAGAGCCATACACCGTGCATCCATAATCAATGTGAGAACACACAAAGGCCTAATAAAATTGAAACAGACAGGTTCTATCTGCACCCCACAAATTGTGGCTGAAACATTTTAAAATACTCAGTGCTTAGAGGCACTGTTTCTCCATGTCCTTGAGATGTGGCAAGTATGTGAGTTTCGAGTAAAAAAATCATGCCCAGAAACCTCTCTGTTTCTTTAAAATGAAGAACAGTGTCCCTCATCCGCAGTTCAGGTAAGGGTAAAATATTATTCAGACAGCCAGGCAGCCCTGAGATCACTGGCAGCTCCTGCAACAAGGTCTAAAATTGTTGCAGAATGTCACAGGGTTCTGGTGGAGCTAGGGGAAAGCAATAGAGTAAACCTATTGTGGGTCCCTGGCCACTCGGGGATCAGTGGCAATGAACATGCTGACCGATTAGCCAGGATGGGGGCAGAGACTCCATTTATTGGACCGGAACCTGTCCTGACAATCACCAAGGCAATGATCAAATTGGAGCTACGTAACTGGCTCAGAAGACAGCACGTAGAATATTGGACCAAAATCTACCAACAAAAACATGGCAAGGTAATGATGCCAAAGCCATGTTTTAAAAGAAGCTCTGCAATCCTGTACCTGAACAGGAGAGAGATTAGACTCATGGTTGGATTGCTGACAGGCCATGGGAATTTCAAAAAACACCTACATACAATGGGAATAACAGAAGAGGACCCTAAATGTAGGATCTGTGGTGACGGTGATGAAACTGCATCACATCTAATCTTCGAATGCATTGCATTGGAGAGTAAAAGGCGCAGAACATTTGGGACAACTAGACCCGAAGAAATTGTTTCTAATAAAGAACTGGTAAACGGACTCCTTGCTCTGCTCAAGGGCATTGGTTGGCTTTACTAGATAAACAGGGAGCAATACCGCACAATAAACTTAGTTTTGGTGCAGGCAGTGGCGGGTTAGACCAAGACTGTTTTGGCTTCCCTGGAAAAATCAAATCAAATCAATCAAGGGTAAAATATAATGGGCATGGTAAAAAAGAACACACAGACATCTCGATTGAAAAATTAAAACCGCTCTTCTTCGCCCAGTCATCCAATCGTCAAGGATTGAGTTGCAACTGAAGAGTTGTCGCTGCAAGGCTAGAAGAAGAGCAAACGATTGAGAAGACATTAACAAAGCGAGAACACTGAACAGGACTTTTGACAATGGACATAAGACTATTAATGGCTATGGCAGACAAAGTAACACTTAAAACACTACCCTGAGGGACACCATTCTCTTGTTCAAAATGATCAGGAAGGGCGTCACCGACTCGATACTTAAAATATTGTGGAAAAAGAAAAGACATAATAAAAAGGGGAGACAAGCACGGAATCCCCATTCATGGAGCTGCTTGAGGATTAGATGCCTCCAAGTATCGTAGGCTCATTCAATGTCAAAAAAGATACTCAAAATGTGCTGCCAGCACAGGAAAGCCTGTTGTATAGCTGCTTCCAGGAATGCCAGGTTATGAAAGGTGGATCAATATTTCCTGTACCCACACTGAAAACTGCTAAGGAGTTGCCTGGATTCTAAAATCCAGATAAGGCGGTGGTTGACCATACATTCTAATGTCTTTCTCCACACAGCTAGTGAGGGCTATGCTACGATAACTACTCAGACTTGTACAGTCCCTCCCCAGGTTTAAGACTGGAACTAAAGCCGCTTCACACCACAAGTTGGGAAAATGACTTAAGCCCAAATGACATTAAAAAGTGAGAGGAGAATTTTTCTGTTCTGTCAGGTGCTTCAGCATACTCTAATATATCTTATCTTGTCCAGGGCACGTATCACGAGCAACAGACAATACAAAATCTAGCTCCCACATGGAGAAAGGACAGTTATATTCTTCTACAGTGGTGGACCTGAAGTCCAAACTGCCCTTTCCAGCACCCATTCTGTGGCGCTGGAAAGCAGGATCCTGCTGGGCAGTGGAAGTAGCAGTGACAAAGTACTCCGCCATAGTTTGCGCTATGTCTCGTGCATCGGTGTTGGAGAGTGCCATTCGCCATTACAGCTGCTACTGGGCACTGTTCTCTTCCAGATATCCTCCTCATGGTCTCCCATACATTGACAGAATACAGGCAGTGCTGCCATGATCTCTTCTTACTCTCCCTTATTGCGCCATTTTGCCCTTGCTAACCAAAAGGCCGCAAGATTCTCTGCAGTTGGCCGGCACATGAATTTTCGCAGAGCCGCCGTCTCGGCCTGTATTGCAAAGCTGCATTTTTCAGTCCACTAAGGGACATGGTGCCATTGTAATTGGCCCATGGACTGGGGAATGGATGCTTCAGCAGTACGATGGATCGCTTGGGTAATACAGTCCACCTATTCCTGGATGCTGTCACGTTGCTCAAATTCAGCAAGTTGGCTGAACAAGGTCCAGTCTGCCTCAGGAAGCACCCTTTGTGGCCGGGTTCTGGCGGGTACCACTGTGTCTGGCAGATGAATCCAGAAGGGGAATTGGTCACTGCTATGTAAGTCTGTGTCTACTTCCCACTGAGCAGAGTGGGCATGGGCTGGAGAGGAGAGCGAAAGCCTGTATTTAATAAATGTGCTCTGGATGACAGGAGAATCCTTTCAACTGCTCTACCCCTGGGGCGGGTTGTGGTAGAGCCCCAAAGCACACTGTGTGCATTAAAATCATCACACAGTATGAATGGTTGGGGGGAGCCAAGTAATCAGATCACAGAGAGAATCCTCATTGAGCGCATCATGGGGGGGGGGGGGGGGCAGGTAAAGCGAGCATATAGTCAAACAGTGCCACAAATGCACAGACACTGCGACTGCTTGCCTTGACTGGCATCTCTGTCCCATTTTGCATTTTGCACATGTCTGCCTTTGTGTGTGTGTGTGTGTGGTGTGTGTGTGTGTGTGTGTGTGTGTGCGCGCGCGCGCGTGCCTATGTTAGTGCTTCACGTGTGTATTGAGGTTTATTGCCTGTTGTCTAGTTGTATTGGTGTGATTGTGTTATTGGTCAATTGGTCAGGGGTGTTGTTAGTGCCAGGTCTGGGAAGGTTCTCGTGGTGTTCTCAGTTACTGTAAGCACTGGGCTAATTTGTTTGAAGTTAGGGAGTCTAATAGTGCATGGTTTTGTGGTCAAAGATTTCTAGGTCCAGTCTTTTGTCAGGAAGTGCGTTTTGTAATTCACGTGAAGTTTGGTAAGTCGTAGCGCAACCACTTACATATAGGTGGCATTAGCTGCAGTGTTGCAATGTGCATGTGCAGCTGAGCTTCAAATTTTTTTCTGAACCCCCTGGAGGCAGCATATGGGCACTCTCGCGCCAGGGAGGGGTGAGGGGTTAACGCCGCTTTTAACATTGATGTTGGAGGTGGTAGACATACCAGCTCCTGGCTGCTCGAGCTCTGGTGGTTATGCACACATTGTCCTGAAGCAAGACAATGGAGCTACTGCGCACTTCGCCTTGTGCATGCGCAAATCCTCCATGAAGGTAACATCCGCCTTCATAATTGGTTTTGGGCATTGAAGATTAATCAAAAACATGTTATATTTGGTAAAATATCTTATAACTATGAATTAAAGATGCATCAACAGTAAAAGCCTTCAGAAGATCCAATCACGAATACTAATGAAGTCAATAGTCTAAAAACATAGCAAGTTTAGCCATGTGGACAGCAGCACCGCACGGTGTTGTGGAAGGTAGAGTGTTCGAGACCAAATGCAAGCATTTTTTTTTTTTAAAAACCCAATCCTATTTATGGGAAAAACAATGTTGGATGTTTTTTAGAAAATGTGTCATGATTTTGAGGGTAAAGGACATTTATACTCTTCTTGTAACAAATATTTAATTACTGTATGGTGACGAATTACAGTGTTGATATATTTTATCAATTTGATTTAACAGATGCCTAAGTGAGGCATAACAGCATAGGTTAATGCCGCGTTGTTTTCATTCTCCCTGGTGAGGGGAATACAGATTAAGCTGTGAGTACTAAGGGATGAATGTAGTTGACTCATATGTGCAATCAATGTGGCACATGGAAGTTTGGGACGGTCCTGGAGTCACGTTCAGGTAGCCTAGTGGTTAAGGTGACTGCTCGCGAAAAGCGGAAAACATGGGTTCGTGTCAGGTCAGGTCAGGGGGTTTGAATCCCCCCGTCGGGCATGGATATTTGTGCCATCCTTAGTATTAGCTAGTTTGTAAGTTTAGGGACTGATGACCCCGTAGTTAAGTCCCATAAGCTCTACAAACATTTGAACATTTTTTACTAAAACAAATAGCGCAAAATTTGACTTGGAAATCTCTAAAGAAAATAAAAACTAAGACAATGGCCTTCATGGGGAAAGAACCAATTAGAACCAAAATAATGATAGATCAGAAGACTTTAAGCAAGTAAACCATTTCAATTACCTCAGATGTGAAATGACTCATGGCTACAGCGAAGGTATTGAAATTAAGCTTAGTAAATTTTGCTCGGAGTGTGTAATTATTAACCGAAATCTAAAGAAACAAAACCAAAAAAGGCACCCAGCTTAAATTCTAAAAAACTGTCTTAGTTCCCACATTGGAAGTGAGACCCGCGTGATTACCAAGAAGCATGAAAGCCATTTTCAGGCACAAGAAATGAAATTCCTGAGGGGAGTCAAAAGGTTGCACAAGGAAACAGAGGCTAAGAAATCAAGGTATTAGAGAAGAATAGCAAATCTTTAACCTAAATGATAAAATCCGAGAGTACAGAACAAAATGGAACAAACATCTAGTAAGAATGGAAACAGAGACTTCCCTTAAAGGCAAGCAATGATAAGTGGAAGAGAGAGAGAGAGAGAGAGAGAGAGAGAGAGAGAGAGAGAGAGAGAGAGAGAGCGCTACGAGTACTGTAACAGGCAACTCCTGCCTAATACCTGAAGAGAAGAAGAAGAACCTACTACAGTCATTCCATGAATGTTAATCTCCAGTTATACTGTTTTTATTGAAACAGTATTGCTCAAGTGAGTGACGAGTTTTGCAGTTGCTTTGGCTGTGGTAGTCTGGCCACATTCATTCTTGATGCTCACTGGTTTTGGTTTTGCCCACTATTTCTCTTAATCAATGAGGTTTAACTTTTTTTTTGTATGCACTGTTATTACCGAGGATACTGTTGGTAGCGAAACATTAAACACTACAGCTGTTTTCATCGCAGATACTTCCACTAACTGTGCTCCATCAAAGTGGCCCCTTGGGACATATGAGAAATAACACATTTCACCTTAATGAAGTTTGTCATAAATAATATATCCCTTTTTCCAACAAACAGCTAAGTTCATACATACAGTTCTAGGTAAAAATATCTACACAAGGACTTAAAAGCATTTACTTTAGTTCTAAAAGCGGTCCCCTAATCAACAACACACATGTTCAATAATTTACCAGCAACCAAACAACTAATCTAATCAAACTGTTACAGAATGAAATGTATAACATACTGCAAGGTAATGTCCAAGACTTTGTATGTCAATTGTGTGTGGTGTTCACATCTCGGTATAAACACAGACACAATTGTCACAACTTTTAACAAGATGTAGTATACTGCATGGTGTGCATATTTTGTCCACTTTCTGTACGTGTCCACACTGCAAAATATAATGTCCAAATTATAACCATCAAATATTAAATGGGAGTAAGATTTTTTCTCATAAAAAACAAAGTATAGTGTTTCAGAAGTTTTTTTATTACACAGCTTTCCACTTAAACTTTCCACGAGTCTTTGGCATTCAACATGCTATTGAAGAATTATTGTGCTATATCATGCCAAACGACATGTAAAGAGAGCTGCTGTTAACACCCATGTGAAATTTTAACAAGTAATACTTTTTTTATTTATTGTTTGCCTATTATTTGCACTCGACTAGAAGAATGCTATGCAATGCTTATCACACACATTGTTATATTAACATTATGTACACAGCAATGAAAGAAAAACAATGCACATACTATACAAACATACATTTCCTAATCATAAAAAAATAAATTACTAATAAAGACATGACCCCCTAGTTCTTTTTAATTAGGTACTAAACATAAACAGTCTATGTCAAGGAGGAGATGCCTTCATTTATGCAATTCCTGTGTATACAGGTCTGTATAATACAAAAATGGAATGCAAAAATGCTGCTCTATTAATGTTATACCCAATATCACTTCTACTTCATTTTTTAGTCTTAGTGTCAGAGGGCTAAATTACAATGACTTTGTTACATATTTAAATTATCATTACAGTGGTCACAACACACAGAGAAGCGACAGAATAGTAGTGCTACAAAGACAAAATAAAACATCTGAGCAGTTTCCATGCTTGTCATTTAGCTTCCACTTTTATTTCTCTTCCACTTGTAATCAGAGAAAAAAGCCTTGTATATTGAAATTAATTTCTTACAGAAATAAATTTTGAACAAGAAATTTATTCAACACATTGTTAATTAAATCTGCATGGTCTCAAAACTGCTCCAAAACTCCCTTAAACTTAATATGCCAGTCAACAATTTCCAGTCTTTTTTTCTGATTCACTTCAGACTTGAGTACAGTAACACTGCAAGAAATATACATTCTCGGCAGTTTAACCATTAGTTTTCAAGTAGAGTCCTCTTCATTTTCAAAATGTTATAAATGATTGACTCTTGTTGACACTACAATTCCAAATAAATTAACATCTGAGTTCTCAACAACCATGATAACCAGTACTATTATTTATAGAAGATCAGTTCCATACTCAATAGTAAGTTCCATTATATTACTTTTTCTCTTTTCTAAACAGGAAGGTAAAAGGAGGAGGAGGAGTAAGTTTCATTTCACAATAATTTCTATAAACAACCAAATTAAGTAGCACATACTTGGCTTATACACAGTGTGTGTTTGTTTATAATGGGCATTAGGAAAATAGAGAACTGACCCAAGAGTCTTACTGCCTGCTAATTTAGTGAAAGTCTATTCTACCAAATAAACTACAAAATCTTGAGATATGATACCAGAAGAGTTAATAAAATTAAGGAACCTGGAGGTGTAGTTCATACATGTAATATACAAAAGACAATAAAAGAAACTGTTGCTCCATAGATAACTGGGTGTAGTAGGAAACAGAAAATGGTCTGACATGAACCAAAAGAAATTTATGTTTGCTACTTAACACTTATGTGGACACTAAAAGACAATGTGCAAGGAAGAAATCAGACAGCAAGTTATAATGACCAATTTAAGAAATAAAACAATCATTTTGCCCATTAAAGACACGCAGTTCAGCAAAAATCATCACTGTACAATAAATAATCTATAATACACAGTGTCATTCACACAGTAATCCATTTAAATATTTCTGAAAGCACTTCGTAATCTACCATTGTTATTGGCATTTAAGACAAGTGTGGGGCCATAAAAATTTTGATTTTTTAAAATAATTACCTGAAAATAAGTGATCTGGAATGTCCTCAAGAGAAGAAAGAGACAGCAAGTCAGTTGAAGAAAAACAGTGTTTCATAAATGATGAATGATATACTGTGGGCAATTTTTTGTTGTTGTAAATAAAATGATATAAAATTAATAACAAACTACTAGGAAGACACAAAACAATCTCAGTATACTTAAACTACCACAATTCAGAGGTAAGAAGTAGAATTACTTAGGAAGGTTAGTCAATCTGTATGTTCCAGAAATATGATTAAATAGGTGTGTGTAAGTATATCTAAAGGAATGTGATAAAAAAATAGCTTATATGAATGTGTAATAGCAACAAAATAATACCACTGACAAAATGAATAATTATATGAAAATTAGATTTTGCATTATTCAGGCAATAAGGATTATTAATTTACATTTAAGTATAAAAGTTGTACCACTTTTATAATATACATTTTATTGAAGTGCACTCTTTTTTTTAAAAAATAGCTCCAACAGCAAATGAAAGTATTATAGTGACTTCCATCCCATAACCCCATGATTCTTCCTTATTATATAGTGTCTAATTTCTATTTCTACAAGTCTCAAGTGGATTTGGTTTTTCCAAGGTTAGTAAATTGTTGATTGTATACATCAAGTATGGTGTGTGTGTGTGTGTGTGTGTGTGTGTGTGTGTGTGTGTGTGTTCGTTTTTCCTGAACTATTTTATTTTTATCTCTTCAGTTCACCTTCTTTTCTTATGTTTTTCATATTAGGATCCTGAAGTTCGGAGTACACGTCACATGCAATGGGAGATAAAATGTCCAAAAATTTCTAGCTAAACAAAGACTGGTGTTAATCACCAAGAAAATGAAGCAACAAAAACCAAAGGAGACTTTTATAAGATGCATTTGTACATCAGATGACTAGCTAGATGAGTGGCAGCTCTTAAATGAAATGGTGAAATTAGATTACATTAGCTGTTTGTTCCATAGACCCATATTGAGGAGATCTTAAAGGATCTGGAACATGTCATATAATGAAATGTTAAGAACAATACATAGAATACTAAAATGTCTGCAAAACTATGAAAGAGGATTCTGCAAGAAAGTAATATTTTGAGAAGGTGGATGTAACTACAATGCCATATTAGATCAATAATTGCAGAGTATCTATTTTTTGTGATACTTTAAGATTGTCAAGCTTTATGATGAGTATCACAAATGAAGTTGTTCAAAACAGTAGTGTGTGTGCTTAGATTTATGTGACACAGAAAATGATTTGCTGTATTGAGAAAACATTTTATGATTAAATGTTAACTGTTTATACGCCTCAAGAACTGCATGTTTAAATAATAAATTAAAAAAAAAATGAACTTATTAGTAGCAGACAATAAGAAACAAAATTTATCTTTCGGACTCCATAAATTTTATACTGCACTGAGATGACATGACATTAAAATTGTCAGTGTGCATTCCCTGTGAGCAGCAAAGATTTGTATTCAAGATGTTGAGTTTGAGTCAAAGCCCAGGACACAGATAGCTTAAGAAAGTAATCATTTTTGTTAGGGAGGGAATAGAAACAAAACAGATATTTTAAGGGGCAAATGATGATACAGGACTACTTTTACATCAGTGTATACATAGAAACACGTAAATCAATATCACACAATGAGCTAACCACCATTTGAGAAGTGTAAAATATGTTTGGTTAAGCTAAAACAAATTTCATTAAAAACAGATTCATACTAAACACAAATAAGGAACATGCATTACCTTCTGGCACTTCTCTATTTTACGAATGTCAAATGCTTTTTATGGTCTCTCCTTTGCAGATTTAATTTTCAATGTACTTAACAAAATAGAGAAAACCCTAAGCATATTTAAGTCCATGTTATAGTTGCAAATAAGCTGTTTTAAATAAAAATCTTAAAAAGTAATAGAAAAAACTAAATAATTAATCTGGTTCTTGATTAGCTCAGAAATTAATTTTAAGAGACATCCAAACAACAAGTGAGAGCACAAATATCAGTTTAGAAGTCACACAATAAATACATGGTCCTCAAAATGAAGCGTTTTATGATAGTATTTTTATAGGCTTATTTTAATTTAATATACTGTTTAAACAATTTTAGACACATCCTGCCATAGCCATCTTCCTCAGGTACTGATGTTTATTAGCCAAATTTTCTTGTCATGTTTTGTTCATCCATTTACAAATGCAGTAATAGACCAAGAAATACATGAAATAACAAAACTACTGCACTGTTTACAAAGTGAATGGACCAACATTATCTTTTAAATCTACTTTAACTAGCAGGAAATTATAGGCCTAATAATATCTACTTTTAATACTGAAAGATGGCAGCAGGCAAAAAATATATATATTGTTTTTCCTTCTTTTTTGGGCAGGACATCACACAAAACTTTCAACAGACAAAAAATACTCATAACCTATGGTCTCCAAAACCCTTGAACAATGCAGGAGATCAAGCAAGAATTCTAATTTAAATTACTGTTCATTTCCAATTAAAAATAACACAAACACACATTCAAGTTTTGTGCTAAGTAATATGACTGTGAAACTTTGTCATTTGTGCTAATACCACTAATGAATAAATAAGTCAACCTTCAATAAAAGAAATAAATGTATCTTTACTGCAACAAAATATTCAGACCAGATTTCTTGATATATTTTGTTTTTCTTTTTCCTTCCGGAAATTATGAAAAACCATTAAATATAATACTGGCAAATTTATTGAAGAAAAATACTGAAAAAGAGTGTCAGTATTGCCTTTTTTTATCTATTGGGAAAACTGCTATGCAGTGTCAAATTATAGTTTCTTTTATACAAACTGATATTTAGGACAAATGAAAATTAACAGCTATATAACAATGATTAACTGAATATTAAATTTTAATAATAGTACTAACAATAAAGAAATGTTTATAAGAATACTCTAAAATTATAATTTAAACAATCACAAGAAAAGCTGGATAAACAAAGTTCATCATCATGTTCAGCTCAACCACAAGTCTAATGGAACTTAATACAATACTTGTGGAAATTCCAATGCTGTCAATTTACTACAAATATTTGTATATATGAATTGTTATCCAGACAGCACAACAAATACGAGGGTGGAGGGCAGGGCTGACACAGCCATAGATCATTACAACATCATTAACAACAAAACAGAACAAAAATCCCAATTTTTCCATCCTTAAAAAATTAAAATCTGAAGCCATTTCTAGTCATTAACATTTCATATAAAACTATCATCTGACTTGGGGCATCAAATGGCACTGACTATGACTGTTGAGAATGACATTGATTAACAACTTGCAACAACTGAAGCTTACAAAATATGGTACAAAAGCATAACAAAACTATGATACATTTATTATTTGGTGTTCAAGTAACCTGTCTGCCAAAAGACATTCTTTTACCTTCCAATTTCTCACATTATGCACGACAATCTGAAAATGGCATTATTCATCATTCCAACTTTACCAATACATTAATCAACTAAGTAATAAAATCCATTATTGTTTGTATCAACAATACTGCTAGTCATAATACAATTTTGCACCTTATGGAAATGAAAGAGGACTTCACATCATACATTATCTCCTGAGGTGAATTGACATACACCAGACAACGGTGTGAACTACTACTTTCTATGAAGGATACCGTATGCTGTCTATCAATAACGCTGGGAACTATGTACCACTATCACCTGAAGCATGCTGTGGCCGCAAGAGTGTGTAGCAGCGTTGGCACACACGAACTGGCTTCAGGATGCGAAGTTTTGATATTTCTGACTCAAAACGACTGCACCTGAAATTTGTAGAAAATTACAATAAAATATTATTGCAACCATAATTAATATGTGTACGTACATTTTTTCCTTAGATAATATTATAAGCTAAGGTCCTGGGTGCAAAGACAATGTTAATCACACTAAAGAGTGTGTGTGTGTGGGGGGGGGGGGGGGGGGATTAAAATAACTGACAGACCATTATTCAAGTGATAGCTGCAACAGTAAGGTGCACAAAATAGGGAACAATAAGTGGTTAGCCCACAATGTAATTATCAATAAAGCAACAGTACATTGAGGAAGTTATGTCAATCAAAGGAAACAAACACAAACTTGTTGGTTATTTATGAATAAAGTAAGACAGCAAAGAGAAAAGCTGACTGTAATAATTAATATCAAATAAGTCAATCCCATTTAACTATTCAATATATTCAGGCAGAGAAAATTCAAATACACTGGAAAAACTATGATTTTAGTACAAGATATTTTAAGAATGACGATGTGTTACTGAGCTTTCAGTACAATCAAACAACAGAAGTCCATGAAGGATTACAACAATATTTGACAGACATCATGATGAGTTACAGAAAGGCACACTTACACTGGGCATTAAAATTGCTACACCATGAAGATAATGTGATACAGATGCTTAAAATCAAGCATATGGGAAACAGATAGGCTGATGTTAGATATAGTGGGGATTGGTGAAGTTCGGTAGAAAGAGGAACAGGTTTTCTGGTCAGGCGAGTACAGTATTATACAGTAAAACCTCGTTTTTACGTTCCCGGTTTTTACATTTTCCTGCCATTTACACCATTTTTTGTCGGTCCCGTCAAATTTCCTATGCTCACAATGTTAATTCGCCCTCATTTTTGCATTATCATATTTACACTTTTCCTGCATTTTACACTTTTTGAAAGCATGTTCGTGAAGAAAAAATGAGGTATTCTACATAAATTGATGCTAGCATGGCTTTCCCCTTAAAGTATAGCACTTAAAAATTATTCGCAGTCAAGTTTCTTGACACTTTGCATTTAATGAAACGTATATTTCGCGTATCATTGTTGGCAGTACGTATCTAGTTGACTTACGACGCGCCGATTTATGACGATGTAGTTCGTCTTTCCACCAGCTTCTTTGCCACAGTGGCTGGCGTGTACTCGAACAATCGGAACCAGTTGCTTTGTTGATGTGAGAATAAAGAGTTGCATTGTTTTTGTGATACATATTTCTGATTCATAAAGAATGTTATCTGTCAAAGTTTGGTATCACAATACCCACAACCTCAAAAAAGCGGTAATAGTGTGAGATGCCAATCCTATGCAAACATCACAAAAATACTTATGCATATGTTTGCACTCGAGAGCATGAATAAATTCTCTAATATTGTCGAGTGAAACATCAAAAAATACAAAAAGAATGGAACTTTAGGAGTTTTACTACGTAAATAATTAATGCCAGTAAAAGGCAGTAATTTGGAAGATGTGTTACATAGCCTGGCAGCGGCGTCCAAACGATATCTATCGAACTGGTTCAAGTAATTTTAAAGATGTTTTACATAGCCCAGCAGTGGCGTTCTCAATTATAATGAATGAAATTACATCTCAAATTTCTACTTCCTATAAAATTACCAGTTCTGCCCTGTGCTTAAAATAGTAAAAATTTTGATAACCTTTATTGTATAATAAACTTCCTGGCGAGTATTTAGATGCCTATTATGTACATATATCACGAATAAACTACGAAAATGCGAGGCTGATCCAGTAAGCACATTTTACCGTTGTTTAAAACACTACTTCCTGCAGTTTACACTTTCCTGCATTTTACACTATTTTACTGAAGTCCCTTGAAAAGTGTAAAAAGGAGGTTCTACTGTAAATACAAAATCAGTTGGAGCTATTACAGGAGTACGTCTGATAATGAATAAGGAAATAGGAATGCGGGTAAACTACTATGAGCAGCATAGTGATCACATTACCATAGTCAAGATAGATACAAAGCCAACACCGACCACAGTAGTACAAGTTTATATGTCTACTAGCTCTGCTGATGACGAGGAGAAAGAAGAAATGTATGAGGAGTCAAAGGAAATTATTCAGACAATTAGGGGAGGGGATAACTTAATTGTGATGGGAGACTGGAACTCGGTAGTAGGAAAAGGAAGGGAAGGAAAAATAGTAGGTGACTATCAACTGGGCAAATGGAATGAAAAAGGGGATCACCTGGTAGAATTTTGTACAAAACATAATTTAATCATAACACACACTTGGTTTAAGAATAATGAAAGAAGGTTGTATATGTGGAAAAGACCATGAGACACTGGAAGGTACCAGATAGATTTTATAATTGTAAGACATAGATTTCGGAACCAGGTTTTAAACTGCAAGACATACCCAGGGGCAGATATAGATTCTGACCATAACTTGTTGGTCATGAACTGTAGGCTGAAACTCAAAAAACTGCAAAAAGGTAGGAAAACAAGGATATGGCACTTGGATAAATTGAAGAAGCCTGAAGTTCTTGTGAATTTCAAAGGGAGCTTTAGGCAACAATTGACAGAAACGGGGAAAAATAAAACGGTAGAAGCACTATGGATAGCATTGAGAAATGAAATAGTGAAGGCAGCAAAGGACAAAATAGATAGAAAGGCTAGACCTACAAAAAATCCTTGGATATCACAGGAAATACTAAATTTATATGTAAAAAACAGATGAAGTCTACTTACCAGGCGAAGGAGCACAGGCAGTGATAGTAACAAATAAACACACACACACACACACACACACACACACACACACACACACACACACAAACGCTAGCTTTCGCAGCCTAGCTGCTTCGTCAGGCAGAAGGGAAGGAGAGGGAAAGGAAATGATGAGGGTTTTAAGGGATTGGGTAAGGACCCATTCCAATCCCGGAAGAAGAAAGACTTACCTTGGGGGAAGAAAAGGAAGGTAAACATACACACACACATCCACACGTTTACACAGACTCAAACACACCTAGGCAGACATACTGTAGAAAGCAAAGTAATTTCTACAGTACGTCTGCCTAGGTGTGTTTGTGTCTGTGTAAATGTGTGGGTGTGTGTGTATTTGTTTACCTTCCTTTTCTTCCTCCCAAGGTAAGTCTTTCCTGTCCCGGGATTGGAATGACTCCTTACCCACTCCCTTAAAACCCTCATCATTTCCTTTTCCCTCTCCTTCCCTTCTGCCTGACGAAGCAGCTAGGCTGCGAAAGCTAGCGTTTGTGTGTGTGTCTGTGTGTGTTTATTTGTCACTATCACTGCCTATGCTCCTTCGCCTGGTAAGTAGACTTCATCTGTTTTTTACATATATTTTTACTGTTAGGAATTTTTTCCTCTATAATATTCGTATCATGAAATACTAAATTTAATAGATGAAAGGAGAAAATATAAAAATGTAGTAATTTAAACAGGCAAAATGGAGTATAGACGACTAAGAAATGAAATTGACAGCTAGAAGGCAAATGCAGGTCTGTAGAAGAATGTATAAATAGGGGAAAAATAGATACCACCTACAGGAAAATAAGAGAGACATTTGGAGACAAGAAAAGCAACTATATGAATATAAATAACTTAGACGAAAAACCAGTTCTCAGCAAAGAAGGGAAAACTGAAAGGTGGAAAGAGTAGAAATGAACATACAGACAATAGTGTAGGAAGGGAAGAGGATGTAGATGAAGATGAAATAGGAGATACTACACTGAGAGAAGAATTTGACAGAGCACTGATAGATCTAAGTTGAAACAAAGCCCCTGGAGTGGATGACATTCCCTCAAAACTACTGAAGTCTCTGGGAGAGCCAGCAATGACAAAACTATTTCACCTGGTGCATAAGATGTATGAGACAGGGGAAATACCCTCACACTTTAAGAAAAATGTAATAATATCCATTCTAAAGAAAGCAGGTGCAGACAGGTGTGAAAATTACAGAACCATCAGTCATGGTTGCAAAATTTTAACACAAATTATTTACAGAAGGATGGAAAAGCTGGTAGAAGCCAACCTAGTGGAAGACCAGTTTGGATTCAGGAGAAAGGTAGGGACGCGGGAGGCAACACTCACTTTACGGCTTATCTTAGAAGATAGATTAAGGAAAGGCAAACCTACATTACTAGCTTTTATAGATTTGGAGAAAGCTTTTGATAATATTGATTGGAATAGACTCATTGATATTCTGAAATCAGCAGGAGTAAAATATAGGGAACGGAAGGCTATTTACAACTTTTACAAAAATCAGACAGCAGTTATCAGAGTTGAAGGGCATGAAAGGGATGCAGAGGTTGAGAAGGGACTAAGACAGGGTTGTAGCCTTTCTCCAATGCTATTCAATTTGTACATTGAACAAGCTATAAAGGAAAGCAAGGAGAAATTTGGAGAAGGAATTAAAGTTCAGGATGAAGAATTAAAAACATTGTGTTTTGCTGATGACATTGTAATTCTTTTTTTGTCAGACAGCAAAGGACCTGGAGTGAGCAATTGAACAGAATGGACCATATGTTGAAAGAAGCATATAAGATGAACATTAACAAGAGCAAAACAAGGGTAATGGAATGCAGTCTCAGAAAATCAGGCAATACTGAAGGAATTAAATTGGGTAACGAATCAATAAAGGTGGTTAATGAGTTTTGTTACTTGAGCAGTAAAATAACATATGATAGTCACAGTAGAGAGGATATAAAATGCAGAATGGCAATGGGAAGAAAAGCATTTTTGAAAAAGAGAAATTTGTTAACATTGAATATTAAGCCTAAGGAAGTCCTTTCTGAAGGCATTTGTGTGGAGCATTGCCTTGTATGAGAGGGAAATACGGGTGATAAACAGTGCGGACAGGAAGAGGATAGAGGCTTTTGAAATGTGGTATTACAGAAGAATGCTGAAGATTAGGTGGGTGGATCACGTAACTAATGAGGAAGTACTGAACAGGATTGGGGAGAAAAGGAATTTCTGGCATACCTTGACTGAAAGAAGGGGCTGATTGGTAGGACACATTCTTAGGCATCAAGGAATTGTGAACTTGGCATTGGAGGGAAGTGTGTGGGGTAAAAATTGCAGAGGGAGACCAAGAGATGAATACAGTAAGCAAATTCAAATGGATGTAGGTTGCTGTTCTTATGAAGAGATGAGGCTTGCTCAGGATAGAGTAGGGCGGAGAACTGCATCAAACCAGTTTCCAGACTAAAGGCCACAACAACAACAACAACAACAACAACAACATGCTCAAATTCATGTTGTAGCTGCAAACAACTGACCATATTGAAACTTTCACTCTGTAGTTAAGAGTGCACCAATATGAAACTTCCTGGCAGATTAAAATTTTGTGCTGGAACTGGGACCTTTGCCATTCGCAGGCTAGTGCTCTACCTCCGAGCTAACCCAATATGACACTCAGTCCGTCCTCACAACTTTACTTCTGCCAGTGCCTTGCCTTCCACTTTCCAAACTTCACAGATGTTCTCCTGCAAACCTTGCAGGGATAGCTCAGTGGTAGAGCACTTGCCCGCAAAAGATATAAGGTCCCAGGTTCGAGTGCCAGTTCCAGCACACAACTTTAATCTGTCACGAAGTTTCATATCAGTGCACACTCCGCTGCAGAGCGAAATTTTCATTCTGGGCTGTGGCTAAGCCATGTCTCCAACATATCTTTCTTCCTGGAGTGCTATTTAAGGTTCACAGAAGAACTTTTGTGAAATTTGGAAAGGCCTGCCTATGAACCCAAGTTGACGTTGTGATTTGTGTATTATGCTACCCCATTAAGCTAAAACTTTTCAATTTTATTTCTGTCTTTATTGTGTAATAATAAAATTGTGGACTAAGTGTGTCTGAAAATCCTCATCACAAAGTTAATCCAACAAGAATCAGAGATTCAGCACAACAAATCATGACCATTCTGCAGCCTCTTCTAACTGGCATGATATAACAACAATCAATCAATCAACTTCTGGCATTCTTTTCTTTTGTTGAGGCACTTTAAGATTGGGAATAGTATGAATAAAGACTCAATGAGCATTTACAGGCATTCCAGATAATGGACATCAAACTGATGAAATTCTTTTTCTTTCCTGGTCAAAACCAATTGTCTAACACTTACATTGCAAACTTGCTTCACTGTCCACACTTTTGGACTTACACTTTAAAGAAAAATGTGTCATGAGTAGATTAGATTAAAACTTGTTCCATAGATCATGAATAGGACACTTTGTAATGATGCGGAACGTGTCAGGTTAATAAAAGGTGTCTACAAGATATTCCGTGACAAAATATTACACGACACAAATATATTTATTATTATTTTTTGATACGGATATTATAGACGAAAAATTCCTAGCAGGAAAAATATATATGAAAAATAGATGAAGATTACTCACCAGGCGAAGGAGAACAGGTGGTTATAGTAGCACAAGTAAATAAATGACACACACACACACACACACACACACACACACACACACACACACACACACGCAAACGCAAGCTTTCGCAACCCAGCTGCTTCTTCAGGCAGAAGGGAAGGAGAAGGAAAAGGAAATGATGAGGGTTTTAAGGGAAGGGGTAAGGAGCCATTCCAATCCCGGGAGAAGAAAGACTTACCTTGGGCGAAGAAAAGGAAGGTAAACATACAAACACACATCCACACGTTTACACAGACTCAAACACACCTAGGCAGACATACTGCAGAAAGCAAAGTAATTTCTACAGTATGTCTGCCTAGGTGTGTTTGTGTCTGTGTAAATGTGTGGGTGTGTGTGTATTTGTTTACCTTCCTTTTCTTCCCCCCAAGGTAAGTCTTTCCTGGGATTGGAATGGCTCCTTACCCCCTCCCTTAAAATCCTCATCATTTCCTTTTCCCTCTCCTTCCCTTCTGCCTGAAGAAGCAACTGGGTTGCAAAAGCTTGTGTTTGTGTGTTTGTGTGTGTGTGTGTGTGTGTGTGTGTGTGTTTTATTTATTTATTTGTGCTACTATAACCACCTGTGCTCCTTCGCCTGGTGAGTAATCTTCATCTATTTTTCATATATATTATTATTATTTTTTCTTTATCATTATTATAGATTTACTAATTTATACCTAAAAATTCATACAATGCGTAGAAGGAGTTGTCATTCAGATATTCTTTTAATTTAACAGAATTTTATCAATGCCATTGTCATCTGACTATGAAGCCATCTTGTATATTTTGTCTCACAACAGAAGGGGCATGTTAGAATGTTGTTGCTATATAACAACTGGAAGGCAACATCCCATGCTGACAACTTTTCTAGGTGTAAAGTTTGCATTGTGGGCATAAATAATTTACATTTTAGGACTTCTTGGTGCACTGCTGGTTGCACACAACCACAATATCCCAGTACAACTGGACACACATGTTCAACAGAACTGCAATGAAAATGCTGTTTTACTTTTACCTCTACTAAACAGGTGGCTGTGTGAAGGGCTTTCCTATGGTCTACAGAGAAGTAAAGAGATTTTTGATAAAGTAGCAAATTAGGTCTGATAAGTGTAACCAAATTTTTGAGCTTTTTACATACATTAGCACAAATACTTTTTTGTTATTATTATGAAATGTGAAATGTTCTGTAATGTCAATGAAAAGAACATGCACATCTCACCTAAAGAAGTAATTAAGAGATCTTAGACTAATTATAAGCAAAAGAGAGAGAACTCTACAAAGAAATGAAGTTAATCACACTATAAGATAATTTCACGACAGTACCTGGAGCAGTAGAGCCCTCCACAACTGCGGCAATGGTGACGGCGCTCGTAGAGTGTGAAGCGCACACCACAGCCTGCACAAGTATCTGTCCCTTCGTCCTTGACCCAGTGGTCAGCCACTGTCCGTCCTGGCTGGTCAGATACACTCCAAGAAAACACTCTCCCTCTTGCATCCCCCACGAACACAGCCCGGTGATCTCGTGAGACAGCGAGAGCTGTCACTGATGCAGGTTCTGCGTTGTCCTTGCGATCGTAGGCTGTGTGCATCGTTAGCTTACTGCGGAACACCAGCTGCCTTTGCCAGCGGAAGCCTGTGACAAATAACACCACAGTTTGAGGACAACTGTGTGAGAGCAATCACTTTGGAACATTAAATTATTCCCTCAATACATTCTACTATGAGTATACTGTTATAACAATAAAACCCAAAGACAGATATCTTCCAAAGCAGCTATCCATAAATTAATGTAAATCAGAAAAAAATCAGTTTGTGTGTGTGTGTGTGTGTGTGTGTGTGTGTGTGTGTGTGTGTGTGTGTGTTTTCCCCAAGGACTTCAAGATGGCGGGAGCAATTTTGATAAAATCTTCAGATCATCCCAGGGGGTCAGCCTGTGAAGTTTATTAGCAATTGGATCAAGATATTTATTGATTTGAAGAATATAACATGAAAGATGGAACTTTGAATGACACAAGCACCTCTAGCGAAAAAGAGCCAACTGTAATGCCATGCGACAGAAGCGACCCTAGTGCTCCAAATGGCAACACTATAGTAATAGAAGATTATTGTTGTTGTTGTGTGTTTAAAGGAGACTAAACTGTTGGATTCACAGTCCTCTGGGTGGATTCACAGTCCTCTGTTCCCAGCTAAAAGTTCACATCCAAACATTAACAGTTTATAATTTGGTGCTCCACAGCCAGTATACGTTGGGTACAACGAGTCAGTGAAGGGTAAAATGACAACATAAAATGGAAGACAGAGTAAGTTTTGACCAAACACACAATGGGACAAAAATGTAACAGCAGAAGATTGTGGCTGGCTGATAACGAGGATAATAGAGGATGAGCCAGCCACTCTGCACACACTAAAATTCTCGTGTTTAAAAGAAGACATTTACCATAAAGGCGACAACAGGTTAAAGTTCTGGAAGAGTGGGGGAATCAAGAAATCAGGGAAATGAGCCAACCACTAAATAGAACAATAAAAGCCAGCTGCGTGAACAACACCTAAAACACAGTTAACATGGCCACTATGTAATATGCAGATAACAACAGACTCCCTACGAGAGGCCTGAAGGGAGAACCTCCACACGGCCATAGAGGACTTGACTGCACAGAGCTTATTTGTTCATTCAAGTCAGCCCATTCTGAGTTCCAAAGCCCAAGAACTTTGTGGGTCATTTCTAGTCAGGGATCCATGTCCTGGAGACCAATCTTCAAGGGCTGTGACATGGAGGCCTGTTTGGCCAGGCAATGGACATGTTCATTACCCGAGATGCCAATGTGGTCTGGGGTCCAAACAAAATCCACTGAACAGCCCGAGTCGCCAAGGGTGAAAATGGTATCTTGAATAGACCGCACGAAATGGTGCTTTGGAAAAAGCTGGTCTAGTGCTTGCAAGCCACTCAGGGAGTCACTACAGCTAAGTATGAACTCCGTACAGCAGGCCTGGCAATGTTGAAAAGCGCGAGAGATAGCCACCAGCTCAGCTGCAAAAACACTATTCTCACAGGGCAAGGAATGCTGCTCAATGTGGTTACCCAGCACAGCCGTCTACAAGGGAACCGTCTGTGTATACTACCTCTGCACCATGGAATGAATCAACGAGTGCCTGGAACTGGCGACAGAGGGACAAAGGTGAAACCGAGGCTTTCAAGTCACTGGACAAGCCTAACCGGAGCTGTAGCTGAGGAATACACCATGGAGGTATATGGGAACAGTAGTGAAATGTAAGAGGAACAGGAAGGGACTCAAGGGACGAAAGAAGGCAATTGGGAGACCTGACCTTGGCTGTTGTCATGGAGAAGGGAGGACGGCATATGGGAAGAGAAGCATGTGATTCAGGTGATAAGGTGAGGTGGTAATACGGGCAACGTAAGAAGCCAGTAGGTGCTGCCGGCAGATTCACAGGGGAGGAACCCCAGCTTCAGTGAGAAGACTTGTCACTGGACTTGTGCGGAACGCCCCCGTCACTAAATAGAGCCACTATGATGAACTGTATTCAAGACAAGCAATGCACAAGGGGCCGCAGAATCATATACCAGGCTGCTGTAATCCAAACAGGATTGGATGAGAGCCTTATATAGTTGCAGGAGAGATGGACCAGCAGCTCCCCAGCCAAGGCTGGAGACATATTTCTCCCAATATTCCCACTTACTCTGTCAGATGAACTGTCGAACTCAGGCCTAGAGCTGTTTAAAGGCAATCAGGTTGTCTATGGTGGGGTGGTGCTGGTGACACTTGAGCACACGCCGACAATTCTTGATGGCCTGTATGAACCGCCATTTCACGTTGGCTGGCAGTGGAACAGGAACCATAGCAGCTGAGGTGTGTAATGCTACCAATCAGGTCTAGAAGAGACCTGCAGGTTGAAAATGCAGCAGCAACACCAGGATAGGAAAATGGTCACTAATGCAAAGGTCATCATGGACCCATCCATCGGAAATGCGGGAGCAGGCTTAGGCTACAAACAGAAAACTCTATCGCCGAATACATGCCTCGCATCATACAAAAATATGTGGGAGCCCCAGTTTTTAATAGACACATATCTCGCTCTGATAAAAGTGTGTGTATGTCCCAACCATGGCCTGTCATCTGCTTTCCACCCTACAATGGGTGGTGGGCATTAAAATCCCCCAAATGAAAAAATGGTGGGGGTAGTCGTGTGATCAATGCAGCAACGTTGGTAAGAGAGACAGCCTCATCTGGGGGAAGGTAGATAGAACAGATGGTGAATTCCTGCATTGCCTGGATTTGAACAGCAACTGCCTCTAGGGTCGTGTGGAGAAGCACGGCAGCACTATGGACAGTTGCATCAATGTAGACAAAAACACCTCCTAATGCTGTCATATGCAGTGCAGTTTTGTAGCAGCTCCAATAGCCGCGAAGGGCCAGAGTTCACTGGGCAGGAAACCATGTTCCTGCAGTGCCAAACAGAGCACAGGGAAGTGCCACAACAACTGCTGCGGTTCAGCTAGGCAGTTCACAAAACCACCGCAATTCCATTGTAGAATTACTCCGTTTCAGAGCTGAAAAGCCATAAAAAAAAAAGACGAGGAACAGGTTAGTCCATGGGGACGTCTGCTGCCAACTGTTCACAATCACCGGTTATCAGATATCATAGATTCTGGAGAACCTGTTATTGGCTAGATCCTCAGCAGACATGAGGATGTCAACCTCGTCCTCTGGATCAGAGAATGTGGATGCCTGTGGCTTTGAATCCACCAAAGATTCCTCCTCCTCGCTTTTTTTTCCTTCCCTCTCGCTGGCCCTTTGCTTTGGAGGCCTGGGAGGGCTTCTCTGTAGTGGCATTAGGGATGGAATAAGAGTGACAAGTCCTTCTACCAGCAGATTGTGGATCCTTCAGCCATTGGCTGGTATCCTCTGGTGCACTCTGAGAAGCCTCGGAAGGGAATGTCCCAAGAAACCCCTTCCAAGCAAGAGGAACCAGAGGAGGCTGTTCCTTTTCTGGCTGGGGTTGTGAACTGATATCCCTGATTTTCTTTTTTTTGGGGGGGGTGGGGGGGGGTATTTGCTCCCTCAGGTAGTGTGGGGCGAGCAACGGATGAAGAGGTGCTCCCACCCATCAAGGGGACAGGGGAGGTTGATGGTCCAAAGGACCCACAGAGGTAGTGACTACAAGCAGTGCCGTTGTCCCCAAGGAAGCTAGTGATGACGTGACTGCTGCAAATGATGTTACCATCCATACAGGGTGGAGCCGCTCATACTTTTTACGTGTCTCAGGTTAGGTAAAGCTGGTTCACAGTCTTAATCTCCATTATTTTCCTTTCCTGATGTAATATACCACAGACCAGTGAGCAAGGTGGATGGTGTCGCCCACAATTCATGCACAGGGGAGGTGGAGCACATGCGGCATCCGGGTACGATGCCTGCCCACATTCTCTGCAGGTTGGGCTGGAAGTACATCAAGAAGACATCTGCCCGAACTTTCAACACCTGAAACACCTCATAGGGGGAGGCACATATGGTTTTACGTCACACCTTGATCTTCTCAGGCAGTGTATCACCTTTGAAGGCCAGGATGAAAGCACCATGTCAACCCAATGATCTGGCAGCTCCCTACACACAACTCATATTAAGTGAAAACCTCTGCATTGCAGGTTTGCTCACAACTCATTGGTCTGGGTCAGGAAATCTCTGTGGTAGATTAGACCCTGGACCATGTTTAACAACTTGTGGGATGTAATATTCACTGGATCAACACATAGCTTATCACAGGCAGTGTATCACCTTTGAAGGCCAGGATGAAAGCCTTTGACTGGTCTGGGGATTCCGTCTGTATCAGAACAGCCCCACTACACGTGATGCCTCATTATCTGAATAAGGTGGGGGCTTCTTTAGTTAGATTATAACTGGAGAAAAAACAAGAATTTCGCATATCATTTTCGAATCGAAGCAATGGAACATGGAATGGACACACGGACACACACACACACACACACACACACACACACACACACACACACACCTATAAAGGTGAAGGCTGAACAGAGTCTCTCCCAGCGCAAAATCATGGTGTCACTGTTTTGGGATAGGCACGATGTTTTGTTGGTCAGCTTCATGCAATGAGGAACCACTATCAATGCAGAAGCATACAGCCAAATCCTGAGAAAGCTACACAGAGTGATTCAAAACAAAAGACGTGGCATGTTGACAAAGGGAATTGTCCTTCTCCATGACAATGCAAGACCTCACACCGCACATCAAACCCGTGAGTTGTTTGACAGTTTTGGAAGTTTTAGACCATCCACCCTACAATCGTGATCTTGCATGGAGTGATTACCATCTGTTCCTCCACCTCAAACAACACCTCAGTGGCAACCGTTACAATGACAATGACGACATGAAAATGGCAGTGAACTCTTGACAGGCGGCAAGTTTTTATGAAGAGGGTATTTTGAAATTGGTTGAGAGGTATGTTAAGTATTTGAACAAATTTGGCAACTATGTTAAAAAATAAAGTATGTACAAAAATAAATTTACTTTTTTGAAATAACCTTTCATTGTGTACCTATGTTCAAACGGACCTTACTTGAAAAAACACACTTTGTATTTTACACTATGGAACAAGTTTTTATAAGCCTTTCATGGAGCTTCATATTTTACTGTGCTTTCTTAGAAACTTACTGCAGTCAACATATAAACAACAAATATCAACTTTTAAACTCGTCACTGTGTGAGCATTCCAAGAGTCTCAGTGTACGCTAAATTTAGCGTGACTTTATACCATCATATCTAGGCAATGGATAATGATTACTGGATTTAAAACATTTACTTATTCCCATGTGTATCATAGTGAAAAGTTTGAACTGATTCATGCAAGTCTGAAGCGTAGCAGGGAGGTGCTCCAAAAGCCTCTCTGAAAAAACAGGTTTTTGCATGTAAAAACTGAACACAGCACTTACAAATAGTACCATTAGCTGAACATTTTATTTGAGCAGCTATCTGGGGTTTTGATTGGGCTAAGGTGGCAGTATGGGGCAGAGACAGACACAGGGAGTGATTTTAATCAGTTTGTTTCACGATATCTACAGTTCTAATTAAGGTAAGCAGATATATTTGGTCTACAAAAACTACACCCAGAACTGATTCATGCAAGTCTGAAGCGTAGCTGGGAGGTGCTCCAAAAGCCTCTCTGAAAAAACAGGTTTTTGCATGTAAAAACTGAACACAGCACTTACAAATAGTACCATTAGCTGAACATTTTATTTGAGCAGCTATCTGGGGTTTTGATTGGGCTAAGGTGGCAGTATGGGGCAGAGACAGACACAGGGAGTGATTTTAATCAGTTTGTTTCACGATATCTACAGTTCTAATTAAGGTAAGCAGATATATTTGGTCTACAAAAACTCAGTGGATTAAGCTCTGTCATTTGAGCTTTTAAACAGTTATTTTGAGTTGGAACAAAGTTATGAGTGTAAATTCAACTGAACTTTCATTTTTCCAACTTTTTTTCTCATACGAGGTAGCATATCTACAGTTCTAATTAAGGCATTCATTTTGTTTCAGTTTATGAACACTCAGCGGATCAATTCTTCCTTGCACCTTATGTCACTGAACATTAACAGTGTGAATGTTTTGCACAAGTTATCTAGTTATATAATAATTTTCCTCATACATGCTCTTCCCAATTTTATTTGATGTGATGCCACTTAGACAATATGGTTGCAAAGAGCAGGAGCTCCATCTAAGCTTGATGTAAACGTGCAGTTCCACATCAACACTAAATATCAAAATGCATGGATTGATGAAAGGGGACTATAAATCCAAAGGCCTGGCTTTCAATCCTTAGTTGGTTCTAGGATATTTTCTTCTCTACAGAGTAGTCCACAAAGATATGCACATACTTTAATATGTTATATTACCCGAAAAATTAAAGAAAAAAATTCATATAAACATAGGTCCACAAATTTTTAATTACAGAGTTATGGCTAATAAAAGATTTTGCCTGAAATTTAGCAACCTCGCTAATATGAAGCCCTAACAAAACCGTACAAGGTTACAGTAAAGCATGATCTCCATTTATTTTGTTGTTATTGATCTGGAAATTCTAACAGAATATGACCCAGACACGAATCTGCAGTAGTTTTCCAGGAATTCTGAAGATTGGTGAAATTTGAATTTTACACACACCTTTTTGCTGAACTAGATCATAACACATCAGCTTGTTAATATCTGCTTACATAATAATTAGGGTTGTGTCCGAGTGGTTCGGCCGAATCCAGATTCGCCGAATCTAGCACACAGGGTTCGGATTCGAGATTCGATGCATAATGGCCGAATACTACCGAATCCCGAATCCAAAGTTTTATATGGAAACCTGCAGTTACGAATGTTGTAGTTATGCATAACAGTGCGCTTTCGTTTGCGTTATTTACATTATTGTTTCATAGATCCGCTGAAAGTCGTGATGTCGTAAAAGAGGATTAAATCAAGTACAAGACGAATGAAGTTCTGAATGGCACTAGGAGCCACCATAAGTCAGTTTTCCGTCTCGTCGAAGCGGTGCTGCACACACCCCGTTTACATGGGCTCCCAAAACCGGATTTCGTAAACCGATTTCCCAATTCCGCTTTTGGTTGGTCATGTAAACATTCCAAAAGCAAAAAACGGTTTACGAAAATCGGTTTTCGTCTTCCGGAAGATGTGTTACATGTAAACGTAGTGAGTGGCTTGCTTCGTAGGCGCAAATGTAAAAACTGGCGCTAAAACTTTTGCACTCGTAAAAATAAAAAAAAGGAAATCAAATCTAATTTCCACTTTATTTTCGACTATTGAATTTTAACATATCATTCAACGAAGGAAATAGAACTTTAGTATTGCTCAACTTCAAATGTAGCAGGTCATGTTGGTAACAGGTAATTTCCTAGGAACCGTATACATCGAATGAAATGGCAATACAATCGATATATATCAGACATTCAACTCTTGCTCCGCTAGCAGTAGCAAGGAACTTTAATTTTTTTGCTTTAAAATAGATGTCGATGTTTTGACATGTTTCAGTTCCCAGCACTTTACCACATTAAGTTAGCCCCAAAACATACATTGTAAAGTTGATTTTGGCAATCAATAACATTTAGCATTGTTGTTTCTTCAATTAAAGTATTATAATATGACTTTCTACCTAACACGTCGCCACTCATAACCTCACTTTCAACATGGAATACTGGAAAAAGCGAATTGACGTGACAGACAGTGTGAATACAACTTGATGTGACGGATCCGTGACATGACGTGACATGACGTTGATGTGACGGACAGTGTGAATCGGCCTTAATTCGTTGTCAATGGACTTTTCAGTCAAAGCTATGGTCGTTAGACTATAGGTACCAGTATTCGAACAAGCGAATGTTATGATTTTTACGAATATGTCATGATTTTAAAGGATGTGGCTAGGCAGGAACCTAAGAGTACAACTTGTTCACTCACAAGTTACGTTGTACTCTCAGGTTTCTGACTAAACACATCTTTTAAAATCAAGACATATTCGTAAAAATCATAACATTTGCTTCTTCGATACCTATCGCACAGACCTATCGTTTCTATATGAAACACTATCCGACATATATCGATCGCACTGCCGCTTCATTCGGTGTACACGGCTCCTAGGACATCACCTACGATTCTTGCATGAGTTGTCTCATTCTAATTTTGCGTATTGTTTCGTCGAATTTTGTGAAGTGCTGGGGTACGTGAACCTTAGAGAAGCACTAGGATTTCAAGAAGAAAGTTATTTACTACCGTATGTGGAAAAAAAAAAGTTCTAATCGTGCGCCATTCAGGCGGGATAACGTCAATTCAACAAACATCTGACGTCTGTTTCAATAAATCCGGTTAAATTGTATGACGCTTCTCGCCAGTGGTTATGTTGGCACCAGTGGTAATGACGACAACTCAGATGACCAATAAATGTTTTTTCGTGACAACTTCAATTAAAACAAAAATTATTTCTTTCTGAACGGACAAGGATACATACAAGAACATGTCAACCATAGAGCAGGTACAGTATTAATTTAACTGCAAGTGAAACGAGCAGCAATAACACTCTGTACCTCGTGAAAAATATTAACGCAATTCTTCACTTCATTCGGTAAAATTTTACGACGCTTCTCGCCGGGCTCCAGTTCTTATGTTGGCAACAGATGAACAATGAAGTGTATGTATTTACCCTTGGCCGTTCAGAAAAAAAAAGTTTTGTTTTAATTGAAGTTGCCACGAAACAACATTTATTGGTCATCTGAGTTGCTGTCATTACCATTGGTGCCAAGATAACCACTGCAGTTCGGCGAGAAGCGTCGTACAATTTAACCAACAAAATAAATTAGCTTGGGATGTATAATAAATTTTATAATGGCTTATATAAGTAACTATAAAATCATTAAACATTTACACATCCTATTTTTTTAAGAACCTATTTTTCAAACTTCCAAAATATCTACTCACATTTTCAGGTTTTAATTTTGATTCTTCACCTTTGAAAAAGGAAAAAAAGTAATTCTTTCCTTTGTAAGACTTTATTATGCAATTATTTTTTATTTCATCAAAATGAAATAGTTGGTAATAGAGTGAAGAAAGTTTCTTATTATCTTTTAGAGCATCTAAACAACATATATCTCAAAATGTTTCATAAAAATTTCTTTTAAGAGGATAAGGGGGTATAAAAAAAAAAAAAAAAAAAAAAAAAAAAAAAAATGAAATTTTAATTTCTTAAATTTTACTGTAACATTGTCATTTGAGATCCATCACAGAAGGCTTTATCTTCATCACTGGCTGTGATAGGGTAGTAATTCTTTTTAAATACATATACTTGAGTTGACAGATTATTTGGGTTCGAGATTCGATTCGCGTTCGGCGCATGTTATATTTAAGATTCGGTATTCGGATTCGATTCGGTAAAATTGGGATTTGACCCATCCCTAATAATAATATTATCCTAATTACATCAACAGCACAGATACAAGGTTACAAAAAAAAAAAAAAAAAAAAAAAAAATATCGGACTAACAATGGACATGGACACTTATCACCTGATTGTGTCCAGACTGAAAATAATTACAACTTTTACACTTGAGGTATGCAATACATTAAAATATACAGTATTTCACTCACCTTCTCTCAGCACGTTCTGTGGATTTCTGCGGCGAATCCTGTTATTGGGTGCACAGCTTGTGTCAGCACTGGTCCTTGTCATAGGTGAACTTTCGGCTGCATCTGCATGCTCCACAATAACGAATGAATCAGGAAGGCTAGTGTCACTTTTACTTGCACGTATCCTAGCACCCTCCTCACCCACTGCCACGACCCCGCCGGCAGGCAGAGGCCCGTCCAGACCTGACGAGTTGCTGTCACACTCGGACAGACCTGCCGACATTATCAGTGTGCTGCCTTCACTTTTGCGGAATTGCGGGTTAGCACGAGCCGACGACCTACGTCGCAACACTACTGGCGAGCCCGAAGAGTCTGTGCTACCACCTCTGACAGCGTGCTGCCGTTGCAAGTCTCCCTTGTGTAGGCGTTCGGCCTGACAAGGCAACACTTCACGCACCTCGTCCTTTTCGGCCTCCTTTCCAACACTGTCTGGCTTATCAGAGATGTCGGCATCATTAACACTAACAGACCTCTCCCTGGAACGAGTGTCACAAGTCTTTGCATTGACACTGTCTTCTGTAAATACTTCCTCTTCTTGAGGCATCTTATCGTCATCACTACATGCTTCTTTCTCTTCTATGCTGGCAGCTTCTAGTTCCTTCTGAGATGTGTCACAAGCTGCCTCGGGTACATCTTCATCTGACAAACTGCTCTCAGAGCCACTCTTATTTAGCAAACCTGCATGGAAAACATACCAATCTATTAAAAACAGCATCACTTTTGTACCACAAGAGCAGCCAACAAATCATGGGACTAGACAGTATCAACACAATGAAACACTATATGCCTTGTTTCTCAATGACCTATATTCTGGATTATAAGCCCAATTAATTTAGAACACAGCTGATTCCAAAGATGAGACCAAAACTGTAAATGTTAACTCTATTCACTGTTCTGACAAAATTATATACTGTCCACAATTTAGGTCTAGTATCCATTGCTAAAGAAGTTGATATGTTTATTTTTGGGTGGCTCTCATATTTAGGATCAGTTATGCACTAAAATGGGATTATAACTTGAAACCTAGGGCTTACTGCAATCGTAAATGTTGTAACACTTATCATTTGGTTAATACAATATACAATCTCTCAAAAAGAACCCAGTTAAAAATACTTAGAAATACTTATGACATAAAGACTAATCTACTTGCCAACAACCAAATCAAAAATATCTGCATGAAGAGTGACATATTTTAAAATACAATGAAATTATCCTTTAGTAATTTTCTTAATAAAGAAGAAACAGAAGGTCAAGGTGAAAGGAAATACAAAGATGTTAAAGGAACATAAAAGATGAATTTCAATTTAAAAAGAAAGGTCAGATATACAGTTGAGTTAAACGTATTGAGTTAATGTATTTCATGTATTGTTACACCAGTTCCTCTGGCTGTACTTATCAAATATCCGTAGCAGTGTGTTGATGTTAAAGTTGTGAAGTCATGCTTTGGTTCATTGGTCAAATCTACTGTACTGCAGTGTGTAAACATGCTGCATGTTTTTACACACGTGAGTATGCTGATATGGTATTTGGTAAGAGGTTTGTAATAAAACACCACTGCAGCTTGTACAGAATATGACATAAATTGCTAACTATTGACTACCAGATTCGAAAGTGTTTAGTAATATGTTCAATACACTGCCTGAAACTGGTACAGTGACTGGCAATCATATGCATCTTAAAGTATAAATGAACAGATTGCGGATGAAGTAGAAGATATTATTCTGTCAGTAGAATATAGTTCTTAAACAAGCACACATAGGATTCTGCACATATAAGAGTATGACAGACATTACATAAGCACAGGTTCTAGCTCATTCAACACCTTCAAGCAGGAGTTGTAGATAGATGATTGTAATTTTTTATGGATAATTGAAAGTGCCAAGTACTCCCATTTGTACTCTTCACTGATTAAGCCTCTTTCACTCATGACAGCATCAATGACACTTAATTCATATCAGTGGTCCAAAGAAATGCCACATGCCATTGTGGACACACAATGTGTCACTGTACATGAGTGGTGTGATTCGATACACACTCATTTGGACCTGTTGTGTTACTGTGCATTGACTTGCAGGACCCCGTTATCTACACATTCTTCAAAATGAGCTTCTAGCATTATTGCAAGGGCTTCCTTTCGCTAAAATAATGCTTATGTTCTTCCAGAATGATGGGGCTCCTACACTTTCTACTCGGTAGGTGACATCATCTAAACCTGACATTTCCTGGAAGATGGATTGGTAGATATGGGTATATTTCTTGGCTACCAAGGTCTCCAGACCTTACCCCTTCAGATTTTTTCCTGTGGGGATGGTTGAAAGGCAAAGTAAAAAAAAAAAAAAAAAGATAAGTAAATAAATAAAATAAAAAAGTAAACACAATATCCACTTTGATCATTTCGATTATGAACAGTGCCGCCTCTATTAAAGAATGCAAATAACTCAGAAGAGCTACATGTAGCATTACCCAAGAGAAGTTGGAAGTACATTGAAGTTGGTGGTGGAATTTTTGAAAATTCAACTTTGCCTTTGCTTTAAGATTGTTTGGGTTACATACTGACAACTTTATCTCTGTATTCATAAAAATTGGACATATGTTATATTGTGTGGTGACCCATTGACAGAGCAATCGATCGGACATGAACAACCAGTGAAATATCTTTGTTGTTTCTGAGCTCCACCCGGCATGTTCCATTTAATTCTTTCCTGTATGTGCTTGAGATAAGTAATAAAACTGTTCGCTCAAGAACCCCATTTAATTCCATACTGATGACCCCTTAATCACATTCACCGCTGGTTCTTTGCCGAGCACTCACGGGATTCGTGTTTGTGTGTTTATTCGTGGATAAAATTCAATGCCCTTTGTCTCAACAGTCACAACTACAATGAACTCTACTGTGCCACCACCGCCCGGGTTTCAAGCCACAGCAACATTGTTACCATGAATTCCGTGTGTACCTGCTTCAAGTGCATCAAATCTGTGCTCACAAAACATTTTCTCTCAGGACATGTTTGTTACTCCGAGCTCTACTTGTGCCGGGAGATGTTTCACAGACTCGAGCCTTGACTTGCCTCACATGTTTTCCATGGTTTCATTGATGAACAGTGCAAATCAGAGTCCACACCACATTACGTGTGCACAGAACTCACAAATAATGCAAGACTTGAACAATTCTACTAGGCAAAATCTGAACTGTAGGCCGGCAACCAATCCACCGAGCTTGGGTGTATATTCTTCCGCCGACCACTTGCTCCACCAACAAAGTGCAGTACCCGCCAACAACTTCATTAGTGCTTCCTGTATTGGACATGCATCAAATAGTTTTCATCACAGTGCATTCATCAACCACACAATAAACAATGGATAATTTTCGCATGTTACTGATGCACCTTTTTCTGCATACACAGCCGACTTTTGACTTTGTCAACAATGCATCAGTCAGTCACTTGCAATCCACACCTCCGAGTGTTTTAAGTAACTCGCTAAGCAGATCTGCCCATTCTACCTGTGCTAATGTGAAATACAGTGTACCGCAGAGTGCCAGTGTGTCTTGTGCATACCACAACATGTGATGCATCTGCTGTGCCGCATATACAACAATTGTTTTCGCAGCTGCACACTGTCAACAAATTAGAATATTACAGGATGCAGGTGTTCAAACTTCTGCCTGTTTCCACAGCACACAACGGTGCCATGACCACGCCTTTGGCCCGAGCCATCTTGCCTCGACCTGCTGCGACTTGGCTGTTCGGCCTTGAGGCCTCACCGGATCAAACAACAATGTCGAGCTACCTCTTTACTCCACAACAAATCAGCACCTCCCGGTGGCTGATGTTCCGGAGGCACCCCCGTTAAGACCCCCTGAATGTTTGGCGAAGTTACCACTTTTCTCCTTTGAGGCACCCTCGACATGGTTTGCATTGGTCAAGCAAATATACGAACATTACACTTTCAATGATGCAGCTTGCTACCTATGCCTCATCATGCACCTCCACGAGCACGTGGATTTCATATGTGACCTCGTGACCTCTCCCCCTGCTTCAGACAGGTACGCCTTCGCCAAACAAACCACTGTGGAGAGGGTCGCTTGCACACAAGAAGACACCATTTGCCACATAATCCATGAGGAATACCTGGAAGACAAAAAAACCGTCGCAGCTCTTGTGTTGTCTTCATTAGCTCAAAACATTTTCCTCTTCCTTCCACTGCCCTTTCCCACGATGTACGAGCCTCCTTCTACCAATGTCGGAGGTCCTCGTCATCGTGCCAGTGGGAACTGCCTGTCTGCGTGGTTCTTCGAATTTCACCACCCGTTGGCCCTGCCACCTCAATGATTTCCTCGTTAGTGCGCCTCCACCCGATCAACACCAGCGCACCGACATTCCTCCAGACTCTGTCGAGTTACTAGTCTATCAACTTCCATCACACTATGCCTCAGCCCCCCCCCCCCCCGCCTTCTCAAATCTCAAGGTGTACTGCAGGGGGGGGGGGGGAGCTACGTGGCAACCCTTTGACAGAGCAATCGATCGGACATGAAAAACCAGTAAAATATCTTTGTTTGTAATCTTTGGGAGCTTTCGTGTATGCGCTTGAATTAAGTAATAAAACTGTTCACTCAAGTATATGTTTGAGTTATTGGGCCCCAAACCCCATTTAATTCCATAATGGCATTTTGTTGCAATTCATTTATACCACCACCATATAAAATAATTACTACTACATCTGAAAAACCCTGTATGCATCACTGAGAGAAGAATAAAATGTAACAACATTTAAAAAAATCTGTTATATAAAGGGCATTGTATTTATGTGAAGAAAAGAGATGGCATTAGTGCACAGACATAGACACACACACACACACACACACACACACACACACACACACACACACACACAATGTTACAAAGTGCTTACTGCCTTACTAGATGAGTGAGTGTCTTTATACCTTCTGATTGCTGAATTATGTGCCCTTCTTGGTATCTCTCATGATGTTTTGCTGTCTGTATAATTTGAAAATTAATGTTGTTCAAACTAGATAGAATTGCTGGCTAGTACTTACCTTTGTGCTATACCGCCGATAGTAACACAAATGAAGAAATAGAAAAAAGGGGACAAAAAGGACAAGCTTTCGGAACACAGTTCTTTCATCAGGATGGACACACTTTACATCTTTTCCTGTTAATGAAAAACATTTTAGACAACCCCCCGCCCCTCCTACACCCCTTAGCATCATTCAGTTCATTCATCATCTCTCCTCTTCTCTTTACTACTTGATCTTTCCTCTTTGGTTATATTTCCTCTCTGGCTTGGCTCAGTACGTACATGCAGTATCTCTGATGTCCACGCTCCCGAAACACCACCTTCATGACCTAGGTTGTGAATTACCTTTTCCTTCTCTTCCCAGCCTTTCTTCTTCCCTTCTCTCCCACCTGATGAAGGAACTGTGTTCCGAAAGCTTGTCCTTTTTTTCTATTTCTTCTTTTGTGTTACTATCGGCGGTACAGCACAAAGGTAAGTACTGGCCAGCATTTCTATCTCATTTGAACAATATTTATCATCTCTGAGGAGAATTTTCATCATTAATCGAATAATTTGAAAATTACACATAAGTGTCTTCTAAAAGTAAGATAATCTGGCCTTTTTATACTCTTTCCTAGAAGTTTATGTGTGTACTATGTCCAAATAAAAGGCAAACAGTATATTACAATAAAAGAATATACCTAGTAACTAGAAATGTGGAGTAGCTCCATAGATTGTCAGATCTCACAAGACAAAACATAAATTTTCTAGTTTACGTCATATCCTCTTACAGTATTTTTATCTCCCTGTTACAATAAGCTACGGTGGTCAAACTAATTACCCTATAACGGCTCAATTTAAGTTATGTAATAAGTACAACTCATTTTTGTTGACTGAATCTGCATTGAATTCAGTTGCCCAAACATTCACAAATGAGTATTCTGAGCATTGTAAGGAAAAAGAAAGAAAGAAGAAGGAAAAATCTATCACCACTGTAGCTGCCTTGATCACCAAGTCATGTGTAATTATTTAAGTAATTAGTTTATATATTTTCATAAATTTCTTACACACTTGTATGCTACTGCTAGAAGAAAAAGTCAATACTTTAAAGCCAGCTGAATGCTGTTTACTGCCACATCTTACTGTGCCTCACACCTCACACTTCAGTCTACTTTAGGGGAGTGGTTGCCTTTCTCTTATTCTACGTATTGATCCAGCTAGGAATTTCCATTATTGATTTTCATCAATTTATTTAATTTTTAGCTGCATTATTTTCACAATAATTAATGAAATTATACATTGTTGTATTCAAGAAAAACTGTTGTAACTGAAGATGATTATCAAGGTATGTTTGAGTAGATTAACATTGTCAGGTGGCAGAACACTCTCCTGCCTCCTCTTTAATTGGTTTAAATTTTATGAAATAATTTTAAAATGCTCATGGTTTCTTCCTTAGTATGCAACAGTGGTCATACGATAGAGCACTTTGACATTATGTTTTGAATTTGCATTACTTTTGTCCAGCCTCCTCCTCTTGTTTGTTAATGTAGGAATTTGTGATTTCACCACATGATGTTGAAGCTTCCAGTGGTTCTAAATGTATCGATATATGAAGTTACAAGATCCATAAGGATTCAAGATTAAATATCTGATGAATGTTATTGCTGAGTATAATTTTGGTGAACAACAGTCTCATAGGGAAGAAATCGTGCACATATTTGTCCCATCTCTGTCAGCAGGACTGCATCTAACAATAAAAATGTTTTTGTTGCAGTCTTTAGTCCTGAGACTGGTTTGATGCAGCTCTCCACCCTACTCTATCCTGACCAAGCCTCTTTATCTCCTCATAAGAACAGTGACCCACATCCACTTAAAGTGGATTACTGTATTCGTCTCTTGGTCTCCCTCTGATTTTTAACCCCCCCCCCCCCCCACACACACACACATTACCCTCCAATGCTAAACTTATGTTTCCTTGATGAATAAGAATGTTTCCTACCAATCGATCCCTTAGTACCTCTTCGTTTATTACGTGATCTACTCACCTAATTTCCAGCATTAGTCGGTAACAAAACAATTCAAAAGCCTCTTTCCTCTTCCTGCCTGAACTATTTATCATCAATGTTTCACTCCTGTACAAGGCAACACTCCACCTGTGTTGCCAGATGGCAGAGAGAGAGAGAATACCTACAGTCTCCCAAAAATGTATCTACGTTTTCCCTACTTTCTCCCTACCACCTGATTAATGCTCCTACATCAGGGTCGTAGCCAGGATTTGGGTATGGGAGGGGTCTGAATCCAGGAGTCCGGCCAGTAGAGGTTACCCAGTTGATAAATGTGGCATGTTACAATTTTGAAAAACTTTAAAATAAATATTTGGCATCATGCTTCACTTGCTAGATGTGTTTCTCCAGTGACTGATCCTTATTGATTTATGGAGTCAAATGTAGATTATGCTGTGAATTCCAAGTGCTCTGTTTGTATGTGTGTTTGTGTGTGAATTTATTTATTTTCGATTAATGATGAAAATTCTCCTCAGAGATAATAAATATTGTTGAAATGAGATAGAATGGCTGGCCAGTACTTACCATTGTGCTGTACCGCCGATAGTTTTTTTTTTTTTTTTGTGTTACTATCGGCGGTACAGCACAATGGTAAATTTATTTATTTTATTTGTTTCTATTGACGAGCCGGTCCTTTTGGTAAGTCATCTGTTTTCTATTTTTATTTTTGTTTATCCCACCGGGAAAGTTTCCCTCTATAATTTTCGTATCTTCTAAGATAAGTTATAAATAAAGGTAAAGCAGTCAATAACCCTAAGATTGGTTTGAACACCACAGTGCTTTACTAGGCATGGTCCTATTTGGAGGTGGTATGCTGATGCCTTCCTCCGACCTTTGAACTGACTTACCCAGCCAGTTATAGGGGGACCTACAGTTTAACGTGGGTTCCGAACCACAGTGCAACTCGGTATTTTTCACATGAGCAATACTGACAGAGGTGAAAGAAGTGGAAAGTGACAGATAAAAATCTTAGGACCTGGCGGGGATCGAAACCACGACCTTTTGATTTATAGTCTGGCACTCTACCACTGTGCAACCGAGGCACACTTATGTTATAGGTCAATGAAATTATTCTGGGCTTTGACCGCACAAAAATCAGAAGAGGGCAACTTGCAACAGTGAGAAAATGTCTGTGGATATTGATATACTTACAATGTCGTCCAATGACCAGAATAATTTTATTGGTAGTGACAATTCACAAAAATAAGACAAATCATTACAAGAATTTGCCAACCAGCTGAAGAGATGAATGATATACCATAGCTGAGAAAAAAAGTGTTAGTTGCATCTTCCCTGAGAGTAATTTAATTAATATGTTTGCTGCATCTTAGATATCAATCAGTCAATATGTAGGAAATTTTAGGTGTTGATAGGTGGGGCTACACCAATCAAGAATCATAAAACAATAAGTGCAACTACTTATGCTGTAATTTTCTTTCCGGAGTGCGACATCAATGCTATTCTACCTTGAAAATGGTAAGGCATTTATTTGCCAAAACATTGGGGCTTCATTAATTTGCAAATCCCTCAACTTGGTGCATAATTGTGCACAAAATGGATGCCACATTAAATATTATGACAAATTAATTCATCTGAATACAACCATATAAGGAAAGATATACAATTATCTTTGATAAGACAAATATTTCATCATGAATTTACTACTGAGATTACATCAGTTAGCTTTTAAAATTGGATTTCAACTGGGACAACAGCTCTGCTCCAAGTGATCTGAGGCTTTCCTGGGGAATATAATACTTCCAAGATTCTCAGAAATACTGTCCAATACAATTGTCGAAGTTCCAGTACCACCTAATGGTAGTGGAATGGTTCATTGAAATGTCGAGGAACTTCAGTGATTGTCACCACCAGTATTCCCATGAACTTTGAAAGCTCTAATCTTAATGGTACATGAAACTGATCACTTGATACTGACAGCCTGCAGAGGAATATATTGACTTCTTTAATTTCCATCTAGATCAATGACACTAATAATATATCCCTCTATTATAGACACACAATCTCTGGTGGTGTACATAGATTTGTTAACCTTTCCGTGATGTGACTAAGTAGCAATTTGTCTGACTTTTGCATATACAGGGTGTATACATAGACTAGAAGAGAAAAAAATAGCAGATTTTTCCAGAATTTCCTGTGAAAAAGTGCGGAAGAAAATACACTTTTTGGGGTGAAATATAAATTTTTCACGGATGAATTGCACTTTTTCTGTTATATTGGCTTGGAATAGTAAAACTCATCAATTCTTTAAAACGGTGATGAGTTATGCACTAGTGTTTTACTTTTGTTTCATAAACAAAATTAGCATATATTTCAGTTCTTTCCTGAGACAGATGATGTAATTTATGAGAAGGTCATTTATAATTTACTTCGTTTTGTAGAATACAGTTTTGTTCAAATAGGTTATGATTTTTGTGTATGTTGCTATACTGCAAACCAAAAAAAAAAAACAGTAATTGCATGTCAAATATGTCTTGCTGTTTTGTTTGATTGTATCATGATTTTCGAGTAAGCTGTTACGCATGAACTTAATAAAACAACAAAAGTATGACCACAACACACAAACAATTATTTATGAACTCCCGACTGGCTGTCTTCACTTCCCATAATTTTTTTACAGATAAATATAATGTTTGCCATCACTGTTGCATAATTTGTAATGTATCTAATAAAGAATTAAAATAAATATGAAAAACTAACCTTGAAACTTAATCATTTTTAACATGTGTTATCCTTTAAGATACATAAAAAATATAAATGTACTGGAACATTTTTAATAATGGCATAAATGGCTGATCTCCAGAGTCCTAAATTTCTCTAAGTAAATGGTTTCCAAAGCGTTATTTAGAATGGGAGTTAAACAGCTTGTGATTTAAGAAAATTACAGCACTTTTTCACTATTAATGTAATTTGTGCTACCTAAAAGTATACCTTCTCCACTATCTGCAGTTTTTATCCCCAAACTACTAGAAACAAACAGATGAAACATCATGCTCATCAACAACAGTCTGTTTTGAAGTATTGCATACTCTTCATCCTGACACCTTTGACACATTCTGATTTCAGCAGATGCTTTTAGAGTATATGCACAGTGATTTGTTGTTGTAAATCATGCCTTATTTCCCAATTAATGTTCAATTTTTGTGTTATTCCCTTTTTTTATGTTTAACTGCTGCAGTACTGTTCTGCAGTTGCAGGCTGAAGTAAATATCATCAATTATGACAACTCTTCACAGTAGGGATAGAGAAAAATTACCAAAAAAGTTGATGTATCATTTAAAGTTAACTTAGCAATAACACAGTGACAGTAATGATGATAAAATTATTATGAATTACATCCTCTACTAGTTTCATGTTCTTTATACCTTGGGAGTCCGCTGTAAAGTCGGCAGATATACTCATTTGTTTCACTAAATCTTGAACACGAATGTTTCTAGCATCCGTAGGCGCATCAGGTTTGTCCTTATTGGTATCCACATCTGCACCCTCTGATACAAGATTATTGTCACTTCCTTCTTTCACTAATGTTCTTGATTCTTCTTTTGGTACTTGGACATAATCAATAGACCACATCTGTATTGAGAAAGATTTAAATGTTAATGCAGCTTTTACAATAGTAAAATACTTTACAGTCCTATAATTATGCACACACTGTGACTGCTGACACACTGTTGTCTAATTACAACAGAACATAAATACAACATAGCAGAGAGAGAGAGAGAGAGAGAGAGAGAGAGAGAGAGAGAGAGAGAGAGAGAGAGAGAGAGAGACTGTGCTCTTCCTGCTCTGGCTCCTGAAAGGTATACCTTATATTCTCCCACTTCATCTTCTTTCTCTTCCCTTACCCAATCACTAATAGTTAAAATATTAAACCCCATATTACTTGCAGCCTCTGACAGCTCTACCTTCTTCCCAGTATAGCTCTCATTGATATTAATAGACCCCCATTCCATTCCAGATCATTTGCCAAGTCTTAGCTGAGGAGTCCCTGTTCTGTCAATTAGAGGTGGGACTCCATCACCTCCAAAAGGTCCAAGGTAATTTGCTCTGATTGTTGACTGCATCAGATCGAAGTACCTGGGAAGCAGGTCGCTAGCCTTACTTGTCCAGGATCCCATTGGGTTTTATTCCTAATGGTGGAGGGACTAACTGGTGGATTTGGTAATCTTTGCAATTTGGGCAAAAAGGTGGCCACAATTCAGAATATGTCTTAGTTGCCCAATCTTTATCCAAAGTAACTGGTACCCTGTCAGGACCAAATACTTGTTCACTCATATGTTGCCCATGGTTCATGAACTAGGACATGACTATAGCAACCTACACCTTGAACCACAAACACAGAATGGTTTACAAATGTTCATCTCACTAAACAAAGCATTTGAAATTGCAGCAGAATAATGAAACTGTATTTAGTAATACTGAGGACAAGACAAGTTTGTAGAACGTGGAAATTACAATACTCCGTATAAAATTAAATGAATAACTTCTTAATTTCTAAGTAGAAAAACAACATTTTTGTTTCATCACCTTCCAATGGTCCTTAAATGTGTCCACTATTACACTGAATAAAATTTGTAGTTTGATAAATATTGCACTTCATGTGGAAGTTTAGAAAATTAATCATATGACAAAATAATCTCCTCTTTGCATGCTATCATTTGCCAAATATCTTTAATCATTCGTGAAATATAATGGATGTAATGAACATTTCATTCAGTTTTCTTTGCTGGTGTGTGGGATCTGGAGCAAGTGCGTTACGTACCACCCGTTATCTCTAGACTGGTGAGAGATAGTGACAACATTCCAACTTCAAAGAATATTTAATTAATTTAGCTACATTTCATCCACAGCAACGTACAGCCTAACTTGCACCAAATGCAAATTCACAGGGACCTCTAGTTTTCAATGCAAAATTTTTGGATTTCTTGCTGTACTGTATTCATTCTGTTAATATCATAAGAACTATAACCACTAACAAAATAGTGGACAGATCATCATCATGAAATCGAAGAATGCAGCTATTAGATGTGTCAGAATATATTATTATTATTATTTAGTGAACAATTTACTCACAATCATTTGATAAATAATGCTACTCAGTCATTTCCCGAACCTTGCCATTCACCCAGCCAAGCCAGCCTGAATGCTTCCACATCAAATCTTACACCGTATGACGCGTCTGAAGTGCTTTCCAGCTGATGAGTGCATCATCCAGTAAACATATGGCGAATCATACTCTATGTGAGAGAGGATTTAACCTTTCATCTAAGATATGTTTTAAGGTGAGAGTTGCCTCATATGTTCCTGCATTTCTCCTGTATCCGAACTGTTCGTCCTCTAGGTCAGTTTCTACTAGTCTTTCCATTCTTCCATAAATAATTTGTGTTCGAATTTCACGAACATGACTTATTAAACTTTAGTTCTGTAATTGTCACACCTGTCTGAACTTGCTTTCTTTAGAATTGGAATTATTATATTCTTCTTTCAGTCTGAGCATGTTTCCTCTGTTTCATATATCTTGCACATAAGGTGGAATGTATAGTTCCATAGGAAGGGCCAGTGCATGCCGAACTGCCACCTCTCATAAAAACCTTGATAATGTTAAAAATCAGAATTTATTTATTTAATTATTTTTATTTATTTATTTTTGTATATTTCTGCTGTCACATTTTGATACCAAAAATATGTTTGATGATTTATATAAAAGACAGAAGTTTATATGGAAGGCTAAAATACAAAGTTGGAAACACTGTTACTGAAAACCTTGAAATTTCTTGACCAATTTATTACAAACTTCCTGGCAGATTAAAATTGTGTGCCGGAACCGGGACTCGAACCTGGGACCTTTGCCTTTCGCGGGCAAGCACACTACTGACTGTGCTATCCTGACACGAATCACGATGCCGACTCACAACTTTACTTCCGCCAGTACCTCGTCTCCTACTTTCCAAACTTCACAGAAGCTCTCCTGCAATCACGCAAGACTAGCACTCCTGGAAGAAAGGATATGGTGGAGACATGGCTTAGCCACAGCCTAAGGGATGTTTCCAGAATGAAACTTCACTCTGCAGCAGAGTGTGCGCTGATATGAAACTTCCTGGCAGATTAAAATTGTGTGCCGGAACCGGGACTCGAACCTGGGACCTTTGCCTTTCGCGGGCAAGCGCACTACCGACTGTGCTATCCCGACACGACTCACGATGCCGCCTCACAACTTTACTTCCGCCAGTACCTCATCTCCACCATATCCTTTCTTCCAGGAGTGCTAGTCTTGCGTGTTTGCAGGAGAGCTTCTGTGAAGTTTGGAAAGTAGGAGACGAGGTACTGGCGGAAGTAAAGTTGTGAGGCGGCATCGTGAGTCGTGCCAGGATAGCACAGTCGGTAGTGCACTTGCCCGCGAAAGGCAAAGGTCCCAGGTTCGAGTCCCGGTTCCGGCACACAATTTTAATCTGCCAGGAAGTTTCATATCAGCGCACACTCCGCTGCAGAGTGAAGTTTCATTCTGGAATTTATTACAAATTTTAAACCAAACACTGATGATTATTCATAAGGACATTGGCTGTATGTTTTTAAAAGAAACAGTTTTCAGAAATTTCCATTATTAATTTTGTGGTTCGCACAGGAAAGTCGATACATATTTAGATAAGGACCTTGTGTCCACAAATGTCATCCAGTGACACTAGGAGCATTACTTTATATTTGTCACTGTGAAACAAATCTCTTTTAGTACAAGCTCTTCACTTTCCAAATTTTGGGAGGAGCTAACATGGACCAAAACAAGAATAAAAGTCTGCTAAACATGGAGTCTACAATGAATACCTTAAGAGTTACGAGCAAGTGACCAGTAGAAGAGACGTATAAACAGTACACATCCGAATAAGAAGACATTGTTCAGAGCTCGAATGTATGCATTTTAGAGCCCATGTTTACTAGACTTTTGTTCTTGTTTTGGTCCATATTACTTTTTTCTGAAATTTGTAAATTAAAGAGATTGCAGTAGTATAGATTTGATTCACAGTGTCAAAAAGTCAAGAAATGCTCCTAGCGTCAATAGATAACAACCTATGACATGGATTCCTTATAAAACTCTTAAAAAATATCGAAACTCTTATGTATTCATTCCCCCGTCTACAAGGGCTCAAAGTTTGTAGTGAGATGTTCTGAAACCCTGTACAGGGTAGTATAAAAAATCTGTTAAGTTCTTGACTGATTCATTTCGAATTTTTACACGATACTCTGCTGAACATTCAGTCAGAAATTGGAAAAAAAAGGGGGGGGGGAGACAGTTATGCACAGTCAGGTGAGGGGGAGGAGGAAATGAATGGAGAGAAGAAGGGCAGCCTGAGAAGATGGGCTGAAACATTGGTGTCACTTGATCTCGTCACTTCAACAAGCTGTAGTCTGGATTGTTTGTACATGAAATAAAATTTTATCATTGCAATCCAAAATATCTACTGTTGTTATGTTACAAGCAGCTTAAATCCCTCTTCTAGTTGCACTCTTTTCCACATTTCAGACTTATATGACTTTAATCTCCCCATGAAGAAATTGTTGCAGAAAAGTACATCTTGATGAGAGGATCTGGCTTCAGCCTCAGTTCAGTTCTACTCAGTAAATTTTTCATCACTTTCTTCTGAACTTGCTGTTACAGATACAGCGTGTGGTAGAAAGTATGCAATTAGTAGTAATATCTACTGCTATAGAGAGAGCATTTCTCGTGTCTGAAAGAAAATGGGATGATATTCTATTTTCGATACTTTTTGCTTCATAATTTTGAAATTAAGAACGTATCTGAAGGTAAATAGAGAAGTATTAACGAACTGCATTGTGCTTACTTATTAGAAATAATAAACACTTGGATGAATGCCATCCGTATCATGACAACTCTTTCATGCCTGATTATTCAGTAAGTTCTAACATACTAGTCTTCACCTCTTATCACTTCACTTTTCTTCCCTTCATTTTCCATTCTATCTACTGGGAAGACGCATGCTTTTCTGACACCCCACCAGTTTTTTTTCGAGTAACAGGAAAACAATTGTCCTGTCTTCAACCTTGAAGAAGAAAAAGTCTAATGGGCAATGTGTATGAACTATTCTAATTGTTCTTAGGCTTGCCAGATGGTCGGGATTCAACTGGATTCTCCTGACATTTCATATAATGTTCAGACTCAGAGCAAAATACAGAATCTCATGACAAAATTCTTCTGGTAAAGTTCTGTGTAAGAAGTTATATTATTTTGTATTGCTTGTCAATAGTGTGCAAATAAGTTGGAAATTGGGTCTGGCAGAAGACGTGCTAATGTAGTCAGTCCAAATGCGGAAGTAAAACCATTGTTTAAAAAAGGCTCTAAAGAAGATATGGGAAATTACCGTCCAATTTCACTCCTTCCCGTGTTTTCCAGAATATTTGAAATGATTGTTGCAGTTCAAATTCAAAATTTTTGTCACAAATTTAATATAATATCAAAACAGCAATTTGGCTTTCAAAAAGGGAAAAGTACAATCTATGCTATCAATGAATTTGTCAACAAAGTTACTTCCACCTTAGACAAATCACAAAAAGCAGCAGGAATATTCTGTGATCTGTCCAAAGCGTTTGACAGTGTGAACCACTCCCTATTATTATATAAAATGGAAAAATATGGAATTATGGGTACTGCCCTACAGTGGTGTACATCATATCTAACAGAGAGGAAACAAAGGGTTGTCATAACATCGAGCAAAGGAAAATACTCCTCTAAGTGGAGAACTATCCCACAGGGGGTACCACAAGGCTCAATTCTAGGCCCAATCCTTTTTCTTTTCTATATTAATGACTTACCCATCAATATAAATTATCATTCAGTTCTATTTGCTGATGACACGTCAGTACTGATTGAAAACAAAACAGCAGACGAAATTCCTGATAATGTCTTAAAGATCCTAGAAAACCTAGATGTCTGGTTCCATCTAAATGGTCTAAAATTAAATATAAAAAAAACTCAGGTAATGCAGTTTAAGACAAAACAGTCTAAATTAAATGACATACAGATCAAGCACAATAGTCAGGAACTACATGAAGCAGATCATGTTAAATTCTTGGGAATGAAACTGGACAGCAATCTATCCTGGTCCTCACACATAGACTACCTAAAAAACAAATTAAACAGCCTTACATTTGCTATGTCCATCCTAGCCAATGTAACTAGTTTAGACACAAGAAAAATAGTGTACTGTAGCTATTTTGAGTCAATTGTGAGATATGGCATCATATTTTGGGGAAATGCTAGCACTATGATAAGAATATTAATCCTGCAGAAAAAAATTATAAGAAACATGTGTGGTTCAAAGCCAAGAGAATCCTGTCGGCCATTATTAAGAAATCTAAATATACTGAGTGTTCCCTCATTGTACTTATTCGAAATAATTCTATTCATAAATAATAATCCAGAACTATTTCTTCATAATAACTTCCAGCACAGTTATGAAACGAGGAACAAAGACAGTTTCATGCTACCTACGCACAGACTAAATCTATATGCCCAGGCCCCACACTATATGGGAATGAAAATATGTAATAAATTAAAAAACACACATTTTCGAAAGGTTGAAACCGAATCAATGAAAAGAAAATTATACAGCACTCTGGTACAAAAATGCTATTATTCAATTGATGAATTCTTAAATGATGATCTGAGAATGTGAGCAGGATAAAAACATATAATTATGTACTGTGATTTTATAACTACATTGTATGTATATATTATTATTTTATACTGACGAGTCTCCTGTACACTAAATCAATGATTTAACTTGTATGTTATGAGACAATAAAAATCTGAATCTGAATCTGCCATTGACTGCAGATGGTGCACTGGGCAACATGACTGCCTGGTAAGCCGGGAACTTGGGATTGAAATGCGGCCCAGCACTAATTTTCATATTTCCCCATTTCAAAGCCCAGTGGCAGCTAAGGTTGAAAATATCTTTATGTCTTGCTTAAATAAAGGCCAAAGTTCATAATTAGGTTGAATTTGATACAAACTGTTCGAATTTTAAAACTTTTCTGAAAACCATTAAAGGATTCAATCTGGCCGACTCTATAAAATACACAACCAAGTACAAGTGGGAGCGTAGAAATTAAATGCAAATTAATTATCTGCCAATGCTGTTAACATTTTCTATAGGCAGTTGATTTGAAAAATAACATTTTAATTTATTACAATTACAAAATCCTGACGTTTTGAATTTTTTCCCTGTTATTTTACTCTCCAATCTGGCGAGTCTAACCGCAGTGAACACTTCCCTACTACATCTGTTATAGCATATAATTGCAAGTTATAACAAATTATAATGAGCCTCCTTTTCCAAGATTAGAAAAAGCAATGAAACTGCATCTCTTCAGTCTTGACTCCATCGGCCTGCTGTTAATAACAATTTTGTATTTTTTATTCATAAAATTGCGAGAATTAATGATTCTCATAAGAATAAAGACAACAATTGAAAACCTAGTTTTCATAGTCAGCAACCACATACATATCACAACGGCTACTCTCAGAATGGAGAAACGAGCCATCACAAAATTTCTCTCCGCTCCTCCAGCATGCCTTGCCCAACACACCAGCCGCTGCCACCCCGATTATGTGCTGCCCCGTGAGGCTGCACATTTTGCACGTGCATTGCACCAGCCCTGCCCCTCTTTACATTCCTTCCATCTTTCAGCTTTCCTTCCTTTGCTTAGTAATGGCTTTTCATCTGAGCTCTTGATATTTATACAGCTGTTTACATGTCTATGAATATCTCTTATTTTCCTGTAAGCAGTATTTATTTTTCCCCTAGTTATACATTCTTCTGTGGATTTTTGTACACTAGCCACTCCTGTACTTCCTGACCTCATTTTTTTCCGCCTATCTCCCTTATACCCACTTCATTTACTGCATTTTTTTATTTTTTCTTCTTTCATCAATTTAGCTCAGTATCTCTCGTGTTATGCAAGGATTTCTACTCGGCCTTGTGCTTCTACCTATGTGATCCTCCACAGCCCTCACAATTTCATCTCTCAAAGCTCTCTATTATTCTTTCCACCCCACCCCCTCCCCCACCCCCTTTTTCAGTCAGTCGTTCCTTAATGCTCTCACTAAAATTTTCAACCACCTCATGTTCCTTCATTTATCCAGATTCCATCTTCTAATGTTACTATCTTTCTGTAGTTTCTATAGTTTTAATCTATAGTTCACATGCAGTAAGTTACGGCCAGAGTCTATATCTGTTCCTGGATATGTCTTATTGTTTAAAACCTGGTTTTGGAATTATGTCTTACCATTACAAAATCAATCTGGTCCCTTCTGGTAACTCCTGGTCTCTTCAATGTGTACAACCTGTTTTCAAGATTATTAAAGCAGCTGCTTATGTTAAAAATGTAACAAAGTCACATGGTAGGCAGGCAAACAATCAAATTAATGCTGTTCCTGAAGCAAGAACTTAGCTACTGCAACTCATGCAGCTTCTCTGCAGCACTATTTATCAACTGCTTCTGATGATTCAATTGTGTTGGGCTAAATTCTACTAGGTGACTTCATCTGTCATTCCTTGTCCCCACACCATATTCAACTTCTATTTTTCATATCTCATATTGTTTCAGAGATATTTGCAAAAATAACGGCAATTTTGGGATGTACGTATGTATGTATGTATGTATGTCCATCCATCTCTCCGTAACGTGTTCCCTGTTTTTAAGATGAACCGTTCAACCGATCAACACAAAAATTTTGTAGGCATAATTGTAGGCCGACAGAGATCAGAACCTCCCTTTTTCAAATTTTTCGGACAAAAAATATGGTAGTATCGCCAAAAAACGACGTTTGTAATTGCAAACGAACCGTTCATCTGACACGAAAATTGAATAACCTAATTGGTAGAGGGGAAAATTCTCTAGAACTTCGCTCTATTATGCCTGTTTTTATCTTGCATCGTTGCAGAGATATTTGCAAAAATAATGGTGATTTGACAATGTCTGTCTGGCTGTAATGTATTCCCACTTTTTAGTTCGAACCGTTCAACTGATTGGCACCAAATTTTACAGACATAATTGTTAGCTACCAGAGACCAGAACCTCGCTTTTTCAAATATTTCAGACAAGAAATACGTTAGTAATACCAAAAAAAGGCCGTTTGTAATGTAATTTTAATTGCATATAAACCGTTCATCTGACGCTAAAATTGAATAACAGAATTTGTATAGGAGAAGATTCTCTTCAGCTTTGTTCCCTCATGGTTTTTTTTTTCTTTTTTTTCCCCCATAACTCTTATCGTTTGAGAGATATTTGTAAAAATAACACAGTTTTGACACCTTTAATTGAATTGACGAAAACCAGCCGTTCATAGATGTCACATGACATTCCTCGCCCAGAACTCTCTCTGGCATAAGCCATTTTGCGTTGCGTATTTGACGATTTTCATATTTTAACTTACACGTTGTCATTTCAAAGCAATAGCGCACTGAAGAATTAACACAAACACATCGTTCTTCGTACGATAAATCATCGTTTACTGTCTATAAATGCCATATTAGCATCAGTTAACAACAGCCACCAATAGTATGAGATTAAATAACGCAACAGCCAAGTGTTCGCTGTAGTGTAGTGGGCAATGCGTTGCACTGTGATGCTGCAGGTCAGTGGTTCAAACCCCGCCACTACCTAATTTTTTTTCCCTAAAAGGGTTTCAGACACCCTTATTAATTAATTTTTTTATTGTTTGCATTATTATTATTATTTTGGTCCAAAATGTTTGCAAAAACTTATAAAACTACAAATCTGAAGTGGGCCGTAATACACGTCAGTACGATTTTTTCCCCCTTCTAATCCTACCGAATTGCAATCCCCCATCACAATACAGTTCTTGTCTCACTTAACTGTTATCTTGGCTACTACAATGTGTTCACTAAGCTGCTCACAGTAACTTATTGACATCAATATTATTTTATTCATTATTAGAGCTGCTTTGCCCTCAACTGATTTCATATTTTTAACCCAGAACTCGCCAGGAGTCCTATTCATTTTAGCACCAAACTTCACTAATCCCCACCACATCTAACTTCAACCTATCCACTTTTCTTTACAAATTTTCTAACTTACCTACCCAATTAAGGGACAGAACATTCCACACAGATCCATAGAATGCCTCTTTTGATTTTCTTAATGACAACATCCTCATAAGTAATCCCGACCCAGAGATCCGAACGGGAGCCCATTTTACCTCCATAATATTTTACAAGAAAGAATAACATGATAATTCATACATTACAGTTGCATGTTCCTGTAGTTTCCCCTTACTTTCAGGTGGTTGCAGTAACTGTACGTCAAATCCACATTAGCTGATGTTACAAGGCTAACTCAGTCAATCACCGAGACTGTTGGCCCTGCAACAACTGAAAAGGCTGCAGGCTCTTTTCAGGGACCATATGTATTTTTTACTCTCCACAGACACCCCTCTGCTGTGGTTGCGCCTACAGAAAGGCTAACTGTATCAGTGAGGCGCGTAAATCACCCCACTTTGGCAAAGTATTTGATTATGAGGATAGCAAGAACACCAGAATTTCTGTTCTGTGTGAGTTTCCTATTTCAGCATAATTATCATTAACAAATAAAATTACTTTACTTACTCTTGCCACACCATCTGTGGAGCCAGTCATGATTACATTCTGTGAGTCCCACTCATGTGTCTGAGAAAAAGCAACACACAGTATCTGCTGCATTCTGTCTGCTCTGCCAACACATGTATTAACACTTGCAAGCTCATCACCATTTATACTCCATAAATGTAACCATGTTCCTGCACAGGTTGCTATCTCACCCTAAAAGTCCAAAATTACAAATGTTAATAAAATAATTCACACTTGATTAAAAAACAGATATAAAACTCAGAATTGAGGAAGGATTTTTATTTAACATATAAACAAAATTAATGATAGCTACAGATGTTAAAAATGCATCAGAATTACACATAATTCAAGAATATCACAAAAATGATATTTGCTATTCACGATACTCAGCAAACAATGAGTCACATTCATCTACCATAAAAAGACCACTGAACATTTAAGCTATAGTATTATGTGGAGATTTTAAGTCTGGAATATTCGTTGTTGAGCAAACTCTGGTAAGGACAGAGAATCAGGTAAAACTATTCTATGTGCTTTATCTGAGAATTATCTTGAGCAGTTAAAAGAGAAATGACTCATGGACATAATGTTTTAGATCTCTTGGTGGCAAACAAGCCCAAACATTTTGATTTTATTGCACACACAGGGAATCAGTGAAAATAAGGCATTTACAACATTACTGAATACAACTGTAAATAGAAATTTGATAAAAGGTAGGACGATATTTCTCGTTAGAGTGACAAAAATGGCTATCAGATTATTTCAACAATGGAAGTACCTTAAAGGATTCAACAATATTTCGGAAAGGATAGTTTGCTATTCACCACAAAGACGCCCAATGAGCTGCAGAAAGGCACATATAACAGAATAAACAAAAAATGAAGCTTTTGGCTACAAGCCTTCATCTGCCACAGAGAAAGCGCGCCTGCGCATGCACACCATCTCTAGCTGTTGTGGCTGGACTACCAATTATCAGATCATTTGACAGCTCCACAGCAAAATTTCATCTCAAACACTGAAAGTCTTGAACATCACTGGGCAAATTTCAAGAGCATCATATAATCTGCTCTAGACAATAATTTGCTGATACATTATGCTTCAGACAAGTATCTGAAAAATGGGAAATATCCACGGTGGTTTGACAAACTACTATGTAAGCCAAGAGAGCTTCACTGCAAATTTAATGTATGTAAAGCCTCTCACACAAGCAAACAATAAATGATACCAAAATTAGGCTGAGGATGATCATGCACGATGCATTCAATTGATTCAAAAGTAAATTTCATGATGAAAAATTATAAAAAGTTTTGGTCTTAAATTAAACCAGTAAACATATTGAAACCACACACACTGTCACCATAATGGCAAAGAATTAGAAAATGGCATATAAAAGACCAAAATGTTTTTTCAAAGCTGTTTCACACAGGAATATCACACTATAATTTCTCCTCTAAACATCCCATGAATGACAAAATCATACATATCCAAATTACTGACTGAATACCAATACATTCTGCACAGGAACTGTCCCCTCCCCATCCCCCCCTTACAAGCAGTAAGTGAGACAATAAAGGTGAATGACAACCTATATTTTGTTCTATTTACTGCCAAACGAAAGTATTGAACAGGAAAGTCATTGCTGGTTGTTGTACATCTATAAGGAGAGGCAATTTAACAGAAATCTCAGATCAAGAGACACACTTTGAATTGGGCAAGGATGACTAAGGATTTCATCCCCGTCTTTGCTAAAGAAACCAACACAAAATTCTCCTTAGCCGATTTTGGAAAACCACAAATCCTAAATCTGCATAGTTGAACATTTGATTCACATTCTCGCTGGATGCAAATACAGTTCCTTAATCACTGAGTCACCTCAGTTGGTGTTCAACTAATGGAATGCTTCTAATTGTTCTTGTTTTGGGTTGATTTCAGTTTACCAAGGAGTGCCTCACATTGTTGGTTGTAATGACTTGTTGTGAGCAGATATTACACTTTAGAAGAATGGCAGTAATATGACAAACACATAAGAAATATGAATGGCGTAGAAGAAATAATATGCAAATGAAAGTAATAGCTAATGATACTCGACCAAAAATTATAAACCTGGAGTAAATACCAAGAGGATGAAAGAACACACAGGAAAATGCACGGAATATGGTACAGGAAACAGTAAAGATAAACAGAAAAAAAGCTTGTAAGAAACTAGGATAGCCATGTTTTTTATAAGTTCACAAACTTTAAAATATCCGTCTCTGAAAATACAATTTAATGATGATAAAATGTACACACATCAAGCAAGCTGTCACCATACCAATTTTGGAATATTACAACACATTAATTCTTACATAATACCATATATTTAAGTACGGTGTCACTTACTGTGAGTTCATTTACAGCCACAGCAGCTACAGGAGCAGCATGGCCCCGTAACTGCCGAACAAAGATGCGGCGTGACAGATCCCACACAATTGCGGTTGCATCTCGGGAGCCCGACACAATTACATTGTATGCTGGGCTTGCAGCCAAGCATGTCACAGCATCAGTATGTCCATAAAGGCACTGTTTTATATTTAACTGCTTCTTGTTGTATTCCCAAATGGTCACAACCTACGGGAATATTAATTTTCCAATAGAGTGAGTTAGTTTGAATGGAACACAAAAATTATTTTAATTTACATCCTCAGTACACTATACAAAAATTATAAACATTTGATGCTGCCTGTTTCTAGAACGTAACAACAGTCAACATTATCGAATCAATCCATTACAAAATTTCAATAAGTTTTCAGTAAGCACTATAATGAAAGGTGTTGCATAATTATGCTCTCTTTACACAAAAAATTGTTGGAGCAAATTCATTATACATTTTTCATACATGCAATTTCTTTTTTTTTATTTTCTTCTTTAAAAAAAAGACAACAACAATGGAAGTAGTGATGCATGTATCTTACTGTAAGCAGAACGAAGAAGGCATTAAATTACGATGAAAAATTACTTGTTAGAGAACTCATCTGAATAGCATTAAATCATTGTTACTTGTGACTATTTAAGATGTGGTTCAATAATAGAAGTCTCAGGCTGATACAGTAACAATTAAAACAGTCCAGATCACACATATCTTATTTCATTTCATTACTGATCTATAAAGACGATCTTCAGGTGAAGAACCCTATGACGGAAGCCAGTTGTGGGAGATGAAGCAGGCAGCACTAACATGAACTGCTTTACATTTTTGCAGCCTCCATCCACCACCACAGCCTGCCATATTGGTGGTCTTCATCTGAAAATGATCTTTATAGAAAAACATTGATAATGAAATAAAACAAATTTGCCATCTGGACAATTTTAATAACTGAAAGAAGGCTGCTGTTACTCTCCAATATGCTAAAATAAATAAGTAAATAAATAAATACTGATACAATAACGCTAGCAGCAGTATAATGGGGAAATTCCTTAGGATTCATTTTATTTGCTTTAGGAGGAGGCCATAATATGGATTATGAGAATGTTCAAATTTTAATGTCTGTATCATTGTTCTGGTATTCAGTTTTTAGAGAAGCCATTGAAATTCAGCTGGCGAATAATTTAATTAATAGGGCTGATGGATTTATTCTTGATAAAATTTGGAATCTGGCTCTCAAAATTGTGCACAATCAAAGAGAACGGCACTGTGATTATATATGTTCTCCATAGATGGCATTATGACTTTGTACTTCCTTGCCATCAAAGTTTACCACAAAAAAATAATTATATTTACTGTCTTTGGGGAGTATTACAAACTTATACAACTTTGCCTCGAATTCCTATCCTTACGCAATATAGAAGTTGGATGGGAACACACTGTCCACGGTGTAGTATTCTTCAGTATAGCTCCAATGATGGCTAAACGAAATCTAATCGAAATATTAGCGAAAGGAAATAAATAGTTACGGCAGAAGACCCATAATTTTCTTTACTGGATGTAGAGGGGAAAGCTGAACTGTGGTAGGAATATATAGAGGGCCTATACAAAGGAAAGGCAGTATTCTAGAAATGGAAGACGAAGTAGATAAAGTAGAGAAAGTAGAGAAAGATGAGATAGGTGATATGATACTGCGAGAAGAATTTGACAGAACACTGAAGGATTTGAGTCGAAACAAGGGCCCTGGAGTAGATGATATTCCGTCTGAACTGCCAATTTCGTTAGGAGAGCCATTCATGAAAAAACTGTTGCACCTGGTCTGCAAGATGTGAGAGACAGGAGAAATACCCTCCGACTTGAAGAAGAATATTTTAATTCCAATTCCAAAGAAAGCAAGTGCTGACAAATGTGAAAAATAACAGAACAATTAGTTTAATAAGTCATGGTTGCAAATACTAAAATGAATTATTTACAGACGAATGGAAAAACGTGATACAACAAAACGAGCTGCCCTTCTCTGAACCTTCTCAATGTCTTCCGTCAATCCCACCTGGTGAGGGTTCCACAAGGGGCAACAGTACTCCAGGAGAGGATGCACAAGTGTGATGTAGCCAGTCTCTTTGGTGGAGCAGATTTGCAGAAAGCTTTTGACAATGTCGACTGGAATAAACTCAAATTCTGAAGGTAGCAGGGGTAAAATATAGGGAGCAGAGAGTTATATTCAACCTATACAAAAACCAGACAGTGGTTATTAGAGTGGAAGATCAAGAAATGGACGCAAGGGACACAGGGTTGTAGCCTTTCCCCAATGTGGTTCAATCTGTACATTGAGTAAGCAGTGAAGGAATGCAAGGCGAAATTTGGAGATGGAATTAAAGTTCAGGGAGAAGAAATAAAAACTTTGCAGTTTGCCAATGACATAGTAATTTTGTCATAGTCTGCAAAGGATCTGGAAGAGCAACTGAATGGAATGGACAGTGTCTTGAAAGGAAGATATAAGATGAACATTAACAAGAGCAAAACGAAGGTAATGGAATGTAGAGTCATAAAATATGGTGATGCTGAAGGAATTAGATTAGGTAATGAGACAATAAAAGTAGTAGACGAGATTGTTATGTAGGTAGCAAGATAATTTCTGATGGCCAAAGTAAAGAAGATATAAAATGCAGAATGGCTATGGGAAGGAAAGCATTTCTAAAGAAGCGAAACTTGTTAACACTCAATTTAAATGTTACGAAGTCGTTTTTGAAAGCATTTGTCTGGAGTGTAGCATTGTATGGGAGTGAAACATGGATGATAAGGAGTTTAGACAAAAAGATATATAAGCTTTTGAAATGTGGTGCTACAGACGAATGATGAAAATTGGATGGGTAGATCATGTAACTAATGAGGAGGTGGAGAAAAGGAGTTTCTGGCATATCCTGAATAGGAGAAGGGATAGATTGGTGGGATACATTCTGAGACATCAAGGAATTGTCAACTTAGCATTAGAAGGAAGTGTGTGGGGTAAAAATCTTAGAGGGAGACTGAGGGACGAATACAGTAAGCAGATTCAATTGGATGTAGGTTGCTGTATGTGTTCTCAGATGAAGAGGCTTGCATAGTACAGGGTAGTGTGGAGAGCTGCATCAAACCAGTTTGCGGACTGAAGACTACTACCACCACCACCACCACCACCACCACCACCACAACAACAACAACAACAACAAAAGGTGTAGAGGAGTTTGGGGAAGAATTGAAACGATAAAAATAGTATGGAAAAAATAAAAAAAATTAAATTAAGGAGATATTGTAAGAGGCAACACATGATTGCAAGGAAGACACAGGATATGGAGTGGGGAGGAGGGGGGAGTAATGTTAGGCATAGTATGTAGGGATGGCAAGTTATTTTATAGTCGGCGTCACGTACGAGGGCGATCCACTTTTCAGCCGTTCTGTGCACCACCCACCTTTACTGCAATGGCAACCAATAATGTTCATTCTGTAGGTATGTGGCTGGCCACGAGTTACACAATGTTTCTCCTGCAGATGCAACTGTTGGCCCTCGACTATAGCTTCTCCCATCCTCGATTCCTCTATCGTTCTGCCTCTATGTGCGGAAGTGCTTTCTTACATGTCGCCAGATAAAGGTTGAGTCCAGGATGGTTGGGGAACTGTAGAATGTGTTGAAGTGACAACTCCCAATGGCGCAGTTCAGAAGAGCTGGTAGTGGAGGATCCAGATGGCTCAGATAGTAAAGCGGCCATTGAAATCAAGAGTGCTGTGTTCAGCCACATGGTGTGCCACAGTGTGTTCCATTTTGCTTTTTGCCACAGTTTGACGGTGGCCATACATCCTGATAGACAGGTAGTTTGTCATCATACCAATATAAAATGCTGTGCAATTGTTGCAGCACAGTTTATAAACCACATGGCTGCTTTCACAGGTGGCCCAACCTCTGATGGGGCAGGTACTGTTGGTAATTAGCAGGTTTAATGTGAATGAAGGTGTGGATGGAGCTGTCAGTTAATAACCAGGAAAGTGACTTGCCGGGTTCAGAAGGACCAAGTGAAATTGGTGGGGAAGAAGCAATTATGGTTGTGAAGGAATGAGGATAGAATGTCCTGGGTCTGAGGCCAAATCATGAAAATATAATCAATCAACCTGAACCAGACCAGAGGTTTGGGGTTTTGGGAGGCTAGGAAGTTTATTTATACCTTTCCTTCAAAGGAAAAGTAATTGTTTGTTAGGATGTAATTGGAAAGGGTTACAAGGAATGTGGTATCGGGCTTGGAATCTGAAGTACACCGAGGAAATTGCATCAATAGTTGACAAGTGAGGATCCAGAAAGTGAAGGGATGGGGTTGGTGGAAAATCAGTGAGAGGGAAGTAGTTTGTATTGGATGTGGAAGTTAAGTTTGAAACAATTGGTTGGAGGTGCTGGTGGAGAAGGGTTGAAATTCTTTCTGTGAGAACACAGAAACCAGCCACAATTGGGCATACAGCATTGTTCAGTTTCTGGATTTTTGGGAGCAAGTAAAATGTAGGTGTGTGGGGTGTTGGGGTGAGAAGTGATATTGATTAGGGGGAGAGGTTCTGGATAGGGCAATAAGATTTCAGCAGGGACTGTAGGTCATTTTGGACTTTTGAGATGGTGTCATCTTGGTACAACTTACAGGTGGAGGACTCAGACAATTGATGTAAGCCTTCTGTCACAATGATGAGAAGTCCCTAACCCAATATGCCGAAGGCCTCACAAAGGCCTTCACAGACAGGCATTACCCTCCTGACCTGGTCCACAAACAGTTCTTACACACTGTATTCCCACACACTACCAATTCTCCCTCGACTCTCAATAACCAGTCACAAAGCAGTGTCATCCTTGTCAACCAGTACCATTCCAGAATGGAACTATTACATCGTATCCTTCAGCAGGGCTTTCATTACATATCATCCTGCCTCGAAATAACAAATCCTACCCCAGATCGTTCCAACCCCTCCTAAAGTGGGTTTCCATTGCCCAACCAACCTCCACAACATCCTAGTCCATCCCAATGCCACTCCCAACCACAACCCCTTGTCACAGACACCAATGCAAAATCTGCCCAATCCACCCACCCAGCACTTCCTACTCCAGTCCTGTCACAGAACTATCCTACCCCATCAGAAGCCTGGTCGCCTGTGAAAGCAGCCCTGTGATTTACCAACTCTGCTGCAATCGTTGCACAGTGTTTTATATTAATACTATGATGAACCAGCTATCCATCAAGATGAATAACCACCATCAAACAGAGGCAAAAAGCAAGATGGACCACCCTGTGGCACAGCATTTGGCTGAACAAAGCACTCTGGATTTACTATCAGAGCCATCTGGATCCTCCCCTACAGCTTGTCTGAAATGCTCAAATGGAAGTTGTCCCTTCAACACATTCTATGGTCCCACAATCATCTTGGCCACAACCTAAGATAGCTTGCAATCCCTAAACCATATACCTAACATTATCCCCCCCCCTCTCCTTCCCCACTCATTATCCCTCCAATTCATGTTTTCCTTCAACTGTGTCACCCCTTAGAATATCTCCTTAATTAATTATGTTTTTATTTTTTTCCCTACTATTTTTATCATTTCAATTACTTTCACTCCCTCCACACTGTTCTCTACACCTCTCTTTTATCCTCTCCCACCTCTTCCCTTCACTATATTTAATACTGCATCTCACATTCCTCCCTATCAAAGCCTTTACAATCCATTATGCAATGCAGAACTTTCCATCCACACCTTTACCTGGCATCCTTCCCCCTCCACTCCCCACCTCACTCTCAGTCAAAATGCTTGTGGTGCTGGAGCAGCCAGACATGGTGGTTGTGTGTGTATTGTTGTCTGGGTGATTGTGTTTATGTATGTGTTTCTTTTTCTGATGAAGGCCATGGCTGAAAATTCAAGTTGTGTGGATGTGACTGTCTATTTTTCGTGAGTGTCAGCAGCTCTTTGTTGTTATGTTGAAGAACTGTTATGTTGAAGACGGAAACAAAGCCACTCCTATGGAAGCCTTAGGCAGATGGAACGAATATTTTGAAGAGTTGCTCAATGTAGACGAAACATTACAAAAATTTTCATGTTGGGTCTGCTGTGCAACAAGATGATATATGACCAATGTAAAGGCATCAGAAAAACTTAGAGTTGTGAGACATAACACCTAGAAGGGCATTACTTTCAAAGCATAAGATGAAAAGCACCTGTATGTGTGCAATTATCCTTTAAATCTTTTTGGACATATTGGATGAAATGTACTGCTAGAGGTTGATCTGTAGCTCTTTGAGTGTTCAGGATGTAAGGTATCAGTGAAAGATGATTCTGTGGACCATATCAAAAGTTTTGGGTGTGGAAAGTCTCCGTGGTCATGGAACAAGTCACTACATGAAGAGTAATAACAGATAAAATGAAATTAACAGGAATACTAGCAACCTTCCCTGGCTTCACACAGCTGGAATTTATGTTTCTATAAAAACTGATGTGTGTACGTATCTTATTGGTTGTTATGGTCTATGTAATATGATTAAAAACAATGCAATCATGCTTATACAATCCTCAGCGTGTTTAACCTGTGTTTACATAATATTATCACAGTCTAACCTTTAAGTAAAAGTTTACGTCTAGAAATTTGAACAACAGTAGTGCCACTAGCAGAGAAACAGTCAAGTGCAGCAACAATTGTCTTCCAAGTGGCAGTCAGAAGAATGGCATGATACCAACTATTGACTCTTTCTCTGCTAGAGGGGTTGCTGTCATTTTAAGTGCCAGATAAACTTTTACAGACCTGTTAGTAAATACCTTGATCCCATCACTACCAAACTTCACAGGATCACCCACTGGGTTACACACACACACACACACACACACACGCACATGCACACGCACAAATCCATTTTTGTAGATACAGAATTAAACACAATAAAATCTTCAAGAGAATTTTTTAAAAGTTATATCTCGACATAAGCTTGGAAAAGACTCAGTACAACATTATGAATGCACTACAAAAGAGAGTAAAGATTCATATGACTTACCGTACTAGTACCAGCAGTGATAATTAGCTTAGGAGAGGGACACACACAAGCAACAACTTCCCCGTTGCTCTGTACCATTGCCTCAGAAACAAATACAGCCTTTTCACTGTCATAATTACCAATGCGTAAGCTGTGATCTGCGAAGCCCCAAGCCACATATTTATTGTAGGCTGGAGGTACTAGTACTTTGTTTTGCTCCACAGCTAAAATATTTTTTTCAGCATGTAAGATTTGTCCAACTGGGCCCTTAAGTTCTGCAAGAGAATATTCAGTTTAATATCTTACTATAAGTATATACAAAAAAAAGTTTACTGAAAAAATTCATAAATTTATTAATTCAGGTTACAATACGTAAAAAAAAAAAAAATATTTATCCTAACACAATTATGAAATATAATTATGTTTGATGAATGAAAGTGATAATTTTTTTAGAAAGTACAAAGGTCATTCGATAAGTAACTTGGCTCACATACTAAAAGTTGATAACAGTAACATTTTTGTCTATGAATTAAAGATTTAAGAATGTAAACTGTTGCAAGTCATTATCATACTAACTAATCATTGAATGATGACTTGAACACAACTGTTTGCAAGTTAGTGTGGAAGAGAGAGAATTGGAACTTCTGGTGTTATCCAATTATTTATTTATGTTTTTATTGAGGGAAACTTCCCTGATAGAAAAAATATGTATACAAATAGAGATCATTTAACTTACCCAAAGCACAGGCTCGTTGACAGATACAAAAGCACAAATAAAAACACACACAAAGATTCAAGCTTTCACAACCATTGGCTGCTTCATCAGGAAAAGAGGAAGGAAGGTGGGGAAAAAGGAAAGGATGCGGGATTTAAGGGAGTGGATGAAGAGTCATTCCAATCCCAGGAGTGGAAGGTCTTACCTTAGGGGAAAAAAGGAAAGGTAAACACACACACACACACACACACACACACACACACACACACACACCAAGGCAGACATTTGTCAATGTGTGTGGGTGTGTTTGTTTACCTTTCCTTTTATCCCCTAGGGTAAGTCCTACCACTCCCGCGATTGGAACGACTCCTCATTCAGTCCCTTAAAACCCGCATCCTTACCTTTTCCCCCTCCTTCCTTCCTGTTTCCCTGATGAAGCAAGTGGCTAACGGTTGTGAAAGCTTCAACCTTTATGTGTGTTTTTATTAGTGTTTTTGTATCTGTCAATGAGCCTGTGCTTTGGGTAAGTTAAAAGAACTATATGTTTATACATATTTATTTTATATCGAAGATACAATTGGGAAATAAATCCATGTAAAGATAATGCCTACATTGTGTGACTCATGTCCTTCCTATGAAATGGTGAGACTTTGGATCAATGAATTTACACAAGGTGAGACAAGCGTAGACAACACACCAAGGCCTGGAACTTAAAAAAGTAATAAATAAATAATGAACATCTTTAGCACCAGCAATCACTAACAGAATCCATGATATTGTTTTGGCAGGAAACAACATCATGACATCAGAAAAACATACTAAAAGAAAGAATATCAAGTATTGAATCATGAAAATGTCTTAAATGATATTTCTGAAACTGAAAAACTGGATCATAACAAAACTGGTAATTATTAGCAATAGCAATATTTTTAGTTTTGTAACATAAAGAGTATTGTTTCAAACTTTTAAGGGCACTGAGCTAAAGGTAATTATTAATGTTCATGACCATTATTAGTGTCATTTTTTATCCTGTTAATATACTAAATACATCAGACATTGTTATATTTCATATATAATTTTATTTTATGTAAAGCTATAATATTCTTAATATTTTATTAGTAAGATATACAGAATTGGTATGTCCTATTTTTTTTCTGTTAATTATACCAATTTTCAATCATGTTTTAAGTTTTCCATTGCAAATAAACATTTTATAATATCAACAATGTATCTATTGTCAGGAATGTTGTCTCTTTGTAGTCTTAAAATCCACAACTAAAGTGTGGTGTTATGTAAATTTTTCTTGAGCAAACTCCATCAAGTACTCATCAAGTTTTTCAGCTTTACTTCAACAGATGAACATGCTACTGAGGTGGTGAAAGGACACACAAAATTAAGCTGACATATAATTGTGACGGTGCAGTAATGGTGTAACAAAAATGTTTGATGCATTGCATGCAGAATTGTCATTTATATTGATGCACTTAAATCATGAAAGTCTGGTCACATTATGTGATGTCATGTAACACATGTTGCACTGGATGTCATTCTGTCACATGGCAAGTGGAGTAAAAGATTGCGCTCTGTTGTGGCAAGTGAAACATCATCATTCTTGCAACATCTCATACCTCGTGACACATGCCATGTAATGCTATGCCTTACGATATAATATACCATATTGAATTAATTAAAAAATAAATAAAGAAGCTGCCAGGTAAGACAAGAAGCTAGTTGCTCTTTTATACATATTATACTATGGTCAGCACATAATCCCTTTTGTTGGACTGTGAAGCAATCTTTTTTTTTTTTTTTTTTTTTTTTTCTCTCTCTCCATTCTGGTATAACTGTGATTCAATAGCTAAGTACAATACAAAATATTCATAATATCACAACTGTAAAAGAGAACCTTAGAAAATTCAGGGAGAATTTTATGATGGAAGGTATATATCAAATGGGAAGAACTGAATAATGTGTTTAGCACATCATTATATTATTGTTGCTGACATTTCAAAGAACACCAAATGCTAGTATTACAGTACAGCATCATATCTCTCTCTCTCTCTCTCTCTCACACACACACACTAAATCAACTCCCAGGTTCTGTCAAAATACAAAGAATAAATCACCATGCTTTACATAAAAAGAATTTGTTAAAGCTGTATTAGATAGGTTATACCAAAATTGTTTGCAATAAAAATGATTCCTACCTTTGATAGGTTGTAGTGAAGGTCGAAGATTATCCAAATTATGGAAGAATAACCTGTCACCTGTAGTAAAGCTCAAGCCTGGTGTTATTGGGCCTGGATCAATCACTGACGTACGATGACTGATTTTTTTAGCTGGATGAGGTTTCTTGAAAAGCTGTTTTGGAATCTGACCAAAGTTATTGATGAAACCAATAGTAGCATTCTTCTTTAAAGGATCATCAATACTGAAAAATGGATACATTACATTAAAATGTGATTTGAAGTATTTCTCACTAAAAAAGAAGTCAAATAATGGAAACTCCAGGTTGGAATTCAACACCATAATAAAGACAGTTTAGAATTCCCCACAAAGGCATATGACGAGTTGCAACATGCACGTGCACGCTCACACTTCACAGTCATACAACTATATGAGATGATAGCCGTGTGATTGTGAAGTGTGCCAAAGTGAGTATGTAAATGCTAAAATATTCTTGAAAAGAGATAAGATTGGCTGGCCAGTACTTACCTTAGTTCTGTATCACCAACGGTCAAACAAAAACACAAAAATGGAAACTAACAATATAAACAAAAAATGAGAAGCTTTTGGAAATTTTTCTTCATCAGATATGAGAGGAGGGAAGAGGAAGGGAAGAGAAGGGAAACGTTATTCACGACCTAGGCCACGAGCAGATGATGGGTGATTTGTGAAGTCAGAGATAATGTCACCTGTAGTAAAGCTAAAGTACCTCTGATTCCCACAAATAACCCATCATATCCCTTGGCATAAGTCACAAATAACCTTTCCCTTCTGTTTCCTTCCTCTCGTACCTGATATAGGAAAATATTTCCGAAAGCTTGTCATAGATTTTGTTTCCATTATCATATATTTGTGTGACTGTCAGCAATACAGAACTATGGTAAGTAGTGGCCAGCCAATCTCTCTCTTTTCAAGAATATTTTAGCATCTCGGTGGAGAATTTCCATCAGTAATGGATTATGCGAATGCTCTATTATGAAGGAGGCCAGTGGCTTATTGATTGATTGATTGATTGATTGATGCTTTATTTACCTTTGAGCATTTGACATGCAATCAGTGTCATCAAGGATGTGTGTTGTATGTGTGTGTGCGCGTGCTTCTCTAATGGAGAATAGTTTACAACTCACCGTAAAGATGTTCACTGAGCTGCTGAGTGGCACATAAAACAATCAGATTCACACAACTTAAATTTTCAGCCATGGCCTTTGTCAGAAACAGAATGTATGTGTGTGTGTGTGTGTGTTTTTTATGTGCCTGTCACTGCTTGTCGTATATCTTTGCTGTGAATTGTACAATCTCCTCATTATAGTGTTAAACAAGAACTCACAATTGTAAAATGTCTGGCTTTCTACTTTATAAGAACTATATACAACATTTGCCCAATTATGCAAGACCACCAGCATACTGAGAAAAGGAATTCTTGTCGCTTGTCTACAAAGGACTTTACAAATAGAAACTAGCCCAAAGACCTATTACTCAAACAGAGCTCCAGTGCCAATATTTTCCCATACCTTCACTCTACCGCCAGTAAACATTCAACAAAAGAGTACTCCCCTTCTCACCCAGTTCTACCTTGGACTACAACTAAACTGCATCCTTCGGCAAGGTTTTGATTGTGTATCCTCATGTCGAAAACTGAAAGACATTCTGCCCAAGACCCTTCCCATCCCTCCTAAAGTGCTGCTTGGTCACCCTATCAACCTCTGTAACAGCCTAGTCCATCCCTATGCAACCCTGAACCCCCAACCCCTTGTCACAGTGATCATATACCTGTGGAACACCCCACTGCAAGACTTGTCCAATCCACCCAATTGGCACCTGCTATTCCAGTCCCGTCAAAGGCTTCTCCTACCCAATCAGAGGCCAGGCTACCTGCGAAGATAGCCATGTAATTTCAAACTGTGCTGCAATTGCTTCAAGATAGACCACTTTGTGCAAGAACATGCAACAAGGCATATGCTCAATTTAAATGGCTGCTTCACAACCCAGGTTATCTGGATCCTCCCACCCACCACCAGCTTTTACGAACTACACAGATGGTCGCTATCCTTACAGTACACTCTCTGATTCAAAAATTATCAAGGTCCCAACCTACAATAAGCCCCTTTTTCTCCACACCCAACAATTTCAACCCCATCTATGCTACACTGTGCTGCACCGTGCTCGCGCGTGCATGCACATTCTTGCATTTGTGAGCACTCTGCTTTGCTTTGCTTTGCTTTGCTTTGCTTTCCGCCCCTCCCCTCCCCTCCCCTGCATCAACACTCCATTCCTAAACTGCAGCGCATTCTACCCATCTAATAAGTACAGGCTCCATAAGGCTGTGCTTTATCCATCCCGACCACTATCATGCAATCATCCTGTCCCTCCTTTTCCCTACATGGTTGAATTCCAACATGGACTTTCATTATTGCTTTACAATATTTAGTTACATTAAAAACCATTGCACAATCAATTTATGATAAAATGCAGTCGTAACAAGGAGATAACCACATAGTCCAGATTCAATATAATGTGTTTCAAAACATAATAGTGAGACACTAAAGCAGAATTTATCCAAAATGTGTGTAAGGTGCAGTATTTATGAACAATGGAGCTGTGTGTTCTTAAACAGAATACAGTAGATAAGAAAGGAATAGAAATTGAGAACAGAAAAAAAAATTCTACTCTGCTTGTATGCCATGAAACACCATCCAGAGAGTCACAGAAGCTCCACTGTTTGTGTCCGACTGCTTATCTAACAACTGTTTGATGTTAAATCATGGAAAAGTTCTTGGTTTTTGTGATACACATATTTAATTAAAAGAAATAAGAAGAAAAAGGACAATACTAACTTGTAAATATCAACATTTCCTTCATAGAATAGATGATGGAACACATTAACAGCTTCAACAGCAGCCTGCCCTTGCTGCTTGCACCCAAATATTAGGTCAATCCATTCATGCAAATGTTGTGATACATAATCACATTCAAGTGCTAATCGGTGCACCCGTATGAACTCTCTTGGATCTTCCTTGGCCCAAGGTGGTAGCACTACATCACCCAACTGTACACCATTCTGCTTGCAGCCTACAAATGATTTTTTTTTAAATGTATAACAAATCACTATTATAAACAAGAAGTAATTTGATAAATAATTACCACTGATTGTAAAAAAAGGATAAATTATAGACAATAAGACTATAATAAACATGCAAATGAAATCCAAAAATGTACACACTACACAGGAGTATGAAAAGCTGTTTCTTCAGAGACTGACCTAGTGCATTTTAAAGTAACTTATACTGGGTAAATAAATAAAACGTGAAAGAGATGCTAGAGCATATTATGTTTGTATTATGGAGATGCCTGTCAACCTAAATTCAGTTGAGACCGTAACAAATAGAGAGAAAAGTTACATGACTCATTCTCACCTAAATCAAAGTTATTTGAATTGCACAGGAACTCCGGGAGATAGAAAAATTCAGGTATCAGTTCTTTGACATCTGCCATATTATGTTTGGATGCTGACAACCATGCTTCTCGTACTGAGTGGAACATGCGGTCAGCTAAATCAAAATGTCCTCCCTGTGATAGACATGGTTTAATAAAGATAAAATGTCAAGTCACAAAATACAATGCCTCACTCAATTATCATTTAAGTCATCCAAGTGGCAACAAAATTATTTTCAAAAATAACTACTTTCAGAGATATTTAATATTTTTTTGAACATCGGGTCATTCTGAAACAATAACTGTCATGATAGCAGACTTTGTGAAATATTTTAAATGCATTAAAAACTATAATTTTCATCATAGAGCACTATCATGAACAGGATATAACCAGCTGTAATGAAAATCAATGAAAGACAACTACTTAAATTGTTTCCAACATTAAAGGTATGCTTTCACAATTGGTATTTTAATTATTGCTGATAAAATTATATTTACAGTATATAGTCATAAAACATCAGGTCAGTTTTAATAATGTTGAACTTGCCTGCAAACGAAGGAAATGCTGGGTAAAAGGTTCCATTCTCACTAGATAAGAGCACACAATCATGGCTGACGAATAATGAGTACCATAATGATAAGGCGGAGTCTCCCCATGAGGATCATCCCACTCCTTGTACCTAGAATAGTAAGATAATTGTGGTCAGAGACATTGCAATTCCTGCCATAATTTATATATTTTTTGTACTTTTTGTGGAGTATTAATCACTACTATAAATTAGTAGGAGCAGTTTAAATCAGTTTTACAGAATAGGAGAAAAATAATGTGGAATATATGAAATACTAAAACTATTTAAAAAAGTATTAACCTTTTTTTGAACTGTTCAAGTCTCTCTGGACTTTGAGCACCCATTGGCTTTGTGAAATCCCTGAATGTTAGTGGGTCCGTAAGATCTAACTCTTCACTCTCATAGTCAGCTAGTATCCATGGAAATACAGGGTACTGCATTAGATCATTATAAGATCTGCCAGCTAAAGTATTCAAATGCATCAGGTACTGGAAATTTGAGATTTCACCACGCTGAAAAAGTAATGTTTCATGTCTAAGGATTAATCTTGAAAAGAAAAAGTTAATAATAAAATACAAATGCAGAGTAATGACACTTAGTCTGAGCATTAAAAATTTAGGAAGATGATTATTATCAATATGAATTAAAATATTTATATTATTCCATATGAAATTAACATTGAGTGTCAGTAAATTACCACCCATCTCTGTGTGACAGATGTCTCGCCAATTAGAGTTGAGAGCAGCCCCGCCCCTTGCTCCACATTTGCTGTTCTCTTCTGACCAGCCACAGACTGCTGTGCACTATCTGCTATTGCTGTGGCAAACGTCATAAACCTGCAAAAAGAATTATATCTTCATGTATTGTGGCATCATTACACAAGATGGCAGCCATATCGGCTTACCGAATGCTTCGCCATTGTTCTGGCAATAGTGCAACGAAAGTCCTACATGGACAACTGAATGGCATGACATTGTTTAAACAGATGAATCCTAATTAGGTCTAAAAAATGTTCAAATGTTTGTAAATCTATCGGACCAAACTGCGTGGTCATCAGTCCGTAGGTTACAAACTACTTAAACCTAGGTAAACTAACCTAAGGACAAAACACACATACACACACACACACACACACACACACACACAGGGAGGACTCTAACCTCCACGGCGAGCAACCGAGCGCTCTGCAGCGAGACGCTTTATACCGCTCAGCTACTCCACCGCGGCTAATTAGGTCTTGTTGTTGTTGATGTGTTTAAAGGGGATTAAACTGCACGGTTATCGGTGCCCTGTCCCCAGCTATGAAGTCACACAATTAACTTAACAATTTAAAATCAAGCACTCCACACCCAGTATACAGGATGTACAGTCAGTGGATGCTAAAATAACAACATAAAAAAATTAAACACAAAAGGAGTAGACCAAATAGTCAACAGAGCTAAAAAAAAATCACGGCACAAGATTGTGGCTGGCTGATCAAGAGGATAATACAGGATGAGCCAGCCACTTACACACACTTTAATCCTCCAGTTAAAAACAAAGATAAACCACAAAAAAAGACAACAGATTAAAACTTCTGGAGAGGTGGGGGCCACGAGAAATCAGGCAAATGAGCCCATCACTAAATACAATGATAAAAGCCAGCTGCACAAATAAAACCTAAAACACAGTCAGTCATAGACACATCATCAGCTAAAATTAAAGGAAGCACATTAGGTAGGGTCAAATACTGCCTCAAGGCTGAAAGTGGACAGCCCACCAGTATGTGAACCACTGTCAACAAAGCACTACAACAGCAATTTGATGGGTCCTCTTGACATAAAAGGTGGCCATGTATTATCCATGTACGGCCAATATGCAAGCGACAGAGGATGACTGAGTCTATGGGGAGGCCTGAGAGAGGACTTCCATGTGGCCATAGAAGGCTCGATTGCACGGAGCTTGTTTGCCATGCTCAAGGTAGACCATTCTAAATTCCAAGCCTGAAAAACCTTGTAGTGCAACCCCAATCAGATATCCCTTTCTGGTATACCAATATCCAGAGGCTGAGAAGTGGTGGCCAGCTTGGCTAACTGATCGACATGCTCATTCCCTCAGATGCCAATGTGGCCTGGGGTCCAAACAAAGCTTACCAAACAGCCAGACTTACCAAGTGCAAAGATGGAGTTGCAAATGGCGTGCACCAAGGGCTTGTAGGTCACTCAGGGAGTTGCTACAGATGAATACGACTTCCTGGGACATGCTCGCAGGTGGTCAAGAGCATGAGATATGGCGATCATTTCATTAATGAAACAGTTACAGCAAGGAGGCAGTGAGCATTGTTCAATGTGGTCTCCGTGAACATAGGTGTAACCAATTCTGCCATCTACCAGGGAGCCATCAGTATATAGCACTTCAGCACCACAGAACATGTCAAGAATGGCCCAAAACTGGCAATGGAGCGTCAGTGGTGAAACTAATGTCATTGGATCGCAGGACAACTGCAGGTGGAGCTGCAAGTGAGAGATGGACAAAGGAGGGATGTGGGAATGGTAAGAGAGAGCGGAAGGGAGAAGGAAGGATTTGGGAATGGTAAGAGAGCGGAAGGGAGGAGGGGGGACTCGATCGAAAGACCCGACCTGGATTGACGTGGTGGGGAGGGAAGGGCAGCAGCGGGAAACAGAAGCTTGTGATTCGGGTGGTGGGGCATGGCATGAACATAAGCAACATATGAGGAAAGAAGTTGTTTCCAGCGAAACTTCAATGGAAGGGTCCCAGCTTCAGCAAGGTGGTTTGGCACAGTGTTTGTGTGGAAAGCCCCCATCACTAGATGAACACCACTAAACAGGATGGGGTGCAAGTCCACAATGCTGAACATGCCGCAGAGTCATAAACCAAGATCCTGTGATCAAGCCGTGACTGAATCAGAGCCTTATAAAGCTGCAGGAGGATGGAACGGGCAGCTCCCCAAACAGTGTGACTGAGGCAGAAAAGAATTTTTAAATGTCGCCAGCACATTTGCCTCAGCTGTTGAAGGTGTGGCACCCAAGTGAGCTAGGCATCCAAAAGCATGCCCAAAAACCGATGTGTCTTCTGGATACGTAGCAATTCACCATCCAGGTAAGGCTCTGCGTCCAGTTGAATTACCTTTTGGTGACAGAAGTAGCACATTACCCAGGTTTTCTGTGCAGAAAATTGGAAACCATGTTCAAAGGCCCAAGACTGGGCCTTTTAGATGACTCCCTACAGACACCTTTCAGTGACATCAATGCTAGCAGAACTATAATATAAACAAAAGTCATCAGCAAATAAGGAACAAGAAACCAATGAACCCAATGCCACAGTTAGACCATTATTAGCAATAGAAAAGAGAGGTACACTAAGGACAGAGCCCTCACCTCCTGGACATGGGGCGAGCTGAGGGAGGTACCGACCAACCCAAACACAAAAAGAGTGAAGTGAAAGAAAGTTCTGAAGAAAAAGAAAATAAATAGATAAAATAAAATAAAAGCAGATCCCTCAAGCCCCAGCCATGTAGTGTAACCAGAATATGATTGTGACAAGGAAGTATCAAACGCCTGCCACTGGTCAAAAACGTCAGCAACAAGGTACTCAGACTTAGAAAATGCTGTACAAATGGCAGACTCTAGAGCCACTAGGTTGTTAATGCGTCTATGTTCAAGGATCCACATGAGCCACCAACTAGCAATACGTTTGAAGAGCTTGCGCAGAATGTTGAGGAGGCTAATCAGGCAGTAACTATCAACCGCCTATGGATCAGTGCCTGATTTCATCATCGGGATGGTTATGCTTTCCTGCCATCATGACGGGAAAACCCCTTCTGCCTACAGACATGTTTATTCTCTTATGTTGATACTCTCCTGAAAGGTGATCGAGGAACTGGCTGTGAATCCGATCTGGTCCTGGAGAGGTACTGGGGCATGCGGCAAGGGCAGTTTGGCTGCTGTCACACTGTTATGCTCATAATGGTCTGCCATGTGCTCAGCTATAGTAGCTGGGTTTGTGCATACAGTACCCTCAATGTGGAGGCTGGTGGGGGAAGATGGGGTACCAAGGCAGGAAGTTCGGCTGATAACTCTAACTCACCTGGCCGAAGGTAATCAAACACTATGTAAATTCTTGCATTGTCCTGATTCTAACAGCAAATGTCTCAAAGAATTGTGTGGAGAAGCACTGTGGACTGAGGAGAAGACATATACACAGACACGAGCGGATACTCTGTCATAGATGTAACGCTTTTTAAAGTAGCCCCCTATAGCCACAAAGGGCAGGGGTCTGCTGGGCAGGAAACCAGGTTTCCTGCAGGGCTAAGCAAAATGAGGGGTAGCGGCACAGTAATTGTTGCAGCTTGTCTAGATGGTGGAGGAAAAAAAAAAAAAAAAAGGGTGCCACAATTCCACTGGAGAAGTGCATTTTCTCCAAAACGAAAGACCATGATATGTAAAAGAAGTAGCTTATTCCGTGGGAACACCTACTGCCAACTGATCGGAATCTGCAGGGTCAAGAACCATGAGTTCTGGTGATTCAGTTAGGGCAAGAGCCTCCGAGGATGGGAGGACCTACACCTCATCTTCAGAAGCAGATGATTTAATAGGGCGTGACTTTGAAGCCACTGAAGATTCTTTTTTTTAATGGCATCATCTTTCCCTTTTGCTGGCCCATTGGTTTTAAGGGCTGGGAGGGCTTCTAAAGAGTGGCACCAGGGTCTCGCAAAGAGCCAGAAGGCCTTCAAACAGCAGGTAGCAGATCTTTCAGCCAATGGCTGGGATCCTAGGCACACTCACAGAAATCTCGGAAGGGAAGGCCCAAGGGACTCTTTCCGAGTGAGAGGAGCCAGAGGAGGCTGTTGTTTCTCCTGCTGAGTGTCACCGACTGTTGTCTCCAGTGGTTTAGGTGAAGGTGCTCCCACTGAAGTTGTTTGATGATGATAGGGGGTTTTGGGCACTTGACATCTAGGTCTTCAGCGCCCAGAAGTTGTTTGGGGAGGGGGAAGGGGGAAGCAAATGATGGAGACACCATAACCATCAAGGGGGAAGGTTGAGTTTGATGGCCCTGAAGGCCCACAGTGGTTGTCCCTGCTTTGGGTACTATCATCACTGAAAGAAGAGGTTGTGACATTACAGATACAGGGGGAAGCTGATTGTTTCCGTTTGAAAGGCGGGTTTTGTCAAGCTGCTGGGTTACCCGGCTGGCTGACTAACAGTTAGGACCTAGTGAATGGAATACAGGTAGTCAGGGTTTCCCTAATCTGTTCGGAAACAGGAAATGACTGTCTTGGATGAGCAAGAGCGGTTATTCCAGATTGCAACTGAAATATAGTTTAACCACACACATTATTCTAAAAATCCATATAAAATCAGGGAATGGTCATACAGAAAATATAATTTATGAATGGATTCAGGAGACTTGGGAGAATCATTCACTGTAATTAAAATTTCAATATCCCTTACAAATAAAAATCCAATAAATTTCAGTGCTATAATAATGATATTATAAGACATATATTTACAATTATTGATACATAGTGTTTATCAGTAACAGTTTAAGAAGCAAATGGGCAGCATTGCACCATGCTACCTTTCTTAAAAGATGCAACATGTTATTTACATATTCTTTGAATAAAATTTGTTTTACTATTTTGTTCTGCTTTGCGTTGAGGTAGTAATATTTTTGTGTCAGAACATGGATTCCAGCATAGAAACACAAAACATGAACCCAGCAAAGCGCATTACATTCATATATGTATTTTATTATATTTAATATTATTCTTAGTCATGTTTGTTTTATGTTGCAGACTGCCACTTAAATATTTCATGGCCGACTAAAAATAGTAGATATGCAGCAGATAAATTATAAATAAACAATTACATGTGTTTGTGGACAAGAACTGAATATATTTGCATAAAAAGCCATGATAAATTAAATATTAATTGTGTAACTATATTTCGTCGGTGGCAGTATATTTGAGCAGTGAGACACTACACTTAATAGCTACCCGAGCAAAGAGCTTTGGTCTCAACCGTTTTAAGTATTGTTGAATATATATTTGTTTGTTAAATGTACACAACATTTGTAGGGAGGTGGTCAAAGCATTTAATTCTGTGATATTCAAATGTATAATATTTTGGAAGGGAAATTGTATTTTAAAGATGAGACGTTAGGATGCGCCAAAGGATACAATTTTGAGAGCAAGGAGAGCATGCTTTCAAACACTTGGGAAGGGACTCTTAACTTGGACACCGTGGTGAAAGGTTGTGATGCTGGGCGGTCTGAAGCCACGTTACGAATTTGTGATTTGAAGAGATAGGCTTGTGTGGACTTAGAAAATTTACGGGACTGGCACTGCAGAACTTAGTCCCTGGTTAAAAGTGATAAACTATGCAAGTAGTAGGGCTGTGGAACTGTGATAATTCAGCAATCGTGTACTTATGTGATGACAAACTGTGTTTTATAACAAATATTGTAATTATATTATAGAGGAAAAATTCCTAACAGGAAAAATATACGTAAAAAAATAGATGAAGTACACTTACCAGGTGAAGGGGGACAGGCAGTGATAGCAACAAATAAACACACAGACACACACACACAAACAAACGCAAACTTTCGCAGCCTAGCTGCTTCATCAAGCAGAAGGGAAGGAGAGGGAAAAGGAAATGATGGGGGTTTTAAGGGAGTGGGTAAGGAGTCATTCCAATCCCGGGACAGGAAAGACTTACCTTGGGGGGAAAAAAGGAGGGTAAACAAATACACACACACACCCACACATTTACACAGACGCAAGTACACTTAGGCAGACATACTGTAGAACTGTTCTACAGTATGTCTGCCTAAGTGTACTTGTGTCTGTGTAAATGTGTGGGTGTGTGTGTATTTGTTTACCCTCCTTTTTTCCCCCCAAGGTAAGTCTTTCCTGTCCCGGGATTGGAATGACTCCTTACCCACTCCCTTAAAACCCTCATCATTTCCTTTTCCCTCTCCTTCCCTTCTGCCTGACGAAGCAGCTAGGCTGCGAAAGCTTGCGTTTGTGTGTGTGTGTGTGTGTGTTTATTTGTTGCTATCACTGCCTGTGCCCCTTCGCCTGGTAAGTGTACTTCATCTATTTTTTACGTATAAATATTGTAATTAATCGCAGATTAATTTGGAACTGCAAAGTTTGATGGACTTCACTAATTTACGAGTGATAATTTGCAACTTTACTCTCGAGTGCATGTGATACTAACTGTGCCTCTCATGAACAATAGTTGGGGAACTATTCAGTTATTTACCGATGTAGAAAGTAGGACCACCACTGCATTTTCATGTCCAAAAAGAGTAACATACTCCATTTATAAAAATTACTTCTTGAATGAATCTCTTCTATACTTTACCTCATAATCTATTGTTGGTTATTCAGAGATTTAATTTATGTTTGTTTAAATATATTGTCACGTCATCATATGCAGATTGATAGACTGGCTAAACTATGGATTAATGTGTAGATGTGCCTGCCAAAATGGACACTCCGTCGATTGAGATTGGTGGGTAGCTCGCCATCAGATTGTAAGAAGAGATCTCGATAGTAAATAACCCCCTGGATCATATTTAAACTCTTATGAGGGGTGATGGTCACAGAAACATCTCCCAGCTGGTCACAGGCCAGTAGTGAAAGTGACTGTGCAAGGGTACTGTTTCTATGAGGAAATGTGAAAGGAATTTTATATTTGAATTAAAAAAACTGAAAAATCTGTATTTTCGTAGTATTACTATCATTCAATGTGTGAACATAAGACTAGAGAGAAATACTGAATCACCCAGTAGTTTATTTGCTCCAAGCTTCCAAGTATTTGTTGAAAATCTCACTGCCATAAACGTCAATCCACTATATCTCATTAAAAAAAACCACACACACACACACACACACACACACACACACACACACACACACACACACACACACACACAATTTTTTACTTAAAGTATTTCATTTGAAAAGTTCATGTGTCACTATCAAGATGACTTTTTGAAAAACATATTTGAGACCGGGGAACGGGGGACTTAGTTGATGTTTTCACAATATTGGAATTCGTTTAACCTCCACCTCAAAAATTAAATTTTATCTAGAAAAATGCAGTAACTGTTTCATTTTGAAAATATACAAATACAAACTGATTGTCCTTTCTTCCTCAGTTACCTAATATTATGTTTTTGATTATAAATTTATCTATCAATGTAAATAGAAATACACAAATACCGACACAGTTTTTCGTCTCTAACATGTCAAAGACATTAAAGATACAGGTGAAGCAATGAATTAAATTTTGTGATGTGGCAGGGAATCGAACCCGGACCTCCATTCTTACTAGGCAGACATCTTACCACCACACCACACCACACCACACCACCACACCACTAGCTATTAAGGCACCGTGGTATAGTCTAAGTCCTGCCTTGGCGGTAGTGGCAACACAGAAGCTGAATTAAAGTTTGTGGCATGGAGGGAAGTCATACTTAGACTATTCAGAGGCACCTTAATCGCTAGTGGTTCGGTGGTCTAGTGGTACGACATCTCTCTAGTCCGGAGGCCCGGGTTTGATTCCTGTCCGAATCACAAATTTTAATTTATTGCTTCACCTTTATCTATAAATTTATCTGTCTCTGCAACTGAATAAAACAAAATTTCCTTTGCCACACACAGTTTGCTTTTATTTTTTGTTGCCACTGAAGATACCTTGCAAAAAAATAAAGATGAAATGCGTATGACTATGGAAGTTTTTCTTTATTCAGTAGTAGAGACATAAAAATACAAATTTTAGTAATAATTATTAATATATAAGTAAGAAAAATCTTTCTTATATCATACTGATTACAGACAATTTTAAGCATGATATTACCTCTGATACACCTTGTTACGCTGCTTCTTTTGAAATGCAAGTAAGTAATTGCGTCCATCTCCCGAAAATACTTCAAGTGCCATTGGTTGAAGAAGGTACCGCCTTTTATGAACTTCCCTGAAACAGTTGCGCAATATATTGTAATGTTCAGCCAGTGATCACAAATAAAGTACAATACATTAAAAAAACTCTAGACCTATTGCTACTATTATATCCTTCACCTGCTACTTGATACACCAGGTATAGTCATGGATAAGAACTGTGCCTTGTAGAACTTTATGATTACACAGAATCACGAAGTGTGGGAGTGTAGATGATGGTTGTGTGTGAAGTGTGCCTGTGTGATTGTGTGAATGCTCTCTATTTTGAGGAAGGCCAATGACAGATAGCTTAAGTTGAGTTGGTTTACGTTCTAGGAGGCGATCCAATTATGATATTGTAGAAAGATATAAAAAAGCCAAGATCGCTGATCATCAATTTTTATATACGACGACCGGTTTCGCTGAACTATGTCAGCATCATCTGGTCAAATAAAATATTTTACAAGGCCATAATCTTGTAATGTCAATCAGTTGTTATATAACAATTTACAGTGCATAGGTGCACTATGTCATTATAATGAAATATAATTATCACAGTGAGTGACAATAGCAAACTCATTGCTATTGTCACTCACTGTGATCATTATGTTTCATTATAATGACATAGTGCACCTATGCACTGTAAATTGTTATATAACAACTGACTGACATTACAAGATTATGGCCTTGTAAAATATTTTATTTGACCAGATGATGCTGACATAGTTCAGCGAAACCAGTCGTCGTATATAAAAATTGATGATCAGCGATCTTGGCTTTTTTATATCTTTCTACAGATAGCTTAAGTGTTGTATTTGTGTGTCTTTTTTTATGTGCCTGTCACAGCTCATCGTACGTCTTTGTGGCGAGCTGTAAATTGTCCTTATTCTATTATTGTAACCTTTTAGTCAGCTGAAGTCCAACCAAGTGATAAACTGACACAGAAACAGCATATATTTAGAAAATACCATTCTTGTGAAACACAAATGGCACTTCATTTGCAGAAAGTAATAAGCACTAAAAATGGTTTACAATAGATTCCCTATTTCTAGAGTACATTAGATTTTTGAAACTGTACTGCACAAGTGGATAAACAAATTGCACACCCGTGGAGTAATATATAAGCTCTGAAATTGGGTTCTTGGTTTATTAATAAAAAGTTAAGAGTTCTTTGGGACTTAGACAGTCATCTAATGAAACCAAGGTTTTCTATGAAGTATTATTGGCCCTCTGTGTTCATAAGGTATACAAATGATTTAACAGAAAACCTGAGCAACTCTGATTGAGATTTTGGAGGTGAAATTGTCATTTACAATCTAGTAAAGCCATTAAAGAATTGAAAAAATGATATCATTTAGGCAAGATTAATTGAATGGCACAAAAAGTAGAAAATAACTGAACACAGGTAAATGTGAAATAAGCACCAAAATACTATAATAATCCGTAATATTTTTTTAATGTGATATATCATTCAAATCTAAAAGTTTAACAGTTCAAATTATATAAGGATTACATAATGAACATGTTAATCGAGTACCATCACATAGAGAAGATTATGAGGGAAAGTGAACCATAGATTTTATTTTATTGACTGAACACTTAGAAAGTCCACAAAATCTTTAGAAGAGAGAGCTTCTAATACACTTCCACATACCCTTCTTGACCATTGCTGCAGGGTATGAGATTTTTACCAGATAGGATTCATGAACATCAAAAAATTTCTAGAAGCAACTAAATTAGTACTGTCACAAAACTGAACAAGCTCCAGTGCTCCCTATGCATTTCAGAAAATATGGTTGTGTGTGTAGGGGGGGGGGAGTGGTTTGAACCATCTGGATCTATTCAGATATTTTCCTGGCCTCAACTTATTCTAACTTATTTCCACACAGCCACAAGCAGAACAACACAAAAATCCCCCCCTCTCTTCCCCCAAACTACACAAAAAATCCCATACATGACAAATCGAAATTCCCATACATGACACACTGAAATTCCCATACAGCAAAGTTTGCAAAAATAATACAGTAGAACCCCGATTTAACGAACCCCCATTTAACGAAAACCCGCTTTTAACGAATATTTCCGTCGGTCCCGGCGAAACTCCCATTAGAATAACGTTATTTTTCCCCGCTTTTAGCGAACCCCGCTTTAAGAAAAAGTCCGCTTTTAAGGAACAAACATGAAAAATTCTGGAAATTAAAATTTTGTTTTTACGCAATTCCTAATTGTGCGCAAGTTAATTTGTTTCGTTTTTTCCACAGAATTAGGAATTTGTGTTTACGTGACGTCGGTTATCGATTCTTTAAGTCAATGCATATCGAACATCTTTGCAGCGATACCGTATAAGCAGCCGTAATCGATTCTTTCCGTCGATAGGTTAACGTATCGAATACCAGTGCAGCGATACCGGAGAAAGCGTTTGACGAATCAGCTAGCTATTTCCCTCATGTCTTCCATGTGTTATGGTCACGTGGTCTGACGTCAGTCGAAAATTACGAAGCGCGAGCTGTGAAATGTTGTCTTGTGTTTTATTTCAGATTCACTTTTTCAGGGTGTGTGACAATGGCAAAGAATACGATTTGGCGCGTCTTCTTTGTGCGACTTTTAGAAACAGGGAACATTGTTAAATGCCGAATCTAGCGGTACCTTTGGTTGCAAAAAGACGAATATTCGTGTGACAATGTTCAGTTGTACTTATTAAATGTTTTGAAGGCGTGCGAATTACATAGCTGCATTCCTGTAAGCGGAAAATTTATGCAAAACAGGTTCGAAAATAGCCTTGCTAGATTAGTGTGGAAAATGCACGGTTTTCGAACTGCTTAGAAAACTTAATAATCTCTCGTTTCAGAGTAAGTGCAAAGTGTGGAAACTGTACCAGTGGAGAAAACATTACGACTAAAAAGGTTATAAGGCCAGGCATTAAGTTACCCCTACGCAATTAAAAACTGCAATGCGTTTAAAAATTACCTCATACATCAAATGCCTGAATGACTTCGAGAATTGTCAAGTATTTAGCCCCAAAGACGGGTGGGTTAAAAAGCAAATTAACTGTCGGTGGCCGCCGATTGAAGTGTTAGCACGATGATGATCCCGCAGTGAAGGCAACCAAACAGCTAATAACGTCTTTAGGCTACGTTTTTCTCTTTGTAAACAATTTGGTGTTGTGGATTATTTTTTATGAGTAATATATCGCAAAATCGTGACACACTTCTAGAGGATACGTTTAAGTTTTGACGAATTTACACTGTAATGTTATTGCTGCTCCTTTAGCTTGCAAAATGAAAAGCTGTGTTATTGTAGTTACCGGCGTAACGAAATAATCGAAAATCTTAACATATTTGTAGAAGCGCTAAAGACCTGTTTGTAGTGCGCCCAAACTCGTTATAGATCAATATTTTTAGAAAATGTTTTTGACGAATTAACAATGGAAATAATTTTGAAGAAGGTACAGGTTGTTAACCTCGAACCAGGGGGAAGGCGATGACGAAAATTTTGAAATTTATGCATTAGTAAAAATTACTGATTGCATATTCTGCAGAAAAGAAAGCGCTGGAGAACTTTAGAAAAAGTACATTGAGTATCAGTCGGTTCTCAAGTATAGTGTTTTTTAAGTCTGATGTACGGCACCAATTTTTGCACCTGTAGTCAGCTGTAGCTGAGTAAATAAAAACAAACATCAACCACATAGTGATAACTTTTGTCATTACAGTATGTTGGTAAAACAAAATGGTCATCTCTTTTCGATTTAATAAAAAATATTTTTTTTTCTGCAGAAAGTGTGATGTATTTAAAATTGTAGCAGATTACTGGTATGTTAGTAATTAAATAGCTCCTATAACACCTACACATGCTTGAATTATGTCTCTGAGTCACTCCTCCTGTGTACCTAGGCAAAACCCCCATTTAAGGAAAACCCCTATTTAAGGAATAAATATTTCGGTCCCCTGAGATTCGTTAAAAAGGGGTTTTACTGTATGTCCATTAGCTCCAGATGCATTTCTTTATCAGTTCATCCTTATATTTTGCATGTTTCTTATTTTCATCATCTTTTCAACTGTTCACAATTCGACATCCAAACCACACTATTTTAACCAAGTCGCCCATGTACAACAGAGGACTGTGTAACCATGCCTACACGCTCAGAAAGGTTGCATTGCATCTGGCTGTCTTTTTTTTACATGCCAGTTGTGGCTCGACATACATCTTTGTGGTGAGTTGCATGCTTATGGAATATACCCCAAGTTGTGCAATTGGAATCGTGACTTCCTTTCAGAAAGGCCACAGTATGTAGTCATTGATGTAACTTCATCACGTAAAATAGAAGTGATATGTGGCATTCCCAGGAAAATGTTATATGGCCCCTACTGCACCTTATCTTTATAAATGATTTATAATATAATATAATAATTTATAATATATTAAAGTCACCCGCAGCTGCAAAACAATTTATACAAGATATCTGCATGGTGCAAAAGTTGGCACTTGACCCTAAATAATGAAAAGTGTGAAGTCATCCATATGAGGTTTAAAACCTCTGTTCAACTGCATTTACATGATAAATCAGTCAAATAATAAGGCAGTAAATTCAATGCAATACCTAGGAATTACAATTATTAAAAACGTTAATCGGAGAGAAAACACAGAAATTACTATGGAGAAGGCAAACCAAAGGCTGTGTTTCATTGGCAGAACACTTAGAAGATGCAACAGTTCTAGTAAAGAAACTACAAGGTGTGTCTGAAAAGTTTGGTGAATGGTCTCAGAAAATGTAGGAAACAAGAGTTACGAACAAAATACCTTTACTGGCCTTCGAAGTAATTGCCATTGGCTACAATACACTTCTGACATTGGCTGTACAGCTGTTGAAAACTTTCAGCAAATGTTTCTTGTTGAATCGCTCAAAGCACTGAGGTTACACAATGTTGTATCTCTGCAACCATTGCAGAGCCTAACTCTTTCAGAATTAATTTAAGGCAGGGAAACAGAAAAGTCTGCTGGTGCCAAATCTGGAGAATAAGGAGGGTGTGGAAGCACAGTGACCTTCCATCTAGTGAGAAAGTTGAGCACGCAGATTGCAGTGTGTGGATGGGCATTGTCATGCAGGAAATTCCACTGCCCACTCCGGTACCATTTTACCCGAACCTGCCGGATGCACAGCAGCAGACATTTCATAATTATTTCGTAATTTACCATGTTGACAGTATGACCTGATGTTAACGCATTGCTGCATTTTGTGCTCCATGTTCAAATAACAAGTTCTCATACTGACCATGTTTGCTGGTCCCAGAATGGAAAATTGCAACTCTTCGAGCTGAATTAAATAAAGCAAGGGAGGATCTGAACAGGTTAAAGAAGGAGAATGGTGAACAGAGTTGGAAAGTGGCTACAGCTAACAGGGGAAACAGGCATAGGACAATATCAGGCAGCTTTGTCATTAATCTGGAAAATAGATTTGACATGTTGCCTCTATCATAATCGGGTAAGTCTCATGTAGCTGCAGCTGTAGAAAGGGCACAACAAACTTTCAAGGATGACTTGAAAAAGGTAGGAAAAGTTTACTATTAGATAGTTCACATGGTAGACGTGTTGGTTAATTACTAAAGGAAGAGTTTGGGCCAGAGTAGCAGGTCACAAACATTTTCAAACCTAGTGCAGGTCTGGGTCAGCTAACAGAGGATATAGGTTCTTTATGCAAAGATTTCACAAAGAAGGTGGTTGGTCCAGGAAATAATATTGAAAGATACACTGAATATTCCACAGAGAGTGTCCTAATCTGCAACAAAGAAGACTAGTGTGGAATTTGAGTCTATTCTCAGATGCCATGATCACCCTCATTTGAACTCTTCTGCCAGGAGAGTTAACTTTTGAGTTTGAGCAGCTGCTTATGTCAGATACAGTGTCCCATATTGGTTTGATTCCTGTGGTTGCTGTCTGTAGGTGAGATTGCACTAGGCTTGGCCTATAATTCAACAGGGAAGGGAAGTGAAAAAATATTCATAAACTGCCAGTACATCTTCATCCAACCAGTTACAATTCCATTAGTATGCAATATCAGTTATCTTTATTACATTATAAAATTCTTGGATTAAAAAATCAAGTTGATGAGCTATTCATTTGTATGGATAAAACAGATTCATCTAACCCAACTAGCCTCTCAGACGATCCTATGACCAGTGGTATAGATATGTCAAACATTTCAGGATTTAATTTAGCTCCATACTAATGTAGAGTACAGTAGATATGGAGGGAGGAGGCGTTACTACATTTATTAAAAACTGCCATAAATTCAAGAACAATGGCATTAATAAATTCTGTTCGGAGTAATATTTTAGAAGTGTGTGCAACAGAAGTAGAGTTTCATAACAGATCCTATATAACATCAACTATTTACCAAACAGCCACAGGAAATTATAATCTAAATGTCACCTAGAAGCTCTATTGGGTCATTTAATTGACATGTTCCACATACACGAGGATCTCCTCAATACCGATCTATGGAACAAATAGCTAATGCGATCATTGTTGAGTGTTATATTTGTAATACTGAGCCAAACCAGCCACTGTAGCCACTGAGATGACTAACAAATTCTGAAAACTGAATATAAACCACGAAAGTAATTACAAACAAATGGTATTTTAATACAGTAGTGGTGGTGTACTACTTGAGACAGTGAAATAGCTAGGCTTAACCTTGCTGAGCAATATGAAATGAAATAAGCATGAAAAGATTGTTCTAGGGATGGCAAATGCTTGCCTTCAGTTTACTCAGAAAACTTTAGGAAACTGTGGTCCATATGTAAAGGATGCTGCATATGGAGCACACTGCTGAAGTGTGTGGGATCCCCGGCAGGTTGGATGAAGGAAAACATTCAGAGATGAGTTGCTGGATTTGTACTGGTAGGTTTGATCAACATGCAAGTATTAGAGATATGCTTTGGAAAACATATGGAAAACTCTGGCGAGAAGATCATCTTTTTATGAAATATTGAGAAAATTTAGAGAACAAGTATTTGAAGCTGACTGCAGACCAAATCTACTGCTGTTAATGAATATTTTGTGCAAGATATTATTAAGATAAATTACAGCTCATTTGGAAGCATATTGACAGTTGTCTCTTACTCACTCTTTTGGGAACGAAACAAGAAAGGAAGTGGGTAGTAGAGGTTAAGAGGTACCCACCACCATGCACCGTATGATGACTGGGGCAACTTATATTGAGATGTGGATGTAGATTGAAAATTAATAACTGAAGTGATAAGTATGTTATTTAACAAATACCCGTTACGTCCTTTAGCAACAGGAGAACAATTCAGAAACAAATGAGAATTCTAGTCGGTAAAGTCTGAACAGTGTCACATAATTACCGTATTTGCCTGCGTATAAGACACTTTTTTTCTTACAAAAATTAGTCCAATAACTCCATGTGTCTTATATGCCAATTGTCAGTTACGGTAGGTACCTACAAGTTCCATTTCTTTTCAAGGGATTTCAAAAGATGGTGTAAAATGCAGGAAATAATGTTTCAAGTGGGAAAATATGCTTTGAGGTTCTCTCTTACATTTTCGTAGTTCATATTTGATATACCATAGAAGTTTTATCATGTAGTAAAGGTTATCTGAATTTGGTACTATTTTCACTGCCAATCGTAACCGAAACTGGTAACTTCATAGGAAGTAGAAACTTTCAACATAATTTAATTCATCATAATCCATATTTTCGGCAATCCTGTAAAGGTGTCATTTATTATTTGAATAATGAAACACAGCTCACATGTTTGTCTATGTGTCACCTGATGATATTTGAGAATTTATTCACATTATTAAGTGCAAATATGTACATAAGAATTTTTTGAGACATTTGCATAGCGTTTGCACCTCACAGTCATCTTTTTGAGGTTATAACATGCTGTGCCCCATACATTGCGCCGAGCGATACAAAGTTGCAAACCATCCATCACTCTCACAGTTTATGAAACATCACAAAAATACATAAATAAATATTTGCGCTTCACAATAAATTCTAAAAATGTGTTGTTTTAAACATGTAAACTCCCTATGCGTCCCACAAACTGATACTGAGCACGGGGACTGAAGGGAGCAATTTTACACAGTACCACCTAGGTGGCTATGTTTAAGCCTTTACGACACTCGTAATGAGTAAGCACAATCTGTCAAGAAACTTGACTGCGTAAAGTTTATGAACACTACTTAAAGGCACTGCCTTAGGTATTTGATGTACATGAACATATGTATTACACTGTATTTTAAATGTATTAGGTGTGATTTATTTTTTCCTAAAAAAAGTGTCTTAAAAGTGGGGAGCATCTTATATGCCAGCAAATACGGTAACTGTAAAGTGATATACTAGCTAAAATTCACACTGGGAACAAAAAGAGAGCAGTTTTCAGATGGAGAGCAGTTTTCACGTGTTCCAAAGTGATTTGTATGCATCTACTGAGAGGAACTTTAAAATAACCGCACTAGGATAAGAAAAGGCATGGGACCAACATCAACAATTTACTTTAATGGGTCAGGTTTCTTAGTCTCATTTATGAGAAAGTTGCTTGTTCATGAAAGAAGTCCATACATAACTCTCAAAGAGCAGATATGAAAATCTAAAAACAAAGAGTGTAAGAATAAACTGTAAGTGTACAAACACAAACATCATACAATAATAATGAAATAATGAAAATTCCAGGAAGGACTCAACAATATTTTAGAGAAGGATAGGTTGCTTACCACAGAAATGTCCAACGAGCCACAGAAAGGCACAGATAACAGGATACAACATTAAAGCTTTGAGCCATTATGGCCTTTGTCAGAGTCACACAAACATACACACACTGGCTACTGTGGCCGTGTGGCCGGAGACGGCAGTTGTGTCTGTGTGAGTGTGTGTATGTTTGTGTGTCTCTAACCGACAAAAGCTTTAATGTTGTATTCTATTATTTGCGTCTTTCTGTGGCTCATCAGATGTCTCTGTGGTAAGCAGCCTATCCCTCTTAAAAATATTTTACAATAATAATGTAAGGATATAAGTAACTTGGAGGCACTTCCATACAGTATAAAAGATGTGCACCACCACTAGGAAGCCTTTCAACTGAAGAAAGCATTGTATATTTGGTATGCCTCAGCTTGTAGAAATTTTATTCAGTAGTGTATGCTAAAAAGCATAAGTACGAGATACTATTGATGATGGGTGAATTCCCAAAACTAGTCTTGTAAATAAACTACTACTGACAAGCACCTTATATCAATCAATTATCAGTACATCTTTTAACTTAGATTTTCTATTTTGGAATGTGTCACTGTCTGGCAAGCCTGGCTGACTACTAAACATATCTTCTATAACCTATCCATGGGTGTACTTACATTGTGCTTACAGTGATAATGTTGGAGACTTGTAACAAGCCAAGTTCATCAGCTACCCTCTCAATAAGCAGTACAAATAATATTTCTCATACACATTCACTTACCTTATATCTTCATAGGCAAATTTTGAGCACTGTCTCATTGCTCGCGAGCGTCTTGGACTGCCAGGACTTGGAAGAATGGGGTCATGACCATGTTCAGGCAGTAATTCTATATCACGTATGTCACGTGATCTATCAACTGTGAACCCATCTATTACATAAAAGTGTTCTTTACCAAATAAGAGAACCCCTTCTGTTGTGTCCAGTCCTTGAATACGTGCACATCTAAACATGTAGCTTATCTGTAAAAAAGCAATTACTCTCTTAGTACATGTGAATTAACTTAATTGCCAATTACATAAAAGTGTTAAATAAATGCTTAACAACAGACTTTGGTCAGAGAATTATGTGCAACCCTAGATGTGACAAAGTTGTAGTAGAGGTAAATGACCATGACTAATTCAGTTAATAAAATGACTAAAAAACTGAAAGGTCACAGCGATACCAGTTTACTCCTATTTTCTATGACAGTTTTATCCATATACAGGTAGTTCTCCTATTTTCTATGACAGTTTTATCCATACATAGGTAGTTGGTTACAAGTACCTTGAAATGTAAATACACTCCTGGCCATTAAAATTGCTACACCACAAAGAAGATGTGCTACAGACACGAAATTTAACCAACATGAAGAAGATGCTGTGATGTGCAAATTATTAGCTTTTCAGAGCATTCACAGGAGGTTGGCGCTGGTGGTGACAACTACAACATACTGACTTGAGGAAAGTTTCCAACTGATTTCTCATACACAAACAGCAGTTGACCAGTGTTGCTTGGTGAAACATTGTTGTGATGCCTCACATAAGGAGGAGAAAAGTGAACTATAACATTTCCGACTTTGATAAATGTTGGATTGTAGCGTATCGCGATTGCGGTTAATTGCATCACGATACTACTGCTCGCGTTGGTCGCGATCCAATGACTGTTAGCAGAATATGGAATCAGTGGGTTCAGGAGGGGAATACGGAATACTGTGCTGGATCCCAAAGGCCTCGTATCACAAGCAGTCGAGATGACAGGCATCTTATCTGCAGGGCTGTAATGGATCGTGCAGCCATGCCTCGATCCCTGAGTCAACAGATGGTATTGTTTGCAAGACGACAACCACCTGCATGAACAGTTTGATGATGATTGCAGCAGCATAAACTATCAGCTTGGAGACCATGGCTGCGGTTACCCTTGATGGTGCATCACAGACAGGAGCGCCTGTGGTGGTGCATGCAACAACGAACCTGGGTGCACGAGTGGCAAAATCTCTCTCTCTCTCTCTCTCTCTCTCTCTCTCTCTCTCTCTCTCTCTCTGAATCCAGGTCCTATTTACAGCATCATGATGGTCGCATCCGTGTTTGGCGACATTCGGTAAATGCACATTGGATGTGTATATTCATTATCGCCATACTGGTGTATCACCCGGTGGGATGGTATGGGGTGCCATTGGTTACACGACTTGGTCACCTCTTGTTCGCATCAACCACTTTGAACAGTGGCCGTTGCATTTGAGATGTGTTACAACCCATTGCTCTACCCTTCATTCAATCACTGCGAAACCCTACATTTTAGCAGGATAATGGATGACCGCATGTTGCAGATCCTGTGTGGGCTTTCTGGATATGGAAAATGTTTGACTGCTGCCCTGGTTAGTACATTCTCCAGATCTCTCACCAAATGAAAACGTCTGGTCCATGGTGGCTGAGCAACTGGCTCATCACAATACGCCAGTCATTACTCTTGATGAACTTTGGTATCGTGTTGAAGGTGCAAGGGCATCTGTACCTGCCACGCCATCCAAGCTCTGTTTGACTCAATGCCCAGGCGTATCAAGGCCATTTTTATGGCCAGAGGTGGTTGTTCTGGATACTGATTTCTCAGGATCTATGCATCCAAATTGCATGAAAATGTAATCACATCAGTTCTAGTATAATATATTTGTCAATGAATACCCATTTATCACCTGCATTTCTTCTTAGTGTAGCAATTTTAATGGCCAGTAGTGTACGACGGCAAGCACAAAATGCTGACAACAATGATACAGCATACAGTGTAGTCAGTGTAGTTAAAGTGTGGATGTCCACAGATGACACCATTCCAAATATGATCACCTACCAGTGAGCACATATGGATTAGTGCAGAATCTGTAGCTGGGATGAACACTTCAGATTGCATCATGGTGAAAATATGTGTATTGTAGTCAATGGCGGCTCATGAGAATGCATTTTTGTGTGTTCACAAATTTTTAGATTCAGATAAATATAGAACTCGCAAATAATATAGGCTTTATAAAAGTTAGGATTATTAACAAATTTGCCACTATCAATAATAACAGACTACTTCTATTAATAATATAATAATATAATAATAGTAATAATAATAATAATAATAATAATAATAATAATCTTAACTTTTCTGATGAAGGAAAGTATCGTTTTGTGGAATTTTGTTGTGTTATGTACAGTTTATGGCAAGAATGAAATCTTGTAATGTATAAGCTTTCACTACTCAACGTGTTGTCAGTCATATGTTAATATTACCGACGGGTTACAAGTTCTCCTATCCTGAAGAAAGAAACTACATAATTTCTTTTTATGAGGTATCCTGTCTAGACGTATGACTTGAGAAGATATTAGTATGTCTGTAAAAGTTTAATATTTGTGGATTCATCTTTAAGCAGAAGCTCCTGCCCTATAGAGAACAGCCACACAGCTAAATTAGTGGTGAATATGACACTCTTACCCATAGTACCAGCACTTCATTTTGTGCACGTGCTAAGCCTGCCCTACATCACCTGTCTCAGTTAACTATTTGTGATAATGAAGAAGGATAAGAAATGTATTCGCTGGCCATTTCAGTCACAGAAATCTAAGCTGTACGATTAGCTTGACACCTAACCACACTTGAGGTAACCACAATACAAGCAGAAAGTTTTTTGACAGGTGATGAATTATAAATATTATTAAAGGTGTATTCTTATGTTCTTACCTCAGCAAACCATTTTACCAGTGATCATTACATTTGAAATACCATGCGCCTTTAACCATCAGACCATACTGAACATCGCTGCTTGACAGTTTTCATTAGTGATTGACTGACATTTAATTGTAACAAATCCTGTCAAGGGTGATACGGCTTTGATAAACCCTCTGCCCATAAAACCTGTTAGTTGTAGCAGTTAGAGAAGGTCTGCTGTGATATCCTGCACTTGAAGCAAAGCTGTCATCTAGTGCCTGAGAACGAAATGAAGTGTGCACATTATCTACCAAACTCCTGTGTATTGGACCCATAAGACAATGATGTCAAGCTTGCAGAAATGCCTTAAAGGGAGCACACCAAATGATGTGCTCCTTAGCTGATGGCAAGTCTCATGGAGTCGGGACAAGCTGCAAGCATGGCAGAAGTAAGTGCAGTTTATTTGATATTACCACATCTATATTACGTTTAACAATATTCAAACTAATACAATGAATAAATGCACAATGAGTCAGAAATTAGGGTGTGCAGATGTATACTGGCCACCACTAATCATAGTGTGGGCTGTGAATAAAGGGCTTACACTAACCCTTCCTGGCTACCTAGAATCCCAAACCCCTCATCTGGTTCTGATTCATTGATGATATCTTCATAATATATACTGAAGGTGAGGAGACATTATCCACATTTCTTCATAACTTCAACACTTTCTCCTTCATTCACTTCACCTGGTCGTACCTCAACCCAACAAGCCACCTTCCTTGACACTGACCTACTCCTCAAAGATGGCTTTATCACTACCTCTATCCACATCAAACCTACCAACCACCATCAACTGCCACTCATTTCACACCAGAATGTCCCTTCCATACAACCTAGCCATCCATGATCGTCGCATCTGCAATGACAAGCAGTCCCTCTCCAAATATGCCAAACACCTCACTAAGGCCCTCACTGACTGCAATTACCCTCCAGACCCAATAACCCACCAGCTCCCACACACATACCGTCCACCCACAAAGGATCACCCATCTTGTGACCCAGTATCACCCAGGATTGGAGCAGTTAAACCAAGTTCTCTGCCAGGAATTTGACTACCTTTCATCCTGCCCTGACATGAGAAATACGCTCCCCAATATCCACTCCCCAATCCCCCCCTCCCCCCCCCTGCAGTGGTATTCTACTGCACACCAAACCTACAATATATTCTTATCCATCCCTACTGCATTCCTGCCCCATGCCCCATGGCCCACATCCCTGCAATAAACCTAGATGCTAAACCTGTCCTATCCACCATATCACCACGACATACTCCAGTCCTGTCACAGGCATTTCCTGTCACATTAAAGTCAGGGCAACCTGTGTAAGCAGTCATGATATCTACAAACTGAGCTGCGACCATTCTGCAGCTTCCTACATGGACATGACCAGCACCCAGCTGTCTATCCAGATGAATTGTCATTGTTAAACTGTGACCAGGAGACAACTAGATCATCCTTTTGCAGAGCATGCAGCACTGCATAATGTAGCTCTCTTCAATGACTGCTACACAGCCTGTGACGTGGATCCTCCACGCTAACACCAGCTTTCCTGAACTGCACAGGTGGGAACTCGCCCTACAATATATCCTACACTCCCACAATCCCCCAGACTGTGTAAACCTTCACTAGTTCCTGCCTCCACCACTCTTCCCTCCCTTTCTTTGACACACACTGTCCTTACATTCGTCACACATTCTGCCACACATATCATTCCCTTTCCTTCCTTCCACCCTGTCCATCAGATAGCACTGGTATATTCTCCCACCCAAGCCATGCATCCCCCCCTCCCCTCCTGCTTCCCTCTCCTTGCCACTTCCTCATCCCCACCACTGGTTGCTCTTGCCTCAGCTGTGCTGAGTACCGCAGACTGCCCACAGCAGCCTCCTCCTTCAACCCCTCCCCTCCATGGAATTTTCTAGCCCTTTGATAGAACTTTTGCACTATTAAATTGGAATAATTTAAGGAATAAAGTATGCAGCATTGCATACATGTGGAAAATGTAAGTGAATTTCTCATGCATCAAAGATGAAAGTACTGAAAGTATTGACCATTACCTTCTCTTGTTCTTCCAGTAATCGAGGAAGTGTGTGGTTATCAGGTGCAGAATCCTGATCTTCACTTCCTGTTGTATCTGTTGCATCGTCATCTCCTGCATCTTCAGGTTCTGATATAGAACGATGGACACCATGTCTTTCTAATGCACACGGAACATGGTGCAAACCTAAAGAAGTAATAATGTGTTGACTGCATAGGTACATCATTCTCACAATAAACTACTGACTTTGAAAAAAAAAAAAAAATTATTTTATCACTGCCCAGTACTAAAAAAAGGACATCTGAACTGCTAAAATTGGCAGTTTATGATTAAAAACAAAACCTCTTTTTGGCACAATATTACAATGACTTGATGATTAAGCTCGTGATAAAAACTAGTTGGCTATAATATATGTTATGAATACAGCTACTATTCGATTTCCCCTTTCGAACAGCAAATACCAAATAACTGTAAAAAAAGATACTACAGGGTGATCAATCCTCAGTGCAACCACCTTTGTGGCGTGCGACTTGCCGGTGATGGCAGCTACGGAGCCTGCTTAGTGGGCCGCCCGATGTCCACACTAAATTTAATACTGGTTGGCGTGCAAGTCATCTCTGACAAACAACATAAACACTAGGAAAGAAAAGTTTATTACTCACCTGTATTACGCAAGGAGATGCTGGAACTGCTTCCCTTTGTTGTTTAAGCATTTCTGACACCTGCTGTGGAAATTGCTCATTACACTCTGAAGTTTCGTCTCAGAAATTTCAGTGATTTCATGACAAATATTTGGTTTTAGTCCTTCCAAAATATGGGAATTTGATTTGTTCACTTTCTCTTTTAATGCTCCATACAGATAAAAATCGCATGGGGTTAAATTGAGGAAACAAAGGGGCCAAATGTTCTTAGTGATAATTCTTTCACCAAACACATTTTCAATTTCCCGAAATAATAAGTTGGCTTATGTGTCGTCGCAGAGTCTTGCTGAAATGTCGCAGAAGCACATTCTCTCTCAGTTAATTGGGGAAAAGAAAAAGCCGCAATACATTTTCAACATACCTGTCACTTTTACCTGTTCTAGAAAAAAAATATAGGGCCTATTATTCTCTCGCCGCTAACAGCGCACCACACACCTATTTTTTTGATCGTGCAGGGGATACTTGTGAACTCCTGATTTAACCCGATGCGATTTTTATCTGTGGTGAGCATTAGAAGAGAAACTGTACAAATAAAATCCCTACACTTTATATGAACTAAAAACAAATATTCGTCATGAAATCACTGCAATTTCTGAGCTGGAACTTCAGAGTGAAATGAACAACTTCCTCAGCAGGTGACAGAAATGCTTGAACAACAAAGGAAGGCAGTTCCAGCACTTTCTCTTGTAATACAGGTGAGTAATAAACTGTTCTTTCTAAGTGTCTGTGTTATATGTGTCACAAATAACTTGCGCACCAACCTGTATTGAATTTAGAGTGGACATCGGGCGACCCGCTAAGTGGGCACTGTAGCTGCCATCGCCAGCAAGTCGCACGCCGCAAAGCCGATTACACTGTGGTTTGATCACCCTGTACTTAAAAATAATAATAATAATAATAATAATAATAATAATAATAATAATAATAATAAAATAAATAAATAAATCACAATTTTGAATTGAAATTCAGATTGTGAATATTTCACCACATTTACCTTGTTGACAATATTTTTAATCATATTATTTAAAAAAATTCAAGCAAAAATTTTTAAGAAAATAGACTATACTGCTGAACAATTAGACTGCCTGTTTTTATTTATGATCTTCACAGTACACTTGTGGCTAATGCATAAAAATTCACTGTTTGAACCATTACATCAAAATTCTAGTATTTTACCTCAAATAGCTGAAACAAATAGAGATACAATATTATATATGGTGCCTGTTCATTGAGCTGAAAGAACATTAACACAGCAGTTATAGTGTCCTGCATAAGCTCAGTATGCCTCACATCAAATTGCATATGAAGTTGGCTACACATCCAGCAACTCTTAAAAATAGTTAACTACAGTACATGTTGTGTTAATGTTATAATAATGGAAAGACCAAGTTGGAATTAATAATATAGTAATAAGGACAGTTTACAACTCACTGCAAAGGTGTGGTGACATCATACAATGATTGTATGACTGTGTTGTGTGCCTGTGTGATTGCGTGAATATTCTATTTTCTGAAGAAGCCCATGACCTATAGGGGAAAGTGTTGTATGTGTGTGTCTTTTGTATGTGCCTGTCACAACTCGTCGCCACGTCTTTGCGGTGAGTTGTAAACTATATTTATTATTATATTATTATTGTTTTAATGTTACTAATACCTATTCTTTTAAAGATGCTTTATTGTTAGAGTGTTACTTGAATTTTGGGTATGAGGCATACTAGTTATAAGTGGTACACCCCCTGTATATTTGAGAGAGAACGAGAAATTCCTGGTATTAGCTGCTATATGGTGTTGAAATACATCAATATTTACAGTTGAAAACTTGAGCTGCACTGGTACTGGAAGTGTGAGTCCCACTTTTCCTCAGTGTTAGCAGTATCCACCTTGACACACTTACCATCCAGCTGAAAGAACAGACACTGTACATACAACTGAATATATGTCTGGACTGCAATAGACAATTTCAGTGCAGATGTTTAAACAACTTCCAAACCCTTGCAGGGATACAGGTTCAAGCTGTGAGTGAGTGAATGAGATAACGGAGGGGTGGGGTTGGGGGGCACTACACCAGTAGTGCATGACAGTTAGGAATTTGGGCCGGACAGGAAGCTTTACATATGGCCAGACCACTAGTGAAAAGTGTGAGATTCTCAGTGTAACACAAATTTTCAACTGTCACCACTGATGTTTTTCAATACCTTGCAGTAGTTTATAGCAGAAATTTCTCTCTCTTTCTTTCATAAAGACATGTCTACACTAGTTTTTCCTTTTGTGTCACACTTACCTAAATCTCTGATATCATCACCATTCTCTGGCAGCTGTAAGTCTGTTGTAGTTTCCTCAGAAGGAAGAGCAGCTTCCATGATAGGATCACGTTCACGCTCAAACAAAGTCTGCGGACGATATTTTTGATAGAACTCTTTACTGTCCCAGCTGGTTGCAACTTTGTATTTCAGCGCTCTCTATAAAATACAACAGACAAACATTAAAACCACTATATTTAAAAGAAGAATAAATAAAACTAACTGAGAAGCATTTCAGGGCTAGATTTGTTGTTTAACACATACTGTGTGTGTGCTTCAAATGTATATTGTACTTTGTTTCAAAGTGCCACCTTCAATGACACTGGCATTTGTGTTTTAAATCTTTCATACTGTCATCTGAGCACTGAAAGATCATCATGATTTCGTGAAGAAGAAAATTCACAATGGCCTAGAATAGTTATATTTTAATGAGTGTTCTTCTGACTAGAAAGACTAAAAATGTTCATTGCAAATAGAGTAAAAAAATGAGGTATAACATGATTTTATGAACTACATATGGAATTTTCTTCTTCCTCTTCAGGAAAGATTTGTGTGATGATAGGAAATATTTATTTAGCTTGTTTGTGCTTAAGACCAGCCTACCGCATGTTTTTGTCAATTCTATGTTCAGATGACAGAAAGCAAAAAGGGATGATAAATAAAGTCAGAGACTTAGTGTAATGAAGATTGAAGAGTAACACCTGTGCACAACTGCTTATGTTTTGGTATCATGGCTAGGTGGTGTTTTGGGACCACAAAAGAAAACTTATTTCTCTGTAAAGTTAAAACAAGAAAAAGAACATAGTTATGTTACTTCTTTTGTTTTCTGTAGCGAGAACATAAAAAAAATGTCTGGATCAGTGAGTGTATAGAATGTTATTCTAAGGGTATGTCAAATATTGTATCAGGCAGCTTAAGTGTTAAATATAATTGATATTTAGAGTGCAGATGGTGTGATATGGAAACAATTGAACCAGGTCTGGTAGCATCAGCCCATGTTGTTGGTATTCATTCAGTTATGGTATGCTCACTCTGAGATCGAGTACACAACAAGGGCGAAATTGTAGGCTTGAGTGAGTATGAGGTAGAAAAACTTCCAATCTGTCCCCCTTTACCAAGCACAATTTGCCATTTATTTAGTTTATCTTATGTCTCTTACTTTTTATGGGAAGACTTCTAGCTAGTTTTCTTTTTAGAATTAGATAGGCTGTTTGATTTGTAGCAATAATTAAGGCAAGGCCAAGATCCTGGGTCCAGATCTTAGGATTACACACAGTTTTAATCTGCCAAGAGGTTTCATTAATTAATGTATTGTACCTGCACCAGTTCAGGACTATAATTTACAGTTCTACTTACATTGTCTCCAATTTCAAGTTCAGGTCTGTATGGATAGTGAATATAAAACAGTTCGTTTTTCATCATCTTCTTCCTCATTCTACATGGTCCCTCAGTCATGTCTAGCATCCATTTATCTAGCCTGAAATGAGAACAAACACAAAGTTAATAATTTCCTGAATTCCAGGGGAAGAGTGATTCTGCCATAACAAGAACCGTTCTATAAGCAGCAGTAAGAAGAACAATTTATTAAAAATGTTTAAGATAAAATCAAGAAAATTGACCTGGAGACAATCTAAGACAGTACATGATTTAAAATGTGCTTAATCCAATGATGGAAATTTCAGTTGGCATGTCAACAATATAAGAATACCATAGGGATGTGATCTCTGTGATAAGGGGCTGAGATTGGGAGTGTCATAGGGATAGACAGGACAGAATGTGTCTCTTTTCAGGGCAAGATGACAATCAAAGCCCTAAAGAAGAATGTTGTTCAGTTGTTCCATTCCGGGTGGTATTGTGTGACAAGGGACAAGGGGGAGGGGGGGGGGCATTCATTTGTGGCTGGTTATTGAGGGTGGAGGGAAGATTGATGGTGTGTGGGCGAATCTGTTTGCAGACTAGTTCTGCAGGATAATGCCTGTCTGTGAAGACCTCCAGCGTATTGAGTAAGGGGTTTCTCATCATTGCAAATATGCTGTACATGGTTGGCAAGGCTTTTTTGATGTGGAATTGATGTCAGATGTCAAAGTAGAGGTTCAGTTGATGGTTGGTGGGTTTAATGTTGACGTGTTGATGGAACCATCACTGAAATAGAGGTTAATGCCCAGAAAAGTGGCATGCCAGGCTGAGAAGGACAGAGTTATGTTGATGGAAGAGAAGGAATTGAGGTTGTGAAGAAACAAGGTAGGGTGTGTTCTGGCTCCGAGTCCAAATCACAAAAATATCATCAATGAGCCTGAACCAGACCAAGGGTTTGGGGTTGTGAGAGGCTAAGATGGTTTCCTCTACAGGCCCATAAATAAGTTAGCATAGGAGGGTCACAATTGGTATCCATGCCTATTGCACAAATTTATATACTTTTGCTTCTAAGGAATAGTAGTAGTTGGTTAGGATATAGATGGTAAGTGTTATTGACGGATGACATATTGGGTTTGGAGTCTGTAGGACTTTGGGAGAGGAGTTGTTCAAGATCAGCAAGACCATGGGTTATTGCCTATTGCCCTATTGGTGTATAGGAAAGGGGCATCAACTGTGATGATTAAGGACACAGGAGGTGAAGGGGTGGGAGTGGTGGAGAGTTAGTGTCTTATTTGTAATATATTTTAAACATCCAACTCACCTCTTCACTCCGATACCCCCCAATCTTTACTGATTTCCAAGATGCAACTCACATTCTCACCTATCAGTGCCTTTACATTTTGCCAGGCAGTGTGGAATGTTCTATTCCCATACTTGCCCTACATCCTTCCCACTCCTCTCCCCCTCCCCTGCCTTTCCCTGACTTCCTCACTCAGTGTAAATATGCCAGTTGGGGCATAGTCACCAGAGATGGCAAGTATGTGTGCACGAGTTATGCATGGGTGATTCTGTTATTGTTTGTTTTCACTCTCTGATTAAGACTGTGGTAAAAAAAAAAAAAAAAAAAAAAAAAAAAAATGCTTAGTAATGCTTATTGTATGTGCTACATGTTCAATCAGTGAGACTTTGATGATAGCAATTAAGTAGGACAGTGACTGTCTGCCGTCTCCAGTTACAGGTTATGATAATTATCTGCATTTTTCTTTAGAATGAGCAATTTCTCAGTTGCCTGTGCACACTTTAAACCATCTGATTAATTCATTAGTTCATCCTAATAAAAGTAATAAATTTTATAGTGATTATTTACAGGAGTCAACTTCCATGTACATTGAATATGAACTGTTATATAACACACTTACATATTTGTAGGTTTGATTTTAATAGGTTCTTAATGACATGTCATAACTCAAGTGGAGAATTCAATTACATGCAAACGATGCATATTCTAGTGCAAAGGATAAAACAGTTTTTATGGTGCCTCAGGAGTAAACCATTTACACAAAACTACTAGCAGAATTCAACAACAATTTTCTTTCCAGTGGACTGAAACAGAAACTACTTAAAAACCCAGTTGTCTTCAATTGCTGAAAGAGAGAACACTTCATTAATTATACTTGTTTATTTTTTAATAATTATTATACTTTCAATTGGTACACCAATTTTGACATATGCAGTTGGAATTCAGACATTTTAAATGAATACCGTATGAAACGGATGTGTTACTAATACCCAGAATGCATGTCAGTAATTATGTAGGAAAACAATTTTATCAGGGAGAAAACAAAAACTGAGGCAAGAGCCTAAAACATAAAAAAAAATTGTAGGTTAATATGCAATATGCTGTCATGCCAATAAGTGGAACTGTTGGTTCAAAGTAATCCCTAACAATAAAATGAACTGAATTCTATTCGATCATCCTGGACAAAATGCACACACAATATAGGAGAGGTAAAAACTAAGAAAATTCATTACAACTTATTAAAAAATTTGAGCACTTTGATTACATTCTCCAAGACTGCTGATTTTTAAAGAATATTGTATAGAAATTTCATTTAGTATGCAATTTTAAACACAACAAAATTCCTTTACAATCATATAATCTTTGGGCTTCTTTGGAAAGATGGTGTCGCATATACATCACCAGGTTATTATGCAGATATCTTGCGAGCTTGATATGCATGATGTACAAAGTTGTGAATATTGAGATGCTTACATGTTTGAAGCATTTCCCGCATGTGTCACAATTACTTCTCCTTAAAAGATCTTAATTGCTTTATTTTGTAATGTGATAATCCTTTGTTTCCCCATAATGTGTAACTCAAAGCTGCACATATTGTTTATACAGATTGAAATCTCCAGTCATCTTTATTGTACGTAAAATGGACAGGAGAGGTCGGCCTAGTAGCAACCCAATGAGCAGGTATGACATGTCTTGTTACGATGTGCATCGACTTTTGAACATTGGAAATACACTGATCAGACGAAACATCATGACGACTTACCTAATAGCCAGTATGGCTTGGATAACAACAGTGACAAGTCTTGGCATGGAGACAATGAAACCTTCGTAGGTCTCTGAAGGTAGTTGGCACCACATCTGAATACCGAAGTCATCTAACTGCCATATATTTCAAAGAGTAAGGTGATGAGAACTCTGATGTCATATTCAATTACATACCAATCATGTACATATAGACAAGGCTCTCAGATTCCATTTTTCTAGATTTCTTGAAGGCTTTTGACACTGTATTTCAGAACTTGCTTTTAATCAAATTGAACAATATAATGAGGATAGTTTACAACTCGCCACAGAGATGCGTTGAGCTGCAACAGGCACATAGAAAAAAAGACACTCATACACACATAACTTAAGCTTTCAACCATTAGCCTTCATCAGACAAAAAACTACCATTCTCAGAATCTCACAGGTACACTTCACAGACTCACAACATTCATCTCTGGCCACCACACCCGATTCATAAAATGGCGGTCGGAGAGGTTGACAAATGTGCGAGTTCTTTGTGTATGAGTGTCTTCTTTGTGTGCCTGTCTCAGCTCAATGTATATCTTTGCTATGGGTTGTAATCCATCCTCATTACAATGCTGAATTCCAATCAAATTGTCCACTTAAGGAATATAATATCTGTTGTGTTATTTTATTTGTAGTTTCCCACCAGAAAGGACACAGTTCATCGTAACTGACGAAGTGTCATAAAGTAAAACAGAAGTTATATATAGTACTCCCCAGGGAAAGTTATAGGGCCCCTACTTTTCCTTGTCTTTATAAACAATTTGGGTGGCAATCTGAACAGCTCTGAGACTGACCATGGATGCTGCTGTCATTTGTGAACCTACACATTTTCAGGATGTATTTCATGATGAATAAAATTACGAGTATTCAGCAGCAACAATTTATTTTATTTTGATGGTATTTCAACTGTATACTGTTCAGCCATCAGCGGACTGAATCTGAAGACTAGCAGACTATCACAGAGTGCTCCTGTCCACTTTCTATACTATGCAAGCGTAACAAATCGATGGCCAAGATGAATCAAGCTGTAGTGCCCACTACGGAGATTATATGTAATTATAATCGTGGTTACGGTGCTCCCACTTATCAGTAAGTAATGTCACCAGAAGAAAAAAAGTAGCTACGAACCAATTTAGATAGGATATCTCAATGATGCAATAATTGACAACTGAGCGCGCCCTCGCGCGCGCGCTGCGCGCGCCCAAACGCGAACACGGGCGGGCGCGCGAACACGCGCGGGCGCGCGCCCGCGCGCGGGCACACACACACACACACACAACCACTGTCTCCGGCCGGCTGAAGCTTTCGACTGTTAAGCCTTCATCTGCCACAACACACACACACACACACACACACACACACACACGCGCGCTCGCGCGCTCGCGCCCCCTCGCGCGCGCGCGCCCCCTCGCGCCCTCGCGCGCGCGCCCCCTCGCGCCCTCGCGCGCGCGCCCGCCCTCGCGCCCTCGCCCTCGCGCGCGCGCCCGCCCTCGCGCCCTCGCGCGCGCGCGCGCGCCCGCCCTCGCGCCCTCGCGCGCGCGCGCCCTCGCGCCCTCGCGCGCGCGCGCGCGCCCGCCCTCGCGCCCTCGCGCGCGCGCGCGCGCCCGCCCTCGCGCCCTCGCGCGCGCGCGCGCGCCCGCCCTCGCGCCCTCGCGCGCGCGCGCGGCCGCCCTCGCGCCCCCTAGCGCCCCCTCGCGCCCTCGCGCGCGCGCCCTCGCGCGCGCGCCCTCGCGCGCGCGCCCTCGCGGGCGCGCGCCCTACACACACACACACACACACACACACACACACACACACACACACACACACACACACACACAACCACTGTCTCCGGCCGGCTGTTGTGGCTGGACTGCAGTCCAACCGCAACAGCCGGGGATGGCGGACGGGTTTGTGTGTGTGTGTGTGTGTGTGTGTGTGTGTGTGTGTGTGAAAATGGAAAGATTTTGGTGTTCATTGGGTACTGGAACGATAGAAAAATATTGTAAAAGTTGTTTGAAGAACCCTCCGCCAGGCATTCAAATAAGATTTGTAGAGAAACTATGTGGGTGTAGAACATCATTGTTTGCTGTGGTTATGTCACCAGATGGTTTTCATTCGTAAGTTTTCTTTGGCCACCATTGATCTGACATTCTCAACATATGCCTGTACCATTTTAATAATTTTCTTTCTAATCTACCTATCATTGTTTCATTTGTCTTCATTGTAGCTCTTACGCAGGATTAGGAAACACATAATACAAATCTTATACTTCTTAATAACAAATTTTCCACTTGGTGATACAATTCATTTATTTGAAAATATTGCATACTGATTCCATTCAATGACTGAACATCATCAATGCAGTTTCAAGTCATAGTGATGTTCAATCATTGAATGAAATCAATATGCGATATTTTCAAATAATTTACATTATATCACCAAGCAAGAAATATTATTATTATTATTATTACTACTATTATTATTCTTTAGCAATGTTTGGAACAAAATGGAATACTAACTTACCGACTGCTGGTTACCGGTCCCCATAGACCTCGTTCTCGAGTCAGTTCTGTCTCAGTCTGCAACCACTCCTCAAACACATATCGCTGAGTGTGAGTCTGGGTCTGGTGATGCATCTTTGCACGTATTTCTACCAACTCTCTCACCAAATTGACGTGGTTCAGAGTGTACGTGGCAACATCAACCATTGACAGATGAGACTGTTTTACACGCAATGTTTCTTCCTTTTTAACCTTTGTTCGACTTGCCAAGCGAGTCAAACCACCGGCAACCTTCTGGATTTTCTGCAAGGCAGAAATAAACTCTAAATAATATGGATATACAATCATTTCTATAGAACATTACGAATATTAGTAACAAGTAGAAATTACCAAATAAAAACACACACTTACCGATTGTATTTGATTATGTAACTCCCAAGGAACCCTGTATGATGCTTTCCTTTCCATATCCACATAATTAAGCCAGAGGCGTGTAGCTGATTCATACACTTGTTCTCTCACAGTGGCCAAGTCTGGAGCTTTGTTGTTTGGTGAGTTAAGTGTTATTTTAAACACCTGCAATGAAAAGAAAATCAATACATTTCAATCAAATTCTGATAAAAAAGAGGGGGGAGATTGAGGGGGGGGGGGAGATTGAGAGGGGGGAGATTGAGAGAGGGGGGGAGATTGAGAGAGGGGGGGAGATTGAGAGAGGGGGGGGGGAGATTGAGAGAGGGTGGGAGGAGATAATATCTGGTCAATGCCGGGTGTTTAGTTAAATCAACCATGAAATGTCTTAAGTCATTTTGTTTCCTATTTTTATTTTCCCTCACCTGCTTCACATCAAGAGTGGTAGCACAAGGACTGCTACAGCAAATGAATGCTGTTCAGTTAAAATTCAGTCTAGTTACGCCAACATTTATGAAAGTGCAGTGAAATTTATGTCACAAATGAAAATGAGAATCAAGACAGCAAAAAGCATCCAGTTATATCTATCATGGCCAGTAGACCATAGAAGTTAACATTAACAGCAACAGAAGTCGACATCAGTCAGGAAGATTCACTAACAAACTGACAGTTCTGGCAGAAAGTGAGCTCTTGCGACAACAAAGATAAGATTAGATTAGATTAGTACTTACTCCAAACATAAATACAGCATTTTGTAATGATTTGGTCTGTGTCAGTTTAACAAGGGCTATACTTACAGGATATATGACATGCAATATTTTTTTTGTAAAATTTCTAATTCATATCTAAAAATTCATCTAGTGAGTAAAATGAGTTGCCATTCAAAGATTATTTTAGTTTCTTTTTGAGTGGTAGTTGGCTGTCAGACTTTTGATTCTATTTGGTAAGTGACCAAAGACTTTTCTGTCTTGCATTCGACTACCACCTACAGGCATATTTCTCCTTATGGCCATCTTTCTTCTCTCTGCTCCAGAAGTAAATGTCTACACCTATGATCACAAGTGACAGCATTCTCTGCATATCAAACTGTTTTAGGTGACACTTACTTACTTACTTTTCATGCTCAGTCAAATAAATATTCAAAAAGAACTTCATTGGGTTAGGCCTTGAATTTTTTTTATCTGTGTATAATAAACATGTATCAGTGAGTGTGTTCTTCAGTCGTAACACAGAAGTGGCGCAGATTGTATAGAGCTGACTCAGGCATATAGGCATCATATGCAAATGTTCATTCAACAAATAACGGCACTGTGGAGTACAAGGTGGCCATGAGTCAGATGCAAACTATAGCCATGATACAGCAAAGGTAACTGCAATTACCACCATTTGTAGCATATGATGAAACCACAGAACAACAGGATCTGTATCAGAATGTATTCATCACCCCTTCACAGCTTTTAAGATAGGAAACACCATCAAATAACTTTTCATTTAATGGCCCAAGCCTCAAGTATACAAAGTGTTACGAAAATTTGCATCACTGACAAAAACCACAGACTTAACTTTTGGGGAAATTTCTGTGTTGCTTAGGGTATGTTATCAACAACTTGTCATATGACACATTCCATATCATTGCAAAGTATTATATTCATGATCTATGGGTCAAGTACTAATCTAATTTGGTTTTGTCATGAGTAGAATGTAACTTCCTAACTATTCCTGTAGGGTATGGGTGGCAGAACTCCACAGGCTCAGTAGAAAATGTCAGTTTGTGACACTAAGTGTCTTGTGGAGGCAAAATGTGACACACATAATTATCTGATCAGTGCCAAATAAACAATTCCAACAAGACAGCCTGAAGTTTGTTAGAACAGTTGCTAGCACTCACCACAAGGTTTTGAATGTAGCCACAAAATGATTAGATATTGGGCAGATATCACAACAGTTAGCCACAATCCACAGATTCTACTTAGAGTACGAGGAAGATGGAATAGCTAGAACACAAGCTCGCAGATGAAGACGGGTAAAATTACATACTTTTCCATTTAGCGGCAAAACTAACTGTAACTAAGGCAATAGGAGTACCCCACCCCTTCCACCGAAAGTGATATAAAAGTATTTCACGAGGCTGGCTGGATGTGATGCTGTGAAAAGGATATGAACAACTGCATCATTATTTCTCGTGACTTACTAGCAGATGAAGTATTACTCTTGAATAAAGAGTGTGGCCAATTGCAAGTCACAATTCCGCCAACACTTTGCCAGTGCAGGCTAAAATTGCTGTATCAAAGGACACTGGAGAATTGCCAAAATGAAAGTCTTGACCGTCTGCTTCGTCTACAGGCTGAGATCATTTGTGACACTGAAAGTATGATAAAAATGTGCCATCAGTAATGCAACAAATAAAGTCAATCTATGCCAGACATTCATCCACTGGTCAGCAGCCACATTGCCATGAGAACGAGTCCACACAGATTTAGCAGCACAATTTCTTGACACTGTGTAGCCCATCTTTAAGGATGTCTGCCCTCATAATTGTAACCAAAGAAATGAGTTATGAGTTGGCACAGTGATTGGTATGCACTTTAAAACACCAAAAACAAATATTTAGTAGGAAAGTTAACAAAAGTTGTATTAAACATGTCTAAGTTACTACAGCGCCACATCAATGGCCAAGAAGTCCAGCTGAACTCTTGCCCAGACTAAAATCCTGGACCCTCTTGCAACTGCTGATGCCGAACACCGTCACTATCAACAAGCACTTAAGTGTCAGCCACCATCACTTGCTAGCAAATTTGGTAGGTTTTCATCATTTGAATGGGGGTCTGACAGGTCGCCGGCCATACCAGTAAACTTCCCCAAGGCACTGCAATGAACATAAGTAGAGCCATTTAATCTGAACCCAGTACCCTGAACAGCATCTGAGTTCGACTCCATATCAGCAGTTTGTGTGTGTGTGTGTGTGTGTGTGTGTGTGTGTGTGTGGTTTTAGGGCGCACAACTATTAAACTATCAATGTCATCAGCGCCCGAATCAAAACTGGGATATAGCCAAGGATAATAAGACTATGTATAAACAGCTAAAAAACATAGAATAAAAAACAACAAAGTGAAGAGCTAAATGTCCCTTGACAAATTGGTCAAATTGATAAAATCCAATACTCAAGCAACAGCCCGCACGTCATCAGCTAAAATTTCTTCCAATGTGTCCGGCAGATGTAGTGCAAGCCGAACAGTAGTAAAATTTGAACACAACAATAAAACATGGCGCACCGACAGCGGGTGGCCACAGGAACATAACGATGCGGGGTCACCACTGAGCACGTGGCGGTGGCTGAACCGACAATGTCCGATCCGCAACCAGGCCAAGATGATCTCTTCTCGCCGCGAGCGGCGTGATGAGGTCATCCAAAACACCGGGAGCAGTTTAATGGTCCGGAGCTTATTATTAGTAAGTGAAGACCACACATTATGCCACGACGACATAAGGCGCCGTGAAAGAGCCCCGTGAATATCATGCGATGGGACACAGTACGTAGCTGTCCGACGTAAGAGAGTTGCAGCCTTGGCAGCGGCATCAGCAGCCTCGTTACCAGGCACGCCTGCGTGGCCAGGTACCCACAGGAGGTGAACGCAAGGGCCGTCAGAAGCTAATAACTGAAGGTAGCAGTTGATTCGGTGCACAATAGGATGGGCTGAAAAGGGGTCGCTCAGACTCTGGATGGCGATGAGGGAGTCGGAGCAGATAACATAAGAAGAGAACGGTGTCGACGGATGAAGAGTACAGCCTGATAGAGGGCAAAAAGCTCCGCTGTGAAATTCGAGCAGTGGGCATTAAGCCTGTACTGGTAACAGTCATCCCCGACGACAAACGCACATCCGACACCGTCACTGGTCTTTGAGCCATCAGTATATATGAAAACTGAATTTTCGAGCCGTGCACAAAGTTCAAGAAACCGTGAGCAGTATAAAGCATCCAAAGTGCTCTCCTTCGGGAGTGAGGCGAGTTCGAGGTGAATGCGAACTTGAGCCTGAAGCCAAGGTGGCATTGGGCTCTCACCTATTTGAAATGTGGAAGGGAGACAAAATCGAGCTGCCAAAGCAAGCGACGAAAACGGACTCCAGGAGGGAGCAGGGCAATCGCAGACAGTCCCTATTGGCTATCAAGGGAGTCATTAAAGAACGATGGATGGGAAGGATGGTGAGGCATCGAAAGCAAACGGCATGCATACCGACACAGTAATATGACGCAGCGATATGGTAAAGGTAATTTGGCAGCTTCGGCATAGAGGCTGTCAAGAGGACTTGTGTAAAAAGCTCCTATCGCCAGGCGTAACCCCCGATGGTGAATCGAGTTTAGGCGGCGTAAAATGGATGGCTGTGCGGAAGAATAAACGAAGCTTCCGTAATCCATTTTGAGCGGACAGTGGACCGGTAGAGATGAAGGAGGACGGTTCGATCTGCTCCCCATGACATACCGCTAAGAACACGGAGGACGTTAAGGGAACAAAAACACCGGCCAGCCAGATATGACACATGTGGGGACCAGCAGAGTTTCCTGTCCAATATTAGCCTTACAAATTTCGTCGTCTCCACGAAAGGCAGAGTAACGGGGCCAAGATGGAGAGACGGTGGAAGGAACTCTTTGTATCTCCAGAAATTTATACAGACTTTTTTCTCACTGGAGAACCGGAAACCATTGGCGACACTCCAAGAGTACAGACGGTCGAGACAAAGCTGAAGACAGCGTTCCAGGAGACAGTTTTCTGGGCACTGCAGTAAATCGCAAAGTCGTCCACAAAAAGGGAGCCAGATACGTCGGCCGGAAGACAATCCATAATTGGGTTAATTGCTATGGCAGAAAGTGCCACGCTCAACACAGATCCTTGTGGCACCCCATTCTCCTGGCGGAAGGTGTCCGACAAAACAGAGCCCACTCATACACGGAACCTTCGATTTAGTAAAAATGCTTGGATAAAAATGGGGAGGCGGCCGCGAAAGCCCCATGTATGGAGCGTGCGGAGAATACCCGCCCTCCAACAGGTGTCATAAGCCTTCTCCAAATCAAGAAACACAGCCACCATCTCGCGCTTACGCTAAAAGTTATCCATAGTATAGGTCGACAATGTAATGAGGTGGTCGATAGCAGAATGATGCCTATGAAATCCGCACTGGACGTTGGTAAGGAGATGGCGAGATTCGAGTAGCCAAATCAGCCAAGCAATAACCATGCGTTCCATCACCTTGCAAACGCAGCTGGTGAGATAAATGGGGCGATACTCTAAGGAAGATGTTTGTCCTTCCCTGGTTTTGGTATGGGAACAACAATTGCTTCACACCAGTGTGTGGGGACCTAACCTTCAATCCATATGTGATTAGGAGTGCGGAGGAGAAAACATTTACTCACAAGAGAATGGTTTTTCAGCATCTGTATATGAATTGCATCAGGCCCTGGAGCAGATCGGGACACAGAGAGAGCACATTCAAGCTCCTGCATGGTGAAGATGGCATTGTAACTTTCCCGATTGTGAGATTGGAAGGAAGGTGGCCGTGCCTCTTCTGTCTGTTTTCGAGGGAGAAAGGCGGGGTGATAATGTGTGGAGCTCGAGACTTCTGCAATAGATTGACCCAAAGCGTTGGATATATCGGCTGGGTATACGAAGACTTCATTTGCGACGGTCAAGCCAGGAATTGGGGAGTGGACCTTTGTGCCAGATAACCGGCGCAGCCCCCCCCCCCCCCCCCAGACAATAGAAGAAGTCTGTTAAATGAACTAGTAAAAGCAATCAAGCAGGCCCGTTTGCTTTCCTTGGTGACTCGCCAGCATTGCACTCTTAGACGTTTGCAGTTAATACAGTTCGCCAACGTTGGGTGGCGGCGAATGGTGGGTACAGCACTTCTCCGGGCTTTAACAGCTTTGCGACATGCCGCAGTCCACCAGGGGACTGGGACTCGATGTGGAGAAGACGAAGTGCGTGGAATGGAATATTCGGCAGCATTGAGAATGACTTCCATGACGCATTCGACCTGACTGTCACAGGTGGGGAAGTTCCCACCATGGGAAACCGCCAGTGAGGAGAACAGTCCCCAGTCAGCTTTCGAGATGTTCCAACTAGTGGAACCCGGAGGTAGGGTATGATGAAGGAGATGAATTATGCAGGGGAAATGGTCGCTCGAGTATGTATCAGAGAGAGCATACCACTCAAAACGATGCGCAAGTTGGGCAGTACATATCGAGAGGTCCAAGTGAGAGTAGGTATGCGTCGTATCTGAAAGAAAGGTTGGTGCACCTGAGTTTAGGCAGACAAGATTAAGATGGTTGAGAATGTCCGCTAAAAGGGAGCCTCTCTGGCAAGAGGCTGGAGAACCCCATAGGGGGTGGTGGGCATTGAAATCGCCTATCAACAAAAAGGGGGAAGGAAGTTGGGCAACAAGGTGCAGCACATCTGCCCTAGTACAGGCAGAAGACGATGGGTTATAGATGTTACAAAGGGAGAAGGATAAGGTGGGAAGAATGATGCGGACGGCAACTGCCTGTAGTTGAGTGTGCAGTGGAATAGGATGGTAGTATATGTCATCTCTGCATTCCATGGGCTGCAATACCCTCCACAGGGGGCAGATCCAAACGCATGGAAGTATATTGGGAAAAAACTATGTTGTCGCGTAAGCGTAACTTCGTCTCTTGAAGTCCGACCTCAAATGGACGGTGCAGTCTGAGTAGAAGTTTCAATTCATCTCTGTTGGAATGAATATTCCATTGAAGGAGCGCCATGATAAAAAATGAGAGAAGAAAAGAAGATAAAGAGGAACAAGCAAGCTAGGTCACCTTGACGGCCGCTGAGGACCGGACTTCGAGGGAGCACTACTGTAGCCATCTAGAGGCAGAGTGTCATGTTCCATAGGTTGAAACGATACATCTGCCACCTTCCCGTCAGCTGGTTATCTACCTTTTTCAACACCCTATACACGGCTGTTACACCCTGATCGGATATACAAAACTATATGTCTTCGTCAGACAACCCGTCAAGGGATCTCGTGAAAACTACCCCCCCCCCCCCCCCCGGTGATGAGTTGAGCGTGCGATGCGGTTCTACCTTTCCCATTCTATGCACAAATAGCACTGCGCATGTATCTGACTTACAGTAATTCCTCATCAGGTGACTCTTTTTGCCTGGATGGGTTTACATAAGGTGGCCATAATCTCGGAATCAAAAACCAGGACAAAACTTATGGTCAGCGTACTCGATCAAAGAAATCTAAATAAGAGGAATAAGAAGTTCTCAAGCACCTAAGCTAAAGGAAATGTGCATTTATTAAAGATCCAGAGTTTAGTAAGGACTCAATTAAGAAAGCATTTATTAGCAAAATTGAGAATAAGCTTTAAATTATTCACTACATGAATTTCCATTACCACCATTTTAAGCTTTTCTTATAATAATCTTTCATAACTTTGAACAGATGAAAGGAAGTTGATCTGGTTCCCAATCAGTTTTTGTCTTCTGTTTGAATTTGATGCTGGAGAAGTTTACTGCAACTTTCGAGTCACTAAAAACCTGAGATATAATTTTTGAAGTGCAAGAAGTGGAGTTGTGTGCTTGACAGTGAAATGCAAATGTAAGTTCTGCTGCAGCTGCTTTATTACCACCTGTCTGTGTTTGGGAAAAGCTGATGAGCTATTTGGAAGATGATGAACCTACTGCCGTCTTATGCTTTTCCAATTGCACGTGGTTGTGACTATCACGTCTACCTCCATTACTGATTGCAATGTAGGAACTGTGAGGAGGGAAAATGTATGATAGAATAAGGGAAACAATGATGTAGCACCTGCAAAATTAACAATTTAAAAACGATTTCAATGGGTCTTTGTATAAACGTAATATTAGGCCCTACTCATCCGCAAATTTTGCAGAAACTTTCATATTCAGTTCTGCCTTGCTTTATACTTGGAAACTGTTTAGTATATTCCTCCCTGAACTTAACCTTTCATCTGTCTGACATTATTAAACCACCAGACAAATAACAACTACTTAATACAATATAACAGAACTAAATCGCAAGCACAACAAACCATGCGAACATTCAACAAGCTAATCAAAGATGATAATATTCCTCATTGCCAGAGATGACTGACCACCCACTGTTTCGAAACCTCGAAAGCTGCTCTGTTCACTTTGGATTTTATATAATGTGAAGGCAAAGAGATAACACACTGATGCTTCTTTGACAGCATTTTTTTTTTTTTTAATTATCGGTAGGTGATGTCAATTCCAGCAAATATCAGCCTTTTTGGCCCGGATGTTTTCATTTACCCTAAAATCGCGAACTGTCCTTGAAATTCGTGGTGTATGGCAGCCCTAGGTTTACATCAATAGTAGGTAGTTGGTCATTATGTTCAGGCTTATCAGTGCATTTTCATGTGTGTAAAGTTATAGTTTTTCAAGAGCATTTATAGACAGTAATTAATATCACTAATGCATACAACATGAATCAATAAGTACTATTTGACACAGTACCTCTTCAATTTCAGGTTTCTTGCACACATACAGTTCCTCCCAGACTCTTCGCGCAGCCACTGCCATCAGATTGTGACCCTGGTGAGATGTCAGCCTATCCTCAGTTTCATCTGTCTGAGGATTTACATGCCAAGTTGTTTTTATGTTTGTATCCAACCTGGGAGGAAAGTTGTCAATTACTTAAGACACACACACAAGAAAACATGACTACAGGTGGACAAAAAACTGAACTAACTTTATATCTCATAATTAATGAAATAGTAGAAAGTACTAAAATGGACATTCAAGGTTCTCGGGTGCACTATCAGATCCAATTGTAAAATGTTTACCAACGATTCTGCCATCAAATAATGATTTACATTCCATCAATACCACCTGATGATAGTGGAATGATTATTCTGATAGTGAAGTGGTTCCTCACTGAAATATTGCGGTCTTTGATGATTGGATCCAGCAGTACTCCCTACAAGCTTGCAAGTAGCATATATGCCAGGATGGTCTCAGATCACATACTGTATAAATTTACACTCTGAATTTCCTAAGTCAATAACAGTACATTTACACCCAGAAGCAGACTTCAAGGACACTCTTATCAATATGTATTCCCTTGTGGGACATTCAGTTGTCAAACAGAATGAACACATCATAACCCTTTCATTGTACTGCAAGCAGATATAGTATAACACTGAAATCGCACCAAAACCAGCTACAATGTCTCTGAAACAGGAAGTGATCCATATAAACAGTTGCAAGAAGCTGAAAAAATTTCTCACAAATCAATTTTTAGCAGAAAGGCAACACCATGAGTAAAATTTCCAGCAACAGTTGCTGAAAGTGGCTACTGAAACAGCTCAACTGGTGGCAATGTCATCCTTAATTTCCCATGAAGATGCTTCCGTAAGAGAAAAACTTAGTGCACCTTATATTACACATCTTTGGTGAGTGCAGTCATCTGGTTGCTCTATTTTGGTAATTTGCACAGATAATAATGTAATGTTGTCAAGAGAAATGTGTCAGTTAAGAGAGATACATGTGGGAGTGGCAAGAAGCAGAATACGCACAAAATTAGATTAGCTGTTCGTTCCATAGATCTGTAATGAGGTGTTCGTCAAGGATGTGGATATACATTTTTTATAAATTAATTTATTTATTTATTAAAGCTGAAATAATAATAGTATGAATACATACATCATTTGGCTTTAGTAATAGATTTATCAATCGGGTAGAAGTTGCCCTCTAATAAGTCTTTCAGGCTCCTCTTAAAAAGATCTTTATTTGTAGCTAAATTTTTATGGTTGCTGGCAAATTATTAAAAGAGTGTGTTCCTAAGTAATGGACCCCTTTATGAACTAAAGTAAGTGCTTTTAAGTCCTTGTTTAGATCATTTTTGTTCCCAGTATTGTATGAAAAAACTGAGCTGTTTCTTGCGAAGTAGGGTGTATTATTTACAAAAAAAATTATTAAGGAATAATTATACCAAGAAGCAGTAGTCAGTATACCTAGTTCTTTGAAGAGGCTTCTACAGGTTTTCAGAGAATTTACTTCACAAATAATATGTATTATACACTTTTGGACTTTGAAAAGCTTTGCTTGACTTTAAGAGTTACTTCAAAATATTATATAACATTATGGAACAGAAGTAAGCCAAGTATGCAAGCTTGTTCACTTTATCCAGTCATATGTTATAGCCTTGCTGGAAGCATAAAATTAATAGGAAGGGGGAGGGGGGAGAAAAGAAGATTGTGCAGCAATACTCTAGCCACACATTTTCATGCAGGCATTGTGTCGCTGCACATAAGAGATGGATTTGAGTTAAATCCACATTGTACAAGGAATTTGTGTGTGTGTGTGTGTGTGTGTGTGTGAGTGGAAGGAGTAAACTGTGGAGAGAGAGGAATCTTAGCTAATTAATGTCTGTTTTCCACCAGAAATTGGAAACATTATAGGAAGATGATATTCCATATCTTAAGTAGGGCAGTACTAAAAAGAACATTTCGATGCTGTCTACTGTATGTATATAGATTTTACCTTGCAAATTCAGTCCTTCAACAAGTATTTGATAGTCTAAAACTTTCTCAATTTATCTGCTTAATCTATATCTATATATAAAAGGCTTATGTGTGTACGTGCTGACAGACTTTTCTCCATGACCACATACTGCCACCCACTCGTGGTTGTGGTGGTAGATAGTCCTTGGTCTAATGATGTTAGTAAGGGAGTTTGATCGCGGTGCGTGGCAGTGGGTGAGTGTGACAACCAAAAATTCGCAAAATATGCAATAAATACTCTTAGGAAAAGCTATATACTCTGTGACATACGAACTTTACAGTACGAGTCGAAATCTGTTTATTCTTTCAATCGTCAGACAATGCGGTCCTTTCAGACTTTAATAACGACAAGGAATATCAAATACACGATTTTTTTAAATAGATCAAATGTTTCCGTCAACAACACATTACCGACTATGAACAGAGACACAAAACAAAGATAAAAATCCAGATAGACTCAAAGATAAAAATACTCGTGGAACATTGATCACTGACTTGGAAGTGTGGTGGAAACACAGACATACATAAATGAATGTCTCTTAGGCCATAGATATTGATATGCCTGTGCCAGTAAGCTCACTCGTGTGTGCTAATCAGTGATCTCTGATACATATAGCTGCGACAGTCTCTGCTGTGAAAGGTGTTATCGTTTTTACAGCTGGGTCAAGAAAAACTATGCGACGTAGTCCTACTCATATCCCGGCGGCCTTCTGTGATAATGTTGGCAACATATGTTGAATAACGAGATTCATGTGACATCGTTATAAGCCAATCGCGTGACACGCAAATATTTTGTCGTGAAATCAAGCATACAGCAGGAACAGCAGTATTTATCTACACTCTATGTGGTTCGGTCATATTTGCAACGATTTTATATCGTGTTATTGATGTTGCCAACATAGAAACAGGAGACCGCCAGGATAGAAAGTAAAATTTTACCGAATCAGATACATCCGTTGTTGTCACATCTCATTATGACCAGCACTTTCACGCGAAACTCTTTGTTTAGTTTCATGATTCACACAGTATTACAATTCATTCCAAATTCCTATTCAAGAAGATATTTGTGAAAACTGTTACATATCAATATTCGCACTTATCCAATATCGTTTTCAGAAATGTAATTTGCCAGCCGCTTTCGGCGTTGCTGTTGGAATGTGTAACAAAATTGAGAATAACGACGCATAATATCAAATATATAATTTTTTAACTTCTTGGCGCGTTTTCCTCAATCACACTTTACCGACGATGAACAGACAAAGATGAAAATGCACATAGGCTAACAAATGAATATTTAGAATAATACTCAAGCTGTCTCTCATGCCATATATTCTAACCCAAGCAACGCTGGGTTTTTCATCTAGTTTTTAAATATAATACTTTAAGAGGTGTGCAGACACTGCTATATACTCACATAATTTTCATATCAGAGGTGAGTTGCAGTAAACAGTATGTTAGGCAGCCAACAAAATCCAATTCATGATTTCCTGCACCAAAGATCAAACCTCTGAAATTAATAAAGTTCAGAATTATTAAATGAAATGCTGTTGGAAATGCTATTCTAACACAAAACAAAATATGAGATCAATGTGTGATTAAATGCAACATGTGAAATGGCAGGCAAAAGGGTGTTTTTCTGCTATCTCTCTCTTCCTTATTGTTTAATTCACATTAGCCCTCATTTGCAACTGCTGGTACTGAGACCCCTTAAATATGCTTCTCTCTCTGACAACATTTAAACCTCTATAATTTCTAACTTCATCATTCCTGAATACTTTGCTTGGAGCAAACATTTGATTGTAAATCTTATGAGGAAATACTTAAGGCACATTTGAACAAACATCACTATTTTCTGTTATGACACACGACATTTTAATGCTAATTACTGCTCTATGTAATCCACTATAAGAATTTGTGTGTTACATTCATCTAATCCTCTGTGAAGCCCATTGGCTACAGCAGCCAGAAACAGAGGTCATGTGTGAATGAGTTGTGCCCAAGTGATTATGTGATTGTAGTCTTATCTTTCTGATGAAGGCTGTGGCTGAAATATCAAAATCATTACTGTAATTATCTTTTTTACACGAATGTTTGCAGCTCAGTGAATGTCTTTATTCTACCATCATCATCATCACGAGACTGATAATGCCTTTCAGTGTTCAGTCTGGAGCATAGTACCTCCAATAAAACTCTTCCACAATCCCCTATTCAATGCTAACATTGATGCCTCGTCTGATGTTATGCCTTTTACTTCAAAATCATCCTGCACCGAATTTAAGTACTTTCTTCTTGGTCTACCTCGACTCCTCTTACCCTCCACTGCCGAGCTCATGAGTCTCTTAGGTAACCTTGCTTCTCCCATGCATGTAACATGACCCCACCATCTTAGTCTGTTCGCTCTAACTGCTTCATCTATGGTGTTCATTCTCAGTTTTTCTTTGATTTCCTCATTGTGGAAACCCTCCTGCCATGGTTCCCATCTATTAGTACCTGCAATCATTCTTGCTACTTTCATATCTATATCCACCCAACTTTCACTCCCATACAACAAAGTTGGTCGAAAGATAGAGCGGTGCACTGCTAACTTAGTCTTGGTACTTACTTCCTTCTTGCAAAAGACAGCAGATCTTAGTTGGGCACACACTGCATTAAGCTTTGCTACAACTCGATTCCAGTTCTTTCACAATGTTGCCATACTGTGAGAAAATACATCCCAGGTACTTGAAACTGTCTACCTGCTCTAACTTTTTTCCTCCTATTTGACACTCAATCTGTTTAAATCTCTTTCCCACACACATTACTTTCATTTTGGCGATGCTGATCTTCATAACATAATCCTTGCAATTCTGATCGAGCTCTGAAATATTAGTTTGCAACCTTACAATCGAATCGGCCATTACAACTAAGTCATCCGCATATGCAAGATTGCTTATTTTGTTTTCACCTATTTTAATCCCGCCCTGCACAGTCTACTGTTTTCAACATATGATCCCTGAATAGTATAAACAACACTGGTGACAGGTTACAGCCTTGTCTTATCCCTGAAACTACCCTGAAAATACCCTAACTGTTGCCTGACAGTCTACGTCAAGCCTTTTAATTGCCTGCAGAAATTTGCCTCCTATACCATAATCTTGTAGAACTGATAGTAGCTTCCTCCTAGGGACACGGTCATAAGCCTTCTCTAGATCTATGAAACATAAATACAATTCCCTGTTCCATTCATAGCACTTTTCCAGTACCTGCCGTAAGCTAAAGATCTGGTCCTGACAGCCTCTGAGAGGCCTAAACCCACACTGATTTTCATCTAACTTGTCCTCAATCAATACTGGCATTCTCCTTTCAACAATATCTGAGAATATTTTGCCTACAGCGCTAATTAAGGAGATACCTCAATAGTTGTTACAATCTTTTCTGTTTCCATGTTTGGAAATTGGCGTGATTGCCGCTTTTGTCCAGTCAGACGGACCCTGTCCCGATTCCCACGCCTTCTCAATTATCCTGTGTAACCATTTGAGACCTGATATTCCACTGTATTTGACGAGTTACAGCTTAATTTCACCCACCCCAGCAGCTTTATTGCACTGTAATCTACTGACCACTTTCTCCACTTCCTCAAATGAGATCCTGTTTCCATCGTCGTTCCTATCCCATTCTGCCTGAAAATCTGACATCATTGAACGTTTCACCTACATTGAGCAATTCTTCAAAATATTCCCTCCATCTGCTCAAGGCATCCACAGGATTAACTAACAGCTTTCCTGACCTATCCAAAATATTTGTTAATTTCTTCTTCCCTCCCTTTCGAAGATTGCTAATTACGCTCCAAAATTGTTTGCCCGCAGTTTGACCCAGAGTTTCTTGCTTATTTCCAGAGTCTTCCCATGATTTCTGCTTGGAGTCTGCAATTATTCATCTGGCTTAGTTTCTTTCTTCATCAAAACTTTCTCTGTCTGGCTGATTTCTAGTATGGAGCCATTTTTGGAATGCCTTCTTTTTCTTTTTACAGGCTGCATTGACTGTGTCATTCCACCAAGCTGTCTGCTTCTTCCCACCTATACACACTACTGTTCCAAGACATTCTCTAGTTGCTTCCAGTAGTGTGTTTCTGGACCTTGACCATTCCTCTTACAGCGACTGTAAATCATTACATTCAACTAACTGGTACCTTTCTGAGATCATTGTTATGTATTTGTGCCTAATTTCCTTGTCTTGAAGCTTATCCACTCTTATCTTCTACACATGGACCTGACTTTCTGCTCTTTTGGCCTCACAAAACCAATTTCACTGCAGATCAAATAATGATCAGTATCATTAAAGAACCCCTGAAAACATGTATGTCCTTGACTGTCTTCCTGAATTCCTGGTCTGTTAATATATAGTCAATGACAAATCTGGTTCCCCTTCCTTCCCAAGTATAGCGATGAATATCCTTATGCTTAAAGAAGGATTTGGTGATAACTAAGCCCATACTGGAACAGAAATCCAAGGGATGTTTTCCATTCCTGTAGGCCTCCATATCCTCTCCAAAATTACCCATAACCTTTTCATAACCTGTTCGATTTCCTATCTTGGCATTGAAATCACCCATGAGTGAAACAGTATCCTTATCCTTCAATCTAACAACTACATCACTAAGTGCGTTGTAAAATCTGTCCATCTCATCTTGATCTGTCCATTCACAGGGTGAATATACTGCCACAATCCTAATTTTCTTGCTGAAGATGGCCTAATCTACCCACATCAGTTGCTCATTTACAAAGCTTGTTGCATTTATGCTGGGTTCAATTGCTTTCTTGATGTAAAACCCTACACCCCACTGTGCTCTTCCTACTTTGACTCCTGACAGGTAGACCTTGTATTCTCCGACTTCATCCTCTTTCTCTCCCTTTACTCTAACGTCACTAACAGCTAAAACATCTAACCCCATCTTACTTGAAGCCTCTGCCAGCTCTACCTTCTTCCCAGTGTAATCCCCAGTGATATTAATAGCTCCGCATCTCATTCCAGATAGTTTGCCAAGTTGTATCGGAGGAGTCCCTGGTCTGTCAATTAGAGGTGGGACACCATCACATCCAAAGGTCCGAGGCATTTTGCTCTGATTGTTGCCAGCATGATATTGAAGTAACTGGAAAGCAGGTTGCTAGCCTTACTTGCCCAGGGCCCCACTGGGTTTTACCCCTAACGGTTGAAGGAGTAACTGGTGGAATTGGTAGTCTTTGCCGTCTGAGCACGAAAGTGGCCACGACTCAGAATATGTCCAAGATGCCCAACCTTATTCCAAAGTAACTGGTACCTCAACTGTCAGGACCACTTACTTGGCCACTCATACATTGCCTGTGGTTCATGAACTAGGACATGACTACAGGAACCCACACCATGAGTCTACTAAACAATGGAAATTCCAGGAAGGAGTCAATAATATTTCTGAGAAGGATAGATTGCTTACTCACCACAGAGATGTCCGATGAGCTGCAGAAATGCACAAATAGCAGACAACAACATTATAGCTTTTGGCTGTTTAGTTCGTCACACACACACACACACACACACACACACACACAGAGAGAGAGAGAGAGAGAGAGAGAGAGAGAGAGAGAACTGCCATCTCTGGCCGATCTGCACTACCCAGCATGGCCTAGGCAAGAGCAAGCAAAGGTGGGGGTGAGGTGGTGGCAAGGAGAGGGAAGCAGGATGAGAGGGGAGATGCGCAGCATCAGCAGGGATATACGCTAGTCCTGTCCGACAGACAGTGCGGAAGAAAGGGAAGGGAAGGGAAATGATTGGAGGAAATGATTGGTATCTTTTATATAGGAGGGTAGGTTGTGGGTATTAGGCTGAAGGTGTTGGTACACGAAAGCAGAGATTATCTCAATAGGAGCACCATAACCAGCCACAATGGGACATCCAGGGTGGTTGGGTTTGTGACTTTAGGGAGCATATAGAAGGTGGGGGTGTGGGGTGTAGGAGGGGCGAGGAGAGAGTGACTCTGAGGAGAGGTCTTGCGGTGGTCCTAAGGATTTGAGGAGGGACTGGAGATACTGTTGGGTTTTTGGGATGGGATAATTGTGGCAGGGTGTGTAGGTGGAAGAATCTGACAGTTAGCGGAGACCTTCTGCAACATAGTCCTTGTGATCTAAAACCACACTGATGGAGCCTTTGTCAGCAGCTGGATCATAAGGTCAGGATCAGTTTTGAGGTGGTAAATAGTATTTCTTTCTGTGGGTGTGAGATTGGTATACATTTTGAGGGTTTTGGGGAAAGATAGTGAGGCCAAGTTAGATGTTAGGAAATTCTGAAAAGTGAGCAGGGGATGACTTGGGGGCAGTGTGGGTGCATCTTGACTGGATGAAGGAGTGAATTGGGTAAGGCAGGGTTCAATATGTGTCTGAATGGTGGGGTTGGTAGCAAATTGGTGTCTCCGTTATTAGGATGGGGAGAAGGAGAGACAATCCTTAACAAGGCCGGCATGATTGAATTTGGGAGTGGGGCAAAAGTTTAGGCCTTTGGAAAGGACTACCGCTTCAATGGGACTGAGGCTTTTTGAGGAGAGGTTCGTTACTGTCTGTTAGGTTGTGGACTTTGTATGATTGTGTGGAGGAGTTTCTGAGGGTGTGGTAAACATGAAAGGTCTGCTAGGCATGGTTTGTCGGCTATGAGGGGCTGTGGGGTATGTTTGATGGTTCTTGAAGGGGTGGATAATGGTAAACCGAGGTGTGATCCTTGGTAACAAGGTGGTAACCCATGCCCTATGACACTAATAACTGCTGTTTGGTTTTTTACAAGTTGTATATACCGTTTTGTTCCCTGTATTTTAGCCCTGCTATTTTCAGAATTTGAAAGTGTATGCCAGTCAGCATTGTCAAAAGTTCTCTCTAAAGTTAAAAATGTAATTTGCTTATCTTCTATGATATGTCGTAATACAAAAGTTAAAAATGTAATTTGCTTATCTTCTACGATATGTCGTAATATGAGTATTGCCTCATCTGTTCTGACATTTCTCCTAAATCCAAACTGATCTTCCTGAGCTCAGACTATCAGTTTTTCTTGCTGTCTGTAAATAATTTGGCACCACTCCAAGAAAAATTTTACTGATTTCTTCTAGTGTATCCTAGCCATGTGTTATTCCTGAAAATTTAAATAATTACTACACAAATTATAAATCAATTTACCCATCAATTAGTAATCCAATTTGTAAGTGAAAAAGAGATTATATTGTTTTCCCTCTAAAAACACACATACCAACTCTGCTTTTCATGAGACTTTGCCCTCCATCAGTTACTAATGTTTGCAACTAGCAATTTTATAGTTAATCTTCTAGATCTACTTCAATTCTTTAACTACTAACTACTTCGTCCTGCATCCTTCCATGATTTTTACCCCCTTCTTTTCCTGTCACCCCTTTGCCTTCTTTCCACTTTTTAAATAGCAGACTGTTACACTAAATCATAATTTTACCAAAAATAATTGTAATGAAAATATAAGTCTCAAACTATGCACTGGATGCTTGAATTATTATTTTCTGAGGTGCCCGATAACTTTAAATGTATCTTAATAATCAGCTGAATTGATGTTTCAACTAAACAATTTACATTTGAGATCATAAAATTGTTCCGCATGGCAACCCACCACATTGCTCATTACACTATGATTCACAGAATTTTATTCAGAAAAATATGATTCATTACCAATAACATATTTGTTTTTCATTTATGCAAAAAGATAAAAATGGGGAATATGGGGGGGGGGGGGGGAGGAATAAAAGGTGTGGTAATGAAGGAGGGGGAGGAGGATGAGGAAAGAAAGAAATCAAATCTACTGATTTCTGTTGACATTACATAAACACAAGTACAGCCAGATCTGTAATATAATTATAGCAACAACTATTTACATATTCTTTCCAAGGAGTACTATGGGACTAACAAAAATCACTTACCGATGTGTGGTGAGTTTGTGCAGTGCCTCTAGTACAGCCATTTGATCAGCTATATTCTCAGTAGAGCGAGACAATAGGAATAATATAGTGCGATTCAGGCAATGATAAAGACCTTCCAAGGAAACTGTCGATGGACGACGTTTTGCCTGCATTATTAATTTTACCACGAACTCAAATACTTCATGTGGATCTTTTGCAAAAGTACCTGCAACATCACAAAATATATTGCAAAAGAGACGCATATTACTTTGATCTGAGAAGCATCGACAGTCATGAGAGTAACTATTTAAGCGACATCCATAAATAATGACCACTGGTAAACAACTACAATGAATATTTACCACACCATATTTCATGGTGAACTTAGAAATAATACTAAATTGAGTAGGTTTTTATTGCCTTTCCTGAAGTGTATATTCTGTAATGTATTTCATGGCTCTGCCAAAGAAACAACTGACAAACGTATTGCAGTAAAGGTTAAATCACATCAGATAATTTCTACAAACACACGCCCATGAAGAGAAGAATTTTTTCCACATGTTTATATCCTTCTAACAGGAATATTCCTCTTAATTATCACACTTATTATATTGTTATCTCAATTATGAACAATTTGTAGGATTGTTACTAAACATTAAGGACAAATTTCAACTCACTATATAGATAAAGCAATGAATCACATAGAGAGAGAATGAAAGTGACTGCCTTAATATTTAAGCTTTCAAAGTTTTTCTTCCACAGAGGCACACACGAAGTGCAGGCACAAGCACAACTCTGATACACATGGACACTGTCTCTGCACACTGGAGCCAGACTGAGCAGTTAGAGATTAAAATTCTGGGACTTAAGAGAAACTGGACATCCAGGTGGTAATAACAACAGTTTGGCCACAGCAGCTTAACAGTGGTCATGCGTGTGACATGTGCTTGTTTTCATGAGAGTGTCATGAGCTCTTTGAACAAAATGATAAATTGTTGAGTTCTATTTTAGTGAAGCCTGTCTGTGGCTCATTATATCATCTATGTTGTGGGTAGCAATCTATCCCTTGTTGTTATCCATAAAGTTTGGCACAGATCATCGAAGACCATCAGACATTATTTACTGCATCACTGTTTTAAAGTGCAGTGTATACGAGCCTTAATTTACTATATTTCCACTGAAATTTGTATTTAATATCACAACAGCTAATTACTTGAAAAGAATTAGAATTTTAAAACAAGCAGTTTGCATTCATAATTATTACTTTGCAAGTTTCATGCCCATATGGAGACACACTGCAAATACCGTATTTGCTCGAATATAGGATGCACTTTTTTTTCCAAATTTTGGCGTACAAAATTGCTCCTTTTCCCAAAGTCATTAGTTTAAAAAAATTACATGCTCACTTTTATTTTGATTTGAGAAACGTAATAAACTAGATAGTCTTCAGAAATGCTACAGTAAAAGTTTCGCAGAACTGCATCTACGTTTTTGTACACGTTTACAGAAATGGCACGGGAATTCGTGGAAATCGATATTTTGATATAAATCGAATGGTGTCATTCTGTAGTCTGTACCGCAGCCTACAAAAGCCGACTACTGTTTTTTAATACACCCACGCGGCCTTAAACAAAAACAGTACGTAACACAGACTTCCTAAGCACACAAATGATTTTAATTTGATGTAGTCAATAAACGTAGTCTTTGGGATAAAAGCTTTGTGTGTGTCATGAGAGATTTCACTGTGACGTTTATGTTGGTACAGTAAGGCCTACCGCGAGCGGTGATGGGAGATTAAGACAACGGAACAACTGATTAGCGACACAAATGCCGATGTTGAGTTCCAATGCTATGTTTTAAAATAACATATTTTACTACGACCAGATTCACTAGTTTCACATTAGTTGGGAGTTATTTCCATAAAACGATGTACATGGAACTCGGGGCTATTTTGCAGCCTTGCAACTGAATCACTTCTGTTGTAACAGCAAAACCACAGTTCCTGTTTTGAATTACGAAGTCAAGCAAAATGGGAATATTTGCATTTTAGCCCTTGAAATGCACAATGACTCTTCGAATATTTTAATAGTTTGTCCTCACTTACACACTAGCTTCAAACTGTTTTTCCTCAGCGTCAAATTTAGGTTGAATTTTCCGTTTTTCATGTCCGTTACTGTGACTGGCAACCTGAAGCTTACATTCGGCAGTGTTAACTTGTATCTTTGTTTCCTGCTACCACTTACAAGACGAAACATCGTCTCTCTCTCTCTCTCTCTCTCTCTCTCTCTCTCTCTCTCACACACACACACACAAACATACAGACCGAAAAAACTATATTTTCGCAGCACACGCCTGTGCTATACAACACTTTAAACACCCGGTAACACGCTTTGGTTCGGCGTCCCCTCACTTGGGGCACCCGGATCGGCCTGACATCTCGCTTTCTTATTCGTTGATTTACAGTTTTGCATATTTGTTTTGAGTTTATTGAAAAGAGAACATTACTTCATTAACATTGTGTTTCTGATTATGAAAAAAGTTTGATTATACAAACAAATAAATAAATACATAGATAAAAATAAATAAAATTAAAATTAAAAAACCTGCAGCCTATACTCACGATTTTTTTATAATCTTGTGTCAAAAGTTTAGGTGCGGCCTATATTTGCCCATGGCCTATATTCACGCAAATACGGTAAATGATATCATGGACAATTACTTATTTCCAGAATGTCCTCACTGCTGAATACGTTCTATTTAAAACCAAACTAATTTCTACTGATTTGATTAATGACAGATCTCTCATCTCCACACCTAACACTACAGTTTTGTAAATAGGTTGCCTGGTCTCTGATGTGTAGGATAAATATATGACAGAGCTGGAAAAGAAAGTGGACTGACTGTGTGTGTGTGTGTGTGTGTGTGTGTGTGTGGTTTGCGCGCGCGCGCGCGCGCGTGTGCGTGTGTGTGTGTGTGTGGCTACACACACATGCATGGGTGTCCCTTTCCCACCTAGATAGGATTCAGTCAAAACAAAGAAGGCTTTGGACAAGAACTAAGTTCTCTCACCGTATACATCTTTTTGCTGTAAGATGTGTCTCCATATAGAGAGAGACTAATACGTTCTTGAGTAAAAAGTTTAAAATTTACAATGTAAGATTTGAGCTGAAATTGCAATAAAACATTAACTTACCCTGCCACAGCTTGTCCACAATACGTGAAGCGAGGTAGCAGACATTGGGAGCAATGTACTGGGGCGCTCCCCCTGGAACTACTGGCAGTGCAGCCTGCTCCCCAATGAGCACATCGGCTGCCAGCAAGTGTTCCATCAGCGTTCCTAACACCTCTGTCTGGTAACGGGTCTGTTGTGACATGCTTGCATTCTCTGGTGACGCCTGCACAGAGAGGGAGATACACACACTCAAATTTGTGTCATTCATCACATAAAACCCATTCTAATGTCAATAATATGAAGATACATATCAACCAACCACAAATCAGATAACTGAACTGCAGACCAGCACATAGAAAAGAATCACATTCACACAACATAATTTTAGGCCACAGCCTTAATCAGAAGAAGAGCATACATAGAATCTAACAGTCACTTGGGCACACATGATCATCATCTCTGGGCGTTATGGCCAGACTACATGTAAATAGTGAATAAGGAGAAGAGGATAGGGTAAAGGTTGCTGGACAAGTGTGGGGACAGAATGGTTTACACTGCTTGAAGAATGTATAGTTCCTAATAGGTGGGAATGTGAAATGCAGTAAATGGGGAAAGAAAGGGTAAGGGGTTGAAAGTGGTAAAGACAAGAGGAGGGAGGAGCAGAAAGAAAGGGGCAGCATACAGTTGGGAGAGACACACAAATGAACTCCCACTGCACAGTTCAGAAGAACTGGTTGTGGAAGTGAGGATCCAGATGGCCCAGCTGGTAAAGTAGCTATTGAAAGCAGCTGTATTATTCTCAACTGCTAGCTGTGCTACAGGGTTGTCCAACCTGCTCTTGGCCACAAATTGGAGGTGGCCATTCATTCTTATGAACAGCTGGCTGGTAGTCTCATATATGTAAAAAGCTGTGGAATGATTCCAGAAAAGTTAGTAAAGCACATAGATGCTTTCACAAGTGGCTTGGCCTCTGATGAAGTAGGATCAGCCTATGACAGGACTGGAATAGAAAGTGGATGGGACAGATCACGCATCAGGATTTCTCAAAAAGATATGATCCCTGTTGGAATTGTGAGTGGCATAGGATGGCGTGGAGCTGCATCCTTCCTCCCGCCCCTCCCCTCCCCACCTCACTCACTGTCTAAGTACAGTCTGTGTAGCAGCCAGACATGTCAGTCCTGTGTGCACAAGTTGTGCTCAAATAACTGTGTGAATGTATGTATGGACTATTCCTTATGAGGGCTACAGCTAAAAATTTATTTAAAACTCCTTGCTCAATGCAAAGAGGTGACGACAAGCTGTGACAGGCACATAAAAAAGACATACACATACAACACTTCAGCTATCGACTATGGCCTTCCTCAGAAAATAGAACATTAATGCAATCACACAGGCACACAACACTGTCACACAACTGTCATCTCCGGCTACCGCAATCAAAAATTACACTCTGCAGTGTGGAAATAGGGGAGGGGAGGGGGGGATATGAAGGTTGTGCCACGATGGTGGGGATGGATACAACAGGGCCTTGCAGAGCATGTATATATCAAATGGGAGGACCCAGATGGCCTGGGTTGTGAAGCAGCCATTGAAATCAAGCATATAATCTGCCACATCCTGTGTCACAGGGTGGTCCATCTTGTTTTTGGTCACGCCAATGTAAAAAGCTGTGCAGGGATTCCAGCACAATTGGTAAATTACATGGCTGCTTTTACAGGTGGCCCGGCCTCTGGTAGGGTAGGATAAGCTTGTGACAGGACTGGAATAAGAAGTGCTGGGTGGGTGGGTGGACGGGACAGCTCTTGCAGCAGGGTCTTCCACAGGGGATCCCTGTGGCAGTGGGCTGGGTTTCAGGGTGGCACAGGGATGGACTAGGATGTTATGGAGGTAGGGAGGACAATGGAACACCCCTTTATGATGGGTGGTTTGAATCTTGGGCAGGATCTCTCTCATTTCTGGGCATGAGGACAGAAAATCAAAACCTTTGTGAAGCGTGCAATTTAGTTGTTCTAGTTCAGGTTAGTACTGGATGACAAGGGCTCAAACCCTGTACTCAAACTGTGGCTAGTACTTCTTTATCTTTCTTCATTCTTTGTAGAACCTTGACATACGTAAGATGTGTTGTCCATAGCATTCTCCTGTACAGCCTCATCTCAAAAGTACCCAGCCACTTAGCCACTTACCCAACAATCCATGTTTCAACACCGTAGAAGGGGTTGGAAAATACATAGCAGCATAGAAGTCTGATCTTCGTCGTCATTGCTAAGCCACGATTCTTGAAAAGGTCACTCATCTTATTGAAGACAGACCAGGCCTTTCCAATTTGAATTCTCACCACATCAGAAAGATCCCACTAGTCATTTATTGTAGTGCCAAGGTACATGTATTTATGTACTTGCTCTGTGTGATTTTGGCCTATCTTAATGTGACATGCAAGGGCTCCGTTTTTACTGATTATCAATCTTTTCCGCCCTCCTCTTTCCTTAGGGTTGACATCTAGATCATACGAGAGCTCTTTCTTGCAAGCCTGTTGACAAGGTCCTGCAAACTATTCCCACTATCAGAAAATATAACTGTGTCATAAGCATATCAGATGTTGATACATTTTCCATTTAAGAGCACTCCCATCTCTACTTCATCAAGACCTTCCTTAAAAATGTGTTCTGAACAGATGTTGAAAATCAGTGGGGATAAAATACAGCCCTGCCTTACACCTTATACAATGTCTATGTCTTCTGTATTTTATTCTGTTCAGCCTCGCAGAAGCCGACTGGTTCCAATATAGGTTCACAATTATACATAGGTCTTTATCATCAAAAGCAATGCTGCTTAAAATGTCAACAATCTTCTGGTGTTTTACTCTGTCAAAAGCCTTCTGATAATCAATAAAGAAGGCATAGATGTCACAATTCATGTCTCTGCACCTTTGAAATAGTACTTTAATACTAAATAATGTTTCCCCGCAAAGCAAATGAACTTCTGAAACCAAGCTGTGTAGAAGAAATTTGTTCTTCACAGATCTTGTAAATTCTTTGGTGAATGACCCTCAAAAAGATCTTTAGCAGGTGACTCATGAGGCTGATGGTTCTTTATTCATCACAAGTCTTAGCACCCGGCATTTTGGGCAATATAATAAATTCGGATTTAAGCCATTTCCGTGGAATGTTATAAGAGTCGTAAATTTCATTGAATATTGCCGTAAAATATTTTAAATTATCCTCACAGAGCAGCTTGAGAATTTCAACATACTGTAATTTTATATTTTCTGGGAAAACAAATGGTGGGGAGCTAGTTTGAATAAAGGTAAAAACCTACAGCATAGAACAGAACTTTTTTCTATGGTGTCTCTTCTGATACACAACAGCCAAAAAGTTTTTTAAGCTTGAAGGCTGACCACTAAACCAAAGGATGGAAGTTCATCCTGCATCATGTGCACAATTTTGAAATGACCTCAAATAATGTAAGTAGGTTTTGAATATGTCTTGTGAGTACTTGTAATCACTACAGTGAGTCTCACTTTTGTGACTTAGAAGACTTTATTAAATCACACACGCGATACATGGATGAAAGTCAGTTAAACCTTTCCAGTTGGAAACCAAAGATGCACTGCCCACTGCCGCATTTAAGCCCGCTTGTGTCTGCCGGTCGGCCAGGTGGCGCTGTTAGCACTGCTCGGTTTAGCAGCGTGGCTGTTTGACGTACTGGCGGATTCAAATGCAACACAATGATAACACTCACTTTATGTCTAGAAATTACTTGGTTAATTAGCATTCATATATCATATTTATCTTAAAAAACAACTTTGGCTAAGATCTTTTGCAACCGGTGTACCAAAGGAACTTTGAAAAGTCATTTGAATGTAATGAACTACCATATACAAAATTTTTAGGCAACAGTGTTACATAACTTAAGCACAATGAATTTAATGTGTTTTATGTGCAGTACTTCAGATGAAGAACAAAGGTATTAAAATAAATATTTTATATAAGATACAGTAGAACCCTGTTTTTACACTTTTCAAATGACTTCAGTGAAATGTGATAAATAATGTTTTAAATGGTAAAATATGCTTACTGGATCACCCTTGCATTTTCATAGTTTATTTGTGATATATGTACATACTATGCATCAAATTACTCGCTAGGAAGTTTACTATATAATAAAAGTTATCCAAATTTTTACCATTTTAAGTGCCAGGTGGAACTGGAACTGGTAATTTTATGGGAAGTAGAAATTTTTGACATAATTTCATTCGCCATAATCAAGTAGTCAGCAAGCCTTTAACCGGCATTAATTACCTACATAGTAAAATTGCACAATGATATTCGAGAATTATATATATGCATAAGTATTTTTGTAATATTTCCATAGGGTCGGCATCTCACACTATAATCGCTTTTTTGAGCTAATAATGTACCGTGCCCCCTTCAATGTGCAGAAACACACACACACACACACACACACACACACACACACACACACACACACACAAGAAAATCACATCAATCTTACCGTTTATAAATAATATAGTAAGGACAGTTTACAACTCACCGCAAAGACGTGGCGACGAGCTGCGACAGGCACATACAAAAGACACACACATACAACACTTTCAGCTATCGGCCATGGCATTCTTCAGAAATTAGAACACTGATGCAATCACACAGGCACACAACACAGTCATACAACCATCACCTCCGGCTGCCGCACTTCAGGGGTGATGGTTGTATGACTGTGTTGTGTGCCTGTGTGATTGCATCAGTGTTCTAATTTCTGAAGAAGGCCATGGCCGATAGCTGAAAGTGTTGTATGTGTGTGTCTTTTGTATGTGGCTGTCGCAGCTCGTCGCCACGTTTTTGCGGTGAGTTGTAAACTGTCCTTACTATATTATTAATTCCAACCTGGACTTTCCATTATTATATTTCACCATTTATAAAATATTACAAAAAATACATAGATAAATATTTGCATTTTACAACACGAATAAATTCTCAAAATGCATCATGCAAAGCAAGAGAAACTACCAGTTGTGTAAACAAAGTCAAGCTGACAATTGGTGCAGTGGCTGAGGGGATACTATCAGCCACAGCATCATAAGTCAAGAAGTTGCATACTACAAAGGATGAAATGTGAAATACATGTTTGATTAAATGCAAAGCCTCAAGTAACTTGATTGCGTAACATTTATAAACACTATACTTTTAGGTGAAAGCCTTGCCAGTGTCAATTTATGTCAATTACTTTATTTTTTCTTCACAAACATGGTTTCCAAAAGCGTAAAACACGGGAAAAGAGTACTTATATTAATGCAAAAATGGGGGCAAATTAACTGACAAAAATGGTGTAAATGGTGGGAAAACATAAAATCTGGTAATGTAGAAACAGGGTTTTACTGTATATTCCATATTTTCAGTTCTTTCTGGAAATAGAAAGCAAATCAAATTTGAGCAAAATAATCTCTCAACTGTTAAAACAATACACAGTATGAGGGAGTTACATTATTTAGAAATGCATCTTATGAATAATCTAAGGTAGATCAAAATATAAATTTATCAACCCATCTACATACCTCAAGGACTAAGTCAATTGCAAGAGGACTTTTTCCAGGTGAGGGCAGTGACAGAGAATCAACCACGATCACTCGCAGGAAGTCCATTACAAACTTCCTTGCTGGGTGGTTACTCAAACCTGAATCCTTAGATGGAGATCTTACAAGGACAGCAGAGTCAGAACCAGGATAAGTCTGAGAAAAAATAAATACCATGTTTGTAAAAGTCACTGAATTGTCAAATTTTCTTAGAACTGATACTGATTTTAAAATTATATTGCAAATGTTTTAAGTGAACATGAAGGCAATAGCTGAGTTTCACAGAGTCTTAGACAGTAAACATAACAATCATAGCTGTCACTGTTTTAAGGATGTGTCATTGGGCAAACAATGTCATCAAAATATCATTTTAATTAATTCACAACAAATCTACAATTAGTTCAGCCATAATAATCACAAAGATTATTCACTGTTGAACAACAAAATGTCAAAAAATAATGTACTTTGAAGTTATTATATTTGACACCACAAATAATAATCAAATTCACTCTTTTACGTTATTTGTTTTGACACTAAGCATCATTGAGATAACCAGTTTCAGCGGGTTATACGGCCTTCATCAGATCGGTCTTTAACATTAAGGGAGGAAGGGTCAGATGAGGAGGAATGTGGGTGAAAAAGTAGCATAATAGAAAAGGGGATGGGCAGTGAAACAGTGGTCAAGAGACAAATGGACCACTCACCTGATGTACAAACTGCCCAACATGATACGATTAACTTGACTGACTGCTTCACATCCTGTGCCATCTGGAGCCTTTGCTAGTTTCCACCACATACCACCTGTCATTTCCCTGCTTGCACCACACAGCCTCAAATATGCCTTCTATTGCACTCAAGTAATCACTAGTCTCTTCCCTTTTTCTACTACTATTCACCACCTCACTTGTCTTTCTCCCTCACCATCACTCTTGCAGGCACCAACACAAGTTGCACCTAATAACTTACCCATCCAAATCTTGTCCCAGCACATTCCACCAGGCAGCAGTAACATTCTACTCCACCTATAACCTGTTTCCCTCACCTCAGCATCCCTACATCTACATAAACACACAACAAACCACCATAAGGTGAGGGGCAGAGGGCACCACTAGAAGTAGTTTTCTTTTCTGTTCCACTTCCAGAGAAAAAGCTTCTGTACAAGCCATAATGTCTTATTTTTGTGATGCTTATGTGAAATGTACCATATATTTCCGCAGGTAAGACGATGGCTGAATCATAAAAAGAGGCCCCAAAATCCGATGTCAGAGTGTAGGACAGTACAAAAAAATTTAGCTTGAAACAGACTGAAATTGGTAATTTTGTAGATGTGCTACATAGCGGGATTATAGCAAGTCTTCGACCTTCAAACGATATATAGCAAAGCGGTTAAGTATCGAAACGATAGTTAGCGAACAGGCAAATGTTATAATTTTTACAAATATGTCGTGATTTTAAAAGATGTGATTAGGCAGGAAGCTAAGAGTACAACTTTCTGGGTAATTTACAAGAAAGCTGACACTAAGTAGCTCGGCCTGAAATTATATATATCGAATGTGCAACTGGAAATCGATTTTGTGTTTATGAAGCATAAATTCGGGTTGCTACGCGACGTCATGTCTTCTTGTTTAATCTACACCAGACCTTCTTAAGGCTACACTACAGATAACTTTTCTTAAAGTGATAGGTCAGGTATAGGACGAACAAGAATTTTTTTTAGTATATGAGGGCACGTAGCAAATCTCCAGTTCAGAAACATTCACTTATTCCATACATATTGATTCGATATATATCATTTGGAGGTTGAAGCTGTGCTATGCAGCACATCTGTGAAATTACCCTGAAATTTACATCGTGGAGAAAAGATTTACAAAAACAAAGATATGTGCAATTTTTTTTAAAGAAATATTTGCTTCTCGAGCTTTATTAATTTACTGAGTGGGCAAGGGAACATACGATAACCTGAATGCCACAAAGCAGGAATAGAGTTACTGTAATTATTTACAGTGTAGCTTGATTTTAAAATATTGTTTGTCAAAAATTTCTCAATATATCCAGAGTTGCACTGAAATGATTAGCAAATATTTCCATACGGAGCAGTGAAAGGGTTAAAATATTTCGGAGCTGTATGCAACAATTGCGGCTTCCTTCCAAATCCTATATCTTCTGTTTTGGGACAATTTTGTGTGTTTTCACCCACATTGGTGTGATTAAATGTTGTTTCTGTGAAAGTAATTACATTTTTCTTAAACTTAACAGTGGGAAAAAAAGTTTCTTCAAGATTGGATACAACATAGCACGAAAGTTCATAAGCCGACAGCAAACACTGCAACAAAGGGTGAAATTCAGGTGTATCAATCACAAAAACTACTTATGGTGGGTTCTAGCAGCATTTTTCGGAACTTCCTGACGCTTCGCCTACGAATCTAGGTCGCAGGTGTCTTTTTACATCACGAAAACTGGAAGAAAAAAAAATTGCGGCTTGTATTCGGGCAAATACGGTAACTTGGGGGTCATCTTATACGCCACATATATGCTTAAACTATAACATTTTGATGAAAATATGTACCTCACCTTATCTGAAGATCGCCTTATCTGTGGAAAAATGTGGTAAGTTAGCGGCAGTAGAATAGTTCTGCAGTCGGCTTCGAATTCCCACTCTCTAAATTTCCTCAATGGTGTTTCTCGAAATGAACTTTGCCTTCTCACAGGGATTACCATTTGATGTCAAAGCATCTCCGTAAGACGTTGATCAAACCTACCAACAACAAAACTAGCGGCTCACATCTGAATTGCTCCTATGTCGTCTTTTAAACTGTTCTGATAGGGTTTCCAAACAATCAGGAAACAGCTGCTACCACCACTCCTGTTACTAACTGTTGCTCCCATCGGGTGCTATCGCAATCCGGCCACAGTGGCTGGAGACAGTGCAGTGGATATGTGTGTGCAAGTTATGCTTGCTCTCTCTCTCTCTCTGGTGTGTGTGTGTGTGTGTGTGTGTGTGTGTGTGTGTGTCTTCAGCTGCGGTCTTTTCATTGTGACTGTTCATATGTTATGTCCATAGTGAGTGTCAATTTGTTATTTTCCTGATATTGTTGGTACCCCAATCTAGACTTTCCTTTGTTTCAAAACTGAGAAGTAAATACAATGGCAAAGACAAAATTACAGGATGGTCAGGGGTTTAGGGTCAGGTGTACAGCAGCAGAACAACAAAGGTTGCAAATTAAGCATAAGTTGAAAGATAAAAGTCAAATAAGTCAAAACAACAAAAACTCAAATTGAAAGAGTGTTGGGTGGAATTAAATGAGATTCAGTGTGTCAATGGGACTCTCAGGCATTGTGTCAGCTGGTGTCCCCGAAATTTGATATTATTTCAGGGCAGTACTCTCTCATTAGCATCTTCACATACAATGATGATAGAAAATCTTGCCAACCGTTGATACCATGGCTTGAATATGACAAAAATGTGATATCATATGCTGTCATCAGAGTGTCCCATCAACTACTGTCTTGAAAAAAAAAAACTGAAAAGTTTTAAAAGCATGGTACATAATATGATTACATACCTCCCTCATTAGCAAAGTAGTAGAGTGTTAGGCTATGAATCCAAAGGTCGCAGGATCAGTCCCCACCATGTCTTAGGATTTTTATCTGACACATTCCACTTCTTTCACCTCTAGCAAGGTTGCTGATGTGAAAAATATTGAGTAGCACCATGCTTCAGAATACACTTTAAACTCTAGGTTCCCCTATAACTGACCGGGTAAGTCAGTTCGAAAGTTGTAGGAAGGCAACAGCATACCACCTCCAAACAGAACCATGCCTAGTAAAGCACTGTGGCGTCCAAACCAATCCATGGATTGTTGACTGCTTTACCTTTTTACTGGTACTATTACTGCTACAAAAGGGGCACATAAGGCACCCATCAGTTTCAAGGAGACTCTGAAATGTGCAGAATGCAATCCTCGACAGCAGAGCAAAGCACGTCCTTAGGTATAATAGCTACCTCTCGATATGCTACGCTTCAAATCAGTACTTGTGATATGTGTGAATTGCGCACAGTGTTGTCTCCCATAGCAACAGCTATTTCTTCAATCACCTGTCAGGCAACCGGTCATCGGAATCTTTTGGAGCCATGCCCAAGTTCTCCAGTTCATTGAAACTACTTCATCATGCTCTGCACAGCAGATGGAAGAGGGAGACACTTACGTAATCCTTTCAGCCAGTGATAATTTTGAAGTGCAACTGCAACATTACTGCTGTTAGATAATAGAGCTTAACCAATAATGCCCTGCTCCTTCTGTCTAAGATCACATTGACACATCAACACGCGCACTCTGATGGGTCAGCTGTGCGTGACAACGAATCACAATGACTGATCACAGCAACTGGTGGCCATAGTTGGAAATGGATGGTACCACTGTGATGCATGGAAATCATGCACCCCATATTCTGGACATTAATGTTACCAAGTTTGGTACCTATATGGTAATCAGTTTCCGTGTTGTAATGTGTTTAATAGGTAAAGTTTGATTATAACCACTTAGTATTTAATGACTGATACAGTTGAAAGAAACAAACAGATCACTGACCTTCACTTCATCACCAGGTGTTGAAGCAGCACTACCAGCTTCACTTCCAGCTTGCCTGGGGAAAAGAGTGCCAGCCAATGCCCCCAAAACCTCACCAGTCATACACACTGGTGTAAAATCTGCCATGTTGTGGTATAAAAAGAATAGGAACTGTATAATTGTAACTGGATAATCCCGCAACCATTCAGGTAAACTATCTGGGCTGTTAACAGAACAGAAAACAAAACAATTTGTCAGGTGTTTGTTACACATATATCACCATCATAAACAACAAAAACTTTAAATAATTTTTATCTTTAAGATGAAGGGAATGTGATCATTTGAAAATGTGTAACTTAATAATACAAAAAATAAAAGTTTATTATACTTGGAGGGATGGTGATCTGATTAATTTATTATAAAAAACAGTGATGATCATTAGTTATCTTTAATAACATGACTGGTTTCAGCATATTAAACTGCCAAAATCAGATCTTCACTTCATGCACTACATCACAAAGGAAACATTTTAAAAATGAAATTGTTCACCATCATTTCTGTTGGTACATCACAACATAAATAAAACCTCAAACACATCATGTTTCAATGTCAAAATCATGTCTGTACTCCCTTTTGCCAGCTTCACTTGCTGTATTTTTATATTTTTTCCTTAGATCTAGCAAGTTCAGCATCTCTCATGTTATCCAAGGATTTCTATTAGCCTTGTCCTTCTAGTTATATGATCCTCTGCTGTCTTCGCTATTGTCTCTCTCATAGGTACCATACTACTTGTACTGTATTACTTTCCCCCGTTTCTGTCAATCCTTGTCCAATGCTCCCTCTGAAACTCTCAACAACCTATGGTTCCTTTAACTTATTCATGTTCCATCTCCTTAATTTTCAACCTTTTTGCAGTCTTTTAAGTTTTAATCTTCAGTTAATAACCAAACAGTTATGGTTGGAGTCTATATCTGTCACTGGATATGTCTTAAAAGTTTAAAACCTGGTTTCAAAGTCTATGTCCTACCATTATAAAGTCACCTTGGTACCTTCTGATGTCTCCTAGTTTTTTCTTCCTGCATGGTGCTTAAACCAAGTGTTCACGATGACTAACACACCAATCCAATTAAAAAACAGAAAATTCCATGCTGCAATCTGTAGAATGCCTGGTCTTTTTTCATTGATGATGACATCACCCTGAGCAGTCCTCGCCCGAAGATCCAATTTTACCACCTATTTTACCTCTGGAATACTTTACCCAAGAAGAAGCCATCATATATTCATACAGTAGAACTGCTTGTCCTCAGGAAAAGTAATGACTGTAGTTTCCCCTTGCTTTCAGTCGTTCGCCGTAACTGAATGGCAAGTCATGTTAGCTGATGCTACAAGGTCAGCTCAATCAATCATCCAGACTGCTGCCCCTGTAACTACTGAGAAGGTTGCTGGTCCTCTTCAGGAACCACACATTTGTCTGGCCTTCCCACTGATACCCCTCTCCTCAGTGGTTGCACCTATGGTATGGCTATCTGCATCATTGAGACATGTAGGCCACCCCACCTTGGCAATGTCTTTGGTTCATTTAGGGTGGCACTTAATACATTAAAAGATCACAAAAGGTGATCTCTCAATTACTCCTCTCCTAATGCAAATGTTTGACAAAGCCCCCTAACATAGTGTCCATCACATTTTCTATGCCCACACAACATTTGTACATAAAGTGCAAGAATAGGTAATGTTTAACAAATGTGAAAAAGCAGTCCATGAAGTAGGAATGACAAGTTAAAATCCAGAATTCTGGATCGATTGCTCAAGCAATAACGCGACATGGAAAAAGACATCTACAGGTAAGTTATCAAACTCTGTAAATGCTGCCCTGCTGCTTTTATATAGTTTTCACACAGTTTATTTTATTTTTTATATTAAAAAGGTCAGTGCCTTCTCACATTATAACAATAAATAAATTACTATGTATTATTATTGCTCTCTCATTACAACATATTTGCAAAGGCGTTTCAATAAAACTGTAGCTTTAAACACACAGTATAAAGTAAGTGTTAAAACTCTCCAGTAGTGCAACCATACTGCTAGGAGATGAAAATTTTTATTGGTTGAGAGCCTGTTGAGCCAGATGATTAGCTAGGAGGTGAATGGTCAACTCAAGTAGAGCCCTGTTCACTCATACTGTCTGAACAACCATCCACCTTAACCCTTTGCCTGCTGTGGATGTGTTAACGTATTCTGCTGCAGTCCCCTGATGCTTGAACAGTTCACGAAATATGACAGTTTTTATGACTGCATGATTCCTAATGAGAAAAGGCAGCACTGGATGTTTCATGTCTCTGATGTAAAACATATCATCTCAAGAAAGGAAAGACAACTCATTCTACTCTCAATTTAAAATGAAAGTTTGATACCAATACTACATTTCATATTCTGTAGTGTGAGAGCTAAAATTAACCATGCACAAAGAAATTTTACCTCTCCAAAATCTTTAAAATTTTGCACAATAGTTTACTTAATTTTATGCAGCTGTACAATGCAAATTTTATGCCAAATAATTCTTAACATCAGATAACTATTTTATAGCAGGCACAATGTCTGTTGGCACAGGTGAATGATACAATGGCAAAAGAAAAGTGTTTAGCATGGAAATCCAGAGAGCACACCTATAGCAGAAAAGCAGTTAAGAGTGTACATTCATTTCTGTTTCATTTTATAGAAGTTTTTAAGAATCTTAACAATGTGGACAGTCAAGTTAAAAATGTCTCCTTCCTGTGACATACAATCTTTCACTATCATGCAGGGTGGAGGTCACCTATTTACTGAAAATTATACACTGGTCGATATGATGGACCTTGAGGATGTATTATTGTACTCCCAATACAACTACGAAAAATATCATATATGTATATACATTCGTGATTGTGACAAAAGAGTGGATGATCATTTGGTAGACCTTAGGCAGGGCCATATGTCAGACATCAGATGTGAGAAATAGCTCACTGTTCAGCCTGCAGATAACAGTATTCATCATGTCTGTTTAAAGTGACTTACTGACAGATATGTTTTTCTAGATATGTGGGAAGGAGGCCAAGAGACCAGAAATACATGGTGTGACTCCCAGACCTTTATGTTCATTGCTAAAGTGTGTGATCAACAAATTGACCTTCTAAAACAACCATGTGTAAAAAAAAAAAAAGCATAGTTATGCAACCTGATTATAGCCCTCATGGAGACAAAACAGATAAGCCTATGCTAAACCTTGTAGCACAATTAGTTTATGAGCTTAAGATATGCAAAGTTTTGCTCATTATTTTAAATTAAAAAAATCAATAATGTTCAAATACTGATGGAAATTGGAGTATCAGTACAAGCAAAATCAATAATGTCTGTTATATTAACTGTATAGACCTGAGAGATGGTTCACAAGAACTGTCATACAAAGTAAAATGCAAGTCTGGTAACAGAGGTAAGGATTTAATATTTATTCGTGTGTCATCAGTAATTTCATATCTGGCATATAACGTCAGTAAAATTATTTGTAAATTCCATGAAAGAATACAACATACCTTTTACCCTCCTGATTAAGCATTGTTCGGACCATCCCCAGAAGAACTATGATAGCTTCAGAACATAGCGATACTCGACTTGCCACACTTGTCACAGACTGGCTAACAGGCACACCAAACATGAAGTTCCACACACTGTCCAAATCAAGCTGAAAAGAAAAGCAATACTGTTCAGAGTCTGGAAACTGTTTATTTTAAGTACATATATGTTTTTAAAAAAATGTAAAATCTCCACTCCTATTTCTGTTTCCTCTGCATCACTATTATCTAGCTATGGAAAGTCCAAGTTTGAATTCAACACAGTATAGAGAATAGACTGCAACTCACCACAGAGATGTGAGTTGCCTGTTTGTTAGTTGTTCCTATGATTGTAAGAGAGAATGTGTTCTGTACTGATGAAGGCTATGATCAAAGGCTCAGTGTGTGTGTGTGTGTGTGTGTGTGTGTGTGTGTGTGTGTGTGTGTGTGTGTGTGTGTGTGTGTGTGTGTTCCCACCCCCCCCCCCCACCCCCACCCACACCGCAAACCCAACCCCAACCCTTAGGCGTGTGGCGGACTGAACAGTCATTTTTGGAACGAGTTACAAGCTATCCTCAATATATTGTTTCATTCCATACTTTCTGCTTATGTTTCTGGATACCTTGATGTTACTGTTTCTCTGAAAAAAAAAAAAAAAAAAAAAAAAAAAAAAAAAAAAAAAAAAAAAAAAAAAGGATCATGCAAATGACACACATCATCAGGCTATATTTGTTTCAATTACCATGGAAATTAAATTGGCAATCATTAAATACTGTAGTCAGTTATTTTAACAACATAAGTACTCTCCCTACAAAATGCACTTCAAACACTGTATTTGTTGCTGCAAGAGAAAATAAGTGAATCTCTTTGTATGAAATATGTCTATCAAATATCAAACAATGGAAATTCCAGGAAGGATTCAACAATATTTTCAGAAGAATAGGTTGCTTACTCCCACAGATGTTCGATAAGATGCAGAAAGGCACAAATAACAGATAACAACATTATAGCTTTCGGCCGATTAGGCCTTTGTCACACACACACACACACACACACACACACACACACACACACACACGAGCGCCGTCTCCGGCCACAGTGGCCGGAAGCAGCAGTCATGTCGGTGTGAGACTGTGTTATGTTTGTGTGTCTAACTGATGAAGGCCTAAATGGACAAAAGCTATAATGTTTTATCTATCATTTGTGCCTTTCTGTGTCTATCAAATACCATTCATAACATCAAACATTCATAAACACTCTTTTTAAAAACAAAATATACAATATATGCAACAAAACTCCACTGACCTTTGAATCTGCAGGGAGTAGCTTTACTGGTTGTCCCATCATTAAAGCCATAAGGAGAAAATATACCTCTGGAACATCAATGTGGAGAGGCATTAAGTACCCAAGCCTCTGAAATCCAGGAACTCCAAGTGCTTCTGCTTTAATTTCTCTACAAAATGGGTACTTTGGTGTCGATGGTGTAAACTGACAACCTACAGAAATAAAATAGTAAATGAAGCAGTTGTAAGTACCATGATTGTCATTTAGAAGTGCAAATTTTGTTTGACATATGCAAATAATTCAATCAGGAAAACAAAATAGTCACCTCAACAGTAAGTACTAGACATGACAGTAGCCACTTCTTACAATTTTGTCAGATATTTCTAGAACCTTATGTTACAAACATGTGTCTTCCATTAACTATAAAACTAATCTTAAACTGACAAAAATGAAGACTCTTAGTTTTTCTTTAGCATACTTCCTACTATGATAAAGTACCAAAACTGAAGCCACACTTTTTTCTGCTATTTTTGGAATCCAAATAACAGCTTGTGGCTTATGAAAGACCAAAAAGCAATTGGAAGTTTTGAAAAATATTTCTCAGAGCCACTACAACTAGCTACCAACATTGAATATAAGCAGTGTATCTTCTTTTAGTTTAGACTGTTTAAATTTTAATAATGTCTCCAATGAAGGAAATAAAAAATCAGTATTGTTGATCTTGAAACGCAACAGTCTTTTAAATAATCGTAGCAATGAAAATACAGTAATTTATTTACATAAATACAGACAATTGACAAGTTGGTATGCTACAAACATCTCACAATTTTTGAATATATGGTTATGAAGGAAGCTAGTAGAACAGCTGTAAAATACACAGTTATGCATATCAGAAATATTCTGATGTGTTTTTACATATTTCACATAACCAACAAGCGTCGAGAAATGGTGGAGTGAATTTGTAATGTCAAATTTGAAGCTATTGTTTGGTTTATTGTCTAGTGAAGATTGTTTGCCATTATGTGGGAGCTGTGTGTGATTAAGGCACCAATACAAATTTATCCACCTAACTTGAGATGGTCTATCACATGTTCTTTTCAATCTCACATCGGAGAAGGTAATGCGACAGATGTCATCTAATAAAATCACAGGAGTCCGGACCATGGATGTGAATATCAAATACCTCGGATATGCCGATGATAAGTGCTACTATCTGGATCGCAAGAAGAATTAGGAAAAATTGCACTAATCCTGGACTTCAAATCAATCATGACAAGACGGAATACATGGTTCTACACCATAGACATGATGAAACTCGAGAACCATTTCACCGTTACAGACAATTGAAGCTTCTTATTGTCAAGTCAGGGAGTTCAAATATCTGGGTGCAGTATTTAGACATGAACCACTCAGAAAAATGGAAATACAGGCAAGACAACTGGCAGGTATAGTAATGTCTGTTCCCACAGTCTTAACACTCTCCTGAAAAAAAGACTTTTCAAAATGAACATCTACAAAGCACTCCTACAGCCAGTAGAGTACTATATGGATGTGTCATCTGGAATAAAACCAAGCAAGACCTAAATAGACTGACAATATCTGAAAGGAAAGCCCTTTGGAAGATTTTTGGACTAGTTAACAATAATGAGAGTGAAAAATGGAAGATACGTCACAATACAGAGTTGTATGATACTTACAAAGAGCTGAACACCATGGCTATAATGAAGACACGACTCCAGTGGGCAGGGCAAGTCGCTCGAATGCGAGACAACAGATGGCTGAAAACTGTACTCAACACCAAGCCAACGGGCAGAAGGCTTGTGGAAAGACTTAGAACTTGATGGAGTGACTGTGTATCCATAGACCTTCAGTGGGTGGGACTGCTGGAAGAATGGCAGAAAGGAACTGAAGACAGGTTGAAGTGGAGGCAATCTCTCAAAGCAGTGCACAGTCCATTGGGCCTGATCGTGTAAAGTAAATAAGTAAGTAAGTAACTAGGTAAGTTGAAATGGAGATTTCTTGACAGAGCACTATTCAGAAGCAAAGTTTTCATAGTGCATACTCAAGATCTCATATTTCATTGCCATTTTCTTCTTCTTCTTCTTCTTCTTCTTCTTCTTCTGCCTCATTCCATGTATAAAACAAAAAGCTGACTCCCTTAAATTCTCACTTATCCGAAATATTTTGATGAGTTTCTAAGAAAATTTCATGATTTACAAGTTTGTGGTTTGGCCAAATGTAACAACACAGTGGAAGTACTATGAAACTGCTGACTTTTAATATACTCAAGAATGACATTCTCATTGACTTTCTGTTCCCCGACTCATGATTGTACATGCTCATTTCCTATGAGCCATCATATAGTTACCCAAATCTACGGAAGGAAAGAAGGAATCTTAGGGTTTCATGTTCTGTCGACAGTGTGGTCATTAGAGATAGAGCTTACGCTCGGATTTTTGGGTAAGGATGGGGGAAGGAAATTGGCCATGCCCTTTGAAAGGCACCACCCCGGCATCTGCTTGGAGTGATTTAGGAAAACCACGGAAAACCTAAATCTGGAGGTTGATCTGGAGGCCGGAGATGGATTTGAACCACCATCCTTTCATATACGAGTCAAGCGTGTTAGCACTATGTCACCTCGCTCGGTCCCAAATCTACACATCAAGCAGAAACCGCTGACACATAGGGTGCATTTATATTAAAATAACACTGTTTAAGCTCAACTGTTAAGCTTGCGACTCAAACCCACAACTGAAGCTGTATCCTCATTCATTTTATGTAATTTATATATATCACGTTAGAACAAGGTAACTCCAGTTTGACTATGAAGTGCAGCAAACAACTTTTTCCTGCCCTGAATTTTTTGGGTGTGGCTGAGATTCTGGTAATTACACAATGCCACATAGAGGAGGCACCAAGTAGCAGTCAGGCGCACGCACGCACGCGCGCACACACACACACACACACACACACACACACACACACACAGAGAGAGAGAGAGAGAGAGAGAGAGAGAGAGAGAGAGAGAGAGAGAGAGAGAGAGAGAGAGACTGTAATCTCCAGGTACTATGGTCCAAATGGGACTCTTAGTGAGGGACGTAATAATCTTTGTTGAGACAGCCATGCACCAAACAGTAGCTGACAGCTATGTAATATCTATAGTCAAAATATTTTCCCACTTAGGCGATATGAATATTTTAGGAATTTGGAAGGTTAATCTATCAACTGCTTCTCATACAGTTTGAGCCAAATCTGTCAGACCCATCCTCAAAATGTGTCCTTTTAAGGTTTATCCTGTATGGAATTCAAGACTGTACTTTTTTCTCCTTCAAAAATTTATAATTGCTTATTTCTTTAATGCAGTAAACACATGATAAGCACATCTATAACATATAAATTGTAATAATAATCATCTAAATGCTAGATATGAGAAGAGTTGACATATTTCAAATTATTACATCTTCCACATAAGAACATAAGTGCATTCAAACAGAAGTGGTAGCCTGGGGAGCAGTCAGAAAGGAACGAAAAATCAAATAGTTGAACAAAGTAAGCTCTGATTACATTCTCAGTACTCTGAACACTCGGAGGCTTATCCAGGCTGACATATGAAGGCATCCATCAGTCTTGGTGATAAATGAATAGAGGTGTGGTTCACATTCAAGATAGCTGATGGCTTCCTTGTTCTCCTCAATCAACCATCTACTTAGTCTGAAGACTGAATCACGAGAGCAACCAGACTGTGCTCTGCCCTGTAAGAAGCGAGCAACACCAAACACAACTTCTTATGGTCTGCCTACAGGTGCACGAGGTCACTTTATTCAGCAAGACACCAGAAGGTGTACCATGAAGCAATCCTTACTGAAATTAACTACTTCCAAGCTGAAAGACAAAATTCAAATGTTTGTATAGCTTATGGGACTTAACTACAGGGTCATCAGTCCCTAAACTTACAAATTCCTTTTAGACTAGCTAACACTAAGGACAGCACAAATATCCATGCCCGAGGGGGGGGATTCGAACCCCTGACCGCAATGGCCGTGCAGACCGTGACTGGCGCGCCGCAGTCCCCTCGGCCACCGTGGCCGGCAGCTGAAAGACAGGCTGTGTTGGTACACAGGTTAGTGGAACACTTACTTGCATGAATCTCGATTGAAAGGCTTACAAAACTGAATTTATGAATAAAATTTTGTTACTGACTAACTGTTTGATGTCCTAATAACATATTAGAGCAACATACCCAAAACACTAGCTGCCATCTTGTTACGAGTGACTAGTTCAGCATCTCTCAACCATCCTCCACAAGAACTACCTTCTCGGAATTTCTGCAGCAATGGTGGACATGAGCACAGCACCACAAGTATTCTGAGTCCCCAGACAACTGTTGATGGATGCAGCTGGCCTTGGAGGAACAGGAGTACCCAATCTAGACCAAGTACCTGGACTACCTCCTCACAGAACCTATTGATGAAGAATAAGATGTCACAAAATTAAAGAAATATAATTCACTCTTATCTTTCAGTTACAGTTAGACAGAAATTGAACTTTGTGAATATAAAATTTCATATTATTCATTCAATACACAAAAATTAAATTTCACCTAAAAATATATTCTTTAACTGTATTTTATAAATCAATGAAGTATAAAAGTGAATGAGAACTACTACTTGGAAACAGAAATATTTAAAAAGAAACAAGGCATGCTAATGAACTTTGATAAAAGAAAAACTTTAAATATAAATTCAGAAACCCTGAGATGGTGGCAATTATCTATGGGCCACAGAAGCTGAATTAAGGTTTGTGACATGGAGGAAAGTTGTACTTATACCATTCCGAGGTGCCTTAATCGTTTAGTGGTGCAGTGGTCTAATGGTAAGACATCTGCCTAGTAAGCATGGAGGTCCAGGTTTGATTCCCGGCCGCATCACAAATTTTAATTCATTACTTCAACTTTATCTTTAATGAAAAAAACTTAACACAAAATATTTTTAAATTCATATGATGAACTTATTTTAGCCACTCTTGCACAAACAAAAAATCAGTATATATATATATATATATATATATATATATATATATATATATATATATATATATGAAACGATTATTAAGACGAAAAATTCCTAGCAGGAAAAATAAAATATAAAAAATAGACGAAGATTACTCACCAGGCGAAGGAGCACAGGTGTGACAGCATCACAAATAAATAAATGAATTACACACACACACAATCGCAAGCTTTCGCAACCCAGTTGCGTCTTCAGGCAGTAGGGAAGGAGAGGGAAAAGGAAATGATGAGGGTTTTAAGGAAGGGGGTAAGGAGCCATTCCAATCCCGGGAGAGGAAAGACTTACCTTGGGGGAAAAAATGGAGGGTAAACAAATGCACACATGCCCACACATTCACACAGACACAAGTACACCTAGGCAGACATACTGTAGAAAGCAAAGAAGTTAAGTTAACTTAACTTCTTTGCTTTCTACAGTATGTCTGCCTAGGTGTACTTGTGTCTGTGTGAATGTGTGGGCAGACATACTGTAGAAAGCAAAGAAGTTAAGTTAACTTAACTTCTTTGCTTTCTACAGTATGTCTGCCTAGGTGTACTTGTGTCTGTGTGAATGTGTGGGCATGTGTGCATTTGTTTACCCTCCATTTTTTCCCCCAAGGTAAGTCTTTCCTCTCCCGGGATTGGAATGGCTCCTTACCCCCTTCCTTAAAACCCTCATCATTTCCTTTTCCCTCTCCTTCCCTACTGCCTGAAGACGCAACTGGGTTGCGAAAGCTTGCGATTGTGTGTGTGTGTGTATTCATTTATTTATTTGTGATGCTGTCACACCTGTGCTCCTTCGCCTGGTGAGTAATCTTCGTCTATTTTTTATATTTTATATATATATATATATATATATATATATATATATATATATATATATATATACGTAAAAAATAGATAAGGTACACTTACCAGGCGAAGGGGCACAGGCAGTAATAGCAACAAATAAACACACAGACACACACACACACAAAAATGCTAGCTTTCGCAGCCTAGCTGCTTCATCAGGCAGAAGGGAAGGAGAGGGAAAAGGAAATGATGAGGGTTTTAAGAAAGGGGGTAAGGAGCCATTCCAATCCCGGGACAGGAAAGACTTACCTTGGGGGAAAAATTGGAAGGTAAATAAATGCACATACACCCACACATTTACACAGACATATATATATATATATATATATATATATATATATATACAGCATCACAAATAAAAAAAAGAATACGAATACACACACACACACACACACACACACAAAATCGCAAGCTTTCGCAACCCAGTTGCGTCTTCAGGCAGTAGGGAAGGAGAGGGAAAAGGAAATGATGAGGGTTTTAAGGAAGGGGGTAAGGAGCCATTCCAATCCCGGGAGAGGAAAGACTTACCTTGGGGGAAAAAATGGAGGGTAAACAAATGCACACATGCCCACACATTCACACAGACACAAGTACACCTAGGCAGACATACTGTAGAAAGCAAAGAAGTTAAGTTATAGAAGTTAAGAAGTTAGACAGAGATACCACTTGAGGCAGAGGCTCTGTCCAGAGAACTGATGCAAAGATGTTAAGAAGGTGGGTGGGAATTCAAATTTAGCGGAGGTTGAGACCAGGTGGGCAACGGGAAGAGAGAATATGCTGAAGGGCTAGTTCCCATCTCCGGAGTTCTGAAGGATTGGTGTCAGTGGGAAGTATCCAGATAACCCGGACGGTGTAGCACTGTGCCAAGATGTGCTGGCCGTGCACCAATGCGTGTTTAGCCACAGGGTGATCCTCGTTACCAACAAACACTGTCTGCCTGTGTCCATTCATGCGAATGGACAGTTTGTTGCTGGTCATTCCCACATAGAACGCTTCACAGTGCAGGCATGTCAGTTGGTAGATCACGTGGGTACTATCGCAAGTGGCTCTGCCTTTGATCGTGTACACCTTCCGGGTTACGGGACTGGAGTAAGTGGTGGTGGAAGGGTGCATAGGGCAGGTTTTACAACGGGGGCGGTTACAAGGGTAGGAGCCAGAAGGTAGAGAAGGTGGTTTGGGGATTTCATAGGGGTGGACTAGGAGGTTACGGAGGTTAGGTGGGCGGCGGAAAGACACTCTCGGTGGAGTAGGAAGGATGTCATGAAGGACGGATCTCATTTCGGGGCAGGATTTAAGGAAGTCGTATCCTTGCTGGAGAGCCACATTTAGAGTCCGCTCCAGTCCCGGAAAGTATCCGGTGACAAGAGGGGCACTTCTGGGATTCTTCTGTTGAAGGTTCTGAATTTGGGGGGATGAGGTAGTAGCTCTGGCAATTTGTTTGTCTAGCAGATTAGGAGGATAGCCGCGGGATGTGAAAGCTGTTAATAGGTTGTTGGAGTACTGGTTCAGAGCTTCAGGACTGGAGCAGACTCGTTTGCCACGAAGACCTAAGCTGTAAGGAAGGGAACGTTTGATATGGAATGGATGACAGCTGTCATAATGCAGGTACTGTTGTTTATTGGTAGGTTTGATGTGGACGGATGTGTGGAGTTGGCCGTTGGACAGATGGAGGTCGACATCGAGGAATGTGGCATGGGATTTGGAATAGGACCAGGTGAATTTGATAGGACCAAAGGAGTTGAGGTTGAAGAGGAAATTCTGGAGTTCTTCTTCACTGTGTGTCCAGATCACGAAGATATCATCAATGAATCTGTACCACACTTTGGGTTGACAGGCTTGGCTATCCAGGAAGGCTTCCTCTAAGCGTCCCATGAATAAGTTTGCATACGAGGGGGCCATCCTGGTTCCCATGGCTGTTCCCTTTAGTTGTTGGTATGTCTGGCCCTCAAAAGTGAAGAAGTTGTGGGTTAGGATGAAGCTGGCTAGGGTATTAAGGAAAGAGGTTTTAGGTAGGGAAGTGGGTGGTCGGCGTGAAAGGAAATACTCCATCGCAGCAAGGCCCTGGGTATGTGGGATATTTGTGTATAGGGAAGTGGCATCAATGGTTACAAGGATGGTTTCTGGAGGTAACAGGCTGGGTAAGGATTTTAGGCGATCGAGGAAGTGGTTGGTGTCTTTGATGAAGGATGGGAGACTGCACATGATGGGTTGAAGGTGTTGGTCTATGTAGGCAGAGATTCGTTCTGTAGGGGCTTGGTAACCGGTCACAATGGGGCGGCCGGGATGATTGGGTTTGTGAATCTTGGGAAGTAGGTAGAAGGTGGGACTGCGGGGTGTCGGCGGGGTCATGAGGTTAATGGAGTTAGGTGAAAGGTTTTGTAGGGGGCCTAAGGTTTTGAGGATTCCTTGAAGCTCTGCCTGGACATCGGGGATGGGATTGCCATGAAAGACTTTATATGTGGTACTGTCTGAGAGCTGACGCAGTCCCTCAGCTACATACTCCCGCCGATCAAGTACCACGGTCGTGGATCCCTTGTCGGCTGGGAGAATGATGATGGAATGGTCAGCCTTCAGATCACGGATAGCTCGGGATTCAGCTGCGGTAATGTTGGGAGTAGGATTAAGGTTTCTCAGGAACGACTGGGAGGCAAGGTGGGAAGTAAGGAATTCCTGGAAGGTTTGAAGAGGGTGGTTTTGAGGAAGAGCAGGTGGGTCTCGCTGTGATGGAGGACGGAACTGTTCTAGGCAGGGTTCAATTGGAATGATGTCTTGGGGAGCTGGGTCATAGGGAGTAGGATTATTCTTCTTCGTGGCAAAGTGGTATCTCCAGCAAAGACTATGAGTATAGGAAAGTAGATCTTTGACGAGAGCTGTGTGGTTGAATTTGGGAGTAGGACTAAAGGTGAGGCCTTTGGATAGGACAGAGGTTTCAGATTGGGAGAGAGGTTTGGAGGAGAGGTTGATTACTGAATTAGGATGTTGTGGTTCCGGATTGTGTAGATTGGAGTTTTGAGGTTTAGGGGGGAGAGGAGTTGGGAGTGGGAGATTGAGTAGATGGGAGAGACTGGGTTTGTGTGCAATAAGGGGAGGTTGAGGTTTATTGGAGAGGTTGTTGAGGGAGAGAGTATTGCCTTTCCGGAGGTGGGTGACCAGGAGATTGGATAGTTTTTTGAGGTGGTGGGTGGCATGTTGTTCTAATTTGCGGTTGGCCTGAAGGAGGATGTTCTGAACAGTAGGTGTGGATGTGGGAGAGGAAAGGTTGAGGATTTTGATTAGGGATAGGAGTTGACAGGTGTGTTCATTAGCAGAGTTGATGTGTAGGTTAAGGATTAGGCGGGTGAGGGCTATGGATTGTTCAGTTTGGAATTGGTATAGGGCGGGATGAAAGGATGGGTTACAGCCAGAGATGGGAACTTTTAGTGTGAGGCCCTTGGGAGTGATTCCAAATGTCAGACAAGCCTGCATAAAAAGAATGTGGGAGCGTAATTTGGCTAGGGAGAAAGCATGTTTTCGGAGGGAATGTACATAAAAATGGATGGGGTTGTTATAGGGATGTTGTGAGGGAGGCATAATATATGGATGAAGGAGGAGTGGGAAATATGGGCTATGTAATAGGCTGCAATGAACAAATAAAAAAAATAAAAATATGTATAAAAATATATTTACATGTCAGGAGGGAGATGAATGTGGACAGTAATTCAGGTATGAGAAAAGAAAAGAAATAGGAAAAGTTGCTTTTCCCTCTCCTTCCCTTCTGCCTGAAGAAGCAGCTGGGTTGCAGGGGCTTGCGTTGTGTGTGTGTGTGTGTGTGTGTGTGTGTGTGTGTGTGTGTGTGTGTGTGTGTGTGTATTCATTTATTTATTTGTGATGCTGTTACACCTGTGCTCCTTCACCTGGTGAGTGATCATCTATTTTTTTATATTTAATTTTTCCTGCTAGGAATTTTTCGTCTTAATATTCGTATTATTAATATTATTGGGACATTGATCATGTATATGTAAAAAATTATACAGTAGTCAAAATTTTACATCAATATATTACTTAAAATCGTTATTACTATGCCCACATTAGTTGATTCTATTAAGAAATTAGTTGATTCTATTAAGAAATTTGTTGATTCTATTAAGAAATTTGTTGATTCTATTAAGAAATTTGTTGAAAGAGTAGGTATCCACCAATAAATTCTTTAGACTCTTCTTAACCTGAACTTTATTATTCCTTCAGTAGAAAACAATCTTGATTGCAAATTGTTTTATTAATTAATGACGTGTTTTGCCCTTTAGCATTATCTGCGTGACAGATTTTACACAAAATTATAAGGCGGAATTACAAACGGGTATAATGGTACATGGGCTTATTTTATGTTAAGAAGACAGTACAAATGGTAAACAAAATAAGCCCATGTACCATTATACTCGTTTGTAATTCCACCTTGTAATTTTGTGTAAATTCTGTCACGCAGATAATCTGAATATGCCCTGCTAAAGAGCGAAACACGTCTTTAATTAATAAAACAATTTGCAATCAAGGTGGTTTTTTACTGAAGGAATATTTATTCTCAATGATTGCTGTACACCATAGACTGGAAATCATTTTATATGATTTTTTTTAATAGAAGTTACTGAAAATGTATGTTCTTAAATAATGGACACCTTTCCTGACCAAATTACGTGGCTTTAAAACTTTGTGAAGATTATTCTTATTATTACTATCAGTGCCATGAACTGAGCTATAATAAGTACATAAAGTTCCTTACCAGGCCTGTGCAGAATGAACTTGATTATGCATTTAAAATAATTTTTGTTTAACATTTTTGACACTTTAGTTTGACTTGATGACTTAGCCCCAAAAAATAATCCTTTACGAAATTGTGGAAGGTTTACAATTATGTGCAAGGGGTGGACACCAAGAAGTATACCACATATAGATGCAATTTAGCAACAATGTGTATGTTTTAACAGTGAGACACTACTGCAGGGCACAACTGACATACAAAGTCTTAAACATTACTTTGGAATATACCGTATATACTCGAATAATACGTGCATGTTTTTTCCCGAATTTTAGGACGAAAAACTGGGGTGTGCGGATAATTTGGAACATTGTTGGTACTGCTCCGCCTCCAACAGTACATCCCATTATACTATTGCATTGTTGCGGCCTCAGTCTGTGACGCATCATTAGCACATTAGGAGTGAAGTATTAACGTCTTCAAACTTGTTAATTATGGCTACAAGTTCTCATTATTGCTCATACACTGCTAAAGAAAAACTGAAAATTATTGAAGCAGCCGAGAATATTGGAAACCGTGTAGCAGGAAGACAGTATGACATGAGTGAGAGTTGTATTCGCAACTGGTGAAAAAATAAAACGCAGCTTCAGGAAACTAATAGTAATCGCCGAGCATTTCATGGCCAAAAAGCGAAGCATCCGGACCTCAAAAAAAAGGCTCTGCGATTATGTAGATGAGAAGCGACAATACGGATACGCAGTGACGAGTGAAATGTGCCAACTTAAAGCATTGTCTTTAGCCAAAGAACTAAGCATTACCAGTTTCAAAACTAGCCGGGGCTGGCTATCGAGATTTTTCAACCGAAATGGTTTAGGATTCCTAAGGAAAACTACTATCGCTCAGCGGCTTCCAGGCGATTATGAGGAAAAAATAGTGAATTTTCATCGTTATGTGATAAATCTGCATCGTAAACAGTCCTATATATTATCGCAAATTGGTAATGCGGATCAAACGCCAGTCTATTTTGAGATGCCGCTCGACAACACAGTTAACAGGAAAGGAGAATCCAGCATGATAAGAACTGGCTACAGTGAGAAACAAAGATGTACAGTGATGATGTGTGTAACTGGCGATGGACGAAAGCTACCACCTTACGTGATATTTAAAAGGAAAACTATTCCGAAAATATCAGTAAAAGGCGTATTAGTGAGAGCAAATCTGAAAGGGTGGAGGTACAATGAACTTATAATTGACTGGGTGACACATGTTTGGCAACGTCGTCCTGGTGCGTTACTGAATTTACTCAACATGTTGGTCCTGGACAGCTTCCGCGGACATACAACTAAGGAAGTGCGGGACAAATTACAAAAAGGGAAAACTAACTTGGTCATTATCCCTGGAGGCCTAACATCCATCCTACAACCACTAGATGTGTGTATAAATCGGCCATTCAGAGCTGCACTTGAACAGCGATATACGCAATGGATGGCTGATGAAAACCATAAGTTTACTCCTAGTGGAAAAATCAAACTGCCGGATTTGTCCCAGATTTGTGAATGGGTGAAAAATGCATGGGACTCCATTCCGCAACCATTGGTGGAAAAATCCTTAAAAAAATGTGGAATCACAAATTCACTGGATGGCACAGAGGACAACGCTCTATGGGAAGATGGCGAAGACGACAATGATTCTCCCGCTAGTGATGACGATGAAAATGATGAATAGAGTGCTAAGGGAGGAAACGTATTGACTAAAATATTTTATTGCACACATTAACAAATTCTTAAACAAGATAATTCACATTTCATTTTTTTTTCGATTGTAGGTATGCGTAGAGTCCCGGCTGACGGGGATAATGTTCCCTGGCCGCCCGCCCGTCTAATGGGCCAGCCGGCCAACTGCAGGGCCGCTGGCTGCCCGCCCGCCGGCTGGCAAGCTGCACGCTGCTCAATCAGTTGCATTTTAACGATGTATCAACCTGAAGAGCAGCGTTGCTTCAAACCAGTAGTTATTATGCATACTTTGGAACACATTATAATATTGCAACAATTTTTTAATATTTGTAAATAAAACATATTAAAGAAAAAAAAATTTCTTTCTTCATCAAAATTGGTGTGCGCAGATTATTCGAGGGTGTGGATTATTCAAGTATATACGGTATTATATGGTTTGTTTTCCATAGATCAACACAAATGATTGGTGAGATACATGTCTTCTCCAATTGCCAGAGAGGCCAACTTAACAGTGCGCAATTACAGAGATCATCTCTAAAGTAAATGGTTGCACTGTTCAACATTTGAATACCAACAGTATTCTAGCAATGAAACTGTATCCAAAACATAATTGGCCAAGAGGAATAAAGGGTGAAACTTGAAGTTAGCTGTCAATGACTAAAGAGCTTTTCCAACGATCACAGTGAGGCAACATAAAACTACTACCATAAAAGCAGGTCCAAAGCTTAACATTCATCCTCATCATCATGAGACTGATAATGCCTTTCAGTGTTCAGTCTGGAGCATAGTACCTCTGATAAAATTCCTCCATGATCCCCTATTCAATGCTAATATTGATGCCTTGTCTGATGTTATGCCTTTTATTTCAAAATCATTCTGCACTGAATCTAAGTACTTTCTTCTTGGTCTACCTCGACTCCTCTTACCCTCTGCTGCCAAGCTCATGAGTCTCTTAGGTAACCTTACTTCTCCCATGCGTGTAACATGACCCCAACAGCTCAGTCTGTTCGCTCTAACTGCTTCATCTATGGTGTTCATTCCCAGTTTTTCTTTGATTTCCTCATTATGGACACCCTCCTATCTATTAGTACCTGCAATTATTCTTGCTACTTTCATATCTGTAATCTCTACCTTGTGAATAAGGTAACCTGTATCCACCCAACTTTCACTCCCATACAACAAAGTTCGTCGAAAGATAGAGTGGTGCACTGCTAATTTAGTCTTGGTATTGACTCCCTTCTTGCAGAAAAGAGTAGATCTCAGCTGAGCACTTACTACATTAGCTTTGCTGCACCTTGATTCCAGTTCTTTCACAATGTTACCATCCTGTGAGAAAATACATCCTAGGTACTTGAAACTGTCTACCTGTTCTTTGTTCCTCCTATTTGGCACTCAATCTCTTTAAATCTCTTTCCCACAGACATTACTTTCATTTTGGAGATGCTGATCTTCATATCATAATCCTTGCACCTCTGATTGAGCTCTGAAATATTAGTTTGCAACCTTTCAATTGAATCGGCCATTACAACGAAGTCATCCGCATATGCGAGACTGCTTATTTTGTTTTCACTTATTTTAATCCTGCCCTGCCAGTCTACTGTTTTCAGCATATAATCCATGAATAGTATGTACATCAGTGGTGACAGGTTACAGCCTTATCTTACCCTTGAAACTACCCTGAACCATGAGCTTAATTTGCCATCTACTCTAACTGCTACGTAAAGCCCTTAAATTGCCTGCAAAAGTTTGCCTCCTATACCATAATCTTGTAGCACTGACAGTAGCTTCCTCCTAGGAACAAGGTCATAAGCCTTTTCTAGATCTATGAAACGTAGATATAATTCCCTGTTCCACTCATAGCACTTTTCCATTACCTGCTGTAAGCTAAAGATCTCTAAGAGGCCTGAACCCACACTGATTTTCATCAAACTTGTCATCAATTAATAATCGCACTCTCCTCTCCACAATACTTGAATATTTTGCCTACAATGCTAATTAAAGAGATACCTCAATAGTTGTTACAATCTTTTCTGTTTCCATATTTGAAAATTGGCGTGATTACTGCTTTTGTCCATTCAGACAGAACCTGTCCAGATTCCCACACCTTCTCAATTATCCTGTGTAACTATCCGAGACCTGATATTCCACTGTATTTGACAAGTTCTGGCTTAATTTTGTCCACCCCAGCTGCTTTGTTGCACTGTAATCTACTGACCATTTTTTCCACTTTTTCAAATGAGATGCTGTCTCCGTCGTCGTTCCTATCCCATTCTACCTGAAAATCTGACACATCATTGAATGTTTCACCTACATTGAGCAATTCTTCAAAATATTCCCTCCATCGGCTCAATGCATCCACAGGATTGACTAGAAACTTTCCTGACCTGTCCAAAACACTTGTTAATTCCTTCTTCCCTCCCTCTCGAAGATTGCTAATTACACTCCAAAATGGTTTTCCTGCGGCTTGACCCAGAGTTTCTAGCTTATTTCCAAAGTCTTCCCATGATTTCTGCTTGGAGTCTGCAATTATCCATTTGGCTTTGTTTCTTTCTTAGACATAACTTTCTCTGTCTGCTTGATTTCTAGTATGGAGCCATTTTTAAACACCTTTTCTTTTTACAGGCTGCCCTGACCGTGTCATTCCACCAGGCTGTCTGCTTCTTCTTACCTTTACACATTACTGTTCCAAGACATTCTCTAGCTGCTTCCAGTAGTGTGTCCCTGTAGCTTGTCCATTCTTCTTCCAGTGAGTGTTATTCATTACATTCAACTAACTGGTACCTTTCCGAGATCATTGTTATGTATTTGTGCCTAATTTCCTTGTCTTGAAGCTTCTCCACTCTTATCCTTCTACACATGGGCCTGACTTTCTGCTCTTTTGGCCTCACAAAACCAATTTCACTGCAGATTAGATAATGATCAGTATCATCAAAGAAACCCCTGAAAATACGTGACTTAAGAGCGAGACTCAATGGAGCCACCATAATAGTAAAAAAGGCATTCTCATTGCCCTTCACCCCACGAGCACTTGCACTGTAAGCATTCTGCTCACAGTTATTTAAAAACAATCGGCATTTTACTGATTTTAAATAGTCAAATGTGTGTGTCTTCTTATAAACGCAACTAGAAATACTTATTCAGACATGTTAAGTACATTAAAAAACTGTTTTTTTGACTCTCAGAAAAATGCTATATGCTCTATCGATTGTGTAACTTTTAAAGGCGCGAGAACTCGCACGTTAATATAACGTGCTTTCATTATAGTCGACATGGTCGATTATAGAGAGTCCGCAACTGCACTACGTTATTTTAAATGTGTTTATTTCCGTCAACAGTTGCTATAAAATTGTTTCATAACATGTTTCGATCACTTGGATCATCTTCAGATCTCTTTGCATGATATGAATTTAGTGAAGTTCCCATTTTCCGTGTAACATGAGAAGCGTGCTTTACATCCAGTTCTTCCGTTTCAAAATATGACTCAGCCGCTATTCTAATTTATAGCACGACTTATGCTATGTATATTTCACGGGAGTAATTGATAGTTGATCACTGTAAACCACTTCTGTTTATTTTCGAACGGATGAGGTGACTCTTATTGTCCGTTCGAAAATAAACAGAAGTGGTTTACAGTGATCAACTATCAATTACTCCCGTGAAATATACATAGCATAAGTCGTGCTATAAATCAGAATAGCGGCTGAGTCATATTTTGAAACGAAAGAACTGGATGTAAAACACGCTTCTCATGTTACACGGAAAATGGGAACTTCACTAAATTCATATCATGCAAAGAGATCTGAAGATGATCCAAGTGATCGAAACATGTTATGAAACAATTTTATAGCAACTGTTGACGGAAATAAACACATTTAAAATAATATAACGTGCATCACCTCTGACGGCCAGTACAGTTGCATACCTGCATGGCATGGTCAGTATGAGGGTATCAGACAGCTTTTGAGGGCTATTTGGCCTTTCTTCCACAAGTGGAATATTCAGCTCTGTAACCATTGTGGGAGGTGCTGGTCTGACTGCAATGTGTCTACTAAGAGCATCCCAGACTTGTTCAAACGGGTTTAAGTCCAGTGAACAAGCTGGCCACTCCATTTGTTTGTCTGGCTGAACACAAAATTTGGACTCATCTGTGTACAGAACCCAGCACCATTTGTTATGACTCCAATCCTGATGTTCCTCCACTCAGTTTCTATGGACTAAATGGTGTCATAATTTTAATGGACACAAACCATAAACCTCCACTGTGCGCAGAGGCCACATTCCCGAAGATGATTTCAGGCTGTGTGTGTTGATAATGTATGTCCTGTTGCTGCCTGCAGGCTGAGTTGCATTCAGTCGCCTGTCTCTATGGGCTGTTATCTGGTGATAATGGGCATCTATATTGCTGATGTTATCTGCGTATGACAATACTTCAGAACCTAGATATCTTAACTGATCCCCAAATTGTTTTGACCAGTATATTTGGTATTGCCCTATGAATCATAATTTACATTGCCTCCAGCAAAGAATTGGGTTTATCTATCAAAAACCCTAAAAGCAGCTTACGATTTGGCACATTTGCTTCTCTCAGTCGAGCACGGGGGTGGTTCTCTCATGATTTGGATACATATATCATGGTACACAACTTTTGCTATAATTACCCTCATTTTCCAGATAACTGTGAATGAATATTGCATCATCTTTGACAGTGAACAGCGTACTATGACCATCACAATGATGATAAAAAAAATTAAAACATAAATTTTGAAAGAAGATGGAGTCACTAACCATACTTTGCTTGTTACCACTGATTTGTAACACAAAAAAAGATGAAAAATCAATCAATCCTCCTCCATGCAGGAGAGAAAAAGGTAGGAGAAAATGAGTACAAGGGAAGATTGACTGCTTTACTTGTATCTTAGGCCATGAGGTGGCGTGAAGGGTTTTGAGTGGCGGTATTACACAGAGGTCAAATTCTATCTGAAGTGAACGCTAGAAGCTGACTACTATTACTATACTAATGAACATGTCCTATGAATATGAACTTCCTATCTCTAGTGTTTCAAGGTGGTTTTTTTTTTTTTTTTTTTTTTTTTTTTTTTTTTTTTTTTTTTTTTTTTTTCTTCTTTTCTTCTGAACACAAATGCACTGTAACAAAGCCAATTGTATGAAAAATACTGAAAGGCTAATAAATTTTTTGTTCTGTTCAATACACAATTAATAAAAATACAATTTTGATGACCAGATACTAGTATAAAACTAAAAATGCAACCTAAATAATAATAACAACAATAATAATTAGTAGTAGTAGTAGTAGTAGCAGAAGAAGTAGTACGAGAGATGGTCCTGTAAAAACAATTCAAAATGCACATATTTATTCTTATAAATAAAAATGCTATTCTTTGCTGTTTACAAAAATTTATTTGATGAGCTATGGTCAAACTTACATCGTACTAACAGCACTCCGTGGTGTGAACAGGAGAGAGTGAAGCAACTGTAAACACCGATTACGTAGCACTATTCCTGTAATCATGTCAGATTCTTCTTCTCCATATATGGGTACTACTGCCATGAGACTCAGTTCATCACCTGTAATGGCAGGCTGCTGCCTATTCTGACCTTCTTGCAATGTTATTTTCTTCTCATCTGCAGTAGGAGAAGTGGGAAGTGTTGCTGCTACAAATTGACCAAACCTACAGAAAATGTTCAATCCTTTACATTTACAGTTTTTTTTTATTTACATGACTGAATTAAACAATATCCTTAATCCTAAAATTTTATTTTTATATGTACAAAGCAGTTACAGCCTCTGGATACCTTAAGACATTACTTCACCCTTCAGACCTACAGCTATGCCCATGGCTCATGCAAAGCTTGTGAGTGGCAAATGGTCTTATACTACCAGACTGCAATTCAGTAATTTTTCATATCAATACTACGCTAGAAAAGTATACTTATAATTTATTGTCACAGCCACACAATTTTAATCAAAATTCATTTGTTTTTTCTTAACCATATAATGAAACAACTTATTTGTCCATAAAAACAACAGAAAGCATTAAGGGGCATAATTATAGCATGGACAATGAAAATACATCCTAGCACTACAACCAAAAATACATAAATTCATTAAAAATAAGTGAATACATGCATTTTAACCAACAACTGTATTTATTGTAATATTAAACATCTATCAGTTTTGATCATGGAGTATCTTCAACTAACATAACGTAAAGCCAATCAAGGTGAATTCATCAATCATATACTCATCTGGCTGAAAATAGACAAATGAAATTTTATTTCTATTATCAGCACTGATTGCTGTACTCACTTGAAATGTCTTTACTTTATATGCATTGAAGATACTCCACTACAGAGACCAAAGGGTGTTTTAAGTTCCACTGGAAAGAGCTAATGGTCAAAATATATATCATCAATTACTTGATGGTTGATTAGTAGTCACCAAACAAAAATATTTAAAAATAAATGACATTTTGTTAACATCCTGTATCAGCTCGGTTAAAAATTGTATACTGAAAATACACAGCTGTAATGAAAATATTTATTGAAGACTATCCATTTCGGCCCAATTCAGGCCATATTCAGGTATCAAAATGGGTATTATTAGTACATTTCAATATGTCTAATCATAACAACATTGCCTAGCTGACCTTTTTCATCACTTATTTGTAAATCAAGATGATTGTTACACCACCTGAGATATGCCAGAATGAACATGCTTATATATAGAAGGGGAAATATTCATGGTCAGAAAAATATTTGTAAAAAGTAAATAAGGTTTGACTTACCAGGCAAAAATGCACTAGTTCGTTGATACACACATCAATAAAAACACATACATACACACACAAAAAGGAGCTTTCGCAACCCTTGGCTGCTTCATCAGAAAAGAGGAAGGAAGGAAGGAAAGGGGAAAAAGGAAGGATGCGGGTTTTAAGGGAGTGGGTAAGGAGTCATTCCAATCCTAGAAATGGAAGGACTTGCCTTAGGGGAAAAAGTACAGGTAAAAACACACACACACACACACACACACACACACACACACACACACACACACACACACAGAGTGAGAGAGAGAGAGAGAGAGAGAGAGAGAGAGAGAGAGAGAGAGAGAGAGAGAGAGAGAGAGGCAGACATGCAAAAAACAGAGGAAGTTGGATAGAGGTGCCAGCCGAGGCAGAAGCTCTGTCCTGAGATTGGAGGCAAAGATATTGTAGAATGGTGGGCGGGAATTTGAAATTAACGAAGGTTGAGACCTGGTGGGCAATGGGAAGAGAGAATATGCTCAAGGGCATGTTCCCATCTCCAGAGTTCTCAAAGGCTGGTATCAGTGGGAAGTATCTAGATGACCATGTAACTCTGTGCCAAGATGTGCTGGCCGTCCACCGAGGCATGCATAGCCACAGGGTGATCCTCATTACAAACAAACACTGTGTGCCTATGTCCATTCATGCAAATGGACAATTTGTTACTAGTCATTCCCACATGGAAGGCTTCACAGTGTAGGCATGTCAGTTGGTAAATCACATGGGTGCTATCGCAAGTGGCTCTGCCATTAATCGTGTACAAATTCTGGGTTACAGGACTGGAATAAGTGGTCATGGGAAGGTGCATAGGGCAGGTTTTATACTAGAGCCAGTTACATAGGTAGGAGCCGGAGGGTAGGGAAGGTGGTTTGGGGATTTCATAGGGATGAACTGAGAGGTTATGAAGGTTAGGTGAGCAGTGGAAAGTCACTCTTGGTGGAGTGGGAAGGATGTCATGAAGGGTGGATCTCATTTCGGGGAAGGGTTTAAGGACGTCAAATCGCTGCAGGAGAGCCACATTCAAAGTCCGCTCCAGTCTCGGAAAGTATCCGGTAACAAGAGGAGCACTTGTAGGGGCCATCTTTGGAAGATTCTGTGTTTGGGGGGATTGAGGAAGTGGCTTTGGCAATTTGCTTCTGTAGCAGATCAGGTTATTGGTGTACTGGTTCAGAGATTCAGGACTGGAGCAGATATTTGCCAGGAAGACATAAGCTATAGGAAAGGGACCGTTTGATATGGATTGGATGGCAGTTTTTGTAATGTAGGTACTGTTGTTTGTTAGGGTATTTGATGTGGACAGATGTCTGAAGGTGGCCATTGGACAGATGGGGAGGTCAACATTGATGAAAGTGGTATGGAATTTGACAGCATGTCTCCCATCCTTCATCAAAGACACCAACCACTTTCTCGATCGCCTGAAATCCTTACCCAGCCTGTTACCTCCGGAAACCATCCTTGTAAACACTGATGCCACTTCCTTATACACAAATATTCTGCATGCCCAGGGTCTCACTGCAATGGAGTATATCCTTTCACATTGACCACCTGCAATACTACCTAAGGCCTCTTTCGTTATTACCCTAGCCAGCTTCATCCTAACCCACAACTTCTTCACTTTTGAGGGCCAGACATTCCAACAACTAAAGGGAACAGCCATGGGAACCAGGATGGTCCCCCTTGTATGCCAACTTATTTATGGGCACTTCGAGGAAGCCTTCTTGGATACCCAAGCCTGTCAACCCAAAGTTAGGTATAGATTTATAGATGATATCTCCATGATCTGGATTCACAGTGAAGAAAAACTCCAGAATTTCCTCTCCAACCTCAACTCCTTTGGTTCCGTTAGATTCATCTGGTCGTATTCCTAATCCCATGCCACTTTCCATGATGTTGACCTCCATCTGTCCAATGGCCAGATTCACACATCCGTCCACATGAAAAACACTAATAAAAAACTGTACCTCCATTATGACAGCTGCCATCCATTCCACATCAAACGTTCCCTTCCCTATAGCTTCGGTTTTCATTGCAAATGAGTTTGCTCCAGTCCTGAATCCCTGAACCAGTACACCAATACCCACATGACAGCTTTCACATCCTGCAACTACCCTCCTGATCTGGTACAGAAGCAAACTGCCAGGGCTATTTCCTCATCCCCCCAAACCCAGAACGTTCCACAGAGGGCCCCTAAAAGTGCCCCTCTTGTCACCATATACTTTCCAGGACTGAAGCGGACTCTAAATATGGCTCTGCAGCAGGGATACAACTTTCTTAAATCCTGTCCCAAAATGATATTCATCCTTCATGATGACATCCTTCCTACTCCACCAAGAGTCTTCCCGCCGCCCACCTAAACTTCATAACTTCCTAGTTCATCACTATGAAATCCCCAAACCATCTTCCCTACTCTCCGGCTCCTACCCTTGTAACTGTCTCCGGTGTAAAACCTGCCCTATGCACCCTCCCACCACCACTTATTCCATTCCTGTAACCCCAAAGTTGTACACGATTAAGGACAGAGCTATTTGCGACAGCACTCATGTGATTTACCAGCTGAAATGCCTGCACTGTGAAGCCTACCATGGGAATGACTAACAACACACTGTCCATTTGCGTGATCGGACACAGACAGTGTTTGTTGGTAATGAGGATCACCCTGTGCCTAAGCATGCCTTGGTGCACGGGCACCACATCTTGGCACAGTGTTACACGGTCTGGGTTATCTGGATACTTCCCACTGACACCAACCTTTCAGAACACTGGAGATGGAAACTTGCCCTTCAGCATATTCTCTTTTTCCGTTGCTCACCTGGTCTCAACCTCTGCTAAATTCAAATTCACACCCATCATTCTACAACATCTTTGCCTCCAATCTCTGGACAGTGCCTCTGCCTCGTCTGGCATCTCTGTCCAACTTCTTAGCTTTTTACATACGTCTGTCTTGGTGTGTGTGTGTGTGTGTGTGTGTGTGTGTGTGTGTGTGAGAGAGAGAGAGAGAGAGAGAGAGAGAGAGAGAGAGAGAGAGAGAGAGAGAGAGAGAGAGAGATCATACTTATAAAAATGGATAGTAATTCATCACTTCTCATGTAGCTAAGAGAGAAACTTCATTTTATTTCACAATATAATTGTTTACATTGTATCAGAGTGGTAATGAAGAAAAGAGTAGTTGCAAGGTGTAACTCATGCCACAACTAAAGCCTGAATAGCTCAGTGAGTAAAATCATTCTTATGAAAGCAAGAGGCACAGGCTTTAGTCTTGATTTAATACTCATGCAACAAGTGTTGTAAAAATATTAACTCCAAAGATTCATCCTGAAAGTAGCACTCAATATTGGTAAGTCACTCTCAGTCATACTGGTTCTCTGAGATTGCTAGAGTAACAGCATAAGGAGGACACACATTTTGGATATTGACAAATAGGAAAAAGATACTTTCTGATTGAAGCTTTTATTCTACACGTGAGGCATATCTGAATACTTCACTTGGTGATGAGGCTAGAGTGAAAGATACAAATTCAGGTTTGAATTCGTTTTGCGCAGTTTGAATCTAAAAGGAAGTTTCAGAATAGCACTGTTTCAGTTACAAACTGAGCAGGTTTCATCTTTGTGCCTACATATTGAAATATATAGGAATAGTATTCACAGCCCGTTTCAGTCAGAGACGAAGATCTGGTGAGAAATATTTTTGGTTGAACTAGGTCACGTGTCAGTCTTCTATTTCTATGAAAATGGACGTGTATATGCATGTTCCTTATGGACTACAAGACGGCTGGGGCAGTTTTGATTAAATCTTCAGCTTAGCTCAATGGCTGATCCTGTGAAGCTTGGTAGCAATTGGATCAAGATATTTATTCAGATATACATAAAAGTTTACAGCTGGTACTTGGAAAAACAATAGCACTCCTAGTGGAGAAAGAGCCAACTATTTGTATCATGACATTCTTCTGTTTTTAGACGACATTGTCGGTACGCAGAGCGATCTTAAAATAATTTTTAAATGTGATGACTTCAATAAGAAGACATAGCTAAGATCGCACATATAAGTTACTCATTTACTGTATGTCATTACTAGTTTGGGCAAGCTATGTTCCAATTATCAAATGATCAAATGTTACTTTATCAATATAATAAAATACTTCTTATAAAGTGCAAGGCATATGAATTGGAAACTGTTACAGCACTGTTCATGTCACATGTTTGGTACACAATGGACATAATATCTTTGACATTTGATGCCGGAACTAGTAATGACATACGGTAAATGAGTAACTTATACATGGGATCTTGGCTTTGTCTTCTTATTGAAGTCATCACATTTAAAAAACATTCTTCTGTCATTGCAGTGCTGCCACTTGTGACATTAACATCACTTCCGAAACTATTTGTGTTACACTGTACATTAATAGTGTTTCTTTGGTTCACACTTTCTTCGCTAGGAGTGCTACTGTCGTTTCAAGTGTCAGATGTAAACTTTAGCATATATATTAGACTGTGATATTAGTATGAAAATGTGTATAAAATATGCTAAGGATTGTATAAGCAAGGCATTCATTGTGTTTAATCATGCTATGTAGAACATAACAACCAAAAAAATACTAAAACAAATTGATTTTTTTTTTTTTTTTTTTTTTTTTTTTTTTTTATGGAGATTGAATATAAAGTCTACCTGTGTGAAGCCAGTCCAAGTCACTGGTTTTAACTTTTAACACTGTGCAGTATATTTGCTTTGTAATAAATATCAACAGAGAAGGATGGAAAAGCTGGTAGAAGCCGACCTCGGGGAAGATCAGTTTGGGTTCAGGAGAAATGTAGGAACACGGGAGGCAATACTCACTTTACGGCTTATCCTAGAAGATAGATTAAGAAAAGGCAAACCTACATTTCTAGCTTTTGTAGATTTGGAGAAGGCTTTTGACAATGTTGATTGGAATAAACTCTTTCAAGTTCTGAAGCAAGCAGGAGTAAAATATAGGGAGCGTAAGGTTATTTACAACTTGTACAAAAACCAGACAGCGGTTGTCAGAGTTGAAGGGCATGAAAGGGATGCAGTGGTTGGAAAGGGAGTAAGACAGGGTTGTAGCCTTTCCCCAATGTTGTTCAATTTGTACATTGAGCAAGCTATAAAGGAAAGCAAGGAGAAATTTGGAGAAGGAATTAAAGTTCAGGGTGAAGAATTAAAAACATTGCGTTTTGCCGACGACATAGTGATTCTGTCAGATACAGCAAAGGACCTGGAAGAGCAATTGAACGGAATGGACAGTGTGCTGAAAGGTGCATATAAGATGAACATTAACAAGAGTAAAACTAGGGTAATGGAGTGCAGTGTAAGAAAATCAGGTGATGCTGAAGGAATTAGATTAGGTAACGAAACAATAAAGGAGGTAGATGAGTTTTGTTACTTGGGCAGTAAAATAACAAATGATGGTCGCAGTACAGATGATATAAAATGCAGAATGGCAATGGGTAGAAAGGCGTTTTTGAAAAAGAGAAATTTGTTAACATCGAATATTGATTTAAGCCTAAGGAAGTCCTTTCTGAAGGCATTTGTATGGAGTGTTGCCTTGTATGGGAGTGAAACATGGACGATAAGCAGTGTGGACAGAAAGAGGATAGAGGCTTTTGAAATGTGGTGCTACAGAAGAATGCTGAAGATTAGGTGGGTGGATCGCGTAACTAATGAGGAGGTACTGAACCGAATTGGGGAGAAAAGAAATTTCTGGCATACCTTGACTAAAAGAAGGGATAGATTGGTAGGACACATTCTTAGACATCAAGGAATTGTGAATTTAGCGTTGGAGGGAAGTGTGTGGGGTAAAAATCGCAGAGGGAGACCAAGAGACGCGTATAGTAAGCAGATTCAAGTGGATGTGGGTTGTCGTTCTTATGAGGAGATGAAAAGGCTTGCTCAGGATAGAGTAGGGTGGAGAGCTGCATCAAACCAGTCTCCGGACTGAAGACCATAACAACAACAAATATCAACAAGTCTAATCACAAACACAACAATATTAAAAGTAACTGTAAGGCATAATAATGATAGAAATAAAGCTAATGTTACGACATTTTAGCAACATCTCAAGCATTTGTGATTTATGGCAATGCACAATTATTGTCATCAAAATGGTATTTTGTGTAATCATAGGGTCTGTAATATTGGTAACATTAAAATTCTATTTAGTTGTGGAATGTAAGTAGTGAAATTAAATTCTTCTATGATACACACTTATAGCAATATCCCACTATAACAAAAATAGTAGAAATATATTACCACTGACCCTAGGAGATCAGAATGCCTCGGTGTGCCCGCCAGAAGAGTGCCAAGCAGATGTAATAAGACTTGCCGTGTGGGAGCACACGAGACAGAAGGCAGAACCAGTAATAGACGGGGCACTAGACCGAGGTCTCGCACTATGCGCAGATTGGCACGCTTCTCACTAGACTCTGAGACTAGCTCCAGAAGGTGCTCAAACAGTGAACGTTGGAGTTCACCCGGTGCTTCATGCCATACCTGAAACATGTAACTGAAATCACAATTATATTCCTAAACAAGACAAATCTATCAAAACTGCACATCAAGTTGGAAAGTATATACACGAACATCTTTGTCCAAGTTCAGTTTCACTACGAGCCTCCTAGATTCTGAGTAAGCTGTCCTTCCTTTTAAAATCTTCAAACTGACCTCACTCTCCTCGTCAAGAAAGGATTTATTGGTTCTAATAACAAGGAAGTTTAACAGTTTTCTTTATGTCTAGTGACAGCAATACACATTTTACTTCCTGGCAGTAACCACAGCTCAGCAATACTGTCACACAAAGTAAATACTGCAAGCTCTTTGCACCATAACAATAAAACGCTCATTAGCCATAGTCATTCAAAATTTCAACCATTTGTGTCAATTATTCTATTCTCAAATTGCAGATTTGGTAGAAGTTGTTAGGAAGATCATGGACACCCAGAAATAATCTGGTATTCCTTTTGGGAGAGTTGAGGTACTGAGAGTATTCTTAGCTTTATTTCAGTCATCATGAGCAATGTTTTTGAAATCATGTGATTGTTTAGATAAAGGAAACAACATCAGTTACTTTTTTTATGCTCAGCATAATGTGTTTTGTTTACATGTTTATTATTTATTGTTGTGTGTTGACATGTGTGGTGTCCTATATATCTAGCAGTATGGACGTTTTGATGTGATAATGCCATAAGAAAAATGACCACTATAAATATTGGGATGTTATTTCAATACTAATATTATTAAATGTATTTTTGTCTTCTTGTCCCCCTTCATTACACAGATACACCCCCCCCCCCTTTCCACACACACACACACACACACACACACACACACACACACACACAGAACATCACTTGCACTGTTTATTTACAAAAACATATTATATATTATACAGATGTTATAGCAAAGATTTACAAAGAATTTGTATACAGTCAAAGGTATTGCGCTTTTAAAGTGATGTATGTATTATTTACATGAATTTGTCAGTTATAAAGGAGAAAACAAACTTATCAAAATTACTTCATTATGGAAGACAGGAGCAACTTTTGAAGAAATTAATTGATTCTCTATCTAGTTTGACCTCAAGGATCCTCCCCTCCCCCCCCTCCTTGTTTTTTGTCATGTACATAAATTTCCAGTTCCTCCATTAAATCCATGGCATGTGACTTTTCGAAGTGGTGGAATATCTTAATATCTTCTTCTGTGTTTTTGAATTTGGGTCCAGTTTGTGTGTGTGTGTGTGGGGGGGGGGGGGGGGCGAATGCACGCAACTGTTGTGTTAATTATATCTCGTTTGAAAGTTCCTGCCAGTCTGTTCTAAGTAGTACCCGTTACACACACGACCAATTTTAAAAAACAGCAACAACAAAACATGCAAGGAACACTTGACCCCATTCAAAACCAAAGAAGAGGATTTTAAGATACTCCAGCACACAAACTAGATAGAAAATTATTTAGTTTCTTCAAAAGTTTCTCCTGTCTTTCATAATGGAGTAATTTCATACATTTGTGACTTCATTTGGTTAACTTTACGTAAATTCTCCACTAGGATGTGAAAATATTGTTCAAAACAGAGAGAATGGCCAGTATTTACCTTAGCTTGGTATCGCTGATAGTCGCACACAAAACAAGATGCAAATGAAGATAAAAGTAAAAATTGACACTGGGTGATCATCCATCCCTACCTAATGACCTAAGATGGTAGTAAACTTTCTGTTCTGTTTCCTTTCCTCTCCTACCTATGTAGGATAATCCTGTATTTCCAAGATCTAGTGTCAACATTTATTTTCATCGCCATTTGTGTCTTTTTTTGAGTGTGACTATCAGCAGTATCTAGTTAAGGTACGTACTGACCAGCCACTCTACCTCTTTTGAACAATTATTTCTTCATTTGCTGCTGGTAACTTTGTGTAAATAATATCTTTGGTTGTATGCAAATACCATATTTACACGATTATAAGACAAGGTTTTTTTCCAGATTCATCATTCAAAAAATATAGGGTCGTCTTGTATTCACAGATTAATGAAAGTAAAAATTTTTATGGTATATGATTAAGTTTCAATATACCAAAGTAGCATTTCCTTTCAGCACAGCACAATAATTCTTGTGTATATAATACATTTTTAACTAACATTTAACATGGCATATCATTTGAACTACTTATCCACTTATTTTCACAATACGCAAGATTAAATACGAAAACTACAAATGGAATTATTAGCTTCGGAAACAAAGATATCAATGGCAGTTATGTGATTGGGAGGCAACAAGTGTACTCTCTTTGTTTTGAGTTCTTTGCAGTTACTCAGTGTGCTATATATTTTCAGCCATATTGTTTGCATTTGCTTCTGTTTACTTTCATATCGAGGTTTTCATTGTTTTTGTTTTGCTGATATTCTTGCTTATCAGTGCTGTAATGGATCCAGTTAAGAATCGCGGATGTACTAGTTCACAGTCTTCAACTGGTTCACATAGACAGTATGATACTAACTTCAAATTAATGGTAATGCATGAAGTGGAGGCAACAAACAACAGTGCACCCTGCAGAAAATTTGATGTTATGAAAGTGAATGTCTGTAGGTGGCGGCAAAATAAAGAAAAACTGAAAAAATTGAAATTCTACATGCCTAACATTCAGAGAGCCGAAGAAAGGAAGATATGATAAATTAGAACAGCAGGTTATGGATTATGTGCAGAAGAAATGCAATGAAGGATATCCAATCACGCAGGAAGTCATCCGAATGAAGGCATTGGAAATGAAGAAGAATTTTCTGAACACAGCAGAATTCAGATCAAGTACCGGCTGGTGTATCAGGATGATGAAGAGAGCAGGTCTTGCATTACAGCAGCAAGCTATTCTAGCACAGCGACTTCCATTGGTGTATGATGAGAAGCTACTCACATTTCAGTAACATGTTATTCAGCTCAGGAAATGGCACGAATATTTATTGGACCATATCGGCAATGCCAATCTTACTTCCGCTACATGTAACCAATTAGGACGCCGAGAAACGAAAAGACAAGAATGACTGTACTGCTAGGTGCCTAGCTGATGGTCGGAAGCTCCCCCATATGATGTTCTGTGAAGAAAAACGTTGCCCAAAGAAAAACTGCCTGATGGGATTATCGTCCAATGCAAGGAAATAGGTTGAATGACCAACAATTTGATGTTGGACTGGATGAAAGTAGTCTGGAACAGGATACCAGGATCCCTATTAAGTAAATGAAAAATGTTAGTGCTCAATTCTTTTAGGGGCCATCTCACACAGGATGTTAAGAATCAGATGGCAAATAGCAACACAGACCTCGTATTTATTCCTGGGGGAATGACATCACAGCTGCAAGTGATGGATGTTGTTGTTAACAAACTATTCAAAGAGCATATGTGTCATCTCTATAGTGAGTGACTTGTGCAAGGAGAGCATGCACTGACTCCAGGTGGGAAAATTAAAAAACTGTCGCTATCTATGCTGTAGCAGTGGATACTAACTGCTTGGAGCAGAATTTTGTATGAATCCATCCAAAAAGGTTTTAAAAAGTGTTGTACATCTAATGCCATGGATGAATTTGAAGATGATATACTGTGGGAGGAATCTCAGGGAGAAAGGAATGATGACAGTGATTCCAGTAATGACGAGGATGACAGTGACAGTTGAAATATTCATGCTTGTGTTTTCGGCGATAACAATCAAACACATTGTGTGATTTCTGTGTTTGATTCTTGTAATGTGACGGCGACAAACATATTTATTGTAAAAAAGAAAGTGAGAAAAATGATATAGAAAAATAAATTAATTTCTCAAGTTTTCTCTAGTTGGTAATTTCCAAGAAACTATGTACATCGAAATTGTGGCACCGCTGTGATAGGTATCTATGGAATTGTAGTGAAATAATAAATACAATTATAATTTGAATGCATAAAATAGGTAATGTGATAGTATCAATTTCTCCCACTTCACCCTTGTCAATATATCAATAGATATCTATTGCAACGGCACCCCGACTTCAATGTACATCATTTCTTGGAAATTGCCCTTTTGTTTATTTTATTTCTCCTGGTAGTGGTAAAGCATACTATGTTATTTTAATATTTCAAACTAAAACATCGCTATTAGCTACAAAAAAATCTGCTGTTTAGCCAAATTCCTTTCTCATCATCGCTAGCGGCAGGCATTACCAACATAACACTTAAAGGTATGAGCGCAGATGGCGCTTAGTAATGTTTTACCAAATTTACTGGGGGAAAATTATTATTATTATTATTATTGTGAGGACAAGATTAATTACAGAATACACAGAAGCTTTAAACAAACATTCTTCCTTAACTCCATACATGAATTGAAGGGATGGACCATCTGCCATGAAGTTTACAGTGGTTTGCATAGTGTAGATATTGGCTGCACCCAATTTTTATCATATTCAGAAGGAAAGAAAAAAATGAAACAAAAACAATGTGCATTTGAAATTTGAACACAGTATTATTCTGCACTATGGTAACAAGGTTATACCCATACCTCAACATCACAGAGAAGATCATGGAACGCAGTTGTATTTGGAATAGTGGAACTCTCGCGGCCACTGTCGACTGTTCCAACAAGGCTGAAAGTTAGATGTAGAATGTGACTATTCAGTAGTGGGCGTTTCTTGCGCAACAGCATAGCTAACGTCTGGTACCCACGGCGACGGTCCATTTCTAACTGTGCTGATCTGTTGCTGCGAACCACACACACCAGTGCCTTTACTGCAGCGTACAAACTTTCCACATCTTGAGCCATAGCAATTAACCCTGTAAAGAGAACACAACCTCAAAAACTTAACTCTCAATATTTGTGACAAAATGGTGGCAAAACACTATTATTCTAATACTCTTTAATTTCTTTCTATCCCTTCTTCAAGGAAAATGACTTAGCTTCTACCTTCAGGATCATACCTAGCAGAACAGAACAGCCTCCTACATTGTCCACCATTTTTGTGACTGGTCTCGGGGAGAAGACACGTACTCCCAAGTATCCGATAACAACACCTCCAAGGGATCGAGCAGGGCCACTCAAATGACCAGCAGAGTTATGCAGTATTCTGATCGGTGTGGCATTCTCATGAGATGACATACCAAGCTGTAACACATTTCGTACATTTATGTTGAACGTTTAACAACTTCTTAAACAATGCATAAGTTCTGAACATGCTACAGCTACAACTTTATTAACTCACTGATATTCCCTTTAGTGGTATTTTTCAGAACAAGTTCTAACTGCACATATTCATAAACAATGGCATTACAAAATTATGCTACACATAAACAATGTATTTCTGACAACACAATACTTTGGACATCAAACAATTAACATTCAGAATCAACATGACCAGTTTAATATTGTATAGCATACTCGAAGTCAATACACTCATGCAATACTAATGCCTCTCTACTGAAATAAAAAGGGTACATACCTGTTTGGCAATTGCTTTATTGTCAGCTCTACTGTATACTTTTCTGATCTTTGCCAATGTAAGCTGTGATACAGCTTTTGCATTTAATCCAAATATTACTTTCTCCTCTGCGACTAACGATGGTAGTGGTTCAATCCCTAACAAAAGGGAATACCACTGTAGAACACAGACTACTACAACTGATAAAATACTATTTTATCTATCAGTTTCCTCATAGGACACAGTACATTAGCCCACCACCCAATAAACTGAAATGCACAGTAGTTAAGTAACTGGTTTTTAATGTTTATGACAAAGGTAATAATACCTTTTTTTATAATAATATGTTTCTTGCACCACCCACCACAGTCAGAAAGGAGGGCATGCAAACTCTGCTACAGGAAGAAAAGTGTTGACTAATTGTAGCAGTGCTCATCTGTTTGCACTAACTATTACATTAATTTAGTATTAGATGTATGGAGTATTAGATCTATGAACTCCAATTAGTATTCTCTCTCTCTCTCTCTCTCTCTCTCTCTCTCTCTCTCTCTCTCTCTCTCTCTCTCACACACACACACACACACACACACACACACACAGAGAGAGAGAGAGAGAGAGAGAGAGAGAGAGAGAGAGAGAGAGAGAGAGAGAGAGAGAGAGAGAGAGTTGAATTTCCAACTTTCAGAATTACTGAAGTCCCTACATCAAGATTAGAAGCAATGGTTAGTTAATAAACAGTTTAGAACAATAGCTGATGAAGAGAAGGGTAACCATACTGTCGACCACCTGGTCTAAATAATATACTTTTCAGACCCTACACATTCTTAAAGCATGCCTCCTTACCTGCATGACTGGACCCACTGTAAAACATGTTCCAAGAAATGAGGCAATAACACAAACCCCAACCACACCATTGTTATAACACAAGTAATCAGTTCAACAGGTACATGCTAGAATACACATGATATCTATCAGTCTTACAAGATTTACACCTAGGCATTAAATAAATTGGCACAAGAAAATTAGTTACAAAAACAATACACAAAATTGTGTTGCTGTGCACGTTATGAAATCTAATGGCAAACATGGTTTCTTGTTTTAATACCCATTTTATTTGGCTTCCCCCTCACTCAGTATTATTTCTTCCAACCACTGGAAACATGGGAAATGACTCCACCACACCCACTGTTGGCCACTCAAAATGCAACACCAAGAATGACCAGAAAAATCATAGCCAAATTTATTTGGGAAGTAACACGTGACTGAAAATACAGCCCAATGTGAGGTGAGGAAGATGACGATACAAGTGTTGTCACTACTGTTGACTATGATTACTGCTACAAGCCCTGGAATTTTATCAGACCGGCTCTGGATGCACCACTGGGCTATAGAAGTCCATGCATTTTTCATGTAGCAGAGTGTGGGGTATCATGGGCAAGTTGTCAGCAATGTAATTCAATGGGCAATGAAGTTCTGAAGATTTCACACTACATGCAATCACACATTATCCTGAAGCAATGGCTGTCATAAGCTCCGCAGGTATGAAAGGACAACAGTCTGCAGCACTTCAAAGATGGAAAGCTGTATGGTTTGTGTACTGGCAATGTGTTCTAGGGGGTAACACATATGGAATCTAATACCACCTCTATCTGTAACACCTCACGCAGGACAAGTTGGTGATGCAAAAGGCATCAGTAATTATCACTGTAGTTGTGCAGGTAGAATCAGGATTCATTGGTATAGAAATGTCATTCCACTTTAGTTGTATGTGCCCAGCATTCATCCCACCATTGCTGACACAAATGTCTGCAGCACTGACAGTGGTAAAGACAACAACAGACGCCTTAGGGTCAATCCATTCTGCTTCAAACCTTGTCGACCAATGTTGTTATGGTATGTTTCATGATGCACAGCAATCCATCACTTCCATACGAAGTCATTATGCATAGCAGTGCAATTAAATGTGTGCTATTTGTTCCACCTGTCTGTTGTTCCCTCCTGCATCCAGCAATTGCAGAGCCATTTCACAGTTACTTGGTTATATTTTGGAAAGGACAGGTTGCTACACACAACAGAGGCGCCCGTAGGATATATCCTGTGGTCCCGCCATACCCCCAGACCTAAACCTTCACTAGTTACTGCCCCCACCACTCTCCTCTCCCCTTCCTTTCCCTACCCACTCTCCAGCTTACATACCTACTCCAGTCCCTTCCTACCTGTCAGACAGCACTGACAAATTGCTCCATCCCCACCGGCACCCCTTCCCTCTCTTCCTGCTTCCCTCTTCAAGCCGCTTCCTTGCGCCCACCACTGGTTGCTCTCGCCTCAGCTGTGCTGTGTGTTGCAGTCCAACAGCAGTCGAAGTTGGTGGTTGGGTTTGTGTGTGTGTGTGTGTGTGTGTGTGTGTGTGTGTGTGTGTGTGTGTGTGTGTGTGTTTTCTCTGTGGCAGATGAAGGCTTAACAGTAGAAAGCTTCATTTTTTGTTTATTCTGTTGTGTGTGCCTTTCTGTGGCTTATCGGGTGTCTCTGTGGTGAGTAGCAACCTATCCTTTCCAAAATACTGTTCAATCCTTTAAGGTATTTCCATTGTCTAGTTACTCGGTTATGTCACACAAGATCAACAATTTCTCTAAACGATAAACTGCAATCATTATAGGCAACTACCCTTCCTCGGTCAAACTCCGAAAAATGCTAGAAAGACACTCACCGTCTTCTGCGAGGCATACTTAAGCTTATTATGCAAATCAGCTACACAAAAGAACAATTCTGTTAGATACACACTGTTTTATGATTCTCTTTGTATAGCATTTGCACATGGTAAAAATGGTGCCCAAAAATGTGCCTGCACTGAAACACTAATCATGTGCACCTCTCATCTTTGCAAATTACACCTGATTTGGATGCCTCCTTGAGGGTGTTGCATTTTTAGTGTCCAGCAATATATTTGGTTCCCTTCATAAATTTGATTTTAATTTACAGTAATGCCACTCACCCTTGGGTTCCCCATCCTTAAACTCAGATTTCCACCATAATTTGCATTTTGCTTTATCATCTCTTTCTGGCTCTTTCGGTGTGGTATTCTTTTACATTTATTATTTATTATTATTATTTTTGTTACATTTAATTATTTTTTATTATTTCAATCATTTTTCAAATTCACCTGCCTTCTCTCCCCTTTCCAAATCATCTCTTTTTTCCAGCCTACATTATTTTGAACTTCACTATTGAACCTGTTATTTCTTTTCCAGTCCATGTAAGAGAGAAGGTTCTTTTTATGTTGTATGCGATAGGGTCCAAGTATTTTAATCTTATCTTCAACAAATACCTTGCAAGACGGACAGGTACATCTTTTTGTGAATTACGTATTCCAGTGTATTTTACACTTCTAACCGACAGGGCAAAAACCTTTATAGTGTTATGTACTCTCATTTTTCTTCCTTGTCAAACCATACACTCATTTTTCTTCCTTGTCGAACCATACAGCTATTCTACAACTTTTTTGCGCACATGAGAGAACTTTCATTGAAACCACTGTGCAGTTGGTGCCAGCAAATCCTGAATAGTGAAGAATTAAGTATCATTGCACTCTCTTTTGAACATTTGGAGTACAGCACCTGACCTAAAGACTGCATTTTCTAGCTTTAAAGCAGCATCTCTGTAATATCATCCAAATTTTTTTTTTCAGGCGAAAAGAATTATATTTTTCATAACATAATGCTCCTTTGTCTTATGACTATTGCTAAAAATAATCATACCCACTGCCTGGGAGTGAAATAGGCCTTACTTTATCTTTGATCATATAATATTATTGGTTTTCCTTTGATGAACACTTCAACTAGTTTACCTGGGCTGAATCTCTCTTATTATCAATACATTCTGATATCTAAGCCATGAAGAGGTGATGTTAATACCCACAGCAAAAATAAAAACACGACAAAACATTTTAACACATAAGACAAACATATAATCACCACCCAAATGTATACTCATAACATTTCAAGTTCACAGACCAATTCTGTTTGAATTTTCAAATGTTTGTAAATCTATCGGACCAAACTACGTGGTCATCAGTCCGTAGCTTACAAACTACTTAAACGAAGGTAAACTAACCTAAGAACAACACACACACACAGACACACACACACACGCCCTAAGGGAGGACTCAAACCTCCGACAGCGAGCAACCACGCGCTCCACAGCGAGGCGCCTTAGACCGCTCGGCTACTCCATCGCAGCTATTCTGTTTGAAATCATAAAGCAACTACCAGATGAAGGCCACTGTAACGTTGGCCGAAACGTTGGATATTTAAGAAATAGCCTTACATCATGACGCGGTACCATACCCAGAAAACTTTTATGTCATCTGACTCTGGCCGCGGAAGCCTACGTAATTATAACTATAAAATGATTTATCATCAGAACTGACATATGGGAGTACACAGAACACTGAAATCAATAGTCCCAAATATTATCAGTCGTAAACTTTACTTAATTTGATGAAGTGTTTGATCTTCAGACACTTGTTACCTATTATTGTGGAATTATTACATATGTGTTCTTGGCTTTTTCAAAGTAATCTGAAATATTAATAAAATTTTGAAAATGTAAACTTATATTATTTACAATCTGCTATTTCAACTTACAACTAACAGCCACTTGTTAGACATCTGTTTAAATCATGTTTGATGCATGATTTCACTCACACAATTTATTTTACTCTACTTTTTGCTTATTTTTACACCTCGTAATTTCACCAGACTTGTTTTCCTAAGCTTACTTAGGTCAACAAGCTATTAGTTTGGATAAGGGATTTATTTCTATCATCCATAAGCCATTAGATTTACTAATTACCTTAACTTTATCTGTAAATGAAATAATAATTTCTTTTTTAGCATATATCAAGAACCAAATTTTACACTTTCATGTGCCTTGTACTGAATTATTGCAAAAATTGAATTTTTTTTTTTTTGGCGCAATTATAAAGTTCACTTGTGAAAACTCGAGACACTAAGATAAAGCACAAGTGGTTAAAATTATTCAGAGTAATTGTAAAAAAAACAAAATACCATTAAGTTCTGGTGCTTGTAAACTGCCCATGTAGTGTGGCCCTAGTTGATGCAAAAGAGCGACAGTCTGCTGGCTCAGAACTTCTTCCAGCAAGTGGCAAGGCCCTTGTTTCCAAACAAGTCGCGAGTTGCGCCGCCAAACTGGCGGCGTGCCTATGTAGCCATACACCGAAGATGCCACAGTCAGATTCGCTGCACCACCTCCAGGGTTCTGCGAGATGTAGTGAAGCTGCACAGAAAAAATACAACAATCTATTTCTTATTAATAGTGCACCACAGACTTGGTTAAATAGGGACAGAATGTTACCTATACAATGCTGTCTGTTGAGAAAAAAATATCAAATCAACTTAATCTCTTGTCAGTCATCAGAAAATAACACAATAATTTAATTCTTTATCTATGAAACAAACATTGAGCACAGTAAGGGCTTATACAACAAACTGCCCTTTTATATGAGGTAGTATCTTGTATAACCTTAGCTCAACCTTATATCATTTACCAAACAAAGCTTGTCATACTGGGACAGCTGATTCTTACACATACTTCATGCCTGAGGCCTTCTAACATGTTGATTCCATCTGGAATTACTTTTGGCAGATTTACAGTATAATGGCAAATGTCCCTTGCTTGTCCTTACATACACAAAAGCATGAGACTTTGTCATATGTAATCAGACCCAACGAGTCTGCAGTGCATGATTTCCAGAAGTTGTGAAAAAGATACATGGACCATAACAGGTAGGAATAGTTGTACTGTTTTTGAGCTTCTAGCTTCTATGCATACATTAAGTTTCTATAGGTACTGCAAAATTTGTTTTGTTTGTTACATGTTCAACCCCCCCCCCCCACGGCAGTTAGTGGAAAATATGGTTGCCATTGCCAATTAATTGACTGGTGCATCAATGAAGAAAATGCCCTGTTTGTTGTTTCCTGACTGCAGTCATTTTTGCATATAATGCCAATGATTAATATTTGTGTAAGTTACATTGTATAGAATCTACTCACATAAAACCATAGTACACATGGGTTGTATATGAGTAACTCATTCAAAAAGTCTACTATTATTTAAAAAAAATGGAAATATGTTGAAGGACTCTATGATATTTTGGAAAGGGTAGGCTGCTACTCACCACAGAGCTGCCCGATGAGCCACAGAAAGTCACACAGTATATACGAAGATTACTCACCAGGCGAAGGAGCACAGGTGTGACAGCATCACACATAAATAAATGAATACACACAAACGCAAGCTTTCGCAACCCAGTTGTTTCTTCAGGCAGAAGGGAAGGAGAGGGAAAAGGAAATGATGAGGGTTTTAAGGAAGGGGGTAAGGAGCAATTCCAATCCCAGGAGAGGAAAGACTTACCTTGGGGGAAGAAAAGTAAGGTGAACAAATACACACACACACCCATACATTTGCGTCTGTGTAAGTGTGTGTGTGTGTGTGTGTGTGTGTGTGTGTGTGTTCACCTTCCTTTTCTTCCCCCAAGGTAAGTCTTTTCTCTCCCGGGATTGGAATGGCTCCTTACCCCCTTCCTTAAAAATCCTCATCATTTCCTTTTCCCTCTCCTTCCCTTCTGCCTGAAGAAGCTACTGGGTTGTGAAAGCTTGTGTTTGTGTGTGTGTATTCATTTATTTATGTGTGATGCTGTCACACTTGTGCTCCTTCGCCTGGTGAGTGATCTTCGTCTATTTTTTATATAATTTTTCCTGCTAGGAATTTTTCGTCTTAATATATATATTATATATATATTATAGAGGAAAAATTCCTAACAGGAAAAATATACGTAAAAAATAGATGAAGTCCACTTACCAGGCGAAGGGGCACAGGCAGTGATAGCAACAAATAAACAAATAAACACACACACACACACACACACACACACACACACACACACACACACACACACACACAAAGCTTTCGCAGCCTAGCTGCTTCGTCAGGCAGAAGGGAAGGAGAGGGAAAAGGAAATGAGGGTTTTAAGGGAGTGGGTAGGGAGTCATTCCAATCCCGGGACAGGAAAGACTTACCTTGGGAGGAAAAAAGGAGGGTAAACAAATACACACACACACCCAGACATTTACACAGATGCAAGTACACTTAGGCAGACATACTGTAGAACTGTAGAAAGCAAAGAAGTTAGAAGTTAGACAGAGATGCCACTTGAGGCAAAGGCTCTGTCCAGAGAACCGAGGCAAAGATGTTAAGATGGTGGGTGGGAATTCGAATTTAGCGGAGGTTGAGACCAGGTGGGCAACGGGAAGAGAGAATATGCTGAAGGGCTAGTTCCCATCTCCAGAGTTCTGAAAGGTTGGTGACGGTGGGAAGTATCCAGATAACCCAGACGGTGTAACACTGTGTCAAGATGTGCTGGTCGTGCCCCAAGGCGTGTTTAGCCACAGCTTGATCCTCATTACCAACAAACACTGTCTGCCTGTGACCAATCATTTAAATGGACAGTTTGTTGCTGATCATTCCCACATAGAACACTTCACAGTGCATTTCAGTTGGTAAATCACGTGGGTGCTGTCGCAAGTGGCTCTACCCTTGATTGTGTACACCCTCCGGGTTACGGGACTGGAGTAAGTCTTGGTGGAAGGGTGCATAGGGCAGGTTTTACAACGGGGGCGGTTACAAGGGTAGGAGCCAGAAGGTAGGGAAGGTGGTTTGGGGATTTCATAGGGATGGACTAGGAGGTTATGGAGGTTAGGTGGGCGGCGGAAAGACACTCTCGGAGGAGTGGGGAGGATGTCATGAAGGATGGATCTCATTTCGGGGCAGGATTTAAGGAAGTCATATCCTTGCTGGAGAGCCACATTCAGAGTCCGCTCGAGTCCCGGAAAGTATCCGGTGACAAGAGGGGCACTTCTGGGGTTCTGTTGAAGGTTCTGAATTTGGGGGGATGAGGAAGTGGCTCTGGCAATTTGCTTCTGTACCAGATCAGGAGGATAGCTGCGGGATGTGAAGGCTGTTATCAGGTTATTGGTGTATTGGTTCAGGGATTCAGGACTGGAGCAGACTTTTTTGCCACGAGGACCTAAGCTGTAGGGAAGGGAACGTTTAATGTGGAAAGGAAGGCAGCTGTTACAATGAAGGTACTGTTGTTTATTGGTAGGTTTGATGTGGACGGATGTGTGTAGTTGGCCGTTGGATAGATGGAGGTCGACATCGAGGAAAGTGGCATGGGATTTGGAATAGGACGAGGTGAATTTGATGGGACCAAAGGAGTTGAGGTTGGAGAGGAAATTCTGGAGTTCTTCTTCACTGTGAGTCCAGATCATGCATATGTCATCAATGAATCTATACCAAACTTTGGGTTGACAGGCTTGGGTGTCCACGAAGGCTTCCTCTAAGCGTCCCATAAATAAGTTTGCGTACGAGGGGCCATCCTGGTCCCCATGGCTGTTCCCTTTAGTTGTTGGTATGTCTGGTCCTCAAAAGTGAAGAAGTTGTGGGTTAGGATGAAGCTGGCTAGGGTATTAAGGAAAGATGTTGTAGGTAATGAAGTGGGTAGTCGGCGTGAAAGGAAATATTCTATCGCAGCGAGGTCCTGGGCATGTGGGATATTTGTGTATAAGGAAGTGGCATCGATGGTTACAAGGATGGTTTCTGGAGGTAACAGGCTGGGTAAGGATTTCAGGTGATCGAGGAAGTGGTTGGTGTCTTTGATGAAGGATGGGAGACTGCACATGATGGGTTGAAGGTGTTGGTCTATGTAGGCAGAGATTCGTTCTGTAGGGGCTTGGTAACCGGCCACAATGGGGCGGCCGGGATGATTGGGTTTGTGAATCTTTGTATGTAGGTAGAATGTGGGGGTGCAGGGTGTCGGTGGAGTCATGAGGTTAATGGAGTCAGGTGAAAGGTTTTGTAGGGGGCCTAAGGTTTTGAGGATTCCTTGAAGCTCTGCCTGGACATCAGGAATGGGATCGCCTTGAAAAACTTTATATGTGGTATTATCTGAAAGCTGACGCACTCCCTCTGCCACATACTCCCGCCGATCAAGTACCATTGTCGTGTAGCCCTTGTCGGCAGGGAGAATGACGATGGAATGGTCAGCCTTCAGATCACGTATAACTCGGGATTCAGCTGCGGTAATGTTGGGAGTAGGATTAAGGTTTCTCAGGAAGGACTGGGAGGCAAGGTTGGAAGTAAGGAATTCCTGGAAGGTTTGAAGAGGGTGATTTTGAGGAAGAACAGGTGGGTCTCGCTGTGACGGAGGACGGAACTGTTCTAGGCAGGGTTCGATTTGAATGATGTCTTGGGGAACTGGATCATTAGGAGGAGGATTATTTTTCTTCGTGTCAAAGTTATATCTCCAGCAAAGACTACGAGTATAGGATAGTAAATCTTTTACAAGGGCTGTTTGGTTGAATTTGGGAGTAGGGCTAAAGGTCAGCCCATTGGATAGGACAGAGGTTTCAGATTGGGAGAGAGGTTTAGAGGAGAGGTTGACCACTGAATTGGGATGTTGTGGTTCCGGATTGTGTGGATTGTAATTTTGAGGTTTGGGGGGGAGAGGAGTTGGGAGTGGAGATTGAGTAGATGGGAGAGCCCAAAGTGGCTATCGAAGGAGTCATTGAAGAATGAGGGATAAGAAGAGTGGTTGGGCATCGACAGCAGATGGCATGTGTACCGACATAGCAATATGTCGCACAGATAGGTCAAAGTCAATTCTGCATATAGGCTTTCAACAGGGCTGGTGTAAAATGCTCCTATCGCGAGGCGTAACCCCCAATGGTGGATCAAGTTAAGACAACATAAAATGGATGGCTGTGCAAAAGAGTACATGAAGCTCCCATAATCCAGCTTTGATCTGACAATGGACCGATAAAGGTGACAATACGATAAGACCCACACCACATGATGCATCACTAAGAACATGGATGTTGGGAACGAGTACAGTGGGCAGCCAGAGAAGACATGGAGACCAGCTAAATTTCCTCTCCAACTTTAGTCATAAAAATTTCGTTCCTGGCAATAAGTGTAGACAAAACAGAGCCCACTGGTACCCTGAACATTTGATCTTTTAAAAAAGATCTAACACACCCTCACTGAGTGCTCACCCGCCTTAGTTGATTCTCCACATCTCATGTCACATCTCCCTAGAAATGGATGGAGGGACCATTCGGCATGGTCAGAAGGTATCAGCTCTGGTAATCACCCCTCCCTTGGCATGGCTTTTATCAGGGGGTATGTGCGGGCCTTACATGCCAACTCGGGGCTGGGACTTACACATTACAGTAGTCAGCCTTTTACGCACCAAGTGCGTGGGCAGCCTGAAGACCACAACAAAAACAAAAGACTCAGAAATAGAAATATGTCATGGAGGCCTGCTGAATATGGTGACTGAGGCTACATAACAGTTTATTAACCAGCTTTTTATCCTGCTTTATAAATGGACAAATAATAAATGGTAAACAAACTTGCCTTTAGCCCCCCTCTATCGAAAGCACACCCTTTATATTGAACATACCTAAGGCAGCAACGATTGTACATTCATTTGATACACAGTGTAGGAACACTATAGGGAGTTTGTAGACATTGTATGAACATTCCCAAAAGGCAAGAAGATGAATTTCATCGTTTGTCACACACAGATTGTTGCTTTATGTCAACAAGGACATTCATCAAGAGAAGTTGCAAGGTGAATATGTAGTCATGCATAGGTGTGATGTGGTTAAACAGTAGGTAGTGTTCATGATGTGCCTTATATTGGTCATCCTAGGGCAGCAACTGTGGCAGACAACTGGTTTCTGTGCCTTCTCACCCAAGACTGCCACAATGATAAACAATAACATTCCCCAGGGAGGCAAGTGTCAAACCAAATTGTACAAAACAGACTCTTCAACAGTAGTCCGCATTTTAGAAGACTATAGCGAGACCCATCACTTAGAAACAGACCTTATTTTGCATGGAACTGATGGACTCAAAGTCACCAAGAATGGACTATGGAAAATCAGCCTAAAGTTCTCTTCACACATGAGTGCCAGATAATGATAATGTGTATGGAGGGAACCTGGTAATGGAGCATGCCAGAGGCTTACTGTCAATCAAGTACAGCAAGGTGGCTAATCAATGATGTTATGATTGGGAATTGTGTGGGGATTAATGCTACTGATGGATAATGGAAACGTCCAAACTCATGGCTCATAACAACCTCCAACCAGTTGTTGAACTGGAATGAAACTATAACTCTGCAGCGCAGTGTGCACTAATACGAAACTTCCTGGAAGATTAAAATTGCGTGCCAGAACCAGGACTCATACCTGGGAACTTTGCCTTTCGCAGGCAAGTGCTCTAGCTCTGAGCTATCCCGACAACTCACAGTCCATCCTCACAACTTTACTTCTGCCTGGAAAGTAGGAGGCGAGGTACTGGCAGAAGTAAAGTTGTGAGGATGGACCGCCGTGAGTTGTGGCGGGATAGCTCAATGGTAGAGGACTTGCCCCGTGAAAGGCAAAGGTCCCACGTTCGAGTCCCAGTTCCGGCGCACAATTTTAATCTGCCAGAAAGTTTCAATCGTTGGACTCTATCATCATTTTGGGGAAGAATTCATTTTATGGATAACTACTCCAGAGTCCATTGTATGCACATTGTGAACGATTTCATCAATGATATTTGTACTGCACAATTTAAGTGGCCTGAATGTTCCCCTAGTATAAAAACAAATGAACACACTTAGGATAAATTGCAAAACAGCTGTGAGAGCATGTCCTGACCAGCCATGAAATCTACGATTAAGTAGGATTGTCATTGTAGTATGGAATAAATTAGGAAGCAGCAGTGCTTAAATGAACTTGTTGGTAGCATTCCACATTCATGCAAGGACCATGGAACTATTGATTGAATGAAGTTGCTTTGCAGTAGGCTTATCTCAAGGAAAGTGATTTTAAGTTCTGTTTCAATAGAGAATAAATAATTTGTTGGATTTTCTTTGTTAATAAATTGGAAGATCTATTAGTTTATAAACAGCAATTCACACTAGTACACAAAATACCATAGAGCTTTAGTGGGGGTCACAAAACTTTCTTTTCTTTACATGTGTGTACGTTAAGTACATTAACGTACACACAAATAATACAGTATTTTTACTGCTGCTACGTAAGAACAATGTGAATAGGATGGACCTTTACGCACCATACAGATGAGGCACTCAATGACAGGCTCATTTAAAAGCAGGCTTCTTGGCCTCTGCACTCAGAGATGATATATCTGTGTGTAACTTACGCAAGTGCGAATTTGTTTGGCTTTTTAACCCTAAAGGACTTTCTTCAATTGCTTAGTCTATTTTCAGATGTGCCTAACAGTTGATCAACATTTCATCTAAGCAGTTATTAGCAGTCTATTTATATTATTTGCTATTCCATCCTGAATTTTCTATTGTTTTTAAGAACTTTGAAATTTATAGTTAACTGTGGAATAATTACAATCAATAGACAAAAAATGTACCTTTCTTGTATGCACAGGGCGTCCATCAACATACAGAGAAAATGTAGAATTCTTAAGGACAGCCCTGTTGAGAACTAACACCAGATGGTGCCACTGGCCCTCTTGCAAAATTTCCGGACACCAAATTCTCACACCTGATTCTCCCATTGGCTCTGGCTCCCATTCTCCAGCATCTGAAAATATAAGTCATTTTAAACAAAAGGTGAAAATATGAAAATGAAATTGTGTCATGACTAAAGACAGAAAAAAAGGCTGTACAGCTAAATGAACACAGATGAGAATTTTAAGAAATTTAAATGTTTAGAATTACCATTTGTTAACAGATGAGAAGAGAGAATGAGGCAAAGGGAGCAACTGGTCTTATCTGAAATTATAAGGGGGCCAAACAATAATGCTCTAATGAAAATTTCACCAAGCCTGTGCGTGAATGACATAGAAAAGAACACCAATCAGAAAAGAACACCTTCATATACAAAAAAAGAACCAGGAAAAATATACAAACATTAAGGAAGATAACACTCAGGGTATAAGGATAGAAGAGATACTTATTTTTGCAAATTTTAACCTCTTTGGAGGACTTCTGTTTAGCAGTAGCTACCAATGACATGTCACAATCGCTGCTGGATGACAATGTTTGTGACTGGATGTTTTTGCTTGTTGCTGGGCACTGAGGCAGTCGTCTGCCGTCAGCTGAGCGAATCTAAGTATTTTTGGCAGCAGCTAAAGTTATGCCTGCCAACTATCACATAAATGCATTCCAGACAAAATAGCAGACAGAAAATGTTTCAGGGTGAAGGTGGTCAGTTATTATCGTAGTGGCATGCATTAATTTGGAGACCATATTTTGATATGACTGTATGTAATATTTATAATAATGGAAAGTCCAGGTTGGAATTAATAATATAATAAGGACATTTACAACTCACCGCAAAGACGTGGCAACGAGCTGCGACAGGCACATACAAAAGACACACACGTACAACACTTTCAGCTACCAGCCATGGCCTTCTTCAGAAAATAAAACACTTACGCAATCACGCAGGCACACAACACAGTCATACAACCATCACCTCCGGCTGCCGCACTTTGAATTACGCTCTGCGGCGAGTAAATCCTGGACGGGTGGAGAGGGAAGAGGGATAGGAAGATTATGTCACGGTGGTGGGGATGGGTTATATGGGAATAACAAGATGCAGCTAAGAAAAGGAGGGAGGAGGTGGGTGAGGGGAGAAAAATAAAATAAAATAAATATAAATATACTACTCCTGCATACCACAAACTGATTTTGTATTTATAACCCTCTACTGACCAGCCCAGAAATCCTGTTCATTCTGCCACTGAACTTCACTAATCCCCACCATACCTAACTTTAACATATCTATTTTTCTTTTAAAATTTTCTAACTTGCATACTTGGTTACGGGATAGAACATTCCACACTCTGTTCCACAAAATGACTGTTTTGTTTTTCTTGATGATTACATCCTCCTGAGGAGTCCCCGCCTGGAGATCTGAATTAGGAGGGGACTATTTTAACTCCAAAATATTTTATCCAAGAAGACACCATCGTCATATATTCATATACTAGAGCTAGAGCTACATGTCCTCAGGAAAAGTGGCAACTGTAGTTTGCTTTTTACAAATGTCTGTCTAGGTGTGTTTGCGTTTTGATATGTCTGAGTGTGTGTGTTTACCTTCCTTTTTTCCCCTAAGGTAAGTCCTTCCACTCCTGGGATTGGAATGACTCCTTTTCCACTTCCTTAAAATCCATATCCTTCCCTTTCTCCTCCCCGTTTTTCCTCTTTTTCCTGAAGAAGCTGCCAGTGGTGGCGAAAGCTTGTATGTGTGTTTGTGTGTGATTTTATTCGTTTCTATCGACGAGCCGGTCCTTTTGGTAAGTCATCTCTTTTCTATTTTTTATTTTTATAAATGTAGTTTGTTTATTAACTCCACTTTCAGATATAAGGATAACTGTTTACAACTATAATGCATCAAATTTTTAGAGACAGGCATGTTAAATCTAATCAGTCTGATGCAACAGACGTTGTGTTACATTATCATCATCCTGAAATGTTTCTTCTTATGCAGTTTATTCACCTTAGTATGTAAACAAAAACAGCAACAACAACAACAACAAAAACACACCAAATTCTTTGAAATTTACAAAAAGTAAACCAGCAGTATTGATCTCTTAATTTCAACAATACTATTAAATGGATAGATTACTAAAGGAAGGAAGGAAGGAAACTTGGGGTTTAGTGACCCGTCGACGGTGTGTTCATTAGAGATGGAGCTAACGCTCTGATTTTCGGGGAAGGAAATCGGCCACGCCCTTTGAAAGGAACCATCCGGCATTTGCCTGAAGTGATTTAGGGAAATCCTCTTCATACCAGTGTTGCTCTTCCAACTGGACATTCCATTGTTTGAAACTATAATTTTAAAATCAAACTAATTCTGTGTTTCCTCTCAATTTCTTTTTATACTACCTCTTTTCAAACAAGAGATGACATTTCACTAAAAAAATTATTTTTACATGCAGTTATAAATGACTACTAAAGCTTGATTACTTACTACTATGGGGCATCACAGTTTCTTGAGTGGAAACAATCACAGCCTTGTCCCTTGCTGACAACACTACGGCTAAACAAATGAGATGATGATCCCGGCCATTGCGAACAAGCGTGAGCAGTCGAACGCAGTGTGGATCTGTTCTTGGATCCGAAAACTTGTCTACACAAATCCATGAGGAGTAGCTCAAACCTGCCTGTGGTGGGAACATTCTGTCACCTAAAATCCAAACACAAATTAAATTAATATGTAATACTAGAAACATATTCAGTGTATGAATACAAGGACGAAAGTTAAGTATTTCAAGTGATAAACATGTGTATGGAAAATAAAAGAGTGAATTAAAAGCCGCCCAATTAAATTTTAAAAGCATGTACAAAATACTGTCACAGTGATTGAAAAAAGAGAAAAAGAAGAAAATTGGCTCTTTCTCCTACTATAGTTTGCAGTCAGTCCTCAAACAGATTCTCCATTTAGTGCAAACTTTCAAAGCACCCATTTGTGACTCACAAGCGAAGTCGTGGGATAAGTCCACAGGGATATAAAAAAAGGACAAAAATAGGGAAGAACAAGCTTTCACAACAGGGTTCCTTCATCAGGTGGGAGAGAATGGAAGAAAAAAGGAATGGGAACCAAAGGGGAAGATAATTCACAACCTGGGCCATGAGGCGATGTTTAAGGATTTGTTCTGTTCTCATTCCTTTTTTCTTCCCTTCTCTCCCACCTGATGAAGGAACCCTGTTCCAAAAACTTGTTCTTCCCTATTTTCGTCATTTTTTTCCTTCCCTGAGCGACTATCGGTGGTACAGTACAAAGGTAAGTACTGGCCAGCCAATCTATCTCTTTTGAAGTATAATTTATCATCTCTGCAGAGAATTTCCATCATTAATTTATTATTATTACTTTATTTAATTTACTTAAACATTAATTTTCATAATATGGTAAAGTTGTGAATGAAAATAGTATTTTTAAAAATTCTAGCTATTATGTGGGGAAGATATTTTTCAGGTTGATAGTTTTAAGATTCCTGTAAGACACTGGAGTTAATATTAACAGATTCTTTTCACATCACACAAAAAATTCCAAATCTTAAACTTTACTTAAGTATGCAACAGGAGTCACCTGATCCAATGCCGCCAACAACACTCGTATCAGCTGGGACTCCTAAACCACCCACAGTGACAACAGGTGGCCCTGACGGGCTCTGAGGTGCTACACTTGGCAGATATAAACATCCAAAACCCTCGGCTGACATATCAAATTCAACAAAGGGAGGTAGTATGGAACTCCCGTGCACAGTACGAAAATCACGTGGTGTTGTCATCGATACAAGAGTTTTCACACGTGTTAGTGGAACTGGGCCACCGGGCTTGCAATGAGGTGGTCGTAATGGATAAATGCGATCGACGTCATCCATTGCAATGCAGCACAGCGGATCACCAAGTCGAAGAAATTCTCTGAAAGAGTAATTATCAACAGTCTCTTAAAAAGGGAAACAACCTACACAAGAACATTATAAATACATTTCAGAAGGAAAGTTTATTTAAATAATAGTTGTGCATTTGCAAATGAAGTTTTAAATTAACATTACTTTTAAATATAATTATTGTAAAATTCTTACAAACATTAACTGCCGTACTTCCAAAATAGAGCAAAAGTGGTGGATTGTTGATCGTAACTAATTACTGAAATATGTGGCAGAAAATGTCAGTTTTGTCTGGTATCAAACAAAATTAAATGATAAATTGCTAAAAATCACACAGAGGCTGCTCTGAGTCACAGCTAGACATCATAAAAAAGGTTCCTGCCACAGGGACAATATCACCTCTATGTGGTCAGTACTAGTCAATCCTCTTCATATTATTGTTACTCCATCAACAGGGACTTTCCACTCTTATTATGTATTATTATAATTGAAACAACAAAACCCAAACCATTGGTTCTCTCTGAGCTCCACAATGACTATTTTGCACCTCTTTATGTATTTGCCAAAACTGCTAATAACTCTCAGCACTGTCAATGGTCTGGATCTCTCTGTCATAGCAGTTGTCTTATGCCACAGTAACACTCTGAGACCATTACTTCTGGTGGGCAGTACCATTCTCCACAATCTCATATTGTTTACAATGGACTGATTGATGACCTCTTAGTTTGGACTCCTAATCCACATACAGTCAACCAATAATAAGATACTTAATGTTTAACATAGAAATAGTGATAGGTTTTAGCCAGCTTCATAATTTTGTTAACAACTAACCATAATGATTATTAGTAAGCCTAGAATGGTCCAGATGACAGTGTAATCTGTAAAAACCAGTAATCAAAATAAAAATTATAAGCAATCTTGGCTGTTATCTAGGGTTGTGTCCAAGTGGTTTGGCTGACTCCATTATTCGCCGAATCTAACACACTGGCTTCGGATTTGAGATTCGGCGCATAATGGTCGAATACTACCGAATCCCGAATCCAAAGTGTCACGTGGAAATCTTCAGTTATGAATGTTGTAGTTTATTTTGCATAACAGTGCGCTTTCATTTGTGTTATTTACTTTATTTTCCATAGATCCACTGAAAGACGCGATATCATAAAATGAAATAACCGCACTTTGAGTAGTTCTGATAAATGGCACTAGGAGCTGCCACAAGTAACTTTTCCCATCTAATATAAGCAGTGCTACATAAGCTTGCTTAGCAGGCACAAATATAAATACTAAGACTTTTGCGCTCGTAAAAAGAGCCTTTCAAATATAAGCAGCAACAAAAATTAATTTCATCCGTAAATACCAACAATACACAAGGCTTTAGGGATCTTGCACAAGTTGCCTCATTCTGATTTCACATATCGTTTTGTCGAATTTTGTGAAGTGCTGGAGTATGTGAACTGTAATGAACCACTAGGATTTCAAGAAGAAAGTAATTTACTATGTGGAAAAAAGTTCTAATTGTGCACCATCCAGATGGGATGACTTCAATTCTGCAACCACTTGACATCTGTTTCAATTACCGTATATTTCTGCAGATAAGACGATGGCTAAATAATAAAAAAGGTCCCTAAAATCCAAAATTGTCTTATACGATGGTACAAAAAACATTAGATAGGAATTTAGTCTTAAATTGGTAATTTTGCAGATGTGCTGCATAGTGCGGCTTCGACCTCCAAACGATATATATATATATATATATATCGAAGCGGTTAAGTACCGAAACGATATGTATCAAACAGGCGAATGTTATGATTTTTAAGAATATGTTGTAATTTTAAAGGATGTGGTTAGGCAGAAATCTAAGAGTACAGCTATCTAAAATGATATATATCAAATGTACAACTAAATCGATTTAGTGTTTCTGAACCACAGATCTGAGCACTATGCGCCCTCATGTACTAAAAAAAAAACTTCTTGTTTAACCTATACCTACCCTTCTTAGGCATATGCTACAGATAACTTTTTTTAAAGTTAATGTTAGGTTAGGTATAGGACAAGTAAGAATTTTTTTTTTAGTAAGTAAGAATTTTCTTTCAGTTTGTGAGGGCACATAGTGCGCGCTTCTCCTGTTCGGAAATATTCGTTTATTCCATACATATCGTTTCAAAACTTATCGATTCGATATATATCGTTTGGAGGTCGAAGCCTCATTATAGCCACACTATGCAGCACATTTGCAATATTACCCTGATGAAATTTACATCATGGAAAAAAGATTTATGAAAAGAAAGTTTTGCACAATTTTTTAAAAAATATTCACTTTTCGAGCTTTATTAATTTACTGAGTGGACAAGGATACATACGATAACCTATATGGCATATAGCAGGAATAGAATTAATTATTTACAATGTAGCTTGATTTTACAACGTCGCTTGTCAAAAACAATTTCTCAATATATCCAGAGTCACACTGAAATGATTAGAGGATATTTACTTACGGAGCAGTGAAAGGGTTAATATATTTTGGAGCTATACACAACAACTGTGGCTTTCTTCAAAATCCTTTATCTTCTGTCGTCGGGCAATTTCGTATGTTTTCACCCACATAATATGTGCATTGGCACGATTAAATGTCGTCTCGGGGAAAGACATTACTTTTTTTAACTTCACAGTGTAAAAAATAAGAAAAAACCATGTTTCTTCACTATCGGATACAACGTAGTACTGTCCGTCACTCATGGAATGCCCGATATGTCACTATAAAATTATTTAATATTTACACATCTCATTTTTAATAATCTATTTTTTGACTTCAAAAATATCTACTCAGCTTTTGAGGTTTTATTTTTGAGTCTTCCTATTTGAAAGAAGAAATAAAAATGTAATCCTTTCTTTTCATTATTTTTTATTTCATCAAAATGAAACATTTTGTATTACAGTCAAGAAAGTTTCTTATCATCTTTTAGACCATCTAAACAACAAAATACATCAAAATGTTTCATACAAATTTCTTTTTAAGGTTAGGGGGTATTAAAAAATCCTTAAGATTTAAAATAAAAATATAAATGAAATATTAAATTTTACTGTTAATATTGTCATTTGGGATTCACCCCAGAAGGCTTTATCTTCATCACTGGCTGTGATTCTTTTCAAATGCATGTACTTGAGTTGACAGATTATTTGGGTTTGAGATTTGGAAGATTCGATTCGGGTTCGGAATTCGGCACACATTTTATTTAAGTTTCGGTATTCCGATTCGATTAAGTAAAATTGTGATTCGACCCATCCCTACTGTTAAAAAAAAACAACAGTAAAGCAGTCAACAATCTGAAGATTGGTTTGAACACCACATTGCTTTACTGTTATCCTTAATAAATTGATCGAAAAGACCCTCCTCTGCCCCCCCCCCCCTCCCTCCCTCCAAGATATGGACTTGCAACAATAACTGGTAAACTGCAGCAGAGAGGGTGTCAAATACTGTCCAGCAGTGCATTTGATGCTTTTAAAATATCAGGCCTCCACCACTTTAAACCCTTCCACAACAAATTCAAAGCCACTATTGATCACTTTATATTGATTTCTAACAGATAAATGATAATTTGACACTTCATACAATTAAAGAATTATGACTTCTCAAAGCATAAAAGGCAGACAATTCACTCTAACCTGAGATCTCTTGGCTCCAGAGTCTGAGCTGCTAATCGTTCCAACATATACTGAAGTGGAGGATGAAGAGGATGCGTGTCTTCTTCGAGTGCTGCTCGGCCACATGCCAAGAGCTGTCCGGGTAACCCAGCTTCACACATTATCTGCTGGTTTCTTTCTGATCTAACGAGACTCTTTAGTACCTGTCATAAATAACACAAAATATTTCTTTCCACATACTTTCATTATTCACTATGTTGAAATATAATTAAATAATAATGTAATATGCCAAAATTGTGTATAAATAATATATTAATCATCTGTTGAACACTAAATGTCTGTGCTTAATTACACGTAGAAATGAGGAATTCATCTAATAGGTTAGACAGAGTAAACTAGTTAGCATAATTGTGACAACCCATTAAGTAGTTGTTTTTAAGCCTAATTCAGATGAAATTAGTAATTATGTCATTTTTTTCTTCACGAACATGCTTTCAAAAAGCGTAAAATGCAGAAAATGTGTAAATATGTTAACGCAAAAATGGGGGCGAATTAACATTGTGAACATAGGAAATTTGACGGGATCGACTTAATGGTATACATGGCAGGGAAAACTTAACATCTGGGAACATAAAAACGGGGTTTTATAGTATGTGTAACTAAATATTTTTGGTGTCTGTAAGAGAACACACATATATTACTATTTAAAAATGACAGTTGTTTTAAAGTTAACACATTCAAGACTGCCGTCAGAGACCCTGGATGGGGCAGCTGGACTGCTATTGTTAACAAGTTTTTCAAAAATTACAGCTTTCTAACAACGAATGCAATAATTGAGATGGCTGTCTCATTTGTAACAAGAAAAAAAAATAATATTAAATATTAAAATTAGCAGATACACAAAATTATTTAGTAAATCTTGTTTGTATTCCAAAAAAACTTGTATATATGATTCTTAGAGATAATCACCTTCTCCTTCTGAATCAGAATAGTCTATTTCCTCTTGCAGGGCATTGAAGACATCACTCTCGTGTAAGTACGCCATATAGAGAATATGCAGAGTGCGAGCAATGCAGATAGCACACAAAAGCAGTGTAGGACTCAACAGAGAGCAGGAAATACAAAGCCCTTTTGTAGCATACACATAGTTAAAACTCCACTCACTATGTGGCAGCACAATGCAGAGAACCTTCCTCGTTAATTTTACGTGGTTACCAACAGAGAGCAGGTTGTGCAATGGCAGTTATTAAATGTTTAGTATTGTATGAGTCAGACTTGGGCACTGTCCACCTGATAACTACCGCTGAATAAGTCTGGCTCGGCCACTGTCCACAATGTTAATATGATCATAATGCTCATAGTGTGAGTGCTCACAGGTTAAACTTAATAGCATCTTTTAAGGCCCCGAAGCGAACACAGGTGAATGCACATTTGCAAGAAATTTACTTGTACCTGCCAATAGCATTTACAGTGGTGCTAAAGGTAGTTGCGTACAATATGATGTATTAACACAAACAAGCAAGTATTTTTCATATTGCAAGCAAACTGTTACTACATATTTATTTCTCTGGCATCAATTTCATGAAGAAAGTAAATGAAAGACACAACAAAAACAAAACGAGAATGACAGTTCACTTGCATCATCTGTAATTTATTTTGCCAAGATTAGTCTTTTTCCTGTATAATTTTGGGATAAGGAACTGTATAATCTCGTAAGTATCTATAGGATTTGTATTATTCTATAAACTGAAGTAGCTAGAATATCTTTCAGTAAACAACAACAAATAATGCGCATGTGAAAAACAGCGTACTTCAGCAAAGCGATCTTTGATGATTCCTCCTGGAACTCACGACCAGGAGCAAACACTTGTGAATGTGACCAAACAATCGGCACATAGTGTTTACGTCAGAACAAATTCTCATTCACTGTTATGCATTCACTTGTCTTTGCAATCATGCACATGGGAAATTATGAGAGATCACATGACTTATGAAAGCACGCAGTTTTTAAACCTTTAACTAAAATTCCAGAAAGTTGCAAAAATTCCTTGGTTTTTTCCTGAAACTAAAAAATTCCTTTATACTTTTGGTTTTCTTGGTTTCCAGGTTAAGTGACCACCCTGATATATACCTTAAGTATTTCCTTTAATTAATTTTGTACTATCACAAACACTGAGCAGGCTTTGACACCAACAATACATTTCTAATTATGCGAAGTGAAGAGGCCCATCTTTGCATGCTCATGCCAGCAACTGAGAAGTGTTAGCAGGGAGTTGTAGGGGGAACGCTTTGCTGTCAGTGCCCCAGGCAAGTAGTGTGAGTACTCTCGGATGCACGTACTCATATTAATGTGTTTGCCCAGCCCATAGACACATAATGGACAGTGTTTGCTGTGGTGTGTAAGGGATACTTCAAAGTTAAGTCTGAAAAATTAGAAATATGAATCGTTGGAATATCCAGTCTGTCAGATTTGGCATTCTTTGATTTATATCTATTCCTAAATCTAAAATAAATAAGTAAAAATAACAGAAGAAGGAACTGCAATTGAAAACTGTTTTGAGTCATTTTATGAGGTTATGACAGCTGTAGTTGTGTATTTTGCATACATTCTATATCAACACTGGAAGGTAGATATCTATTTTTACCTACTGGAGAAAATATGTATTAAAGTATATTGACCTACATACAGTCCTACCTCAAAAAGTAAGTGATTTTTTACCTAAAGAATGCACACTTAACTGTAGAGCCGCGAAAATTTCTTATTGCCCTCATATTTTGTCCTTTGCACAAGACAACGTACATTCCTGCAGATAAGTAATGCGTGGCTTCAATTTCACAGGAGTATCACTCATGTGGATGAAGATGAGTTTAGACTAAAGAGAATTATGTGTCTCTTCAAAACACAAGCACTCTAAAACTGGGAAATGCCTGTTATAGATAGATGATAACCTCTTCATCCATCCGTACACCACTAGGAAATTTTTTTTTAATTACAGAGCAACATCAGAGAATGCTTACCTCTGAAGCATACATCTGCATTGTCAGTGACAGTTGGGCGCAGTCTTGGTGGTGTATTGATGGCAGCAGATGAAGCATGGCTACAACCACACCAGGGTGCACAATAATGGGGTCTGGGGCAGGCGGATTCAAGTTCAGAGAATTCACCACAGCACGCCGAGCTGACACTGGCGACTCTGGAGGACGATTTGACTGCAAACAGAATTCAATCAGGTCCACATTAGTCCACTGATACACAAACATTTATGCAACCTGCGATTATACACAATCAGTTTTGTCTCATTCAACATATATACACTTATTCATTGTTTGATTACTGCTAAAAATGTGTAAAAATGATTTTCTTATCATGGAAGTAGTGTTAGAACTGTGAACATACAGAATGGAACACAAAATATTGCTAAATAAAGTGGATGCACAATAAATCATAGGAGTAGCAAATAAGTAGTTCCATCTCACCTGAAAAATGGAGTGAAACAGATGGAGACCGATCAAACAAAATTCAACTACATTAGAAATCTCATGTCTAATGAAGAGCACACAAATACTGTTGTCCTACAAGGTAGTGTGCTACATGTCATACTCTTCTTGGTATGTATCAATGATTTTTGCTCAGAAAATCAAACACAGTGAAACGGCAACATTCTAATTATTACGTGCAATAAAGGACATTGCTGAAGTTACACTTATGCATGTATGCAGGTGGCAAGAAGCCAACACATCTTCATTTGTGTGGTAATTATTTCCATATTATTAAGAAGAACATTTTTGTTTCATCTATGCAATTACAATAACGTATGATCTATCGTCACCAGATGTGTCATTTTATTCAATATACAACACTTTCAGTGGTGAAAATTAAACCTTAGAGTGATACAAATACATTTGCTAGTGCTGCATTTGGGTGTGAAAATATAAACAAAAATGCACAGAGCTACAAGAAAGTGCAAATTAGAACAAAAAGCATTGGGGCAGAAAGAGAAAACTACCATGAAAGGTCAAGAAATGAGGACTTCGTGTTGTGCTGAACTTCTACCACTAAAGATGTTTGATAATTAATAAAACAAAACCCATCTCATGACAAAAAATCACATCTTACTGCACTTGTGCACACAGAGCAAAAACACACTTTGTAAATAACATCGGTATTACTTTCCACATAATCAGAAAACTCAACAGTCACTCTCTGAAAGTAAAGGTGAGCTAACAGAATGTGCCTCAAGAGCACAATTTCAAGGAATGCATGTCAACTCATGATTAAAGTGGACTGAGCATATTATTATCCTTGGGAACTGAATAGCTTCAGCATGCTATGCAATTCAAATAAACTCAGTTCAGAGTTTCTCATGCACTAGAACTAAATGTATGTCAATTCTGTAATTAATAGTACCAATATTCTGGAGAACAAATTTGGAGAACGTACAAAATTTAAGTTACCTGACAGTGCAGTTCATATTATAACAAAACGTAACAAGGAAACTCACTGCACTGAGCTGTTTAAACCTGTGGGACTTGTGAATATATTTTGCAAACAGTGATCCACATTAAGAAACATCAACCAATAGCAAGAAACAGGTCTCTACAGGAACACTGAGCCATAATTTACATCTCAGTAGAAAAAAAAAAAAAAAAAAATAAATAAAATAAAAAAAAAATAAAAATAAAAACCACCACCCAAAAATAATATGCTAAAATGAACAACAAACCTACTCAAGTGACATACATGCCTGCAAGAATGCTCTAAAATCATTTGTTAAGGAAATGTTTTTACCCGAATGAATGAAATGAATTGTGAATTACATTCACAGTTATCGTGTGATTATATACAGACCCTACAGGTGGAATAAGATCATAAGATACTGTCAAATCATTTTCTTTCATTTTAGTACACTAACCCCAATATGTACAGTCAGACAAATTGCTGGGGGAACACCACATAACACACAAAAGAAAAATAATGGCTTTCAATTAATTTCAAACAATGCTTTCATGTGGAATGCCAGAAAGGAAATAACTACAATCTCAATTTTGTTGGTGGCAAGCTGTGAAAAACATACACTATGACGGAGTCAACACAAGATAGCACGTATTTTTATGTAATGTGAATTGTTATATCTCGTTATAAGTCTAAAACGGGTCTTTAGTTATAATTATTGTACTCAGTCAAACTTTCACAATGCTTGTGTCAGTACCAAAATGTGACTCTCAAACAATCACACATATGTACGAAAAACAAGTTTGAGGCCTATTTTGCATTTGTAATCAACTGTTAAAATAGGCCTAAATAATAGTTAACTGAAGACAGTGCAGGAAGTATTTAATCGTGTGGGTAACATGAGATTAAATAACTACATATTGCATAAGGTGAAATTTTCATGCAATATTTTCTTTGACAACAGGTTATATGAAAGTGGTATAATATCCAAAAAATGAGTAAAGATGATCAAGAAATAAGTCGTCTTGTTTCATTATGAAATAATTTTGACAAAAATGGAAAATCAACTTTGAATCACAGTTAGGCTGCAAGTCTGTAACAATTTACACCTGTGTGTGTGTGTGTGTGTGTGTGTGTGTGTGTGTGTGTGTGTGTGTGTGTGTTTTTCTGTACCTCTGACTGATGTCTTCGATGTGTCGGAGATTTGAAGGTCACAGCCGACATCAAGTTAGGTTTCTCAAATGCATCGAGAGCCACATCATACAGCATCCGAAGAACTAAGCACGCATATGACAGCTGTACTGGAATGTGATCTGGAATGCTTAAAATGAACACAAGCAACATTATGTAAAAATAATAATTTAGCTATGTAATGAAAAAATTGTGCAAATCTAGTGGGTATGTAAATAACCTGTGATACAGCTCTATTGTGAATACTAGCAATTACCTTGGCTCAAGAACATTCCCTGTAAATAAATTATGGAATGTATTTTCCTCTTTGGATAGAAGTGTATCATCACACTCTTCTAATTGTTGCTGACTAGAAAAACAGCCCAAAAGCCTTAATGTATCACAGAGACTTGTTAAGCATATCTGAAATGAAATGAGGACACTTTTTAATTGAGTACTTTGATTATTTTAGTGCATATTGATACAAGTTAAAATAATAAACAATTTCTATGTCCTGTGGTGCCTTAGTGATACATCACCATTAACATTAATAAATAAATTTTTATACGGGAATAATGATAGATTTAGAAATTAGAACCACTGCTGAATGCAGAACAGCAGTGTTTACATACTTTCAGACAACAGAATAAATATTATAACAACCAAAATGTTGGTAAACCATTAAATTATAATTTGTGTTTGCATCTGTGTAAATGGATGGGTTGTGTATTTGATTACCTTCTTTTTCTTCCCCCCAAGGTAAGTCTTTCCTCTCCCGTCCCTTAAAACCCTCATCATTTCCTTTTCCCTCTCCTTCCCTTCTGCCTGACGAAGCAGCTAGGCTGCGAAAGCTTGTGTGTGTGTGTGTGTGTGTGTGTGTGTGTGTGTGTGTGTGTGTGTGTGTCTGTGTGTTTATTTGTTGCTATCACTGCCGGTGCTCCTTCGCCTGGCAAGTGGACTCCATCTATTTTTTACGTATATCTTTCCTGTTAGGAATTTTTCCTCTATAATATATTATTTGGAAGCAGACTTTCCAGGTGGGAAAAATAGGTATAAAATAAAGATATTTGACTTACCTAAAGTACAGGCTCATCGACAGAAACATAAAACACACACTAACATTCGAGCTTTCGCCACCACTGGTGGCTTCTTCGGAAAAAAATGGAAGGAAGGAGAGGAGAAAGGGAAGGATACGGGTTTTAATGAAGTGGAAAAGGAGCCATTCCAATCCCAGGAGTGGAAGGACTTACCTTAGGGGACAAAAAGGAAGGTAAACAAATACACACACTCACACATATCCACATGCAAACACACCTAGGCCTGCCTAGGTGTGTTTGCATGTGGATATGTGTGAGTGTGTGTGTATTTGTTTACCTTAAAAAAAAAAAGGAAAAGTAGAATTCTAGAAACCAGATGGTGCACAATGCTGTGCATCATGGAGGGTCTGGAACTTTCACAATAACCTAAATGGCTTTCTAGTGTTTCCCAAGATAACAACATTTTGTCTTTGAATTATGCAAATTTGTTTCCATACTTCAGTCAAGTCCTAGTGCTGACTTAGTAGCAAGAGCTTCATATCTCAATAATGCAAATGGAATGCAATGGCCATCGGTTGGGGGCCCACAGCAGTCAGTCGGCGGTTGGGAGCCCACAGCAGTCAGTCTGCGGTGGGAGCCCACAGCAGTCAGTCTGCGGGTGGGAGCCCACAGCAGTCAGTCTGCGGGTGGGAGCCCACAGCAGTCAGTCTGCGGGTGGGAGCCCACAGCAGTCAGTCTGCGGGTGGGAGCCCACAGCAGTCAGTCTGCGGGTGGGAGCCCACAGCAGTCAGTCTGCGGGTGGGAGCCCACAGCAGTCAGTCTGCGGGTGGGAGCCCACAGCAGTCAGTCTGCGGGTGGGAGCCCACAGCAGTCAGTCTGCGGTGGGAGCCCACAGCAGTCAGTCTGCGGTGGGAGCCCACAGCAGTCAGTCTGCGGTGGGAGCCCACAGCAGTCAGTCTGCGGTGGGAGCCCACAGCAGTCAGTCTGCGGGTGGGAGCCCACAGCAGTCAGTCTGCGGGTGGGAGCCCACAGCAGTCAGTCTGCGGGTGGGAGCCCACAGCAGTCAGTCTGCGGGTGGGAGCCCACAGCAGTCAGTCTGCGGTGGGAGCCCACAGCAGTCAGTCTGCGGTGGGAGCCCACAGCAGTCAGTCGGCGGTTGGGAGACCACAGCAGTCAGTCGGCGGTTGGGAGACCACAGCAGTCAGTCTGCGGTGGGAGCCCACAGCAGTCAGTCTGCGGGTGGGAGCCCACAGCAGTCAGTCTGCGGGTGGGAGCCCACAGCAGTCAGTCTGCGGGTGGGAGCCCACAGCAGTCAGTCTGCGGGTGGGAGCCCACAGCAGTCAGTCTGCGGGTGGGAGCCCACAGCAGTCAGTCTGCGGGTGGGAGCCCACAGCAGTCAGTCTGCGGGTGGGAGCCCACAGCAGTCAGTCTGCGGGTGGGAGCCCACAGCAGTCAGTCTGCGGGTGGGAGCCCACAGCAGTCAGTCTGCGGGTGGGAGCCCACAGCAGTCAGTCTGCGGGTGGGAGCCCACAGCAGTCAGTCTGCGGGTGGGAGCCCACAGCAGTCAGTCTGCGGGTGGGAGCCCACAGCAGTCAGTCTGCGGTGGGAGCCCACAGCAGTCAGTCTGCGGGTGGGAGCCCACAGCAGTCAGTCGGCGGTTGGGAGCCCACAGCAGTCAGTCTGCGGGTGGGAGCCCACAGCAGTCAGTCTGCGGGTGGGAGCCCACAGCAGTCAGTCTGCGGGTGGGAGCCCACAGCAGTCAGTCTGCGGGTGGGAGCCCACAGCAGTCAGTCTGCGGTGGGAGCCCACAGCAGTCAGTCTGCGGTGGGAGCTCTCAGCAGTAGTGAGCCTGAGGGCACAGCATCAAGAAGTAGTGGCAGACTTGTGCTACTGTATTCTGGCCAAATATTTGTTTCACTTGACGCAGAAGACCAATCTATGTACAATGGCCTCGGTGAACGTGCAGATGCAATGGTAACACTTATACAGTCTGCATATGGAGCTACATAGAAGCTACTGGAAACCGCTGTTACAATGTCGGCTCACAAACTGCATAAAGATGAAATCTGAGCTGTATACACTGTGCCGCCATCTCACCAATGGTCCACATTAATATCAGGTCATAATATTTATTGTTGCCGTTTATAAACTGGCCATTGAGAGATTTAACTTGTGTTTTAAATGTTTTTTCAATAGAGGTTACATTTCTGTTAAAAGTAGTGTGTACGTAACCCTAATTTATCCCAAGTCAGATAACCTAATAGGGATCCTCTCCTGTAAGGAAATATTAACCGAGTAATCCTTTTCTCTCTCTCTCTCTCTCTCTCTCTCTCTCTCTCTCTCTCTCTCTCTCTCTCTGTTTTTTTTTTTTTTTCTTTTTTTTTTTTTTACAGCAGCAGTCAAGTTTAATAATGTAAATTTTTTGGAGAATCTTCTTAGTACAATATACAGTGCTGCAACTATAAATTTCATTGCTCTTACACAATAGTACTGGTAGGAATAAGTTACTGTTTTGCCACATAACTAATTTAAATCAGTTCATATAATTGAAATAGTTCAGACACGAACTTTCTATGTTCCTATAAATTGTCAGTATGGTTTGAGTGACCTCATTCTAGATTCCAGGCTAGTTAACTGTAACAGAATCATTAATGAAGTATTTTATCCATTTCAGCAACTGTTCAGCTTATAAAGTAATAAAATGCAGCAACCAGTTGCTTGTGAGTATTTATTTTTAACGACCAGTTTCAAGCGCTAGAGTGCCCTTCTTCTGGTCTATTTTAGTATTGTTGCTCAATAAATAATAAATGTACATGCTAGAAGGAGAATCAATGTTAAGCTGATTCTCCTACTAGCATGTACATTCATTAAGCAACAATACTAAAATAGACCAGAAGAAGGGCACTCAAGCACCCAAAACCGGTCGTTAAAAATAAATAATCAAAAGCAACTGGTTGCTGCATTTTATTACTTTATAATCATTAATTTCATGGTAGGGAGAAAGATTTCATTATTTTCAACAAAGTGATGCATACTAGTCAGTGTTCTTTAAGTAGAGTTTTTGAATAGAGGTCATAATCGTAACCAATTTCTTTCTTGAAACTTCCTGGCAGATTCAAATTGTGTGCCGGAACCGGGACTCGAACCTGGGACCTTTGCCTTTCGCAGGCAAGTGCACTACCGACTGTGCTATCCCGACACGACTTACGATGCCACCTCACAACTTTACTTCCGCCAGTACCTCGTCTCCTACTTTCCAAACTTCACAGAAGCTCTCCTGCAAACACGCAAGACTAGCACTCCTGGAAGAAAGGATATAGTGGAGACATGGCTTAGCTACAGCCTAAGGGATGTTTCCAGAATGAAACTTTCACTTTGCAGCGGAGTGTGCGCTGATATGAAACTTCCTGGCAGATTAAAATTGTGTGGCGGAACCAGGAGTTTTGTTGTTATATTCTTTGATTGCGCTGTTATTGTTAGCCTTGATTGTTTTGCTGTGACATGGATTACTACTTTCGGACTTAATGTTGGATTTCTCTCAGGCTTATAATCACTGCATCTGAATTTTAAAAAAATGCTTTCTGTTTTTGATGCTTATATGCTCATTATTATCAGCCTGTGAACTTTGCCCATTTTAACCTAGTAGGTAAACTTTTATTTATGGAAACACTGGCATATTTTGCCAATGTTTGCTATGATCTTTAAACGCTCTTCGAAAAACATCAATCACATAGAATGAGGGGAATAATATATTGTGTTCACCCAAAATAAATATTTAATGCTGTGCGTGCTGTATTCTTGACAGGTTCTTTTATGACCCCTTGTCCGGTCAGTGAATTATCCTCAAAAATGAACATTTCGTTGCCAATGTTACGGCAACGCCGTCGCTGGCGTACGTAAAATTTCTTTTGTTTCAAGGCGGATTTGTGTTCCATCTGTTTTTATGCCACTTGGCCTGACGTTTGTAAAAATGGCACTTATTCGGAGAGGTGGGCACAACAAAAGGACACCGAGCAGGAGGGGGGGGGGGGGAGGCGGCAGGAAGGAGAAAGTTTCTGTCCTGAAGTCAAAGATCCAGCACTGAAAAACACTTGAAAATGCAGAGCATAAATGAGCCTTACCACCATTTCTTTGTGTATGAAAAATAAGAGAAGTTTGGATAAAAAAGGAAAAGTCAACTACTCGGTTTCACAAAGAAATCTCCAGTTAGAGAGAACAATAAAATCCCCCTGCTCGAATAAAACGTAAAACGGTATCTGCCATTTTGGCATCGTCACCTAAAATTTCCGATAAAACAGCAGGGAGGTTAAAATGTCTCCGCAAGGCGGCTAAAAGGGGGCAGTCCAACAATATGTGGACGACTGTCAAATTGGAGCCACACCGACATTGAGCTGGGTCCTCACCCCGAAGGAGATGTCCATGGGTGAGCCACGTATGCCCAATGCGGAGGCGACACAAGACCACTGAGTCCCGTCGTGAACCACGCATGGAGGAACGCCATGCAGCCGTAGTCTCCTTTACCACCCGGAGCTGTTGGGCGTGCTCAGGCTACCCCACTCAGTATCCCAAAGCTGACGTACTCACTGGCGCAACAATGAACGGAGATCAGAAGCCAGGAGGCCGATCTCTAGACAGGACATACCTACAGCCTGTTTGGCAAGCCTGTCAACACGTTCATTGCCCGGGATACCAACATGACCCGGAGACCAGATGAACTCCACCGATCGCCCGGACCGTGTAACGGCATAAAGTGTCTCCTGAATGGCCAACACCAGGGTAGACTGCGGGTAACACTGCTCCAGAGCTCAGAGGCTGCTCAGGGAGTCGCTGCAAACAACAAAAGACTCTCCTGAGCAAGACCAGATATGCAAGAGAGCTCTGTGAATGGCCACCAGCTCTGCAGTGTAAACACTGCAGCCATTCGGCAGAGAGTGCTGTTCCACATGGTCACCATGAGTATACGCAAATCCCACACAGCCATCAACCATGGAACCATCTGTGTAGATCAGGTCATAACCACGGAACTCCGCTATGACAGCCGAGAACTGACGGCGGACAGAAGTGCATCACTCTGTTCTTGGTGGCAGAAAACTGAAAGCCATGATTTAGGGCCCAGGTCTGTGCCTTCCGAATAGCACCTTGCAACCTACGCTCAGCAACCTGGGTGCTGCAGGAACTAAAAAAGATACAAAAGTCGTCAGTGTAAAGAGAAGGGGAGACCGACGATCCAACTGCTGTCGCTAGACCATTTATGGCAACTAAAAATAATGGAACGCTTAATACCGAGCCCTGAGGTACGCCATTCTCCTGGATGTGAGAGGCGCTCAGGGAGGCACCAATTTGAACACGAAAGGTACGGACAGCTAAAAAATTCTGGATAAAAATCGGTAGGGGGCCCCGGAGGCCCCAGTCATATAAAGTGTTGAGGATGTGGCGTCACCAGGTGGTATCATATGCTTTGTGCATATCAAAGAAGACGGCTACAAGATGATGGCGCCTGGCAAAGGCTGTGCGGATTGCAGACTCGAGGTACACCAGATTATCGGTGGTAGATCGACCCTGGCGAAAACCGCCCTGGCATGGAGCCAATAATCCCCGAGTCTCAAGAATCCAACACAACCGACGACTGACCATCCGCTCCAACAGTTTGCATGGCACGTTAGTCAGGTTAATGGGCCTATAGCTATCCAAGGAAAGAGGATGTTTGTCGGGCTTAAGCACTGGAATGATGATACTCTCCCGCCACTGTGACAGGAAAACACCATCACACCAAATGCGGTTATAGACCGCAAGCAGGTTACGCCGACTATCTGCTGAGAGATGTTTCAGCATTTGACTATGGATGCTATCAGGCCCTGGCGCCGTGTCAGGACATTGTTGAAGAGCACTGAGGAGCTCCCACTCAGTAAAGGGAGTGTTGTAAGATTCAGAGCGGCGGGTACGAAAGGAGAGAGACTGGCATTCTACCCTCTCCTTTAATGCACGGAAGGCCGGTGGATAATTTGCAGAGGCAAAGGCACGAGCATAATGCTCGGCAAACATCTCTGCAAGAGTGGCCGGGTCCGTACATAGGACTCCATTTGAGGAGATCCCAGGGATTCCCGCTGGTGTCTGTAATCCCTGTAGCCGCCTGATCTTACTCCAGACCTGCGAGGCTGAGGTACCTGTCCCAATAGTGGAAACATACCTCTCCCAGCACTCCTGTTTCCATCTTCTTATTAACTGGCAAGCACGAGCGCGAAGCCTTTTAAAATTAATGAGGTGCTCCTGAGAGGGGTGCCATTTGTATCGCTGTAAGGCCCGCCTGCGGTCTTTAAAGGCCTCAGCGACCTCCGACGACCACCACAGCACTGTCTTACGCTGTGGGCACCCTGACGTACGCGGAATGGTAGCATTCGCAGCAGATATAATGGAATGTTTGGCGCTCTCGACCACCACATCGATTTCCTCGAGTGGGGGAGGGCCAACGATGGCAGCAAAGGTGTAGCCTTCCCAGTGAGCCCTATGAAGAGCCCACCGAGGAGAGCGTGCTGGGGACTGACGTTGTGGGAGTGACAAAAAGATCGGAAAATGGTCACTGCCACACAAGTCATCATGGACACTCCAATGGATGGATGGCGGAAGACTGTGGCTGCATATCGACAGATCAATGGCCGAGAATGTGCCGTATGCCACACTGAAATGTGTGGGGGCACCTGTATTCAAGAGGCAGAGGTCGAGCTGAGAAAGCAGGTCCTCGACAACTCTGCCACGGCCAGAGATCGTAGAACCACCCCACAGGGGATTGTGGGCATTTAAGTCCCCCAATAGCAAAAAAGGTGGCGGGAGTTGTGAAATAAGTGCACAGCCAAGACAGCCGTAGAGACATCGCCATCAGGAGGGAGGTAGAGACTGCAGACAGTAATCTCTTGTGTTGTCCTTACCCTAACGGCCACCGCTTCCAACAGTGTCTGAAGGGGCACAGGTTCACTATATACAGAGGTAAGGACATACACACACACTCCACCTGACGCCCTGTTATACACGCTAACGATTGCAGAAGTATCCCCTATAGCCCCGAAGGGCAGGGGTCCGCATTGCCGGAAACCAGGTTTCCTGCAGGGCAATGCAGAGAGCAGGTGTAACGCTCAGAAGTTGTCTTAGCTCAGCCAGGTGGGTGAAAAAACCGCCGCAGTTCCATTGGAGGATGACAGAATCTGACAGCTGGGAAGGCATGAATGAAAAAAAAAGTTAGGAATCACACCTCGACATCTTTTGTTGCCACCGGTAGCGATGCATCAGCTTCGATGTCCATTGCGTCTGGGTGGAAAATTATACCTTGGACCATATTTAGCGACTTGTGTGGTGTGATGCTCACAGGGATATCACCCAGCTTGCCGCAAGCAAGTAACACCCGCGACTGAGCCGGGGAAGCTGCTTCTATGAGCACTGCGCCGCTTCGCATCTTGGACAATCCCGGAACTTCGCCGTACTTGTCCTCAAGATGTTCCACAAAGAAAAGAGGCTTTGTAGATGTAAACGACTCACCATCCGTGCGGCTGCATACAAGGAATTTGGGAGAGTATGGCTCATTCGCAGATCTAGCCCGACGTTCCTCCCACGGTGTAGGCAGGGAAGGGAACGAACGGAGGTTATATCCAGCAGCATTATAATCTCCTCTTCCACGCTTAGAGACGCCATTTTCGCAACCGGCCACGCTTTTATTTGCTCGTTTCATTGTTGTCCCACGAGCAGCTAGGGAAAAGAGGTCCACCCAGGCAGAGCCCCGCTTGCCTGGGGAAGCCTTATACAACTGAGGTGTGGCAGGTTCCTCAGAGGTTGCTCGCTAGCGGCTGTTCAACCTCAACAGCCATGCATCTCCTCGGCACGTAGCACACCTTGAGATTGAGGGTTTTTTTTTATAGAGGTTTGTACCGCCCTCGCGACCCGGGCGATTAAGCCAAGATCCTGCACGCACAGAGCTTGCGGTGTAGCGGACTGTTGGCGCGACACAGCCCACGGCTCAGGACCCCGGGTTCGCCAAGCCCGTACTCAGCAAATGAATGCTGAGCCCCTGAGGGGTGAAATGTGGCACCTCACCATATATTTGATTAGAAAAGTTGCTTGTCTTCTCTCCACTGCAATGCAAAATTGTATCCACACTGAATGCTAGCACTGCTGTTGCTTATCGCATGTGTGTGTGTTTGAACATAACTGCAACGCCGCGCCGTAACTAACGTTTAAACCCAGTAGCAGGAAATTACTTTAATCCTTTCTTCTCCAGATATAGTCTTTGTAACATGCCGATACCGGTGCGGGTAATATGGTGGTACTGAATTGAATAATACCCAACTTAATAATGGAAGGTCCAGGTTGGAATTAATAATATAGTAAGGACAGTTTACAACTCACCACAAAGACATAGCGATGAGCTGCGACAGGCACATACAAAAGACACACACATACTACGCTTTCAGCTATCGGCCATGGCCTTCTTCAGAAAGTAGAACACTCATGCAATCACACAACACAGTCATACAACCATCACCTCCAGTTGCTGCACTTCAAATCATGCTCTGCGGCGAGTAAATCATGGACTGGAGGGGAGGGGAGAGGGGATAGGAAGGTTACATCACAGTGGTGGGGATGTGTTAGATGGGAATAAAGAGATGCAGCTTAGGAGTGGATTGGGGAGATGGGTGAGGAGAGAAAAATAAAATAAATACACAAGACCATCCGAGAGAGCGCGAGCTTGCACGCGCTCATACACACACACACACACACACACACACACACACACACACACACAATCGCACATTCACGCACCACTCAAAATAGGCGAGTTTTTGGATAGAGGGGTAGGAACTGTAAGATATGGGAAAAAAAGGGAAATTATAATAGTTGAGACCTGGATGATTTCTGGATCGGAGAATGTATTGTAAGGATAACTCCCATCTGTGCAGTTCAGAAAATCTGGTGGTGGATGGGAAGATCCAGATGGCCCAGGTTGTGAAGCAGCCATTGAAATCAAGCATGTGCTCCACTGCATGCTGTGCCACAGGGTGGTCCACCTTGCTTTTGGCCACAGTTTGGCGGTGACCATTCATCCTAATGGATAGCTGGTTGGTGGTCATGCCAATGACACAGTGATTGCAGCACAGTTGGTAAATTACATGGCTGCTTTCATAGGTGGCCCGGCCTCTGACAGGGTAGGATAAGCCTATGACAGGACTGGAATAGCAAGTGCTGGGTGAGTGGATTGGACAGGTCTTACAGCGGAGTCTTCCACAAGGATATGATCCCTGTGGCAGTGAGTTGGGTTTCGGGGTGGCATAAGGATGAACTAGGATGATGTAGAGGTTGGGAGGGTGACGAACACCACTTTAGGAGGGGTGTGAAGGATCTTGGGCAGCATGTCTCTCATTTCTAGGCACGAGGATAGAAAATCAAAACCTTGGCGAAGGATGCAGTTTAGTTATTCGAGTCCAGGGTAGTATTGGGTGACAAGGGGAGCACTCTTTTGTGGATGGTTACTGCTGTTAGGAGGATGATTTGGGGTGTGTGAGGATATGGGAGATCTGTTTGCGGACTAGATCTGTGGGTAGTTTCCTCAGCATATTCAGAAAGTGAGTTCTTGTCACTGCAGATATGGCATCCACGGGTGGCCAGGCTGTAAGGAAGGGATTTTTTATGTGGAGGGGATGGCAACTGTCCAACTGTAGGTATTGTTGGTGGTTGGTAGGTTTAATATGGACGGAAGTGTGGATGGAGCTATCAGTGAGGTGAGGTTGACATCCAGGAATGTGGTATGGTATGTTGAGAAAGACCAGGTGAAGTGGATGGGGGAGAAGGAATTGAGGTTCTGAAGAAAGGAGGATAGGGTGTCCTGGCCCTGAGTTCAGATCATGAAAATACCATCAATGTACCTGCACATGCATGTGTGTGTGTGTGTGTGTGTGTGTGTGTGTGTGTGTGTCCGCAGTCTTGTGTACTTGCAGTGTGAACACAATTTTTAGTATATTTATTTTATTTTATTTTTCTCCCCTCACCCGCCTCCCCACTCCATTCCTAAGCTGTATCTCGTTATTCCCATCTAACCCATCCCCACCACCATGACGTAACCTTCCTATCCACTCTCATCTCCCCTCCCCTCCCCCCCTCCCCCCCTCCCCTCCCCGCCCGTCCCTGATTTACTCGCCGCAGAGCGTGATTCGAAGTGCGGCAGCTGGAGGTGATGGTTGTATGACTGTGTTGTGTTCCTGTGTGATTGCGTGAGTGCTCTATTTTCTGAAGAAGGCCATGGCCAATAGCTGAATGTGTTGTATGTGTGTGTCTTTTGTATGTGCCTGTCGCAGCTCGTCGCCACGTCTTTGCGGTGAGTTGTAAACTGTCCTCACTATATTATTTACATAAACAATGCAACTGTTCAAATGCACCATCCGCGCTGGCATAGAAACTGCCGGAAAGATACCACATTTCTGACCAGCTAATGCAGCGCACAATAAAAAGGTATTGTTATCCGCTATCTTGAAATATGACGACCATAATACCTCTTTTAACACCACAATGAAGAAATATTATGAATATTTGATAATGTTTCTTTGTCAAATATTTCATCGAAGATATTATCATGTAATACCGGCCAGAAGGGATCGGTTTTTTTAAAGTGAAGTAATACCCACCTGCTGTATTTTGTTGCTGCAGATGGAGTAATACCAACCTAAATTCGAGTAATCGGCACCCCCCAGTTTTTCGTTCACAAATTCAGAAAAAAATATGCGCGGATTACCCCAGTATATACAGTACCCCATACCAAATATGTCTACTTACAAATGCTAGTCACAAACAATGTATAGCTCAGATATCTTTTTCTGATGAATTTAAGCTGTATGAATGTTATTGCCTGTTCTACATGTCTGTCTGTGCCTCAGAGATTGTCTTTATGCGAGTTGCTACTTATCCTCTACTGATGTACCGATGGTAGTAATAAATTCAAAATATCAAGCCACTATATCTTCCAAACCTTTGTGTTCATAAGGCAGTACAGACTTACTTATGCCATGTTGTTATGAAGCATATGCAGAATCAGTTCTTGCCATTATTAATTTATTTCAAGTACATGTAAGTAGATGGACAATACTTCATAGGCAAGGTAATTTTTCTCAAAGAACAAATGTATAGCCAAATCGAAATTTTTAATCCACCAATTTTTATTTTAAAAATGGTTAGTTAATTAGGGACTATATTGTGTCAATAAATTGCTTTCAGAGCAAAATTTCCATCTCATGCCACAGCATCCACAGCAATGAAAATTATTGATAAAAATTAGGGAGTTCACAAGTGGGTTTGTTAGAGGCACAAGATTATGTTCAAATATTTGTAGAACTTATGGGACTTAACTATGGGGTCATCAGTCCCTAAGCTTACAAACTACTTATGAACTAGCTAATACTAAGGACGGCACAAATATCCATGCCCGAGGGGGATTCGAACCCCCGACCGTAGTGGTCGTGCAGACCGTGACTGAAGCGCCTCAGTCCCCACGGCCACCGTGGCCGGCGCACAAGATTATGTTTTAACAGTAAAAAAAGTAAGAGAAATATTCAATGTGTCAAGTCACATGGACAGAAAGCACAAAAAGTAGCCAAGAAACCACAATTCCAATAACAGGAAGTTTATTTCAAACAAATCCATAATTCTGTTACACAATCAGGCTAAAAAGAATTGGGCATACGTAAAGCTACTACCAAATAAATACCTGGTTAAATTACATACCTCATTATGGAAAAATTTGGCATTTGCAGGTTCAAACCTCATGGCAACAGTAACTGTGTTAAAGACCATGTGCAGCAATTGCAACACCTGGGTGTAAGGTATGCTTTCCCAAGTTTGAGACGGCTGTCCAGACAAGCAGCCTTCCATCGATACCAAAACACTCATTACATACACGAAGCCACCGACTTTGCGAAATACTGTGCGGCAACGGTGGCTTTCACGCAGGCAAATCAGCAAGGACTGTAAAAAACGAATGCAGTAATAAATTAACTCTGTTAATAATAAATTATGTCACAGTTTAAAGACATCAGAAACTTCATGTTCATTTACAACTATATAAACTCTGCTTATGATGGAAGAGTAGATTTAGTGGGCCCCACGACAATAGACTACCAGCACAAGATACTGATTTATTCCTGCTGTGACATTACAGATACAGCGGGAAGCTGATTGTTTCCATGTGAAAGGTGGGTTTTGCCAGGCTGTTGGGTTCTCCGGCTGACCAGCTAACAGTTTGGACCTAGTGAATGAGATACAGAGATACAGGTAGTCAGGGTTTTCCTAATGTGCTCGGAAACTGGAAGCGACGCTCTTGGTTGAGCGAGGGCAGCTATTCCAGATTGCAACTGAAATACAATATAGCCACAAACATTATTCTAAAAATCCATATAAAACCAGGGAATGATCATACGGCAAATATAATTACATGAATGGCTTCAAGAGACTTGGGAGAATCAAATGTCATAATTACAATTTCAATATCCCTTACAGATAAAAAGCCAATAAATCTAGTACTATAATAATATCATAAGACTTATATTTATAATTATTCATACATAGTGTTTATCAGTAACAGTTTAAGAAGCAAATGGGTAGCACTGTACCATGCTACCTATCTTAAAAGACGTACCATGTCATTGCCGTATTCTTTCAATGAACTCTATTTTACTCTCTTGTTCTGCTTTTCGTTGAGGTAATAATATTCTTGTGTCAGAACACAGAAACACAAAACATGAACCCAGGAAAATGCATTACATTTATATATTATATTTAATATTCTCAGTAACATACATTTTTAATGTTGTATACTGTCACTTAAATATTTCATGGACGACTAAAAATAGTAGATATGCAGCAGATAATTTATATAGAAACAATTATATGTATTGAAAATTATAGAGGGGAAACTTTCCCGGTGGGATAAACAAAAATAAAAAATAGAAAAGAGATGACTTACCAAAAGGACCGGGTCATCGATAGAAACAAACAAAAATCACACACAAACACACAGACAAGCTTTCGCCACCACTGGCAGCTTCTTCAGGAAAAAGAGGAAAAAAAGGGGAGGAAAAAGGGAAGGATATGGGTTTTAAGGAAGTGGAAAAGGAGTCATTCCAATCCCAGGAGTGGAAGGACTTACCTTAGGGGAAAAAAAGGAAGTTAAACAAATACACACACACTCAGACATATCGAAACGCAAACAAACCTAGACAGACATTGTGGACAAGAATTGAATATATTAGCATAAAAAGCCATGATGAATTAAATATTGATTGTGTAACTATATTTTGATGGCGGCAGTATATTTGAACACCTAGACACCACGCTTAACGGCTATCTGCGAACAGAGCTTCAGTCTCAACCGTTTTTAGTTTTGTTAAATATATATTTGTTTGTTAAATGTAAATAATATTTGTAGGGAGGTGGTCAAAGCATTTAATTCTGTGCTATTCAAATGTATAATATTTTGGAAAGGAAATTTTATTTTAAAGATGAGGCATTAGGATGTGTGGAAGGATACAATTTTGGGAGCAGGGAGAGCATGCTCTCAAACACTCGGGAAGAGACTCTTAACTTGGACGCGGTGGTGAAAGGTTGTGACGCTGGGCGGTCTGAAGCCGCATTACGAATTTGTGATTTGAAGAGATAGGCATTTGTGGACTTAGAAAATTTATGGGACTGTAACTGCAGAATGAACTTAGTCTCTAGTGAAAAGTGATAAACTATGCACGGTAATGGGGCTGTGAAACTGTGATAATTCAGCAAACGTGTACTCGTGTGATGACAAACTGTGTTTTATAACAAATACTGTAATTAATTGTGGATTAATTTGGAATTTCAATGTTTGATGAACTTCACTAATTTACAAGTGATAATTTGGAACTTTTACTCTCGAGTACATTTGATGCTTATTGTGCCTCTCATGAACAGTAGTAGGAGAAGTATTCAGTTGTTTACCAATGTATAAAGTAGGACCACCTCCGCATTTCACGTCTAATAAGAGTAATAAACTCCATTTATAAAGAATTACTTCGTGAGTGAATCACTTCTTTATCTTAGAATCCATTTTGTTGGTCATTCAGAGGTTTAATTTATGTTTGTTAAATATATTTTCATGTCGTCATATGCAGATTGATAAATTGGCTAAACTACAGATTAATTATTGATCTTGTTTAGACAGTTTGGGTAGCTGTTTAGGGCATAGAAGCTGACATACATAACTCACCCCTATGAACAGAGGCCATAAGCCATAAACTTTTACTATCCTGAGTTATGTATTGCCCAGTTCTTATTGGTGAATATCGATAGGACGGTTGCACTGCCTCTCATAACATTTATGTAGAAAAGATTTATTACCCTACCAATACTCCTTTTTCTGGCTGTAGTAACAGTACACATATCGTAGCTGAACTTTAAACTAGCTATGTAAATTATAATCATCCATATTAACTAATAAATAAACACATCAATAGCCTTCTGAAAGTGTTTATGACCAACCTTCAAAATGTGGGCTTTAAGTTGTAGTGCTGATGCCGGTGCAGAATGCATCATACCCAGAAGAGTTCCCATGTCATCATCACCTCCAGCACCTAGTAGAAGCTCACGGACAATTCCTGAAAGGAGGTTAGAAAATAGTCTAGAACTGGAGAAACTGTTTGCTGCCACATTACACATAATTGAAAATTAGATAAGCAGTGGAAAAATTTGTATACTAAGCACAGCTTGCTTGTTCTACAAATAGAAACACTTGCAATGTTACGAATTTCAATTTGCAACCACTGTACTCTTTTTAAACAGATCAAAGAATGCAGAGGAATATTCCAAGTCTAGTGAACACAGTGATACTAATAGTCACACCCTCACAATTTTTTAACACAAGCAATAAATGTGCCTTAAAAATGTTTTCTGTATCATTTGAATAACTATCAATAACTCAATCTCACACTGGTGTTCATGTATACTCTAAGACTCTGAAAAATAGAAACATACTAAATTACACTATGATCAAATGATAAATTTTAATTGCACCATCAGATGTTTAACATTTCATATATCACCACAGAATAAAGAAATGTTATTGCACTTCTAACATTTCCAAATTTTAAATTTCTGAGTATTAAACTCAATCTGTTAAATATTTTCTTGAAAAAGGGCCAGTGCCAACTGACGTATTTCGATTCAATTACAAGAATGTTTAATTTAAACAATGTAAACAGGTAAACTGTAATTGTTAAAAGACAGAACAGTTACGTCTAGGGAAATGGTCACAAATGTACATAGACACACAAGACTGCTGACTAAGTAACGCCTTAGTGGACTGGTCGAGCGCTCTGAGAGTCCTTGCTGCGGAGCATGTGGTTGCCCCCAATTAGAGGTTTGAGTCCTCCCTCGTGCGCGCAATAGTGTGTGTGTGTGTGTGTGTGTGTGTCCTTATGTTAGTTTAAGTAGTTTGTACGCCTAGGGACTTATAACCAACTAGTAAAAGCCAGGCAGTCAAAAGAATTGACTGCTGTTTTAGATATTATGAATTGTGATTAAGAATATCTGTACAAAGGTATCTGGTAATACAAATTGAAGGACTCAGGGCAGGTGGCAAAGATGTCCCTTTGCTTACTACTAAAGGAGCATTACTCTCTCACAGTTACTTCACAGAAAAATGTTTATAATAACTATCTGTGACAAACTGACACACACACACACACACACACACACACACACACACACACACACTGCGCATGCACACAGTTGCTTAAGGAACTCGACAACAGCTCTGCGCATGAGCATTTCTATTGGCGTCAAACTGACACACACGTAAGCTAAGAAGTAGTTACGTTCCATAGATTTACAAACATTTGAACAGTTTTGATTAAGTAATACTTTCTTAGCATTAGAACACTATACAGGACTGAAGCACTCGAATGAAGTAACCAAATTGAGTTTTTGTTCGTCTGTCTATGTAGGTGGCAGAGATGTTTGTTAAACAATGAAACTATATATCTCCTTTGCAGGCTATGGTCCTCATAGAAAGCCCTCTTCCCAACCGCTAAAGAGTATGATTGAGGGGATAAAAACAAATAATCTTATGTTCAAAGACAGAATATACTTTAAAATTCTTCTGAAAATTGACATCAGTGGTATAGGCTTGTAGTTTAGCAAATTCTTCCTGTATCCATTCTTGAGTATTGGTGTTACCTGTGCAATTTACCTGCTTTAGGTTTGATACAATCTTTATATATATATATATATATATATATATATATATATATATATATATAATGTCTGTATGTCCTCTATAAACTCTAAAACGGCTGGAGCGATACTGTTGACATCATTATACAATATTCAGATTAGCCCAGAGGGTGTACCTATGACGTTTGGGTAGCGATCAAATCAAGACTTTTACAGATTTGAAGGTATTTACTGATTACAGACATAATGCTGCAGCGCCGGCAACAAATAGATCGTGCCGGTTGCGTATCCTCCAGGCGTCACGTCTCCAGGGGCATAATGTGCTAATGTTCGCAACAAAATATTCGCTTTCCAAGGATAATTATTTTACTGACCAGACAGGAATACACGCAAGAACCTGTCACCCAACCACTTTTTTTCTTTCCATGGCATTTAAAGCATGTCGGGTACAGCTATGACTAATAAATCATAGGGCAGTCTACTCAATACTGTGGAGTGTATTTGAAATCTCCATGTTTCTCACACGGGCAGCTTTATGTCGCTTGCTCAGGGATGGGCTCACCACAGAAAATACTAATATTAGATGCTGGACAAATTAAAAGAAATATTGTTTATAGTCAGGGAGGAATAAGATTAGTGCGTAACGCCCCATCGACAGCGTGGTCATTAGAGGCGGCACTTACACTCTAATTGTTTGGGTAATGATGGGGAAGAAAATTGGCCATGCCCTTTGAAAGGAACCACCCCAGCATTCGCCTGGAGAGATTTAGATAAAATACAAAAAACCTAAATGTGGATGGCTGGAGGCTGGTCTGAACTGCCGTCCTCCCGAATGTGAGTCCAGCGTGTTACCACTGCGCAATCTCAATCGGTGGTGTTTATAGTAAAGTTGTGAATTAAATGAATGTATGAATGTTACATATCATTTGTATTTTGATTTCTATCTTTGTTTGTTTGGATATTGTACTTAAAATTATTCATATTATGCGAGAGAGCATTACTTGTTATATATAATAATGGAATTAATAATATAGTAAGGACAGTTTACAACTCACCGCAAAGACGTGGTGACGAGCTGCCACAGGCGCGCACGCACGCGCACACGCACACACACACACACACACACACACACACACACACACACACACACACACACACCCCTTCAGCAGTAAAAAGTTAACTCCATTTATCATTTACCTAAGGAGCTTGAATTCCTTTAATTGTGAATCCTGAGATGGAAGGAGTGCAACAGTCTGGAAAAAAATGTTCTACTGACCCACAAATCGTCGTTTCAGTAAGGTCTGCACAAAAATGCTCCTTCTTTGTTTATTTTAGTTATATGACTATTAAACAGTGATTTAAGGCATTCTTTTGTACCTAATTTTTTGTTCAATGTTAGAGACATACACAGAAGCCAAAAAGACTTGATGGTTGATTTTACAATTTAAACAATGTACATATATAATAATGGCATGTCCACGTTGGAATTAATAATATAGTAAGGACAGTATACAACTCACTGCAAAGACGTAGCGACGAGCTGCGACAGGCACATACCAAAGACACACACATACAACACTTTCAGGTATCAGCCATGGCCTTCTTCAGAAAGTAGAACACTCACACAATCACACATGCACACAACACAGTCATACAACCATCACCTCCGACTGCCGCTCTTCGAATCATGCTCTGTGGCGAGTAAATCAGGGATGGGCGGGGAGGGGAGGGGAGAGGAGAGTGGATAGGAAGGTTACGTCACGGTGGTGGGGATGGGTTAAGTGAGGTTTGGGTTAGAGAAGTAGGGACTGTAAGGTATGGGGAAAAAAGGGAAATTATCGTAGGTTAAAGCCTGGATGATTACGGGATCAGAGAATGTATTGTAGGGATAACTCCCATCTGTGCAGTTCAGAAAAGCTGGTGGTGGATGGGAGGATCCAGATGGTCCGAGTTGTGAAGCAGCCATTGAAATCGTGCTTCTGCTCTGCAATGATTCCAATGGCTGCTTCACAACCCGGGCCATCTGGATCCCTACAATACATTCTCTGATCCCGAAATCATCCAGGCCTCAACCTACGATAACTTCCCTTTTTTTCCCATACCTTACAGTTCCTACTTCTCTATCCCAAACCTCACCTAACCCATCCCCAAGACCATGATGTAACCTTTCTAACCCCTCTCCTCTCCCTTCCCCTCCCGTCCCTGATTTACTCACCGCAGAGCTTGATCAAAGTGCGGCAGCTGGAGGTGATGGTTGTATGACTGTATTGTATGCCTGTGTGATTGCATGAGTGTTCTATTTTCTGAAGAAGGCCATGGCCGATAGCTGAAAGTGTAGTACGTGTGTGTCTTTTGTATGTGCCTGTCGCAGCTCGTCGCCACATCTTTGCAGTGAGTTGTAAACAATTTACAAAACCAACAGTGCTCATGGCGTGTCATCATATGTCTTCCAACCACTACCCAAGATCATAGAGCAGTGCCAAAGTGTGTATTATGCAGTTGGTTGCTGTTTTAGCAATATCGCAAACAAATGTATAACTTTCATCCTCCTCCTCCTCTGTTAAAAGTTATTTTCTGTTTTGGACTTTCTATGGCAGTTTGTATATCCTACCACAGTAATGATTGGATTTCATAAAACTGAATTTGGTTGTTTGCTTTTCCCTGTGCAAGATTAATGATTTATTCGTGTTGTGAAGCTAAGTGTGATGGCATTTTAAATAGCAGCTACTGTAATACTCCTATGAGATTAAACAAGATTTTTGAGAAGGATAGGTTGCTACACCCCACAGAGATGTCTTGTCTTGACCACTGTCTCTGAGGTTATGAGTGTATACATTTTAAGCTGATGAAGCTATGGCAATGATCCGCATTCCAAGTCTTACTTGTGGATAAGCACATCTGTAATTAGTGTTGGTCAATAAGAGATCATAACACTGTGTGCATTACTGCAGCTGCTTCTTCATCTAGTTGGGTTAACTTTACACTGTGAAGTACATGTATTGCAGATTTATTGTACTTGGCAGCCATAAATCTATGCTTACAATATAAGAAAGTGGAGCATGATTATAGCCAATAATACATACCTAATGCCTGTTGCCTGCATTCAGAATATGGAACAAGATTGTGGGCACAGCGAGCACCCCCGCTTTCTCTGAATACTGCTGCATTACTTGCATTTGAATGCAACAACAGTGTCAGGGCTTCCATTACCAGCATTCCCAGTTTTTCACTAGGTGCTGGTATCTCATAATCTGAAATTCATTAAATAAGATAACTAATGAATACACAGAAAATGCTGTCACATAATCACAAAAAAGTATATCCAGGGCTAGATTTTTGCCACACAGAAGAAATTGAACTCTGAAGATAATATCAGATGTATCAAAGGTACATACCGGTACCGTATCAGTGATTAACAGGTGAGACAACATGAAATCTGTTCTCTTGTTTTTTGAGAAGAAAGAGAGAAGAGGATTTCATGGAGGATTTAAGCAAAAACCTTCATCTTTATTTATAAGTTTATTCATTTGTTCAACTGCTTCCTTAATAATTCAATCCCATTAGTCAGAAGTACACGATAGAATCTCTGTGTTATAATCCATACAGTGAACTATGCCTAGGAAATGTTCTACAATAAAAGATTCACTAGGTTGTTGTATATGTGTGTGACACTTATGTTCAGTACACTGGTCCTCCACAGTCCTGATAGTACCAATATGACATGCACAACTGTATTTGGTAGTTATCAGTAGTCTTGTGACATGCTGCCTGTCTTACACTTGCTAAACACTAAGTATCATATTTTAACTTTCCTACATTTTGATTAAATGTCAATTTCTTACATTTAGTTAGTGCTTTTGTTTTTGAGGGCTTCATTCTCATGTATTTGGTTAATATTGTTCTGTAGAGTTTCCATTTGTGATTTGTGGATTTCAAAACAAGTTGGAGACCATTGCTATAGCCAGTAATCAGTCAGTCTATTGCCAAGATGAAACCATAAGGCTCAAATATAGGTCTGAGGTGTTAACCACTGCTGATAACACCTCCGAGCCAGCAGGGCTGCTGGACTTGTTGCGGCAGTGGCCAATCCTTCTGATAAGGGGGCACTGTCTGCTTGCCAAGGGGTCTCATCCAGATGTAAAGGAGGCTCTGCCAGTGGAGAGAGAGAGAGAGAGAGAGAGAGAGAGAGAGAGAGAGAGAGAGAGAGAGAGAGAGAGAGAGAGAGAGAGCACTGGGTGCACCCAGCTGCAAATCATTGTTACATCAGCACCAATAACTCCTGCCACCTAAGTTCAGAGGTAATCCCTAGTTCTTCAGACGACTGGCGGATTTGTTGATGACAGCTAGCCACACTCATGAGGTAGAAGCAAAGCTATCAATTTGCAGAATTGTTCCCAGAAGTAATCGCAATCTTCTGATTTGGAGCCAAGTGGAAGGCTTAAACCACAGGCTCTGATGATTTTGTGGTGACCTAGGGTGCAAATTTTTCAACCTCCACTATTGAGAAATGCAGGATTCCCTGAATAGGTCAGGCATGCACTACATGCAGGGAGCAGCTTCTAGGGTAGTGGAGTATGTGTGGAGTGCACAGACTGGTTTTTTAGATTAGAGAAATCTCTCCAAAGGCCCGTTAAGGCGCTTACTGATTCCATTCAAGGCAGCCCTCGTCACAACAGAATGAGGAAAAGAAAGATTAATATAGTTAACTGTAGGAGTCTCTATGGAAACATTCAAGAACTGCTCTCACTTTAGTCACAATGCATAGTACTAGGGACAGAAAGATGAAAGGAGAGGTGTGTTTATATTGATAAAGAATACAATTGTTTGAAGTAAAATTAGAAGAGATTCGGAATCAGAAATAATTTGGGTGAAAGTCAGTGTGAAAGTGGCACAAACATGGTCACTGGAAGTTTTTCTAGACCACCTGTCTCAGCGGTAGTAGTGGCAGAACATCTGAGGGAAGACTTAGAAAATACTTCCCATATATTTCCTAATTGTGTTGTAGTTGTAGGTGGATATTTTAACTTGCCAGGTATAGACTGGGAGAAAGATGTGTTTAAGACGGTTAGAAAGGACAGAGAATCAAGCCAAACTGTTCTAAGTGCTGCATTTGAAAATTACCTCAAGCAGTTAAATAGAGAGCTGACTTGTCGAGATAATGTTTTAGACTTGCTGATGAGAAACAGCCCTGAAATTTTTGATTCAGTCAGTGTAGCTAAGGAATTCAGTGATCATTACAGCATCAACAAATACAGCTGTAAATAGAAATATCAAGAAAGGTAGAAAGATCTTCCTGCTTAGCAAAAAGTGAAAAGGGACAGATTGCAGAGTACTTGACTGCTAAACATGATAGTTTTGCCTCACACACTTAAAGTGTTGAGCAACTGTGGACGAATTTGAAGTGCACCGTACAATAAAATTAGATAAGTATGTACCGAGTAAAATTTTGAGAGATGGGAAAGATCCACTGTGGTTCAACAACAGAGTTAAGAATCTGTTACGAAAGCAGATACCTTGATTCCAAATACAAATGTAGCCAAAGTCTTGAGGATAAGCAAAAATTAAATAATGCGAAAAATAGCATAAGGGCTGCCTTGCAAGAGGTGTTCAGCAACTTTGAGACCAGTGTTTTGTGATCTGACTTGGCAGAAAACCCTTAGAAATTTTTATCCTACGTCAAATCAATAAATGGGTCGAAACCAGATATTCAGACACACTGTGACCATAACGGTGTTGAAACAGAGGATGACAAATAGAAAGCCGAAATATTAAATGTCTTTTTCGGAAGCCGTTTCACAGAGGAAGATTGCACTGTAGTTCCTCTTCCTCTAGGCTATTTCATGAATGACAAGATGACAGATAATGAACTAAGTGTCAGAGAGATAGAAAAGCAATTTAAATCTCTGAACAAAGAAGACCACTGGACATAATGGAATACCAATCCGATTTTATATTGAGTATGCAAAGCAACATGCCCCCCTTCTAGGAGCAGTATTCTGAAGGTCTCTAGAGGAGCAAAGCATTCCTAAAGATTGGAAAGAAAAGAAAAAAAAAACCACAGGTAATTTGTGTTTACAAGAATTGTTGTCAATCAGAAGCACAAAACTATAGGCCTACATCTCTGACACGGGTCACTGCAGAATTTTGAATGACATTTTATATTTGAGTATTATGTCATTTCTGAAGACTGGAAATATCTTCTGTAGGAATAAAAATAGTTTCCCAATGCAACAGTCATGTGAAACACAGCTCATGCTATTCATCCACAAGATCCAAAAGTCAGTAGATACTGGCTCCCAAGTAGATGCTGCATTTCTTGACTTCCGCAAGGTGTTAGACACCGTTCCACCCCATCACCTGATGAACAAAATGTGAACATATGGATTTATCAGGCAAACTGTGGGATTGGATTGAGGCTGTTATTGTTGGTTTTTGAGGGGACTATACAGCTAGCTCATCAGTCCCCTGTTACTAACTGAGAGTCCACTGTCAAAAACAAAAAGTAAAACAAAGCTCTAAAACTGGTCACGCACATAAGGGACAGGTAGACAATGGACTAACCACTGATAACGTAAAACGAAGACACACAGAATTGTTAAAAGAAAGTCAGGAATAAAGTTGGCTAGTGGAGTACCTTGGCTGGCTGATCACAAAGAAAAAACAGGATGAGCCAGCCATACTGCATACACTAAGAACCCCTAAGGGTGTGAAAAGGTAAAAACGGGATTGGTGGTGGCCTAAGATGTCAGGCCACAGCACCTACCGTTAGATCGAGTCATAAAAACCAGCAGCGCGGATAAAACTTAAAACTTTGTTAGCCACAGAGGCGTCGTCACCTAAAACCAAGGGTAGTGCGTCTGGAAGATTAAAATAATGCCGCAGGTTGGCTAAAAGCGGACAGTCCAACAAAAGATGGGCCACTGTCAACACAGTGTCACATCGACACACGGGTGGAGCCTCGCGCCGAAGGAGATACCCGTGGGTGAGCCACGTATGTCCAATCCGGAGGCGACAGAGGACAACCGACTCTCGGCGGGTCGGCCGCAGTGAAGATTTCCACAAAGCTGTGGAGAGCTTCACTGCCCGAAGCTTATTCAGTGCAGTCGCCGTAGCCCACTCGGTACTCCAAGCTTCGCGTACCTTCCGGTGCAACACCAGTTTAAAATCCTGTTCCGTGACACCAATAGTCAGAGGTGGTCCCGTAGTGGCCTGCTTGGCCAATCGATCAACATGTTCATTCCCTGGTATGACAACATGACCTGGGGTCCACACAAAGACCACAGAACGGCCTGATTGGCATAGGGAGTGAACAGTGTCCTGGATCGACCGCACTATTGGGTGCCGAGAGAAACACTGGTCGATAGCTTGTAAGCCACTCAGGGAGTCAGTACAGATGACGAATGACCCCCTGGGGCAGGCTTTGAGATGTTGTAGAGCTCTGAGAATAGCGAACAGCTCGGAGGAGAAGATGCTACTCTCACAGTGCAGAGAATGCTGTTCTACGTGGTTGTGATGTAGAAACGCATACCCAGCACGGCCATCTACCATCTACTACGGAACCATCTGTGATAAAGGCGTCTGCGGCACGGAACGGTTCGAGCACTTGCAGAAACTGGTGACGGAGATGTACGGGAGAAACAGAGGCCTTCGGCGCAAGGGACAGGTCCAGACGGAGCTGCAAACGAGGAATGGACCAAGGAGGGGTGTGAAAGGAATAGTGGAAAGTGGTAGGAAGTGGATAGGATGTGAGAGATGAAAGAAGGATATGAACCCGGACCGAGATCGGGTAACCCGACCTGGGTCGCCGTGGAGGGATAGGTAGTGCAGCGTCTGGAAAAAGGAGCCGGCGGTTCGGGTGGAAGGGTGAGGCCTGAACACGAGCAACATAAGATGTTAGCAGGTGTTGCCTACGGAACCGCAGCGGGAGGACTCCAGCTTCGGCAAGGAGGCTTGTCACAGGGCTTGTCCGAAATGCCCCTGTCGCCAAACGGACACCACTGTGTAAAATTGGGTCCAACGCCTGCAGTGCTGATGGCGCAGCCGAATCGTAGACTATGCAGCCATAGTCTAGGCGCGACTGAATGAGGGCCTTGTAAAGTTGTAAGAGCGTTGGGCGTGAGGCTCCCCAAACAGTGTGGCTGAGACAACGTAGGATGTTGAGGTGTCGCCAGCACTTTCGTTTCAGCTGGCGAAGGTGTTGCACCCAGGTGAGACGATTGTCGAACAACATGCCTAAAAACGTGTGTGTTTCTACGACACGTAGCAGGTCTCCAGCTAGATAGAGTTCGGGTTCCGGATGTACTGCCCGACGTCGGCAGAAATGCATCACACGGGTCTTCGACGCAGAGAACTGAAAAACTTGGGCAAACGCCCACGACTGCGCCTTTTGAATGGCTACTTGCAACCGACGTTCAGCAACACTGATGCTGGTGGAGCTAAAATACATGCAGAAGTCATCGGCATACAAGGATGTGGAAACCGATGACCCCACGGCCGCCGCAAGGCCGTTGATAGCGACTAAAAATAAAGGGACACTGAGAACGGAACCCTGTGGGACTCCGTTCTCTTGACAATGAGGTGAGCTAAAACAAGAACCAACACGAACTCTAAAAGAACGCAACGCCAGGAAATTCTGAATAAATATGGGAAGCGGACCCCGTAAACCCCAGTCGTACAGCGTAGACAGGATATGGTAGCGCCAGGTAGTGTCGTATGCTTTCCGCAGATCGAAGAATACGGCAACCAGGTGTTCGCGGCGACTAAATGCTGTACGGATGGCCGACTCCAGTGACACAAGATTGTCAACAGCGGAGCGACCTTGACGGAACCCACCCTGTTGTGGCACGAGAAGTTCCCGGTCCTCGAGGATCCACATGAGCCTCCGACTCACCAACCGTTCGAGGAGCTTGCATGGAACGTCGGTGAGGCTGATCGGGCGGTAGCTGTCTGCCACCTGCGGATCTGCCCCAGGCTTAATCACCGGGATGATAATGCTTTCCCGCCACGAGGACGGAAAAACACCCTCCAGCCATATCCGATTAAGCAGGGCGAGAAGTTGGCTCTTGGCATCCGCTGATAGGTGTCGGAGGAACTGACTGTGAATGCGATCGGGTCCAGGGGAGGTATCGGGGCATGCAGTAACGGCACCTTCACACTCCCACTCAGTGAATGGGTCGTTGTATGGTTCCCGACATCGCGTTCAAAAAGAAAGCAGATGTCTCTCTGCTCGGCCTTTAAGGGCGCGAAAGTCTGCGCCATAAGCAGCAGTCTCTGAGATGCGTGAAAAATGATCTGCCAGGTGCTCAGCGACGGCGACAGGGTCAGTACAGAGCGTACCCTGAATGCTGAGACACGGAATTCCCGCCGGTGGGCGGTGCCCAAAGAGGCGTCGAACCTGAAACCACACCTTGGAAGGAGAAGCGCGGGAACCAATGGACGCAACATACTTCTCCCACGAGGCTCTCTTACTACCTTTTATCAGTCGCCGGGCCCGTGCCCGGAGACGCTTGAAGGCTACAAGATGGTTGACAGACGGGTGACGTCGGTGGCGCTGTAGAGCTCGCCGACGTTCCCGGATGGCCTCAGCAATCTCCGGTGTCCACTAGGGCACCGACGGATGATGGAGTGAACCAGATGTGGTGGGAACAGAGTTTTCCGCTGCAGAAACGATGGCGTCTGTGACCTGCTGAACGGCGGCATCAACATCTGCTGGAAGCGGAGAGGAAATCACAGCAGCTGAAGAATAAGCTGGCCAGTCAGCCCTATGGAGGGACCAGCGAGGCGGATGGTCGGTAGGCGAACACTGTGGGAGCGACAGGAAGATCGGAAAGTGGTCGCTAGCACACAGGTCGTCATGGACCCTCTAGGTGAGATGTGGAAGAAGGCCAGGGCTGCAGACAGACAAGTCTATTGCGGAAAAAGTACCATGCGCTGTACTAAAGTGGGTGGGAGCTCCGGTGTTTAAAAGACAGAGATTCTGCTCTGATAGGAAAGACTCAACATCCCTACCCCGGGCCAAGGTCTGTGCGCCACCCCATAGATGGTGGTGGGCGTTGAAGTCCCCCAAAAGAAGGAAGGGTGGGGGAAGTTGGGCGACCAAGGCAGCGAGGTCGACGGGAGAGATGGCATCATCTGGTGGAAGATAAAGAGAGCAGATAGTAAAATCCTGGAAGAACCGGAGCCGTACAGCGACTGCCTCTAGAGGTGTATGTAGAGGCACTGCAGCACTGGGGACAGAAGTGTGGACATAAACACAGACGCCACCGGAAACTCTGTTGTAGGCGTTTCGGTTCTTAAAGTAACCCCGATAGCCTCGGAGGGCTGGGGTCCTCTCGACGGGAAACCACGTTTCCTGCACGGCAAAACAGATGGCAGGGAAGCGGCAGAGTAATTGCCACAGCTCAGGCAGGTGGCAGAAAAAACCGCCGCAATTCCACTGCAAGATGCTGTTTGAAGTCTGCTGAATAGCCATAATTGAAGTTGTGAAATGGTCATTCAGCAGGGGCACCTGCTGCCAACTCCGCAGACTCTGCAGGATCCAGAACCATCGGTTCAGGCGATCCAAGTATGGCGAGATCCTCAGGTGATGCGAGAATCTCCACCTCGTCTTCAGAGGCCGAAGAGGTGACGGAGCGTTCCTTCCGAGGCACCAAAGATGTCTCCTTCGCGTCCTTTTTCTTCGGCTTCTTTTTGCCCTCTCGCTGGCCCTTTGGTGTTAAGGGCTGGGAGGGCTTCCCAGAAGTGGCATCAGTGACCGTCAAAGAGCCAGAAGCCCTTCGACCAGCAGGTTTTGGATCCTTCAGCCAAAGGCTGGGATCCCCTGGCGCACCCTGGGACTCCCCAGAAGGGAGCGTCCCGAAGGACCCCTTCCGAGGGAGAGGTGCCGGAGGAAGCTGTTGCTTCTCCAGCTGAGGGTTGGGGACTGGTGTCCCCGATGGTTGTGGGGTAATTGCCCCCACAACAGGTGCTGCAGCAGCAGATAGAACATCGCCCCCACCTAACGAGGGGGCAGTGGTAGTTTTGTAGCCCCTAGGGCCCACAGGAGGAAGCGATACCTTGGTAGATGTCGTACCCGTAGTGCGCGGGGACGACGTTACTACAGCATAAGACGTGGTCATGTTTACCGGATGGAGCCGCTCATATTTCTTTCTCACCTCATTGTATGACAGTCGGTCCAAGGTCTTAATCTCCATTTTTTTTCATTCTTTGTGGAGAACTTTACAGTCTGGAGAGCAAGGTGGATGCAGCTGGTTGCAGTTCACACAGACGGGAGGTGGGGTGCAGGGAGTGCCCGGATGAGATGGACGTCCACATTCCCTGCACACAGGGCTAGAAGTGCACCAGGAGGACATATGCCCGAACTTCCAGCACCTGAAGCACCTCATAGGGGACGGGACGTACGGTGTAACGTCGCACCGGTAGATCATTACCTTGACCTTCTCAGGCAGTGTATCGCCTTCGAAGGCCAGGATGAATGCACCGGTGGCAACCTTGTTATCTCATGGTCCCCTATAGACACGTCGGAGAAAGTGAACACCTCTGTGCTCCAGGTTGGTATGTAGCTCGTCATCAGACTGCGACAGCAAGTCTCGATGGTAGATACGGCCTTGGACCATATTGAGGGTCTTGTGGGGCGTGACACTGACAGGAATATCACCCAGTTTGTCACAGGCCAATAATGCCCTGGACTGGGCTGGGGATGCCGTCTGTATCAGAACAGCCCCACTTCTCATTTTCGAGAAAGACTCCACCTCACCATACTTGTCCTCGAGATGTTCAACGAAGAACTGCGGTTTGGTGGACAAGAAAGAGTCTCCATCAGTCCGGGAAAAAACAAGGTATCGCGGCGAATATGGATCGGAACTGTGTAAGGCTTTGCGCTCTTCCCATGGCGTAGCCAGAGAAGGGAATGTCTTAGGGTCATATACCGTTGTATCAAAATCGGACTTTCCTCGCTTAGAAACGGCGTTTTTGCAACCGCCCACGCTATTTATTGCTCGTTTCATTTCCGTCCCACGAGCAGCTAGGGAACTAAAGGTCCACCCAGGCAGAGCCCCGCTTGCCTGGGTAAGCCTTATACAACTGAGGTGCGGCAGGTTCCTCAGAGGTTGCTCGCTAGCGGCTGTTCAACCTCAACAGCCATGCATCTCCTCAGCACGTAGCACACCTTGAGATTGAGGTTTTTTTTAGAGAGGTTTGTACCGTCCTCGCGACCTGGGCGATTAAGCCAAGATCCCCAGGCTCTGAAACGTACAACGTTCCACCGCCGCGCCGAACGATGGTCGTTGAGGCACGCACAGAGCTTACGGTGTAGCGGACTGTTGGTGCGACACAGCCCACAGCTCAGGACCCCGGGTTCGCCAAGCCCGTACTCAGCAAATTAATGCTGAGCCCCTGAGTGGTGGATTGAGGCGTTTCTAGGAAAGAATAGGAACAAACAATTGTGTGTTAAGTGCAGCAAGTATGTTTATTCAATGCTGACTTCACATATGTAAACTGTCACCATGCAACAGACAGCAACGTGAAATTATCCATTTCACATCTCTCTGTTGTACAATGCAATTCTTCAGAAAGAAAAACATAATGTGAAATAAACTGGTGTATAACTAATTTTTATTACTATTTAAAAAAAAAAAAAAACAAATAAAACTGCACCCATCAAAATGATGGGTTGTTCATTTTAGGTAGACCACAAACCACAGTCCTCATAAACACAGTACAATAGTGAAACTGGGCACATTTAGCAGCATTTAAGTGATTCAACATGCCGTATCACAGGTACAAGAACAGTCAAGTAATGAATTATGTAAGAAGTAGAAGTCAAATACACAGAATACATTCTCTTAGGTGAGTCTGTCACTGAGCACAGATAGAACTGGAAGCTGTTGACAGAAACTGTGTGACCATTAGAGAATACACGCCATTTCAAAGTACTGATGCATCTGACTTAAGTATCAGCTTACATATCATGCATATCGTAAGCCACTAACACTTAACTATTACTTACCATTACACTTGTAAGTGACTAATAGGTAAAGATTTGACACTTTCAAAAATGTAACTCTGGCAATAACTAATTCTAGTGTGTCATGCACAGCACTAACCTTTGCCTTCATCTAAGGCTTGCTTTTTCTCTTTCAGCAGAGCAGCATACCTATGCAAGCATGTTACAAATACTTCCAAGATTCCAACTTCTCTGTAGACATTCTTGAAAATTTCATTGTGCTTGGAACTGGAACATAAAAGGGTATCTCCTCAACAACAGCACATGGGATCACAGACAATCACCACCCCCCTCCCATTCTCCATACAAATATTCCAATCTCATTTTCTTAATAACGGAAAATCTGATTGTCAATAATGGAGGATAGATTACTCACTAGCTGAGCTGATGACATGCACAAAAAATAGACAATCACATTCACACAACTTAAATTTTCGGTCGTGGCTTTCAGCAGAAACAGAAAAACATACATTCACACAATCACTCAGCCAACTATACAAACACAACCACCATGTCCAGCCGCTCCAGCATCACATCTTGACTGTGAGTGAGACGGGGAGTGAATGGGGAAGGATGTCGGGTAAGGGTGGGAATGGATAGTAGGGATGTGAGATGCAGCATTGAATACAGTGAAAGTGAGTCAATGAACTACCGGTCAGGCACTTATATATCATTTGCAAAGTAAATGTGGAGATGGACAGCTGGTTGTTAGTCATACCAATGTAAAAAAACAACACACAGGGCTGCCTTTGATTGATTAGAATAAGTGAGTGATAGGAATGAAATAGTAAGTGCTGGATGGGTAAATGAAGCAGATCTTGCATTGAGTTTTTCCACAGAATAATTACCTACGTGGGAACGATCTGGGATTGAGAGTGGCATAGGGATGGACAACAATGTTGTGGAGGTTGGGTGAGAAATGGAACATCACTTTAGGTGGAGAGGGGGATCTTGGGTAGTTTGGCACATTACAGGGCATGATGACATCAAATCAAAGTACTGTGACAGGATAAGGTACAGGTGTTTCAGTCTGGTACAATACTGAGTGACAAGAAGGTGCTCAGTTGTGGTTGGTTATAGGGAAAAGATGAAGGATTGATGGTGTGTGAGTATGGAATTCAAAATCTGTTTGTGGTCTATGTCTGGGGGATTATTGCTGACAGTGACAGACCTGGTGAGACCTCCTCATCACTGCAAATACACTATCCACTGGTGTCAAGGCAGTATGAGAATGATGACATTTGTGTGTGAGTGGGTGTGTGTGTGTGTGGGAGGGAGGGGGGGGGGGGGGCGGTGAATGGTAGGTGTCAAATTGCAGTACTGTGGCCACATTTCAAGAAGAAGTAATAAATTATATATTTTTCTCGCATTACATAGTTTCACGGAAAAAGGCATGCTAAGTACTTTAGGTCATAATTACCTGAGAATGTTGAGCAAAGTTTGCATGCATATTATGCTGCAACTGACTGAAGCCTGAGCCTTGAGAAGTATTGACAGTGATATGAGTTCTTTGCAGGGTACAAAATTCAGTTGAAAAACAATAAACTCCAGGAGCTGGAAAAATTTTTCCTGGAAAATAACATGAAGGATAAGTGTCAATCAGACCCACAGTTCATCGATAATGTCAAGAGATCAAGTGTATAACATCAGTGAATATACATCACACTATATATGAAAACATTCTCAAGACACAGAATCTTTAAACATGGAAACACATTTAGAGATAAACGATAGTAAATTTGGAAAGTTATAAACAGATACTGGCAGAACTGAAGTTCTGCCACCGTAACTGGTAAGAGTTACCTAAGAAATATAAGGTTCCAGGTTCGAGAGCTATACTGTATATCACTTTAGTTAACCATATGTAGCACCACATGAGTTCTGCAGTTCATAATATTCATAATATTCCCTAACTTCCATACCTGATTTTAGTTAGTATAGTGTCTGATAGTTATCGTGCTAGGACCAATATAATATCCATTCATTTACAATATTATTTCATGTCCAACTGCAGTGATGTTTATTCTTTATTCTGATGGTCCTATTTATTACTTACATTTGTGTAATTTGTTATTACAACTACATTAGAGCTCAATAGCTGTTTCTTAACACATGAAAGTTAAAACATGGTGGACTTCATATAATAATTAACAATTATTTTTGATTAGATTATTGTCAGTTAATGACAAGTTCATGCATAGGCATTATGAAAACTTGCAGAATCTCAGATGATGTTTGACACATATGTCATATTTCACCTACAGTTCTGAAAGTACTCTTCAACACTATAGTGCAGTTTCATTCTCATTAATAATGACTGTGTTGGTCACAGACACCTTCACTGATGGTTTGAACTCTTTTTCACGGGTTGTTAACAGCATCTTCAGATCAAACAAATGACTTGTTCATTCTACTGCTTTTATGAAGAGTTGCAGTAACATATGGACTTTGAGGAAAACTTATCAATATCACTCCTTAGCCCTAAAAGAATTTCACTGTCTATGTGGGGGTGTAGGTACATTCATTACAATATAGTAACTATCTTGAAGTCTAATCTTCAAGTATTCTCTCAGCTCACCAAAAAATTTAAGGCATGGCAAATTGTGAAACATCACTATGTTGAAACAGTCCTGTAATGTTCCTTGTCAGTTATTATAATGTGGCCCCTAGCAGAGGAAAAATAGAAAAAAAACTGACTTTGAAGTAAGCAAGAACAACATTGATAGGAGCAACTAAGTGGGATGGAGTGTGATACATAAAAATTATTTTTTTTTTTCAATAATTATAAAGTTTGTCTCGTACTGGAAAAGGACAATGAGCTTTAGCCAGAAAAAACAAAATAACAAAGATAATGTTCGCAACAGACGGAGATCTGACACATGAACAGATAAAGATTTTCATCAACATACCCTATTTCAGCCAACCCGATATATACACCCAAGATAAAGTAATTAAAGATGGAAATAAGAGTTACTGAATTAAAATTAGAATTTTGTGTGTTCTACGTGTTTATTTAATTTTTTTATTAAGTTGTTGTTGTTGTTGTTGTTGTTGTTGTTTCCGGTCCGCAGACTGGTTTCATGCAGCTCTCCATGCTACCCTGTCCTGAGCAAGCCCCTTCACCTGGCATCGTTCGGCAACGTAATCTTTTTGACTCTGCTTACTGTATTCATTGCTCAATCTCCCTCTACGATTTTTACCCCACACACTTCCATCTAATGCTAAGTTGACGATTTCTCGATGTCTCAGAATGTGTCCCACCAATCAGGATATGCCAAAAATTCCTTTTCTCCCCAATTTGGTTAAGCACCTCCTCATTTAGTTACAGGACCTACCCATCTAATCTACATCATTCATCTGTAGCAGCACATCATATTTTTATCTGAACTCCTTATCATCCACGTTTCAATCCCATACAATGCTACACTCCATACAAATGTTTTCAAAAAGTACTTCCTAACATATAAATTAGTATTGGATGTTAACAAGTTTCACTTCTTCAGAAACGCTTTTCTTCCCAAAGCCATTCTGAATCTTATATCTTCTTTACTTCAGCCATCAGAAGTTATTTTGCTACCCAAATAACAAAACTCACCTACTACTTTTATTGCCTCCTTACCTAATCTAATTCCTTCAGCATCGCCCGATTGCCTGACGCTGCATTCCATTATCTTGTTTTACTCTTGTTAATGTTCATCAAATACCCTCCTTTCAAGACACTGTCCATTCCATTCAATTGCTCTTCTAGATCCTTTGCAGTCTCTGACCAAATTACTGTGTCATCAGCAAACTGCAATGTTTTTATTTCTTCTCCCTGAACTTTAATTCCCTCTCCAAATATCTTCTTGCATTCCTTCGCAGCTTGCTCAATGTACAGATTGAACAACATTGGGGAAAGGCTACAACCCTTTCTTACGCACTTCCCAACCTCTGTGTCACTTTCAGGCCCTTCGACTCTAATAATTGCTGTCTTGTTTTTGTATAATATAATATAATAATATAATTTACCGGTGCTACCTTCAGAATTTGAAAGAGTGTATTCCAGTCAACATTGTCAAAAGCTTTCTACAAATATATAAATCCTAAAATGATAGGTTTGTCTTTCCTTAGCCTACCATCTAAGGTAAGTCGTACTGTGAGTATTGCCTTCCGTGTTCCAACGTTTCTCCTAAATCCAAACTGATCTTCCTCAAGATCAGTTTCCCCAAGTTTTTCCATTCGTCTGTAAGTAATTCAAGTTAATATTTTACAGCCATGACTTGTTAAACTGATAGTTCTGTAATTTTCACATTTGTCTGCACTTTTTTCCTTAGGAATTGGAATCACTACACTATTCTTGAAGTCTGAGGGTATTTCCCCTGTCCCACACATCTTGCTTACCAGGTGGAACAATTTCTTCATGACTGGCTCTCCTAATGATATGAGCTGTTCAGACGGAGTATTATCTACTCCAGGGACCTTGTTTCAACTAAAATCTTTCAGTGCTCTGTCAAATTATTCCCGCAGCATCGTATCTGCCATCTCATCTTCCTGCACTTCATCTTCCATTTCTAGAATACTGCCTTCAAGTTTATTTCCTTTGTATGGGCCCTCTATATATTCCTTCCACAATTCAGCTTTCCCCTCTTTGCTTAGTACCGGTTTTTTGTCCAAGTTCTTGATATTCAAACAGTTGTTTCTATTGTCTCCAAATATCTCTTATTTTCCCGTAGGCAGGACCCATCTTTCCCCTAGTTACATATTGTTCTAAGATTCTGCATTTGTCCTCTAGCCACTACTTCTTAGCCAATCTGCACTTCCTGTCAACCTCATTTCTCAGACATTTGTGCTCCTGTTTGTCTGTGTCACTTGCTGCATTTTTATATTTTCTCCTCTCATTATTTAAGTTCAGTATATCCTGTGTTATCCAGGAATTTTTGTTAGGCCTTAACTCTGCCTATATGAGTCTCTGTGACCTTCACTGCTACCTATTCATCTTCCTTGGTTGTTTGTTCGGCATTATTTGACTGAGAAGCCTTTACGGCTGTTTGTTCTCATCCTATCATTGTTACTCTTAGCACCACTCAGGGGGCAAGTACCTCAGAATAACACTTGTGTTTTCTGCATCCTTATATTTAATTTATGAATCACTTCTCACTAGATGATTCACACAGATACTGTTTAGCTCTGCAAGCAAATTTCCAGGTTTTTTATGTTGACCACATATTTGCACAACAATATTTCACACAGCATTAAAACTGCCGAATTACACACAACAAAGTGAGAAACCCTCTATTTCTGTGGATAATCAGTAAATAGTAAGAAAATATCTGGCAAGTGCAGTAGAAAATGGTGGCTGACAAGGTTTTCATACTATGTAATGTAGCTAGGTGGAAGCTCGCAACGCTGTCTGTGAAACACTTTCTATTAAGAATGGACCTTTATGACCACATGAACAAAATAACTTCGTCTATTTATAACTTTTTATCTATTTATAACTTTTATTGTCTCTAAAGCATAAGGTTTCAACAACATCTAAATTTAATCACTTTTAAATAATAACTTATTATGTATTGTTTCTACATTTTACCTGTATTTCTTGTGTTTTGTGGTGAATCTTTTCTGCAAACTGAGAAAGTGTATTTTGGCCCTCAAGTATAAAGTAATTTGCATTATCTGCATGATACACACTAGAAATTGCATCAAGAATGGTGCAGCACAATGCAGGGCAATTTGATTTGAGAAATACAGATTGCAGTACTTGAAATGCTTGTATATTTCTCACACTGGCTCCTGTAAGAATGAATAATTTCATTTCAGTTAATGAGACCAAAATTAAATGTTAGTGAAAATTATGTGTAAGTGTAGATCTATTCAGAATATATTTAGGTGTAAAAAATTAATAATATCGAAAGAAAATTCTGCTGAACATGCAGTAACAGCTGTTGCATATACAGTTTGTTGCATATCCTAAATCTTTGACATGATCTAACAATTTCATCAAAGCTAAACAACTTCCAATTTGTTCAAATCCACATTACAATGTCCCACCTTGTGATGAACTGCTAGGCAGTTCAAAATTGGCAATCATTAATAAATGATGAAGAAAAACAATAAAAGGCAAACATTGCAGTTTTTCTTGAAAACCTCCACTCACGACAGATGCTTATTCCATGTCTATAAAAGTTTCAATAAAATTTGTTACAGTACACTGTTTTGGGGATGTGTGGGACTAGTCTAGCATCAAAATGCAACATAACATGACTAAAGGTAAACCATTAACTTTTTTCCTCTCACCTTTTCAACTGTATCTCCTAGGACTTAATGCTCGTTTCATTGAATACTTACATTTTCAAGTCAGAAAAGCAATATTTCTGTTATTTTGATTTATCTCTATCAGTTCATGGATAGATAACAGGCACCTACTGCAAGTAATTTTTTTTTTACCTTCATCATTTTGAAATTACATTTTAAACAGTAGGAAGACCAGGATGGTCTAATGATCTGGAAAAACACACACACACACACACACACACACACACACACACACACACACACACAGAGCATATGTGAGTTGTTCTTACGTGACTGTGTTAATGTTTCCTAGCTCAAAAATAAATAAATAAAATAAAACTGTTCAAAGGTTGAACAAATTTCTGGCATACTTTTTCACTGTATATTCTTTCTCTGTGAAGATACATTTTACATATTATTTGCCTTTACCAATGTTCATGGCCAAAGAAATACTTCAATATTTGTAGTGGCTCTTGTCGCAATGTTTCAAACTGTTTATGCACAGTAGCATTATAATGATAATAGGTAGCAACTCACTGAAAGACAATCTAGAAGGTGCAGACAGCCATGTAAAAGTGGTTAGGCTGAAATTACAACTACAGTCCAAGCACTAAAGGGCACTCCACTTATGCTTGAGATGAGAGATAGAAAAATATTCTAGTACTATCCAGCTCTTTCCCTTACCTCTCCCTGAAGGCTGTGGCAATGAGAAATTGCTGATTTTGAAGAGGGATCCCATGCTGGCCTGGCTAGGTCGTAATTCAATGTAGCCACACATCGCAAGAGAAGCCACCATCAGAACCAGATTACGGATGGCTTCCTGTGACTCTGGACTAGTGTCATGTTCTAACCTAAAAGAGTATAAAGTTGGTGTATCAATCCAAAAGAAAGCAAATTACATCTAGTGTCACACTTTTTCCTAAGTCTGTTCATGTTTGCAATGTACTGATAAATTTAGTAACATTTACTTGTATGGGAACAGTACTTTAATCTTAAATGTGTGTTGTTAATGAACAAAAAATTCTGTTCATTGGCCAGATTATAAGAAATGTTTTGAAAACCAACAATACAGATTAGGTCAATAGCTTAGATGTATGATTACAATAGCAAAAATCTACAAAACCATCAGAAATCTATCTACATTTACAGTATACTCACAGGAATAACATTCCTATTAATACCTTTTGATAATAATCTTTCAAATATGTATGTATTTTTGAAAAATTATTAGCAGTGATATCAGTCACAGCAAGATGCTGTATGTTTAATAATCTTTACACTGGTGAACAAACTCATCTAATGCACAATTTTATCTAATCATCACATTTACAAATTCAAATGCATTGCATTAAAAGGCAGGACACCAGAGAGGGGCAGGTGAGGCACAGAAACTCAATATGGGGCTTTTTCTGAATGCTTCAGTTGCCAACCGAATTCCATACACATGCACCCACAGTCAAAGGAAGATTGCACAACACTATGAAACCATTTTAAAATAATCAGTGCTTTGAAGCACCCCCTTTTCAAGTCCTTAAGGTGTGACAACCATGTAAGTTTGAAATCAAATCTTAGGCCCAAAACCTTCACAGTGTCATTAAAATTCAGTACAGTGTCCCTCATCCTCAATTCAGGTAAGTTAAATGCAGGAGATAAATGATTAAGAAATACACAGACAGACTTCGCAGTAGAAAATTAAAAACCAGCTTTCTCTGGCCATTCATCTAATCATCAAAGAGTTAGGTTGCAACTGAAGTGTCAGAAGAAGAGTAAAAAATAAGTGATCAGCAAACAAAACACACTGGACAGGGCATTTAATGAATGAGGTAATACTATAATTGTTATGGCCTCCCTCCAGGAGTCAGGGAACATAAAGCACTACTCAGAGAGACATTGTTCTCCTGCACAAAGCCATCAGAGAGCGTGTCACAAACTCAGTATCTAAATTAATGTTTAGGAAAATGAGAAATGAAGAAAAGTGGAAAGACTACTATCAAACCATCATTCATGGATCTGACCGGGGATGAGGTGCCTCCAAGTAGTATCATAGTCCTCCTTGGTAGCAAAAATACAGTCAGAAAGAAATGCAGAGTACAGGAAAGTGTCAAAGGTGGAATGATACTTCCTGATGGTTGTGGTTGGCGGTTTGGGACAGGGGGATGAAACTGTTTAGGTCATCATTCCCCTGAGGAGATGATAAGGAGTGAAGGTATTAAAGGAGGGGAAGGGAAGGAAATGCAGCCCAGGGAGGAGAGGAGGAGGAAAGAAGGAAGAAAGATTGCACAAGCTTGGGGCTCCGTGTGCGCAACGCACATATTCACAGAAGAACCATGAGCCCCTGTGGGGATACTGCCTGAGCCCACACTGAAAGCAGCTAAGGAAATGTCTTGATTAGAAGATCTAGACAAGGCAGAGGTCGACCATCTGCTCCAAGATCTTTCTCGCAGAGCTAGCGAGGGCAACACTACCTTAACTGGCATGTGTTACCTTTGCCAAGTTTAGAAAGAGTAATTAAAATTTCCTCCCTCCATGAATTGGGAAACTGGCCTGACAACTAGATTTGAGGAAGATTGCTTTATTTCACCTTATGAGCTGCTATAGTAAACTGTAGTGGATTCTACTATGACCAGGGGATGTTTCATGAGCTGCAGACAATGCAGAATCCACCTCCCACATAGAAAATGGACAGTCATAATCATCATCAATGGTGCACTAAAAGTCGAAATTGCCCCTTTCAGCTGCTGGTGCTGGAAAGCTGGACCCTGACTGATGCTAGCAGTAACTGTAGATAAATATGCCACTGTAGTATGGGCAATGTGTTGTGGGCTGGTTTGGAGATTGCTATTCTCCATTACAGCAGCCACTGAACGTCTCCTCCCCAGAAAGCCTCCTAGTGGTTTCCCACACAATAGTCGTCTTAATGGAATGATTAATGGAGATCAGGAACTGTTGCCACAATCTCTACTTGCTCTCCCGAATAACCAGGTAACATTTTGCCCTTAAAGCATTAAAGGCTTTGAGATTCTTTGCATTTGGCAGACACTTGAACCTATGCTGAGCTACCTGCCTGGTTCTGACGTCAGGGTGGCTTTCAACACTCCTTTTCCACACACACACACACACACACACACACACACACACACACACACACACACGGGACAACTAGTGGCTTGTTAAGTTTCTACTGTTCTCCAATGAGCATCCACCAAAGTGATTGTCTTACAGGTTCCATTCCATCTGGCTGGTGAATCCAGATTCCCACAGAATAGTGTGCACAAGAGCTTGAGAGCATTGTGAAAGATTGATAGCAGAAAATAATCATGTTGCAGTACAGACGTGTGGGCTTGGACCTGTTTCAGTAAATGGACACAGGAGAAAAGAGAAGCCTCTCTACTACTCTGCTCCCAATCACATAGTTGCATAGCATCAAAGCTCTTTGTATGGGTTAAAATCACCACAGAGAATCACAGGGTGGGGGAAATTGGTAAAAACGTCATCGAGAACCTCTTCATCTGGAGGCAGAGAGAGGGAGCATACAGTCAGACAATAATGTACATGCTTGGACACTGTGACTGCTTGTAGGCTTTTTGTGAATGGGGGTATTGGAGTGGTATGCTAGACTAAAATAGCCACTTCTCCTTCAGCTCTCTCTCTCTCTCTCTCTCTCTCTCTCTCTCTCTCTCTCTCTCTCTCTCTCCCCCCCCCCCCCCCCCCCACTAAGGTCATCCTCTGTTGAGAATAGAGCCACATAACTCAGGGGGATCAGAAGGTTAGAAATTTGTTTTCTGAAGGCAAAATCCACAATACTGTACCCTGAGTTAGTAATCACAGTTCCTCCACATGTATACTGAATATTGAGAGGTGCCAATGAAGTATGGAAGCCATCTTTCCTGCAGGGTGGTGAGCATGTAACAGATGGCTGATCAGTCTTGTCGTAATATGACTGCCCCAGATTACCATCTTGTTTCATGGGCTCTGAAGCTGGGTCAGAGGAGCATTAGGAATGACATTAACATTTATGAAATTCCGGCATGCCTTACTTTATGGAGAATAACACCTTAATACAATCTTCTCAGGTTGCAAGCAACATCATGTAGTTTCTGCCCACGAGCTTTCAACAGAGATTTCCTCTGCCATTGTCAAGTGGATGACTTTTCATTCCAAGGCCACTGCCATGCTTATATAGCCACGCCGCCATCAGTGACGTCACTGGTGTCCAGATCCTTGACCATATGTGGCAATATTTCAGTCGCGCGTATGCCGCGCCCACTTCAACTCCGCAATTCTAGGTTCTCATGCCATACTAAGCTGCAAGCTGTCGTCTTATTGAGTGTGTTTTCATAAATTTTGATCTCTATGACCTTGTTTATTACCCTGTCTCAGAAGCCGTTCATCTGATCAATAACTGACGTCTTGTCTAAAGCAATTCGGTATCCATTTTCCAAAGCACGTTCCACCACAGTTGACTTTTCGGGATAGCATAGTTGATAACACCTTTCATGTTCTATGTGTCGCTGTTCAATAGTGTAAACAATCTGGCCGAGATAATACATTTTGTTTCTGCAAATTTGATGATATGCTTACTTGTATATTGAAGATGACACTGACTTAGAGGACTTGAGAATGGGCTCAGGCCTGTCCAAAACAAGTCATCAATAAAAACAAATATTTTATGCTAGTTTGTGAACACAATCCCAAGAGCGGAAGGACTTACCTTAAGGGGATGTTTGCCTTTTATCCCCTTAAGGTAAGTCCTTCCACTCCTGGGATTGGAATGACTCCTTTTCCACTTCCTTAAAACCCGTATCCTTGCCTTTATCCCTTCCTCCCTTTCTCTTTTCCTGAAGAAGCTACCAGTGGTGGTGAAAGCTTGTTTGTTTGTTTGTTTGTTTGTTTGTGTGTGTGTGTGTGTGTGTGTGTGTTATTTTTTTATTATTTGTACCTCTCTACGAGCCTGTGCTTTAGGTAAGTATTCCAATTTCTATTTTTTATATAAATTTATCCCACGAAGAAAGTTTCCTTCTATAATATTTGTCTAAATGATTGCATGAATGTATGTGTTTCTTTTTCTGACGAAGGCCATGGCCAAAATTTAAGTTGTGTGAATGTGATTATCTATTTCCGTGTCTGTCAGCAGCTCAGTGAGCCTCTTTACGGTGAGTTGTTACCTGTCCTCCATTATTGATATTCCTGTTGGATTTTCCATTGTTGAAGTTATTTTCTATTATTTGATAATCAAGTCTTGTTTCATCTTTGTTAGGAATCACAATCCACACCAGTAATGAGTATTGTTTCAAGTCTTGTAACATGATGTATCTGACACACAACCCTGTCACTTTGAACTTTAATTTTCATCACTTATGTAGAAGTTCTTCAATTTTAAGCGTGAAGAAAGTGAATGTACAGTGATTAATCCTTCATATCTTTGTCACTCTCAAACGTACACCTCGGGCTTTTGTATCCCACACACAAATTGTGAAAATTTGTATTATTGATGTGTGGAATGTGTGTACTGGGTTATGGTGACTGTTATTAATGGGACTTTTACACTAGCCATAAATGGGGACAACTGGGCACTAGTAATTCATTATAGTGTCAATGAACTGCAATCATATGTGTCACCTACGTTATTTGTAGCAGATTAGTTTTGTCCCATGAAATTTCAGCCAGCCATTACCAAGAGCGCCAATCTACGAGAACTTCAAGAGGCAACCAGCTATGATCCGGTACGTCACAAGTGGTGGATTGGGTCCTGAACCACACACTAGGGTCATATGGTCAAGTCATGACAGGACAAGGCCTTCGTAGAATTGCAACAGTGTAATGCTGTCTGTACCTCAAGTGGTATTGCTAAGGCAGCCACAGTCTCTTAAGGTGTTTGAAGGGGCACAGGCATACGTGAACAGAAGTAAGGACCTACACACAAACACCACCTGACACCTTGTCTGCACAATTCCTATAGTAACTCCGACAGCTGTGTAAAGTTGGGGTTCACTCTACAGGAAACCAAGTTTCCTGCAGGGAAATGCGAAAGACAGGCAAGGGAAAAAAGTTGTGACAATTCCACTAGAGAATTAAATTATCACTAACGCAGGAAAGACAGTTTATTTTGCAGGATCACCTGACACCACTGGTTGAGTACTAGAAGAGTCAAGGACTACTGGATTCAGAGGGAGCTAGGTTCGAGAGATGCAAAGATCTCCACCTCATCCTCAGAAGCAGAAGATGTGGAGGGGAGTTGTGGCATAGAAGCTACTGAAGATCCTTTCTTCTTCTTCTTCTTCTTCTTCTTCTTCTTCGGCTTGAGAGAGTTGATGCCACTTCAGATACCAATGACGATCAAGAAGTCCTTCAACCAGCAGCATGTGGATCCCTCAGCCACTGGCTGGGATCCTCCATTCCATTTGTGGAAACTCATAAGGTAGTGTCCTGCGGAATCCCTTCCTAACAAGAGGGGCCGGAGAAGACTGTCATGCCCGAAGAAGGTGGCTACAGCGTGACTGGACCAAACAATGAGACCATTTGCAAAGGGATGAGTCACTGATTTTGGCCCACTTTAGGTTCAGTAGTTACACTAAAAGTAGGCCTTTGCGATCGTCTTTTGACAGCTCGAAATTTAAATGAAAATAACGGCTTAACACGAAAATTGAATAACCTAATTGGTAGAGGAGAAAATTCTCTACAACTTAGCTCCCTTATGTTTTATTTTTTCATATCTCGTATTGTTTGAGACATATTTGCAAAAGTAACGGAGATTTGACACCCTCCATTGAATTAACAAAAAACAGCCATTCGGACATGTCACGTGACATTCCTCACCCAGAACTCTCTCAGGTATACGCCATCTTGCGTTGCATATTTGATGATTTTCTTATTGTAACTTACACATTGTCATTTCAAAGCAATGGCGCACTGAAGAATTAACAAAAACACATCGATCTTCGTACGATAAATGATCTAGTGTCTACATATGCCATATTAGCATCAGTTAACAACGGCCATCAATAGTATGAGATTAAAGGACTCATCTTTTGATTGATAGCTGTAGCATAGTGGGCAAGGTGTTGGACTGTGACGCTAAAGGTCGGTGGTTTGGAACCCGCCACTACCTAAATTTCTTTCCCTACACTCTTATTAATTAATTTTTTATTATTTAAATTACTATTTGGTCCAAAATGTTTGCAAGAACTTATAAAACTACAAATCTAAAGTGGGCCATAAATCACATCAGTGCGATCTTTCTCTTTGTCACTAAGTAGGACAGTTTACCAAGATTCTTAAATACCATGATCTCTCTCTCTCTTTATGATGGCACAGGTAGGCAAGCAGGGAGGATGGTGCTGCCCACAGTTGACGCAAATGGGAGGGGGGGGGACACAGGGAGCACCCAGATGTAATGGGAGCCCGCAGCCTCTAAATGTAGCAAAGGAGTTACAGCGTGCAGAGACTTGCCCAAATTTCCAGAACTTTAAACAATGCGTAGGGGAGGAACATAAGGCTCGACATCACACCAGTATAGCATCAACTTGACCTTTTCAGGAAAAGAATCATCCGCAAAGGCCAAAATGAATGCACCAATGCCAATCCTATTGTCCTTAGGTCCCCTGTAAACATTCCGAATGAAGTATATATGTCATCACTCTCAGTTGACATGTAATTCTTCGTCACACTGCAGGATGACATCACACTAGAAAATAATCCCCTGGGCCAACTGAGACCTATCCAGAGTGACAGAGATAGAAACATCACCCAACCTTTCTGCATCTATCTGAAATGACTCATTTCTCATTAAAAGGTAAAGCAGTCAACAATCCGAAGATTGGTTTGAACACCACAGTGCTTTACTAGGCGTGGTCCTGTTTGGAGGTGGTATGCCGTTGCCTTCCTCCGACCTTCGAACTGACTTACCCAGCCAGTTACAGGGGGACCTACAGTTTAACGTGGGTTCCGAACCACGGTGCTACTCGGTATTTTTCACATGAGCAGTACTGCCAGAGGTGAAAGAAGTGGAAAGTGACAGATAAAAATCCTAGGACCTGGCGGGGATCGAACCCGCGACCTTTGGATTTGTAGTCTGGCACTCTACCACTGTGCTACGGAGCCATAGACATACAATTCACTTCTACAAATTTGTCTTCTATATTCTCCACAAAGAAAGAAGGCTTTGTGGGCATAAAAGAATCCCCATCAGTCTGTGGCACAACAGGGAATTTGAGAAAGTACGGGTCAACCTGATCTTTGGCCTGACGTTCCTCTCAGCTTACCCAATGAAGGGAATGATCTGGAGTCATATTTCTCTTCTTCATTAAACACAAACTTTCCTTGCTTATAGATGCTGGAAGCCAACTGATCACCAACATTACTCAAGATTGACCACTTCATTAGGGGTAATCTGCCCCAATCCCACCCACACAAACCAAGAGCTCTCCTCATGGGCACCAAACCAGCCACAGCAAAGGGCACTTGGCGGGATGACTAATGCCGGAGATCCTGATGCCTCAGGTAGATGGACATCTACTCCTTGGCATGCACGAGGAGTTGCCCAGGCATAAGTAGTGCAATCCTTGTGTTGTCAGGGGGCTTTGATCAAGAGGATACATGCTGACCCCTCCTCCCAGAACAAACTGGCTACTATGCTGGATATTGGGTGCTATGAAAACCATTATGGTAGAGGGAGTAGGAGGTGACAGTGCACAATGGGCGTAACTGTGTGCACTACATGAGGTGTCCTTAACAATCCTTCAACTTTGGTTTCTCTGGGTGAGTAAGTCTCAATAAATTTAATCAATGACTCTCATGCGCAAAGCTATAGGTACAATTTTAGATAAGTACATTATGAAGTACTACTCGCTACTCAGAGCTTGAGGTCATTTATATCTGCACAACAGATGTAAATGCAGTGTATTTGTCAGTAGCATAAAACAGAACCAACATCTCATGCAAAGTTACACATGGCATCATCCTCAAGTGTGCTATGTGCAACTGTCCACGGCATTATAAAAATCGACATTATGAAAAAGATTATCCTCACTATATTTTTCACTACGGGCCCAATAATGAAGAAAATGTCCATGGCATGTTATATCTGTTTTATACCACTTACAAGGAGAATGTATCCAGATGAATTATGCACTTGAGAATGAGCACACATTCCAAATTAGCTACTGTAGTAGTGTTTAATCAAGCTGTCATTTAAAATAACAGATACAACGCCACCTTTCAAATATTTCAACTTATCAGTGCTTCCTAATTTAGGTTGTGTTTTAGACATTATGCTAAAGCTGACTTCACAACAAATTTTATAAGCTTTTTACATGGAGGCAAGCAACAATGGAAGTTACATATTATTTAGAACACAATGTTTGAGCAACAAAGTCACTGAAAGAAACACAAAAGCTCTGTTCAAGCAATGACTTACTTTAAAAGGAATTCAGAAAGGAACACATAACCCTGACAGCTGCGAAAATCATCAAGCAGAGTCTGAGAAACTTCACTGGAATCTTTGAGGAAGCAGAACACAGTCACAAACATCTCAACAATTTCTAGGGGTGTCAGTTCTTGTACTCTCTGCATATTTTCAATACAGAGAGCTACACAACCCTTATCTGAAACACAAAATATTACATCAACACTTAACAATGTAATATACAAGTTCACAAACAAAAAAATTAACAAAGGAAGAGGATGAACACACACGACACACAAGAGAAACAATGGCAGTCAATATTTTATGGGTTTATTATAGGTGTTTCATTGATTTCAATACACTTAATAATAAATATTGTAATGGAAAACACTTCTAAGGATTAATAAATTCTTGCCTATCATCAATTGAAAACAAAGATGCTGAACCTTTAATCCAAAGACCACCTACAATCCACCCTGGTGATGCATTTCTTCAAACCTTGTCAGAAAAATAAATATATAGGAGTGATTTCTCAGTCCAGAAATAAGTACTGAAAACTGTCACTACTCAAAGTATGGAGCTACAGTAAGATGGTGCTAATTTCTCTTATATTTGCATTATGCCATAGTCAAACAAACACTGAAGTGAAACCAAAGACAATTTGATCTGTAGTGCCAGATAAAAAACAAACAAAGAAGCCACAACTGATTTTCTATTTTTTGTACTACACACATTCAAAGCATTCTGCTCGAGATTGCACTTTTGTGAGGTTTTTAGAATAATTTTGATAGGTTACAAAGCACCATAATGAACTTAATATTGGCTGGAACACAATTTTGAATCAAATGATTAAAGTAATCCAACACAGGGTTAACTTTTTTTTTTACATAGTTTATTATTCAGGTTATTGTTATTGTCTTCTGTCCACAGACTGGTTTGTTGCAGCTCTCCATGCTACCCTGTCCTGTGCAAGCATCTTCATCTGTGAATACGAAATGGCAACCTAGATCTGCTTACTGTATTCATCCCTCAGTCTCCCTCTATTATTTTTACCCTACATACTGCCTTCCAATGCTAAGTTGACAATTCCTTGTCTCAAAATGTCCCACACCAATCTATCACTTCTCTTAGTCAGGATGCGCCAGAAACTCCTTTTCTCCTACATTCTGTTAGTCATGTGAAAACTGCTCTACCCATCTAATCATCATTCGTCTGTAGCACCACATTTTGAAAGCTTCCATTATCTTTTTTTCTGAACTCCTTATTGTCCACGTTTTACTCCCATACAACGCTACACTCCAGACAATGCTTTCAGAAACGACTTCCTAACATTAAAACTAATATTGGATGTCAACAAATTTCACTTCTTCAGAAACGCTTTTCTTCCTGTAGCCATTCTGCATTTTATATATTCTTTACTTTGGCCTTCAGAAATACCCTTGCAACCCAAATAAAAAAAACTAATCTACTACTTTTATTGTCTCATTACCAAATCTAATTTCTTCAGCATTGCCTAATATTCTGACACTACATTCTATTAACCTTGTTTTATTCTTGTTAATGTACATCTTATACCTTCCTTTAAAGACACTGCCCATTCCGTTCAATTGCTCTTCCAGGTCTTTTGCTGTCTCTGACAGAATTACTGTCAGCAAAGTTTTTCTTTCTTCTCCCTGAACTTTAATTCCTACTCCAAATTTCTTGTTGCATTCCTTCACAGCTTGCTCAATGTACAGATTGAACAACATTGGGAAATGGCTACAACCACGTCTTACTCGCTTCCCAACTAATGTTACCCTTTCATGCTTTTCAACGCTAATAACTACTGTCTGGCTTTTGTACAACTTGAAAATAACTCTTCATTCCCTATATTTTACGCCTACTACCTTGAGAATTTGAAAGAGTGTATTCCAGTCAACATCGTCAAAGACTTCCTCCAGATCCGCAAATGCTAAAAATGTAGGTTTCCCTTTCCTTAACCTATCTTCTAAGGTAAGTCTTAATTTGAGTACTGCCTCTCATGTTCCTACATTTCTCCTAAATCCAAACAGATCTTCAGGAATTCTATCATATTCAAGCAAATCCAGATGAAACCAGATATATCATCACTTTTCATTTACTGTCAAATTATAAATGTTGCCAATATTTTTGTGTGTCTTAATTTTGGGAGATGCATCAAGAAGTTTTAATTATGGGGAAATATATTGCTAGCAAAAAATTTTAAACTGTCAAATTTAAACAGTATTTTACATTTAGTAACAATATCAGTTTTTTTTATGTACCCTCTATCCACCACCACCACTTGAAAAAATATTAACGAGAACTCATTTTCTTCATTCTTGAAGTTTTATTATCAAACATTTCATTTTCATTCATCTATCATTAGAGCATAAACATATGTAGGTTGACTTATGTCTCCTATGTTGACTGTATTGTTAATGTAATAATAGGTACTGACTGTGTATGTAACTGACAACAGGCTGTGTGAGACCGTGCCGTGACAGTGTCATCAGTACTTCTGCTGCACTCTTTCGCCACATTACGTTGTGTGGAGGACACCAGCTGGTGATGGCAGAAAATAGAAGTGTGAGATCATCCTTACGAGCAAGTTCCTCTGCAGGTGCAGCATGGCTGCAGAGCCTCACAAGTACCTGCAACAAAAGCAGAATGTTTAAGAAAAACAGCAAATTAAGGAACTGGACAATGATTAATCATAATATTAAAGCTGTATCCACTGATAAAACCAGTCAACAGAAAATGGAGTAATTGGGATGAAATGTAATTGACAATTTATTGACTCGGAAGCAGCATTCAAACATATATGTCACAAAGTGATAAAATAATATGGTGTCATCTTGAGTATATCATTATCTAATAGGCTACACATACGTATTTTCAACATATAAAAATACTGATGAGTGACTTTCAATATGTTGCCCTATATGCAGAAGTTAGTATAGATATAATTGGAAATTTCTGGTTGAAAAAAATTACACTTAGTAATAAAGGAGATTAAAATCAGACTTAAGTAGGCATAGTGGTCTGCAGAATAACATGTGTTGTATTTCCTGTTGAAATAAATCACCTTATAAGTTTCAACATGTGGGGTAACGAGTTGTGTGTGTGTGTGTGTGTGTGTGTGTGTGTGTGTGTGTGTAGCACAAAATCCGAACACTTAAGACTATTCCAAAGTGCCTTAATCGCTAGTGATGCAGTGGTCCAGCGGTAAGACATATGCCTAGTAAGCATGGAGGTCCGGGTTCGATTCCTGGCTGCATCACAAGTTTTAATTCATTGAATCACCTTTATCTTCAATGCCTGACACGTTTGAGACAAAAAACCATCTCAGGGTTTATGAATTTATGTTTACACTCCTCAAACACCAATTCACACCTAGGTCGTGAATTACCTTTCCCTTCCGTTCCCATCCTTTTGGCCCACTTTAGGTTACTGTCTTTTAACAGCTCAAAATTTCAATAAAAATAATGGCTTAACCATTCACCTGTCACGAAAACTGAATAACCCAATTTTTAGAGGAGAAAATTCTCTACAACTTTGCTCTCTCATCTTTTTTTCATATCTCTTATCGTTTCAGAGATATCTGCAAAAATAATGGCGATTTTGGGATGTCAGACAGACAGACAGACAGACATTCTGTCTGTAATGTTTTCCCTGTTTTTAAGACGAACCGTTCAACTGATCAACACCAAATTTTACAGACATAACCGTAGGCCGACAGAGACCAGAACCTCCCTTTTTCAAATTTTCCGGACAAGAAATACGTTAGTAATACCAAAAAAAGCCATTTGTAATGTAATTTTAATTGCATATAAACTGTTCATCTGATGCTAAAATTGAATAACCGAATTTGTAGAGAAGATTCTCTACAGCTTTGTTCCCTTATGTTTTTTTTTCATATCTCTTATCGTTTGAGAGATATTAGCAAAAATAGCACAGTTTTGACAACCTCCACTGAATTAACGAAAACCAGCCGTCCGCTGATGTCACGTGACATTCCTCGACAGAACTCTCTCTGGCAAAAGCCATCTTGCGCTGCATATTTGATGATTTTCTTTGATGATTTTCTTATTTTAACTTTCACATTGTCATTTCAAAGCAATGGCACACTGAAGAATTAAAAAAACACCTCGTTCTTCGTACGATAAATGATAATCTAGTGTCTACAAGTGCCATATTAGCATCAGTTAACAACGGCCATCAATAGTATTGAGATTAAAGAACACAACTTCAAAGTGTTGGCCGTAGCGTAGTAGGCAATACAGTGGACTATGACGCTCAAGGTCAGTGGTTCAAAACCTGCCACTACCTAATTTTTTTTTTCCCCCCTAAAAGGGTTTCAGACACTCCTATTAATTTTTTACATTATTATTTTGGTCCAAAAAGTTTGCAAAAACTTATAGAACTACAAAACTAAAGTGGGTCGTAAAACAAGTCAGGGCGATTTTTTTCTTCCCTTCTCTCCCACCTGAGGAAGGAACTGTGTTCCGGAAGCTTGTCCTTTTTCATCCCCTTTTTTTCTTTTTCTTCATTTGTTCAACTATCGGTGGTACAGCACAAAGGCAAGTACTGGCCAACCAATCTATGTCTTTGGAAAAATAATTTATGTTTACACTGATACTTTTAATTTGCATTTGAATACTTTGTGTTTATCAATGACTTTTTCTCCCCTATTCTCTTAGACATTATTAAAAATGGAAACTGGTGACTGGTGCACCCCTTTCTGAACCATGCTTAAACCTGCAGTAGTCAAGGGGGTAACAGCTGTCACCCACCACTATTTTCAATGTTATTTTGACAATCATAAAAGAGGTTTATCTATGTTCATAATAGTACATAATTTATTTACTTATTCAAGTCCACACTTCATTGCACTATATTTACAAGAATATCCACACAAAATATTAATATGAAAACAAACAAAGGTGAACACTGTAGAAAAAATGAGTATTACGTGAAGCTTCTGCACTGTACACTGCAATATCTGTATACGAGCCTCACTAATATACCAATTAAACCAGTATTTTGAAAATTACTATGACACTATTGTTTCAGTTAAGCCTGGGCAATCCTCACTAGGGTACCAACTAATCCAGTAGGAACATTGAGGAAGGAGGATGGGGAGTATACAAAGACAGCACATTAAACGCTGGAACTGCTCCTCAAGACTCACTTTCCTCAATATACTCTGGGGGATAACTAAGACCAGAATGTGATTCCTGAGAGACAACGGTTCTCAGGTATTCGCAAAGAGGACTGGGATTTGGCCAAGGAGTGTGTCGATTTCAGTAAAATCCGATGGGCAGTGGGAACATTTCAACCGTTCAAGTCACCTGGCCCCGATGGAGTCTTTCCAGCTCTCCTGCAACAAGCGAGAGAAAATCTTATTAGATTCCTATGCAGGTTATTCAGGGTTAGCCTAGCAGCAGGAATCATTCCCAACGCCTGGAGGGCAGTGAAGGTTGTCTTCATTCCAAAGCCAGGGAGAATTGATCATACCAAGGCCAAGGATATGAGACCAATCAGCCTGTCTTCCTTCATTCTTAAGATATTGGAAAAGCTGGTTAATGTGCATGTTGGAGAAAGGAGGTTAAGTATGGCTCCTCTACATTCAAACCAACATGCATATCAACCAGGTAAATCATGTGAGACAGCTCTCCACCAGCTCGTTGGGAAGGTGGAGAAAGCACTACACTTTCGGAAATAGCCCTCTGTATCTTCCTGGACATCGAGGGGGCTTTTAGCAACACGACCTTCGAGTCCATGGTTAGGGCAGAAGAGGTGCATGACCTAGAGACCACTATATGTAGGTGGACTACGGCCATGCTCAGTGGAAGAAAGCTAGAGGCTACCATGATGAATGAAAAAATGGTAATCAACACCACTAGGGGTTGCCCGCAAGGAGGAGTTCTTTCCCCTTTATTGTGGAATCTAGTGGTGAATGATCTCATTGGAGAATTAAACTGTAGGCAGTACTTTTGCCAAGGATACGCAGATGATCTTGTCATAGTTATACTTGGCAAATTTGCTGACACAGTGAAGAATATGGCACAAGGTGCACTGGACATTGTGCAAGACTGGTGCAGAAAACAGGATCTGGGGGTTAGTCCTAAGAAGACTGCTGTACCATTCATAAAGAAGCATATCCAACATTCAAGTTGGAATCTAAAGCTTTTCAATGAAGCGCTACCTGTGAAGGGGACAGTAAAATATCTAGGGGTTACCCTAGATGAGAAACTGACATGGACCCCTCACATCAGGAATATTTGCTCCAAGGCAAAAGGTACTCCTGCGAGTACCAGGAGAGCTTGTGGCAAAAATTGGGGCCTGAGCCCCAAGGGTATGCACTGGCTATACACCACAGTGATTAGACCCAGGATCACCTAAGGGGTGGTCGTGAGGTGGAAGAATGTAGAACAATAGGTTGCTGCTAAGGAGCTTGGTAAGGTGCAGCGATTAGCCTGCTTAGCCGTAACAGGCGGAATTAGCAGCACACCAACTGCTAGGATGGAAACCATGCTGGATATGCTCCCATTACACCTTTGGGTCAAGATGGAGGCAGCAGCTGATGCATACAGACTCAAATCTGGCAACAACTGGAACTCTTTGGGATATCCAGAATCACACACTAAAATAGTGAGTGAGGTAAATATAGGGAAGGTTGGGGAAATGCCAGCCGACTATATTATAACCCCATACTGCTTCAACAAGCCTTTCAATATAACAATTGGAAGTAGGGAGCAGTGGGAGAAAATAGTTCGACACCGTACGGGGGATATTGTCTGGTTCACTGACAGGTCGAAATCAGACCAAGGTGTTGGGGCTGGGGTATATGGGGTGCAGCCAAGACTGGAGGGCGTCATCTCTCTAGGAAAACTGGCCTCGGTATTCCAGGTGGAAATCACTGCCATATGGGTGTGTGTGGAGGAGAATTTGTGTAGGTGCTACAAAGATTGTAGCATCTATATCTATTCAGACAGCCAGGCAGCCCTGAGATCACTGGCAGCTCCTGCAACAAGGTCTAAAATTGTTGCAGAATGTCACAGGGTTCTGGTGGAGCTAGGGGAAAGCAATAGAGTAAACCTATTGTGGGTCCCTGGCCACTCGGGGATCAGTGGCAATGAACATGCCGACAGATTAGCCAGGATGGGGGCAGAGACTCCATTTATTGGACCGGAACCTGTCCTGACAATCACCAAGGCAATGATCAAATTGGAGCTACGTAACTGGCTCAGAAGACAGCACGTAGAATATTGGACCAAAGTCCATCAACAAAAACATGGCAAGGTAATGATGCCAAAGCCATGTTTTAAAAGAAGCTCTGCAATCCTTGGTCTGAACAGGAGAGAGATTAGACTCATGCTTGGATTGCTGACAGGCCATGGGAATTTCAAAAAACACCTACATACACTGGGAATAACAGAAGAGGACCATAAATGTAGGATCTGTGATGACGGTGATGAAACTGCATCACATCTAATCTTTGAATGCATTGCATTGGAGAGTAAAAGGCACAGAACATTTGGGACAACCAGACCCAAAGAAATTGTGTCTAATAAAGAACTGGTAAAGTGACTCCTTGCACTGTTCAAGGGCATTGGTTGGCTTTACTAGACATACAGGGAGCGATACCGCACAATAAACTCAGTTTCGGTGCGGGCAGTGGCGGGTTGGACCAACAGTGTTTTGGATTCCCTGAAAAAAATCAAATCAAATCAAGCCTGGGCAAAGATGCTCAAATGATCAAGGCCAGTGCACTTATTGCACCCAACATATCCCTGTTTCTTCATGTGGCCTCCTTATAGCCTCTTCTATTGTTGACAATATGTTCTTGTTTCAAAGGAACAGTTGCATCTATTCAATGGACACAATACAGAAAAACAATGTATGTATGGGGAGTATATCCTTGTTAATTGTTCAGTACATCCACATCCATACGCTGTAAGCCAAATCACGGTGTGTGGCAGCCACACACTATGTACCATTGTCACTTCCCCCTATACAAGTCGCATATAGTTAATGAAAGAAACTATTGCCAGTATGCCTCAACAAGGGCTATAAAGCCATTGTGGTCCTTTTACAAGAGATACATAGGATGAAGCAACAGACTGGTTGAACCCTCTAGAAATCTAGGCTTTCAATGCTTTGACAGAAGCCAAAATTTTGATACAGAACTCTTGCAGCATCTGCCACCATAGTTTCTTAATCATCTCTAATGTTTTCGTGCTTATACATCAAGAAGTAACATTTTGAAATATTAACAAGAAGGTAATTAAGCAATACAGCATAGACAAGTTAGCATCTACATATAAAGGAAATGGAATTTCCTTAAGTGATATGTTAACAAGATTCTAAATAAGATAATAATAATTTTAAATAGTAAGAAAAATGCAAATATGAGCACAAACAACATAGCAAATATTTTTGGCGTGTAAATACCTGTACAAATATCTTTTGTAATAAAATTCTTCTCTCTCTAGGAGTAAAATCACTCCCTGTTTCAGCTGTCTCTGGGTTTTCTATCTCAGGAAGATCAAAAAATAGGTACAAGCATTTAACAAGTGTGGAAGGCACAGCTACAGACGTCATAACCTGAAAGTAGTCAGAATTAATGTGAGCTTACACAATTTGTAAACCAAATAAACAATGGCAAGGTTTGTCAAATATAAATAAATAAATAAAAAACCCTAACTGAATATTTATTACCTGAACCAATGAAGCATCACCAGCTGCAAGAAGGTTAAGAGCGGAAAGCAACATCCAGCCATTACTGGACTCCTCCGAGTTTTCTATTTCAAGAAATTTCACAATGGCACAGCTAGCTGCCTCTGTTGACTGATTTGAAGCTCGACGCCTCATTTCCGACACCATGAGTCTGGATACTTGTTGACAAAATGCTAAAATGTCACGAAACTTCTCCATCATGTCAGCTGAAGGACTGTTGCCAAATACCTGTAGCAACAGATCAATAAAACTGATGGCACTTTTAAGTAAACAGCTACCACTTCCAAATAGTTCTAGGTTTGGCACAGTTTTTGAAACAAGTGTAAAATGAAATGAGTTATGCCACACATTCATTGCAAAGCACAAGTGAAATGAAAGGTTCCAAAAACACAAAATTATAAGTCACAATCCAACATAACAGAAAAATTAGTTCATTTCACTTTTTGCTAAATTTGAAACAAATTACATTATTCACTTAAATAACAGTATTAACTTTCATGTAAGTACAAGAAAGTTATGATTCAAACAATGGAAAATCCGATAGGGATATCAATAATGGAGGATAGGTAACAACTCACCGTAAAGAGGCTCGCTGAGCTGCTGACAGACACGAAAATAGATAATCACATTCACACAACTTAAATTTTCAGCCATGGCCACCTTCAGAAGTTGTGTGAATGTGATTATCTATTTTTGTGTCTGTCAGCAGCTCAGCGAACCTCTTTAAGGCGAGTTGTTACCAATCCTCTATTATTGATGTTCCTATCAAGCTATGATTCACTCACACAAGGCAGACGTAAGATTGCTCTTACCGATGTAGCACAAACAGTGATAAGAAGCAGGTAGATGCAGTGGACTGAGTAGACAGACTGGAACACAGCAGTCAGATTTGACAGTGTTACTGTCTGAATGAGAGTGTGTGTCTTTTGCTGACAAAGGCTGTGTACTCTAGTACATAGGGCGCGCACTATCTCCGACGCAGAGAGTCTACCCCAGGAATTGGAACACCTGAGAACTGTATTTCGAAAAAATGGGTACTCAGAGTGGCAGATTCAGCGGGCTCTCCGCCCAACCACTACAACACAACCTGTGGAAACGGATGAAAACGCAAGGGAGGATGTAGGCACTGCGTTCGTTCCATATACCGGCGCACTCTCAGGGAAGATCGCCCGCATTTTGAGAAAACACCAGGTTGGAACTGTTTTTTGTCCGCCGAATAAAATTCGTGCACTGGTGGGGAGCGCTAAAGATGATCTCGGTTTGAGGAAGGCGGGCTTGTACCAGATTCCGTGTCAGTGTGGAAAGTCATATATTGGACAGACGATGCGTACCGTCGAGGATCGATGCGTTGAACACCAGAGGCACACACGATTGATGTATCCGAGCAAGTCGGCGGTCGCTGAACATTGTTTGTCGGAGAATCACGCCATGGAGTATGAACACACTAGGATTCTGGTACAGACGTCGAGATACTGGGACTGCGTCGTTAGAGAGGCCATTGAAATTCGCACAAGTGACGAGCTCATAAACCGTGACTCTGGCTATAATCTTAGCAAAGCTTGGGAACCAGCGATTGGGTTAATTAAGAGTAAATCTAGCAAACGTAACGAAGTGACGACCACGGCAGACAGAGCCCTCACACCGACGTCTTCTCAGACGCCGGCGCAATCGGTTCCACTGCGCGGCCGCGGGTATTTAAATGGCCCGCTACCGGGCTAGAACCCAATTCCCTTCGAGCAGCCGTAGCGTGCGGACCTCCGTGCCGGCGCGTTTCCAGGAGCTCAGTCCGTCAGTTCACCTGATGATGGCGACATGTATGATCGCCGAAATATTGTGCCCGTTGGACACTATAGACCGGCAGTACACCCGTGGATATTTTGATCATCAAATACGCCGGGAGAAACTGAAGAATCACAATAAAAAATTGACTCCTGCGGGATTCGAATGCATGCCCATTGTATTCATAAACCATCAGCCTATCCAACCACCCAATGAAACATATGTAAGAAGCGGTTCATTGTATTAAGTGTGCCCATGTGGAATTCTTATAACTCAACCATTTCTACAGCTCAAATAATGTTTTCCAAAATAAATGATACACGAGTTAAGCTGCAATGTATTTTGACATATACTGTATCTTAACTACTGTATTGCTTCTATTTGATGATTTAAACAGCAAGCTGAAGGTGCACAGACTGCTGGAGTAAGCAACACTTGTGCTTATGAGCTTGGGCATGCGCAATGCTATATTCTTCGACTTTAAATTATTTGGGTTGGGTAATCTATTTGTCCCCCATTGTACATACTAGGTATTGGGGTGAGAATGGATCAGATCTGTTGAGGGCCCTGTATTCCAAGGCATAGCCATAGAAGGGAACGACTTAGGGTTGTATGCTGTTGTATCAAACTCTAACTTCCCACATTTAGAGATACAGGTTATACGTCCGCCAACACTATTCTTAGCTCGTTTCATCTTGACATTCCAGTCTAGATTTTCCATTGACAGATATAAACTAGTTTGAGTAACACTATGTTGAGTGTTGGTGAAGCAAAGGGCATAAGAGAAAAGATTGCTAATTTTGTGGTCTAGGTTCAATTTCCACTATTTCCAGACTTTTTATTTTTATTTTTTTATTTTTATTATTATTATTATTATTTTATACTTTTCCTTGCAATGTCTTCTTCTTTTTGTTTCGAATAGGCCTGCTTTAAACTGCACTTGTTCAACTGTTGGGCTTTGATATTTGCCCAGTACTGTTGCATCCTCTGCCGGTGTAACTCCTTCCTTTCTTCTGTCCAGGGGGTACCTTTCCTTCAGGTCTTTTTCTGAAATGCCCTAACTTCCTCCCAGGGTGTCTGTTCTGGAGATCTGTGGTTCCCAGTTCTTTAATATCCATCTCAGTTTTTGTCAGCCAAGTGGTACGAACCACCTTGTTTTCTCAGGTGGACAGACAGTTGGTCAATCTGTTTGGAGGCAATCTTGCAACATGGCTATAGAAAGCTACCCTTCTTGATATATTTGTAGACCTTCTGAATTCCTCATCTTCTTCTACTGAACCTAGGATCTTCTTGAGGATTCTTCTCTTTCTCACTTCCAATTTTTCCATCATACCACTGTAGTTCATGGAAAGACATTCCATGGCATACAGGGCCTCTGGTCATATGACTGATATGTAATGCTTAAGTTTCAGGTTGTGCGATAGGCATTGTTTCTTGTAGGTGTTCATAGTCTTTGCAATGTTTTCTTTTTTTAGATATGAAATTTTACATTAATATTTCATTTTATATATGTAAATTATCTACAATATTGGATTAGAATTGCTATAATTCATTAATATACCATATTTATACATAATTTTTATGAACTGATGAAGTGTTGAATGAAAATGATTCTAAAAGTTACAGGAATTAATTGTCTCTCAAAGCTACAATATATTGTTAGAGTGATAATCGTCAAATGTGAGTGTGATCTTTTTCTGAACAAGACTGTGACCAAAAATTTAAAGTTGTGTGATTGTAATTATTTTTTCACTTCCCTTTCTGCAGCTCAATGATCATCTCTGCTGTGAGTTGTAAGCCATTCTCATTTTATTGTCGACTTCCAACCTGGACTTTCCATTGTTAAACAAGATTACACTTCACTTATACTGTAATCAGAAATATTTCAAGAGCATTTTCCTTTTTCCTATGTCCTATTCAGAAGAGAGAGTTCACGAATTTGGAAGGTTGAAAAGGTTCATCTACCTGCGTCTTCTCACACAGCTTATCAATGAGTTTCATCCCACAAACGCCCCTTGTCAGTCACAAAATTTGTAGTGATAAAGGCTACAAAACCAGATAACTCCATAAATGCAATGATAAAATTTATTTGATGCCTGTAGTTAATTATTCATAGACTATACTACATAATACTCAACACACAAACAATTGCAATAACACCGTATTTGGATTGCTTACCTTGCAAAATAGTGGAAGCATATTATACAGCTTATCATCACGTTCTTTTTCAGTCAGAGGGTGTGAGGGGTGAGTATATTCAGAGAACAACTTCTTAAGGTGCATTAATCCCAGGGCTGTATGTTGAGGATTAGAGTTAGCTTCATCTTGTGACATGGAGGGAAGGGTCCCTCCTCGGAACTTCCGCATTATGTTCATTCTGCTGCAATTTCAAAAGAACTTCTAATTACAGTGCCAGTTTTGTAGCAGAAGCAGCAACAAAAATAGATTATCCTCTAACAACAAATGACAACATTAAATTACTATCAAGTAAATATTCAATTACTCATGAAAATTCTCCACTGAGAAGCTGAAATTTTCTTGAAAAGAGACATATTGGCTGGCCAGTATTTAGCTTAGTTCTGTAACATCTACAGTCACACAAAAAATTAGAAAAAAGAAACAAAAACACTTGACAAGCTTTCGAAAATATTTTCGTTCATCAGTTACAAGAGAAGGGAAGAGAATGGAAAGGTTATCTACGACCTAGGCCATAAGGAGATGGATGATTTGTTGAAGTCAGACATACTGTATATATCAAGTACTAAACCACGCCAATAACAAACCAAAGAGGATATATAACCAAAGGCGATAGATCAAGCAGTAAAGAGAAGTGAAAAGACTAAAGCTGAGTGCTAGGGAGATGGGAACTCATTCTCCAACAATCCTATCCTCCCACTGTCCTCCTGGTCCAAATATACTTTAACCTCTACCACTCCTCCATTCACTATTCACTATTAACTTCTCACCTACTTCCGTGTTTTCCTTTCCTATATTATTGTGTTGTGTGTGTGTGTGTGTGTGTGTGTGTGTGTGTGTGTGTGTGTGTGTGTGTGTGTAATGGGGGGGAGGGAGGGGTTTCACTCCTCTTTACTGCTTGATCTATCCCCTTTGATTATATATCCTCTTTGGTTTGCTGCTGGCTCCGCTCAGTACTTGACATGCAGTATCTCTGATTTACACAAATCACCCATAATCTTCTCATGGCCTAGGTCATGAATAACCTTTCCATTGTGTTCCTTTCTTCTTCCCTCTTCTCGTATCTGACAAAGGGAATATTCCTGAAAGCTGGCAGGGATAGAGGGCTATGGAGAGGAGGGAAGGGAGAAAGGAAAGGCTGGGGCTACACACACACACACACACACACACACACACACACACACACACACACACCAATGGGCTAGGTAGGAAGTACTTCCCCAAATGGCTCATACTCAAACTGAGAGTTTGTATTGGAGGTCAAACCCCAATAGGAACAAAACTGGGCCGAAAAACAAGTTGGTTGGTTGGGTTGGGGTTTTAAAGAGACCAAACTACTATAGTCATCAGTCCCTTTTTCCTATCATAGAGATAACATAAAAGATCACTAAAATGGGACAAAGTGTTAAACTACCGGTACATCAAACCATAGATGGATGATGTCAAAAATAAAAGAAACAAATAAAATGAAAGAAAGAAGGGATTTAAAAGAGAATACCAAAGTGTCTAGGCTGGGTGTCCACAGAAATAGAACATCCAGCCACACTGTAACACATTAAAAATCACCTGCCTAAAAATATTAAGGAGGTGTAGTGCAAATAGATAAAGCATACTCAATAAATATCAGATGGAATTATATAATCCACTATTGCAAATAAAATTTAAAACAGTATCGGCCACAGAGGCATTGTCACCTAAAACAAGGTTTAAGGAGTCAGGGAGATTAAAAGTCTGTCTTTGAGCAGCAAAAGAAGGGCATTCCATTAAGATGTGGACGATATCAAATGCTCACCACATGGACACCGAGGAGGGTCCTCACGATGGAGAAGGTAACAGTGCGTCAGCCAAGTGTGGCCGATACAGAGTCAGCGCGACAGACTCCTTAGGTGGGAGTCCGCATGCCCACATAGATGAGCTCCACATGTTCATTGCCTCCTTTATTGCCCGTAACTTGTTGGTTGTTTACAGGAAATGCCGTTCTGCATTCCATATCCCAAGAACTCGACTGTGTAACTTCAAACAGAGGTCATTAGACGGGGTACCTATATTCGTGTAGGTTTATGGATAGCATCCTTTGCTAACCTATCAGCTAGCTCGTTTCCATGTATCCCAACATGTCTTTGAGCCCAGAGAAAGATTACAGACTGTCTACATAGGTATATGGCATACAGGGACTCTTGGATGGCCTGAGCCAAAGGATGGTGAGGGAAGCACTGATCAAGGGCCTGTAGGCCGCTCAGGGAGTCATTGCAAATGAGGGAGGAGTCCGCAGGGCAGGCAGGAATATGCTTGAGTGCACGAAGGATGCCTACCAACTGTGCAGCGAACACACTGCAGCCGTCCAGTAGGGAACGCTGTTCATTCATGCATTCATGCATTCTATGTGCATATAAGCAAAGCCGACACGACCTTCTGCCATTGAACCATCTGTGTAGATCATCATGGAGCCCCGGTATCCGTCAAGAATGGACAGAAATTGGTGGTGAAGGGTCTCAGGGTGGACAGAGCGTTTGGAGTTCAGTGACAACTCCAGTCGAGGTATACACCATAGTGGTGTATGTGACTGGAATTTGAATAGGGGTGGTAGGGGGTAAGACTCCAATTCACTATGAAGATATCTGACATGGACACCAATAGTCATACCCGATCTCGGGTGCCATTGAAGAATTTAGGAAAAGGAGTTGGTGGTTCGGATGCCCTGGCAAACAGCGGACATTAGCAGTGTGTTTAGCCTGCAGTTATCGCCTGACCCATAGAGGAGGAACCCCAGCTTCCACAAGGAGTCTGTCCACGGGGCATGTTCGGAAAGCCCCTGTCACAAATCTAACTCCACAGTGGTGGATGGGATCAAGCATCTACAGCATTGAAGGAGATGCAGATCCATATGCTATGCTCCCATAATCAAGTCGTGACAGGACTAGAATTTTGTAACAGTGCAGCAGGTTGTTCCTGTCTGCACCCCAAGTGGTACTGCTAAGGCAGTGGAAGGCATTGAGGTGCCACCAGCACTTCTGTTTCAGTTGGCGAATATGTGGTTGTCATGTGAGGCACTCGTCAAATAACAATCCTAGCAAAGGATTAGTCTCAACTACTTAATGTAGTTGGCTGTCAAGATACAACACTGGGTGGGGGTGGACTGGCTGTCAAAGACAGAAATGTGTAATGCAAGTTTTGGCAGCAGAAAAGGAACCCATGGGAGAGAGCCCATGTTTGCACTTTGCTTATGGCCCCCTGCAGCTGTCATTCTGCAACACACAAACTAGATTAGCTAAAATGTATGCAGAAGTTGTCAGCATACAATGAAGGGGATACTGATGATCCAACTGCTGTTGTTAAGCCGATAATGGACACTAAAAACAAAGGAACGCTTAAAACAAAGCCCTGAGGGAGCCCATTCTCCTGGACTTGAAGGGTGCTACAGGATGCAGCAACATGAACATGAAAGGTATGGACAGCTAAAACGTTTCGGATAAATAGTGGAAGTGAGCCCCGTAGACCTCACCCATGTAATGTGGTTAAATGTGATGTTGCCAGGTCATGTCATATGCCTTCGACAAGTCAAAAAACACAGCTATCAGATGGTGATGTCAAGAAAACACTGTTCGGATGGCAGACTCAAGATAAATCAAGTTATCCAAGGTCAAGTTTCCCTTGCGAAAACCACCTTGGCATGGAACTAGCAGGCCCAAAGATTCAAGGAGCCAATACAACCGCTGGCTCACCATGTGTTCTAGCAATTTTCAGAGAACATTCTTAAGGCTGATGGGCAGATAGCTGCCCACATCTAGTGGGTTTTTACGTGGCTTAAGCACTGGGACGATGGTGCTTTCTCGACACTGTGATGGGAAGACACCATCACTCCAGATAGAATTAAACAATGCAAGAACATGTTGCTTGCAGTCATCAGACATGTTATAACATCTGATTGTGAATTATGTCTGGTCCAGGGGCAGTTTCAGGGCAGTTGACTACGGCACTCAGCTAAATGGAATGTTATATACCTCAGGTTGGTGTGATATAAAATTGGAAAGTCCAGGTTGGAATAAATAATATAGTGAGGACAGTTTACTACTCACCGCAAAGACGTGGCGACGAGCTGCGACAGGCACATACAAAAGACACACACATACAACACATTCAGCTATCGGCCATGGCCTTCTTCAGAAATAGAGCACTCACGCAATCACACAGGCACACAACACAGTCATACAACCATCACCTCCGACTGCCACACTTCGAATGGTGTGAGGTAAATGAGAGGTTTTTGCTTTCCATTCACTGTTCTAATGTTCAAAAGGCCTCAGCCTTGGCACCGTGATCCATACAGACAGTTCCATGTAGAGAGATCCCAGGAATTGCTGTCTGGGTCTGCTAGCCATACAGGTGCCAGATCTTCGTCCAGACTTGGGAAAGGATGGTACTCAACCCTATGGTTGAGACGTACCTCTCCCAACATTCCTGTTTTCGTCTCTGTATTATGTGCCGAGCACAAGCTCGGAGTCATTTAGACGCAATTAGGTTGTCTAGCGATGGGTAGCGTTTATGGCACTGAAATGCATGTCTATGGTCTCAGATGGCTTCCGCAACTTCCAACGACCACCAGGGCACTGTCTTTTGCTGGGGGCATCCTGATGAACGGGGGATTGTGTGCTCTGCAACAGACAAAATCTTGTGAGTGACACTCTCAATCACCTCGTTGATAGTTTCATCTGGGAGAGGTCCAACAGTGGCAGCAGGAACGAAGTCATCCCAATTTGCCTTGTCTAAAGGCCATCAGAAAGGGCATCCAGGGCAGTGACTATGGGGTAGTGATAGAAAGATAGGAAAGTGATTACTACCACATAAATTGTCGCATGTCCTCCAATGGACAGATGGTAAGAGCTAGGGCTGCAAACCGAATCACTGGTGTCCACTTTTTCAGCAGAAGAAGCCAAGGAAGGATGTGATACAAGGAATGCCTTCCTTGTGACAGGAGCCAGAGAAAGCTGATCTTTCTCTGGCTCAGGGCTGGAGACTGGTGTCCCTGGTGTTTGGAGGGGAATTACTCCCAAAGTTGGGGTTTAGGAAGCAACACAGGAAGAGGTGCCCCCAATTGTCTAGGGAAGGGAGGAGGGTGGGGCAGTGAAGACAGAAGGGCCTGTAGGCCCACAACAACTTGTCACAGGCAAGAAGACCGTTGACTGCGCTGGGGATAACATCGTTATGAGGACTGACCCTGATCCCATTTTAGACATGCCCTCGACCTCTCCAAACTTGTCCTCAAGGTGCTCCACAAAAAATAAAGTCTTCATCGACTGGAAGAATTCTCCATCTGTTCTGCTACAGCCAAGGTATTTATGGGCATAAGCCTCACCTTGCTGATGGGCCCTATGTTGCTCTCATGGTGTTGCCATGGAAGGGAACAAGTGGGGGTCATATGTTGCTACATTTAAATCACAGGCCTTCCTCACTTAGAGATGATGGTTCTACGTCTGCCAACATTTGGAGATCTTTTCATGGTGTTAACACGAGCAGCTATGGATATAAAGGCCCACCCATGCAGAGCCCCGCTTGCCTCGGTAAGCCTAATACTAAAGAGGCACGGCAGATTTCCCAGAGGTTGCTAGCAAGTGACTCTTCAAACAGCCATGCATCTCCTTGGCACGTAGCACAACTTGAGATTGACGGTTTTTATTATTATTATTATTATTATTATTAGAGCTTTGTGCTGTCCCTCGCGACCTGGATGATCATTCCAAGATCCCCGGGCTCTGAAACATGCAACGTTCCACAGTCGCACCGTATAATGGTCACTGAAGCACGCACAGAGCTTATGGTGTGGCGAACTGTTGGCGCGACACATTCCACAGCTTGGGACCTCGGGTTTATCAAGCTTGTACTCATTAAATTAATGCTAAACCCGCGAGGGGGAAAACGAGAAAACAGCAAGGAAAGCAAAAACAAAAACCATCAAATAGCCAGTCCATCGTAAAGGGAAACACCTAGAGTGGGAGCCACAGACACGGAGGAGTTTGAAGGGGAACAGAGAGGTCATGCAGTCTGAAAAAATAGGGGAAAAGATGCTGCAATGGCTCAGGTATTCATGCACACACCAAATACATGCCCAAAAGAGAGCTGTGCCCCCCCCCCCCCCTGGGGGGACCATTCTTGTTTCGTCATGTTGTGTTAACCCTGACCATTGTAGCCCAGTGCAAAGTGTATTAACCTCCAGCATCATTTCTGTCTGTGATTCTTACAGTTACATGAGAACATTAGAAATTCTCATTGTTGTTGTTGTGGTCTTCAGTCCAGAGACTGGTTTGATGCAGCTCTCCACCCTACTCTATCCTGAGCAAGCCTTTTCATCTCCTCATAAGAACGACAACCCACATCCACTTGAATCTGCTTACTATACGCGTCTCTTGGTCTCCCTCTGCGATTTTTACCCCCCACACTTCCCTCCAAAGATAAATTCACAATTCCTTGATGTCTAACAATGTGTCCTACCAATCTACCCCTTCTTTTAGTCAAGGTATGCCAGAAATTTCTTTTCTCCTCAATTCGGTTCAGTACCTCCTCATTAGTTACGCGATCCACCCACCTAATCTTCAGCATTCTTCTGTAGCACCACATTTCAAAAGCCTCTATCCTCTTTCGGTCCACACTGCTTATCGTCCATGTTTCACTCCCATACAAGGCAACACTCCATACAAATGCCTTCAGAAAGGACTTCCTTAGGCTTAAATCAGTATTCGATGTTAACAAATTTCTCTTTTTCAAGAACACTTTTCTACCCTTTGCCATTCTGCATTTTATATCCTCTGTACTGCGACCATCATTTGTTATTTTACTGCCCAAGTAACAAAACTCATCTACCTCCTTTATTGCTTCATTTCCCAATCTAATTCCTTCAGCATCACCTGATTTTCTTACACTGCACTCCATTACCCTAGTTTTGCTCTTGTTAATGTTCATCTTATATGCACCTTTCAGCACACTGTCCATTCCGTTCAATTGCTCTTCCAGGTCCTTTGCTGTATCTGACAGAATTACTATGTCGTCGGCAAAACGCAATGTTTTTAATTCTTCACCCTGAACTTTAATTCCTTCTCCAAATTTCTCCTTGCTTTCCTTTATAGCTTGCTCAATGTACAAATTGAACAACATTGGGGAAAGGCTACAACCCTGTCTTACTCCCTTTCCAACCACTGCATCCCTTTCATGCCCTTCAACTCTGATAACCGCAGTCTGGTTTTTGTACAAGTTGAAAATAACCTTACGCTCCCTATATTTTACTCCTGCTTGCTTCAGAACTTGAAAAAGTTTATTCCAATCGACATTGTCAAAAGCCTTCTCCAAATCTACAAAAGCTAGAAATGTTGGTTTGCCTTTTCTTAATCTATCTTCTAGGATAAGCCGTAAAGTGAGTATTGCCTCCCGTGTTCCTACATTTCTCCTGAACCCAAACTGATCTTCCCCGAGGTCGGCTTCTACCAGCTTTTCCATCCTTCTGTATATAATTCGTGTTAATATTTTGCATCCATGACTTATTAAACTGATGGTTCTGTAGTTTTCACACCTGTCTGCACCTGCTTTCTTAGGGATGGGGATTATAACATTTTTCTTAAAGTCTGAGGGTATTTCACCTGTCTCATACATCTTACACACAATGTGAAACAATTTTGTCATGGCTGGTTCTCCCAGATGCTTCAGTAGCTCTGACGGGATATCATCTACTCCAGGGGCCTTGTTTCGACTTAGGTCTTTCAGTGCTCTGTCAAATTCATCTCTCAGTATAGTATCTCCTATTTCATCATCATCTACATCCTCTTCCCTTCCTACAATAGTGTCTAGAAGTTCATTTCCTTTGTAGAGCCCCTCTATATACTCTTTCCACCTTTCAGCTTTCCCTTCTTTGCTGAGAACTGGTTTTCCATCAGTGTCCTTGATATTCATAGAGCTGTTTTTCTTATCGCCAAATGTTTCTTTTATTTTCCGGTAGGCTGTATCTATTTTTCCCCTATTTATACATTCTTCTACATCCTTGCATTTGCCTTCTAGCCAATTTTTATATTTTCTCGTTTCAGCGATTAAATTTAGTATGTCCTGTGATATCCAAGGATTCTTTGTAGGTCTTGCCTTCCTACCTATTTTGTCCTCTGCTTCCTTCACTGTTTCATCTCTCAATGCTACCCGTACCTCCTCTACCGTCTTATTTCCCCCTGTTTCTGTCAATTGTTGCCTGAAGCTCCCTCTGAAATTCTTAAGAACTGCAGGTTCCTTCAATTTATCTAGGTCCCATCTCCTTATTTTCCTACCTTTCTGTAGTTTCTTCAGTTTCAGCCTACAGTTCATAACCAACAAGTTATGGTCAGAGTCTATGTCTGCCCCTGGGTATGTCCTACACTTCAAAACCTGGTTCCGAAATCTATGTCTTACCATTACAAAATCTATCTGGTATCTCCTGGTGTCTCCTGGTCTCTTCCACGTATACAACCTTCTTTTATGATTCTTAAACCAGGTGTTTGTTATAACTAAATTATGTTCCATGCAAAATTCTACCAGGCGGCTTCCTCTTTCATTCCTTTTGCCCAGACCATATTCACCCACTATCTTCCCTTCCCTTCCTTGTCCTACTACCGAATTCCAGTCTCCCATAACAATTAAGTTTTGCTTTCCCTTAATTGTCTGAATAATTTCCTTTAGCTCCTCATATATTTCTTCGATCTCTTCATCATCGGCAGAGCTAGTTGGCATATAAACCTGTACCACTGTTGTCGGTGTTGGCTTCGTATCTATCTTGACAATGATAATGCGATCGCTGTGCTGGTCATAGTAGTTTACCCGCATTCCTATTTTCTTATTCATTATCAATCCTACTCCTGTGATACCCCCAACTGATTTTGTATTTATAATCCTGTACTCACCTGACCAGAAATCCTGTTCCTCTTTCCACCAAACTTCACTAATCCCCACTATATCTAACTTCAACCTATCCATTTCCCTTTTTAAATTTTCTAATTTTCCTACTCGATTAAGGGATCTAACATTCCACGCTCCGACCCGTAGAATGCCAGTATTGTCTTTCCTGATGATCACATCCTCCTGAGTAGTCCCCGCCCGGAGATCCGAATGGGGGACTATTTTACCTCCGGAATATTTTACCCGAGAGGATGCCATCATCATATGTTCATACAGTAGAGCTGCATGTCCTCGGGAAAAATAACGGCTGTAGTTTCCCCTTGCTTTCAGCCATTCGCAGTAGCTGTGTGGCAAAGCCACATTAGCTGATGTTACAAGGCCAGCTCAGTCAATCATCCAGACTGTTGCCCCTGTAACTACTGAAAAGGCTGCTGCCCCTCTTCAGGAACCACACGTTTGTCTGGCCTCTCCACAGATACCCCTCCGCTGTGGTTGCACCTACGGTACGGCTATCTGTATCGTTGAGGCACGCAAGCCACCCCACCTCGGCAATGTCTGTGGTTCATGATTCTCATTATGAAATAGAATACTTAACCCTCGGTCGGGTGCAACCGGCCTGACAGGCATAGGTGGCATATTTTTGTTGCCTTCTCCCTACATAAGTGGCGTGTGATTTCCACATCATTAGTACCTTCATATCTTCTGGTGCTGTATACAACCTGTGTCAGGAATGTTCGTTTGACTGCCGTGGAGATTGGATGTGATATTTTTGGCCTCTCAGGCTCATTGCACCCAATTACGTAGCAATTGCAAAGGTAGATACTTTTTCTTCTTTTTTCACCATAGTGGTAATTTTTCTCATTTGGGTGTTGATTAATGTGAATTTTTTGAATAATTTGTGAAAATACATAATATTTTGACCTCAGCCTGTCAGGCACATTGCACCTGAATACGTAATTATCATGGTATTCTGTATGTTACGTTGCAGATTCTCCATAAATATGGCACAGAATTACTTTGATTTATCCAACCCATGTCATCTCAAAGAGATACACAAGTTGTTGCTGTGCACTGGCGGATAAGATCCCATGTTGGCCAAGGATCTTGGGGAAGAGAGTGACATTGATTCCCAGGATGAGGTGGAAGAGTGCAATGGTGACTCTGCAACGGAGCAGGATGATAACATTGATGAAGATGAAGGAAGGGACAGAGGCAAAGGGAACATTTATGTGGTAAGAGATAATACGACCATGTGGGCCAAAAAGCCACCGGGAAAAATACTTTGTCTGCTACCTCTGCTTGCTGTATCTTGCAGGAGCTTACAGAGGAATCGACAAAGTCTGGAGGAACTTTGAGGTACAGAAGGCGATGGCATTGAAAAAATTCAGCCTTGTGATGAGTATCAAGCGGGTAAAGACCCAATTCGTTGTCTTCGTTTCAATAGCAGAACAACCAGAAGCCAACAGAAGGAATGATATACACACTCAACATGGAAGTCTACGTAGGACAACAGCCTGCAGGTCCTTTCAGTGTCAGCAGCAAGCCAACTGAAGTGGTCAAGAGAATGGCTAAGCCTGTGTTTGTATCTGGTCGCAATATTACTACTGATAATTGGTTTACTGATTTTGACCTCATTGATTATTTGATAACAGAGAAATTGTCATTAGTTAGAACTGTCAGAAAAAATAAAAGGCAATTACCATCATAGTTTGTTGATGTGAAAGGAAGAGAACAGTACAGCAGTCTGTTTGGATTTAATGATGACAAGGTTTTGGTATTCTATGTACCACGGCTCAACACGAATGTTATACTTGTGTCTTAACTACATAATGACAATTGATCTAGAATCTGGTTTATTTTTCTCTTCAGAGATAGTAACCTGCTACAATTCCACTAAAGGTGGTGTTGATACTGCAGATCAGATGTGTGGAAGTTACAGTGTGAGCCGAAACACAAGGCGCTGGCCAATGATAATTTTCTTTATATGTTGAATGTAGGTGGTATCAACTCCCAAGTTATTTATCTTGGAAATCAGCTGGAGAAAATGGGGTAGGAGAGTGTAGTTAAAATCTCTGGCACAACTTGTTCTTGGAGAACTACACAGAAGTACGAAGACGATTGGAATCTCCTCCAGTCTGCAAAGCCGTCTAAGAAAATTTGTTCCAACTGAAGACAGAGAGAAATTGCCACCTATTTCACATCCAAAAATAAGTAGGTGCATCACCTGCACTGCAGAAACTGGTGGCAGAAGAATGTCAAATTATGAAATCAAAAACTGCCAAAGTGCGATCTGCGTATTGCATGCCACTATGATTTGTCAACGTTGCTTCTCTGAGCACCAGGGTGTTCCTTCTGGTAATTATGAGTGAGTGTGAAAGACACCAACACAGAAAGAGACTTTACAAGTTGAACTTTTCTGCTAAATTCATTGTTTAAATGAACGGTATGTGCTAAAACCTGCAACTGTGTAATATTGTTGTGTAAATTAAGTTCTTTTTATTTTGTTGCTCATGGGAGTAATAAATGCCTTTTTGGCATGCATTTTCATATTGTCTGTTCGTTCACATTCCAACGAAGGTACTAATTTTTTAATTGTGGTTTTAGGGCGCACAACTGCTGAGGTCATTAGCGCTCAACACTGCCCATAGTAAAATCAAACTGGGGTTAGAACTTAAATGGCTTTCGCCATATTTGCATGATGTATAAAAAGTAAAACTCTGTCAGCAGAATGCAGATCATCAGCTAAAATATCAGACATTTCAAGTGGTAAACCTAGATTATGACAGACGATTAAAAAACGGACATTGCACTAAAAGGTGGTATACAGTAAAAGTTCATCACAGTGCTCACATAAGGGAGCAGGATCACCAAAAAGTAAATACTGGTGGCTATAACGGCAGTGGACAATACGAAGCCGGGCCTGGACAATCTCCTCTCGACGTGAGGCTCGAGATGACATTTACCAAAGATCAGGCACAGGTTTAATGGCCCGCGATTTGTTCCCTGAACAGGGATGACCAATGTAAAAACCAACGGGAGATGATACACCGGGAGACGCCAGCGCGAAGATCATCAGAGGTAGTAGAAAAGGTAGATAGCCGAGGAAGGAGAACTGCCTCCTTGGCAGCCGAATCTGCAGACTCATTCCCCAACACTCCCAGGTGGCCAGGGACCCACAGAAACGTCACAGTAGTTCCGCTCGCTGACCGAGAGGTAAGGCAATTGCAGATGCTTTGTACCAGGGGATGGACAGGATATAGCGTGCGAAGGCCCAAAAGAGCACTCTGAGAGTACAAGAAAATGACACTCTTATTGAGCGAGTTTCGCCAGATGTATTGGGTGGCTTGATATAATGCATATAGCTCAGCTGTAAAAATGGAACTCCACTCAGGGAGGCAATTTTTAAACAAGGCATTGTCAAGTACAAAGGTACACCCAACACCCTGGTCTGTCTTTGAGCCATCAGTGTATATGAAAAAATTGTCATCAAATTTGAACAAGAGTACAAGAAATTCTCTCTGGTAAACAAAACTAGGTGTGGAGTCCTTTGGAAGAGAATGAAGGTCCAAGTTAACACAGACTTCGGGGCTTAGCCATGTTGGAGAAGTGCTCTCTCCAGTCAAGAAAATAGCAGGCACTGTAATGCCGAGCTCGCCAAGTAACAAACACAAGCGCACTCCAGGTAGTAGCAGAGTAGACGGGTGCACAGCAAAGAGAGACCGTCAAGTGAATCATTAAAGAAAACTGCATATGTTGGGTGTCCTCCATGGATGACAAACGGCCAGTTTGGACCGAACTATGGTGCGATACAGATGGAGGAGAATAGACCGATCAGCTCACCACGAGGTGCCACTTAACACTCGCAGCACATTGAGAGAGTGGATACAGCGAGCTGTCAAACGAGATATGTGGGGAGACCAACTTAACTTCCTGTCGAAAACAAGTCCCAAGAACGTCGTGGTCTCCATCACTAATTATGTGTATGGCACAGAAGTTGAAAATAGGAAGTAATAGCGGATTTCCAATTGCTGTGCCTGTTAGGCTCATTGTGCCCAAAATGGGGGTGTCTTAATATTGCGCCTGAAGGAGGGTTGAGGAAAGGGATGGCATCACTTACTTTTTTTATATACATATGTGTTCATTGTAATATTTTAGTGTAATTAAATACCACCTGGATCATGTGTGTGGTAAATTTTCTTCCAACACAGTTTAAGTTTTTTCGTAAACTATGAGCTACGCTGTTTCTTTAAGGTACAAAGCGATCTCCAAAGAGAATTTCAATGTAATGTCCTTAGTTTTATAAATTGTCACTTAAGTACGTTAACAAGATGGTGAATTTCTCAATAGTTCTCCTTCAAATACCATACTCAGGTTTGACACATGATATTTATACTTTATTTCATTGATTCTGCTGGCTGACACCTGGAAATAGCAGCAGTTATTGCTATCACTGCAGCGAGACGCGAGATCAGGCAACACAGCGAGCATGTGGAGCTTTAGAAACAGCTGCCATTAGCAAAGCTGAGCCTGTACCTCTCGGCTCCCAAAAACATCAATCACAATGGAATTTTTAATGTAGTATAGCAATCACATGTTGTCCTCAGGGCAGAACCATGAAATACACATGCACAAGGGCTGTTAGTGTTGGATGACACCTGTGCTCATAGTGCCCTCTGCTGGGAGCCAAAAAGATGCCTTGCACATATGAACCATGGACAATGACTGTGCTGCCCGACATCCCTGTAGTTAAAATTTGATCTATGTATCTGCAATGTGGTGCATTCTATTATGCATTGGAGTTTCTTGTTTCCCTTATTTTAATAGCAGCCAGTAATAGATTTCAAATCATGCTCAGTTCAAAAACTGCATTCATCTTTATGCTATTATCTACTATACAGATATGTATGGCATCCTTGAAAACTATCGCAAAATGATTATATAACTTCAATTTATTCATAAAACATACAATGCCCCGTGTTCATGCAATGTTGCACTACTGCTGACTTGTAAGGTTCTCCCCGACAGTGCTGTTCAACAAAATACTCAGTTCAACATGTTTCCCCCCATATATAAGATTTCCCCAATTGACGTGATAGCTATCTTGATATATATAACACTTTATGGCCACATTTGTCTTTGAGAGAGCACAACAGATTCCTCAGTTCTGTTGGTGGAAACAAAACACATTTGATGACGCCACCAAAACATAGGTGCCACCTCATCTTCATAAACATCCCTGCACTTGTCTTCTTTGACCCATGTCGTAATGATAGGGTACAAACTAAACGGGGGAAAATGCAGAAAACAAAACTTTCCTTCGGTGCTCTGCAAACCAATTGCCATTATGAATGATCAATGTTTTCAGTGATCAGTGTTACTAATTGCAAGATGAGGCTCAGATAAGTAGATGAGTGAATGTAAATTGATCACTTTGTATTGTAAAAAGTAATGACACAACACAGTGTGATATCCAATGTTTCAGTTGACCCAAACAACTGCCCCTGGTGCTTACTTTAAATGGTACAAGTGCTAGCTGATAACTGCAACATGAACAGACACACAAATGAAACTAAGACAGTGGTAAGAGTAGTGACTGGACATAGTGTGTAGCTAAATGTACAGCTTGGAGAAGATACACTCGATCTTGCATCTTGCTATCTTAGAAGTTGACAAAATACGAGGCGCATCCAGAAAGTAAGTTCCGTTTCAATTTATCTCCTCTGTAGACGATGTGTATTAAGGAGAAGAACATGCGCCATTTAGAGATCGCTGTCAGTTACATACGCTTTGTTGTGCTTGTTTGAAATGTCAGCGTTGATTGAAAATCCCGCTGCCTGTGAAATCAGGTCGGTGATTCGGTTTCTGAATGCAAGGAAAGTGAAACCGAGTTAAATTTATCGACAATCCGACAGTTCTATGGCGGGCGTAGTGATGTGTACGATGAAGAATGAAGTGGGCGTCCACCTTTGGTTACAGAAGAACTGGTTCACGTGATTGATGACAAGATCCTGGAAAACCGTAGGTTTACAATTAGTGCTCTCGCTATGGGCGACGAGCTGAAAGAAACTGTTTCCAACTGGTTGAAGACACAGGCGGCAGATTTCTATGAAGAAAGTATACAAAACCTGGTGTCACGCTATGACAAATGCCTGCAAAATTTCGACAGCTATGTGGAAAAGTAGTTTAAAAGTTGTTGAATTTTGTGCAATAAAAATTTCTTCTGTATCTGTGTTTAATTTCATTTTATTACCAAACGGAACTAAATTTCTGGACACGCGTCGTAAATAAGAAAATGCACCTACTAACAAGGATCGCATAGCATAAATGTGCTGTCACCCAAAAATATAAACCTTGGGAGTAAAAAAGATGGTTGAAAAGCAATGTTCACTGCAATATTGCCACAAGACCCCACATTAACCAACTGTTGGTGCAAGGGGTAGCATCAACGATTGCGGTGCTGAAGGTCGCTAGTTCAATCCCGTCCATCGGCAAAAGTTTATTTCTTTGTAATTAACATTGCCAAAATGTTCTACATGTTTCTTATGTTAACTTGTAATTTCTACTTGTTTCTTATGTTAACTATTATTCTAATTTCTGGTACATTCTATCTGTGTATAAATAGCAGAGCACTCTGCCTGAAAGGTAGTCAGTGCTGTGTGTATGTTTCAGTTCGCAATAAACCTGCTTTCAGTATAAGTGCTGTGTTCAGTCGACAACCCTGCCTTCAAAGTCAAGCCTGCTTCCATTTCAACACGACATTGTTTGGTGGATGCACTGGATATCCTGAGTAACAGCTGCATCACCGTGGCTCCGATTAGGCAACATAAAAACTGTCGCTTACACGTACTAGAACTGGAATACAAGGGATATACCGAGTATATCCTTCCAAAAGTCTGTATCATCAGAAGAACCATGGACACAAAACCAGAGGTAAGCCAGCTGCACATCAGACACCCGTTAGTGTTCTCTGGAGACACTGGACAGGATCCCAACAAATGGCTAAAAGGGTTCAACCGAGTCACCAAATATAACAGGTGGGATCATACAATGTGCTTGGCCAACATTTATTTCTACCTGGATGGGACAGTCCCAGCAATGGTTTGAAAACAACGAAGACAAGCTGAATGACTGGGAAACATTCCAGACAGAACTTAAGAATATGTTTGGAGACAGCCTGTGACAAATGCGCTCGGCGGAAGAACAACTGGAAAAAGAGAGAGAGAGAGAGAGAGGGAGAGAGAGAGAAGGAAAAAAAAGGGCCCAACGACATGGTGAGCCGACACAGTCGTACATACAGAACGTTTTGGCCCTGTGTAACATAGTCAACCCGAATATGACTGAGGCCGACAAAATCAGGAACCTGATGAAGGGTATTGCAGAAGACAATTACCAAGCTCTTCTGATAAAAGATGTCACTACGGCAGTAGAGTTCATCAAGTGGTGCCAGCGTATTGAAGAGATGCAACAAAGGAGGGTTGGACGAAAGAAGTATAACAGACTCCCGAATGTAGTCCCTATGGCCATTGTGGAAGACCAGCACAACTTCACTTCTCTCATATGACAAACTGTGAGAGAAGAATTACAACAATTTATGGCAGCCGGGACTATTAGACCGAGCGAGCATCAGATTATGGCCATGGATGTAAGCCCTATAAGTCACGAGGGAGCTGACGCCGCTGAGGTATTTCAGACATTAGCTCCTGTCTGCCCCGTCAGTCGCACCCGACATGAAGAATGGCGTCGCCCTGCTATGACTTAAGCTGCAGCCTATGAATCGACCGAGACGGCCAGAACCCATCCCCACGGCAACTATGACACCCCGCAGAAGAACAGACGTCTGGAGGACAGAAGACAACAAAATACTGTGTTTCCACTGTGGGCATCCTGGACATGTCGTATAAAACTGCAGAGAGAGAAGGCGAGTATTCAATGATTATTTTGCCGCAAGACATCAGCCACCAGAGCAGTTCTAACCCAGGCAGTCACCTGCTGATGAGTTCAGTCAATCTATGGGAAGAAGCCTATTGCCGTACCCTGGACGAGGTCACTCCCCGACGCGCCACTGCTGTTCACCTTGCCGTACAGAGGTACCAGCCGCTCCCCTAGGTGCCGCGCCCACGAAAACTAAGCAAAGCGACCATCTACAGAGTTGAGGCCGCCACAGATGAAAATCCTCAATGGACGAAAGTCGCTAAGATGTCGGGAAATCTCATCGACGGCCAACCTGTCCGGGCACTGGTTGATTCAGGAGCATCTTTCTCTGTATTGTCGGATAGTTACCACTGCACACTAAAGAAGACAATGTTCTGTGATACAGTGGCAACTGTGCTGAAGGTCGCACATGGAATGTACGTACAGCCAGCAAGAACTTGTGTCGCAAGAATAACCATCTACAACAGGACGCAGCCATTTGAATTTGTCGTTTTAACAGAATGTAGTCATAATGTCACCCTCGGATGGGACTTCATTCAGGCATCCCAAGCTACCATCGACTGTGGAAGATCTGAGCTGCAAATTGAGGAAGTCATTCCAACCGGTACATGTAATACAGAATTTTCTAGGAAGATATTTGTCATTGACAATATGATGATCCCAGCATTGACAATGAGAAGAGTTTCTGTCACAAACACAGATGACCAGTTAAACTGTGAAGTGCTTGTTAATAGTAAAACTTTTATCAGGCTCACCAAAGAAATTTACATACCAGCGGCTATCATAAGCATTACCGGTGGTTGAGGAGAGATTTGGATCACTAATTGTAACGAGCAGTCACAACTTATCCCCAAAGGAATGTTTATTGGGACAGCTGAACCAATCAGGGACGGTGAGCTCAATGTCATCAACGAAGACCCACGCCCTGCTGTTAGTATGGATAACACGCTAGAGGAAACAACTGTGGAACTGCCAATAGAGCCTGGACAGAACAAGGAACAATGTAAGCGGGTGTTAGCTATACTACGCCAATATTCAGGTGTATTCACACCTCAGCAGGGAAAAAGTCAGACAAAACGGCCCAGGATAAGACACCATATCAATAACGGGGCCCAGGATAAGGCACCATATCAATACCGGGTATCATCCACCAATTAGACAGCATTCATATACAGTGTCGGCAGCTGAAAGATGGATAATTCAGGAGGAAGTGAAGAATATGTTGCACGATGACATTATTCAACCTTCAGAGAGTCCTTTGTCGTCTCCTCGTAAAGAAGAAGGATGGCACATGGCGATTCTGTGTCAACTATCGACGGCTTTCCAAAATCACAAAGAAAGATGTCTACCCACTGCCATGTACTGACAACACATGTAGACTGCTTGAAAGGAGCTACATACTTTTCAACTATGGACATACAAACGGGTTACCGGCAAATTGAGACCAGCGAAGCTGACAGGGAGAAGACGGCTTTTATTACACCTGACCGGTCTCTATGAATTCAAAGTAATGCCAATTCATTATGTAATGCTCTGGCCACATTCGAACACATGATGGACAATTTGCTTCGACACCTTAAGTGGCCAACATGTCTTTGGTATTTAGATGACAATGTTGTTTTCTCAAAGACACTTTAAGAACATCTGAGTCGCCTGTCAACTGTGTTGAAGCGTGTTCAGACTGCAGGACTCCGTCTCAATCCAAAGAAGTGCCTCTTCGTCATTGAAGATAAAAATCCTGCGGCACCTAGTCAACGGAGATGGTGTCCATCGTGATCCAGATAAAGTAAGAGCAGTCAAAGACTTTCCAACTCCTCAGCACATTCGTGATGCAAGACGTTTCCTTGGGCTGTGCTCATACTACCAATGTCTCATAAAAGGATTTTGTAACAAGGCACATCCTTTGCAAGGACTTCTGCAGGGAGACGCCACATTTTACTGGGATGAGACAAAAGAAAGAGCTTTCCGGGCACTTACAAAGGCTCTAACTTCCGCACCAGTTCTAGCCTTGTACGATGAGAATGCGGAAACTGAACTTCATACAGATGCCATTCACCGTCGTAAAAGACCACCATTCTTTGTGTTGGCTGACTAGCTTGAAGGATCCATCAGGATGACTAGTAAGATCGGCACTAAGACTCCAAGAGTACGACATCACAATGGTATTCAAGATTGGGTGCAAACACAAGGATGCCGACTGCCTTTCAAGGAATCCATTAGTCGAACACAACAGCAAGAATGAAATTTCAGCCCTCGCTGAATTAGGTGACTTTACAGCTGAACAGAGGGAAGATCCAACACTATTAAAAACCATACAGGCCTTGGAGCAAGGAGAACCGACCAATGGAGAGTTCCAACTTATAAACAGAACATTGTATAAGAGCAACTACGGTCCACTTGGCCCCAAATGGCTACTGGTCGTTCCAGCTCATCTCTAGCCAGTTGTTCTCAAATATTTCCATGATGCTCTAATACCCGGTCATCTGGGATTTGTGAAGACCCTAGACAGCTTCAGACGCAGGTATTACTGGAAAGGTCTTTACCAATCTGTCAAGCACTATGTGAGTCACTGTAAAGAGTGCCAGCGACGGAAGCATGTGCCGCAATTACCTCCAGGGCATCTCGTACCGATTCCGCCAGCAGCAGCTCCATTCCACCGAGTTGGGATCGATCTTTTAGGGAGGTTCCTGAAGTCGACAACTGGTAACCGATGGATAATAGTCTGCACTGACTACCTCACATGCTACGCTGTCACCAAACCTGTGCCAACTGCAGAAGCTCCAGTGATCGCAAAATTCCTTGTAGAAGATATTATTTTGAAGCATGGAGCACCACTTGTGATGATATCTGATTGTGGAAAGGATTCCAGCCAAAACAAGTATCAGAGGTAATGTCACATTGTGACAATGTCCACAGAATGACAACTGCAGACCATCCTCAGACAAATGGTCTTAAAGAACATTTTAACAAGACGTTAGCAGATATACTGTCCCTGTACGTCGATGATGAGCAGAAGGATTGGGACACAATACTGCCAGTCATGACATTTGCTTATAATACCACAAGACAAGACACCACAGGCTTCACGCCGTTTTTCCTGCTCCATGGCTGTGAAGCTGAGACGACAATGGATATGCTGTTCCCTTTCCAACCAAACAACAATCAGGATGACTATGTGAAACAGCTCATCACCAGGTCAAAGAAGCAAGACAGCTGGCTCGTATACGGACACTGGACACCCAGGAGAAGGACCATCAGTGGTATAACGACAAGCATTGACCTGTTTTGTACAGATCAGGAGATCTGGTATGGATTTTTACCCCAATACGGAAAGATGGACTATCGTGCCATACGCCGCCTGTCAGACGTCACGTTCAAAGTTGAGGATTATGGGCTCACCTGTAGACGGGGATACCACCCGTCACCTTTGACCTGTGACGTCATTGCAGTGCAGTAGTTTTTAGGTGTGTGGGTGTTTGTAGAAGGCGTGAGTGATTATGTGGTGGTTGAGATAAAGATGATAGTTTGTTTGCAAACAAAACAGATTAATATTTTGTGTTTAAAAAGTGATCTGTATCCTCTCTCTGATCGTTGGGTGTAGGTTTCTGTATGTGAGCGCCGAAGGCGCGAATTTTTGGACCGAGACCTGTGATCGATGGAACAGTCTGTTATTTATAACAACTACAGATTATTTGTATCTACAATACAGAAGTATTAAGATATCCCATATACAGGTTTTCCGACATATTGATGACATCATGGGTCAAAGCAAACGGGTAGTATCACAGTCTACAGTTATGCCGGATTACGAGCCATCGTCGAAACAACAAAATCGAAGAGACGTTGTTCATGTCCTCCGCATGAAGCCTTACTACGACTCTGAAGAGCAGACAGGTGAAAATGGCTTCATGTTCAAGGACTCTAAGGACAGCAAGGATACTGATGAAGCCACGACAGGAATGCCTACCGTCAATAATTGTGCAGAAGGGAAGGATTCTGCAGAACTGCCAGACAGAGGACCTATGACAAGATCAAGATCCAGGACATTGCAGTTGGCTCCAAATGGAATCTAACAGCGGGTTTATTATTATTATTATTATTATTATTTTTTTTTTTTTTTTTTTCCCCCCCAGGAGAGGGAGTAATGCCGCGAGACCCCATGTTAACCGACTGTTGGTGTCGCAAGGGATAGCGTCACTGATTGCGGTGCTGAAGGTCGCCAGTTCAATCCCGCCCACCAGCAAAAATATTTTCTTTGTAATTAACATTGCCACAATGTTCTACAAGTTTATGTTCACTTGTAAATTCTATGTGTTTCTTGTGTTAACTATTCTTATAATTTCTGGTACATTCTATCTGTGTATAAATAGCAGAGCACTCTGCCCGAGAGGCAGTCAGTGCTTCGTGTACATTTCAGTTCGCAATAAACCTGCTTTCAGTATAAGTGCTGCATTTAGTCAACAACCCTGCCTTCGAAGTCAAGCCTGCTTCCATTTCAACTCGACAATCTAGGCCCCTACTGCAAAACAGGGACATTGAAATTGGGAATCAAATACTTATAAGCATATAAGTAATATGATACTAATAATGATTAGAAGAATGATAATTTCTTTTTGTACGTCCTAAGCTCACGAGGAAAAACTTTCCAAACACAGTGAATAAAGAAGTATAGGATGGTTAGGCCAACTTTACACCATGAATTGTCACTGAAAATTTGGGATATAGACAGGCTTTAAGGAAAGAATTGCAATGTCAGGTATAGTTCTGTATAGGCCTATATAAAGCGAAGTTGTTCTTTATGTAGCGTGCTGAAGTGAGGACAGTTGCCAAGTGGCAAGGATGGAGATCTGCTTTACACAAACCTTAGAATGTATGATAAAAAGGAGAATGTTAAGATTAGTTTACAAAAATACACATCTGTACATTGATGGTGAGAAGGCATAATTGTAAATCTGAACAAAACTACATAATTAACTAGCTACAGGTATTATTCCACCAATTAAATGTTGTAAATTCAATTAGTCCCTAATTTCATGTGTAACAAAACAAATGCCAGGATTCAACAAACTAAATAAGTTAAATGTCAGTATGAATGCACAAGCGCTTCTAAATGTAAACGATTCTGGCATTACAAACGCATTGGAATTTGAGATAGTTATCGGTTATATTTATATTACCTACAATTTTTGTAAGGGGAAGCAGCATTGCGTAAATGGTCAGAGGAAATCAAAGCACATTTCGACCACAATGAAACACTATGAATACTGATAAAAGAAGAAGCAATTATTCCGGATTCTGTTCACAATTTACGAAAATACGACGACTTCAAATTTTTAGCGATTGTCGTGCTTATGACAAAATTTTATTCGCATCATATATAATGACACTGCTTTAGCAAAGTAAGTTCCTAATTGACTGTACATTTAACAAAAACGCCTAATCTAAGAATAAGGTATTCATGCAGTAGTTGATGTATTTACTCATCGCTTAAGCAATGTATCGATGCTTGTGGTAACTTAAGAATTACGTCTTATAGGAAACACTAAGAATTTATAGCTTATTAATAATGACAACATATCCAGTCGAACATCACTGGTGAGCGGCGACTTCAATTTTAAAAGGCTGCATTATTTATTCTCCGATAATCGTGAGCGCCTTACGCATAAATAAGTAATATTACACAACTCACCAAACGGCTCTTTCCTTCAGGTTATTTTCATTATATATCCTTTTAGCACTACACTGTTTTTTGTTTACAATAAACTTTTGACGTTCATTCTCACTGACGTTAGACAGAAATAACCTATACGGTAATAGAAACTGACATCACTGACAGCTGACACCAATGTTGTCATCTGTCGGCCATACGAGAAGACGCAGTATTATACAATTATTAAATAATCTCAACATGAGTATGGAACTTTACATATTGTCATTTCTTATAATGCCATCCCGCCCCCTGAACAGCTAAACAGCTGATGTTGGCCATCTTGATTTTCATTGACTAAATATTTTCATCACAGATAAAAACCCTCTCTACTCTTTCTCAGATACGTCATTAGAGATCACTTTCTAACTTCGATCGCTCGTTGCTTCGACCACGGATACGACTCTGACCAGTGATATGATAGTTCAGACACGGCCTCCCATGGAGGTAAAAGTAGCGTCTTCCTCAATAAGGAGGCCGTGGTTCAGATATTAAATTCAGCATTCCAATTTGGGTGAGGCGGTTGGGTGGTAATTAAATGAGTATGTAGTCCACTAGCTCATTTAACTATTTTTTTTTTTTACTGTAGAAAGCTAAGAGTCTTTATGAATGGTAGATTCAAATTGTTTCCAGAAACGGTACTGAATTTTCACATCTCAATAAACTACGAGTACTGCGGCTTAGTGACTGGTCGCGTATCCTGAGAAACTGCACAGTGGGGTGTGTAAACGGTACAGTCGTCGACTGCAACATGTAATTCTCATGACGAAAATAGGTTAACTTCTGATGTTTTCAGACGGCAGTTCCGTCAAAACATACTACATCTACATGGGCTACTCTGCAAATCACATTTACGTGCCTGGCGGAGGGTTCATCGAACTACCGTTATACTATTTACCTCCCGTTCCATTCTCGAATAGTGCGCGGGAAGAAAGAACACCTGAATCTCTCCGTTCTCTGATTTCTCGTATTTTATTCTGATGATTATTTCTACCTATGTAAGTGGGAGTCAACAATATATTTTCGCATTCGGAGGAGAATGTTGGCGATTGGAGTTTCGAAATTAGCACAAGCTGCAGCGATAAGCGTCGTTGTTGTAATGATTCCCATCCCAGATCCTTTATCATTTCCGTAGCGATGTCTCCCCTGTAGCGTGACAATACGAAACAAGCTGCCCTTCCTTGGACTCTTTCGATGTCCTCCGTCAAACCCACCTGATAAGGATTCCACACTGGGCAGCAATACTCCAAAAATAGACGGACAAGCGTAGTGTATGCAGTTTCTTTTGTAATTCTGTTGCATCTTTTAAGGGTTCTGCCAATAAAACTCAGTATCTGGTTCACCTTTCCCACGACATTATCTACGTATTCTTTCCAGTTTAAGTGTGAAGTAATAGTAATTCCTAGGTATTTAGTGGAGTTTATGCCCTTCTCTTTTGATTGATTTATCTTGTAAACAAAGTTTAACGGATTTCTTTTCGTACTCATGTGGACGACTTCACACTTCTCATTACTTGGAGCACGGCCAGAGTCAATTGCCAATTTTTACACCATAGTGATATCTTATTCAGATCGTTCTGCAGTTGGTTTTGATTTTCAGATGATTTTACTAGACGGTAAATGACGGTGGCATCTGCAAACAACCTAAGAGAGCTACTTAGATTTTCCTCTAAATCGTTTATGTAAATAAGGAACAGCAGAGGACCAATAACACTACCCTGTGGAACGCCCGATATCACCTCTGTTTTAGTCGATGCCTTACCATCGATTACTATGAACTGTGTCCTCTCTACGTGCCTTTATTCGTAGAACCGTTTTCGAGTGGTACGTCGGCTCTCAAAGACATACTTTGGAGGGAACGATAAATATATATCTGTGATTGTGAAGTCTGCGGGGGTGAAACAGTTTTCACCATAGACCATAGATATTATTTATGGTCTATGGATAGGAGCATAGACCATAGATAGTATAAATAAGAAATACTACAACTGTCAGCTGCACATCACACTGCTAGTAATGACGTAAACACTGCTTCTTGCCCCGAGTCACGTGATTTAGATGTTGGTTTCAAACCTCAACATGGCAGAGATAGGAGCGTGCGCAGTCTATGTTTATTTATGGTCTATGGATAGGAGCGTGCGCAGTCTATGTTTATTTATGGTCTATGGTTTTCACACTACCTTTTGCAATCGTGACGTCATTGTGACGTAGCGGCACTGTGAAGGCGACCTGAAACCTAGACTATCGATTTGTCGAACGCTGTTGCGAGTTAATGTTTAGGACTGTAGGCCAATTCACACGTCACGTCACCGTCCGTCAGAACATTCCGCAATGTATTTCTAATGGCGACATTCACACTGTCCGTCACGTCTGCTTTCTCGAGAAGAATGTTTTAACAGAACGCCCGTCTGCTAACATCGGAAGTTAACCTACTTTCGTCACGCGAATTACATGTTGCAGTCGACGATTGCATTGTTTATATGAAAAATGTGTCTTAGTCATCTTTATTTTGTTGTTATACTTCGTTTTAATGGAAAATCTCAAATGTTTCATGACGACTTAAATATTTTTGTCAATTGAGTGTCCCCCTAAATATCTGAAACAAAAAAATGGTTTATTTTACGTAACATTGTAACAGAAACGACTGAAGCAAACTGTTTATTTGAATGAGATTGTAATTTGATTACGCATTCATTAAATAATATTTTAAATGAAAAAGTCAGTTCTAATGAAGGATTTATTGAAAGACAAAACGTTCAGTTGTTTACGACGGTATTAAAGTGTAAGCAGGCACATCGTAACGAATAAAGTAAACAGGCGCTATTTATACTCTTATAAGTATCGTTTGATGTTTTCATATTTTTATTTTTTCGCTTAAAATTGATGTCGATGTTTAAGAATGTGATTGTATAGCGCGTGCAATACTTCCTGTATTTTAATCAGAAATTTTTGTTTGTTGTGTACAATGCTTGCCCGTCAACGAGAATCAGTTAGTGTTTAAAAAAAGTAGTAGGTAGCCTACTTACTGCTTTTAAATGTCCCATACAGCACTGTAGTAACCAATCTATGAAACACATATATGATTATACTTCGTTGTAGAAATTACCAATTTACTAGTAATTATGAATAGCATTGAGCTTTTCTGATATGAATGTGCTAATACGAACAAATGCTACTTACAGTGAGAGCGACATTACTGGAACACGTTTAAATAACATTCCAGTCAAATATCCCCTTAAATTACTATAATTTACAATTGCCTGTGCCAGGTAAAAAAAAAAAATCTTCACCTTCCTTTATACACTTTTCTATTGCCCTATGGTGTATTTCTCAACAGTAAACTAGTTTAGCGAACTGGCTGATCACAGCATACGCCTATGTAAAAGTATTTAGCTTTATCTCAAGTAAACAAGTAATCGAAAGGCACACATCTCACACTGGCTCGTTCACAACTCGATAGTCGAAAGCTGACGGGTGACGTCACGATTGCAAAAGGTAGTGTGAAAACTGTTTCACCCAAGTCTGCGGTACCCATTCTAGCAGACGAATTAAACCAGTTGTTTATTACTTGTTTAGTTGTGTAATTGGAAAGTGTTACCTGCATTTTCGTACCTGTTATGTATTTATATTCCGAGTTGAAAGTAAAATGTTGTTTGTACTTTTCGATTCCGAAACTACAATCCACTGCCAGAATGCTGCATTTGACTCGCGATTATTTGGAAAAGTGGAAGTTTCGCGTTTGAATTCCAAGACACGTAGCTCGCGTATCATTGAACAATGCAACTTAAAAGCTAACGTCCATTAAATAATTACGACGAACACTTTATTTTTTTTACAGTTAAATGCCTTTGTTTACGTTTTAAGATCTTAAAGAGGACAGCGAATACAGTGTCTATAGGCCTAAAGACTGCCTATTAAAAGCACTATAGAGACGCCAGTAGACGACGTTGTTCTGAATGTTCTGTATGCACTTGCAACAGAAAATTAAATTTATCCTGTTAGGATCTTAGTTACCCACACACACTGTAATCGTCACATATTCAGCCACCAAATACTAGTGACAAGGAATGTCGGAGTAAGCACACTCTAGAAAATCACGATATGTTCGAAACTAAGCGGCAAAATATTCGCAAATAAATAGCCACATCTTTCTGACAAGCGAATGGTGTAGGCCTAAATGTCATTGATACACATTTCGCTTACTGTACCAGCAATTTTAACGTTCCCCTAGTTTTGTCTCCAACCATATTCTAGAAAATCGCAACATAGTTGGAACAAAGTCAAATATTTGTGGGAAGGTAGAACATAAATGTCATTGCTGATCGTACCAATTGCAGCAGCAATTACATTCTCCGTTCTTCAGTCACACATAAAAATCACCAAATCGATGTTATTAACTCCTGAGACAGCATAGAAGGGTACACGATAACATAATTCTGTTATGTGAATAAGAAAATTCCACAAAGTGTTGTGGATAAACAACTCTCGCAATGTGTTGCAAACGCTAAGATTAAAAAAAAAATTGCATTGGGCAAGTTTCGTTCGAAGCACCTCTTGCTTGGAAGTCCAGCATGCTACCCATTACACCACAGCAACATTATGTTACTATTAGCTTCAAATTTTATATATTCGTTCCCACAAGTTGGTTTCTTAACTTCATTTTAATTACATTTAGTTATGATAAATTCATCCGTAGATGAATTGTAATTAGTCGTTAACTCGCTGTTGCCCTGTAACGATTTATTGCGAGTTATAAAACTAAAACCACCAAAACTGTGAGATATACGGCAAATCAAAATGGCGTCAGTGACATGGAAGAACAAGTGAATGTTGCCTCCAAAGTACGTCTTTAAGAGCCGAAGTACCACTCGAAAACGGTTCTACGAATAAAGGCACGTGTCCTCTCTGACAGGAAATCCCCTATCCAATCGCAAATTTGGGGCGATACACCATAACCACACAATTTGAATAAACGCAGTTTGTGAGGTACAGTGTCAAAAGCCTTCTGGAAATCAAGAAATACAGAATCGATTTGCGAACCCATGTCGATAGCACCCATCACTTCCTGTGAATAAAGAGCTAGTTGTGTTTTGCATGAATGATATTTTCATCCCTGTTGACCTTGGGTCAATACATCATTCTGTTCGAGATAATTCATAATATTTGAATACAGGATATGTTCCAAAACCCTGTTGCAAATTGACGTCAATGAAATAGGCCTGTAGTTTAGTGGTTTATTCCTACTGCCTTTCTTGAATGTAGGTGTGACCTGTGCAACTTACCAATCTTTTGGTACAGATCCTTCTTTGAGAGAGCGGTTGTATATGGCTGTTAAGTAAGGAGCTATCGCTTCAGCATAATCAGATTGAAATCTAATGGGTATACAGTTCGGACCAGAAAACTTGTTCTTGTTAAGTAATTTTAGTTGCTGCACTACTCCGATGATATCTAATTCTACGTTACTCATTACAGTCTTGGTTAGTAATGCGAAATCTGGAATATTGGTTTCGTCTTCTTTGGTGAATGGGTTTCTAAAAGCTATGTTTAGTAACTCTGCTTTAGTAGCCCTGTCATCAGCAGGATCGTCATTACTATCTTCTCGATAAAGCTTGACGTGACGTTGACGTGACTTGACGGTCCGCTGACGAACAGTGTGAATGCCACCATTAGAAATACATTGCGGAATGTTCTGACAGACGGTGACGTGACGGACAGTGTGAATTGGCCTTAATTGTAATTAAAAAAAGTTGTAATCGCTGATGTACTTTTATCAGACCCGTGACTCTTTATATTCTGCAGTTGCAAAGAAACGTACGCCCGATCGTTGATGTAACGATAAGTATTTTTATTTCGGCATGTAGAGTACATTATAAAGCAGCACAACTGTAGTTATATAGCAAAAATGCAAAGCCAGTCTTTGTTACAGCTTGATACATGCATCTTATGAAAAGAGCGGTAAGAAACACATGAAAATATAGAATAACTAATATACAAAAACCAGGAATAAATGCACCCCTCGACACACGTAACACAACGCCCCTAGCCGGCCACCAGGAACTACAGAGACACATATCTAAAAATTTACACTCGACTTCACTGAACATAAATGGTAGCCGGCTGCAGTCACTGCATAAGCACTCACAGCAGGATCGGAGCGCCATTCAGGAAGTGTGCTGAAGCATGTGTCTGCCAGATCGCATAGAGCAGGAGGTACTGACTTGGTTGGTGGAGAAATTTGAGTCTTCTCTGGGGCTCGAGGTGGCGATGGACCAGGCGACACGTGGGGCGGTGTTTGTCTGTTTGCTGATGGCGGTTCATAGAAAGCATAGACGATTATGACAGTGAAACGTTTTCCATGCAGGAGGATGTCCAGTGTACGGTCTCCTCTGCTGACAACCTAGTTAGTCCCTGTGTAGGGTAGCTGGAGAGCCAGTTTGAGTGTGTCACCACATAGCATTATGTGGGAGCTGAGCTCTTTGTGTATGAAGAGTGGGCTAGTTCTATGTCCGATTGAATGTGGAGGTCGTATCTTCTGTATGTGGTCCCTGGGATGCGCAACATTTAGAAGAGTCTAACTCATGTCGAGGAGCTGCTTCTATGATTCACCCAGCAGTCTTAATGTCTTCATGTTCAGCTGAGGAACCGCTCAGGTTAGGTCTGTAGCTGTTTTGTAGTCCAAGCGATACGACTGGAAGCTTCTGTCCACCTGGTTTTGTGGCACATCAGGACCGCTTAAGGGTGTGATGCCGTTGCTTCACCATTCCATTACTAGCAGTGTGATAGATTGTGGTCCTATGGTGTCTCAAACCTGTTAGTTTCACGAATAACTCGGACTCAAACTACTCCCCTCGATCAGTTGTAATGTGGAGTAGGCAGCCAACTGTACAAATGCATATCCCAAGGTTTCACACAAGATGTTATCTACAGAAACCACATCCAGGCAACGAATGAACTTATTGATGATAGTGAGCAGATAGCACTGACCATTCGAGAATAGCAACAGCCCAACGACGTCGACGTGTACGTGAACTAAATGTGCCATGTCGTTGAAGAAGTTACTGATTGGTGCATTTATGTGATGACTTTACAGTGTTGGCACTGGAGACAACACTTTCTCCACTTTCTTTGCTTCTGGCCCCACGAAGTGATCCAAGACAAGTCTGAGTGTGGATTTTCCACCATGGTGATTAAAGTTATGTAGAGATTCGAATACATGCTGCTGGAAGCTCTGAGGCAGATTCAGACGTCGAGGACACATCACAGTTGTACGTTGGTTCCAGGAATGTCTACTACAGTCGGGTCAGAATACGATGATCCCTGGCTCCGCCTTCTGGGCTGGGAGACAGCCCCAGCCGCGGAAACTGAATGCAACCGTGTTGCCAAGTAGTTAGTTCGTTGCCTGACAGTGTAGCTTAACGGTCGCTGTTCTCTGACAGAACTGGCAAAAAGTGCAGAGCACAGCCGAAAGTGTGCATGTGCAGAGCAAAGCTCGCTTTTGACTTACTCCATGGTCTGCTGCCGCAGTCGACGCTGAAAGCTGATTGGCGCAAGCACCAGGGATCGTACTATTTCGGCTCGACTATAGTGTCAGTTTCAATTGTGACTGCCCCCTTATAACAGTTCTTGTAACTCTGAGTCTGGACTCGGCATCTGGACGGTTACTGTGCAGTACTTGACATTATGTACTTAAGCATATTCGAGAGAGTTTACATAAAACGCTAATCCTTTTTCCTTCCTTTGATGTATAGTCATGTGACCAACTCTGTAGGATATGAAAGGAGGATCGATCGCATCCGCTGATCAGTCGTCTGTGGTAGTCGAATGTGCCAAGATGGGTTTCTCGAATGTGCTAAACATCCCTCCGCTACTAGGAAGGAAGATAACTCCAACAGATGAACGCTTTGGGTTGTGGCTCTTACTGGAAGACCTAGACAATCTTGTTACTGACACTGGTGTCATAAATTACACCGACAATGCTACACTCCCCAACAAGAAGAACTTAAGTATGGCTACATCCATTACAGCGCCCTTTTTGCGATAACATGATGATAGTTAAAAACTGCGATCACGTGGACTGTCAGGAGCAGACGGAAAAGAGGCGTTCTGTAATGGAAAAGAAGGAAATGTGCGGATACTTTAAATGTTACCTGCGTAGTAAATTCGACAATTTGTTACTGCGAGACATGGAGCCGAGGTGAAGTTGCCTTTTAGCCTATACGGTGGCCGCAGTGCGGCAGCAAAATGTATACTCGAGAAACTCGACAAGGAAGCACTGGAAAACATCTCGAGTAAATATGCAGATCCTGTGGCAATACCTTATAAAGCGAAATTAGCTGATGTTCAGTTGGATGTTTTCATGGAGGAGCTCCCTACTATACTACAACAACTTCGTGCAGATGACTTTCTGTCTCCTGGATTTGGACATCATTCAAGATTTTGCGGGGATTTTTAACAAAGTGGAGATGTACGAGTATCTTGTATCCAACCACTTTATATGGAAGGAGACTGCACATGAAACCGCAATGTGATTGTGGACAACGATAAGACAGTTTGAATAGATTGTTTAACATGGTTAACTCCGAATTGCCCGGTAAAAAAAAAATATAATGAATTTGTTAACTATTAACATGCCAAATCCGTTTAACAAAGCTGGCCCTGCATATGTGGGAACATGGATCAAGAGAAAGAAAGAAAGATTTTTTTGTAAAATTAGGTCAAAGTTACCGTATCACATTTTTTTCACTTTCTTTAAAAAATCTACAATATTGTACATAATTCATTAGTATCGAAAAGTGATACATTAATGAAAGTTTATATTTGGAAACCTTGTCTTGTTGGATTACCATGTTCGAAGTTTCACATTCAGAGTACCTTTGGTCCCTGTGATATAAGAAACCAAATACGGTAAATAAGTAAACCTTTGAATAAAATTTACAGCCTGAATATGACTCTCAAAATTCTTTTCATTATTATTCGTAAGAGAAGGCATAATTTTGTACAAGATAGTCAAAGTAATTTCTTTCAACAAAATATTTCCTGAGATATACCACTTCAAATTAGCCAGAAATAGACATTAGCTCTGAACAAAGCCACGCATGAAGTCAAACAAATTACCATATTCGGCCATTATCGTTTCGATGCAGCGTTAAACTTTGCTCTGTATTGTACAAATGTTCACATAAAATTTCATAGAAAGTTGTAACCGTCTGGAACAGGGAGGCCTAGTAATTGAGTTGACATTGAATGATCCTTGTGTTCCAGTCCCATCAATATCTTTTTTAAAACTTGAATTTTTATTTCTAAAGTGAACAACATGTGGTACAGTCTGCAATTATAATCAATGAATGTTGATTTAATGGGCAAAATTCGAAGAATAAATTGGTATTGTTTCAAGTTGAACTTTTCGTGTCCCAATATGTTAGTGGTTTTAGCCAGTTACAAATGAGAACATTCCCATACTCTTAAGAGCAGAAAACTTGATTTTATTTTTATTTATTTATTTATTTATTTATTTTTTTTTATTTTTTTTTTATTTTTTTTTTTATTTTTTTTATTTTTTTTTTTTTTTTTTGTATTCTGGAAGAGTAGCCTCATCAAATTGTATCGTTTCAGATGAACCAATAATGAAGCTTGATGTGCTAAATTTTAAGTGGAAGCCTATCCATTCCAAAAATATAACAGATATAGCAACATTATTCAGCAACTCCAGAACAGAAGACATATACAGTCTTTCCAACTACATTATAAAGAAAATAATAGGAATCATTGCTACTCCCCGGTCATGCCTCATAAGTGGCATTTCACAAGAGGGCACATTTTCTGACTGCCTGAAATGGCAATTGTCCTTCCCATATATAAAAAAGGAGACAGAAATTCACCTGAAAATTACAGGCCTATCGTTATTGTTTCAATAATAGCAAAAAATCATTGAATCAATAATGAAAAAGCAAACGAATGATTACCTTGAAACTAATAATTTTCTAGACAATGCTTAATATGTTTTTCGTAATGGGTTGTCAACAATAAAGGCAGTCCAATAACTTGTATCAGTTGTCATACATGGCTTCGAAAATAAACAGCATACCCAAGCTACTTTCATAGATCTAACCAAAGCGTTTGACACTGTCTCTCAGAGCATCCTGATTGATAACTTTCCAATTTGTGGCTTTCCTGCTACATAATTAGCACTGCTAACATCATACTTGACCAAAAGCAAACAGATAGTGGTTGTCAATTCAGATACTTAATCTCATTTTCTCAATGTAAAGTATGGAGTCCCACAAGGCTTTGTATTGGGACCCTTCATGTTTGTAGTTTATGTAAATCATTTACCAACATTTTTGCCATTTAAAACTGTAACGTTTGCTGATGATACAACCTTCACACATCACACCGTGAAATGACTATTGTGAAACAAAGGAATGATTCCATGGTGAAAAATGCATCGCCATTACTGAGAAATATGCTAACATTAAACAAAAGCAAAACTGAAGAAATCCTATTCTCGCTTAGAAATATTGATGATGAGCAACATGACCACAGAAAACCTGTAAAATTATTAGGCATTTATCTGGATATCAAAGTTTGTTGGAATGCTCAAACAGAAAAACTTTGCACTAAACTAGCCAGGGTATTATATTTATTAAAGAAACTGAAAAGTTGTGTAAGTTAGAATATTCTAAAAAGGGCATAGGCCTATTATGCATTTTTTCACATGCATCTGCACTATGGCATATTGCTTTGGGGAAATTCTGCTGGAGCAAATGATATCTTCCTATGGCAAAAGAAAGCAATCAGATGTATTTTAGGGTTAAACAGCCTAGCGTCATGCAAGCCTTACTTTATTAAGCATAAAATTGTAATGGTTCCCAATCTTTACATACCAAAAACACTGGTTCATGCTAAGGAGAATGCACATAGATATAAAATCAGAGCAGATGTCCATAACTATGACACAAGAAGTTCCAATTCATTGAACATACCTTGAGTTAGGTTAACAAAAACAAAAGACAATCTCCTACATATTGGTAATGTGTACTACAACAATTTACCCTATGTAAGAGAATTGGTACCAGGAATTTTCAAATGACTATGGAATCTTGGCTTAAGCAAAAAGCCTTCTATTCAACAGATGAGTTTCTGCACAGTGAAATGCATGACCTCACAATATAAATTAAATGATGATTCTGTGTATTTTTTAAATAAATATTCACATATATCTTTGCATAAAATGTAGCCTACTGTATCTTCTTGGACATTATATTATTTGTAAATTAAATTGTTGTACTGTTAAAATCGGAATCTATGTACATTTTATAAATACTCACATATATCTTGTATAAAATGTATTGTATATTATATAAATGTAAATTGTTGTACTGTTAAATCCATGTTTTAAAACAAACATACCGTATGTATATAATGAATGACGATGTCTAATGCAACCGACTGTTGTCTACAGACAAATAAATGAATTGAACTGTATAATTAAAACACTTTATTTTCTGGATTTTTAAACCGGTACCGGTAAGTACTTTATTTCTTGATGTGGTATCGATTCACTATAACCATTGTTCAACAATACCACAAACAAGACACTTTTTTTCTATCAGAGGTGAATGAATCAAAGTAGACCTAATTCGTTTGTCATATGTTTTCAATTTTTCCTGTCCGCTCCTTTTGGTTAACAGAACTAGATAGTAATCCGTGCAAACAAAGGAAGTCTAACATATTACACTGTTAGTTCTAGATCGGATTGACAATTCGGGTCATGCAAAATTTCGACTCGGGATGGCGTAATAAAACCTGAGTTCGGCCTTCTCTAGGTCACTGACAACGCGAAGCTCGCTAGCTATTGACAACTTCGGAGTACGTTGGCCATCAACGAGAAGCAAGGCTAAGCTGGCTGGCGAAATTATTTAGTAGAATTGGCAAATCAAATCGATAGATTCGGAGAGTGCTGACTTTAGCGCGGAGATGGACCACAACACTCCTGCAAAAGCCAAATGTGTGGAGAGAAGCAATAACTTTCCGAAACTGTGCAAAGTTAATTGTTGACAGACAATCAAATGGCCCAGAGTTTACTTTTAGTTTTGTTAATATTAGTAGGTTTCGGCGCAATTAAGTGAGCGAGTTTAGTACAGTACGGTATAGGAAGTGAACAAGCAGGTTAGAATACGAACATAAAGGCCAAGTTTTCCTCTCTACACTGTACATAGGCCTATTCGGAAGAAACTCTTTGGCAACAATGTTATTAAGACGATGTATGAACTTGGCTTGTCGCTTGAAGTTAGAGGCGCAAAGCGCTCTTGTTTTGGTACTTTCTATGGAACGATTATGGCATTGGCCTCAATTTGAACGATGATGTCCAACGGCTGGAACCCCACCTCTCAAAAGCCTAATAAAAGTGCACTTCATCGCTCGGTGAATACGATATGAACTTTACACAGTATCCGGAACTCAACCATCTCACTCTAACCTCTCTGTGAATCTAACAATGGATATTAATACCCAGAGATAACAGTATAGGGGCATCTATATCCCATTATTGGTCAGAACAAAGAATAAATAATGTAGCAGTAGCTCATCATGTATTGTAGAGTAACTGCATCTATTTTGCAAGGTCTCCCTTTCGCGAAAATTCACTGAACGATCCATTGTGATACAAACAAGTTATTATTCAAATGTTTGTAGAGTCTATGGGACTTAACTACGGCGTCATCACTCCCTAAACTTACAAACTACTTACAACTAAGGACGGCACAAGTATCCATGCCCGAGGGGGGATTCGAACCCCCGACCGTAGTGGCCGTGCGGACCGTGACTGGAGCGCCTCAATCCCCTCGGCCACCGCGGCCGGCAAGTTATTATTCCCATAGGTAAGGAGTAAGGACGTTCGCCAGCCATGACTGGACATACTACTATATCTATGTTCCCGAGTTCAAATAATAATACCAATCTCAATACCTACATAACCAATTGTCGATGCAGTTGCAAATAAATTGGCACAAAGAGACTTTTATTGGTAGTATGTGTTTACCAAACTAAGTAATTTCTTGTACCTTAGGCATACCGCTAGTTCCGAAACTTCATTATTAAATTCGCAGTTTTACTGCTTAGAATTCATTCAACTGTACATTGGGTTTGAATTGTGCGATTAATTTCTTGCAAGCTTTCTTACTTTATGTAAGCCTATGCCTACTTGAGATATAGGAAGGTGATTCTATAATTGCATGCATCTATGAAGGACAGTTTTTTGAAAGGCAGATGTCCTGAGTTATGAGGCATGGTTGTTATTGACATTTCTTGAAATATGCATCTAATTGTGCATGGAGCTGTTTAACTCTTAGCCACCGTAAGTTACTAAATACCCTGGTACAAACAGTATTGTTTCAAATATTTACGGGCATGGAAGGTTTAGAGACCTATCTTTAGGGTACAGTACCGTGAGGAAAAAGAGGGTGCCAAGTGTCTGTATGCTGCATATGATATTGATACCTGGCTTGTGGGTTTTGAATACAGATTAACTGTTATGTAGGCCTACACAGAACCAAATTTTATATTTACTGTATATGGATATTTTACCCTGATATTATACATGCCATGTTGTCATTTTTGTATGAAACAACCCCCCCCCCCCCTTTTTTGTACAAGTTTACAATTGGTAAAAAGATGCTGTAAAATTTTGATAAAAATTAAACAAATACACAAATGAAAACAATTTGTAACTTTGTTATGAATTTTCTTTCAAGTACAGTACCCAGTTGACTGATTTCAACTTCCAGAGATAGAGGTAAGATGTTCCTTCAATTTCCTTTCGAAGGAGCTCACTCAGATCCTGTATGTTGGGAGGTAGTTTACTATAGGATAGGCACCCAACAGGCCTATTTACAGGGTCCAAATGCATTAATTTTAGCGTTTTGCCAAGGATATGGCAATGTTCTCTATTTCTAGTATATTGTAGTCATGAATATCTCGGATTATGGTACTTTAAGCATACAATTTATCATTTGGAAAAGTTGGTCTATTGTCTCATATATGAACAAACTTGATAGGTACTATACAGTTAATATTTTTAATTCTTTAAATTTGTTTTTGCGCAACAGTCTTAGTTTCAGTATTCAGCTCATGCTTTTTTTTTTTTATTTATTTTTTTTTTTTTTAAATTCCAAATGTTTATACCAGCTGCCACTTCCGTTGTTGGTTTTTGGAAGGGACTAAACAGCGACGGTTATCAGTCCCACCACTTCCGTGATGTATACTGTTCAGTATGTGTGGGAAAATAAGACCATAGTACATATTGAACAAAGTTTTTGTGTCAACTATTTAGGACATTTTCTTCATTAAAACATATTCATACTAATGATGACATAGATTTTACCAATGTGATTTCCTCAATTCAGATATATGTTGACCTCTAATCCCAGAAACTTGTTACAGTCACTTTCTTGGGCTATACCCTTGATGTTCAGAGTAAAAATCTGTAAGCTGTTTACCAGTGGCAGACTGAGGGGGGGGGGTCGAGGGGGCGGACCGCCCTGGGCCTCCAGTCTTGGGGGGTTTCCAAGTACCTGCAAACCAAGGTTTTTTTTTTTTTTTTTTTTTTTTTTTTTTTTTTTTTTTTTTTTTTTTTTTTTTTTCCTTCCAAATGCACTTGCGATCTTGTTTTGCTGGGACCTCCAAATCTCAAAAGCTATTTTTTTAAACTGTCCCACGTCTCTCGTCCTGGGGGTGCCTCCAATTCTTTTTTATAGTAATACATATATTTCCAAGTGGATGGGGGGACCTCAGTTTGTTATGCTGCCGCCCTGGGCCTCCAACAGCCTTAGTCCGCCAGTGCTGTTTACTCTGTTTGTTTCAGATCTTGTAGATGTTGATTTCTTTTTTTGCCTATTGATCAACAAATTATTTTCTTTAAAATACCTTTCTGCTATTTGCATGTACTCAATGGTTCTCGTTTCTAAATCCTTCACTGAGTCCCTACATACTACAGTTATATCATCAACATAAATAAGTTTTTCATTTGCTGCATTGAGCACATCTTTTATATAACCGAGCAAGATCAAGAGCAGAGGTCCTAGTACCGAACCTTGAGCTATGCCATATTTTACTTGCAGAAATTAGGAGTAGACCATTTTTTTGAATGACCAAATTTGTGTTTTATATCTATACACAGTTGCCAGTTTTCCACAAATATTTTTATGATATCTGAAATTTTTCCTCTTCTGTCAAAAAAGTCTAGTTTCTCTAGAAGAATTTTGTGACAAACACAATGGTATAAGTACACACCAGACACAGACCTTTGGTAATACAGGTCTTCATTTATACTGGTATGTGTCATGAATTTTGCCACTGCAGTCTTAATGGCTCTCTCATTTCTGAACCTATTTTGTGCTTCATTTAAAATGTTTTGCTTCTCTATAAAATTTATTATACCTTTTGTAATAGCTGTTTGTGTTATTTTAGACAGCACAGTTGTGATTGTGAAGGGACATTAGTTTCTATGATCTTATTTAAATCCTTTAAAGACAGGTACCAGTACTATGTTGATCCTTTTTTAAACTAGGAAATTCTCCTTTCATCATCTTCACCATCAACACTAGAGACTAATTAAGACATTACTTTCAGTGTTTAGTCTGGAGCATTATCACCCTTATAAAATTACTCCATGATCCCCTATTCAAACTAACATTGATGCCTCATCTGATGTTAAGTCTGCTACTTCAAAATCATTCTTGACTGAATCCAAGTAGCCTCCTTTCTCGTTTGTCTACCTCAACTCCCTTTACCCTCTTCTGTTGAATCTGTGAGTCTCTTAGGTGACCTTACTTCTATCATGTGTGTAACATAACCCCACAATCACAGCCTGTTTAGTCTATAACTGCTTCAACTATGTTGTTCATTCTGAGTTTTTCTTTAATTCCATCATTGTGGACACCCTTCTGCCATTGTTCCCATCTATTAGTACCTGCAATCATCCATGTTATTTCATGTCTCTGATCTCAACCTTATTAATAAGGTAACAGGTATCCAGCCAGCTTTCTCTCCTTCACAACAAAGTTGGTCGAAAAACAGAATGGTGCACTGCTAATTTATTCTTGGTGTCGGATTCCTTCCTGCAGAAGAGTTTAGATCATAACTGAGCACTCACATTAGTTTTGCTACACATTGATTCCAATTCTTTCACTATGTTGTCGTCCCGTGAGAAAATACATCCTAAGTACTTGAAACTGTCTACCTGTTCTATCTTTGTTCCTCGTATTTGGAGTCAATCTGCTTAAATTTCTTTCCCACAGATGTTACTTTCGTTTGTGAGACAGTGATCTTCATAGAATAACCCTTACACCTCTGATCTAGCTCTGAAATGTTAGATTGCAAGCTTTCAATCAAATGGTCATCCCAATTAAGTTGCATGTGTGAGACTGCTTATTTTGTTTCCACCTGTTTTAATCTCGTCCTACCAGTCTATCGTTTATAAAACATGGTCCATAAGCAGTATGAACAACAATGCTGATAGGTTACAGCCTTGTCTTACCCCCTGAAACTATTGTGCACCACAAACTCAATTTGTCATCAGTTATAATTGCTGCCTGACAATCTAAATAAAGAACTTTAATTGCCCACATAAGTTGTTCTCCTATTACTTAAGCTTGTAGAACTGACAATAGCTTCTTCCCAGGTACCTGGTCACAAGACTTTTCTAGATCTATAAAATGTAGACACAATTTCATGTACCACTCATAGTAGGCCAACTTCTCTGTTATTTGCTGTAATCTAAAGATCTGGTCCTTAGAGTCTCTTAAGAGCCCTGTCCTAAACCCACATTGATTTTCATACAGTTTGTCTTCAAATAATACTCACACTCTTCTTTCAGCAATTCCTGATAATATTTTGCCCACAACACTAATTGAAGAGATACCTCTTTAGTTGTTACATTCTTTTCTATATCCATGTTTGAAAATTAGTGTGATTAGCCTACTGCTTTCATCCAGTTAGGTGGAACCTCTCCTGATTCTCATGCCATTTCACTTATTTTGTGTAACCATTTGAGACCTGACATTCCAGTGTATTTCACTGGTTCTGACTTAATTTCATCTACCCCAGCCCATTTATTGCACTGCATTCTGCTGACCATTCTCTTGACTTTTTCAGAGGTGGCCCCATTACCATCATCATTTCTATTTCACTGTACCTCAAAATCTGACACATTACTTACTGAATGTTACAGCTCCAATGAGCAGCTCTTCAAAAGATTCCTTCCATCTGCTAAAGGCATCCACAGTATTCACAAGTAGCTTTCCTGATCTGTCTAAAACACCCTTATTCCCTCCCTTTCGAATACTGCTAATTATGCTCCAGAATGGTTTCTACTTTATTGATTTTCACAAACTAGTTTTTGGATGTTATGCTATCATCAGGTACAAAGATCACATATTACGGTAATCTTTGTACCTGATGATGGTCTAACAGCCAAAAACTAGTTTGTGAAAATGAATAAATGATAAATGTTGTAGAATATTACACCAGTGTCAAGTGTTTTTTTTCTTTTCTTTTTTTTTTTTTTTTTTGGTGATCATGTTTCAAATATTCTACCAAGTACTGATGGAACATTCAGTCAATTAAGGTTTCTAACCTAGATCCAAAGTCTTCTTATGATTTCTGCTTGGATTCTGCAATTATGTAATTTTTTTTTTTTTTTTTTTTTTCACTACAACTTTCTCTGTCTGTCTGCGTTTTTGTATGGAATCATGTTTGAAACACCTTCTTTTTCCTTTTACAGGGTGCCTTAACGGTGACATACCACTAATTTGTCTTCTTCTTCCTGTCTTTACACACTATTGTTCCAAGATATTCTTTAACCACCTCTAATAGTGTGTCCCCGCACCTTGTCCATTCCTCTCTCAATGACTGTAAATGACTACATTCAACTAACTTTACCTCTTTGAGTTCATTCTTATGTATTTGTGCCTGATTTCCTCAACATATGGACCTGACTTTCTGCACTATTGGCCTCACAAAACCAGTGTCACAGCTGATGTTCCATCTTCCAAATGAAAGGAAAAGGCAAACAATGTTTGTGTGTGTGTGTATCTGGTTTTTGAAACTTTGTAAAAAATTATTACTAAAATTTTTTGTAATTAATTATAAATGGCCAGCTTGTATAAAAATGTTTCATATTGAACTAAAAACATGTAAATGTCTAATACTATTGTAAAATATGATCTACAGACAATAAAATTATGAATTATAAAAGATTAAATAATGATCAGCATCATCAAAGAACCCTTTGAAAACACGTGTCCCTGACTGCCTCCCTGAATTCCTGATCTTTTATTATACAAGGTGAACTTAAATAAAACCGACAAATTGCAGGGACTGGAAATGGAAGAAAAAAATCTCATATGAAAATGTGTGTGGAAATGGTCAGTGTGCATGCAACGACAACAAACAGTCCTGGAACACAGTACATAGCTGAATCGCAGCTACGCCACAGCAGATGTTTAAAATGGCCTCCATGGACTGCAGTGCACACATTCAGACATTGTATCATGGATTGCCTCACTCTTTCGCACTTTCCGGGGTCTCGCCGAATAGCGTCACAGGTGTCGTGAACAAACTGTTGAAGTGTCTGCACATCAGGAACTGGTTCAACATACACAATGAGTTTCAGATGTCCCCAGAGGTAAAATTCTAGGGGTTTTAAGTCCAATGATCTCAGAGGCCAAACAACAGGGCCTCTGCATCCTATCCAACACCTGGGAAGGATGTTGAGATGTTGGTGCACTGTAATGTGGAAGTGGGTGATGCTCCATCATGCAGGAACCATGTAACCTGGCTTATTGCCAAAGGCACGTTTTCAAGCAATCAAAGCAGAGTATTCTGCAGGAAGTCCAGGTACATTTTTTTGTTGAAGTGTTTTGGAGTAATAACTGGTCCAAGTATGTGGTTGCCAAGGATCCCTGCTGATGCTGAACCAGTGCTGGTTCAACCATTACCTGGTGATTTCCTGTAGCCCACAGATGATGATTATGCAGATTGACGATGCCATTTCTGGTAAACGTTGCTTCATCGGAGAACTGAGTTGCAGCCGATTCTGCCCATAAGAAGGCAACAGGACGTCAAACAGCTAAGTTCTCACGAGTCCTTGACAAACCATCTCTGCAGGTTCTGTGCAAAACTGTCATCAATCTGAGTGGCATGGAGTTGAATGAGCCGGCCGTGGTGGCCGAGGGGACTGAGGCACCTCAGTCACTGTCTGCACGGCCACTACCGTCGGGGGTTCGAATCCCCCCTCGGGCATGGATATATGTGCCATTCTTAGTGTTAGCTAGTTCATAAGTAGTTTGTAAGTTTAGGAACTGATGACCCCGTAGTTAAGTCCCATGAGCTATACAAACATTTGAATTTGAGTTGAGTGATGATGCGGTCTCGGTTTTGGAGAAAGGACTAAACTTTGCTCCTACCTGCAAGTTCACACCAGTCGCAGAAATTATTAGTGCTGTTGAACAGGTTCCAGCTCGACTTCTGCCTGAATCAGCTGAGGAAATATGTCGTGAAACTTGTCATGCGATGACAAATTCCAAGCCCATGAAGTCGAACATCACTAGTAAAGAGAGGGCGGCCATTCATGACCTGATGAAGTGCCCTGAAATTGTTGTCTTACCGACTGACAAAGGCAATGCTACGGTTGTTGTCTTCCATAAGGACTACACTGAAAAGATGCAGAGCCTGCTAAATGACGATTCCTACTGGAAGATCAGCGTTGACCCACAAAGAAGGTGGAGAACAAGACAAGGGCGCTTCTCAAGGATGCAGAATTACCCGGAGGGTGTCGCCAAGAAAGTGCTACCTCAAGGTCCGGTACCGCCAAGACTTTATGGAATCCCTAAGGTTCATAAAGATGGGGTGCTGTTATGGCCCATTGTCAGTAACATCAGAGCACCTTCATATTTGTTGGCCAAATACTTGACGGGAGTATTAAGTTCTTATGTGGGTAAATGCCCTCATCAGATATGTAATTCCGTGGATTTTGTTAAATGCCTTAACAGTTCAGGCTGGATGAGTCAGATTCGTCGTTTACGTTGTTTACGAGGGTATCCCTTCAAGAGTTACTAGATTTGATTGGTCAGAAGTTTGAACACCTTTTGAATTGGAACACCTGAGAACTGTATTCCGAAAGAATGGGTAATCAGATTGGCAGATTTAGCGGGCTCTTCTCCCAACCACTACAGCACAACCTGTAGAAACCGATGAAAACATGAGGAAGGAGGTAGGCACTACGTTTATTCCAGATACCTGCGCACTCTCGGGGAAGGTTGCCCGCATTTTGAAGAAACACCAGGTTGTAACTATCTTTTGTCTACCGAACAAAATTCGTGCACTGTGGGGAGCGCCAAAGATGATCTCGGTTTGAGGAAGGCCGGCGTGTACCAGTTTCCGTGTCAGTGTGGCAAGTCATATATTGGATAGACGATGCGTACCGTCGAGGATCGGATGTGTTGAACACCAGAGGCACACACAATTGATGTATCCGAGCAAGTCGGCTGTCGCTGAACATTGTTCAGCAAACATAACATAGTGACGACCACGCCGTCAGAGCCCTCACATCAATGTCATCTCAGACGCTGTCGCTATAGGTTCCACAGCGCGACCATGGTGCGGGGCGCAGATCACGGAGGGGACGCTCTGCAGGCCAAGAGTATTTAAATTGCCCGCTACCAGTCTAGAAGCCAGTTCTCTTCTAGCCGCCGTAGCGTGTGGATCTCCGTGCTGGCGCGTTTCCATGAGCCTGATGGCGGCGACATGTATGATCGCCGAAATATTGCGTCCGTCGGACACTATAGACTGGTAGTACACCCGTGGAAATTTTGATTTTCAACCTGTATAGTCAATGATGGATCTGGTTTCCTTGCCTCCCCAAGTATACCGGTAAACGTTCTTATGATTGAAAAAAGAGTTTGTAATAACTAAGCTCATTCATCCCGGGCACGACGTTAAACTGCCCCCCAATCCAAGGTGTGGTGCGACCCATGCCGAGGGGTGCGTGGCACATGGGTGGATGTGTCTTGAACGGTGCCTCAGGGATACCGGGCGATCTCCCTGAGTAAGTAGCCTTGCACCATGTGGGGTTATCGTGGTGTGGACCATATAAATCCCCAAATATCGTGGGACTAAGATAAACATAGAGGAAGAAAGTATTTTAAAAGAATCTGAGGGGCAATATGAGACCTCAGATACTCAGACATCGGGATCATGACCGATGGAGTGCACTCCTACTTCTGAATCAGGGTCTAGACCTGAGCAAGAAGTGGGAACTGTAACAGAGAAGTTGGACCAGATTAGGATTAAGGCCTTGTCTGGGTCTCAGAGGAGGAAACTTCTCAAGGAACAGAAGCAAAAGGAAGGAAAAGAGTGGCTTCCTAAGCATAAGTGGAGGGAATCAAAAGGACTTGAGCCCAAGACCCCCAAAAAGGAACTGCCTCAGGTCGGAGGGGATACACAGACCCCCTCGACGTCAAAGACAGGTGGCAAGAGGGTTAGGGAGGAATCTAAGACTCCCTCCTCTCTGGACAAGCGTGATCCTAAAAGGCTGAGGCAGGAAATAGGAAAACAGACCTATAGTACTGCAGTCTCGGTCTTTAGAATGGCGGTTGTCCAAGAAGGATACCCACTGGTGAGCATCACCTCGCAGCAGGAGGAGCTCGTGCAGATGGTCCTCTTTGAAGAGATTGGGGGGGGGGGGACACTGGTCCAGGACCCAAATTCAGGAGGGTCTATCTTGATCGCGGCGCCCTCATTTTTGTCTGCAAGGGGGAGCACTCAGCAGAATGGCTTAAGTACAAGGTGCCAATGATATCCCCGTGGGAGGATGCGAAGCTGCTGGTCAAGACAGCAGCCGAACTCCTGAAGACTGCAAAGGTATCAATATGGGTACCAAAGATCCTTAAGGATGTCTCACCAAAGACTCTGTTCGAGAAAATAAGGGTCCAGAACCCAGAAGTCTTGACAGAAGATTGGAGGGTAATTAACCAAAAGGTCATTCCAGAAGGACGAACCCTGGTGGTGGAGGTCGGAGAGAAGTCCCTGAAGGCATTGCGAGAGCAACGGTTCTCGCAGATCGGCTTCAGGGTAATCAAAGACCTTAAAGTCAATAATGGCAGCAAGTTTGGGACTGAAAGTGCTGCAGATAAACCTGCAGCACAGTAAAGGGGCCACTGCTGCCCTGAGTCGTCGTCTGGGGAGACAGGAGGTGGACGTGGCTCCGATACAAGAACCCTATTTATACAAAGGGGGTGTTTCGGGCCTCAGTGGTACTGGAGGTAAGCTGATTTATGCCAGAAATCTAAAAAACTCCAGAACATGCATTTATGTTAGAAATGGAATACCTTTCATACTGATGATGGATGTTTGTTCCAGGGACCTGGTGACCATCAGGATGCAGCAACGTGAGGAAGGTATCACGAGGGAAATTGTTTTGGCCTCAGCATACCTTCCTTACAAAGACAGCTCTCCTCCTTCTTTGGAAGTGAGGAGACTGATGGAAGCCTATCGGCAAGGAGATGAACTGGTGGTGGGATATGATGCCAATGCCCACAATCTATCGTGGAGCAGCAAGGACACCAACAGTAGAGGTGAGCACCTTCTTGAATTTCTCCTATCTAACAACTTGGAGATCCTGAATAGGGGTGATGAACCTACATTCAGGAATAGTAGAAGGGAAGAAGTAATTGACATAACGTTTGGTTCCATGATGATGGGAAGTTACGTCAAACAGTGGCATGTGGTCCTGGAGCCATCCTCATGAGATCACATGTATATTCAAGGTTGAAATAGGAACCAGACAGACCATGGCCTATAGGAACCCCAGGAAAACGGACTGGGAGACATATAGGAAAGACCTTGACTTCAGCCTATCGGAAATTAAAACTTCGATAAGGAATCCAGCAGAGTTTGAGGAAGTAGCAGAGGCTGTAACCTCTGCTATAGTGACCTCATACCAGGACAACTGCTCACTCGCCAAGAAGTGCACAAATAGGAATGTGCCTTAGTGGAATAATAACCTGGAAATGCAAAGGAAACAGGTACGAAGACTGTTTAACCTTGCGAGGCGCAAAGGACAATGGGCAACGTATAGTGAGGCCCTTGTCAATTACAACCTTGCCATCAGATGGGCAAAGGAGGCATCCTGGAAGGTATTCTGTGAGGAAGTGGAGGGCACGGCTGCTCAAGGGAGACTTCATAAAATACTCACTAGGGCACCAACTAATCCAGGAGGAACATTGAGGAAGGAGGATGGGGAATATACTAAGACAGCACATGAAACGCTGGAACTGTTCATCAAGACTCACTTTCCTCAATATACTCTGGGGGATAACTCAGACCAGAATGCGATTCCTGAGAGACAACGGTTCTCAGGTATACGCAAAGAGGACTGGGATTTGGCCAAGGAGTGTATCAATTTCAGTAAGGCGCAATGGGCAGTGGGAACATTTCAACCGTTCAAGTCACCTGGCCCCGATGGAATCTTTCCAGCTCTCCTGCAACAAACGGGAGAAAATCTTATTAGATTCCTATGCAGGTTATTCAGGGTTAGCCTAGCAGCAGGAATCATTCCCAATGCCTGGAGGGCAGTGAAGGTTGTCTTCATTCCTAAACCAGGGAAAATTGATCATACCAAGGCCAAGGATATGAGACCAATCAGCCTGTCCTCCTTCATTCTTAAGACATTGGAAAAGCTGGTTAATGTGCATGTTGGAGAAAGGAGGTTAAGTAGGGCTCTTCTACATTCAAACCAACATGCATATCAGCCAGGTAAATCATGTGAGAAAGCTCTCCACCAACTCGTTGGGAAGGTGGAGAAAGCAGTACACTTTCAGGAAATAACCCTCTGTATCTTCCTGGACATTGAGGGGGCTTTTAGCAACACGACCTTTGATTCCATGGTTAGGGCAGCAGAGGTGCATGACCTCTGGACCACTATATGTAGGTGGACTAGGGCCATGCTCAGTGGAAGAAAGGTAGAAGCTACCATGATGAATGAAAAAATGGTAATCAACACCACTAGGGGTTGCCCGCAAGGTGGAGTTCTTTCCCCTTTATTGTGGAATCTAGTGGTGAATGATCTCATTGGAGAATTAAACTGTAGGCAGTACTTTTGCCAAGGATACGCAGATGATCTTGTCATAGTTATACTTGGCAAATTTGCTGACACAGTGAAGAATATGGCACAAGGTGCACTGGACATTGTGCAAGACTGGTGCAGAAAGCAGGATCTGGGGGTTAGTCCTAAGAAGACTGTTGTTGTACCATTCACAAGGAAACATATCCAACACTCAAGTTGGAATCTAAAACTTTTCAATGAAGCGCTACCTGTGAAGGGGACAGTGAAATATCTAGGGGTTACCCTAGATAAGAAACTGACATGGACCCCTCACATTAGGAATATTTGCTCCAAGGGAAAAGGTACTTTAGTAAGTACCAGGAGAGCTTGTGGCAAAAATTGGGGCCTGAGCCCCAAGGGTATGCACTGGATATACACCACAGTGATTAGACCCAGGATCACCTATGGGGCGGTCGTGTGGTGGAAGAAGGTAGAACAGCAGGTTGCTGCTAACGAGCTTGGTAAGGTGCAGAGATTAGCCTGCTTAGCCATAACAGGCGGAATTAGCAGCATACCAATTACTGGGATGGAAACCATGTTGGATATGCCCCCATTACACCTTTGGGTCAAGATGGAGGCAGCAGCTGGTGCATACAGACTCAAATCTGGCAACAACTGGAAATCTTTGGGATATCCAGAATGACACACTAAAATAGTGAGTGAGGTAAATATAGGAAAGGTTGGGGAAATGCCAACCGACTATATTATAACCCCATACTGCTTCAACAAGCCTTTCAGTATAACAATTGGAAGTAGGGACACCGTACGGGGGATATTGTCTGGTTCACTGTGATGGGTCAAAATCAGACCAAGGTGTTGGAGCCGGGGTATATGGGGTGCAGCCAAGACTGGAGGGCGTCATCTCTCTAGGAAAACTGGTCTCAGTATTCCAGGCCGAAATCACTGCCATCAGGGCGTGTGTGGAGGAGAATTTGCGTAGGTGCTATAAAGATCGTAGCATCTATATCTGTTCAGACAGCCAGGCAGATCACTGGCAACTCCTGCAACAAGGTCTAAAATTGTTGCAGAATGTCACAGGGTTCTGGTGGAGCTAGGGGAAAGCAATAGAGTAAACCTATTGTGGGTCCCTGGCCACTCGGGGATCAGTGGTAACGAACATGCCGACAGATTAGCCAGGATGGGGGCAGAGACTCCATTTATTGGACCGGAACCTGTCCTGACAATCACCAAGGCAATGATCAAATTGGAGCTACGTAACTGGCTCAGAAGACAGCACGTAGAATATTGGACCAAAGTCCATCAACAAAAACATGGCAAGGTAATGATGCCAAAGCCATGTTTTAAAAGAAGCTCTGCAATCCTGGGTCTGAACAGGAGAGAGATTAGACTCATGCTTGGATTGCTGACAGGCCATGGGAATTTCAGAAAACACCTACGTACAATGGGAATAACAGAAGAGGACCCTAAATGTAGGATCTGTGATGACGGTGATGAAACTGCATCACATCTAATCTTCGAATGCATTGCATTGGAGAATAAAAGGCACAGAATATTTGGGACAACCAGACCCGAAGAAATTGTGTCTAATAAGGAAATGGTAAAAGGACTCCTTGCACTGTTCAAGGGCATTGGTTGGCTTTACTAGACATACAGGGAGCGATACCGCACAATAAACTTAGTTTCGGTGCGGGCAGTGGCAGTTTGGACCAAGACTGTTTTGGCTTCCCTGGAAAAATCAATCAACTAAGCTCATACTGGCTCAGAAATCCAAGAGTTTTTTTCCATTCCTGTTGGCCTCCATGTCCTCTCCAAATTTACCCTGAATCTTTTCATATCCTTCAGTTTGATTTCCTTTTGATTGAAGTCACCCATAAGTAAAATACTGTCCTTGTTCTTTAACAACTACATCTCTGAGAGTGTAATAAAATCTGTTCATCTAGTGTTTATCTGTGCCTTAACAGCGCAAACTCACTGATAATTCTAATTTTCTTCCTGGACACTACCAGATCTATTTATATTAGTTTTTCTGATGCATAACTTATTGCAATTACGCTGGGTTTGATTGCTTTCTGGATGTAAAACCCTACACCCCATTGTGCTCTTATTCCTTTGACTTCTGACAGGTAGAGCTTGTATTCTTCCATGTTTTTTTTTCTTTTACCCACCTTACCTTACCACTAACAGCTAAAAAATCTGACCCCCATCTACTTGCAGCCGATGCCAGCTCTTACTTCTTCCCAGCATAGTGTCAATAGTAATAGCTCCCCATCTCTATACTTGTTTCATCCTCCCCCAATGCTTTCCCTTCTTTCATTGCCCTTGTTACTTCTTCCACTCCTGTTCAAATTAGGCCCTTCTTCTTTTCCTCCACACCTCCCCAACTCCTCACTTTCCTCCACCATATTTCCATTTGGACTGAGTAACTCTTGAAACTTTCCTTCCATATATTCTTGAGTTCCTGTACATTCTCTACTTCTCTTTAGTCTTTATTGTGATTCCTGGTGTTCCCCACTGTGCCTCTCTTCTTAGCCTTGATCATTTTGCACAGAATCTTGTTACTGTTGTAATTACACCCTTTCATTATTTCTGTCTACTTTTCTATCCATTTCCCCTTCTCTTCTGCAACCGTTCTCTTTGCCCCTTCCTTCGGCTTGTATTCCTTTCTTTCTCCCTTCATTCTCTGAGATGACCATGTCCAAAAGTTCATGTTCTTCATTGTAACCCCTTTCACTGTGTTATTCCACCACAGCGTTTCTTTCCATCTTTTCCTATTTCTTTCTCATTCTTTGACATGCTCCTCTTCTGCTGCTTCCAACATCTTTGTTTTGAACCTTCCTCGTTTCTCTTTTATGGACTTCGTTTCATCCATTGGTAAGTCAATCTTGTTTTTTGGAATTCCTCTCTGCAGTGCTCTTCCTTCAATTTCCACTCAAATCACCTTCTTTCTTGTCTCTCTGTCCACCACCCCTCCCCATTTTAACCCCTCAAATAGTAACTACTAATAGCTTGTAATCACTATGGCTCCAGATGGTATTACCTTGGCATCTGTGACTATCCTCTTTGTCTCTTCATTACACATTATCTCAATAAATCGTGACTATGCTATGTTGTCTTGTGGCCGCCGTTAATGACTTTGTAAGCTGTTTAGCAATCTTGACTTTTTCTGACACTAGCATCATCAATCGGTTAGAAGAACTCAGGAAATGTAACAAATTCAATTACAGAAGATCTCTTCACATTACACATTTGTCTATTGTAGTATTCAATATCAATTGTCAGTACAGCTGTACATAAGTTACAATTTCTGTTAAATCAACAGTTGTGAGACAGTAAACATTTACTAGGGTGTTATATTTCTGTTGTAATGCTAAAATAACAAATTGTTATAAAATACTGTAATATTTAAACATGAAAATTCAGTTTTTAGAAGTTTTTACATAAGGAGAGGTAGACATTTTCTTATTTTTGACAACTTGGGGAGTTCTTATTGTGAAATTTCCCTTGTAATTTCACTGTACTTGAAGTCTAATTCTTGTAATTGTCAGTAATGAAAATCATCAGTTAATTTCTGTGCAAAACAAAATTGTTTAAAGAAATAAATGAAAACTCCAGGTTGGAATTCGCAACTCACTGCAAAGACGTAACAACGAGCTGTGACAGGCTCATAAAAAAGACACACACATACAACTCTAAGCTATCAGCCATGGCCTTCTTCAGAATAAAGAACATTCACACAAGCACACTTCACATTCACAACCGTCATCTCCAGCTGCCGCACTCTGATTAGTATGTGTGTTTTTTATGTGTCTGTCACAGCTCATCATTATGTCTTTGTTGTGAGTTGTAAACTGTCCTTATTATGTTATTTATGAAATAAATGGTTAATTTTTGTATATTAATATATCTCAGCAACTGTAATTTATTGTAATTATTATTTCAGAATTATCACCTCATTATACTTTCTTAAAATATCTGGTTTTTTTTTTAATTTTTTCCCTTAAATCCATAAATTGTAATTGTAATATTAATTAGTAACTACTTCAAACAGTGTAATGTAATATTGGTAATGTAATATTGTTATTGTTGATGAAGTATAAATAGACAATGACTGTGTCCATCGGCACTTATTTTTTATATCAACTGCTTGTATGTGATCTGCACTGCTCAACATAATAAATATTTTCAAATTAAATGAAGTAACGTCTGGTGTCTATAATTAATTTAGCAAATATTAAATCCACACAAGCTCATTATTTTAGGCAGCAATCAGATTTCATCTCAGAATAGTCTAATTTGTCAGCAAAAATCAGATGAGTATTGATGTTCAAATTTAATACACACATTCCACTTTACTAATTTAACTCTTATGTGATACTTACCTGAAAAATAAGGCTGTGTCACTGATTTCCTAGATGGTTATTTTAGGATTATTTATTGATTTTGTAACTCGCATGATGTTACAAGTTCTTCTTCAAATTTTTCCTTTACATCTAACTTGGGTTGCACATACTTGTAGGATTTCCATACCTCTGCCCTTTACTTGTTCTCTGATTTTTATCACCCCCCCTCCCCATATTTCCTTCAGCTCCTCTTCCATGTGGAGTCTTACCACCACTGCTACTTGATTGCTTCCATTACCTTCATTCCCACTCCAGTACAATATGGAACCATTTCTCGGTTCTGTCTTTCCTTCACCTCACCATCTAGTTTCTGATGGTCCTAAAACATCCAGCCTTCTGTTTTCCATAAAGTCCACTACTTCTTTCACATTCTCTGTCAGAATTGTAAAATTTCTGCTATGTTGCACATCCCATACATCACGAGTTGTTTGGCATTGCCATCATTACAGACGTAACTTATTCGGTCACCTAAATAAAACGTCACCACCGGACATGTAAAATATCACATTTTCACACTCAGTTTGAAATACTATTAACACTATTAGTAAAACACATTTAAGAAATAGTATGTTGATTTAAACTTAACTTTGGCTGTCTTTTTACGTACGGTAACTTTCAACTTTGATACTTTCGTAAATAATAACTACAAACACTAAAAATGCATTATGCATAGTTATGGAATATGTCTATCCTATAAATATGCATACTGACATAAAAACAACAACACTACATGTTAAAACTATTGCACAACATTATTACATATTTACCTTTTGTTTAAATAAATTAGGGCACGCCATGTTTTATATATCACTGGATCCTAAATCAAATACTTACTAGGAATGTGCCACTCATTTCATCAATCCATTTGGTACTAAGAAACTATTAACAAAATTACGATTACTTTATACAAATTCATATTTATAAAAAAAAATAAACCACAAATTGAAATACATTAAAATTATGAGTCTCAGTGATAATACACCTGCACACTATTGTCAAAACATATATGTGTGCACTTCGAAATCACCAATAAAGTAAATAAACTGAGTAAATTTAACATGGGTCAAAACACAACTTTTAGTTTGCATATTACATTAAATACAAATTTCATGAAACACATACTCACATTAAACCAAAGAATTAAAACCTACATGAAATATTTTAATTTAAACATTTTAACAAACTTAATGTATTATTGTGTTGTTTATTTGAGAACTGCAAAACATTGTCATTAATCTTGTGGAGGTTTATAGGATCGGGTCGGATAAGACACGAGACACTCCAACTTTTATGCACTGACTTTATTATTACGCGTTTACTCTGTACAATAGTCAGGCGGGAACTGGTGTTTTCGCTTCCTTACAGCAAAGACCTTTCATAAAACACAAAGATACTACACTTGTCCAGTGTTGTTTAGTATCGATCCCCACATAGCCCCCCCCCCCCCCCCCGGCAGTATGGAGTACAGAAAAAAATCTTAAAAGATTAAAATTACACAGCTGGTAGGGGATGCAGAAAGGTGACTGGCAGCTCTTGTGCGTCCTCAGGTAGGGGGCGGTTGGTGGGTGACTGTGGGGCAAAACCCGGCACGGTAGTCTCGAAGTCCTCGAGGGTGGATGGCGGGCGAAGCCGACGTCCGAATCTTGACGATTGTTGTGGGGGGCCTCGATGGTCAGCTGGGAACCGCACAATGACGGTTCCGTTCGGGCGGACGAACGCACGTAGATTGCCTGCGGAGGCGAAGTGGGAAACTGTGATGCGTCGAACCACACGTTGCACTACACCACCTGCCTGATCACTTTTTTCATCACACGCGAGCATGATGAACACTGAAACACCCTGCACCAACACGCTGAGGTTACAGATATGATCTGTTTCAAGCCTAGTTCTGAATTCTACCTCGGTAGCAGTGGAGGGAGGCGTACGGCTGCGAGTGGGGGAGGCAAAACCCCGACATAAGGAGGGTGATGCATCCGAGGCGGGTGTGGTAGGAGTAGTTGTGGCAGGCAAACGGCCAGGGGAAACAGGTGTGGAGGACTGATGTGGACACGATTTCTTGCCGCGTGATGGGCGCAACGAACTTGTGCAGGAAGAAGGGGTTGAAGGGGTGAAGTTTCGTGAGGAGGGAGTCATGCGCGGTGAAAATCCTCGGAAAGGGTGGGGATCAGAGGGCTGACTCGAATGTTGTGGACCACCAGAAGGGTAGTTGCTCGAAGAATGGGCGAGGGGTTGTGAAGAAGAATGACTCCGATTGCCTGAGTCGTTTGAAGAGGGTGGGGGTGAGGGTGTAGGAGAGTCATCGGAAGCGGGCTCAACTAGAGCCGGTTTCACTCGGTTCAGTGAAACAGTAGTTTTGGAACCGTGCAGGAGAATGTCCTTGGTGTTTGCTGCACGACGGAGCACCTTGTGAGGACCAGTATAAGGTGGCTGAAGGGGGGCCTTAATGGTGTCGTCACGCAGGAAAACATATGTGCACGAACTAAGTGCCACGGGTACATAAGTACGAGGTGGTGTGTGGTGTGCCGGAGGTTGTGGGTGAAGTTTGCTACAATGTAGTTTGACGCGTTCTACCAGGGATGGAAGCTCTGAAGGCGAAGCCACGGGTGTGGGGGCAACTAGTTCACCTGGTAAAACAAGGGGTTGACCATAGACAAATTCAGCTACTGAACCTTTTAAATCTTCTTTAAAAGTGGTGCGTAACCCCAAAAGTACGAAGGGCAGGGCCTCGGTCCAAAGAGGGCCGTGGCAGCGTAAGGCAGTTTTAAGAGTCCTGTGCCATCTCTTGACGAGTCCGTTGCTCTGAGGATGGTAGGCAGTTGTATGGATCTTGGAAATGCCGCACAACCTACAAATGTCAGAAAACAGAGCGGATTCGAATTGGCGCCCCTGATCGGTTGTCAACACTGCTGGGCACCCGAAGCGTGCAATCCAAGTGTCTATAAAGGCACGAGCAACGGTCTCAGAAGTGATGTTCGGGAGTGGGGTGGCTTCGAACCAACGTGTAGTCCTATCTATGATGGAGAGTACATATCTGAACCTCTCAGAAGGAGTGATTGGGCCTACCAAGTCTATGTGTAGGTGTTGGAAACGTTTGTGTGGTTGGGAGAAAGTACCCAGCGGGGGGGCCGTGTGCCTGGAAACTTTGTTTTGCTGACATGGAATGCACGATCGGGCCCAGGCCTGGCAATCGCGTCGCATGTCACGCCACACAAAACGCTCAGTAACAAGTCTGGTGGAGGCTCGCACTCCAGGATGGGCTAGGCTATGCAGTTTGTCAAAAACTTGTCTCTGCAGGTCCTTGGGAATGAAAGGTCGCAGAGAACCGGTAGATTCGTCACACCACACTTCTCCGGTCACACCTGGGAAAGTAGTTTTGACAGGTTTGAGGGAAGAGTCGTGGTCATTGATGAGCTGCATTATGTTTGGGTCAGCTGACTGCCGCTGCGGGAGGTCTGTTAGGTCGAGAACCGAAGTGACAGCTCCGACACGGGACAGGAAATCTGCTACAATATTGTCTGCACCTTTAATGTATCTGACGTCACTTGTAAATTGCAGGATGTAATCAAGATGACGGAAACATCGCGGTGGAGGGTCAGACGGAGGTTTCTGGATGGCGGCCACAAGGGGTTTATGATCCGTGAGGATATAAAAGCCACGTCCCTCAACTTCCGTACGAAAATGTTTCACTGCCTCATAGACGGCCAGCAATTCTCTGTCAAAAGCAGAATATTTCTTTTGCGCATTATTCAGCTTCTTTGAGAAGAACTGGAGGGGGGATGTAACGTCTCCGACAGATTGACTCAAAACAGCACCTATAGCACAGTCACTTGCATCTGTCGTAATGAAGAGGGTGGCATGCGGATGCAGGTGAGCCACAGTTACAGCATTTGCTAATAGATGCTTCAGTTTCTCGAAGGCTGTTTCCATTACTGGGGTCCACGGAACCTGCCGGATGCCGGTAGTGTTTTGGCCTGCCAAGGCATCTGTGAGTGGTGCCTGAACCTCAGCAGCAGCTGGCAAATGTTTCCTATAATAGTTAACTGTTCCTAGGAAACGACGTAATTCTTTATAAGTGTCAGGTCATGGTAAGTCTAAAACAGGTTTGACCTTGTCAACAGGGGGTGTGAGGCCCTCAGCTGAAACAACATATCCTAAAAACAAAACTGAAGATTTGTGAAGTTGCAGCTTCTTATTATTAAGCTCTACACCAGCTGCAACGAGAGTGTCCTTAACTATCTGCAAATGTTCCTTATTCTTTTCCACAGTAGGGCTGAATATCAAAATATCATCGAGGTAGGCGAAACAAAAGTCTAAGTTGAAGAGTACCTCGTTGATAAACCTTTGCCAGGTTTGAGCAGCATTCCGCAACCCGAAAGGCATGAATCTGTATTGGAACAGTCCGAAAGGTGTGGTGATTGCCGTTTTTTCTATGTCCTCCGGGGCCATAGGAATCTGGTGGTAGGCACATTTACAGTCTATCACCGAGAAACACCGGGCGCCGGCCAAAGCGTGGTTAAAGTCTGACACGTTGGGGACGGGATATTTATCGATGATGGTACGAGAATTAAGCTTCGTATAGTCTCCTACCATGCGCCAAGTGCCGTCTTTCTCTGCGACGAAATGAATCGGACTCGACCAACATCCCGAAGAGGGTTCAATAATTCCACCTTTTATTAGTTCGTCGATCTGTTCGCGAGCAACGGGCATAAGTTCGGGTTTGAGACGACGAGGGCGGCACGAAATAGGCAGTCCGTCAATCAAGCGTAGCCTATGAACAGTTCCGTTAGTCACTAAGGCAACGTGGGGCACCGTGTGCGAGGAAACAGTTTGTATAGGCGCGACTGGCACGAGCGTATCGGCCTCCGAGCGAAGCTGCGGCGCTGGCGTCGCGAGTTTACACGATTGCCAACTGCCCGTAGGTAGAGAGTTGCAAACAGGCGAGCCGCGTTGGGTTGAGTTGGTACACTGAGTAATAGTTGCGGAAGGCGCCGTTGGCGAGGCTGAGGTCAGCAGCGGGCACTTAGAAACAGCTGATGGCTGTGAGTTATTGACACTAGCCTGCGCGCGGAAATTTGACTGTCCGGGTAGGCGGGGAGGCGGGGTAGCACTCGTAATAACACTATCAGCATGATGGCGAGCGCGAACGCAGTTACAGAGAGAGGAATCCCTGTCACAGTTGCGCGCGGGCGCAGAATCACTAGAACACTGACTAACCTGTAGTACTGAAGGCGGGCAGGATGCTTGGAGACTGTTGAGCTGTTCACGGACAAATGACAGCTCAGAGTTCAAATCCTGCAGCCGACGATGAAGTTCGTGATTCGTAGATTCGATTCGCTCTGCGAGCCACTTATTCGACCACTCGAGAGACTCGCTGGGGAGGTTAGCGTTTTTGGTAGCTAGTCGAACGTTATCTTTGTCTTTAGTTAGGACACTGGCAGGCGCACAAGAAATATACAAGTTGCACGCCGGATAGAACACACGATCGCTTGCTAAATCGATTGTTATTTTGTAGTGCCTAAGAAAATCTATACCTATTATAGGTTCTTCGACTTGCGCAACTAAAAATCTCCACTCTAACTCGCACTTGGGGGCGAGGGCGACATTAAAAGAGGTTAGGCCGGTGCACTGGAGATGCGATGCGTTGACTGCTCGAAGTGTAGTCTTCTGCCGGTGAATCTTCCTGTTAGCGAGGCGAGCAGGGAGCAGTGACACGTCGGCTCCGGTGTCTACTAGAAAATTTGTTCCAGAGGAGAGATCTTTCACGTACACCCGGCCATGGTTTCTAGTGGCGTCTGACACAGAATGTAAAGTTGGGTGGCGCTCGTTTAGTTTGCAGGAGGTGGCGCCGCTGCCTACCTGCGATTGTAGTTTGGGTACGAGCACGGTGGTTTGCAATTGCGTGCTTGCTCTCCAAATCTATTATGGAAGAAACAGTACGTCATTGCTGGGGGCGGAGGAAGCTGCGACCCATGATCTTCCGCGGCGTCAGAAGCGCCGTCGAGATGAAGGTGCCGGTAGAGCAACTGACTTGACAGGTCTTGTATTAGATGGTCTGGGAGTGCTGGCGCGGAGTTTGCGTAGCCGGGCAGAATGAACTCTATCGGCGGCGCGTAAGAGTTCGTTAACTGACCTGTCCTCGTACGCGGAGATTGCCGTCTGTACAGGCAGAGGCAGTTTTTCTGTCCAAATCTCGGTGAGTGTGTCATTTGGCAAGTCGTGTTCGCTGACAAGTAAACGGAGGCATCGCCACAACTGTGATGGAGACCTGTCGCCGAGACGCTCTTCATATATTAGTTGTCTGACATTCTCTCTCCTTGTTTTGGACACACGTTGCAGAATCGTCTGCTTGGCTGCCGTGTACTTCCCTGTCGAGGGAGGGTTCTGGACAAGGTCGTAGATTAATTCGACGCGCTCGTGGAGATGGTTCACAAGGCAGTAAAAACGCGCGTTGTCATCAAGCCCGTAAACGTTGAAAGTTTGTTCTACCAAGTTAAACCAAAACTCTGGGTGAGCAGGTTTGAAAGGAGGTAGCGTGGGCATGTTCTCCAACCGTTGAACAACAGTCTGTGCGAGCGAATTGTCCCTGTTAGCAGGCGATGAATTCTGGAGAAACTGCGGCGTCACATTATAAAATTGGTGAAAAGAGTTCGCGTGCAGAGCCTCAGAGGCAACATCGTGTGTCGGAAGTCGGGTAGATGGGTCCCACTGGCGTGGCGGATGAATATTGCACTGCTGACGGTTAGGAGTTTGAACACCGGCTGCAGCATTGTTCGTGTTCAAAACATTTCCGACAGACGCAGGAACACTGAAGTTATGGTCGTAAACGTTCGAGGCACCCTCATGAACTCTATTACACACGTTGTTTACACCCGGTGTGGCGAAAAAGGTGTCCTGCACACGAGGTTCGACAGGCGCGGAGTGATATGTAACGGGCGGCCTTTCAAATGCCGTAGCGTTCTGCTGACTAGAGTTCAGCCTTAAAAATTCCGCTGCATTAGCGGGAGCGGAAGGAAACCTCGGCGTAGAGGAGAGAACCTCTCCAGCACTGCTGTTCCTTGTAAAATTGCATTTTTGCGGGCTAACAAAGCCGGAGTCCATAGTAGGCACAGGTATACTGACGAAGCTTGCACACGGAGTAGCAATCCCGGAGCTGTAAGAAATTTGCTGTCCTCGACGGGATTCGGCAGGTGGAGGCACACTCACGGGACGGCAGAATCCGGGCGGCGGAGGTCCGTTAGGTGAAGCCATTGTGCACAGTACGGACAATAGGCGGCATGCGAACGCGGGAGCACGAATATCGCGGTAGACGCGGATGGAAAGCACTTCGGGCGGTAACTCGAAAGCGACACTTGATCGGGGTCACCAATGTGGAGGTTTATAGGATCGGGTCGGATAAGACACGAGACACTCCAACTTTTATGCACTGACTTTATTATTATGTGTTTACTCTGTACAATAGTCAGGCGGGAACTGGTGTTTCCGCTTCCTTACAGCAAAGACCTTTCATAAAACACAAAGATACTACACTTGTCCAGTGTTGTTTAGTATCGATCCCCACAATCTAATTAGGCAGTACTGTTGTAGAGAAGTCATGTTTCGACACACTGTATCTGGATGAGGGACTGTAAGCACCTCCGTAATCTGCTGCTGGATGTTTTGAACATTATAATGCTGCACAACTATAAACTGAAAAAAAAAATTGTTTCTGCCACAGTGGAATTATCATAAAGAATGCTTTTATGTAATAGTGAACCTTAAACATAAATCATTTAGTGAGTGTAGAAGACAGCTCCACAGTGCAAATGGACGTTGTCAAGAAGATAAGTATATTTACCTACCTGAGGTATATGGTTGACTACATGGTAGTTACAAAATAAATTTCTCTGTAATTAAGGGATAAATTTTGAGCAGCTTCAACTATCCAGTAAAAGGGAGACAGGTTATAGAATCTGTACATTAAGTATACCAATTCGCTTGTTACACCTGGTGTTATTTCTCTGCTACAGCATGTGTTTAGTATCCATAGCTTAATGTGAAATCTCTTTTGTAGTGTGTTGTACTAATATGTGACTGACACCTCAGGTGACATACCATCCGCCTCAGTTGTCAAAGATGGCATTTTCTTGTGGAACATAGGGAGAGGGAGAGGGATGCGGAATAACACAAGACTCCAAGTTTAGACAATTATTTAACATAAGTATTGCAGCAATTCTGTAGACTTGAAACCCCTTACTGTTGCAGTTACACAAGTGACATGCTAAAACTGAACTCTGTACTTGAATGAAACAGTCTGGCTGTCTCGAAAGAACATTTACGTTGAGAGAATGAATGACCTATCGTTGTGGTGAGAGACTCGTACTGCAGGAAGCGCTGGGTGAAGATGCTGGCGCAGCGGAAGCCGGTGTCGGCTGACTGCACAGAAGAGGCCCAGTGCTGCTCGCCGTGCGCTGTGCAGACAGTAGGCCTCCGGGCTCCTTGGAGGCAGGACCATGCCGCTCTGCCCGGGATGGCGTATGTCGGTTATGGGCAGCGAACTCACGTTCTCCGCCGGGCAATAATAGAAGGCTGCACCCCACCCAGGAGATGAAGGTAGCGCTCACCGACTGGGTCCCAGGTAAGCTGCCATTGTCACCGCTACTACACTGCCATCCTCCTCAGCGCTAAGTCCGGCGTTGCATGGGGGCTGACTGGCTCCTGTCGGCCCCTGGTCTTCTGGTGTCGAAGACATGACCCTATGATGATGGCTGTAGCAGCCCGGTATTTCCGGTGACTGTCGTAGGTTCGGTCCGAACTCTTGTCTGTCTTCTGATGACTCTGCCGACCTGTGCTTAGAGAGGCCCATTTATAGTCGAAAAGTTTATACTAGAACATTCTGGTCACTCCGGTGACCTGCTTGCGTTAACGTAAGACACTTTAGTAAGATGACAAAGTCATGCTCTACATGTAGCCTGTGTTGTTGCAAGAGTTCCTCTTTCGGGCACACACGTGCCTCAGACGAATAACACTCCTGCCACCACTGTTTACAACTGATTTTCATAACCACTGCAACAGAATCTTCTGTCGGCCCATATCGGCTTGTCGTGCACATTCCACACAGTCTTGAACATATTGCCTCAAATCCTGCTTCCTTGAAGGCCACCAAAATCTTTCTGCCACCCGCCTATCTGTTGTCCTTTGACCCCCATATCTGGATAGCATGTGGTCGTGCACTTTCCGTAAAACTTTCCGTCTCAAGTGTTTAGGTACCACTATTCTTGGTCCCAGCCATATTTTACGGCATCACACTTCTTCCTCAAAACAAAACTGTCTCTGAGCAGCATATTTTTTACATTCTGAATCATTGGTTTGTGCCTTCCTTCATTCTTCCACTGTCCGACCTATTGCTTCAATTACCGCCACTTTTCTGCTCAATCCATTAGCATTGATATGTTTCTTCCCAGGCTTATGCACTACCTCAAAATCCATTTCTGACAAAGAAAGGGACCACCAGATCAACCTACTAGATGGGTCCCGTAAACCCAATAACCATTTTAGCGCTGCGTGGTCTGTGACCACTTTAAATTTTCTGCCGTACAAATAGCACTTGAAATATTTGATTCCATAGATTACACTCAGTAGTTCTTTCTCAGTTGTCGAGTAGTTTTTTTTTCTGCTGGTGATAATTGTCTGTATGTGTAGGCTATAGGTCGTTCCGCTCCATCAGTCACTTGTGTTAACACTACCCCCACTGAATGTCCACTTACATCGCAAGATAAATAAATTCTTTGGTATAATTGGGATATGCCAGGATTGGACTGGATATTAATTTTTGTTTTAACGTGTCAAATGCTGCCTGGCATTCTTCGATCCATTGGAATTTTGCTCCTTTCTTCGATAGCTGTGTTAAAGGCCTGGCGATCTCTGCGAAATCTTTAATGTACTTTCTGTAATACGACATGAGTCCCAAAAATGACTGCAAATCTTTCACCCGTTGGGGAACTGGAAATTCTTTTACTGCTGACATCATTCGAGGATCCGTTTTCATACCATCTGCACTAATTACATGCCCCATATACTTGTCCTCCGACAAAGCGAAATTACATTTTTCTTAATTGACCATAAGGTTAGCGTCTTTTAGACTCTGAAACCCTTTATGTAACCGAGCTGCGTGTTCTTCAATACTTTTCGAAAAAACTATAATATCATCTAAGTATACGCAACATTCTCGTGTCTTTAGACCTGTTAGAACCCCGTCTAATAGCCTATGAACGCTGCTAGGCGCATTTTTTAACCCAAACGGCATTCTAACATACTGCCACTGTCCTCTTGGCATAGAAAATGCAGTCTTATGTTTGTCCTCTGGCACAACTTCAATCTGATGATAGCCAGATTTAAGGGCGATCATGGGGAAGTACCTACTGCTCCCCAGGCTATCCAAAATGTCTGTTATATTCGGTAATGGGTACACGTTGGACGTGGTTTGTTTATTGAGATGTCTATAATAACTACAGAACTTCATCCTGTCTACTGATTTCTTGGGCATGATGACCACTTTTACACTATATCATGAATCAGATTGTTCGATTATCCTGTCCTTAAGTTGCTGTTCTATAAACTGTTCTAATATCCGTTGTAAGTGTTGCGCTACTCTGTATGGCTTTCTATACAGCGGAGGGTTATTACCCATGGGAATCCTATGTTGCGTAATTTTTGTAGCTGGTAAGGGACCTTGTACATTAAACTCGTCTAATACTCCCTCTATTGGCATTCAATCACTTCCCTTCATTTGTGACACTTTCTGACGCAGTACAGTTTTATAGGCTGCTGGCCTGGCTTTATTATTTTCGTCTGTCCATATGAAATCTTCTTTGAAACTACTTATCGTTGCTAGCAACATCCCCTTTCTCAACTCCTTATCCTTTGCTCCAAAGTTATCAAGTAATACTGGTATTCTCTTTGACCCTTCTATTTACTCTATACAAATTATACTTCTTCGTACACAACAATGCGCATCGTCTAGTTCACTGTTGGCCTCCAAAGGCTCTCCAAACACACAGTATCTGCCAGTAAGTCAGTCTCAATGTCAATCCATAGGACCTTCCCTGCACCTGACGGTACTCTACTGCCCGATTCCACCCTCAAATGCTTTGCACGCAGTTTACTTGATTCAATGACCAGTTAGGTGAATCTTGCGGCAGTGGGCCCTTCGCAGCAGTATCCCCTAGTTGGAATAATTCCCCACTAAGTTCCACTAATTGCCGACCAAGGTTGATTTTGGCACGATGTGTATTCAGGAAGTCTGTTCCTAGAATCACAATGTATCCCTCACTTACTTCAAATACTACTTTCATATCTTCAGTAAATTGTTTACCATTGACCATAAAATCTACTAGTGTATGCCCAAAGTAATGCATTGTTTTACCTACTACCCTGCTCAACCTGTATCTCGGAGGTTCTAACGCTTCCCTTGTATGCACTTATTGGTTATTACCGATACATTCGTTTCCGTATCTACTAAGAATTTTACAGTGTGTTTGCCAATTGCTCCTAGCAGCCAGCAATCTGCCTTTGCCTGCGTCATTATGGCATGAAATCTTACTGGGAGCCCGGGCCGGCGACTCTTAGGCCCCATTTCCCGTTTAACTGTTTACCTTTTGCGCCCGCTTTCTTTGCCCTGCACTCCTTGCTAATATGCCTTATTTTGCCACAGTTTGAACACTCAGGTTGCTTTTTTGCTCTGCACTCTTTACTAATGTGATCTATTTTCCCACAATTGTAACATTCGGGCTGCTTACAGTCTTTTGCTATGTGCCCGCGCCTATCACACCTAAAACACCTTATCTCCGTGGACAAAAATACCACGCTTTTCCCTTGTCTTTGTTGCCAAATCAATTTCTTCAAACACGGTTGCTGCGGTTACCACTTTCGCTAGCAGTTTTGGAAATTATGCCCTGACCCGCCGTGACATTTCTAATGGCAATATCCGTAAAAATGTGTCTAGTGCAATATTTTCCGCCTCCTGTAAAATAATTTTATTAGCCTCCTCATTCTCTGTCAACTGATATATATTTTTGTTTATTTTCCTTATTCTGTCCACAAAGTTTTCCAATGTTTCATTCTGCTTCATGCTTACCGTGCTTAACTGTTCCCAAAAAAAACCTGTCACTGTTCTGTGATTGAAATCTTTTTAATAAGCTGTTTTTCAGTGCCTCGAAAGTTAAAGCGTTCCTAAGTTCTTTGTTACACTGGATATAGTTTTTTGCCTCACCAACTAGCCTTAACTTGGTCATTTGTAGCAGCTGATAATCGGACCATAACCCTAACTTAGCTGCTGCCAGCAGTTCATTAAAAAAAAAAAATCACTATTTCATCACCCGGTTTGCCTGAAAAAGGAGATACTAACGTAGCTGCTGTGGAATCTATCAGCGGCAGAGCTACACCCGTTTGATGACAAATATGTAACTGCTCATGTAATTGCTCATTATCTGCGCGCAACTGTGCCACCGGATTAATAATGTAATTGCCTCATCTACAGAAACACTCGCATTCCCCTCTGTGTCATTCTCCCCTGGCATAGCTAAAGCATTTTCCCTCCTACTACCCACAAAACAAAGAAAAAATTCTCTTCAAAATTAAGATTATACTACAAATACTCCTAGTGTCTTAATACAATTCCACACCTTCCCTTACCGTCGAGCCGTTTCCTGACACCATAATGTAGCATATTTTACTAAAATGTGACTAACACCTCAGGTGACATACCATCCACATCAATTGTCAAAGATGGCCTTCTCTCGGGAAACATGGGCTCACTCGACTCATAGGGAGAGGGGTGCGGAATAACGCAAGACTCCAAGTTTAGACATTTATTTAGCATCAGTTTTACAGCAATTCCGTAGACTTGAAACCTCTTATTCTTGCAGTTACACAAGTGACATGCTAAAACTGAACTCTGTACTTGAACGAAATGGTCTGGCTGTCTCGAAAGAGCATTTACGTTGAGAGAATGAATGACCTACTGTTGGACACCATTGTGGTGTGAGACTCGTACTGCAGGAAGCGCCGAGTGAAGATACTGGCGCAGCGGAAGCTGGCGTCGGCTGACTGTGCGGAAGAGGCCCAGTGCTGCTCGCCATGCGCTGTGCAGACAGTAGGCCTCAGGACCCCATGGAGGCAGGTCTCTGTCGCTCTGCCCGGGATGGCGTATGACGGTTATGGGCGGCGAACTCGCGTTCTCCACCGGGCGATGACAGGAGGCTGCGCCCCACCCAGGAGATGAAGGTAGCGATCACCGGCTGGGTCCCTGGTAAGCTGCCATTGTTGCCATTGCTACACTTCCATCCTCCTCAGCGCTAAGTCCGGTGTTGCATGGGGGCTGACTGGCTCCTGTTGGCCCCTGGTCTTCTGGTGTCGAAGACATGACCCTCCGATGACGGCTGCGGCGCCCCAGCGCTTCTGGTGACTGTTGTAGGTTCAGTCCGAACTCTTGTCTTTCTTCTGATGACTCTGCCGACCTGTGCTTAGAGAGGCCCATTTATAGTCGAAAAGTTGCTACTAGAATGTTCTGGTCACTCCGGTGACTTGCCTGCATTAACGTAAGACATTTTAGTAACATAACAAAGTCACGCTCTACACGTAGCCTGTGTTGTTGCAAGAGTTCCTCTTTCAAGTGCTCACATGCCTCAGATGAATGATACTCCGGCCACCACTGTTTACAACTGATTTTCATAACCGCTGCTGCTGCTAACCCACTGTCTGTCTGCTATTAAACTTCACTTGTCCATTCAAGTACAATTCCCATAGTTATTTTCTTATTAAATATTATATCCTCACACTCTCTATTAATTCATTTAACGCTTTTCATTAGTACACTCTATACTTTTAATAAAATACCACTTCTATACCATCCAGGGATGTCTGGTATCAAATTTGTCATAAGATATAACAGCACATCAAAACTGTAATCTTTTAAGTTAATTTCATGCATGTCTGGTACCAACACTCTAAAGTCACAGCTTTAAGTACTGGAGTTTTATATAAGCATAATAAGAAAAATCATTATTTCATGGTCCTGAAACTTGTAGTAAATAACTGTAATTAATGTTTTGAGAACATGTTATATAATATTGATATTGCATATGCTGTGATTTGTATTGTGTATTCACAAATCCAATATTTGCTGTAAAAGCCATTGTACTTATTTAATTTATGGGGTAAATAAAAATAAAACAAAAGAAGTGATAATTATAGGTTACTTGCAGGAGCATTTTAGACCTTGCTGCAGATATGGTTATTTTTAATGTCATCCAATAATTTAAAAATTTATTTGTTTCTTTTGATTTTGTCACAATTTTTGTTTTTGTGGGACATAAGGAAGTTTTTGGTTATCTTTTCTTTTTTTACTGTGTAAGGTTTATTTATTGTATTATTAAACCAGGCACTCTTTATCTGCCAACTACCACAATGAACTGCTACAGATACTGTTTCTTCTGTATTTATAGGAGAGCTTGGAACTGACATAGCTGTTGGTTACAGTACCTCCACTTTGACAGCTGCCCTTCATTCCACAAAAAATCCCTCCCTTACAGCCATGGATGGTGGATAAGCAGTGATGAGAAGTCCCTTACCCAATATGCTGCAGACCTCACAAAGGCCTTCACAGACAGACATTACCTTACTGACCTAGTCCGCAAACATTTCCCATACCATATCCCCATACACCACCAATCCTCCTTCCACTCCCAATAACCAGTCACAAAGGAGCGTCCTTCTTGTCACCCAATACCACCCCAGACTGGAACAATGTAATCACATTCTTCTTCAGGGCTTAGATTATGAAAGACATCGTAACCAAGATCCTTCTGACCCCACCTAAAGTGGTGTTCTGTCATCCACCCAGCCTCCACAAAATCCTATTCCATCCCTACAACACTCCCGATCCCAACCTCTTACCACAAGAATCATACCCCTGCAGAAGACCCCAATGCAAAAACTGCCCAAACCACCAACTCAGCACTTCCTATTCCAGTCCTGTCACAGGCTTTTTGTACATCAGAGTTCAGACCACCTTTGAAAGCAGCGATGTGATTTACCAATTCTGCTGCAATAATTGCACAGTGTTTTACATTGACATGACAACAAACCAGCTGTCCATCAGGATGAATGGCCACCATCAAATTGGCAAAAAGCAAGATGGGGACCACCCTGTGGCACAGCATGTGGCTGAACTCAACCCTCTTGATTTCAATAGTTGCTTTACTACCCACGCCATCTGGATCCCCTCTACCATCAGCTCTTCTGAACTGTGCAGATGGGGGTTTTCTTTTCAACACATTCTGTGGTCCTGCACCACCCTTGGCCTCAACATAATTTACCATGCCTACTCCCCCCTCCCCCCCTCTCTGCTCAGAATCCTTTTCCCTCCACTCACCTTCACACTCACTGTCAAGATGCGTGTAGCACTGGAGCAGATGGAGATGGTGGTCATTTGTCTATAGTTGTCTGAGTGATTGTGTGAATGTAGGTATTTATTTTCATGATGTGAAGGCCATGGGCAAAAATTTAATTTGTATGAATGTAATTGTCTACTTTTACATGCCTGTCAGCAGGTCAATGAAAGTCTTTACAGTGAGATGTTATTTATCCTCCATTATTGACATTCCAGTCAGATTTTCCTTTGTTAAATAAATATGAAAAGTATTTACATAATACAGAAGGGGCCAAAAGTAAAACAAGACACATCTTGAAAAAAATCTATTTATTTGATTCAACATTATTACAGTGTCAATAAAATTCTTCTGTAATCGGATCACATCGTCAATATATCAAAATCCAACAAAGTTTTGTCCACTGTTGCAAATGGCCGTCTTGTGGGTGTTTTGTTTACTGCTGAATGTGGAGGAGCTGGGGCACTTGAAATACTGGTGGTAGTAACTGTTGCCACAATGTGATTGGATGGGAGAAGGGAGTAAAGCTTTCTTTATTGGTGTTTACTTTATTTCTTGCTATTGGTGGGAAAGGGACTTGTGGATTGATGTTTTAATTTTCATTTGATATTGGTTGAAACTGACAAATGACAGGTGTGCTTTAATTTTAACATAACACTATTGTCTAGCTCTGCCTAGGGTGTGATATTTACTCTATGTGTATACAGCCGCTTTTGTCTCTGGGTGGGTCAGTATGGACTGCAATCCGTGGTGTGGTGTCACACAGTGCTGCCACTGCAGGCAGCCAGGATGTCAGAAGTCTGTACGTCCTCTCTGTTCATCTTTCTGGGCTATTTGTATAGCATCTCTATTTTTTCTCTTCAAAGTGAGGGATTGTTTTGCCTGTATGCAGTCTTCCCAAAAACCTATCTGTTTGCCACATTTTTCCAGACGGTTTGCCATTTCTGACTTTGTTTGCTGTCCTGGATGGATGTACCTCTCATGCTCAGCTATCCTTTTGTTAATTGGCTGCCCAGTTTCTGATGGGTATATTTGAACACAGCAGCCAATTTTGTAGACTCTGGCTGTGTGCAACCTGTCGATTGGAACCTTCAGTGATTCAATAACATCCCTTGTGTTCTTGCTGATGTGAAATATAGGTTTGATGCCCAAAAGAAGGAAGTAGAAAGATTATGGTTTAACACCTTGTCGACAGTATGGTCATTAGAGGCAAGACTCACACTCAGATTGTTGGGGTAAGGATGGGATGGAAATCAGTTGTGTCCTTTCAAAGGAACTATCTTGGTATTTGCCTGGAGTGATTTAGGTAAATCATGGAAAACTAAAATCTGGATGGCCAAAGATGGATGTGTTACCACTGTACCACCTCACTCCATTTTGATGTCCACTATTCAAAGAATTTTGCCCACTCATTTGGTGATCCCTTGTACAAGTGACATTAGGGCAATTGTTCCTCCTTCTGCTCCTCCCTTTTGTTTCCTTTATTTGTTGCCATAGTTTTCTAATTTGTTCTCTTCCAATAAATGTTTTCTTCAAAGTTGAACTTGAGTTTTTTACAACTCATGATCATGACTGATCCGATGGGCACTCTTAGTTAGAATGTTAAGTGAGGAAAGTTGGTGGAAAGTTGCATAAAGGTACCTTCCAACATGGTGGCATTTCTATGAATCCTGTGGCCTAGTTTGCCCTCTGGCTTCTGGTAAACTTCTATGTTGAGAAAAGGCAACACTCCATTCTAACCAGCGTATAGAATCTTATATAGCTGATTGAGGTATTGATAGAAGTTCTTTAAATCTTCTTCTCCATGTGGCCAGATTTCAAACATGTCCTGTACATATTGGAGCCAGCAATTGGAGTGTAAGCCTCCATGAAAATATTGGATTCAATGGGTGAGACAGGTGAAAACATTGCAACTCTGCCTATTCATGAAATTCCCCTTTCCATTTTAAGCAGATGGTCATTAAACAATGGTGTACCAGATCACATATTTAGGGTGACACACTTTCCTCTAGGGTGTGCATGGTATATGACACTGGTACATTTGTGAATAAGGATTTCACATTGAAGGTAACCATAAAATCTGAAGCTGAGATTTGCTTTTCTTCTAAAAATGCCACAAAATGTGTAGAGTTCTTGTTGTAGGAGTCCATATGGCCCACCATATGTCGGAGCTTCAGTGCTAGTTCTTTTGCAAGTCTGTAAGTCATTGAGTCTATACTGCTGAAAATAGGTCTTAAAAGGAAAGACTCTTCAGAATGCCTTATATCCTTGGTGCCTGTGGAACTTGCAGGTTGAGTGTTGTAAGGCACGTTGGAGCTCATTCTGCTATGCTTATGCAATGCTTACATCTGTTTTGTTATCTTAGCTGTCAGATCTTCCTTAAGCTTCTTGTAGATGGGTTCACTTAGTATATCCTCAATCTATTTGTTGTAATCTGAAATATTCATCACAACTGTGGTGTTGCCCTTGTTGGACTGAAACACTACTAAGGGGAGATTGTTCTTTAACTCTGTGATGGCATGACATTCCTCGGTGCCAATTTTGTGTTTTGATGACTTAGCATGTGCCAAGACTTGTTGGATCTTCTCTGCTTCTGCTTGTGGGAGGTGAATTATTGATGATTCAATGGATTCTATGATGTATTCTTGTGGGACTCGTGAGGTGTGATTGCAAAATTTATCCCCTTGGACAGGATTTGTGAGGCTGTGTCTCTTAAGCAGGGCTGGAAAGACTGACTACTGCTCTCTTCATGCCCATTGTTTCTCATTTTCTGCTGCAGGTTATCAACATTCTTCATATTATGGATAAGACACTTTTGGCTTGCTGGAAGGTTAACCTATCCACTGTCTCCCAGTCCTCTTCAGCCAATTTACATGACAGAGTAAGATGCAGTTCAGTCAGCTTGCTTTTGCTGGAGTCAAGGTTGGCTTTTGTTGGAGTCAAGGTTGATAAATCCTTTCCCATAACAAGGCTATAATGGCATGTACACAAATATTCTTCACCTTGTTCGATTTTATGTGGTACGTCAGCTGCATGTACACAAATATTCTTCACCTTGTTCGATTTTATGTGGTACGTCAGCTGCAGGAGTTTTGGCATGATATTGTGGTCCATCCTCTCTTCAATAAGGCAAAATTATTCAGCAGTTTATCTCTTCTTAGTCATAATAATTGGAACTTCCTGGTGTTTCCATAAACTTCCTGCCCATACAGTTTGGTTAAATGTAAACAAAGGCTTCTGCAGCAGCTATACTGTCAGCTAAATTCTTCTAGGATTTAGACTGCATTTAAACCACCAAAGTCACAGACACTGTTGCTAGGTTCTTCTTCTGAGTGTCATGTTCACTGCTGAATGAGGGGGAGCTGGGGAACTTCAATACTAGTGGTATTAACTGTTGCCACAATGTCACTGGATGAGAGAAGGAAGTAAGGCTTTCTTTATCGGTGTTTCCTTTATTTCTTTCTATTAGTGGGAAAGGGAGTTCTGGTTTGGTGTTTGCATTCTCATTTACTAATTGTTGAAACTGGTGAATGACGGGCATGTTTTAGCTTTGACATAGCAATGCTGACTAGGCTGTGCGCTATTTGCTCAGTGTGCACTCAGCTGGACCAGTATGGATTTCTCTGCATGCATTGTCGTGGTGCAGATCTGCTACTGCTGGCAACCAATATGCCAAATTTCTGTACCTGTCCTTTCTGTTCATGTCCTTGGCTCATAGAATGATGCAACTGACGGGTTGCACACAGCAATTAGCTGTGTGCAACCTATCTATGAAACTGGCTGTGAGTTTGGCCAAGTGTACATAGGAGAAACTGTACATCCAATTAACACAAGGATAGCCGAGCGTGACATGTACATCCATCATGGGACAGTACATGAAGTTGGTAGTGGCAAAACATCAGTAAACATGTGGAAAACAGACAGGTTTTCAGGAAGTCTACATAGTGGCAAAACATCCCCTCACTTTGAAGTGCAAAATCAGAGAGACTATAGAAATAACTAAGTGTCCCAAAAATATGAACAGAGAGAACAGGTATAGACTTACGCCAACTTGGCTGCATGCAGTAGCTGCTCTGTGTGTCAACACAATGCAATAAAGTCCACATGGGTCCACTTGGAGATAAAAGTGGCCGCTCACACACAGAGCAAATAGCAAGTCCTAGATGGCACTAGGCAACAGTGCTATGGCACAGCTAAAAGTCACCTGTACTCTACCAGTTTCAACCAGTAGCAAATGAGAATACAAACACCAGTTCAGAACTACCTTTCCCACCAATAACAAGAAATAAAGCAAACTCCAATAAAGAAACCCTTATCCCTTCTCTCATACAATCATATTGTGGCAACAGTTACTACCATCAGTTCTTAAGTTCCCCAGCTCCCCCTCATTCACAAAACCCAGAAGGAGGTTGCATGCAACAGTGGCTGAATCGTTGGCGGATTTTTAGTGTATTGATCATGCGTTCCAGTGCCCAGAAGAATTTTATTGACAGTGACAATGGCCATGTAAGCCTTCATTTACTTTTAACATTATTACAGTTTATGCCATGTGTATGCTGGAAAGAAAAATGCTAGTGAAAGAAACTAGTAACGTCACAAAGAGGAATTTGGAAATGCATAATCAAAATATAAGGTGCAAAAGAGACTTTCACATGGTTAACAACACATTAACTTTAACAGCAAAAAGCCCCTCTATCAAAGGAGCTATTTTTCAAATTCATTGCCAAGTGAAGTTGAGATTCCAACAGGAGATACTTTAAAAAGCCCATACAGCTTGGATTTAACAATAAAAAAATCATAAACAATCTTATATTAGTATTAATTGTTGTATACATTGCAATATTTATAATTTTAGAATACTGTAAAATATTTGTAATTTTAGAATACTGTAAAATATTTGTAATTTTAGAATATTCTTGATGTGCCCTTGTCCGGTGAGTACCAGTATATCAATTATCCTCATAAGTACTACATGTTTACAAATCATAAAGACTAAAGCTAGTTCTTATTGGGCACCCAAATGTTTCTCATGACTGGCTGCCTTCATTTCCCATCATTCATCACGTCGTTGCCAATGTCTACACGTCAAGCGATATAACCTTATTACATTTTTCATATCCAGCGGATGAAGACATGTAGTTGTGCCTACTTCTGTTCAAGTGGACTTGATGGTTGCGGTGAAGCACACTGGTACCTGAAAATAAGTCAGCAAATGGAAATTTTGAAAATTTCCATTTATTTTGCCACAATGCAGTATAAACAGTTCCAGTGTAGTGAAAACAATGTAAATAATATGGTGTGAAAATAACGCCAACATTTTTAAACCTAGACAACAATGGTTTATTCATTTTTTACAACTTAATGGATTTGCACGCACATCCCGACAACTGGTTAATTGAGGCAATAATGCCAATTCTTCCAGCAAAACTGCTCACAATTCATGCAGATTCTTGGTGGATGTTCACATTATCAAATCTATCTCCATTGTGTATATACCTAGGCGGACTCAAAGCGAGGGGGAGGGGGGGGGGGGCACATGAGCATGTGCCCCCTCCCCCCAGATGGTCCGATGAAAAATGAGATAGTTAGAGAGAGAGAGAGAGAGAGAGAGAGAGAGAGAGAGAGATAGAGAGAGAGACTTGGTGATGAAGGGAGGGAGGGAAGAATCTTAGCATGAGAATAATGTAATTGTGAGTTTTAAAAATGCAAAATCCCTGTAATTAGACTTTTTGTGTTATGGTTTCATGTAATCGCTTCTTCCTTTTTTTTGTCAGTTATTTGTGATAAAAATAAATAAAAGTTATTTATTGTTTCCTGATTGCTTGGGAGATAAATGAGCTAATGTGTATGTTTTACTCATACGTAAATAAAGTTAAAGGATTTAACTATGTAAAAAAACTGGATTTCAAGGGCTGTGTACAGGCTGGCACATTCAGATGTTTTTGGTAAACGGTTCAAAATGTTCAAATGTTTGTACTTCTATGGGACCAAACTACGTTGGTCATTAGTCCCTAGACTTACAAACTATTTGAACTAAATTAAACTACCCTAAGGACAACACTCACGCCCATACCCAAGGGAGGATTTGAACCTCCGACATGGGAGGCCACGCGATCCGTAACGTGACGCTCCAGTCCACTCGGCTACCCCTGCCCGGCGGTTAACAGTTTATCTGATTCTTTTCCTAGACACTAAGAAATGGTACTCCCACCCATTACAAACAGTTTTATTTCAATCTACACATTTTGATTTTCCAGTTATTGGAGCAAGTTAGAAATTTCAGTGGCATTTTTCCGCACATCAGATATACAAAGGAATTTCATGGTACCGGTAGTAGAAATCCTTATTGAAGCACAGTCAAGTGTAATTTTCAGAATCAGATTTTCACTCTGCAGCGGAGTGTGCGCTGATATGTAACTTCCTGGCAGATTAAAACTGTGTGCTGTACCAAAAATTCGACCTGCGAACTTTGACTTTCAGGGGCAAGCGCTCACTGTCTGAACTATCCCGACACACTTCACAGTCCATCAACACAAGTATACTTCTGCCTGTTCCTCACCTCCTACTTTCCAAACTTCACAGCAGTCTTCCTGCGAACCTTGCAGGACTAGCACTCCTGGAAGAAAGAATGTGGTGGAGTCATAGCTTAGCGATAGCCTTAGTGATGTTTCCAGAATGAGGAGTGCTAGTCCTGAAAGGTTCACAGGAGAACTTCTGTGAAGTTTGGGAAGTAGGAGGCGAGGTATTGGCAGAAGTAAAGTTTTGTGGATGGACTATGAAGCATGCCAGGATAGCTCAGATGGTAAACCGCTTTCCAGCGAAAGGCATAGTCCCAGGTTCAAATCCCATTTCTGGCCCACAATTTTATTCTGCCAGGAAGTTTCAAGTGTAATTTTGTTGATTGTGAAAGCTTTCTTGAAAACTTATCTCGTTTTGCATAGCAACTTTACAAAGAATGAAGAAGATATTGATTTTGTACAATGCAAACACAGGAAATTTGATTTTAGATTTTGAGGGAATATCAAACTTAGTGCGACATACTCGTATTTACTGGCAGTTGCTTTTTTTTCTGATCTGTAAATGGGTGACCTTTTAGGACATGTTGTTGTTCCAATTTCTGCATTGTTTGGTAATGACACAGCTACTCCGGTTACTGTGCTGTTCATCCATGGTAAGTTGATGATTCATGTGCTGGCTGTTGGCAGCGGAAGGAGGTGTGTACTATTGCTGCCTGCAGGGGGGGGGGGGGGAGGGGGACGAACATTAGCAAGCAGACCGCAGTGGCACAGTGTTGGAAACGTCAAGGTGCATCCACACTATTTGTGTGGCTCAGTTACTTGAGAGCCTTACAAGTAATGCGGATGGAGGCAGGCTCTGAGGGCTCGCTACGAAAACAGACTTGTGAGCCGCCCAAGCATATGGCTTTTCTAGCTCTGGCTGTTGTCGGTACGCATGAGCGCAAGTCAGACAAGTTTGATGAGTCTCCTGACAGATGAGTATGACGAGCACAAGTCTAGCGAGCATGAGTAGTGTGGATGCACCTTTACCCGTAACCGTGTGTGGAGTAATATTTCGCATCTAGGGGCAGAGTAACGTTGGCAGCAATCCAAAATAAATGGATGTCCTTCAAGTAGTGCAGATGTTTTGTGCTGCTGGAATCACCAGGTAAAGTTGTCTTCACTTGTCAAATTAATATAGTCCCCATCTAATTACCAATGCACTACTAGTTTTGATGCACTATGGCGCCATTCTCAAGTTACTATGATTAAAAAAGATATTACAATGATTCAACGACATTAAACAGTGAAAAGTTTAATAATTTATCAAATCATGTGCACCACATGGCCATGTGATCTGGGGCGCAACGTCGTGGAGTACGCAGCCGCTCCCACCAGAGGTTCAAGTCCTGTGTTGGCATGGGTGTGTGTGTGGGGGGGGGGGGGACTGATGACCTTGGCAGTTTCGTGCCTTCGGATTACAAACATTTGAAATTTTTTTAAAACAATATGTCCTACGTTTTTGTAAAGTCACCATTAAGTCATTTGCCTCATTTTAATTGTACAAAAAATTTTTCGACTATATTGTACAATTGTTTGAATTTTCAAGTGGTCAGTCTTATTCAGTCTTATAGTCCAATTATTCCAAAGTTGTAAATATGTAGAGAAACCTATGCCAATTTCACATGGCTTCCTCTGTATAGGGATTCACATATACCCACCTGGTGAAGCTCAGAATCAGTCATATACTGAATTAAATTCAGAGCCTGAATGCCCAGTGTTCAGCTGTTGGCAAGTGTTTCTTCTTTATGATGATGAAGGATGAAACAAGTGTGCCCACAGGTGAACACAAGGCAGTCACGCTCTAAATTCTCTCTTTTTTTATTTTGTGGTAAATGTAATGTTTTCGTGATCATAGGCATTTGAAAATGATGCCATAGTGCGCAGAATCCAATACTGCATTTGTAGTTAGATGGAAGTAAATTAAGAAGTTTTTTTCTAAAAAGCAACTGTGGTTTTGGAACTTATTTTATGTGTTTCCTATAGCAGTTATATGAGAAAATAACTGTAATAAAATTTATTTTATATATAGAAATTGAATAACTTACCCAAAGCACAGGCTTGTAGATAGACACAAAAATTCATCACTTCCAACATTGCCTCTCAGTCTTTCCTGAAAAACCTTAATCCAACTGCCAACATCACCACAGCTGAATCCCGAGCGATATGTGATCTGAAAACAGACCATTCCATTGTCATACTCCCGGCCAACAAGGGATTCATGACCATGGTACTTGATCCGCAGGAGTATGTGGCTGAGGGACTGTGTTAGCTTTCAGACAACACTACCTACATAGTTTGCCAGAATTACAATACATTCTCCGATCCCGAAATCAACCAGGCCTCAACCTACGATAACTTCCCTATATATATATTTTTCCATACCTTACAGTTCCTACCTCTCTACCCCAAACCTTGCCTATTTTGAGTGGTGTATGAATGTGTGATCGTGTGTGTGTGTGTGTGTGTGTGTGTGTGTGTGTGTGTGTGTGTGTGTGTGTGCATGCATATGTGTGAGTATGCGGTCTTGTGTACTTGCAGTGTGCATGCATTTTCTATATATATATTTATTTTACTTTATTTTACTTTATTTTCTCCCCTCACCCGCCTCCCCACTCCATTCCTAAGCTGCATCTCGTTATTCCCATCTAACCTATCCCCACCACCTTGATGTAACCTTTCTATCCCCTCCCCTCCCCTCCCGTCCCCGATTCGCTGCAGAGCGTGATTCGAAGTGTGGCAGTCGGAGGTGATGGTTGTATGACTGTGTTGTGTGCCTGTGTGATTGCGTGAGTGCTCTATTTTCTGAAGAAGGCCATGGCCGATAGCTGAATATGTTGTATGTGTGTGTCTTTTGTATGTGCCTGTCGGAGCTCGTCGCCACGTCTTTGCGGTGAGTTGTAAACTGTCCTCACTATAATACAATAACTATAGTATGCAGCATTGGTCGTTTTTTATTAATGTTTTTGCAGATCAATTTCGATCACATAGTGATCATCCTCAATGCACCAGTCATCATAATATCAGCTATGCATAATCATATGTCAAATTAGCTGAATGTAACATATATTTTTTTAAATATAACAATGTAGTGTCCAACCATGAAATCTATGGTTGGACACAACATTGAAATGTAAAATAAATAAATAAATAAAATAAATAATAATAGTAATAATAATCTGTTACATTCACCTAATTTGACATATAATTATGCTTAGCTGATATTACGATGACTGGTGCATTGAGGATGATCACTATGTGATTGAAATCAATCTGCAAAAACATTAATAAAAAACGAGCAACGCTGCATACTATAGTTATTGTATTCAAAAATAAAAGTTTTTGTGTCTATCTATGAGCCTGTGCTTTGGGTAAGTTATTTGATTTCTATTTTTTATACATATTGTAGTGGTACAAGCCATTTCCCCCACTTTACCAATACCTTGAGATACCCAAATAGTTATCAATTTATTTTAGTGAATTGATTAGGCACGATAAAAATAACAGCTGCCGCCTGAATCTGTTTGTTTCAGATGCTGGAGGTGGTGGCAGCAGCAAGTGGCCTGAGATATTATGTCTGCCCAGTTAAAGATATATATTGGTGTTCCTTGGAGAAAGTGTATGCTTAGACGGTTGCTAAGAAGAAAAAGTTGTTGATTTTGATTGGTATTCTGTGTCTGACATCTGTCAAGATATTTGTGTCATATTCCTATGTACTAATTGATAGAATAACTCCTTGAATATAAATAAATATGGAGTTAAATGTATAAAAGAGTGGTTTATTCTACAAAGTACATAGATGAGTGAGAAATTACAAATTAATTTGGTAATTAATTAATGACTAAAAGTACTTAGAGGCACAGCTATTGCTGGACCTCATTGTTTCAAGACTTTCATATTTTGAACCTGAAAGGAAGATTTAATAATTGAATCACTTTTCATAAAGAAGAACTGTCAGCTTGGAATTCATTAACTGGTGAATTACTAAGCATCTACAAAAGTAACTATCACACTGCTTATGTTGAAAATTATTCAAATCAGGGTCAGGCAGCCGTGATAGTTCAATATTTATCTCCCCAGGAAAGTGTCATTATATATCGCAACCATTGGCCACTTCTTCAGGAAAAGAGGAAAGAAGGAGGGGGAAAAGGGAAGGATGTGGATTTTAAGGGAGTGGAAGAGGAGTCATTCCAATCCCGGGAGTGGAAGGACTTACCTTAGGGGGAAAAAGGAAAGGTAAACAAGTGCACACACACCCACACACATACACAAGCAAACACACCAAGGAAGTCATTTGTAGACACTAGGGCTTTCTTCTCTGTGTCATACTGCACCATCTGATGTGGATTTGGGCCTACCCAGCAAACACTACCCCATTCGATAGGTCCCTGATGCCTTTGGCTGTATGTTGACCAGGACGCTGTCTTCTGTGTGGAACATGATTATATGAACATCTGTTGACAGTTTGTATGATTATGTTGTGAAACTGATACATGGTGAGGAAATAATAGTTAATTGCTTAAATGTTGGACAACAGTGTTCTTATCATTCCTCTGTAAGAAAACTATTTTGTGAAAAGGAAATAAATATTTTGGACATTGTACTAGAGGAGATATCATAATTTTATTTAATAATGGAAAGTCAAGGTTGGAATTCAACAATATAATAAGGACATAAAACTCACCACAAAAATATACAATGAGCTGCCACAGGCACATAAAAAGACACACAAATACAACACTTAAGTTATCAGCCATTAACTTTTTCAAATAAAGAGTATTCGCAAAGGCACACATCACAGTCAAAAAAGTGTTTGTATAGCTTATGGGACTTAACTACGGGGTCATAAGTCTCTAAACTTACAAACTACTTAAGAACTAGCTAATACTAAGGACAGCACAAATATCCATGCCTGAGGGCGGATTCGAACCCCCGACTGTAGTGGCCGGGCAGACTGTGACTGGAGCGCCTCAATCCCCTCGGCCACCGCCACATCACAGTCACACAATCATCATCTCCGGCAGCCGCACTCCAATTTTGCTCTGTGGTGAGGGGCTACAAGGAGGAGGGGATAAGAAGGTTGCGTCATGGTGGTGGGGATGGATACAGCAAGGGCTTATTGATCATGTATGTATTAACCGGCAACCCACGCGCAATGGAAATATTCTAGACCTTATAGCCACAAACAGGCCTGACCTTATTAACGATGTCTGTGTAGAGACAGGAATTAGTGATCATGATATCGTCATAGCGTCGATGGTGACCAAAGTTCATAAACCAGTCAAGAAGGCTAGGAACGTGTTTTTGTTGGGAAAAGCCGACAAGCAAATGTTACGATCGCACTTAGAAAATGAATGGGCATCGTTTAATTCTGGTACTATGGATGTAGAGGAATTGTGGACTAAATTTAAGTGCATTGTTAATAAAGGGTTAGAGAAATATGTGCCAGTAAAGACGATTAAGGATGGAAAACATCCACCGTGGTATAATAATAATGTTAGAAAGCTGCTGAGAAAGCAAAGGCTGTTGCACTCTCGATTCAAAAAAAGAACACGCAAATGATGACAGGCAAAAGTTAGTAGAGATTCGTGTGTCTATAAAAAGATCGATGCGTGAAGCATACAATAATTATCACAGCCATACCTTAGCAAAAGATCTTTCCGAGAACCCGAAAAAATTCTGGTCCTATGTAAAATCGATAAGCGGGTCAAAGCCCACTGTCCAGTCACTAGTTGATCATTCCGGGGCAGTAATAGAAGAAAGCAAACGGAAAGCTGAAGTTCTAAATTTAACCTTTAAGAAATCTTTCACGCAGGAGGACCGCACAAATATACCATCATTTGATCAACATACTAATTCCGAAATGGGGGACATAGCAATAGGTATTTCCGGTGTAGAGAAGCAGCTGAGAGAGCTAAATACGAAAAAGTCTGCTGGTCCGGATGGAATACCAGTTCGGTTTTACAAAGACTATTCTGCGGCATTGGCCCCCTACTTAGCTTGCATTTATAGCTAATCTTTAATTCAGCGCAAAGTTCTTAGTGATTGGAAAAAAGCGCAGGTGACTCCCGTGTATAAGAAAGGAAAGATAACTGCCCCTTACAATTACAGGCCAATATCGTTGACATCGGTTTCATGTAGAATTTTGGAGCATATTCTCAGTTCGAATATAGTAAATTTCCTTGAAACGGAAAAGCTTCTTTCCATGAATCAGCATGGGTTTAGGAAACATCGTTCATGTGAAACTCAGCTTGCCCTTTTCTCACATGACATCTTGCGAGCCATGGACGAAGGGCAACAGGCGGATTGTGTTTTTCTCGACTTCAAAAAGGCGTTCGACACGGTGCCACACTGCAGACTGCTAACGAAGATACGAGCTTATGGAATAGGTTCACAGATTTGTGACTGGCTGGAAGACTTCCTAAGTAATAGAATGCAGTACGTTGTTCTCGACGGCGAGTGTTCATCAGAGACGAGTGTATCGTCAGGCGTGCCCCAGGGGAGTGTGATAGGACAGCTATTATTTTCTATCTATATAAATGATCTGATGGACAGAGTAAGTTGTAATTTGCGGCTGTTTGCTGATGATGCTGTGGTGTATGGGAGGGTGTCGTCTGTAACTGACTGTAATAGCATACAGGTTGACTTAGACAAAATTTCTAGTTGGTGCGAAGAATGGCAGCTAGCTCTCAATGTAGAAAAATGTAAGGTGATGGGCATGAGTAGAAAAAAACAATCCTATAATGTTCGAATACAGCATCAGTAGTGAGCTTCTTGATGCGGTCGCGTCATTCAAATATCTAGGCGTAACATTGCAGAGCGATATGAAATGGAACGAGCATGTAAGGACAGTCGTGAGTAAGGCAGACAGCCGACTTCGGTTTATTGGGAGAATTTTGGGAAGATGTACTTCACCTGTAAAGGAGACCGCATATAAAACGCTTGTACGACCACTTCTTGAGTATTGCTCAAGTATTTGGGACCCGCAGCAGATCGGTTTGAAGGAAGACAGAGGCGGTTCAGAGGTGAGCAGCTAGATTTGTTACCGGTAGGTTCGACCAATGCGCGAGTATCACGGAAATGCTCCGGCAACTCAATTGGGGATCGCTGGAAGAAAGACGACATTCTTTTCGTGAATTTCTGTTAAGTAAATTTAGAGGGCCGGAATTTGAAGCTGAGTGTAGTACGATCTTGTTGCCGCCTACTTACATTTCGCGTAAAGATGACAAAGACAAGATAAGAGAAATTAGGGCTCGTACGGAGCCATATAGGCATTCTTTTTTTCCTCGTTCAATTTGGGAGTGGAATAGGAAAGGAAATGCCTAGTAGTGGTACAGTGTACCCTCCGCCACGCACCTTACGGTGAATTGCAGAGTATGTATGTAGATGTAGATGTAGATTGGTGGAATGAGATGCAGCTTAAGAATGAAGTGGGTAGGCAGGGAGTAAAGCAAAACAATACAAACATGAACGCATACACAAAAACCCTCTTACACACACACAAAGCATATGAAATAAGTGAGGTGTAGGATAGTGGGGGTAGGAAACCAATCATTTTGTTCCACCCATCTTATACATACATTCTTCGTAATGCCATGCTGTATCCATCCCCACCACCATGACAAAACCTTCCTCTCCCCCCATTCTCTTCTCTCTCCTACTAATCCCTCACCACAGAGTGTGGCAGCTGAAGACGATGATTGTGTGACTGTGAAGTATGCATGTGTTATTGTGTGAATGGTATTTGTTTTGAAGAAGGCCAGTGACTTGCTAGTTTAAGTGTTCTATGAGTGTGTTTGTTTTATGTGCCCGTTGTAGTGCATCATACATCTTTGCAGTGAGTTGTAAACTGTTCTTATTATAATTTTATTTAAAATTGAGATCACAAATATATCTCATTGCATTCTTGAGATATTGTTTCGTCTGCATGCCCACTACTGTGCAAATGGACATAGCAGCTGTTATGAAATACTTATTCCATTTTTATAAAACAGCTCTGTGAAAAAAATAGATTTTTGACATTGTACAATCTAATATCTTCTCTTTATAAATATTTCTTATTCATTATACCCTATGTATAAATGTATCAAATCATGTAAGAAAAATGTCAAAGCTTTATGGATCTACAGAATCTATTTTATATAAGCAACACACCCTGGTGCAGCTAGGAAAAGAAGGGGACCAACTAATAAATGCTCCTATTGTAGCACAAAAAAGGCAAATGCATTCCCATTTAAAAGATTTTGACAGAAAAGTGAGGAAATAGCTGCCTGGGTCCTCTTTCTGCCTTCCTCATCCAAATTTCGGCATACTAACACATTCACACTTTTTTGTGGTGAAAGAGAATAATAGAAAGTGATGGTGAGCAATAGAAGAGAGAGTACCAGTGTGAGAGAAAGAGGGAGCAGACTGTCATGAGATAGTAGTAGTGTGTGCAAAAGAGAGAGGTGACAATGGAAATGAAAAACAGAGAGAAATGGAGAGCATAAATAAGATTTGGAGTTCTGAATGGCCCAGACTGGTGAAGGTTAACAACAAAAATTTTGTCCACTTTCTCCCAACCCTTTATACCTACATATCAAAGTTTCCTGGTATAGGGGTTACACGCCCAAGCAAACTACCCTCAAGGTCATGCGTAAAGAGGATACAGTGGTGACTGAAGAGGCAGATAGCAGACTGTGAGAAAGAGACAATGTCTATGTGAGAGAAAAAGAATGGGGCAAAGACAATGACGTGCGGTGTCAGAGCGATCGGAAAAGATAAGTAATTTAAGTAGAAATAAAGCGTAGTTTAACACTATAAGTAGCTAAAAACATTTATTACAGTGCTCTTAAAGCTTACCATTAAAGGTTTTTCTTTTACTCACGTATTTATCCAGTAATCACGAAAAGTACGGTTTGTTTACATACGTCCTTGTTAGGCCTAAATTCCGAGTGTTCATATTTAGCGTTTCTCCGTAATTTTAAGTGCATTTAACACAGTTAACTAACTAAATACGTTTATTAGTGTCGTCTTCAAGCTCACCATTAAAGGTTCTTTTCTTTTTTCGCGCATTGGCTCATTAATCGCGAAAAGTTGTTTTGTGTACATTCATAGGCCAAATTCGCGAGTGTGAAAATTTAGTGTTATACCGCAATTTTAAGTGCATTTACTAACAGCTTACACGTATTTTAGTGTCCTAAGCAAATCTAGTAACCCTTGTATTATTATTTATTATATATTGTCAATATCACGTAGTAACAATCATGAATGCAATGTGTTTGAGCTGCAGTAGGTTTGTTCGTTTTGGGTTTCGATGCAGCTGTTGTAACAAGTGGTTTCATTGGGGGGGATGTAGCGGTGTGGGAAAGAGGGAAGCAAATGAGTCTCTTCCTTTGTTTTGCAAAGTATGTTCAAGGGACAGAAAAATAGCTGAACAGGAAGGGAAGATTAGGGCCCTTCAGGCTGAACTGGATAGTGCTAGGGAGGAACTTACGAGGTTAAGGGGGGAGAAGGGTGAGCATGGGTGGGAAGTGGTAGCAGGGAACAGGGGCCACAGAGAGAGTATAGTTCCTGACAGCTTCACAATTGGCACAACCAATAGATTTGCCTTGCTACCACAGTCAAGTGAGGAAGAGGCTCCTTTAGAAGTAGGTGCAGTTAGGAAGCAACAGACTTTCACAAGGAAACCAACGGTTTCAAAAAAAGTAGATAGTAGGAGGAAAGTTCTGTTGTTAGGAAGTAGTCATGGAAGAGGTGTGGGCCAGATTTTACAGGAAAAACTAGGTGACAGGTACCAGGTCACAAACATTTTCAAGCCCAGTGCAGGTCTAAGCCAGGTGGTAGAGGATATAGGTTCCTTGTGTAAGGGTTTCACAAAACAGGATCATGTTGTTATAGTGGGTGGGGTGGGAAACAGCATTGATAGGGATCAGGGCTACAATATTGAGTGTGACCTGGTTAAAATAGCTTCTGCAACGACTCAGACAAATGTTGGACTGTTGCCTGCTTTCATGCGGTACGATCAACCCCAATTGAACCGCTCCGTCAGGAGAGTCAATATGGAGATTGATCAACTGCTTAGGGCGGACACTCTGTCGGACATCGGTTTGGTTCCTGTGGATGCTATTGATAGGTGGGATTTCACTAGACATGGCCTACATCTCAATAGGAAAGGGAAGGGGAAACTAGCTGGGTTGATAGCAAAGTCCTTAAGGGGGGACACTGCAATTCATGAAGGTACTTCTTTTTTAGGCTAAGATCAGTGTCCAGTGAGAAGCTCAGGCAGGCAGGTGCTAAAAATGTTGAAAAATCAAATATTTCTCAGAGAAGTAAAGTAAAAAATAATGTTAGCATTTTTCACCAGAATATTGGGGGACTAAAGAATAAAATAGATGAGCTTTTAGTTTGTTTAGATGCTATAGAAACTGATAATGTAATAGATATACTATGCCTGTCTGAGCATCACATTGTCACCGGTATGGAAAATGTGAATGTCAGTGGATATAAATTAGTCTCAAATGTAAGTAGAGATAATAAGATAAGAGGAGGAGTTGCCATATATGCCAAAAGCTATCACAGTGTAAAAAATTTAGAAACAAAAAAGTTTTGTGTAGAGCAGCATATTGAAGCATGTGCCTGCCAGCTTAAACTTAATGATGATTATCTTATAATTGTAACAGTATATAGGTCCCCTTCAGGGAACTTTCAGTTATTTCTGGAAAACTTGGATGCCTTGTTGTGCTATCTGTCAGATAGGGGGAAGCAAATTATTATTTGTGGTGATTTCAATGTAGATTCACTGAAAGAGTGTAATAGGAAGAAAGACCTGGAAGTCTTACTTGGCTCATTCAATCTGACATCCGTTATTGATTTTCCTACTCGGGTAGTAAAGGACAGCAGTACATTGATAGATAACTTTTTTATAGACCAAGATAAGTTTAACAACATAAATGCTTGTCCCATTGAGAATGGTCTTTCGGATCATGGTGCACAGCTAGTAACAGTATATGAAATAGCTCCGTTCAGTAATTCGAAACTGTCCACCAGAATAGTGCGCTCGATTAATGACTTAACAACTAAAAATTTCAAAGAAAGTCTACAGCAGTTAGACTGGGATGAGGTTTACAAGGAACCTGATGTTAATTTAAAATATAATTTATTTCACGATACATTTGTAAGGGTATTTGATAACTGTTTCCCCAAGAAATTAGTAAAATTTAATTCTAAGAAACCATGCAAAAAACCATGGCTTACTAAAGGTATAAAAATATCGTGTAACCGAAAAAGGGAACTATATCTGTCCGCAAGAAAGAGTAATAACCAAGAAACAATAAAATATTATAAAAGCTACTGTGCTACATTAAGAAAAGTTATTAAAAAATCAAGAAGCATGTGCATCATGTCTGAGATTAGCTCCTCTGATAATAAAATTAAAACAATTTGGAATATTATTAAAAGGGAGACAGGGCAACCAAGAGCAGAGGAAGAGGGTATTACCATCAAAACAAATGAAAACTTTATCAACAAAAAGGCAGAAGTTGAAAACATTTTTAATGATTACTTTTTAAATGTTGTGGAGAAAATAGGATCTAAATGTTCATTAGAAGGAGCAAGGCAATTAATGGAAGAGGCCATACCCACACAATTTAATACAATTGAAATTCCACCCACCTCACCTTCAGAAATTAGGAAAATAATAAACTCTCTCAAGAGTAAACGGTCATATGGAATTGATGGCATTTCCAGCAGGGTATTAAAAACTTGTTCCCAGGAGATAAGTAGGATTCTCAGTCATATTTGTAATAGCTCATTAAAGCAGGGTATTTTCCCAGATAGACTGAAATATGCTATAGTTAAACCTTTGCATAAAAAAGGGGATACATACGATGTCAACAACTACCGGCCCATCTCACTTCTGACAGCTTTATCAAAGATTTTTGAAAAAGTTATGTATTCTCGAATTGCTTCACATATTAGTATAAATAATGTTCTAACAAAATGTCAGTTTGGTTTTCAAAAAAGCTTTTCAACTGAAAATGCTATATACACCTTCACTGATGAAATATTAAATGCTTTGAATAACCGGACATCACCAGTAGGGATTTTTTGTGATCTTTCAAAGGCGTTTGATTGTGTAAATCATGGGATTCTTCTAGATAAGCTTAAGTATTGTGGTATGAGTGGGACAGTGCACAAATGGTTTAAATCATACTTAACTGGAAGAGTGCAGAAAGTTGAAATAAGCAGTTCACATGATGTAGATGACACAATTAATTCTTCTAACTGGGGAGTTATTAAAAATGGGGTCCCACAAGGTTCGGTCTTGGGTCCTTTGCTGTTCTTAATATATATTAATGACTTGCCATTCTACATACATGAAGATGCTAAGCTAGTACTTTTTGCTGATGATACAAGTATAGCTATCACACCTGACAAACAGGAATTAACTGATGAAATTGTAAATGATATCTTCCAGAAAGTCATTAAGTGGTTCTCTACAAATGGACTCTCATTAAACTTTGATAAAACCCAGTATATACAGTTTCATACAGTAAATGGCATGACACCATTAATAAATTTAGACTTTGAACATAAATCTGTAGCTAAGGTAGAATATTCAAAATTTTTAGGTGTTTGCATTGACGAGGGACTGAATTGGAAGAAACATATTGAAGATCTCCTGAAACGTCTGAGTTCAGCTACTTATGCTATCAGAGTCATTGCAAAATTTGGTGATATAAATCTCAGTAAATTAGCTTACTACGCCTATTTTCATTCACTGCTTTCATATGGGATCATATTCTGGGGCAATTCAACATTGAGTAAAAAAGTATTCATTGCACAAAAGCGTGTAATCAGAATAATTGCTGGAGCCCACCCAAGAGCATCCTGCAGACATTTATTTAGGGATCTAGGGATACTCACTGTAGCTTCACAATATATATATTCACTCATGAAATTTGTTATTAACAATCCGACTCAATTCAAAAGTAATAGCAGTGTGCATAGCTACGACACTAGGAGAAAGGATGATATTCACTATTCAAGGTTAAATCTAACTTTGGCTCAAAAAGGGGTGAATTATGCTGCCACAAAAGTCTTTGGTCACTTACCAAGTAGCATCAAAAGTCTGACAGATAGCCAACTAGTATTTAAAAAGAAATTAAAGGAATTTCTGAATGGCAACTCCTTCTACAATGTAGATGAATTTTTAGATAAAACATAAAAAATATATAAAAAAAAAATAAAAAAAATAAAATAAAAAAAAAATTTAAAAAAAATTTACAAAAAAAATTCTTAAAATATAGATTGTCAAGTATAGACATAATTTACTAAACTGACACGTTCCACATCATTACGAAATGTCGTATACATGATCTAAGGAACAAGTATTAATCTAATCTAATCTAATCTAATCTAATCTAAAACAGTGACAGAGATATGGTAAAAGTGACAAAGAAGGAGAAAGGATGAAGATATTGACGTTGGGAGAGACACAGGAGAAAGTGCCAATTGGGGGAAAAGGAGACAGTGGGAGAGAGACATATGTAGACTGTGGCACTGAGAGGAAGATGCTGAGTATGAAAACTTCACTATGTACAAATAGGATAGGGCAGAGAAGTGGGCAGGATGGTAGGTGAGTGGTGGCAGGGAGGGGTGACCAATAAATGAACTAAGTCTTAGAATACAGAGAGGAACTTGCCCTGGGGTTGGATGCAGTGAATGAATGCCAGTTTAAGTTTTAGCGGAATAGATAAAAGAAAAGGCAATACAGTAGTTCACACAGCTTAAGGCTGTCCACTCCACACAGAGAGTGGATCTGAAGAGAATGTCTGTTCCGTATGAAGGCTTGAGCAGAAGAGAGCAAGCACCTACTTCTTGCACTTCAGAAGCATCCAACAATAGCACAAGTGACTGACTTCCTGCATTTTCTGTTGGCTCACATGGTGGCATGGGCACTCCAGTGCGTTCTGTATGGATGGCATGATTATGGACTCTGAAATTCAAACTGGTTCTGGCTACCTCTCATCTACAAGGTGATGCTCGGTCATATAGTTGCGGTAGACATTGCCTGGTGGAACACTTATAAAACTTAACTGAAGCTTTTGAGATACAAATTTTTAATTAATTTCATAAACTATTTTCACACTGGTTAGTCATCTGGTGCACTATGTGGAGAGATTAGGTTATAGGATTTAGCATGTTCTGTGTTGTTAACATGGTTAAATTTTTGGAGAGGAAGGTGGAATGAGGTCTGAGACACCTGATTCTCCATTTTGAGTTAGAGGTGGCTTCTTCCTTGGGTTTCATGTAGCACTTTCTTCTAAACCAAAGTTTTCAACTTTGGATAATATCATATGCTGCTCCTTCTCCCCTCTCCCCTCCATCTATGACATGGTGATATGCTGGTGTGTCTGTCAGAAAATCTGGTCCCTCATGTCTTGAAATATTTGTAATTTATACCCTCGTCAAATTAACACATAAAATCGAAAGTGTTCAGGTAATTCTTTTTTATTTGTTGCCTTTATTTGTTATAACCCACCACCTGGTTGCTTGCAGTGGATTGTTTTTTACCTTTTGGCTGCTGCAATAGGTGTGTTGGCCCATGTGGGAAAGATGTTATTTGCCATACATTCTCACATCTGATCATACAATTGTCTGTGTCCCACTATGTTGAGTCATTTTTCTTATTTGTTTTTGTCTTTCTTTCTTTTTGTTCTTTTTTGACAGCCTAACAGTGAACTGAATTTATTTATTTCTTATTCACTCAGAAAATCTGTGCAGATTATATAATCTTATTTACTCACACATACACACTCAGGTTACAACATAAAATATTTTTTAATAGTGCAAAATATTAAATTCTATTTCATTTTGCTTTAATAACAGTAACTGCTTTTGCACAGTCTTTTTCAAGTCTGTTATACCTCACATGGTCAATAAATTGTCACTGAATAGAAGCAGTGGTCTAATAAGAATGCCCTTAGGGATTTACAAAATAGTGAAAATGATGAACAAATTTTTATTTTCTGTGTAGCATGATTTGTAGTGGATCTTGTAAAGGCAGATGTTCTTAAGGACTGGACATGGAAATTTCCTTTTTGTCTGGTGTCATGTTCAGGTATAATCAGTTTTTTGTTTATGTCTTGTGAATTCTTCCATGCATATTTACATGTTCATAGCATAAAAATGTGGGGGAGTGGGAGGATCAAATATTTATGAAAGAGGGTCTGCAGGAGTCTGCTTGTCATGCAGATAGACTTTTTTTGGGTCACAAATATGGTTGAGCTAGCAGCAGAATATGATAACATACTGTAGAGGCTTTATTCTAGTCATTTCCAACCCAGCTTGTGCATAATTCCTATGACACTCTCTTCCCTGTATCGCAATAGTACGAAATGTGCTGCTCTCCTCACAACTTTTTCAAAGTCCTCAATTAGTATTGCACAATGTGCAGCAATACTCCTAAATAAAACAGATAAGTTGTAGTTTAGTCACTTTCTTTAATAAAACTGCTGCATCTGCTATGTGTTGAGCCTTTGGTTCACCTCCCCCACAATGTTTTCTATGTGTTCTATCCAATTTACATTATCAATTTAGTCTCTGATCTGCAAACATCAAGTTAGTAAATATTTTGTTTTATTAAATCATTATTAACTAACTTACAGTTAAATGAGGTAGTGTGCAGTTTGATGTTAGGCAAATTGTATGAGTGATCAGATACTTTGAAGATACTAATTATTTAGTGTAGTACAGGTTTGTAGTTGCTGGTGGCAGTTGGCATCAGTTCACTGACACTGTCTAAGGCTAGGCATTGTAATTGATGAATGATTGATAGTTTTGTCCAATTTTGCTGGTTTATTTAGGTTCAGATATTGTGTGTCATCTATTATTATCAGCACCTTCTTCCATCTTGTTTGCAGTCTTCTTCACTGTCAGATTCACTTGTCTTCTACAATGTTGAGTATGGTTGAAATTCTTATATGAGATGTGCAATGTTTTGTATGTCAATGTTTTGAGGTAAGTTCATTGTTCCTTGCATCTAATGGCTTCATATGATTGCTGTTCTGTATGTACTTGAAGGGTTTGCTGCGGGGTGTTCAGGATTGTGTGTTAGAAGGTGGAACAAGTTTGATTTGGTGCTGCATTCTGCCATGAGTGAATAAGGAATTCCTTTGCCTGTTGAGCAACATATTATCATAAAGTTTTTAAGTCCTGAAAGGATTAAAGCCTCAGAAATTTTAACTCATTGAAGGCACAGTTTAGAGATTCTACATTAATCCAGAACAAAATGTTAACTTAGCCCAGGCAATTTAAAAGCAGTTGAAAAAGTGAAGAAAATGAAGGTCATGTGCATTGCCCAAGGCAAGTCTCACATTTGACAACATCCACACTGTTCGAGATGTGATCACAGTGGACTGTTGAAGAAATTGTGGCAGATGTGGGTATCAGTGTTGGTAGTGCTCATACCATTATCAGTGAACAGCTTGGCTTTAGATAAGTTAGTGCTTGATGATTACAAAGTTGTTAAGAGAACAGCAAAAACAGGTCAGGTTGGATAGCTGTGAGAGACATCTGAATCAATTCCAGAAAGAAGGAGAGGATTTTCTGAACCATTTCAGGGCCAGAACATGGAACATTACCTGTGCTTGGTCCATACAAAATGTGAAAGAGGGTTCTAAATAAATTGTGTGATCAGCAAGGATGGCAATGCAAGCTCTGCTTTAAACTCTCCTTCTAGCGTCACTGTTAGTGAGGATTTCTTGCGGTGTCAATTCCTTCTCCAGTGCAGTTCATAACTGTTGGATTTTTTTACCTGTGGTCCTGTTTTAAACATTGGGAAGACTGCAGATATTTTGGACCTTATCAGAATGAACTTCATTTACTAGAGAACTGAACCCCCAAATCCTCCCCCTCTCGAAGACAACTGCTCCTCCAGCCCCCAGAAGATGCCTGAACATCTCCTGTGTCCCTGAGGTCACACAATGTATGTCACTCTTGCACAATGAATTTGTCAAGGAGTTGCCTACTCCATTCATCAATTATCGTGTTGTTCCAAGCACCTCTTCCCCAAAGTAAAGCTTTTATCCATTATGAGTGAGGATTTTTTTTTCTTGTGGTTTTTTTTTTTTTTTTTTTTTTTTTTTTTTTTTTTTTTTTTTTTTTTTTTTTTTTGTGGAATGGTATTGGGGGTGGGAAGTATGTTGAAATTTTTATCATTTAGCTGCAAAGGAAAAGGTGTAATTAAGAAAAATGGACATGTGGACGTTACCAGCTATACCAATTTGGAAGAAATTCCAGACTATAATACATATAATGATGATACCAATTATCTGTCAATACCACTGTACACCAAATCTGTTGTAAAATTTACCTTATCATCTTATAATGATATGCTAGGCATGTCAAAAATGGTTATGGAAAAAGATGAATAAAAACATTCCACATAAAGGTGACTGGTTACAGTTTTTTTAAGATAACTTTTCTCTCCTAAACAGTTCAGTGCAGTCACATATTGTCAGTTATAAAACAGTGTCAGCACCTGTAAGATTATGTGTGTTTTGCAATTATAAATAATGGAAACTGCAGGAAAAAACTGTGTCTGTGTCCTTATATGTGAATAATAAACAAAAAAGTATGCTACAACATTAGATTATGCAGAAAGAATTTCAATTATTTTTTTTTTATTTTTTAATTATATTCTGCTGTGGTGTTTTCTTTACTTTTCCTTGTCCAAGGTATTCCCCGGGGCTTCATGTAGTGGTAAAGTTTGAGATAAGACATGACATAACACAGGTGCAGTAAGGAGGCTGCAGCACCATATGAAATTCAGTTAAATGCCAAGGACATAGAAAAGAATACAAATAATTAAAGAGTACAAGAGCTTTGTAAATAGCTTTGATTTGTGGGCACTTTTATAGTCAGTCTCTGGACTGAAGTGTCTAATTTCATAGTGTTCCAAATTTGAAGCATAATAAATATTCCATCTTAAATGTCTATTGGAGTTTTCACTCCAGTAAACTGTTGTTGAAGGATAACAAGTTCATGGTTTTGCCTTTCTCTCTCTCTCTTTATTATTCATTTCATTCACATACAAGGGGCAGGCTGGCAGCAGTACATCATGCCATCCTTCAGCCATATGAAATTCTTTTTCAAAATAGGTATATGGGGAGGTGAAGGGGTTATAATTCCCAATAACTAACCATATATAAAAGAGGTGGAACTTTATGCAAGTCATGGTTTTCCAATTTCTCCAGGCATACTTCGTGATGAAATAGATGTCGGGTGAACAGCCTGGTGTGTGTGTGCATAATATGGCCATATTAGCAATTTATGGTGCTTAGAAAATGCATACATTCTTGAAAGTCGATGGGCAAGGTAACTCGGTAATGGTATTGATTTTTTACAATGGTGGCGCAATAACCGCTGCTGAGACTGTGAACTTGAGGAAGATCACAGTAGGTTGGTGTAATTGTAGTTTTTTTTAGAATTTATCTCTACACTAGCTGCGGCACGAGTTTCTAACATTATTTATACATGTTCCTTGTTTTCCTTGATCGAGGTACTAAATACAAGTATGTCGTCCAAGTGTCCAAGTGCTGAAGTGTGCGTGGCCATTCGCCGCCGGAGGTTCAAGTCTCCCCTTGGGCATGGTTTTATGTGTTGTCCTTAGGTTAGTTGAACTTAATTTAAGTAGTTTGTAAGCTAGGGACTAATAACCAAGCAGTTGAGTCCCATAGATTTACAAACATTTGAACATTTTGATTTTGTCATCCAGTAGAACGTTAAGTGAAGTAAAACTACATTGACAAATCGTTGCCAAGTTTGAGCTGCCAAATGGCCCAATAACCCAATAGGAGTCGTAATGGAAGTCTTCTCAACATCTTCTACTACAGAAAATATTTTGGGGCCTGACAGAGCATGAGTGAAATCTAAAATGTTAGGTAATGGATAACTGTCCATTATAGTGCTGGGGCTAAGCCTTCTATAATCACTGCACATGCACCAAGTACTGCCCTCTTTGTCGACCAGGCAAGCTTCTCCAGGCAAAGTCTTCTTGGTTTACTAGAGATCAGAGGACTGTCAATAAGACGTTTTGTGCACCGTGCCATTGATAATGACAAATGTTTGTGTGTACCTGTGAATCAGTTTGTTTATGAACAGGAACATCTCATCTAAATGGAAGTTTCATGACCTCTCTCCCTCCCCTCAGAGCAAAGTTCGGAATCGTCTAGACAAAGTCAGTAAATAGGTTTTCTTGCCTCCCTCTAAAGAAATAGTTGATATGCCACTGACTGTGCAGGCAGAATTTGACAGTTAGTAGTCTGAGAGGCAGCTGCATGAGTACTGGGGGGGGGGGGGGAGGGGGGCTGCTGGAATGTCAAAACACAGCATTAGCAAAGCAACAGAGTTTTGAAGTGTTCATACTGAAGATACACAGTCACCAAATGCACTATCTACCTTGTGTGCGAGTGCAACATCACTGACAACACTCATAGTAGGAGCACATTTACTAACCTGAATGCGATTATCCACCGAATCCTTGCGTAGCGTGTGTAACAGGTTCAACATGGGGCTGAGTTCAGATTCCGTGTTATCGAAACAGTGAGCTAGCTCAACCTGTTCATCTAGTAGGTGCAACCCTTGTTCATGTTCTATGAAACACTTACACATAAACTGGTGAATTTGTTCCAAGGTATTAATGCTCTCGCAAATATGTTACAAGTGAGTGAGTGAATTGGTAGTATCTGAGCTCAAACAAGCACACGAGAAATGCGTGTTCATAGGGTGGTGGTAGACTCTGACCATAACTTGCTGGTTATGAACTGTAGGCTGAAACTGAAGAAACTACAAAAAGGTAGGAAAATAAGGAGATGGGACCTGGGTAAATTGAAGGAACCTGAAGTTCTTAAGAATTTCAGAGGAAGCTTTAGGCAACAATTGACGGAAATGGGGGAAAATAAAACAGTAGAGGAGGAATGGGTAGCATTGAGAGATGAAATAGTGAAGGCAGCAGAGGACAAAAAAGGTAGGAAGGAAAGAGCTACAAAAAATCCTTGGATATCACAGGAGATACTAAATTTAATCGATGAAAGGAGAAAATATAAAAATGCAGTAAATGAAACAGGCAAAATGGAGTACAGACAACTAAGAAATGAGATTGACAGGAAATGCAAAATGGCTAAGCAGGAGTAGCTAGAAGGCAAATATAAGGATGTAGAAGAATGTATAAATCGGGGAAAATAGATACAGCTTACAGGAAAATAAAAGAAACATTTGAAGATAAAACAAACAGATCTATGAATATCAAGGACACTGATGGAAAACCAGTTCTCAGCAAAGAAGGGAAAGCTGAAAGGTGGAAAGAGTATATAGAGGGGCTCTACAAAGGAAATGAACTTCGAGACAATATTGTAGGAAGGGAAGAGGAGGTAGATGAAGATGAAATAGGAGATACTGTACTGAGAGAAGAATTTGACAGAGCCCTGAAAGACATAAGTCGAAACAAGGCCCCTGGAGTAGATGATATTCCCTCAGAGCTACTGAAGGCTCTGGGAGAACCAGCCATAACGAACCTGTTTCACCTGGTGTGTAAGAAGTATGAGGCAGGCGAAGTACCCTCAGACTTTAAGAAAAATGTTATAATCCCCATTCCAAAGAAAGCAGGTGCAGACAGGTGTGAAAACTACAGAACCATCAGTTTAATAAGTCATGGTTGCAAAATATCAACACGAATTATATACAGAAGGATGGGAAAGCTGGTAGAAGCCGACCTTGGGGAAGATCAGTTTGGGTTCAAGAGAAATGTAGGAACACGGGGGGCAATACTCACTTTACGGCTTATCCTAGAAGATAGATTAAGAAAAGGCAAACCTACATTTCTAGCATTTGTAGATTTGGAGAAGGCTTTTGACAATGTTGATTGGAATACACTCTTTCAAATTCTTAAGCAAGCAGGAGTAAAATATAGGGAGCGTAAGGTTATTTACAACTTGTACAAAAATCAGACAGCGGTTGTCAGAGTTGAAGGGCATGAAAGGGATGCAGTGGTTGGAAAGGGAGTAAGACAGGGTTGTAGTCTTTTTCCATTGTTATTCAATTTGTACATTGAGCAAGCTATAAAGGAAAGCATGGAGAAATTTGGAGAAGGAATTAAAGTTCAGGGAGAAGAATTAAAAACATTGCGTTTTGCCGATGACATGAGACAGCAAAGGACCTGGAAGAGCAATTGAACAGAATGGACAGTGTGCTGAAAGGTGCATATAAGATGAACATTAACAAGAGCAAAACTAGGGTAATGGAGTGCAGTGTAAGAAAATCAGGTGATGCTGAAGGAATTAGATTGGGAAACGAAGCAATAAAGGAGGTAGATGAGTTTTGTTACTTGGGCAGTAAAGATAACAAATGATGGTCGCAGTACAGAGGATATAAAATGCAGAATGGCAATGGGAAGAAAAGTGTTCTTGAAAAAGTGAAATTTGATATTGATTTAAGCCTAAGGAAGTCCTTTCTGAAGGCATTTGTATGGAGTGTTGCCTTGTATGGGAGTGAAACATGGACAATAAACAGTGCGGACAAGAAGAGGATTGAGGCTTTTGAAATATGGTGCTACAGAAGAATGCTGAAGATTAGGTGGGTGGATTGTGTGACTAACGAGGAGGTACTGAACAGAATTGGGGAGAAAAGAAATTTCTGGGATAGATTGGTAGGACACATTCTTAGACATCAAGGAATTGTGAATTTAGCGTTGGGGGGAAGTGTGTGGGGTAAAAATCGCAGAGGAAGACCAAGAGATGGATACAGTAAGCAGATTCAGACAGATGTAGGTTGCCATTCTTGTGTGGAGATGAAGAGGCTTGATCAGGATAGGGTATTGTGGAGAGCTGCATCAGACCAGTCTCCGGACTGAAGACCACAACAACAACAGGGTGGTGGTACACCATGCAGTACACAACATCGGGGGAAACATGGTGATTCAAACACTCAATACTGACGATTTGTACAGGAATTGAGGCCCCAAGAAGGTTCCACTTGAACGTGCTGTGTGGTGACAGGTGAACTGTGAAACCCATCAAAACTGTGCACATTAGCTGGGTAGTGTGGAGTGCACGTTGCAGTTTGGGGTGCTGTCGTAGTTGGTGTGTCGTCATCGACAAGGATAGGAGTTGTATGTTCGTGCCTGTGTCTTCTAGGAATTGTGCTGCTGATGCAGAATTCTGAATGTAAAGGCGAAATCATCTTCTAAGTGATGCATTTGTTGTCACAGGAGGTGGCACCTATAACTTCCTGCAGACAACATTTGGGTGACAACACGGGGAAGGAGGGGCAGCACTTCTTAGCGGTGTCTCCAAACCAACTATGGTAGTAGCAAAAAGGGTAGTGGGAATCATGTTCCTGTGGGATGTACAAGTGGTGGTGGGGGGGGGGGACATCACTCTATTCACTCATGTCCTCAACTACTCACAAGGAAAGTACATGGGCTCGAACAAACATATCTGTATGAATGTTTGGTTACAGGATCTCTACGTACACCTCAATGTGCTGGTGGGTGTCGTTTTTCTGCAGAGCTCTGCAACCATGCTCTAGATAGCACTGTAGATGTAACTGTAGACGCCATACATAATGCAGATATCTTAACTATAACTTATGTAATAATCATTGTACATGTTCTCTAGCGAATTGTAATCAAAAGCCGTGATGATAGTTGCAAATTTAACCTTCTTCCCGAAAGACTGTTGGTATTCACTGCCACTGCTTCCATCGCCTCTTCCCGCACTTACCGTAGCACTACCGCTTGCATCCCTATTATCATTATTCTGAGTTTGTAACAACAGTATCTAAGTTACGCTCATATTTCTGTACCATAACATACACCAGAAAGCATGCAAATGATTTATCTTCTACACTAATACCATCTTCGCGAAGAAGGGTTCATCGTAACTTCATCTCAATTAATCGCAATACATTAGCAGGATTGATTAGCAATCGCTGCCCCATCTGACGCTTCACCACACAAATAACATCACAAAACGCAACGTTGGAGGCACACTGCACCGTCCCTTCTGGCGAACTGACAGGTCAAAGTCCAATGTGGCATGGTACACGCAGAGGCCTCTAACGGACGACTGCAGAGTTTTGCAGATGCAGGGGTATCACTAGTGCAATAAGGAATCTTTACATTATCTCTCATACGATTTTGGTGTATATGTGTTTGTTCGAGCCCAAGTACTTTCCTTGTCAGTTGGTGCTGGCAGTGGAGGGAGCGGCAAAGTGGCAGATTGACAGGTGTGTGGGTGGCGTGCAGATCCTGGTATACTGTGTGCTCCATATGAATTCCATGGACATCATCAGGCTGAGGCAGGGTGTCAAGGCATAGCATGCAACGAAGACCCTTGCTGTCAGGAGTGTACCTCCCATAGATGATTCTCGTAGACTCTGTCTGCTACTCTGATGTGTTTGGTGGGTGACTGCAGGATGTTGCAATTTAGTGCAGTCTTGACGGTGGGCATTATTTTGTTGGACCAGACTGCCATCAGTGTCAAGTCGGTCTTGTTGTGCTCATTCATGAGTAGTCTCAAGCATCGGTACATCTGAGACGGCTTTTCGTCGCCCAGGTGTTCTTCATGCAAAATGTATCTCATTGTCTCATCTGGTGTTTGAGAGAAACATTCTAGAATCGTTAGTGTAGCGGGTTGAGGTCAGTGGTGAGCTTCCTAAGTTTCAAATGAAATTGATGTGTTCATTTAGATGAGAGAAGCACAAGTATCTTGCAGCGTCATCCAGTACGTACTTAAAAATCTCATCAACTAATGCAAACCATGTAGACGGTGCGTCAAATGAGAGAATGGGCAGTTTTGGCAGTCGAGTGGACGGCGGAGAAGGTGGTGTTGTTGGCTGGTGGAGTGTGTGCGCGAGCGACTAGACTGGTGTCTGAGTGAATTCTGCTTTGTGGTACACCTACTATGGTAAGGTCTGGTACTCGGTTCAGTACATGTACCCAAGAGCACAAAAAGAGCCGTTGGATGAGCGCCAACATGGCCCATGGAAATGGCGTAGAAGTCCGGCGCTGTGGAGGCAATGTTTTGTGCCGAAAATACATTTGGTTGCATATATGAGTCCTAGCGTGGGTGTACGTATGCGTCAGTTGTGTGTGCGTGTGCAGCAATGGCTGAGGATTTCGTGGTGTGGCAGACTCATCCTGTGACGTGGCACATTGGAAACATAGTCACTTGAAATAGTATAATCATACACAAAGTCAATGCAGCAAATACATTCCCACCATTTACACTCGAGGCGACTGGGACTTGAAAATGTGTCGTGCCAGCATTACCAAGGACGTCCATTGTAGGAGCAGAAATAGGTACCTTTGTAGCGCTATAAAACTGTCAAGAACTATAAGTGTATTTACAGATGGATTTATATTAACATTAGCAGCAGTGACTACGCTCGACAGAGTGAGATTAGATTAGATTAGTTGTTCGTTCTGTAGATCCATGTTGAGGGGATCCTCATGGATGTGGAACATGTCAAGAAACAAATTCACAAGTTGAATAACAGATAATACTAATAATATAAATACAGATACATAAATATTTAAGGTGTTTTTTCCCCTCCTGCTGATATACTAATACTAAAATAGTATGAGTGCATGCATCATTTGGTACAATTTAGAAATTCACTAATGGAGTAGAAGGAGTTGGCCACTAGAAAGTCTTTTAGGTTATTGAAAATAAAACGCAACTTCGGAGGCACACTGCACCGTCCCTACTGGCGAACCGACAGGTCAACGTGCAATGTGGCAAGGCACACGCAGAGGCCTCTAACGGACGACTGCAGAGTTTTGCAGATGCGGAAGTATCAATAGTGTAATAAGGAACCTTTACACTATCTCTCATACGATTTTGGTGTATATGTTTTTGTTCGAGCCCAAGTAGTTTCCTTGTGAGTTAAACTGATCTGAGGATAATACATACACCCATGCCCGAGGGAGGACTCGAACTTCCGACGGCGAACGGCCACGCGCACTGCAGCACGGTGCCCCAGTGTGCACGGCTATTCTGCCATGGCAGAGATGTAAACAATCCCCCATGACCAGTGACAAGGCGACAGTTGGTAAAACGGTCGATTGGCTCCAGATATTATATCTGCTTGTGTTGACCGTAGTTCTGCCATGCCCAGAAGGTCAATTCCGAAGTCTGATCATGTAAACATTGTTATTTTGTGTCAGAGGGACTCCCATCAAGGGAAGTTTCCACGTTTCTCTGTGTGAACCAAAGCGATGTTGTTCGGGCGTGGAGGAGCTGAATAATGATTTTCGTGCAGGCACAGAATGTCGGGTATCGACTGAAACTGTACGTAATATGCTGTATGACATGCAACGTCACTGCTTACGTCCATGACGAGGACCAGCTTCGACACCTAGACACGATGCAGTTTGGTACAGATGGGTCCAACAGCACACTCAATGGACTCATCAGAATTGGCGTCAATTTCTATTCACAGATGAAACTCGCATCTACCTCCAACCAGATAATAGTGTCAGACGTTTCTGGAGACAGCCTAGTCAGCCTGAAAGTCTTTTAGACACATCGTCCAGCGATGCAGCAAGGTAGTGGTTCGTGATGTTTTGGGGTGGAATTATATGGAGCCACCGTACGCCATTAATGGTGGGAGCGTATGGGAGAGTGTCGTCATTAATTGACTGTAGCATACATGATGACTTAGGCAAAATTTCAAGTTGGTGTGAAGAATGGCAGCTAGCTCTAAATTTAGAAAAATGTAAGGTAATGCACATGAGTAGGAAAAACAATCCCATAATGTTCGAATACAGCATTAGTAGTGAGCTTCTTGATGCAGTCGCGTCGTTCAAATATCTAGGCATAACATCGCAGAGCGATATGAAATGGGACGAAAATGCAAGGACAGTTCTGACTAAGGCGGACAGCCGACTTCGGTTTATTGGGAGAATTGTGGGAAGATGTACCGTACTTCATCTATAGAAGTGACCGCGTATAAAACATTTGTGCGACCACGACTTGAGTACTGACCCGCAGCAGATCAGTTTAACATGTTCACTGCGGCTGACGCTTATAAGCGTTTCCGCGATCAAGCCAGTGCGCTTATAAGCGGCGCGTTCGCTAGCTGAGTTCTCAGTTTAGTTTTTTCGGCTGTGCACTCATGTTAATACAAGCCACCAAAATATATCACGAAACGTTTTCTTGTCTGCAGTTGTGTGTTTTCGTCTTTAGTCATCTGTGTTGTGCTTTGTTTGCAATGGCGGCGAAACAACCGACACCAGGGCCTTCTAACCCGAAAAAGAGTGGGAAGAGTGAACAATATACGCTTACTAGCTGAACCCCCGCTGCTTCGCATGCGTAGGCTGGTTGGTCTGCACCAGTTGTTTCTTTTTAATCCTGATGAAGAATCCATATCTTAAGTTTCGTAGTAATAGCTTGAAATTTGAGTTAACAGCACCATATTTTTGAAAATCAATGTTTGCATCTCGTATTTCACCCCCTTATTCGTCGAATTCCCAAAAATACCGAAACACAACTCTTTTAAATTTGAACCCCGAATCCAAATCGGAAAATTTGTAGTACTAACTTCAAAATTGCCTAAATAGCAATATATTTCCGAAAAACACCCCCTCTCCAATTTAACCCCTTGATGGTTGAATTTCCAAAAATACCGAAACAGGTATTTTTCAAATTCTAACGAACAATACAAATATCAATTTTTGTAGCTATGGCTTCAAAATTGTCTTGACAACAATGTGTTTTCGAAAAGAATTTTTGATCCCCTCTTTTACCCCCTTAGTTGTTGAATTTCCAAAAATACCAAAACACGTGTCTTTTTAATGCTGATCAAGAGTCCATATCCTAAGTTTCGTAGTTATAGCTCGAAATTTGAGTTAACAGCAAGATATTTGTGAAAATCAATTTTTGCGTCACCTATTTTACCCCATTATTTGTCGAATTTCAAAAAAATGTCGAAACACGTGTCATTTAAATTCGAACCCTGAATTAAAATCCGAAATTTTGTAGTCCTAGCTTCAAAATTGCCTAAATAGCTACGTATTTTCAAAAAACGTTTCATCCCATATTTCACCCCCCTTACGGACGGAATATCGAAAAATCGGTTCTTAAATGACGCCTACAGAGTAAGATAAACACCCTCTACAAATTTCAAGTTTCTATCTGCAGTGGTTTGGCTGGGCGATGATGAGTCATTCAGTCAGTCAATCATTCAGTCAGTCAATCGGGACACTTCCTTTTATATATAGAGATAAGCGTCAAACAGCGTTCGGCATGCAGCTAAAGCATACTTGCATTTCTATATCTAGCTCTTCCTCTATCGCAGACGTTATTTTTGCTGTCAGTATTATGTACGTGCGCAACATGAACTTACAGGTTTCGCAGCGGTTTGATTTTTAGCTCTCAGTGCACGTGCGCTTACGGGCATCCGCTTAGAGCGTTAGCGGCCTGCAGTGAACGTGTTAAAGGAAGACATGGAAGCAGTTCAGAGGTGAGCTGCTGGGTTTGTTACTGGTAGGTTCGACCAATGAGTGAGAGTCACAGAAATGCTCCGGGAACTCAAATAGGAATCGCTGGAGAAAAGACGACGTCCTTTTCGAGAAATTATGTTGAGGAAATTTAGCAAGAATTTGAAGCTGACTTTAGAACGATCTTGCTGTCGCCTACTTACATTTCGCGTAAAGATAGCAAAGACAAGATGAGAGATATTAAGGCTTGTACAGAGGAATACAGTCATTATTTTTCCCTCGTTCTGTTTGGGAGTGGAATAGGAAAGGTATAGTAGTGGCACGGTGTGCCCTCCGCCACGCACCTTACAGGGGATTGCGGAGTATATGTGTGGATGTAGAAGGCAATCAAATGGCTATACGGTACAGGGATGACATGCTCCGACGTATTTTGCAACCGTATCAGCAGCATTTTACTAAAGGGTTCATCTTAATGGACAATTCTCGCATGCATCGAACATATCTTGTGAGTGCGTTTCTTCACGATAACATCACTAGATTAGAATGACCAGCAATTCTCCGTAAATGAACCCCATCGAACATGCCCGGAATATATTTAAAAGTGCTGTTTTTGAACGAGACGACCCTCTAAATGATCCGAGAGATGTATTTTGATTCGCTTTTGAGGAGTGGGACAATCTGGACCAACAGCCCATTGATGATCTAGTGGACAGTATGCCACGACAAATACAGGCAAGCATCGATGCAAGAGGACATCTTAACTGGTATTAGAGGTACTGGTGTACGCTGCAATCTGGGACACAAATTCTGAATGTCCAAGTTATTATCGTACAACTTGTCAATTTCCGTTTTCATGAGCAACAAGGAGAAATGAAATGTTGTTGTTGTATATCTCAATTCCATTTTTATGTAATGGCTCATGAACCCCAAGAATCGTGGTGAAAGAGCACTTTTTGATGTGTACAAAATAAACAACGTGCTACGTCAGTTTCTTAGCTTCATATTAATGTATCTTCGGCTTTCCGTATACATCCGTCTGTATTGTAAATAAGCTAGTTTCACGGCATGTTTACGAAGACTAAAACGTGTATTTTTTGTCGTTCTGTAATTTCCAGGTGTGAGTCTGCATCATAAAATGGGTCTAAAATCATACGTGGCGCTGACACTAGACATCAGCTACGATGACGGACAAAAAGCTTCATGTGACGACGACTTCTTGAATGAGAAACTACGCCACCTTCTGCGTTAGTCAACAAGAACGTCTCCGACACGTACGTAACCACTCCTCTGCGCTGTGGATACTTGACACTTGTGACTGACGTGTGTTGAGTGTAAACAGAGTGGGTTCCTGTAAAGTACTTCTGAGAGGACCGCGGCACATTTCGTACCTTCTTTTTATTTTTCGTTATGTGTGTAGTTAATATTTGCTTATGAACACTGAGTGAGAAAAGAATACAAGTGTTTGCACACGGATCTCGCGGCAATGAAGGCGAGAATTACGTCGCATATGTTTCCATCTACATCCCTCGTCATGCTGAAATCCGCATATTTTAACCGTTAATCGATACCGTTAGTTCCTATTTGTTTTGCAGCCTTTTCTCTCATACCTCACAGAAATGTAGCTTAGATCTTCATTCAGCTACCTAGCTTGTCAGCTACCTAGCTTTTCAATGTATTGGCCTACAGTTAAGTCTACATAAATACCCTGCAAATCACACTGAAGTGCATGGCAGAGGGTCCATCGAACTGCTTTTGTGATATTTCTCTACCGTGCCATTCCCTAATACGGCGCGGAAAAACAGAACACCTAAATCTTTCCGTTTCCCATATTATTTCTCTTATTTTATTACGATGATCATGCCTCCCTTTGTGGGTGGTTGCTAACAAGATATGTTCTCATTTGGGAGGCAAAATTGTTGGAAAGACATTTCGCAAATAAATCTCGCCTCTACGAATAAAGACTTTATTTTAATGATTTCTACCTAAATTCGTGCATAATTTTAGTGATACTCTTTCCGTGTATCGCGATAATACAAAGCGAACTGCCCTTCTCTGAACTTTCACTATATGATCTGTCAATCCCACTTGCTGGGGATTCCAAAATGCGAGGCAATACTCCAAAACCGGACGCGCAAGTGTGGTGTAGGCAGTTTCTTTAGCAAAACTGTTGCATCTTCTGTGTTCTGCCAATCAAACGTAGCCTTTGGTACACCTTTCCCAGAATATTTCCTGCGTGTTTGTCCCAATTAAAGGTATTCGTAATTGTAATTCCTAGGTATTTAGTGGCATTTGCGGCTTTTAGATTTGACTGATTTATCGTGTAAATGAAGTTTAACGGATTTCTTTTAGTGCTCATATGGATAACTTGACACATATCATTATTTAGGGTCAACTACCATTTTTTTCACCATGCAGATATTTTATCTAAATCATTTTACAATGGCTTTTGGTCTTCTGGTGACTTTACTAACCGATAAATAACAGTATCATCCGTGAAGAGTCTAAGAGAAAGAAATTTTCAATCTGCAGCGGAGTGTGCGCTGATATGAAACTTCCTGACATTAAAATTGTGTGTCGGAACCGGGACTCAAACGTGGGACCTTTGCCTTTCGCGGGCAAGCGCTCTACCACTGTGCTATCCCGACACGACTCACGGTGCCGCCCCACAACTTCAATTCTGCCAGTACCTCGCCTCCTACGTTCCAAAATTCACAAAAGTTCTCCTGCGAAACTTGCAAGACTAGCACTCCTGGAAGAAAGAATATGGTGGAGACATGGTTTAGCCACAGCCTAATGGATGTTTCCAGAATGAAACTTTGCAGTGGAGTGTGCACTGATATGAAAGTTTTGGAAAGTAGGAGGCGAGGTACTGGCAGAATTGAAGTTGTGGGGGGGGGGGGGGGGGCGCCGTGAGTTGTGGCTGGATAGCTCAGTGGTAGAGCGTTTGACCGCCAAAGGCAAAGGTCCCAGATTCGAGTCCCGGTTCCGGCACACTATTTTAATCTGCCAGGAAGTATCAGTCTAAGAGAACTTCTCACATAGTCTCCTAAACTGTTTGTAAAGATAAGGCACAATAGGGCCCCATAACACTTCCCCGCTGAACGCGAGATATCACTTCTGGTTAACTCGATGACTTTTCGTCAATTACAACGTAATTCTGTGAAGTGAAATAGATCACATGAAAATTGGTAATGGACTGGGACTCGAGCTGGGATTTCCCGATTTTCGAGAGCAGTCGTGTTGACCATGGTGTCCTCTATGGACACCCCCAGAGCCTCAAAATATGTAAGTAAATAGATGAAGGAAATAAAATCAAGATGAAATCTGTCTAAAGGATATTTGCATTAAACACGCGCACTCCGCATTTTATGTAATCCAAAGCAAGGCATGTAACATATTTATATTAATACTAAACACTAAACTAAATTCTGTCTCAGACATGCCTCTGGACCCCAATGGGTACCGACCGACCCCGTGTCATCCTCCGCCCGAGGACGTCACCGAATGCGGTGTGGGGAGGGGGGGGGGCGTGGTCAGCGCCCCTCACTGCCGACCGTTATATCAGTCTTCGTGACTGGAGCCGCTACTTCTCCATCAAGTAGCTCCTCAGTTGGCCTCACAAGGGATGAGTGCAGCCCACTTGCCAACAGCGCTCGGGCGACCCGTATGGTTACTTTTTTTGTTATTTTTTATTTATTTATTTAGTTTTTTTTCGGGGCGCGCTGCTTCCCTATACCCCATCCTTTCTCTCACCAATTTACGCCTTCTTCGGCGAGCTCTACGCTATAGTTACTCTTGCTGTTGGCGTCCCGTAAAAGAAATGAAGTAAATAGTAAATTCCAGAAAGTGGTGAATGATGCGTCGTAGGAAGCGCTGAAAGGAATGTCCTTCGTTCATTGAATGTGTTGCAACATAAATCATGGTAGATCACGACTTTAGGGCTCTGTACCTTGATTAGAAACAAACATAAGAAAGAAACACTTCTTGATGTAATAATGATTTAAAAAAAAATGAAAACTCCTCTTCTAAAGTTAGAAAATTTCCTTATCCGAAATTTAAAATAAACTGTCTTGCTCCATTCTGAACCAAAGGTACCAGGAGACACTGGAGCTGCATACGACACAGTGGACGTCGTTATCTAGTGGACGTGATATCGAGCCCAATAATATCCATAACACAATATAAAGCCATATGATCAGAATTAAAAGGTTTCCTAAGTGCCATAATAAAATAACTGAAAAAGTTCAAATGTTTGTATAGCTTATGGGACTTAACTACGGGGTCATCAGTCCCTAAACTTACAAGCTACTTACGAACTAACTAACACTAAGGACGGCACAAATATCCATGCCCGAGGGGGGATTCGAACCCCCGACCGTAGTGACCGTGCAGACCATGACCGGAGCGCCTCAGTCCCCTCGGTCACCAAGGCCGGCACTGATAAAGTCTTCAGGACGAAGAACTGATCAGAAAAATTAAAATTCTGTTTCGAAAACTGAAGTCTGTTAAAAAAGCACTTCCCGAGACTCGATGCACAGTTTCATGTGAAAATAAAGCAACATACGAAATAAAAGGAAATTAAAAAGGAATCTGTGAAAATAAGTTATCCTTCCAAAATCAATGAGACATAATAACAGATACTTCTATGTACGATTTAATAGTATGTCACAAATTTCACTTATGCGGTAGGTGCACACAAAAACACTAAACTGCTATCTATGCAGTCAGTTCATCATAACTTTGTTGTATGCATGGTCAGCCGCGGTGCAGTAGCCGACCGGTCTAAAGCTCCGCGCTGCGGAGCGCGCGGTTGCTCGCCGTGCAGGTTCGAGTCCTCCCTGGGGCATGGATGTGTGTGTTTGTCCTTAGGTCAGTTTACCTAGGTTTAAGTAGTTTGTAAGCTACGGACTGATGACCACGAAGTTTGGTCCGATAGATTTACAAACATTTGAATTTTATGAATGGTCAAGTGCAACCTGTAGAAAATTTGCATACATATTAGTATAACCAACTCGGTCCCTTTCCTTGCATAGTTCGTCCCAGAGATGAGCCAAATAGTCCAAGTGCTCGGTCGTCATAAGGGAAAATATGCAGTGAACCGTAGGTCCTAACAACCAGAGTGTAGCTTTTTTCTTTGTCTGAAGATAGGGGTTTCGTTGGGGTAGAGTGGCGTCCTCCATTGTAACACTTTCGATGGGGAGGCAGTTGCCGGCCGCGGTGGCCGAGGGGACTGCGGCGCGTCAGTCACGGTCTGCACGGCCACTACGGTCGGGGTTCGAATCCCCCCTCGAGCATGGATATTTGTGACGTACTTAGTATTAGCTAGTTCATAAGTAGTTTGTAAGTTTAGGGACTGATGACCCTGTAGTTAAGTTCCATAAGCTCTACAAACATTTGAAAATTTGATTTTTTGGAGGCGGTTGACGAGGCAAACCATGTCCCTGGCAGTATTCCACACCTCGTCGAACTTGGGACACACGAAACGGCGAGCTATCGTGGCCTCTGCAGTACAGATCTCACACTTGCCGGTGCAGTGGTGGCGGACGGCGTGCAGTTTGGAGTTAGTGGCGACAGTGCGAGTAACCACCTTGTACCACGTGGCGCGCAACGTGGCAGCACAGAGTAACATATACAGAGAAGCAGCCCACCCTAAACCACAGTCCTAGGCTCCCCTCGTAGTTCCGTAAGATGCTAGCAGGTGTCAGGCGGTTCGCTGGCTTAGGGTAGCGTGGAGGGGAGGCTGAGGGGAGAGCTCGTGCCGCCCGCCACGAGGCCACGGCTGTGTCCGGCGTTTCGGCGTTTGAGTGGAGGTGGTGGTGGGGACAGCCGCTACCTGCCGCCTGCTCTGGTTAGTTTAAACGGCTGCTTCTGACCGCAGCGCCATCATAGGACATCTTACGGAACTGCTGGAAAACCTCCCTCCCCGCACCCCAGAGCGTAGGACCGGGCTCTTACGGAGGTTTCCCGTCTGTATATATTTATTTGTCTGTGGTGGCAGAGAGGGCGGCGGCTGAGATGTTCTTCCAGACGGCTCTCCTGTCTATGTCCGGCAGGCGCGCTTCCTACCTGTTCCTGCCGGGAGTCCCTCGAAGTTCTTCCACTAGCTTGCGAACGTCGTTTGCTCACTGGGCGGGCCGCGAGATTTAGCTACTATGAAGGAAGAAGAGGCGGACGTACTGAAGGGGAGGAGGGATGCCGGCGAGCGACACGGGGGCGGCGAGCGAGGGCGGCCGGTACCTGCGGAAGAGCGTGGCGGTGAGGTCGGCGGGCGACGCGCTGGTCCACTTCAGGAAGACCGCAGAGCACTTGCAGTGGAGGTTGGCCAGCCCGAGGCCGCCCTCCGCCGGGGGCAGGGTGCAGGTGGCCAGAGAGACCTTGAAGAACTCGCCTCTCAACAACATCCAGTACACGGCACTACAGACAAATATATACAGACGAGAAACCTCCGTAAGGGCCCGGTCCTACGCTCAAGGGGTGCGGGGAGGGAGGGTTTCCAGCAGTTCCGTAAGATGTCCCATGATGGCGCTGCAGTCATAAGCAGCTCTTTAAACTGGCCAGAGCAGACGGCAGATAGCAGCTCTCCCCTCCACCACCTCCCCTCAAACGCCAGCAAGCTGGACACAGCCGTGGCCTCGTGGTAGGAAGCACAAGCTCTCCCCTCAGCCTCCCCTCCACGCTACCCTCTGACGTGCGAGAGGCACCCTAAGCCAGCGATCCGCCTGACACCTGCTAACATCTTACGGAAATACGAGGGGAGCGTAGGACAGTGGTTTAGGGGGGGGGCTACTCGTCTGTATGTGTTACTCTGTGCCGCAGCGCACTTGCAGTGGAGGTCGGCCAGCCCGAGGCCGCCCTCCGCCGGGGGCAGGGTGCAGGTGGCCAGGGACACCTTGAAGAACTCGCATCTCCACAACATCCAGTACACGGCACGTTGGATGGTGCGTTCCAGCTCCGTCGGCACCGGCAGGATCTACGCCAGGTACCACGCCGTGGCGAGGATGTTGGAATAGATGACTGCCACTCTGTCCGGGAGTGCCAGATTTCTTGCGTCGTGGATTTTACATACGGTACGAACCTTGTACAACGTACTTCGCCAGTTGAGGGCACCCATCCGCTGGGGAGGTCGTCATAATGACTCCCAGCACCTTGTGTTGCAAGCAGATGGAATACCAGTCCCGATGTTCGTTCCGGAAGCGAAAATGTTCAAATGTTTGTAGAGCCTATGGGACTTAACTACGGGGTCATCAGTCCCTAAACTTACAAACTACTTATGAACTAGCTAATACTAAGGACGGCACAAATATCCATGCCCGAGGGGGGATTCGAACCCCCGACCGTAGTGGCCGTGCAGACCGTGACTGGAGCGCCTCAGTCCCCTTGGCCACCGCGGCCGGCCCGGAAGCGACGCGCCAGTGGCAGGAGGACCGTCTTTGTTGGACTTACTACCGCTCCGGTGGCCCTTTCGTAATGTTGGAGGACGGTTCGTAGCCTGTCGATGTAATCTGGACACTCGATGAATACCCCGAGGTCGTCGGCGTAAGCTCGGCAGACCAATCGACTGTTGCCGATGCGGATACCACTGCATTCCTCCGAGATGTAGTGGGTCGAGGACGATGGCGTACAGGCCCATAGACACAGGGCAGCCCTGGCGCACCGACCGGCTGATGGAGATCCGTCCGTGACCCATTAACGTTGACGCTCGACGTGGCCGTGCGAATCATGGCGGAAAATGTCGTCCAAAATCCTATTCTGGCCATGACCTTCATCAGGTATGTGTGGCTGATTCGATCGAAGGCGTTCTTGAAACTAACAAGTAAGAAGGCTGCACTGTTCATTCGAGCGCCTTTAACTGAGCCTACACAGTCCCCATGAACCTTGTTTGGATTTAGATCTTTCAGAGTTCTGTCAAATTCTTCTCGCAGTATCGCATCTCCTTTCTCACCTTCCCCTTACATTTCTACAATACTTTTCTCGCGTTCATTTCCCCTGTACATCCCTTCCATATACTTATTCCAGTATTCAGCTTTCCTTATTTCTTTAGTACTGGTTTTCCAAATGTCTTTTTATTTTACTGCATGCGATAGTTACCTTGGTACAGATTTGACCCCTTGCCAATTTCTGCTTAGCCAATTTGCATTTCCTGTCCACCTCATATGTTAGTCACCTTTAGCCTCTTTTACTCCACTTTTATATTTTCGCCTTTCATCGGTTAAATTTAGTATCTTTTGTGTTAGCCAAGGCTTTCTACTTTGTAACTATTTGGTCCCCTGCAGCCCAAAACGGACTTTACACTAAATTGTCATGAAATCAGGAGAATATTTAAGGTAACATAATTCATCAAGTGAGAGGCCAGGTAGCCTTAAAAGCAGCACGGAGCAAGCTTAAAACAATAACTATCAATCCAGATAGACCCAATTTTAAAACTAGACTTCTATTTTAACAAATACATGAGATATAGTCTTTCAAACACGAAGATAAAACTAAAACTTCAAACAGAAGCACAATTTAGCTCGTAAACCTGAACCGGATATAATCTAATATATAAAGCAGAGTGTCCGTATATTTGTACGTGTTGATACAAATCTATAGTTTTGTTTCAATCTTTATGAACTTTTGTACACGTAAGCTTCAAACTATGACGGTCGCCGTAAGTGTAAGAATCACATACGATATATAGTTCACGAGATATGACGTTAAATGAAATGTGTCTAGCCGCGGTGCAGTAGCCGAGCGGTCTAAAGCACCTCGCTGCAGAGCGCGCGGTTGCTCGCCGTGGAGGTTCGAGTTCTCCCTGGGGCATGGGTGTGTGTGTTTGTCCGTAGGTTAGTGTACCTAGGTTTAAGTAGTTTGTAAGCTACGGACTGATGACCACGCAGTTTGATCCGATAGATTTACAGACATTTGAACATTTGTCTAAAACTGCTGCATTTAGCGACAATGCTGCTCAATTTCTCCTAAACCACAGGGCCGATTTCAACCAAATTTGGTGGACATATTCCTTACGTGAGATAACAATTGCCGCACGAGTACGAACCACATACGACACATGGTTCAGGAGATATAACGTCATAAACAATAGGAATCGCAGAAAACTGCCACATAATGCGGCGAGACTTTATACATGCGCTATATGAGAATAAGAGTACTTAACGACTTGCAACAAACTTTAAACATAATTTCAAACCTTTATTGAACTTTTCTCGCTGACACCCATAGCAAAATGATGAAAGGAAAAAAGTTTCTCGCTTACTACTTTTCCGCTATTTATGGAGTAAACTACGGCATTCGGTATGACGTTACAATTTATAATTTGTACACTACAAATTGTAGCCGCAGGAAATTTTATAGACAGTATACACACATATAGTTGAATGTACGATCTAAATTGCATCACAGTACGACTCATAATTCATGAGATATGAGCACATAAATAGTGACGTTCCACTGTTCATGGACTAAAACTCCGGCATTCGGATGACGTTACAATTTATAATTCATACACTACAAACTGTAGCCGCAGGAAATTTTATAGACAGTATACACGCATATACTTGAGTGTACCTTCTAAATTGTATGACAGTACGAGATGTAGTTCACGAGATATGAGCACATAAACAATAACGTTTATGGAAAACCGCCCCATCACGCACCAAGTTTTAATGTATTACTTCTTTACTACTAATTGTATTCCCAAAAGATTTTACATACAGCCCTTATACAAATGAATATACGCCCGAAAAATGGCAGGAATAAATAATAAATACACGGGCAACGCCGGGTTTTTCAGCTAGTAAGGTATATAACAGGCGAGCAATGAATTCTTAAATTAACGAGGGATGAGACTGCGTTTTAAAAGGCAAGAAAATATTTCACTGCTTGCCGTACTTTCAAAAATGGCGCAATCTGGCTCCGTAACCACTACCTTACAAGTTTTTAAATAAGGAAATAAAAACCAGATTTTATGGTACACCGAAGGTTGGACAGGTTCCCTAAAATTTAATTGACATAACACTCAGATGCCCGATCAGAGCTACAACCGTTAAAAGACGACAGGTAACAGGTTGGCTCTTGGGCTGAAGTGAGCACTTATGGTAAACCAGCGCTTAAAAGGTAACACGGCATTCAAATTTAAACAGACGGGTTACAATCTCTTTTATATATAGTATTAGTTCAGGCTGACTTGTCCACAGCTTCAACTAACTGAGTAATTACAGCCTTTCTACGTGCCCTGCAAGACAAAAGCAAAAAGCACACTGCCAAGGGTCGAACAAGTCCCAACCTCCCGAAATTTTAACAGGTAGCCGACAAGACGGCCGACACGGGTGATGAAAGATTTCACAGTTTACTCTATAGAAACTTCGCAACATTAACCAGCCCATTGAAAAGCAGTGCTAAATGGCGAAGTGTACCTAAAAGAAATGCAGATGACATGGAGAAAGAAAACATGTTAGCTACAACCGTTCGAGCACAGGTAACTCGGACGGAGGGATAAATGCTGAACCGTAAAAATACACGACCGCACGTGGGGAACAGCAACCAGAATGCGAAAGGGCATGTCGCCACCGCAAAGAAACCACACGTGAGTAATAATTAAATTGCAAACGCAATGCAAAACGGCAACCACTGGTACTGTATACAAGACTAAGCTAAAGGGTCGAAAATACGCCGATAACATCCTCCAACGCTACGTCGAACCGTTTCATCAGCATTGCGGAGTAGGATTCAAGTTTATGGATGACAACTCCAATCGCGCAGCCATAGTCAACGATTTCATAAATCGTACCAGTATGGCACGATCCCTTTGTGGATAACGTGAAGCCTCTACAGTTCTTCCTATTTTCTCGCTCATGGATTTCTTGCTTTCGGTTGTGCTTCTTTTTTTTTTTTTTTTTTTTTTTTTTTTTTGGCTCTTGTCTCTGGATGGACTTCCCACTTGTCTACTTTACTTCTGTAAATGTTACGGTCTGCAGTGTCCTGAATAGTGAGTTGAGCATCAGTAAGGTCTCTTCGTACTTGTTCGGCCCATGTCATACCTTTAAGGTTTTCAGTGGCTGTGAGAATCTGGCGTGTGAGTCTATACTCAGCGAATCTGTGTATATGTCCATAGAATTTTAGGCGTCTTTTCCTAATGTCAGCAGAAATATTTGAAAATTTCTCTGTAGTCTGCAGTCTATATCCAGCTCCAGTTTTTCGTAGTCCAAGGATTTTCCTAATGATCATTCGTCCTTCTTTTTGTAGCTTTTTTAGGCGCATTTTGTTGTGGAGTGACAAGGTTCCTGCTGCGTATAGCACCTCGGGTTTAATGATAGAGCCATAATGCCTGATTTTCGCTTGCATGGACATGCACTTTTTGTTATAAAGTTGATGTGTTCGACTGTAGGCTCTCTTTAGTTTCTGTACTCGAGTTTCTTGGGATATTTTTCCTAGTCCAGTGGGTTCTAAAATTTCCCCTAGGTATTTAAAATGTGGAACTCTGTGTATCCATCTATATTTTGTGGTGAGATGATGTTTAAGAGCGTACACATAAATTGCGTTTTTTCGAAAGAAATTTGCAAGTCAGCCTTCTCGGCGCATTCCTTGAGTATTTCTTTCTGGCATATTGCGTTTTGTTCATTGTCTGCCAATATTGCAAGGTCATCGGAAAAGGCTAGGTAGGTGACTAACTTTTCTTCCAATCTTCACTGGTTTCCATAGGCCACATTTTCTAAGCTCACTCTCCCATTCCCTTATGACCTTATCCAAAATGATACTTGTCTTAATCCTGATCTATAAACATTCCGAGATTTCCCCATGAACTTTACTTTCGAGGTTGTGTTGGAGATGTTCAATGAGCTTAGGTGTTTTCTGATCACGTCCAAATTCTATTAGAATGTTGACAAAGGATTTACGGTCGACTGAATCATACGCCTTCTTGAAGTCGACGAATGTACATATGGTGGGCTTATGTCTAATAGCTCTGTATTTCAATGTTGTTTTTAGATTAAAAATTTGTTCAGGGCAGGAACGTCCGGGTTTGAAACCTGCTTGATACTCCCCAATCTTGTATTCAATTTGTTCCTTTGTTCTCTGCAACAGACATGAAGAGAAGATCTTGTAGGTGACTGGTACTAGCGAAATGCCTCGGTAATTGTTGGCATCCGTTCTGTCGCCTTTTTGTGGAGGGGGGGGGATAAGTGCACACTTCCAGTCGTCAGGTAATTTTTCTGTTGTCCAAATTTCTTTGATTATTTTCGTGAGCTCCTGAAGTGATTTAGAGCCTAAATGTTTCAGTAGTTCTGCTACTATTTATTATTATTACTATTATTATTATTGATAGAGGTTGCTACACAATGAGGTTATTTCAATAATAATGAATTTAAGGTTGCGTAGACTTTCCTGGCATAATAACTGATAATATTTATCTCGCTTGTGCAGCCGGATACCGTCGTCAACTAAACACGATATTTCGGCAGACCAACTGGCTGTCATCTTCAGGTGAGTGCGCTGATACACTTACTCGCCGGAAACTGAGACAGAACAGTTTTTTTTTCTTTATTGTGGTTTCAATTCCCCTAAAAAAAGGGGCGGGCCGGCAGCGCTCACTGGCGCTCTTCAGCCTACAGAAATAAAATTTGACAGAGGAGAAACATAAAAACACAAAGGAGATAAAATTTTGGAGATAACATGTGGTGTCGCACAAGTACAAAGTGCGCGCCACCTACTTTCGCCGCGCGCCGCCATGCATGCACGGCGCGGCGTTCTTCCGACGACAGCCACGAGCGCCCTCTGCTGGAACCCCGCTCGTGGCCACCACGGAAATATATAGCACTTCGGACTGAGAGAGGAACGAGAGTGCACTTCGGACTGAGCTAGCAAACAGTTACGACCTTCGTAATCAGATAGGCACCAGTGAAGACTTTGCTATTGTACAGGCACTAGGCAGGCCTCTAACAAATGTATCAACATTCTGCAGTACTATGTAAAAGTTAAGTATTGTTACATTCTGTACAATATATCTCTTTCTAATTTACTCGAGTGTTTATAGTTTCTGGCTGCTCCCCTCCGTACCTGCACCAGCGTGTCGGTCTCATTCCACTCGGCCACCGACACCTACGACAAGGCTGGGACACAAAAGCGGCGACGAAGTCGGGACACAAAAGTGGCGACGAGGAGTGATAGAACCTTGGACCAGCGCGCTTGCAGCAGCCAGACAGCAGCAGTCGGAGCACGCAGAAATTGCTCCCGCCCACCCACCCTTATTATAAGAATTTTGGGGGAACAATATTGTTACGTGTTTTGTGGACTTTTTTGTTGCAGAGCGTCCTCATTTATCTTGCATTTGTGTTTTGTTATAAGTTACTTGTATACGCGGCGCCTAATCGGTCAGCATGGCCACTACCCCGAACCCAAACTTAATGGAAGTTATTCAGTTACAGACGGCGCAAATTACCCAGCTCCTGCAGGCTGTGGCCCAGCTCACAGCGCAGGCAGCTAACCAACAACAACAGCCGCCGCTTCAGCAGCCCACACCTGCCGCTGCACCTCTTCCTACGTTTCGACAGTACAACGAACGTGAGGAAGAATGGAGTGACTATTTCGCGCAGTTTCAAGAACTCGTCGCGGCTCATCAAATTACAGGTCAGAAAGTGAAGCATCTTTTCTTGTCTGTGGTGGGCCCCAAAACTTTCGTGTTACTGCAGAAACTATTCCCGCAAGCATCTCCGCGTGATGTAGACTTTGAACAAATAGTAGAGGCACTACATGCTCATTATGAGAGAAAAGTTCTCGTAGCTGCGGCTCGGTACCGATTTTTCAGACTTAAAAAATTACCGCAGCAGTCACACCAAGAGTGGATTACGGAATTGAAGGGCTTAACCCGCCAATGTAAATTTACTTGCTCTTGTGGACTTTCTTATAGTGACGTTATGTTGCGAGATGCGATTACGCAGAACATTCGGGACCCCAGAATTAGGGCAGCAATTTTAAAACAGTCAGACCCTTCATTAGACAGTGTACTGCAGCTTATAGAAGCGCATGATACTTTTGACTTAGCAGATGTAGAAATGCAAAGCCACAGTGTTAATTCAGTGCGCCGCAACGGACGCTATCCTAGCCGTAGTTCTCAGTGTAGCACTAGTGATTCTTATTTTTCTACTGGCCGTGCTGAACAGACAGTGAACAGAAACCAGTGTAAAAGTGCGACGCAAAGGTCGCCCCGTCGTGTTAGAGACAGTAATTTGAATAACGGGCGCCAACGCTCATTTCAGAAAAATGTACGTAAATCTTGCCCCCAGTGTGTATCTCGCCACAAGCGTGCTCATTGCCCTAGTCGCAACGCAACCTGTTATCAATGTGGCAAATTGGGACATGTGCAGTCTGTGTGTATGCAAATTCAAAACTCAAAGAACAGTAACGTTAGAAACAGTGCTTCGCAGAGTGCGAGAACAGTTCATTCTGTAAATGTTATACGGGCTGTGGAATTGAACACTGCTTTCCTTGGATCTCAATTGCAAGAAAGTAGTTCTGCGCCTATGGCAAATCTATATAGTGCACCACGTAGCAAGCGCCAACGAGCGCGTAAAACAGTGCAACGGAAACGGGTTCGGGACAAGCAAAATGACTATGAACAGTGCATTCCTGTAGTGAAAATAGTGCCTTCTGCAACTGCTCCTTGTAATAGTGCCCAGTACTGTGTAGCTAGTGGCAGTAGAATTGGTGTAGCTACTCAAAGTAATTTTAGTGCAGTAGCCTCGCATTGCGCGGACGCCGATCCGGCGGTAGTGTCATCTAGTGACAGTGTGGTTAATCCGCTGTGTGCCGAGTATGCGCCGCTTCCTACCGCACGCAACCCGCGCAAGCGCAGAAAACAATATGTATTAGACGTTGCCCACATTCGCGCACCTGTCGAGCGCCGAAAGCAAAAACTTTTTGTGAATCTTTCCATTGACAATAAGACTGTGCAATTTCAGCTCGACACTGGTTCCGCTGTTACCTTAATTAATAAAGATACTTATGAACTTCTGGGTTCGCCAAAATTGTCGCCGTCACAGCAAGTGTTAACAGCTTATACAGGTGAAAATATTCCCGTGCTAGGAACATGTAGCCTGCCCGCCTCTTTTCAAGGTGTAACAAAAACAGTTGCTTTTGTTGTTCTTCAGGCCAAATCTACGCAGAACATTTTTGGACTAGATGCTTTTGACTTGTTTGGTTTATCAATTCAAAGAGATGTGCTTCAAATTTCGTCAATAGTGCCTCAGGATAAAATCAATGCATTGTGTGAAAAATATAGTGACTTGTTTTCGCCGGAACTAGGTTGTGCAAAAGACTTCGTGGCACATGTTACTTTAAAAGAATCTGCAGTTCCAAAATTTCGTAAAGCTAGACCAGTGCCTATCGCATTGCGTGATACAGTTGCCGAAGAACTTAAACGTTGGCAAGATAGTGGGGTGATTTCTCCTGTTTCTGCGAGTCAGTGGGCCTCGCCTATAGTAATTATACCCAAGCCGTCAGGAAAACTTCGTCTCTGTGCGGACTTCAAATCAACAGTGAACAGTCAAACAATTGTCGACACTTATCCCCTGCCCAGACCTGAGGAACTGATGGACAAATTAGGACAGTCTCGCTTCTTTTCTAAGATTGATTTAGCAGAGGCATACTTACAGATTCCACTTGATGACGAGTCAAAACAGTTTTTCGTCATTAATACTCACATGGGCCTTTTTCAATTTCAACGCCTACCCTTTGGCAGTTCTTCCGCTCCCGCTATTTTTCAGCGCTTTTTGGAACAGCTGACAGTTTCTGTACCGTGTTGTTCGAACTATTTAGATGATATTGTGGTATCCGGACGTACAGTTGAAGAACATTTAGCAAACCTGGAGTGCCTTTTCAAAGTTTTGACTGCAGCAGGTCTACGTTGCAATAAAGCAAAGTGTTCGTTTTTTCAAACTGAAATAGAGTACCTAGGCCATGTGATTAATGCCCAAGGAATTCATCCCTTACAGTCACATCTTCGAGCAATCAAAGACTTGCCTCCTCCTAAGAATGTGCATGAATTGCAAGCAGTAATGGGGAAGCTTAACTATTATTTCAGATTTATTCCCAATGCCTCTCAGATTGCAGCTCCACTGCATCACTTACGTAGGAAGAATGTTCCTTTTGTATGGTCCAAAGATTGTCAGGTTGCCTTTGACAAATTAAAGTCTGCACTACTCAGTGATGCATGTTTGATTCCCTTTGACCCACAGAAGCCTGTAGTGCTAGCAGTTGACGCCTCATCGTACGGTCTCGGCGCTGTAATCTCACATCGCATTGGATCTCACGATCGTCCTATTGCCTTTGCATCCAAGCTACTGACGCCGACGCAACAGAATTACAGTCAGATAGAAAAGGAGGCCTTAGCAATCATTTACGGCGTCACAAAGTTTCATCATTATCTCTATGGCAGAAAATTCTATTTGTTGACTGACCACAAGCCTCTTACGTCGTTGTTCTCACCCACAAAGCCGATTCCGCCACGTACGGCACAAAAGCTTCAGAGATGGTCCTTGATATTGTCTAATTATCAGTATGAGATTTTGTACCGACCTACCACTAAACACGCCAACGCGGACACACTTTCCCGTCTTCCGGTTGGCCAGGATGTGTCATTTGATTCTTCAGAAATGGCATGTTGTCAGATAGATTCCAGAGATGCTTCCGCTGTCGCAGACTTTCCTTTGAACTCTCGTCGGGTTGCACAGGAAACAGCTGCGGATGCAGACCTAAGTGTGGTAGCACGTTTTGTTCGCTTTGGTTGGCCTGCCAGAGCCAAAGACATTGATCGGCCTCTGGTTCGACGTTATTTTGCACAACGTCATGCATTATCTTTAAGTCAGGGTGTTCTGTTGTTACATACGGACAACGACCAAACACGAGTGATTGTTCCTCGTTCCCTGCAACGAGAAGTGTTACGCCTCCTGCATCAAGGACATTGGGGTATTGTTAGGACAAAGCAACTGGCCAGACGTCATTGTACCTGGGTTGGTATGGACGCTCAGATAGAGAACATGACGTCACAGTGTACTGTTTGTGCGGAGCATCAGGCGGCTCCTCCACAACGTTTCTCGGACTGGCCACGCCCCAAGGGACCATGGCAACGTTTACATATTGACTTTGCCGGACCTTTCTGGAATACGCGCTGGTTAATCGTTGTAGACGCTTTCAGCAAGTTTCCTTTTGTGATTGCCATGAACTCAACGACAGCTTCTAGTACAATCAGTGCCTTAACATCAGTGTTTTGCATCGAAGGCTTGCCTGAAACTATCGTCAGTGACAATGGACCTCAGTTTGTTAGTGCGGAATTTCAACAGTTTTGTCGTGTGAATGGCATTCAGCATATTACCACTGCACCTTTTCACCCTCAGTCCAATGGTGAAGCAGAACGTTTCGTTCGAACATTCAAGTCTCACATGGAGAAGATGAAAGGTCAGCACTCCAGGCAGCAAGCTCTTCAAATTTTCCTGTCTACGTATCGGTGCATGCCACGTGACGGCCCGTCTCCTGCCGAGCTGCTACACGGCCGCCGTCACCGCACTCTCCTTCACCTGCTGCAGCCTCCCACGCACCGAGTCGGTTCGTATGGCGCTACGCGTTTTCAGGTTTCCACGCCGGTGCTGTACAGGGTGTTTGCTGGAAACAAGAAGACATGGTTGCCGGGCACCATTCAGCGCGTGCTTGGTCGCAATATGTTTATTGTACGTTCTTCCGCAGGGTCGGAGCTGCGGCGCCACGCAAACCAATTGCGCCTGCACAGACCGCGCGATCCTGTCTCCGGTTTCTTGATTCCAGACCCAGTTCACCGCCAGGGAGCACAGCCACATCGTTCGTCCCCGGACTACGAGATCGTCCCCATGGAGGTCGACGCACCTCCGATGCAGTCGTCGCCGCCGCTGTCGCCGCCGCAGATGACAGCGTCACCGAGAGGGACTCCGGGACCGTGCGGGCCCTCCCAGCTTGGGCCACGCACCTCAGAAGAAGATGACCTGCTCCCTCTGGGCGGGGGCGGGCGCCCTTCCCCAGGTTTCGGCGGGTTCCCTGGAGGATCGCAAGGCGGATGCCGGGGCGCGGACGGCGTCTCGATCCCGGCCTCAGCTACGACGCCCGTCCCACCAGTAACGCCCCCGCCCAGGCCCTCCTCCCAGTGCCGTCGCCGTGGCCCTCAGCCCTACGCCACGACGGCGCGGCGGTTTGGGGGGGAGGGGTGTGGTGTCGCACAAGTACAAAGTGCGCGCCACCTACTTTCGCCGCGCGCCGCCATGCATGCACGGCGCGGCGTTCTTCCGACGACAGCCACGAGCGCCCTCTGCTGGAACCCCGCTCGTGGCCACCACGGAAATATATAGCACTTCGGACTGAGAGAGGAACGAGAGTGCACTTCGGACTGAGCTAGCAAACAGTTACGACCTTCGTAATCAGATAGGCACCAGTGAAGACTTTGCTATTGTACAGGCACTAGGCAGGCCTCTAACAAATGTATCAACATTCTGCAGTACTATGTAAAAGTTAAGTATTGTTACATTCTGTACAATATATCTCTTTCTAATTTACTCGAGTGTTTATAGTTTCTGGCTGCTCCCCTCCGTACCTGCACCAGCGTGTCGGTCTCATTCCACTCGGCCACCGACACCTACGACAAGGCTGGGACACAAAAGCGGCGACGAAGTCGGGACACAAAATAACACATACATAAAATGGAGATAAAACAACGTACATAAAATGGAGGAAAACGATGGTGAAATTTTTTTTCCTTTATTGTAATTTCAATTCCCCTAAAAAAGGGACGAGGCAGAACAGAAACAGCGGCCCCTTTATACACCGCTGACGACCCACCGCGCGTGCGCGAAACCAAAGTAGAGGCCCTCTAGGCGCAATACAACTAGTAGCGCGCCGGTGGAGGAAATCGGCAAAACGATGGGTCGAAACAAGGCTAGTTAAAAGAAACAGCAGGTCGAAATGAAGACCGTTGTTGCTTAATATCAGATAAGATCGGGTTCCAAGTTTTACTTAAAGGGAAGCCCTTGTCCCTATTAATAATATTATCGGCCATACGAATTTCTATGGATTCTTTAAGAACACATTCCCAGTAGCGGGAAGCAGGAGCAATCAGTTTAGTTTCACCATATAACATCTTGTGTCCCTCATTCAGACAATGTTCAGCAACAGCTGACTTTTCGGGTTGAAGCAAACGAATATGACGGTGGTGTTCCACACACCGATCCTGAACTGTTCGGATCGTTTGACCGATGTGGCAAATGACATGTGCTGACTTCGACGTATTTCGTTTTTAATGATGCCTTTTTTGAACAAACCGACGGAGTGGCTATGGGGAGTCCTCTTTCCCCCATAGTCGCAAACCTTTTTATGGAGGACTTTGAAGACATGGCTCTAAGGACGTCGTTTCTAAAGCCTACCTGTTTTTGGAGATACGTCGATGACATTTTCATGGTTTGGCCTCATGGAATAGATGCTTTAAATCATTTTAGATCATTTTGTCTCCATCCCAATCTTAAATTTACAATGGAGGTTGAAAAAGATGGGAGACTTCCTTTTCTGGATGTTTTGGTTCGAAAGAACAGTGATGGGACTTTAGGACATGGAGTGTATCGCAAGCCCACACGTGCCGATCTTTATCTTCATGCGTCGAGTTGTCATCCGCTGCACCAACGTATGGGGGTCTTGCGTACTCTAGTAAAAAGAGCGTACGCCATTTCTGATGCTGAACATCTGGGAGAAGAACTGGAGTATCTCAAAGTTGTCTTTAAACAGAATGGGTAAACTGATCAACAAATTTGTCGTGCGTTTCAATTTGGTCCAAAGGGTGAACCATTAGAGGACAATTACAAGTCTATTGCCTTTTTTGCCTTTCGTCGGGAATATTTCATCGAAAATTTCAAGAATTTTAAGAAGATGTGACATCAAAAGTGTTTTTACGCCCCCACCAAAGACTAGGGCCCTCATTGGGTCAGTCAAAGATAACTTACAGCGACCAAATGATCCGAACAGTTCAGAATCAGTGTGTGAAACTCGTTTGCTTCAACCCGAAAAGTCAGCTGCTGCTGAACATTATCTGAAATAGGGACACAAGATGTTATATAATGAAACTAAACTGATTGCTTCTGCTTCCCGCTACTTGAATTATGTTCTTAAAGAATCCATAGAAATTCGTATGGCCGATAATATTATTAATAGGGACAAGGGCTTCCCTCTAAGTAAAACTTGGAACCCGATCTTATCTGATATTAAGCAACAACGGTCTTCATTTCGACCTGCTGTTTCTTTTAACTAGCCTTGTTTCGACCCATCGTTTTGCCAATTTCCTCCACCGGCGCGCTACTAGTTGTATTGCGCCTAGAGGGCCTCTACTTTGGTTTCGCGCACGCGCGGTGGGTCGTCAGCGGTGTATAAAGGGGCCGCTGTTTCTGTTCTGCTTCAGTTTCCGGCGAGTAAGTGTAACAGCGCACTCACCTGAAGATGGCAGCCAGTTGGTCTGCCGAAATATCGTGTATAGTTGACGACGGTATCCGACTACACACTCGAGATGAATATTATAATGAATTTAAGTTTGGATGCAAAGGAAGTGTTTTTATTTTATTTATTTATTTATTTTTTATTTTATTTTTTTTTTTTTTTTTTTTTTTTTTTTTTTTTTTTTTTGGGATTAGTTTGTCAGTAAATCGGAACAAGTATTAATTTATGAATGCCAATTCACCATAGTATAGAATACTGTAGAACGTCTGATGGGGGATGGTAGACTTTTCTTACACGTCTACATAAGATCTGCGATTTCCGGGTAATTCCTACGCAGTAAGCGTCTTGTTCAATTTTGGCCCACTTTAGGTTACGGTAGTAACACTAAAAGTGGGCCTTTGCGATCGTTTTTTGACAGTTCGAAATTTAAATAAAAATAACGGCTTAACCATTCACCTGACACGAAAATTGAATAACCGAATTTGTAGAGGAGAAAATTCTCTACAACTTTGCTGTGTTAAGTTTTTTTCATATCTCGTATCGTTTCAGAGATATTTGCAAAAATAACGGAGTTTTCGACACCATCCATTGAATTAACGAAAACCAGCCGTTCACAGATGTCACGTGACATTCCTCGCCCAGAACTCTCTGTGGCATACGTCATCTTACGTTGCGTATTTGATGCTTTTAATATTACACGTTGTCATTTCAAAGCAATGGCGCACTGAATAATTAATGACACACGTCGTTCTTCGTACGATAAATGATAATCTAGTGTCTACAAATGCCATATTAGCATCAGTTAACAACGGCCATTAATAGTATGAGATTTTAGAACTCAACTCTTAACCGTTAGCCGTAGCGTAATGCGCAATGCGTTGGACTGTGACAGTAAAAGGTCCGTGGTTCGGAACCCGCCGCTACCTAAATATTTTTTTTCCTAAAAGGGTTTCAGACACTCTTATTAATTTTTTATTATTTAGATTATTATTTTGGTCGAAAATGTTTGCAAAAACTTATAAAACTACCAATCTAAAGTGGGCCGTAAAACACGTCAGTGCGATTTTTTCTTAGAGTGTAGGAGGCTGTCTGCTGCCAGCGATAGCGGAAGCGAAGCAGAGGAGACGAGGAGAGGCCGCGAGGTCTCAAGGGCGGGACCCCCTGCGGCCGGTGGCCTCGCTGACGTCACGGCGCGTCAGGGACCGCGTGGGGCACGCCTCCGGCTGTTATGTAGTACTGTATAGATAGCCCTCTGGGGCAGCAACAGCGGCAGTGCACAGGCCAGATAGGAGACTAACCCCAAGAGTTGTGTCAGCGGCAGCGCCCATCCGACGCAGCCAATGAGCGCCCAGGCAACAGCACCGACGCGACGCTGAGCTCAAGTCACGTGCGTTCGTAGTCAGGCCGGTTCAAGGCATTTCGGGCCCCCTGCGAAGAAATTTCATTTAGACCTGTCCCCTCGGAGAAAAAATGTGTCACGAAATTTCAATCCTGGGTAGCTCATGCCAGTAGCAACCAAAATTACTAATGGTGTTAGTTCGAAAGCGTTCAGTTTTTAAACCATAGAAACTGTGCGCCACGCGCTCCGATTGGCCTCTGTCGAGCGTTGTCCAGAGCAAGTCCAGAGCATCTGTCGAAGATGGTACATCGAGTAACTTTGGCAGTCGGAAAGCACAATATCTCTGCAGTATGCTATTGAGAGATAATTAACTGATGTACAGTTGGTCTCGATGTCAGCAGGGAAGTTCTCACCTAGGTAGAGGTCCAGATTTTGTTGAAACAGCTCAACCTACTAAACGAAAACATCGAACAACTTTAAACTGATATTACTTTATTAACTTCATCGGTACGTGACAAATGCCGCCATCTTGCCATCTGAGTGTCTTATCTTCATCATCAGTTTCTCTTTGCATACAATGTTTGCGAACACCAAGTAGCGACTTACCAGCAGCTTTCCTAAAGTCCGACTGACACAGCAACACTGAGCAGTCTTATTTTATAGAACTGGCAAAGTGTTTTGGTTATTCTTTGGATTTTTGACAACGTAAGACACAAGTAAATTAAGTACTTTATCTATTTCAGCAACTGTTCAGGTTATAAATTAATAAAATTCAGTAACCAGTTGCTTGTAATTATTTATTTTAGACGAGTGCAGAGAGCACTCAATGTTGATTCTTCTAATAGCATGTAGCTACATTCATTAAGCAACAATACTAAAATAGACCAGAAGAAGGGCACTCAAACATCCGAAACCGGTCGTCTAAAATAAATAATTACAAGTAACTGGTTACTGAATTTTATTAATTTATTTTACACAAGCAAATACTTAATTTTAATATCAAATTAACATGTATAAACTTTAGAAGCTTTTAAGCCTAATGACATAAACAGTTACATTTATATACAAACAAAATAGCGTAAATGATAGATTCATTTGCGTTTTCTGACATTTCTTATTAACAGTTGTTTTGATTTCTAAAATATTTTATAAAGCAAAAATAAATAAAATTGGATATATATTGTAACAAATAAACATTGAAAACAGAATCAATCCATCTAAAGTGACTTAGTGACACAATAGGCTTCAAATGCCTTACGAAATAACAAAGATTACAAAATGTGCGTCATGACGAAGTTAGCTGTAATTATTATCCTCTACAAGTTGTTAACATCATATTTCCATGTCTACAAAGTGACTAAATATCGTAAGTAATGTATTATTATATGTATTACGTGTGGATATGTTGTTCTAATACTTTGTGTCACCCATTAAAACAACGAAGGTTATGCATTTGCATTGCTGTTAGAAATCGTTTCACAAGCTAAAATTAAGTATTCTGTGTTTTAAGTTACTGGTATCGAACACTTCAATTGAACTTGATGGTATTGGGTTCTTAATATTTGCTGTTCGATTACTCTTTGTGTTAAAAGGTCAATATTGTAGTCATTTTGTGACACAATTTTTTACCACTCTGTATATACAGGTTGTATCAAAAAATGGCGCAAACTTACACGATTGAAAGTACACGCTAATAGTAGCAAAAATGTCTCAGTAAACATTATTGGAATGATCATGTCTCCCTATGTAGGTGGGTGCTAGCAAAATATTTTCACATTCAGAAGTAAAAGTCGGTGATTGAAATTTCGTAAATAGATCTCGCCGCAACGAATAATGTCTTTCTTTTAATGATTTCCACCTCAAATCGTGCAACATTTCCGTGACGCTTTCCCTACTGTAACGTGATAAAACAAAACGAGGTGTCCTTCCCTGAACCTTCTCAATATCTTCCGTCAGTTCCACCTGGTGAGGGTTCCGCACTGGGCAACAGTACTCCAGGAGAGGACGCATACGTGTGATGTAGGCAGTCTCTTTGGTGGCTGTTGCATCTTCGAAGCGTTCTGCTAATGAAACGTAACCATTGGTTCGCCTTCCCCACAATATTTTCTCTGTGTTCTCTCCAATCTAGCCGCGGCAGAATAGCCGTGCGTACTGAGGCACCATGCTGCGGTGCGCGCGGTCGTTCGCCGTCGGAGATTCGAGTCCCCCCTCGGGAATCGGTGTATGTGTTGTCCTTAGGTTATTTTAACTTAGTTTAAATAGTTTGTAAGCTAGGGACTGATAACTAAGCAGTTAAGTCCCATAGATTTACAAACATTTGAACATTTTTTCTCCAGTCTAAGTTGTTCGTAATTGTAACTCCTAGGTATTTGGTAGAATTTACGACCGTAAGGTTTGACTGATTTATCGTGTAATTGAAGTTCAGCGGACTTCTTTTAGTGGTCATGTGTATTACTTCACACTTTTCATTATTTAGTGTTAATTGCCAATTTTCGCACCACATAGAAATTTTGTCTAAATCGCTTTGCAGTTGCTTTTGATCCTCTGTTGACTTCACTAACCGATAAAGGACAGCATCATCAGCGAACAGTTTAAGAAAGCTATTCAGATTGTCTCCTAAATCGTTTGTAAACAATAGGAAGAGTAGGGGAACTAAAATGCTTCCCTGGGGAATGCCAGATATCACTTCTCTTTTACTCGAAGTATTACCGTCAATTACTACCAACTGTGTTCTTTCTGATAGGAAATCGTGAATCCAATCGCACAATTGGGACGATATTCCATAAGCACGCATTTTCATTAGAAGCTAGTTGTGAGGTATAGTGTCCGGAAATCCAGAAATATGGAATCGATTTGAGATCCCTCGGCGATGGCACTTATCATGTGGATAAAGGGCAATCTGTGTTTCGCAAGAGCGATACTTTCTGAATCAGTGTTGACTATTGGTTAATAGGTCGTTCTCTTCGAGGTAGTTCATAATGTTCGAACAAAGTATATGTTCCAAAATCCTACTGCAAATCGACTTCAATGAGATGGGCCTGTAATTTTGGGGATCACTCCTATTCTTGAATATTGGAGTGCTCTGGGCAACTTTCCAGGCTTTGGGTACGGATATTTCGCTGAGTGATCGGTTGTATATGACAGCTAAGTATGGAGCTCTAACATCAGCATACTCTGAGAGGAATCTAGTTGGGATACATTCTGGTCCGGAAGATTTATTTTTGTTTAGTGACTTAAGTTGTTTTACTACTCTAGGAACATCTATTTCTAAATTTCGCATGCTGGCAGCTGTTCTTGGTTCGAATTCTGAAGTGTTCAATTCGTCTTCTTTGGTAAAAGAATTTCGAGAAGTTATGTTTAGCAATTCTGCTTTAGCAGTACTGACATCGCTAGTATTACCATTATATGTTAACGAATTCACAGCAGTATTTGGAGTACTAATCAAATCAAATCAAATCAAATGTTTGTAAATCTATCGGACCAAACTGCGTGGTCATCAGTCCTTAGCTTACAAACTACTTAAACTAAGGTAAACTAACCTAAGGACAACACACACAACCATGCCCCAGGGAGGACTCGAACTTCCGACGGCAAGCAACCGCGCGCTCCGCAGGGAGGCGCCTTAGACCGCTCGGCTACTCCACCGCGGCGAGTATTAAACACATAGGTAACATCTTAAATTGTCACAAATATATGAATTATTACGATATATTGCTCGAAAGTCCAAGATTTCTATAATTAATCATATTCATTGTCTTTCTCAAAGATTTTTATCGTCACCTTTGATTACTTTGTCACTTTCTTTTAATTTACAGATGTTATTTCAATCGTTCCCATAGCTGTTTATCTTCTTGTACAGTCTAACTCATTACAGAAACATTTCTGGTTTAATAAGTCGTCAACAGGAAGGCAATAATAATTACTATACGCTATCATTAGCAGATGTCATTCTCTCTGATTAAATGTTCAAAAGTTTTTAAAGGTTATGGGACTTAACTGCGGGGTCAACAGTCCCTAAACTTACAAACTACTTATGAACTAACTTATACTAAAGACAGTACAAACCGCCATGCTCGAGGGGGGATTCGAAACCCCGACCGGGAACGGCCTCGCGCATCGTAGCATAGCGCCTCAACATGCTCGGCCGCTCCTCCGCGGACACTCTAATTATGGAAATGACATTACATCAATATGGTTTTTAAAGATTGTTAAACAATATATCTGAAGAGTCCGATACCTAACGTTCACTTTGTGGCAGTTGGTATCGTATACTTCGGTGGGTGCTGGAATCATCTCCTTCAGTATGCGTCGACAGCAGGTTGTAACATACACTTCAAGAATACTTGGCCGCTTAACTTGGACTGAGTCGTAGCTGTAGACCGGAGAGAAATCTCGTGCTCAGGAACTTAAGTTTTCATTAAGTTCTTTTGATATAGGGTGAATTCTGAGCTTACGTAGATTTACTTCAAGATCCCTTCAGCAGTTCCAAGTCGGTAAAAGCAAACTTCCATCACAACTGCCAGCAATTGTGGGAGTCACCCCGCCGTTTCTCGATGTCGGCAATCCGAACCTGCCCAGTGGCACCCAAAGACACAGCAGGAAACTTTTTGTCAGATTCAATTTTTTCTTCAATCTCAAGGTTCAGTTTTGATTCCATTTTATTTTCGATAGCTTTCTTGACATTGAAGCAAACACAGTACAAATGTTAACCCCATAACCCTCCACTTTGACGCCGCGATCTTCTTCAAGGCAACGTATACAAATGGCATAAACGTTTCGGCCACATCTTTGATATATATGAGCACCTCTGATTTCTTTTAGGCAGTCACAACAGAAGTTAGAAAAAGAAGGATTTTCGGTAACCACAGATATGGAAGGCTCATCGACGAACATGGCTTCGGCACTGTTTAGGTTTACTTGATCAGGGATTGTATTCTTTGTATCTATGACTTCGGCAAAGAGCCGTACCTCTTGCATTGATTCACCTGGTTTCTCTTTCAAATTTTTATTGTTTAGGTGCTCCCTATCACTTTTCTCTTTCTCAGTCTTTGCATCTTGTAAAACGTTGTCAGGCAGGGACAACGCTGAGAGACCTACTTTAGCTTTGCAGCCGAACAGAGCTTCACACAGTGATCTGTTAATCTCAAAATGATAAGCACTATTTTTCGTCTAGCTTTGCAGCCGAACAGAGCTTCGCACAGTGATTTGTTAATCCCAAAATGATAAGCTCCGTTTTTCGTAAGTTGGACGAACCGAAGTCCCTCATTCGAACAGCTCATATTTTCATCTTACATTCAAGTACACAACATATGTCCTGATTAGCTCTTTCGACGGTTCCTTGAGTTAGGCGTTCTATATAATGCTGGATTTGACTCATTGCGATGACCTCCGTAGTTTTGTCCTCCTAAAACATCAAAACAACAACAACACATTGCCAGTGACATAGATGTGAATACGTGTGTATGCAACTCAAGCAGTAGCAATGCAAATGGAGACAACAACAATACGGCAACCGAGATAGTAATAATAACAGAACGTTGCAGCAGAGGGGGTTGGTGTTGATTTGTGTTTACTCTACCAAACGAATTGCGCAGTCAGTTGGGTTCAGATAGTGTAGTGAGGAGGTAATGCATTGCAACAACAACGCGACTTACTTGAAGGTAAGGCATGGAGAGCCATAGGCTGCTTGGAACCGAGTCAGACACAGAGGGAAGTGGCTGCTACTATTGGAGTATCCCAAAGTGTAATTTCCAGGACCTGGGCGCGATTTCAGACAATAGGAACCGTTAAAAGAAGGCAGAGACAAGGTCGTCCACAGGTAACATCGGCAATAGATGCCCGTTATCTCCGGTCAACAGCCCATCGAGATAGGACGCTGAATGCAACTCAGCTGCAACGCACCCTCCAGGCAGCAACAGGACGCGCAGTATCAACAGAAACAGGTGGAAATCGCCTTCGGAAATGTGGCATCTATGGTCGGAATTCTATGGTGTGTGTCCCATGAAAATCAGGACACCGTTTAGCTCGCAGAAACTGGGCGGAGGGGCATCAGGATTGGAGTCGTAAAGAAAGACACTGGGTTCCGGTCACAGATGAGTCAAGATTTTGTGTTCAGCCGGACAATCGTCGTTTTCTCATGTGGAGAGAACGTGGAACTCGGAACAATACTGCTTATGTGCAGGGAACATCACCATATCATAGTGGTGGACGAATTCTGCCAGTATTGTGAACACAATCCAATACGAAGACTTCGTGCAAAGTTTCCAGGACAATAAATTAACTGTAGTTCATTGTTTATCTATGGTAATATTACAGGACTATTCATTGAACTTTATTGTCAGAGGCTGTATAATAGAACAGTATTTTATTAAATCTATGTTAATCGCGCGCTCGACATTGCATTTCGATCGAAATTATAATGTGTCTTTGTAAATAAATAAATAAAGTTTAAATAAAAAATAAAAAAAATAATAATAAAATAAAAAAGGAAGATTAGGGTTTAACGTCCCGCGGACAATGTGGCGTGGTACTTAAGAGACGGAGCACGTTTGGATTGATAAGGAAGCAAATCGTCCGTTCTCTTTGGAAAGAACCATCCCGGAATTTGTCTGATGAGATTTAGGTAAATCACGGAAAACCTAAATCTGTGTGGTCGGAGGCGGGTTTGAACCGCCGTCTTTTCGAATGCGAGGCAATTGTGTTATCATACCGCCTCCTCGCTCGGTGTATCCTTGTGATATAACAATTTCATGAACTAGCTGTCATAAAATGGTTTGACATGGATCTTGATATGATATTACAAGAAAATATCGTGATCTTGTTACACCAAAAAGAAACTTTCGCTCCAAAATCCAATGTGAAGAACATATAGTACCACGTGAAGTGTAATTTACACGTAGAAATTAACAGTGACGCAAGAAATATACGCTTGAAAATGACGTAAACGTCAAATGAAGCTTGTCAATAAAATAAGCCAAGCCGCAAATAGTTGAACCAAAATTAAAATATGGCGCTCTTCTAAAGAGTTATGGTTAGTTGCAGTCTCCCACAACAGTCAACTAAATAACTGCAACGTAGTTCGAGTACATCAATTCTACGACTCCATCTAACTAATCGATGTCGTGTTCCTTGACTCCGGAAGGCATTCAATGTAGTTCCGCTCTGTCAAAATGAAAAAAGAACAAAGTAGCCCGTGTCTATGACTACAAAGATAGCAACTTTAGTTTCTTGTAACTATTTTTATTTTAATCTTTGTGTGATAAATAAGTATACTTGTGATTATTTTTAAGTAAAACAATTTTATAAATAGTCTAGTACGAACTATCAAATTAGTTACTGTAAGTACAGGCCTAGCCTGTATTTTCTAATTACATTCTAAAGATATTATGGATAACAAATAACCATCAAATTGGATAGTAGCACGCGACTCTAAAGTAGGGTGGGGGGGGCATCTCTAGTGTGACGAGACGTCCGAATTAATCCGCACATATCCTTCTTTTTAGCTCTTTTTCTGGGATCCGGGCGGATTTTTACGTTGGCCTACTTTGCGCAAAGTTGATTGTAATGAAATTACATTTATAGTTAGTCCCATTTTCTTGCTCTTTTCTCAAATACTTTACCTATAGACACGGTCTGCGTCATAAATATGCACAAAAACAGCCGGTGTTACAACTGGCAGCAGGATCGTCGATTGCATCATGGATCGACTCACAAGCGAGTGTAAATACAGATTATTTAAAATTTCCGTTCCGTATCTTCAGTTCCAAATTCACATCGTCTTGGCTTGACAGTTGGCATTACAGATTTCATGTCGTGCGCGAGTGACTAGCGAGTGTAAATTAGTGTTCATTGTAATCGAGTGAGTTTCATAAAAATCTGGCAATGCCCAAACGCAAGTCTACATTCTCAGATCATCATTCTTGGAAAAATCCTGCTTTCAAGAAAAGGAGAAATGAATTCGAAGAAGAGAGTAAAATATGTGAGATAACATCTCAGTGGCAATTAAAGGTAAGAAACGACTCGACAGATTGTTTTACTGTCGTGATTTTATTTAATGGTTTCTTTTTCCATTTCTGCGACTGTTGCTTGAGTTGTAGCTTTTGTTAGCGGTGCGATGAATGATTGGAGGTGTATGGTCTTTCATTTTTCGGTTTGTGAACAGTCCAGTGTCTTCTTAGGAGTAATATTGCAAACATGTTTTTTCAGTGTATCAGACCACAATGAAAATGTGCAAAGAATATTTTAACTAATTTCCATGCAGTGGATTAATAACAGCAATAGGTTGATCTTGCTTATTAACAAATATTTTGTTGGTCCAATATAATTTAAATAATTATCATGTGCATTTGTTTATAACTATCTGTTGAGCTGAATGAAACTTTTACTCTGCAGCGGAGTGTGCGCTGATATGAAAGTTCCTGACAGATCAAAATTGTTTGCCGGAATCGGTACTCGAACTGGGACTTTGCCTTTGTCGGACAAGCGAACTGCCGTCTGAGCTATCCGAGCACGCTTCACAATCCGTCCTCACAACTTTACTTCCGACAGTACCTCGCCTCCTACCTTCCAAACTCCACAGAAGTTCTCTGCGAACCTTGCAGAACTAGCACTTCTGGAAGAAAGGGTATGGTGGAGACATGGCTTAGCCACAGCCTAAGGGATGTTTCCAGAATGAAACTTTCACTCCGCAGCGGAGTGTGCGCTGATAGGAAACTTCCAGGCAGATCAAAATTGTGTGCCAGAACCGGGACTCGAACCTGGGACCTTTGCCTTTCGCGGGCAATCCCTCTACCGTCTGAGCTATCCCGAGTCCCGGTTCCGGCATACAATTTTGATCAGCCGGGAGTTTCATATCTTCTGTGCAATCCTAAACTTCTGCAGAAAATTGGATCTTCGTTGTTAGTGCAATAATTGTTTATGCATGTTTGTCATCAGTAATAATTTTTTTTATTTTATATAACACCCTAATAAAGATTTGTTGAATGAACAACTGCTATTGAAACATAAAAGTTCTTTAACGCTTTCAAGCCGGTGCTCACGTTAAAGTGATGCTTGTATTCCCCGTTTTTTCCCTCTTCCATTCCAGTAACATTGCTTTGTCCTTTAATTGGTTGTACTTCATTCACTTTAATACGTTATTTCTGCTATACCGTGATCTTGTCAGTTTTTTGTAAAATGGTTTTGTATGCACAATTGCTTATACTACTTCGCTATTAATGTATGTATTTTTAAGTACGTATGCTTTGTATACGGCTGACGATTTTCCCCTACTTGGAATTTTCTTTCAATCCTAGAATATAATATTGTAAACAATTTTTGTCTAACCTTTCACAGCCGCGGTGGAGTAGCCGAGCGGTCTAAAGCGTCTCGCTGCGGAACGCGCGTTGCTCGCCGTGGAGGTTCGAGTCCTTTCTGGGGCATGGGTGTGTGTGTTGTCCTTAGGTTAGTTTAGCTAGGTTTAAGAAACTTCCTGGCAGATTAAAATTACGTGCCGGAACCGGGACTCGAACCTGGGACCTTTGCCTTTCGCGGGCAAGCGCACTACCGACTGTGCTATCCCGACACGACTCACGACGCCGCCTCACAACTTTACTTCCGCCAGTACCTCGCCTCCTACTTTCCAAACTTCACAGAAGCTCTCCTGCGAACCCTGCAAGACTAGCACTCCTGGAAGAAAGGATATGGTGGAGACATGGCTTAGCCACAGTCTAAGGGATGTTTCCAGAATGCAGCGGAGTGTGCAGCGGTAGTGCGCTTGCCCGCGAAAGGCAAAGGTCCCAGGTTCGAGTCCCGGTTCCGGCACGCAATTTTAATCTGGCAGGAAGTTTCATATCAGCGCACACTCCGCTGCAGAGTGAAAGTTTCATTCTAGGTTTAAGTAGTTTGTAAGCTACGGACTGGTGACCACGCAGTTTGGTCCGCTAGATTTACAGACATTTGAAAATTACCCTTTCAAAACTACTATTTCCGTAATTATGTAACATTAGTACTGCCCACATGACTTGTGGCGCGCCCTAGTGCACGTTTACGTGGCTACGTGTTTGATGCCTCGTAGACAGCTCCTTCATGCCTTCATGCCCTTCACACCACACTGATTTTATCTGCATGGCAAGAATGCCTTTTTTTTTTTTTTTTTTTTTTTTTTTTTTTTTTTTTTTTTTTTTTTTTTTTTTTTTTTAGTAGGCTTGAGCAACTCTGCTCGTAATATTTTTGACGTCATGTGTTTCATGTAAGTACTGACGTTTTCACTGTTCAGCCTGTGTAAACATCTTTCCTCATATAAGATATTTATCCTGTTATTATCATTTTTAAGTAACTGTTTTTTATTCTTCTGATGAAGTTGTCCCTAGCGACAACGAAACCTAGGTCCAGTACTTTAAAACTACGCAACCGGTTGTCTGTTATATAAAATTGTTAAAAATAATTGGATTACGGTTGCTGTTAACCAGCCACGTTCAAAGTTGTAATAATAAATTCATTTATTACATTTGAATGTATGTTTTGTGCGTTTTTTTCTTGCCCTGCCCTCCTTTTTGAAGCTGTTTGTCCTCTTTTTTATACGATTGCATCTGATCATCCTAGGCATCTGTGATGCCGAATCTAAGGCCCGTAATTAAATGTGGTGGCCATGTAACCCGTACATCGCTTCCTCCTAAGAATGTGTCACGGATGGCGAGGATAAAATTAGATGAAATAAATCGCAATTTGCGATGTTATGGCTTCACTGTATTAGGTTTAGATGAAATACCAAACTATGGCGAATGAAATTTGTGCCCGGCCGGTATTCGAACGCGGGATCTCCTACTTACTAGGCAGACGCGTTAACCACTACGTCAACGAGGACACAGTGACCAGCCCGACTGCAGAGGACTCTTCCCTGCACGTCTCCCGCCACACACATCTCCATTCGCCACGCTGTCTCTTTCCTATACCACAGCCTATTTATTCTATAATGCTCGCAGCCAATACTGTATTCCCGCATCAGGGAGAACAGACCATGAGGTATCGAGACACAATTAATTGTCGTCAGGAGCCCAGCCTCGGCTTGTATACAATTATATATATATATATATATATATATATATATATATATTTTTTTTTTTTTTTTTTGACGAATTACAGCGTTCAAATGAATGAAATAAATCGCAATTTGCGATGTTACGGCTTCACTGTATTAGGTTTAGATGAAATATCAAACGTGCAGGGAAGAGTCCTCTGCAGTGGGGCTGATCATTGTGTCCTCAGTGGCGGAGTGGTCAACGCGTCTGCCTAGTAAGCAGGAGATCCCGGGTTCGAATCCCGGCCGGGCACAAATTTTCATTCGCCACAGTTTGGTATTTCATCTAAACCTAATACAATGAAGCCATAACATCGCAAATTGCGATTTATTTCATTCATTTGAACGCTGTAATTCGTCAAAAATATATATAATTGGATAAAATTAGAGCCCACACGGAGGCTTATCGGAAATCGCTCTTCTTACTTATCCTTGGCTTGGGCGTTATTTACCACATGCCTGCTCTACACCACTCCTCCATCGCTCTCGGTTGTGTACCTCCTGCCACCATTCGCCTGCTCCTAATCCCATGTCCACAGTATCCTTGTCGATGTTGTCCTTCCACCTTGTCCGGCCCCTCCTTCCAGCTACAGCTACCAGAAACACATCCCGGCTACATATCCAGCCCCAGTCAGCCTTCTCCTCTTCCGTCTCTGATGACCACGCTGTCGACGGGACGTTAACCACTAAGCTTCCTTCTCCTCTTCAAAAATGTTCAAATGTTTGTTAAGCTTATGGGACTTAACTACGCGGTCATCAGTCCCTAAACTTACAAACTACTTATGAACTACCTTGTACTACAGACGGCACAAATATCAATGCCCGAGCGGGGATTCGAACCCCCGACCGTCGTGGCCGTGACTGAAGCGCCTCAGTCCCCTCGGCCACCGCGGCCGGCCTTCTCCTCTTCACCATTTGTATAATGCCAGGCTGTGCGTAAAGCTCTGTTAATTCCTCGTTGTTCCGAATTTTCCATTCTCCGGTTTGTGTGTCAATCACATGGCCATAGATTTTTTGTAGGATTTTCCGTTCAAAAACATGTAGTTTTTGTTCATCTGTTGCCCTAAAGGGAGGGTTTCACATCCGTACATTACTTTGATAAATCTTGTGTAACAATACATCGCGGTCGTAGCATTAGGTCGCCATTTATCGTCATTTATAAATATCTCATTATTTTTACGAGGCAGAAATTACGTTTTTTTTCTTCTAAAATTTAAGCAAATCAATTATCATCTATGTAAATCATAGTATAAAGGCCATAAATAAGATAGTCAAAACACCTTAAATTACGGTAATGTTTTGTCAGTTGGGTTACTCTCTCTCTCTGTAAATTTAACTTTCTATGAGTTCAGTTCTTTCTGTAAGTGCATTTATTGTAAACTGTGTTATTTTGAAGAATATAGAAACGAGTGAATTTAATTTTTTAATCATTCAGTAATTAGAACCCTTCATTGCATAGCTAATATCTTTGATTTTAAATAGATGTGAAAGAATAATTTATCAGCTACGTAGTGAAAGGAGCTTTACCTAAAAATCTAATGTGCAAGGTCAGGCCCATGATAAAATCAGGCATAAACTATTTCTTTTGTAACTGGCTTCGACACAAATGATCTACCGGTATCAAATTAGAAGCCCCCGAGGGAAAAAAATCTTCATGTTTAATCATTACAAAAGTCTTAAATTAACAAATAGGTCCAGATAAAAGATAAATACAACGCAGTGTATCAAGTTAAATAAGAGACAGTATTTTATTACAAAAGATTATCAGGCATACCAACCTACATTTCATACAGGCAAGCCAAGTAAAATTTAGAGCCTTTTCATCCACGACGAATTACCACCAAACCAGAATCAATATAAAGAATTCGAGTTACACCTGATATTAAATCTTCTCGACGGGGATCTTCTTTTTGGCACACCCTGAAGACTAAAGTATGCCAAATGGCTCCAGAAATTCGTGAATTTATCTCAGTTTCGTAGTGGTTCTGATCACTGAAAAGCTACCAAGATATTTGAAAATACTTGTTCTTTTGAAACAGAAACTGCCCACTGTGAGCGGGTTCCCGTCAGTTGCTGCCTCACTCAGAACCAAGTATTCTGCCCTACTGGCGATCATGCAGTACGAGTTTGCCATTCTTCTGAGCTGTTCTCTACTACCGCTGATGAGAATTATATCAGTTGCATAGGTCAGTCGAGTCACTGACATGCTGTCTAAAGGTGTCAGTTTTCATAAACTATAGGTCTATTTTTTCTAACAAAAGGTTGAATAATATAGGAGAGAGGGCGTCTCCCTTTCTGAGATCATTTTTGATTTCAAATTGTTAGACTGGAATTTGTCCTCACTTTACAGAATGATTGTTCTAGACACATTGCCACCAAGACTATTATTTTAGATGAAAATTAAAATTCTTTTAGTACTATGATTACGGTACCCCTGTGTACGCTGTCATAGGCTTTCTTGGAGTCAATGAAGAGCATATGCATCTCTGCATTAGGGTCTAGAATAGGAAAAGGCAGAAGTGACGCTTGTACTCAAAGTAACCTCCGTCACGCACCATAATGTGGCTTGAGGAGTGTAAATGCAGCAGTAGTAGGAAGAAAGATGAAGGCCGAACCTTCCGCTGTCATCGAGGTCATTACAGGCGACAAAACCACGGAGCGACTGTGGGGGGCCCTCTATCGCAGTAAGACCGCCCAATTATAAAATTTTCCTCGGCCAGAAGGCCGAAAACAATCGAGCGTTGCCATGCGGTGTGAGGCAATCGCTTGCCCATTATGACATCGCGGGCTATCGCACTCTCTGTATCGACAAGTTGCGGTAGCTTGTTAATGACGTGCTTTGTTGCGAAAGGCGTCTTGTCGCTAGGCCTACTTTAGCCTATGTGCGTCAGCTGTTGTCATGGTAGTTAAACGACAAATAATATTCCTTGAGGGCAGCAAATGTTTGTCGAAAAAGCGAAGTCGATTTGTCTTGAACTTCATATTTTCAGCACGTCGCTGGAATATCATTACATAAATACCGGTACTCGAACACGAAAATTCGAAGTACCGATTTCCAGTGGCGGCTCGTACAAAATTTGACCAGTGTGCTACAATATCACAAAAACAAACAGGGAACAAAATATACCAAAAGTAAAAAGTCACCTTTGTACGATTGCCTTGAATTAAATATCAATTAATATTGTATTGACAGTAAGACCTTCAGGGGAATCTATAACAGCGCTGCCAACCGCATGTATTCACTGCAGGTAGTAAATATAACGTTTAAAAATATTAATTTTATTTACAGAAATTAAAAATTTAGACTCAGAGGTATTTGAATACGAGCCTCACACGGGTAGGTTTGAGAGACAATGCGCAAGACGCCCGAGCCAGCGCGCTATTTGACTCTGTATGTCGCAATATTCGTCATATACTATTCTTCCGCAGCCGTTCCACGCAGCGCGAAGAGAAATATTGATGTGGTGCTGCAGTGTGTCTCAGCACACATGAGTCGCCAGGCCTGACGTCACGTCTGCGCATGTGCACTAGCGAACAGACGACTGCGCCGCCTCTCTGCGCACGCACCAGCGCGGCTGAATCCCACTTCAGCACACGGAGCTGGTTTCCAGCTATCGCGGCGAGAGCGCTCCAAAATGCGTTTTTATCCTTATTACTAGAATTCTAATACGCTTTGGAATGGAATTGGCATAATTTTATTGTGAGATCTGACTCGTATTTCAAGAGAAAGGATGTAATTTTACAGCGATTTCTCGCTTGCATTCGAAGAGAAATGGCATAATTTTAGAAATATATTTACAGTGTGCTGCAGCACATTAGCACATTATCATCATCCGCCACTGCCGATTTGTAATATTAATTATACAAGAAGACCAAGGAAACCTATATAAATCTAGAGTGGATTTGCCATATACATGTACAAAACAAAAATGATGGGTTACGCAGCCCTCAAGAATGGTTAAAGGATGTAGTAGTTTTCTTATGTAAGACTATTATCTGCCGTGAGAGGAACTGGTCTATCGCGAGAACCATCTAGCGGTAGAACGGGTGCAACTATGTGGTCGACTAGCGCGAGAGACATCTAGCATAAGGCGGCCAACAGTCCCGAATTCTGCGGGGTAGTACCGCATCGGGTCTCGTTTTCCTGCATTGGGACAATTACTGAAAATGTCCCACAAAATGGCAAAAGTGTCCAGGGGTCCCGCATTCCAGTAATTTTTAAAATTGTTGGTCTAAGAGGATAAGCCGAAACTGTGTACGTCAAGCTGTCATACTGCTTGTAAGTCAACTTGACAATTCAACATCTACGAATAGATGACAGGCTACTTACATTGAAGAAAAAAAAGATACACATCATCTGACTATTTCAAAATGACAAATTCGCTAGCAGTGGAAGTTGTTTTTGTTTTAAGCTGGTATTGCATTTGGTGATAAGATGACTTAAAATTCTGTTTTTGGCATATTTTCTGTGCCTTATTCAGTATGTTTCAGTAAGTGTAATGGAATATTTTTCGGTGCTCAAGGTGGCAAACACCATGTAATACTATCACAGTCTGTATAAACGTATTCAAAATCTGACATGCAAATAAAATATCAGCATTCATCTTACATCCTGCAGGAATGAAAAGGTGGTGAAATTCTGAAAATGCAACAACGAAAGTGAGTGAGCACTGCATGTAGTAAGGGATAATTACAACTGGTTTTAAAAAGTAGTTTTTATCAAATTTAATTCGAGCTTATGGCAAAGCCTAACTTATCAAATGTGTGGAGCACACTGCTCTAATTGCTGGCACAAATAAATGTAGTACAGACAGCGAAGATGATCTGAAAAACATAACGGGAAAAGAATACGTAAAAATTGTCAGACTCTAAAATTCTAAAATAGGAGCATGAGAAAATATTGATAAACTGTAAACTTAAAATTAAGAATAAAATGTCACTCATGTTAGATATTTACTTTAAAAGTAAATGAGTAGCTCTATGCTGAGAGTTTCAGAGTAACTGACATAATGAGTCACGTGACATTAGCCTCCTCCACACCCTGGAAGTGTCCCGCATTCAGTTTGAAAAATTTGGCCGCCTTAATCTAGCAGTAGAATGGGTATAACAACGAGACGAACATATGGTTACTAGTGGAAATAAAAATACCGTAGTAATGAAATAACGGTATTTCTTGGCGTTATATAAATACATGAATTGAAGTACAATTTTCAATACTAATTATACAACGATGCCAATGAAAAACTTAATTCGAGAATGACTTTGATATAAAAGTGCACGAAACAAACCTCATGTGTCTACAGAGCCGTTAATAGTGTTAAAAAAAGTGGATGTGTTCGTGTCTAAAGGGAATAATAGACGAAAGGTATAGGGCTACCTCGACAGCCGTCTAACAGTAGAATAGGTGGAACTACGAGGCCTACCATGTTTCTTAGCAGTGGAAATCAAAATTTCGCGGTAAGGGAATAACGTTATTTCTTGGCGTCGATACTTCGCCTTTTATCCTGAAACAGTAACTTTATGGTCACCTGCTGCTGCTACCAGGCAATTCAAGCAAGCTCCTAATTTTAATTACTTGATATTGAATACCTACAACTTCCTACTTCGCTTGTTATATGCAATTTCATGGTTCAGGTAGAAACTAAGAATCTGAATACTAGCAAATTTCAAGTACATTTAAAGAATTTTGAGTTTCGTTACTTGATCGAATTGCGACCGCAGGCAATACTAGTCAGTATATACATATGTGAACACGAAAACTAAAGTACCGGTACCGATTTTAATGTTAAACTGTCCAAGGAGGCCAATTAAACTTATATAATTGATAAGGTGGTTTGCCTTAGATGTGCACAAAAAAAAAAAAAAAAGAACTGGCACGAACTTTACACCAGTAACACATCACTCCCTTCCTGTCTACCACGTTGATGCCTTCACCCATCATTCATTAAAATAATTCAATAACCGTACTTTTTTCTTTATATTCATTATTTATATACTCCCTTGTTTTGATATGCTCAGTAAATGCTCAAATAACTCGCTCAACAGTCGATTGCACCAATTTTTATGTTGATGGCATTGACCCCTTCGATAAAAATAAAAATAGACGCCTGAAAACAGAACAAAGAGAAATATCATTTTTCATTGGATTTCTTATAATTGCTGGTTCTCACAGAGCAGCTAAACTGAATTGAATTTATATGATCTATTTTCTTCACAGGGACGAGAAGAAGAAATATTTCACACTACTACACTCCTGGCCATTAAAATTGCTATACCATGAATATGACGTGCTACAGACGCGAAATCTAAGCGAAAGGAGGAATATGCTGTGATATGCAAATGATTAGCTTTTCAGAGCATTTACACAAGGTTGGCGCCAGTGGCGGCACATACAACGTGCTGACATGATGAAAGTTTCAAACCGATTTCTCATACACAAATAGCAGTTGACCGGCGTTGCCTGGTGAAACACTGTTCTGATGTCTCGTGTAAGGAGGAGAAATGCGAACCATCACGTTTCCGACTTTGATAAAGGTCGGATTGTAGCCTATCGCGATTGCGGTTAATTGTATCACGATACTGCTGCTCGCGTTGGTCGCGACCCAATGACTGTTAGCAGAATATGGAATCGGTGGGTTCAGGAGGACAATACGGAACGCCGAGCTGGATCCCAGCGTCCTCGTATCACTAGCAGTCGAGATGACAGGCATCTTATCCGCATGGCTGTAACGGATCGTGCAGTTACGCCTCGATCCCTGAGTCAACAGATGGGAACGTTTGCAAGACAACAAAGATCTGCACGAACAGTTCGACGACGTTTGCAGCAGCATGGACTATCAGCTCGGAGACCCTGGCTGCGGTTACCCTTGACGCTGCATCACAGACAAGAGCGCCTGCGATGGTGTACGCAACGACGAACCTGGGTGCACGAATGACAAAACGTCTTTTTTTTCGGACGAATCCAGGTTCTGTTTACAGCATCATGTTGATCGCATCCGTGTTCGGCGAAATCGCGTTGAACGCGCATTGGAAGCGTGTATTCGTCATCGCCATACTGGTGTATCACCCGGCGTGATGGTATGGGGGTACCATTGGTTACACGTTTCGGTCACCTCTTGTTCGCATCGACGGCACTTTGAACAGTGGCCGTTACATTTCAGATGTGTTAAGACCTGTGGCTCTACCCTCAATGCGATCACTGCGAAACCCTACATTTCAGCAGGATAATGCACGTCTGCGTGTTGGATGTCCTGTACGGGCCTTTCTGGAAACGGAAAATGTTCGACTGTTGCGCTGGCCAGCACATTCTTCAGATCTCTCACCAACTGAAAACGTCTGGTCAATGGTGGCCGAGCAACTGGCTCGTCACAATACGCCAATCACTACTCTTGATGAACTGTGGTATCGTGTTGAAGCTGCATGGGCATCTGTACCTGTACATGCCATCCAAGCTCTGTTCGACTCAATTGCCCAGACGTATCAAGGCCGTTATTACGGCCAGAGGTGGGTGTTCTGGGTTCTGATTACTCAGGATCTATGCACCCAAATTGCGTGGAAATGTAGTCACATGTAAGTTCTAGTATAATATATTTGTCCAATGAATACCCGTTTATCATCTGCATTTCTTCTTGGTGTAGCAATTTTAATGGTCAGTAGTGTATGTCACTGGACATATTTTGTTCCTTACGACGTGTCGGAGATATGAGAATATTCATGGTATGGCACAACGTAAGGAACTGGATAAATTGGCTGCAATGCGAGTAGTATTCACCATGTTCAGCGAATACTGCAGAAATGCATACAGCCCTGGAAGTTATACTACAATTGACAGCAGCTGGTACCCGTCAGTGGTAAAAGTCACTTTTTGGTGTTTATTGCAAGCAAGCATGCTAAATGCCTAATGAAGATACATACATTATGCGATACACGGACCTGTAAATCTCAAATGGAAGTGTATGCCGGAAAGCAGCCTGAAGGGCCTTTCCAAGTTTCTAATTCAAGGAAATACCCTGTTCTGAGACTTACTGAGGGATGGAAGAAATGGTCGAAACATCACAACAGATAACTGGTACACCAGTATCTTGCTTGCTGAAGAGACCAGTTTAAAATGTTCAAATGTTTGTAAATCTAAGAGACTTAACTGCTGTGGTTATCAGTCCATAGGCTTACAACTACTTAAACTAATCTAAGGGTAAACACACAAACGCATGCCCGAGAGAGGACTCGAACCTCCGGCGGTGAGCAGAAGATACCAGAAAAACAGCTGCAAGAATGTAAAGAGCTCAGATCGGAAACCTGTAGTAAGCGAAGAAGGAAAATCTGAAAGATGGAAGGAATGTTGTTGTTGGTGTAGTCTTCAGTCGGGAGACTGGTTTGATGCAGCTCCGCACCCTCCGCTATTCTGAGTAAGCCTGTTCATTTCCTCATAATAACGGCACCCTACATCCACTTGAATCCTTCCGAATGCGAGTCCAGTGTCTTACCACTGCGCCACCTCGCTCGGTATTTAGATAAGGGGAGAATAAAAGTAGTAGACGAGTTTTGTTATTTGGGTAGCAAAAGTAAAGAAGATGTAAATGCAGAATGGCTATGGGAAGAAAAGCATTTCTGAAGAAACGAAATTTGTTGACATACAATATTAATTTAAGTCTTAGGAAGTCCTTTCTCAAAGCATTTGTCTCAATGTATCGTTTTACGGGAGTGAAACGTAGACGGAGTTCAGACAAAAATTTGATAAAGGCTTTTAAATTTGGTGCTACTGCCGAATGCCGAAGATTATATGGGTTAATCGCGTAATTGATCAGGAGGTGCTGAAGAGAATTGTGGAGAATACAAATTTCTGGCATATCTTGACTAAGAAAAGGGATCGATTGCTGAGACACATTCTGAGACATCACGAAACAGTCAGTTTAGCATTGGAAGGAAATGTGTGAGGTAGAATCGCAGAGGGAGACCGAGGTATGTACACAATAAGCAGAATCAAATTTATGTGGCTTGCCATTGTTATGAGATGAAGAGACTGTCGCAGGATAGAGTAAGGAGGAGAGCTGCATCAAACCAGTCTCCGGATTGGAGACCACAACAAAAACATGTCCACGTAGACTGGCTAAGACGTCACCGTCTTAAATGTTGAAATACGTCCATGAAGTCTACTTTCACTTGGCATTCCACGCAATATGAAGGTAACAGGAACCGACATTATTCACGCGGTAATTAAAGTAGAAATCCAATATAAACTACATGGCTATAGATAGTGACGATGGTGCAGACAGTATCGCTTAACCGGTAGGTCATCGATGTTTAAGTAACACTAGGGAAGAAGCTTTATGAGTACGTGACGAGACAGCTGCTGGCGCGCTGCCTTCTCTCTCTCTCTCTCTGTCTGGTCGTGCGCTGGGAAGTCGGTCAGTGGGGCAGGCGCAGCGAACAGCTGCCAGGCGAGGTGCGCGCGCACTCGCCGATCGGCAGCTGTCTGCGCCAGGCGAGCTGCCGCGTTTGCGAGTGTAAACTGCCATCATCAGTAGATCTACATCCAGGGCCGGCGCAATCTCAAATGCCGCCCCGTGCGAGCTGCTAAATTGCCGCCCCCCCCCCCCCCCCCCCCGTTTTTTTTTTTTTTTTTTTTTTTTTTTTTTTCCCCAAACCGATTGTCGAATATTATGTACACAAGTCTGTAGGGAATACCAGCAGCCGGCCGCGGTGGCCGAGGGGACTGAGGCGCTCCAGTCACGGTCTGCACGGCCACTACGCTCGGGGGTTCGAATCCCCCCTGGGCATCGATATTTGTGCCGTCCTAGTTCGTAAGTAGTTCATAAGTAGTTTGTAAGCTTAGGGACTGATGACCCCGTAGTTAAGTCCCATAAGCTCTACAAACATTTGAACATTTTACTGTTACGTTCAATATGACGCTATAGATGTAAACATAACTCAAAGCATTGAGACGAGCCACACTGTGCCCGAAATCTATGTAGATCTGGAAAATAAAAACAAAAATTGCGACTGATTGGTGGCATTCTCTTCAGATTTGTACAAAACAGTCGCTGGGCACCAGCTCAAAAATGGAGTCAAACCTGATTGAAGAAATCTAGCTAATTTTAATAAGCCTTGTGAATTTACAAAAATGTTCAAATGTGTGTGAAATCGTATATTACTGTAGGATACACTGTACAGTAGTTAAAGTCATTATAATTGAGCCACGTGAAATCGTATTTCAGACCGAATTTCACTACAGACGCAGGTGAAACGGTCAAAGAGTGTGGCGGAAAACAATGGACAGGAAGAATAAGGAGATGGAGTAACATAATAATGCAATAAATACACACCCGGGCATCGACGGGTACTAATGTTAGTTGAAATATATTAACTCACTGCACTGCGGTTGTTCATTTCAAAGAACTGACACTCGATATCTGTCGTAATTTCCATGTGTCAGTTCTTTCGTTTCTGATTATGGAATAAGGGGCAACACATTAGACATCGCCGTATCACGTCACTTTTCTGCGCTTTATTTTCATTCTAGCTATTGAGACGACGCGTGCTTATTTGTCGACTTGCCAATTTTTGAAGTAACAGATCATAAGAAAAATAAATTTTCGTATTCTGCAATCTGGAAGGAGACAAATTGTAATCTATGAATAACATGCATGCGCAAAACTAATTGTACGTTATATGAAAAGCACTTACCTATTACAGCTCAAGTTGCAAGAAATTCGGACGCACCTTCTGTTCTTACGTAATGCAATAAAAGTGCTTCTGACCAATCTTGAATCCCTCGGCCATCTACCGAAACGAATTCTGTAGTTTTCGTTGTAGAGAACGCAACAATGAACAATACCTATCGCCTGGAAAGGCGAAGTGGTGACGCGGCAGTGCCAAGAACTGAGTCACGTGATGAGGTACAGCGAGGCTACGGTTAAACTAGCGCCCAAGAAGAAGAAGAAGAAGAAGAAGAAGAAGAAGGAGAAGCTCACAATAAGTATGTGACAGATGATATGGATAAATGTATTATGAGGCAGCAATTTCTATGGTATTACGAACAATAGAAAGAAATACGAACTTTGCGAAAACTGTACCAATTTTGTAAAACAGAAATGAGCTTCAAAGTTAGCAAGGAAACCCTTAAAAGTAATGTTCTGTCTATGGATATTCGTTTTACAAGGTGTCAAAATTAACGTTTTGTTTTGTGCGGACGAGAGGACATTGTTGCTAAAAGACCATACTTTCTCAGGTTTTCATTAGAATCAAAGCGACCAGTAGTTTACTTAGATGAAACGTGGATTCACACGCATTGTGAATGTTGGTAAAGTGATAGTGTGCGAGTAGTTTTGTCAAATAAAACGGCCGATCAGAGTTGGTAGTTCATGCAGGCAGAGACAGGTGTTTCATGGCTCAAAAACCAAAACGTTCGACTATCACTCAGAAACGGATAGCAAAAATGTTCAAAAATACGTCGAAACTCAACTTATGCCAGGCTTACTACTAATGTCTTCATCCCGTGTAATTACCCGTAGCGTATTTACTCATTCGAAATACTTGTAGCCATTGTAGGTGTTGGAGATGTTGCTTCCCTGGGGAACGCCAGATATCACTTCTGTTTTACTGAATGACTTACTGTCAATTATTACGAACTGAGTCCTTTGTGCTAGGAAATCGTGAACCCAATCGCGATAATTCAAAACGGGAGTTGTCCTCTAAACCTTTTCTATATCTTCCGTCAGTCTCACCTGATAATACTCGCACCAATACACCAGAATAGGACGCACAAGTGTGGTGTAGGCAGTTTTTTAGAAGAACTATTGTCTCTTTTTAGTGTTCCTCCAATGAAACGAAGCCTTTGTTTCGGCTTCCCTGCGATATTTTCTGTGTGTTCTTTCCGGTTAAAGTTGTTCGTAATTGTAATCCCTTGGTACAGTTGAATTTACAGCCTGTGGGTGTGACTGATTTACTGTGTAAATGAAGTTTAACGGATTTCTTGTAGTGCTCATTTGCAGGCCCAGCGGTTGAAGTGGGTACCCACTCAAAAAATTTGAGAGTGGGTAAAATAACCACTCTTGATTTTGGAGGAATATTCGTTTAAATTGAGCCGCGCGGGGATGGGAAAAGGGGGAAATCACTTTTCCGATTTCCAAGCTGTAAAAACTGTTGATGGTGTATAGGACCACCCCACATCGTTTTATCAACTTATTTTTTCCTTACAAGTTTTATATTGTTTGTGAACATCGGAAATGCCTTATTTTTATTCTGGGTGAGATTTTAGTTTCATAACGCCTCTCATTGTATTTTGAAGAAAGCTTACGGTTTAAAGATCTGATAATTTGACAAGTGGTAGTGCAGCAGCTTAGCTTTCTAATTAAACATTAAACTTTTCTTAATTCGTAACAGTCGTTTTAAAATGACACTCTTACTCAAGACAGCGGGGCTGGGGGGGGGGGGGGGGGGGGGTGGGTCAACTTTAGGATAACTACCCATTCTTAAAAAAAAAAAAACATGAACCACCGGGCCTGTTATTTAGGCTGATTTCTAATGTTCGCGTCACACAAATATCTAATCATTTTGCAGTTGCTTTTGATCTTCTGATAATAACTTTACTAATCGATAAACAGCATCCTCCACGAGCTGCTAAGATTGTCTACGAAATCGTTTATAAGACAAGGAACATTAGAGGCTCTATATCATTTCCCTGGGGATCGCCAGATATCACTTCTGTTTTACTCGGTGTCTTTCTGTAAATTACTACGTACTGTGTCCTTTCTGAAAAGAAATTGCGAATCCAGTAGTCCACGGCAAACTGAGACAATATTCCATAAGAATGCAACTTGATTAAAAGTCGCTTGTAATAGTGTCAAAAGCCTTCCAGAAATCTAGAAATATTGATTAGATTTGAGATGTCTTGTCGACAGCACTCATCACATCACGTGAGTAAAGACCTAGCAAGAACGTTATTTTCTGAATCTAAATGTTCAAATGTTTGTAGAGCGTATGGGATTTAACTGCGGGGTCATCAGTACCAAAACTTATGAACTAGCTTATACTAAAGACGGCACAAACATCCATGTTCGAGGGGGATTCGAACCCCCGACCGCAGCGGCCGTGCAGACCGTGAGTGGTACGCCGCAGACCGCTCGGCCACTGTGGCCGGCACTTTCAAAATCTGTGTTGACTGTAGGTCAAAAGGTCGTTCTCGTCATAGTAGGTTACAATGTTCGTTAAAGAGTGTATGTTCCTTAATCCTGTTGCAAATCGACGTCAGTGATGTGGGCCTGTAAGTCTGTCGATCATTGCTGTTGCCTTTCTCGAATATTCGAGTGACCCATGCAAGTCTTTGGCTACGGATCTTTCGCTGAGCGAGCGGTTGTATAAAATAGCTTGGAGTGGAGCTATTGCACCTAGCATATTCTGAAAGGAAAGTAACTACTAAATAGTATACAATCTAGACAGGAAGACTTGCTTTTGTTAAGTGACTTTTCTACTCCAAGGATATCTACTTCTAAATAATACAGCTTTTCTTGATTCGAGTTTTGGAGTCTATGTTTCTTTTTCTTTGGTGACAATATTTCAGAAAGTTGTGTTTATCAATTTTACTTTATCAGCAGAAAACCTCAGTGTGAGTTTCTTGTATCTCATTTATTATTATTGAAAATATATGAATTAGTTAGTAATACAACATTGAAATACATACACAGTTTGTGCATTAGATATGTACCTGGTGCTCAAAAAGTCAGTATAAATTTGAAAATTTAATAAATCACAGATCACTGAATAATGTAGATACAGAGGTAAAAATTGACATACATGCTTAGAATGACATGGGGTTTAATTAGAAAAAAAAGTTCAAAGAATGTCCGACAGATGGCGATTCATCTGATCAGAAAAGCAATAATTAGCATAACAAATTAAGACAAAGAAAAGATGATGTTCTTTATAGGAAATGCTCAATATGTTCACCATCATTCCTCAACAATAGCTGTAGCCGAGGAATAAGGTTGTGAACAGTACTGTAAAGCATGTCCGGAGTTATGGCGAGGCATTGGCGTCGGATGTTGTCTTTCAGCATCCCTAGAGATGTCGGTCGATCACGATACACTTGCGACTTCAGGTAACCCCAAAGCCAAAAATCGCATGGACTGAGGTCTGGGGACCTGGGAGGCCAAGCATGACGAAAGTGGCGGCTGAGCACACGATCATCACCAAACGTCGCGCAAGAGATCTTTCACGCGTCTAGCAATACTTTTTTCTTGGTTCTAATAAAATCCCATGTCATTCCAAGCATGTGTGTCAATTTTTACCACTCTATCTACATTATTGCGTGATTTATTAAGTTTTCAAATTTATACTGACTTTTTGATCACCCGGTATAAAAAAAATATGCTATTTCTCCCCAATTTATCCCTGAAAATTCTATTGTAAACTATATTTTTTCAGATATAATCAGCTTTAGTGTGACAACCAATTTGAAATCCATATTGCTGATTGTACAGATTGAAATATTTATAATTTGTTGAGTATAAAATATTGAAATATTGTATGCTTATTCGAAAAACCTACAGGTATGCAGCGGGGTGAAAGAATCGACAGCGGCCGATATTTTGGCTGGAGTACAGTTTGACCACGATAAGTTGACGATTTGCGCGGTGGTTTCTGGGAGCTCCATTATAGCTGCTGCGGGGAGTGGTGGTTGAGGGGAAGGCAGCTTGCTGCAGTGCTGGAACCGTAAATCTAACAATTTGTACAGTGATCTTTCGCTTCAAGGACCATTGTAACGTTGGAAGCACTTGTAAATAAATGAATAACCTTCAACTAGTGCCGACATTCGCTGTTTGTGGCAGAACCAGCGAAATCGTCAAGTTATCGTGGCCAAATAGGACACCCATATACTGCCAAGCCAAAGTTAGTAAATAATAACGTTGGGCAGTAAGCTCTCTGCTCTGCCATTGGCTGGCGCTGTGACGTCAGTGTGGAAGCGGGAGCTCACGAGCAGACGACATGGCATGAGCGTTCACGACAAGTTTTTATTTCAAATGTTCAAATGTTTGTTGAGCTTATGGGACTTAACTACGCGGTCATCAGTCCCTAAACTTACAAACTACTTATTAACTAGCCAATACTAAGGATGGCACAAATATCCATGCCCGAGGGGGGATTCGAACCCCCGACCGTAGTGGCCGTACAGACCGTGACTGGCGCGCCGCAGACCGCTCGGCCACCGCGGCCGACCAAGTTTTTATTTATTTATTTTTATTTTTTGTGAAAGATTTTGTTTATTCCGGAATTTAAAAGTCTAAACTCCTTTTCTTCCGCTAAACTGTAGCAGAATACCCACATACGTTTCTGTGCATCACCAGCATACTGGGAATAACTGATTTTCTGCGCCATTCCAAACGATTGATCATAGCGTATCCTGCTATCAATGTTCATTCCGTTAAAGGACAAAACGCAGAATCTTTTTCTTTCAGTCAATTTTTCAGCCTGCATCTGCAGAAATTAAATCGTCTCTCGAAGTACCAGGGCTGCAACTAAAAAAGTGGCTCATCCTGGCCCTCAACGCCGACACTGCCGGTAGAGCATACGAAACTTTTTCCCTCACTAAATTATAACATTTCCATGATGCAGCATGCAGAATCATCGATTCGCTTATCTTTACTCCATCAAACCCATCTTTAGTCATTTGATAAAATTTTGACCTGAATTGGTGAAAATATTTTTCCCTGCACACGAGTTATTTCGTTAGACTTAACATTCTAATTATGAACTGTTTTTCCTTGCGCATAAGTCATCGTGTTGCGAACAGGAGACTGAAGATTATCGCGCGCTCGATATTGCACACACTTTTTTGTAGGAACAGCATTCTTGCTTTATACCGCCGGGAAAACTCGAGCAGTGCCAGGAGAAAGATATTCATCCGGAAATGTGTCGTTATTAAGATGTTCTTAATTGGTTACACCTTTTCTAGTCTCGAGAGATATTTTTGAAGTTCTCGTTTTTTATGCCGTTTGCTTCTGTCTTCTGTTGCAGGTGCCTCATTATCACACTGCCGCACGGCAAATTGCATGATGAAACACCGTTCGGCTTAAGCACTCTTATTCAGGGCAGACGAGCACTTCAGACAGTAAATATATCGCGTAATCTGCTTCTGCGAAGTGGCGAGAGCAACATTGACACTATCTTTTCTACAACATTTTAACAGCCGTAGGATTTTTTTTTTAATGTTGCATTACGCGGAAAACTGTGATACCGCTTTGTATTCTGGTTGTGGGAGTAGCAACCCGTAAGAGCATTGCTTGGCATTATAAAAATTAATTTTCACACGCTCATTTGTAAAATTTTGACAATAAACCATAAAGCGAGCCGGCCGCGGTGGCCGAGGGGACTGAGGCGCTGCCGTCAGGGTCTGCACGACCACTACGGTCGGGGGTTCGAATCCCCCCTCGGGCATGGATATTAGTGCCGTCCTTAGTGTTAGTTAGTTCATAAGTAGTTTGTAAGTTTAGGGACTGATGACCCCGTAGCTAAGCCCCATAAGCTATACAAACATTTTTCCATAAAGCGAATGCAGGTTGGTTCCACTCTCCACTGTTTCCTTCGAAATTAAATCTCTATGGAATTACAGCAAAAACTATCGCACTCCCGAATTCATTAAGGTTTGCACTGTTGATTGTGTACTTCCGAGGAGGGAACTCAAAAGTACTTCCACAAAAACAACAAGAATTATTCGCCAATGTGAATTAGCTTGCACAGTGTACTGCTTGGCGCGGTTGCTTGCACGCTGACGTCATGCGCACAGCGGAGAAAAAGTTTACCTTTCTGCGCATTGCTTATTACGCCCTCCTGAGTCAGGGCGAACTGCACGTGGAATACTGTGCATGAATATTCGAAACCTCGGTAGTCAATGAAAATAGGAAATATACCACACAACAAAAAACTACACAATAGCGCCATCACACCACCAAAGATGCTAAATGTCAGAAATGTTGTGGTCTTCAGTCCGGAGACTGGTTTGTTGCAGCTCTCCACAATACCCTATCCTGAGCAAGCCTCTTCATCTCCACATAAGAACGGCAACCTACATCTGTCTGAATCTGCTTACTGTATCCGTCTCTTGGTCTTCCCCTGCGATTTTTTACCCACACACTTCCCTCCAACACTAAATTCACAATTCCTTGATGTCTGAGAATGTGTCCTACCAATCTATCACTTGGTTTAGTCAAGGTATGACAGAAATTTCTTTTCTCCCCAATTCTGTTCAGTTCCTCCTCATTAGTTACGCGATCCACCCACCTAATCTTCAGCATTCTTCTGTAGCACCATATTTCAAAAGCCTCAATCCTCTTCCTGTCCGCACTGTTTATCGTCCATGTCTCACTCCCATACAAGGCAACACTCCATACAAATGCCTTTAGAAAGGACTTCCTTAGGCTTAAATCAATATTCGATGTTAACAAATTCCTCTTTTTCAAGAACGCTTTTCTACCCATTGCCATTCTGCATTTTATATCCTCTGTACTGCGACCATCATTTGTTATTTTACTGCCCAAGTAACAAAACTCATCTACCTCCTTTATTGCTTCGTCTCCCAATCTAATTCCTTCAGCATCACCTTATTTTCTTACACTGCACTCCATTACTCTAGGTTTGCTCTTGTTAATATTCATCTTATATGCACCTTTCGGCACACTGTCCGTTCCGTTCAATTGCTCTTCCAGGTCCTTTGCTGTATCTGACAGAATTACTATGTCGTCGGCAAAACGCAATGTTTTTAATTCTTCTCCCTGAACTTTAATTCCTTCACCAAATTTCTCCTTGCTTTCCTTTATAGCTTGCTCAATGTACAAATTGAATAACAATGGAGAAAGACTACAACCCTGTCTTACTCCCTTTCCAACCACTGCATCCCTTTCATGCCCTTCAACTCTGACAACCGCTGTCTGGTTTTTGTACAAGTTGTAAATAACCTTACGCTCCCTATATTTTACTCCTGCTTGCTTCAGAACTTGAAAGAGTTTATTCCAATCAACATTGTCAAAAGCCTTCTCCAAATCTACAAAAGCTAGAAATGTAGGTTTGCCTTTCCTTAATCTATCTTCTGGATAAGCCGTAAAGTGAGTATTGCCTCCCGTGTTCCTACATTTCTCCTGAACCCAAACTGATCTTCCCCGGGGTCGGCGTCTACCAGCTTTCCATCCTTCTGTATATAATTCTCGTTAATATTTTGCAACCATGACTTATTAAACTGATTGTTCTGTAGTTTTCACACCTGTCTGCACCTGCTGTATCTATTTTTCCCCTATTCTTCTACATCCTTGCATTTGCCTTCTAGCCGCTCCTGCTTAGCCATTTTGCACTTCCTGTCAATCTCATTTCTTAGTCGTCTGTACTCCATTTTGCCTGTTTCATTTACTGCATTTTTATATTTTCTCCTTTCATCAATTAAATTTAGTATCTCCTGTGATATCCAAGGATTTTTTGTAGGTCTTTCCTTTCTACCTATTTTGTCCTCTGCTACCTTCACTATTTCTTCTCTCAATTTTACCCATTCCTCCTCTACTGTTTTATTTTCCACTGTTTCTGTCAATTGTTGCCTAAAGCACCCTCTGAAATTCTTAAGAACCTCAGGTTCCTTCAATTTATCCAGGTCCCATCTCCTTATTTTCCTACCTTTTTGTAGTTTCTTTAGTTTCAGCCTACAGTTCATAACCAACAAGTTATGGTCAGAATCTATATCTGCCCCTGGGTATGTCTTACACTGTAGAACCTGGTTCCGAAATCTATGTCTTACCATTATAAAATCTATCTGGTATCTTCCGGTGTCTCCTGGTCTCTTCCACGTATACGACCTTCTTTTGTGATTCTTGAACGAGGTGTTTGTTATAACTAAATTATGTTCTGTGCAAAATTCTACCAGGCGGCTTCCTCTTTCATTCCTTTTGCCCAGACCATATTCACCTACTATCTTCCCTTCCCTTCCTTGTCCTACTACCGAATTCCAGTCTCCCATAACAATTAAGTTTTCCTCTCCCTTAATTGTCTGAATAATTTCCTTTAGCTCCTCATATATTTCTTCGATTTCCTCATCATCGGCAGAGCTAGTTGGCATATAAACCTGTACTACTGTTGTCGGTGTTGGCTTCGTATCTATCTTGACAATGATAATGCGATCACTGTGCTGGTCATAGTAGTTTACCCGCATTCCTATTTTCTTATTCATTATCAATCCTACTCCTGTGACACCCTCAATTGATTTTGTATTTATAATCCTGAGCTCACCTGACCAGAAATCCTGTTCATCCTGCCACCGAACTTCACTAATCCCCACTATATCTAACTTCAACCTATCCATTTCCCTTTTTTAAATTTTCTTCCCCTTGCTTTCAGCCGTTCGCAGTAGCTGTGTGGCAAAGCCACATTAGCTGATTTTACAAGGCCAGCTCAATCAATCATCCAGACTGTTGCCCCTGTAACTACTGAAAAGGCTGCTGCCCCTCTTCAGGAACCACACGTTTGTCTGGCCTCACCACAGATACCCCTCCGCTGTGGTTGCACCTACGGTACGGCTATCTGCATCGTTGAGGAACGCAAGCCACCCCACCTCGGCAATGTCTGTGGTTCATGGGAGTGGATGTCAGAAATATCGATAATAAATATCAGTGACGACATTAAATCTGTCCGTCAGTTTTTTTGACGAGAATCATAGAGAGAGAAAGAGAGAGGAGGATTACACACAAAATTTAAGCAAAAACATCGTATTTGAGGTTTACATTGAAAATGGCTGAGTGTTCCAGAAGAAATCGGTCGACGTCGATTCCATTTATCTGGCTGCATATCCATAAGTTTCTCGAATACTCAATAGGCCGGTAGAAACCCAAGTTTTATATTGTGTGTTTGTTTTCTTTCAGTGTATCCTTATACATTGTTATCAGTTACGATGAGTATACAACTCAGAATAGCTAAAGATATGTATAAAAATTATGCAAGTGCTGATTCAAAGAGAAGACGGGCGTTTATTAAAACTCAAGCAAAATTAAGGAAATAAAAATTAATGAATGCAATAACATGGACGAAGATATAAAATAAAGTTAATACATTGAAAATAAAGTGACTTAGATCAAAAACTTCCAAATCAAATAAGAACCATAGAAAGAAAATAAGAGAGAAAATTTAAAAAAAGGTAATGCGATTATTAAACTGAACGAATTAAATTTAAACCAATTAACTCAATAACAGTAAAAAGGTTCTTTTTTTTTAAAAGAAAAACGAATAAAGATATAATACTGTCAAATTTCCAACCCAGGACCTCTTATCCCTACTCTACATTACTTTTCCACTCCCATGAACCACAGACATTACGGAGGTGTGGTGGCTTGCTTGCCTCAACGATACAGATAGCCGTACTGTTGGTGCAACCACAGCGGAGGAGTATCTGTGGAGAGGCCAGACAAACGTGTGGTTCCTGAAGAGGGGCAGCAGCCTTTTCAGTAGTTACAGGGGCAACAGTCTGGATCATTGACTGAGCTGGCCTTGTAACATCTGCTAATGTGGCTTTGCCACACAGTTACTGCGCACGGCTGCAAGCAAGGGGAAACTACAGCCGTTACTTTTCCCGAGTACATGCAGCTCTACTGTATGGTAACATATTCCGGAGGTAAAATAGTCCCCCATTCGGAGTCCGGTCGGGGACTACTCAGGAGGATGTTATCATCAGGATAGACAATACTGGCATTCTACGGATCGGAGTTGGAATGTTAGATCTCTTAATCGGGTAGGAAAATTAGAAAATTTAAATAGGGAAATGGATAGGTTAAAGTTAGATATAGTGGGAATTAGTGAAGTTCGGTGGCAGGATGAACAGGATTTCTGGTCAGGTGTGTACAGGGTTAGAAATACAAAATCAGTTGGGTGTATCACAGGAGCAGGACTGATAATGAATAAGAAAATAGAAATGCGGGTAAACTACTATGAGCAGCACAGTGATAGCATTATCATTGTCGAGATAGATACGAAGCCAACACCGAAAACAGTAGTACAGGTATATATGCCAACTAGCTCTGCCGATGATGAGGAGATCGAAGAAATATATGAGGAGCTAAAGGAAATTATTCAGACAATTAAGGGAGAGGAAAACTTAATTGTTATGGGAGACTGGAATTCAGTAGTAGGAAAAGGAAGAGAAGGAAAATTGGAGGTCAATACGGACTGGGCAGAAGGAATGAAAGAGAAAGTCGCCTGGTAGAATTATGTACGGAACATGATTTAATCATACGAAACATCTGGTTTAAGAATCTCAAATGAAGGTTGTTTACGTTGAAGAGACCAGGAGACACCGGAAGGTATCAGATAGATCTTATAAAGGTTTGAAACTGTAAGACATACCCAGGGGCAGATATAGACTCTGACCATAACTAGATGGTCATGAACTGTAGGCTGAAACTGAAAAAACTGCAGAAAGGTAGGAAAATAAGGAGATGGGTCTTAGATAAATTGAGGGAACCTGAAGTTCTTAAGAATTTCAGAGGGAACTTTAGGAAACAATTGACAGAAACGGGGGGAAATAAAACAGTTGAAGAGGAATGGGTAACACTGAGAGATGAAATAGTGAAGGCAGCAGTGGACAAAATAGGTAGAAAGGCAAGACGTACAAAAAATCCTTGGACATCAGAGGAAATACTAAATTCAATTGATGTAGGAGAAAATATAAAAATGCAGTAAATGAAACAGCCAAGATGGAGTACAGACAACTAAGAAATGTTATTGACAAAAAGTGAAATGGCTAAGCAGGAGAGGCTAGACGCCAAATGCAAATCTGTAGAAGAATATATAAGAAGGAGAAAAGTGGATACTGCATACGGGAAAATAAAAGACATTTGGGGACAAGAAAAACAGTTCTACGAATATCAAGAACTCAGCTGGAAAACCAGTTCTCAGCAAAGAAGGGAAAGATGAAAGGTGGAAAGATTACATAGAGGAGCTCTACAAAGGAAATGAACTTAGAGACAATGTTGTAGGAAGGGAAGAGGAAGTAGATGAAATAGGAGATATTATACTGAGAGATGAATTTGACAGAGCCCCGAAAGACCTACGTCGGAACAAGGCCCTGGGAGTAGATGACATTCCCTCAGAGTTACTGAAGTCTCTGTGAGAACCAGCCATGACAAAATTGTTTCACCTGGAGTGTAAGATGTATGAGACAGGCGAAATACCCTCAGACTTTAAGAAATATGTAACAATCCCCATTCCAAAGAAATCAGGCGCATACAGGTGTGAAAAGTACAGAACCATCAGTTTGATAAGTCATGGTTGCAAAATTTTAACACGGATTATCTACAGGAGAATGGAAAAGCTGGTAGAAACTGACCTTGGGGAAGATCAGTTTGGAATCAGGAGGAACGTAGGAACCCGGGAGGCAAAACTCACTTTACGACTTGTCTTAGAAGATAGATTAAGGAAAGGCAAAACTCCTTTTTTAGCTTTTGTGGATTTGGAGAAAGCTTTTGACAATATTGACTGGAATACACTCTTTCAAATTCTGAAGTCGGCAGGGGTGAAATACAGGGAAAGGAGAGTTATTTACAGCTTGTACAAAAGCCAGACCGCTGTTATCAGACTCGAATGGCATGAAAGGGAAGCATTAGTTGGAAAGTGAGTAAGACAGGATTGTAGCCTTTCTCCGATGTTATTCAATTTGTACATCTATCAGGCGATGAAGGAAAGCAAGGAAAAATTTGGAATAAGGATTAAAGTTAATTGTGAAGAAATAAAAACATTGCGTTTTGCTGATGACGTTGTAATTCTGTCAGAGACAGCAAAGGACCTGGAAGAGCCATTGAAAGGAATGGACAGTCTGTTGGAGAGAGCATATAAAATGAACATTAACATGAGCAAAATAAAGATAATGGAATGCAGTCTTAGAAAATCAGGCGATACTGAAGGAATTAGATTAGGTAACAAAACAATTAAGGTGGTAGATGAGTTTTGTTACTTGGTTAGTAAAATAACATACGATGGTCGCAGTAAAGAGGATATAAAATGCAGAATGGCAATGGGAAGAAATCGTTTTTGAAAAAGAGAAATTTCTGACATCGTATATTAAGTGTAAGGAAGTCTTTTCTGAAGGCATTTGTGTGTGGAGTGTTGCCTTGTACGGGAGTGAAACATGGACGATAAACGGTGCGGTCAGGAAGAGAATAGAGGTTTTTGAAATGTGGTGCTATTGAGGAATGCTGAAGATCAGGTGGGCAGATCGCATAACTAATGAAGAGGTACTGAACAGAATTGGTGAGAGAAGGAATTTTTGGCATACCTTGACTAAAAGAAGGGGTCGCTTGGTAGGACTCATTCTTCGATATCGAGAAATCGTAAATTTAGCATTGGAGGGAAGTGTGTGGGGTAAAAATCGCAGAGGGAGACCAAGAGACGCATATAGTAAGCATATTCAAATGGATGTAGGTTGCCGTTCTTATGAGGAGATAAAAATGCTTGCTCAGTATAGACTAGGGTGGAGAGCTGCATCAAACTAGTTTCCGGACTGAAGACCATAAAAACAACAACATTACTGTCCAATGACAGCCCTTATTATTGCTATAGTTATTCAAATATCTCATTACTTGTAACTGCGCCCGCCGTTGTACTATAAAAGTATCTGTCAACAATTTCCGGACATTAGAAGGCGATGCTGGTTCTCGAGAAATGAGTTGTTGGATTCGAGGACTTTGCCAGTAACTGTTTTATCTGCGAGACTGTAGTACCCACAGTACATCCAACCTTCCCACGCTAAGTGGCATTTGCCACGACATTCACTCAACTGGGTTAACGAAAAGTTTCCCTTCTTTCTTCCTCAGAGCTATCTAGAGTTCTGTGTAACAGTATTTCCAGAACACGAGCAAATTCGAAACATTCTGTGTCTGTTGTTCGGGAGAAACCACTTTAAAGTAACCGTTGAGCGACTCTATAGTGGAGAGTCCATGGTAATTTCACGCGGTAGGTTTTTTCAGCTTGCTCCGTGAAATTCCCAAGCTTCTAAAGTAATCACCAGCTTCCGCAAAAAGCTCATCACGGCTGCTAGTAGGATTCCGTTAAATGAAGCCTCATTCGTGACGTCAGAGAAGTAGCCTCTGGAATCCTGTGTGTAATTTGGATCCTAATGGAAAACATGCAGTTACTCCTACAGAACCTGTCGTGTAATTTACTGACAGTTGCCGCGCAAAAGAACGGAGCTGTAAATTATTTTAAGACTCATTTGGTGATGAAGTTGGTAGCAATGCCATTTAGTTTTGTAAATGTGTCCACCTATTTCGCTAAACTTTTCTTCTGCCCCAATGACATTTATAATTCTACTGTCTGGCTATTACTATAAAACTGTTAGTGTGCTCATATATCATGAACTGTTTCGTCCTGTGATACAACTTAGAAAGAAGACTCAACTATATGCGTGTATACTGTCTGTAAAATTTCCTGCAGCTACAATACGTAGTGTAGAAATTAAAAATTGTAACGTCATAGGTCCTAGGATTTTTATCTGTCACTTTCTACTTCTTTCACCCCTGGCAGTATTGCTCATGTGAAAAATACCGAGTAGCATCGTGGTTCGGAACCCACGTTAAACTGTAGGTCCCCCTATAACTGGCTGGGTAAGTCAGTTCGAAGGTTGGAGGAAGGCAACGGCATACCACCTCTAAACAGGACCATGCCCAGTAAAGCACTGTGGTGTTCAAACCAATCTTCGGCTTGTTGACTGCTTTACCTTTTACTAAATGCCGTAGTTTTGGTTCATGAACAGCGGAACGTTGCTGTTTATTGTGTTATTATCTCATGAACTACGTGTCGTGCTGTTAATTTCGAACCTATATTCAACTATATATGTGTATACTGTCTGTAAAATTTCCTGTCGCTACCATTTGTAGTGTTCAAATTATAAATTGTAACTACATACCAAGTGCCGTAGTTTTACTCCATAAACAGCGGAAAAGTAGTAAGCGAGAAACTTTTTTCCTTTCTTCACTTTACTATGGTTGCCAGCGAGAAAAAGTTTAATAAGGGTTTGAAATTATGTTTAAAGTTTGTTGCAAGTATTGTTATTTTCATACAGTGTATTTCGAAAGTGTCGCCGCATTATATGGCATTTTTTGCGATTTCTAATGGTTATGACGTAATATCTTTTGAACCATGTTCCGTATGTGTTTCTTGACCATGCAGCAATTGTTACCTCACGGTAAGGAATGTGTGTACCAAATTTGGTTGAAATCGGTCCAATGGTTTAGCAGAAAATGAGCAGCATTGACACAAAATGCAGCAGTTTTTCGCGCATCTAATTGTTTATGACGTGATATCTCGTGAACTATATATCGTATGTGATTCTTACTCTTACGGCGACCGTCCTCATGGATTGAAGCTTACGTATACAATATTTCATAAAGATTGGAACAAAACTGTAGATTTGTATGCATCACATACAAACATACGGACACTCTGCTTTATATATTAGACGTATTGAATAGAAATCTACAGTTTTGTTCCAATCTTTATGAACTTTTGTACACGTAATCTTCAATCCATAAGAACGGTCGCCGTAAGTGTCAGAATCCTGTACGGTACCTAGTCACGATATATGACATCATAAACAATGAGATACGCAAAAACTGCTGCATTTAGCGACAATGTGTTCATTTTCTCCTAAACACTGGGCCAATTTCAACCAAATTTAGTACATACATTCCTTAGCCGAGGTAACAATTGATGCAGGGATAAGAATCACATACGACTCATGGTTCAGAAGATATGTCGTCATAAACAATAGGAATTGCTAAAAACTGCCACATCACGCGGCGAGACTTTATAAATACGCTATATGATAATAAAATTACTTAGCTACTTGCAACAAACTTTCACCACAACTTCAAACCTTTATTAAACTTTTTCTCGCTGACAACCATAGCAAAAGGATGAAAGGAAAAAAGTGTCTCGCTTACTACTTTTCCGCTGTTTACGGAGTAAATCTACGGCATTCAGTATGATGCTACAACGTTTAATTTGTACACTACAAATTGTAGCCGAAGAAAGTTTTACAGACTGTATTCTCACATATAGTTGAGTGTACCTTGTAAATTGTATCACTGTACGACACGTAGTTCATGAGATATGAGCACATAAGCCATAACGGTCCGATGTTCATGCACTAAAACTACGGCATTCGGTATTACGTTACAATTTATAATTTCTACACTGGAATTTGTAGCCGCAGGAAAATTTACAGACAGTATACGCGCATATATTTGAGTGTACCTTATAAATTGTATCACAGTACGACACGTAGTTCATGAGATTTGAGCACATAAGCAGTAACGTTCATGAAAAACCGTCCCATCACGCACCAAGTTTTAATCTATTACTTCTTTACTACTAATTGTTTTCCCAAGAGATTTTACAGACATACAGCCCTTATACAAATGAATATGTATCTGAAAAATAGCAGGAATAAATATAAAAATACCCGGGCAACGCCGGGTTTTCAGCTAGTAATAAAATAAACTAGATATCGCATTATAACAGACACATTTCCCGTTGTAACACTTGTAAACTGGGAGATACCAATGATACCAAACAAGAGACCAACCGTATTTCTCTACATATCCATACATATAAAATTCTGCTTATAAAGACTTCCTTTACATTCTCTACTAGGGAGGTTTTTCAGTACAGCTTTATTTTATTTTTTCGAAGTAATTTCCGTCACATTGAATACTCCTCTCCATCCTAGGATACCAATCTCTAAAACAGTTCTCCAAAGTTTCTGTAGGGAGTGAGAGATACTCCGTGTCCTAAGCCCTCAGCCGACTATATTATAACGCCATACTGCTTCCCAAAGCCTTTCACTATAACAATTGGAAGTAGGGAGCAGTGGGAGAAAATATTTCGACACCGTAAGGGATATTGCCTGGTTCACTGACGGGTCAAAATCTGACCAAGGTGTTGGGGCCGGGATATATGGGGTGCAGCCAAGACAGGAGGGCGTCATCCCTCCAGGGAAACTGGCCTCAGTATTCCAGGTCGAAATCTCTGACATCAGGGCATGTGTGGAGGAGAATTTGCGTAGGTGCTACAAAGACCGTAGCATCTATATCTATTCAGACAGCCAGGCAGCCCTGAGATCACTGGCAGCTCCTGCAACAAGGTCTAAAATTGTTGCAGAATGTCACAGGGTTCTGGTGGAGCTAGGCGAAAGCAATTGAGTAAACCTATTGTGGGTCCCTGGCCACTCGGGGATCAGTGGCAACGAACATGCCGACAGATTAGCCAGGATGGGGGCAGAGACTCCATTTATTGGAGCGGAACCTGTCCTGACAATCACCAAGGCAATGATCAAGTTGGAGCTACGTAACTGGCTCAAAAGACAGCACGTAGAATATTGGACCAAAGTTTTAAAAGAAGCTCTGCAATCCTAGGCCTGAACAGGAGAGAGATTAGACTCATGGTTGGATTGCTGACAGGCCATGGGAATTTCAAAAAACACCTACATACAATGGGAATAACAGAAGAGGGCCATAAATGTAGGATCTGTGATGACGGTGATGAAACTTCATCACATCTAATCTTCGAATGCATTGCATTGGAGAGTAAAAGGCACAGAACATTTGGGACAACCAGACCCGAAGATCAAATGTTCAAATGTTTGTAGAGCTTATGGGACTTAACTACGGGGTCATCAGTCCCTAAACTTACAAACTACTTATGAACTAGCTAATACTAAGGACGGCACAAATATCCATGCCCGAAGGGGGATTCGAACCCCCGACCGTAGTGGCCGTGCTGACCGTGACTGCCGCGCCGCAGTCCCCTCGGCCACCGCGGCCGGTAGAAAATGTTCAAATGTTTGTTAAGCTTATGGGACTTAACTTCGGGGTCATCAGTCCCTAAACTTACAAACTACTTATGAACTACTTACGAACTAGGGCGGCACAAATATCCATGCCCGAAGGGGGATTCGAACCCCCGAACGTAGTGGCCGTGCTGACCGTGGCTGCCGCGCCGCAGTCACCTCAGTCACCTCGGCCACCGCGTCCGGCGCGGCCAGTAGACCCGAAGAAATTGTGTCTAATAAAGAACTGGTAAAGGGACTCCTTGCACTGTTCAAGGGCATTAGTTGGCTTTACTAGATATACAGGGAGCGATACCGCACAATAAACAGTCTGCACGGCCACTGCGGTCGGGGGTTCAAATCCCCCCTCGGGCATGGATGTTTGTGCCGTCTTTAGTATAAGGTAATTCATAAGTAGTTTGTAAGTTAAGGGACTGATGACCCCCAAGTTAAGTCCCTTAAGCTTAACAAACATTTGAACATTTACAAATTTTCATTTAAATATTTATTTCCATTGTAACTGTTCCATCAAAGAAGATAATTTATTTCTCTGCTTGTAACATCTCTTCTGTGGTTGACAACGCATGTTCTTTGACTAAACTTCAGTAAATGTCTGATGATGGCCTAAGAATCCGAAAATCGATTCGGAAAATAAACAAACCTGTAGAACAAACACAAAATTGTGTATTTTACTTTTCATTAAAAAACCCATTTGCAACTGTTGACTGATAATCAGACAATAAATCATTTCAAACAACAGTTTGGTTCACTCCGAGACATCTGGATATTTCGCTTGATGAGAAACACTCCTAACACAAAGTAACAATGCGGATAAGAACTTCGGAATTGATCTTCTAGGCGTGGCACAACTACAGTCAACAGGAGCAGTGCCGTTTCACCCTCTCCCTCCATCCAACACCACCTAGAAGACAAGGCCTTACAACAGGCCGTGGCTACGTCACACTTAGAGGCCCCGGCCGCCATCTGACTGGCCGGCCGCTGCGCGGCGGTGGGCGTGCCCCAGCCAACAGCCAGTGAGGTGGCGGCCGCGGCCTCTAAGTGTGACGTAGCCACGGCCTGTTGTAAGGCCTTGTCTTCTAGGTGGTGTTGCTCCAAATGGCACTGCCTGAGGATGGTTGTTTACATCTTTGAGCGGGTAGAGTGACATCAAAATGTTCAAATGTTTGTAAATCTATCGGACCAAACTGCGTGGTCATCAGTCTGTAGCTTACAAACAACTTAAACCTAGGTAAACTAATCTAAGGACAAACACACACACCCATGCCCCAGGGAGGACTCGAACCTCCACGGCGAGCAACCGCGCGCTCCGCAGCGAGACGCTTTAGACCGCTCGGCTACTCCAGCGCGGTTAGAGAGACATCTTTGGACAAACTAAGGAACTCTGTTCTTGATGCAATACACACATTCAACTTCAGTATAAAGGAGACCTTGGAACAGCAACACTTGTGTTGCATTAAAAAAAAACCATTGGGAACCACTTTGGTATCGTATTCATATGGAAGGCTGCCGATGACCGCTTGTTGATTTGGCGCTTCTCCCGTGCATTCCTGTTAGGTTCGGTTGTCGCCGCTGGCATGTTTACAAGGAACGCTCCAGCCAATCGCGGGCCGCCTTATGCATTATGCCGCAGCTGGAGGAGGCGCCTGCGTTCCGGAAGGTTTTATCCGTATGCGACGGCCGAGTTCAAGTCCGACATTGGCAGTGACGTGCGCGGAAAGTCACGGCTGCTGGCGCCAGTAAACAAGGCGCTCGCGCTTGCGCCAGTGAACAGGAAAATTACCAACAGGCATCCCAGTTTCCGGTAGACGGAACACGGGGCATGAAAAGAATTCGCTTCGTCGTTTTGGGGCAGGCGTTATTAGTTCTTTTTTGCTCGACTCTGGAACGCGTACAAGGTTTCTAGACGTGGAAGTGGTCACCTCGTTTCGCTTTCAAGATGTTGAGCCGAAACCCAACCACGCAAGACATTAACACTCACATGTTCCAGGCGTACTCTCGAGAACTGCTGTCTTGCATAGTGAAACGGTTGTATCAATATTTAAAGTTAATTTGAAAGAATGTGTGTTTGCTCACGGACATAGCACTGAGTAGAGATGCGTGACTGTTATATTTGCATGCAGGACAATTATAAAATGAGTAATTGAATATCTTAGATGTTTAAGGGCAAGTGCCAGATGGAATGCGACACAGCACTTGGGTAACGTGACAGACAATTGTTGTATATCGGGAACTAGCTGAAAACCCGGCGTTGCCCGGGTATTTTTTATTTATTCCTGCCATTTTTCAGATACATACTCAATTGTATAAGGGCTGTATGTCTGTAAAATCTCTTGGGAATACAATTAGTAGTAAAGAAGTAATAGATTAAAAGTTGATGCGTGATGGGGCGGTTTTTCATGAACGTTACTGCTTATGTGCTCATATCTCATGAACTACGTGTCGTACTGTGACACAATTTACAAGGTACACTCAAATATATACGCGTATACTGTCTGTAAAATTTCCTGCGGCTACAATTTCCAGTGTAGAAATTATAAATTGTAAGGTAATACCGAATGCCGTAGTTTTAGTGCATGAACTTCGGACCGTTACTGCTTATGTGTTCATATCTCATGAACTAAGTGTCGTACTGTGATACAATTTATAAGGTACATGTAATAATCCCCATTCCAAAGAAATCAGGCGCAGACAGGTGTGAAAATTACAGAACCATCAGTTTGATAAGTCATGGATGCAAAATTTTAACACGAATTATCTACAGGAGAATGGAAAAGCTGGTAGAAGCTGACCTTGGGGAAGATCAGTTTGGATTCAGGAGGAACGTAGGAACCCGGGAGGCAATACTCACTTTACGTCTTATCTTAGAACATAGATTAAGGAAAGGTAAACCTACATTTTTAGCTTTTGTAGATTTGGAGAGAGCATTTGACAATGTTGACTAGAATACACTCTTTCAAATTCTGAAGTCAGCAGGGGTAAAATATAGGGAAAGGAGAGTTATTTACAACTTGTACAAAAGCCAGACCGCAGTTATTAGACTCGAAGGGCATGAAAGGGAAGCATCAGTTGGGAAGGGAGTAAGACAGGGTTGTAGCCTTTCTCCGATGTTATTCAATTTGTACATCGAGCAAGCGGTGAAGGAAAGCAAGGAAAAATTTGGAATAGGGATTAAAGTTCAGGGGGAAGAAATAAAAACATTGCGTTTTGCTGATGACATTGTAATTCTATCAGAGACAGCAAAGGACCTGGAAGAGCAGTTGAATGGAATGGGCAGTGTGTTGAAGAGAGCGTATAAAATGAACATTAACAAGAGCAAAACAAAAGTAATGGAATGCGGTCTTAGAAAATCAGGCGATGCTGAAGGAATTAGATTAGGTAACGAAACAATGAAGGTGGTAGATGAGTTTTGTTACTTGGGGAGTAAAATAACATGCGATGGTCGTAGTACAGAGGATACAAAATGCAGAATGGCAATGGGAAGAAAAACATTTTTGAAAAAGAGAAATTTGCTAACATCGAACATTAATTTAAGTGTAAGGAAGTCTTTTCTGAAGGCATTTGTGTGGAGTGTTGCCTTGTATGGGAGTGAAACATGGACGATAAGCAGTGTGGACAGGAAGAGAATAGAGGCTTTTGAAATGTGGTGCTACAGAAGAATGCTGAAGATTATGTGGGTAAATCGCATGACTAATGAGGAGGTACTGAACAGAATTGGTGAGAAAAGGAATTTTTGGCATACCCTGACTAAAAGAAGGGATCGCTTGGTAGGACACATTCTTAGACATCGGGGAATCGTAAATTTAGCATTGGAGGGAAATGTGTGGGGTAAAAATCGCAGAGGGAGACCAAGATACGCGTATAGTAAGCAGATTCAAATAGATGTGGGTTGCCGTTCTTATGAGGAGATGAAAAGGCTTGCTCAGGATAGAGTAGGGTGGAGAGCTGCATCAAACTAGTCTCCGGACTGAAGACCATAACAACAATACTCAACTATATGTGAGAATACAGTTTGTAAAATTTCCTTCGGCTACAATTTGTAGTATACAAATTAAAAATTGTAGCATCATACTGACTGCCGTAGATTTACTCCATAAACAGCGGAAAAGTAGTAAGCGAGAAACTTTTCTCGTTTCATCCTTTTGCTATGGTTGTCAGCGAGAGGCCAAGCCTTCTGGTGCCTAGCTGAGAGCGCACCGCTGCTCGCCGTCGGAGGTTCGAGTCCTCCCTCTGGCATGCATGTATTTGTTGTCCTTAGCATAAGTTAGAGTAAGTAGTTTGTAAGCCTAGGGACTGATGACCAGAGTAGTTAAATCCCACAGATTTACAAATATTTGAATTTTACCTTTCTTAGCTACGTAATCTTATATTGATAACTATTCTATTTGTTCGTCTATTGCAACTGAAATAAACCAAATATTTTCTTTGTCATACGCAGTTCACCTTTATTGTATACAAGGCACATCAGTTTCAATGTTTGTAGATATTGGTCTGCATGTGTGCTACTGGTACTGGATTTCCTTTGTTCTAACAGCGAGCTTTTCCAGCCCAACACTTTTTGTTGGAAATGTTGCTCAAACACGCAAACCTCGATAGTGGAACAGTTTACAAAGAACAGATATCACATAACTTAATAGCAGTTATAGTAATCATCAAACAAAGCTCTGTTAAACACATCCGCAAGGAAATTTCTTTTCAACAAATGAGAAACGTTTGTTTCAAACCTGTGAAATACCACTTACTATATCTCTGAGCATCGATTTTTTTATTAATAATGGGAAATAATGACAAATGTGGTCGAACTTGCCATTTATTTTATAAAAAAATCCTAGAGAAATCAAATCATTTTTACAGTTATCCTTCTAAAGGAAAACAGAACTGGTCATCTGTATCTTTTCCAAACTGGTTAAGAGACTCAAAAATGCAAAGAACCTAACAAATAAGAATAATCGTAACATACCTTTGTTGTTAAATAGTATAGTTGTTCTATTAAAAATATTCAACAGTTCCATCCAACATAAAAAAAAATTAAAGTTTGTATCCAAATCTTCAGCCGTGGTGGAGTAGCCGAGTGCTGCAAGGCTCCTAGCTTCGGAGCGCGACGCTGCTCTCCGTTGGAGATTCCAGTCCTCCCTCGGTTGTATTTGTTGTCGTTAGTATAAGTTAGTTTAAGTAGTTGGTAAGCCTACAGACTAACAACCAAAGTAGTTAATGTGGTGTCGCACAAGTCTGAAGTGCGCGCCACCTACTTTCGCCGCGCGCCGCCATGCACGCACGGCGCGGCGTTCTTACGACGTCAGCCACGAGCGCCCTCTGCTGCTACCCCGCTCGTGGCCACGACTGAACTGCATCGGTCACTTGGGATTAGGACAGGCACTAGGACACATCAGTAGGCAGGCCTCTATCTAGTTTAACTATGTACCAGCATTCCACTAGTCTGCTGCCCTCCAAGTTAAGTAATGTATTATTTCTACGAAATATACAACTTGTTCCAATCTAGCTTAGTGTTTCTAGTTTCTGCTGTCCCATTGGCTGTCCCACCTAGACTCTGTACCTGCACACGCGTGCATCCCATTTCCCTTTGTCGGTCTCTCTCTACTCGGCCACCGACACCAAAGACAACCGGCGGAAACGAGACACAAAAGTTAAGTCCATAGATTTATGAACATTTGAACATTTCGAAATCATATTTTTCCTGTTGAAGGTAAATTACGTTTCCATTCCTAACCAGGTAGCAAACACACCATGTCTTAAAACAAGCCCATACTCAAGGGAGGCTACCCATTAAATACTCCGTGGCGCAATAGTCTCCTTTGCCACTTCATCGCCACCAACTATAGTTTACAATCTTCTCCAAAGCTAACAAAACACATTCATTGCCAACATAACGCTGTTGTGACCAACATAGGAACTGACAAACAAAACAAGATACAGTCATCGAAATAGGGCCTAATGTCATACAAATTGCAAAGTTGTTACCCTTCAACAGGAAAGCAGTACATTGGTTGCGATTATAGTGTGCCTATTGGAAACCTGCTAAAGGATTATTCTACGAAACCTATTCAAGATTACTACGATAAGCCGACTCGTTACTCGCAATCAGAACATGCCTGTACAAAGTAAACACCGCTAAATTGCAGGCTTGAACGACATAAATTCAGGTGAAGCCATGCCTGCAAGGTGAGCTGTTATGCTCAACCAGACTGGTGTCTTTGCGGCCGGCCGCAGTGGCCGAGCGTCAGCTCGGTCTCATGTATATATTTGCTGTCTGCTATAGAAATTGCGAGCTACATAGAAAAAAGCTGTAGTGTTTGATTACAGACAAAAACTGAGGCCGGCCGAAGGGACTGAGGCGCTACAGTCACGGTCTGCACGGCCACTACGGTCGGGGGGCCGGCCGCGGTGGCCGAGGGGACTGAGGCGCTTCAGTCACGGTCTGCACGGCCACTACGGTCGGGGGTTCGAATCCCCCCTCGGGCGTGGATATTTGTGCCGTCCTAGTTCGTAAGTAGTTCATAAGTAGTTTGTAAGTTTAGGGACTGATGACCCCGTAGTTAAGTCCCATAAGCTTTACAAACCTTTGAACGGTCGGGGGTTCGAATTCCCCCTCGGGCGTGAATATTTGTGCCGTCTTTAGTGTTAGCTAGTTCATAAGTAGTTTGTAAGTTTAGAGACTGATGACCCCATAGTTAAGTCCCATAAGCTCTACAAACATTTCAACATTTGAGCATCTGGCGTTCCACAGGGAAGCGTTATAGGTCCCCTACTCTTCCTCGTGTTTATAAACGATTTAGGAGACAATCTGAATAGTTCCCTTAGACTGATCGCGGATGATGCTGTCGTTTATCAGTTAGTGAAGTCAACAGAGGATCAAAAGCAACTGCAAAGCGATTTAGACAAAATTTCTACCTAGTGCGAAAATTGGCAGTTGACACTAAATAAAGAAAAGTGTGAAGTAATACACATGACCACTAAAAGAAATCCGCTGAACTTCAATTACGCGATAAATCAGTCAAACCTTAAGGTTGTAGATTCTACCAAATACCTAGGAGTTACAATTACGAACAACTTCGACTGTAGAGAACACACAGAAAATATTGTGGGTAAGGCGAACCGAAGGTTACGTTTCATTGGCAGAACGCTTCGAAGATGCACCAGCTCCACCAAAGAGACTGCCTACATCACACTTGTGCGTCCTCTCCTAGAGTACTGTTGCCCCTTGTGGGACCCTCACCAGGTGGGACTGACGGAAGATATTGAGAAGGTTCAGAGAAGGGCAGCTCGTTTTGTTTTATCGCGTTACGGGGGGAAAGCGTCACGGAAATGTTGCACGAATTTGGGGTGGAAATCATTACTAGAAAGACGTTATTCATTGCGGCGTGATCTGTTTGCGAAGTTTCAATCACCGACTTTTACTTCTGAATGTGAAAATATTTTGCTAGCACCCACCTAGTTAGGGAGACATGACCATCCCAATAAAATAATAGAAATCAGATCGAAAACGGAACGATTTAGGTGTTCGTTCTTCCCGCGCGCTATTAGAGAATGGAACGGTAGAGAAAAGTTATGAAAGTGGTTAATAAACCCTCTGCCAGGCACTTGAATGTGATTTGCAGAGTATCTATGTAGATGTAGATGTAGATCTTTGCGATGCCACCAGTTCCTCGATGATGCCAAATTTCTGCAACTTAATTACCAAGAGAAAACCCTAAAATTTCGATTAAACAATCATTTGCACAACTGTCATTGCTCTAACTTCAACTAAATACCTAGGAAGTACAACAGCAAACTCCTACAACCTCTGATAATAAAGTTCGCTGAATGAATTAAGAACTGTCGATCGGGCAACACAGGGAATCACACAACCGGCGTAGCGGCCGGTCTGGACAACCTGTTCCCAGTGTAGTGTTGAGCATCGTCTGTATTCCATGTTAGATCTTTTGGACTAAGTGGTTGTTTAATGCATTGGTTCGGAACTGAGAACAGGAAAACGAACAAGCAATGGATCAAGTTAAACTTTAAGCTTGGCAGGAAATGCATGCGATGCTGGTACGTCTTTTTTGGGGATGCAGAACTGTCCATGACGTGTGTGCAGGAGTGGTACCTTCAAAAAAAAAAAAATAAAAATAAAAATAAATAAATAAATAAATATATATATATATATATATATATATATATATATATATATATATATATATATATATAAAATACTCTTATCAAGTAGTCAGTAGCACACAATAATAATGTAATTTAATTTTATGATTACATTGCTTTACTAAACTGTATTATGCTCCATAATACACTGTTGTTATGGTCTTCAGTCCGGAGACTGGTTTGATGCAGCTCTCCACCCTACTCTATCCTGAGCAAGCCTTTTCATCTCCTCGTAAGAGCAGCAACCCACATCCACTTGAATCTGCTTACTATACGCGTCTCTTGGTCTCCCTCTGCGATTTTTACCCCACACACTTCCCTCCAATGCTAAATTTACGATTCCCCGATGTCTAAGAATGTGTCCTACCAAGCGATCCCTTCTTTTAGTCAGGGTATGCCAAAAATTCCTTCGCTCACCAATTCTGTTCAGTACCTCTTCATTAGTTATGTGATCTACCCACCTAATCTTCAGCATTCTTCTATAGCACCACATTTCAAAAGCCTCTATTCTCTTCCTGTCAGCACTGCTTATCGTCCATATTTCACTCCCATACAAGGCAACACTCCACACAAATGCCTTCAGAAAAGACTTCCTTACCCTTAAATTAATATTCGATGTTAGCAAATTTCTCTTTTTCAAAAATGCTTTTCTTCCCATTGCCATTCTGCACTTTGTATCCTCTGTACTGCGGCCATCACATGTTATTTTACTACCCAAGTAACAAAACTCATCTACCACCTTCATTGTTTCGTTACCTAATCTAATTCCTTCAGCATCGCCTGATTTTATAAGACCGCATTCCATTATTTTTGTTTTGCTCTTGTTAATGTTCATTTTATATGCTCTCTTCAACACGCTTTCCATTCCATTCAACTGCTCTTCCAGGTCCTTCGCTGTCTCTGACAGAATTACAATGTCATCAGCAAAACGCAATGTTTTTATTTCTTCCCCCTGAACTTTAAATTGCTACACCACGAAGATGACGTGCTACAGACGCGAAATTTAACCGACAGGAAAAAGGTGCTATAATATGCAAATGTTTGCTATTCAGAGCATTCACACAAGGTTAGCGCCGGTGGCAACACCTACAACGTGCTGACATGAGAAAAGTTTCAAACCGATTTCTCATACACAAACAGCAGTTGACCGGCGTTGCCTGGTGAAACGTTTTTGTGATGGCTCGTGTGAGGAGGAGAAATGCGTACCGTCACGTTTCCGACTTTGATAAAGGTCGGATTGTGGCCTATCGCGATTGCGTTTTATCGTATCGCGACATTGATGCATTGGTCGCAATCCAATGACTGTTAACAGAATATGGAATCGGTGGGTTCAGGAGGGCAATACGGAACGCAGTGCTAGATCCCAAAGGTCTCGTATCACTAGCAGTCGAGATGACAGGCATCTTATCCGCATGGCTGTAACGGATCGTGCAGCCACGTCTCGATCCCTGCGTCAACAGATGGGGACGTTTGCAAGACAACTATCTGCACAAACAGTTCGACGACGTTTGCAGCAGCGTGGACTGCCAGCTCGGAGACCATGGCTTCGGTTACCTTTGACACAGATCATTGACAGGAGCGCCTGCGATGGTGTACGCAACGACGAAGTTGTTGCACGAATGGCAAAACGTCATTTTTTCGTATGAATCCAGGTTCTGTTTTCAGCATCATGATGGTCGCATGCGTGTTTGGCAACATCACGGTGAAGGCACAATGGAAGCGTATATTCGTCATCGCCATACTGGCGTATCACCCAGCGTGATGGTATGGGGTGCCTTTGGTTACACGTCTCGGTCACTTCTTGTTCGCATCGGCGGGACTTTGAACAGTGGCCGTTACATTTCAGATGTGTTACGACCTGTGGCTCTACCCTTCATTCGATCCCTGCGAAACCCTACATTTCAGCAGAATAATGCACGACCGCATGTTGCAGGTCCTGTACGGACCTTTCTGGATACGGAAAATGTTCGACTACTGCTCTGGACAGAACATTCTCCAGATCTCTCACCAACTGAAATCGTCTGGTCGATTGTGGTCGAACAACTGACGTGTCACAATACGCCAGTTACTACTCTTGGCGAACTGTGGCGTCGTGTTGAAGCTGCATGGGCATCTGTACCTGTACACGCCATCCAAGCTCTGTTTGACTCAATGCCCAGACGTGTCAAAGCCGTTGTTACGGCCAGAGGTGGTTCTTCTGGGTATTGATTTCTCAGGATCTATGCACCCAAATTGCGTGAAAATGTAATCACATGTCCGTTCTAGTATAATACATTTGTCCAATGAATACCCGTTTATCATCTGCATTTCTTCTTGGTGTAGCAATTTTAATGGTCAGTAGTGTATTAATAGCTTTTACCCAAAAAACGTTTGCTTCAAACATGGCAGATGTACAGCCACGGTATGAAATTTTAACTCTTTGATTGAATCCAATTGATGTAATTATTATCGTGGTTAAGTTTGTCGAGCTGACACTAAAACTATTATTTTCATATGTTTGCCGCGTTGATGCTAAAAGTCAGTTTCGTACATTACTTCAGAGCTTCTCATTATGTATTAGCGATAAAAGCGAAATGATACGAGTGTTGTGATTTAATATTAGCCTCTTCGACCGTTTAACGTCTTTCATTCTTGAAATCATTCTTAAGCTGGTGTAATAATCATCGTTGATAAGTTTAGTTGGCACTACAAATTAGTATTGTGCATTTATTAAGAAGTTACTATCGTGTTTTTTCTTCACCCCTTGAAGGATAAATTGCGTCCGTCGTCGTCTAGCTGCAACCGTAGATGCTAAAACTCAGGAAGTAAATGACGATGAGTTAGGAGACACGATACTGTGAGAAGAATTTGACAGAGCGCTGAAAGATTTGAGCTGAAACAAGGCCCCTGGAGTAGATGATATTCCCCCTAATTGCTGATATCGTTGGTAGAGCAAGTCATGACGAAACGGTTACACCTTGTGTGCAAGTTGTATGAGACAGGCGGGATACGATTAGATTTCATAAAACTATGTGAAAATCCCAATTCCAAAGAAAACGATACAGACAAGTGAGGAAATTATAGAACCATCAGTTTAATAAGACATACTAAGAAGAATTATTTACAGATTAATGGAAAAACCTGTAGAATCCGAACATGGGGGGAGACGTTTGGATTTAGCAGATATATAGGAACTCTTACGAGTTAGAAGATAGGCTAAACTGTTAAAGGAAAGTATTATTACGATTACAGCATTTGTAGATTTAAAAAGCTTTGGACAGTGTTGACTGGAATACACTCTTACAAATGCTCAGAGTAGAAGGAGTAAACTACAGGGAGTGAAAAATTATAATGAACTTCTACAAAAAAAGAGACAGCAGTTATAAGAGACGAAGACGCGGCGGAGTGACCGAGCGCATTGAGGCTCTATGCTGCAATGCGCGAGGCCGTTCCCCGTCGGGGGTCTAATCCCTCCTCGGGCATGGATGTTTGTGCCGTCTTTAGAATAAGCTAGTTTATAAGTAGTTGGTAAGTTTGGGAACCTATGACCCCGCAGTTAAGTCCTATAAGCTTTACAAACATTTGATTTTTAAGAGTTGAAGGGCATGTATCGGGCTCAGTGGTTAGGGAGAGTAAGGGTTGTACATTGAACAAACTGCAAAGGAAAGTTAGGAGCAATGAGGAGAAGGAATTATAGTTCAGGTGGAAGAAATAGAAAAAAAGCTGTAGTTTGCCGATGGCATTGTAATTTTATCGGAGACAACAAAGCCGGCCGCGGTGGCCGAGGGGACTGAGGGGCTTCAGTCACGATCTGCACGCCCACTACGGTCGGGGGTTCGAATCCCCCCTGGGGCATGGATATTTGTGCCGTCCTTAGTTGTAGGTAGTTCATAAGTAGTTTGTAAGTTTAGGGACTGATGACCCCGTAGTTAAGTCCCTTAAGCTTAACAAACAAGTGTATAATGGAATGTAGTCTAAAAAAATAAATAAATCTGACGATGCTGAAGGAATTAGTTTAGGCAACTAGCAATAAAAGCAGTAGATGTGTTTTACTTTTTGGTAGCAAAACCCCTTCTAATGACCGAAATAAAGATGATATTAAATGACGAATGGCTGTGGGATAATACAAATTTCTAATTAAAAAAAAAAAAAAAAAAAAAAAAAAAAAAAAAAAAAAAAAAAAAAAAAAAAAAAAAAAAAACCCTCCTTTCAGAAAGCATTTCTCTGGAGTGTAGCATTGTACGGAGATGAAACGTGAACAGTAAGAAGATATTACAAAAAAATTAAAGAATCTTTTGAAGTACGATTCTACAGACGAATGCTGAGATGGGTAGATCGCGTAATTAATGAGGAGGTACTGAACAGAATTGGGGAGAAAAGAAATTTCTGTCATATCTTTACTAAAAGAAGAAACCTTTTGCCGAGAAACGTCCTGAGACCGAGAGACGAATACAGTAAGCATTTTCAAAAGCATATAGGTTGCCGTTCTTAATGAGAGATAAGAGGCTTGCACAGGATAGGGTACCATGGAGAGCTGCATGGAAACATTCTTTGTACTGAAGACTGCAACAAGCAACCTTAGAGCCCTATCTACATGGAAAGTGAGAGCTTACGAGATTACCCATGATGTACCGGTTACGTCGTCCGCGTACAATGTAGACGCGACCACTTGCACAAGATGCACACATACGATCGCTAGTAGACGGAATAGGATGGATCCTATTCTCACGAGTATGGAAGTGGTTCGCGCATGCGCAGACGACCGAATGGGGAACAGCTGTCAAACTAAGCCAAGTCGGGACTTTGTTTGAGAATGTGTACTTGTCTCCTGTTCACAGGAACGTAGTTTTTCGATTCAGTCATAAGTATTTTAGGAGGTGATACTATAGAGCAATTGCATTAATAATTTAATATAACATGTGTATAATTTTTATTGAATACAGAGATATATCTGTTAATATGAAATCCAAACAAACGTAGGGCAAATGTAAATCAAGAAATTTTCACTGCCGGCCGCGGTGGCCGAGGAGACTGAGGCGCTCCAGTCACGGTCTGCACGGCCACTACGGTCGGGGGCTCGAATCCCCCCTCGGGCATGGATATTTGTGCCGTCCTAGTTCGTAAGTAGTTCATAAGTAGTTTGTAAGTTTAGGGACTGATGACCCCGTAGTTAAGTCCCATAAGCTTAACAAACATTTGAACATTTTTTTTTTTTTAAATTTTCACTGCTTTATCCGTCGGTTGTTGGTAGTACATCACACTTACTTAAAAGTAGAATTGTGTGTATCTTCTCCACATTCATTTCCACTTAGTTACCCAGTTTTCGGCTTACTATTTTTACATATTTAGCGTTTAAACTACGTCGAAAACCGGTTATTCAAATAAAAGTCAATATGGTGATCCACCAAGAACCGACGAAAGAATCAGTAAAAATATCCAAATCAGTTTATTGTACATATCAAGAACTGTAAGTTATCTCTATACCCAATAAAAATTAGACACACGTTATATGAAATATGAACTGCATCTTCTAAAATATTTGCTATTTTTCCCGAAACATGCTGTAGTTAACAGATGAAATATTTGTTTTTGGTGAGCATTACTAGAAGCTTTATCAAAGTGAAAGGTAGAATGTATAGACACCTGAGCTTGTTCATCATATACATAGGCGCCTCAAACCGCAGGGCCTGGAAGTATGTAATAGCATTTTATAATGAGGACGTTCACACACGTGAGCGACGTAGTTACGCATGAACTGCACGAAAACAATTAAATATAGTTTCACAGTTGAAGACTGAAACACAAATAAATGTTTTAATCATCACAATATATCATATAGTTTCGAAAAGTGATGTTAAGGCGGCGACTCATTTGCTGTAAGTTCACAACAAACGAAGTAGACGCGTGAAGCAGACGACTCAACAAATGCGTACCGTTTGATCCAAAGAGGTTAGTATTCTAACCTCCTTGGTTTGAACGCTTCTTTGTAGTTCGACGGTCTATCACAAGGGGCGCTGCAGCTGACAACGACTCCCATGTGTGTGTTGCACGTCTCGCATAGAAAGGGCTTAAATGTCCCACATAGTAAAACTTTTCCCCTACTACATAAAGTGTTACTGTTATATGCATCTGGAGTGTGGAGAGGGGGCTTGGCGGAAGGCTGGTTGGAGGGAGGGGGGGGAACGGAGGGGGGGGGGGCTGTCACAGAACTGGACCAATTGCAAATGACAGTGTCGCCAACTCGTCGAGCAAACACTTAGCAAGGACGGCGCCTAGTGTTCTGTGACGTAGCTGGAATATTCATGGAGTAATGCGTAGAGTTGTGAACATCGCAGTAAAATTTCCGTGGCCTTGTTTGGAAGTCAATGGCAACCTTGAATGTTGCATTAAGTCAGCGCTGTGTTACGTCTCCCGTGGAGTGTTGGGAAGGTGTTACGCAGTGTATTATGAAACTCCTCCAGGCAAGCTTAATGGGTTTCTGGAGAGGTCGACAGCCAATACTGTTGACATTCAGTTAAATTATCGCGTTTAGCGACGCCACTTCATTTCCACGCGTCTTTCCGATTTTCGTTTTCGGAACTGATATCTCTACACCGCCCCCCCCCCCCCACACTTACGTATGCCTTAATGATAAAATATTGGAGAAAAGTGATCATTATTTGTACGCAGATTAAGTCTTTGATTTACTGTAGCGAAGCGTAACTATCAAATCTATACCTGTTTCAAGATAACAGCTTTAAGCTGGTCTACTACGCTGAAGACCTAAACAAACTGGTATAGGTATATGTAAACATCTATTTCTACATAATTCGCTGTTCCGAAAGAACAATGATGCAACTGCAAAATTCAATAAATTAACATTATTGTATCATTCATCTCGGAAATAGGTAGCTCATACAGGAAACATCGTCAGAACTGTAGTTATGCAAAAAACCTCTAGCGATACTATATACGAGGCGCGTCCAGAAAGTAAGTTCCGTTTCAATTTATCTACGCTGCAGCGCTGCGATTGCAGTTCCACACATGCGCTGTAGACGATGTGTATGAAGGAGACGAACGTGCGCCATTTGGAGATCGCTGTCAGTTACGTACGCTTTGTTGTGCTTGTTTGAAATGTCGGCGCCGGCCGCGGTGGCTGAGGGGACTGAGGCGCTTCAGTCACGGTCTGCACGGCCACTACGGTCGGGGGTTCGAATCCCCCCTCGGGCATGGATATTTGTGCCGTCCTTAGTTGTAAGTAGTTCATAAGTAGTTTGTAAGTTTAGGGACTGATGACCCCGTAGTTAAGTCCCTTAAGCTTAACAAACATTTGAACATTTTTGAAATGTCTGCGTTGATTGAAAATCCCGCCGCCTGTGAAATCAGGTCGGTGATTCGGTTTCTGAATGCGAGGAAAGTGAAAGCAAGTGAAATTTATCGGCATTTGCCATATTTACGGACTACATGCGATGAGTGATTCGATGGTGAGAAGATGGGTACAACAGTTTAATGGCGGGCGTAGTGATGTGCACGATGAAGAACGAAGTGGGCGTCCACCTTTGGTTACAGAAGAACTGGTTCACGCGATTGATGACAAGATCCAGGAAAACCGTAGGTTTACAATTAGTGCTCTCGCTATGGACTTCCCCCAAATTTCACGATCACTGATGCATGAAATTGTTTCCAAACAACTGGCGGCAGATTTCTATGAAGGTATACAAAACATGGTGCCACGCTATGACAAATGCCTGGAATATTTCGGCAGTTATGTGGAAAAGTAGTTTAAGAGTTGTAGAATTTTGTTCAATAAAAACTTCTGATGTATCTGTGTACAATTTAATTTTATTACCAAACGGAACTTACTTTCTGGACGCGCCTCGTATAAGTACAGTTCTGACGATGTTCCACTGTAGGCGCTACATATTTTTGATATTTCTGATGTATAACTTCGATCTATTGAATTTTGCAGATGCGTCGTTCTTCCGGAAAGGCGATATATACTCCGCAATCAACCGCAAGGTGCGTGGCGGTGTTTGCATTGTACCACTACTAGGCATTTTCTTTCCTATTCCACTCCCAAATAGAACGAGGTAAAAATAATTGTCTATATGCCTCTGTTCGAGCCCTAATTTCTCTTGTCTTTGTGATCCTTACGCGAAATTTAAGTTGGCCGCTGTAAGATCGTTCTGCAGCCAGCTTTAAATTCTGGACCTCTAAATTTCCTGAGCAGAAATTCCCACATAGAACGTCATATTTCCTCCAGCGATTCCCATTCGATTTCGCGGAACATTTCTGTGACACTCGCTCATTTGTCGAACCTACCAGTAACGAACCTAGCTGCTCGCCTCTGAACTGCTTCCATGTCTTTCTTTAAACTGATCTGCTGCGGGTCCCAAACACTTGATCAATTCTCAAGACGTGGTCGGACAAGCGTTTTATACGCGCTCTCCTTTACAGGTGGATCGCATCTTCCCAAAATTCTCCCAATAAACCAAAGTCGGCTGTCCGCCTTACAACTGTCGTTACAAGTTCGTATTGCTCTGCAATGTTACGACTAGCTATTTGGACGACGCGACTGCATCAAGAAGCACTCTACTAATGCCGCATGCGAACATTATGGGATTGTTTTTCCTACTCATGTGCATCACTTTTCATTTTTCTACATGCCGCGGGGGATTATCCGTGCGCATTGGGGCGCCTCGCTGCGGTGCGCGCGGCCGTTCGCCGTCGGTAGTTCGAGTCCTCCCTCGGGCATTGGCGTTTGTGTTGTCCTTAGATTATTTTACCTTAGTTTAAGCAGTTTGTAAGCTACGGACTAATAACCCAGCAGGTGAATCCGATAGATTACAAACATTTGCTTTTTATCTACATTTAGAGCTAGCTGCCATTCTTCATACCAACTAGAAATTTTGTCTAACAAGGAAAGTAAATGGGCTCGAACAAAGATATCCGTATGAACGTTTGGTTACAGGATGTCTACGTACACCTCAATGTGCTGGTAGGTGTCGTTTTTCTGCAAAGCTCTGCAACCATGCTCTAGATAGCACTGTAGATGTAACTGTAGACGCCATACGTAATGCAGATATCTTAACTATAAATTATGTAATAATCATCGTACATGTTCTCTAGCGAATTGTCATCAAAAGCCGTGATGATAGTTGCAACTTTAACCTTCTTCCCGAAAGACTGTTGGTATTCACTGCCACTGCTTCCATCGCCTCTTCCCGCACTTACTGTAGCACTACCGCTTGCAATGAGTTGTTCCTCATTATCATCCCTATTATCATTATTATGAGTTTGTAATGACAGTATCTAACTTATGCTCTTATTTCTGTACCACAACAGATACGAGAAAGCATGCAAATGATTCATCTTCTACACTAATACCATCTTCACGAAGAAGGGTTCTTCGTAACTTCATCTCAACTAATCGCAATACATTAGCAGGATTCATTAGCAATCGCCGCCCTATCTGACGCTTCACCTCACAAATACCATCACAAAACGCAACTTCTGAGGCACACTGCACCGTCCCTACTGGCGAACCGACAGGTCAAAGTGCAATGCGGCATGGCACACGCAGAGGCCTCTAACGGACGACTGCAGTTTTGCAGATGTGGGACTATCACTTGTGCAATAAGGGATCTTTACATTATCTCTCATACGATTTTGGTGTATATGTGTTTTTTCGATCTCAAGTACTTTCCTTGTAAGTCATCGTGTATCGCAAAACAGTCTATTAACGAAGACAGCCTCCCATACATCACAACATCATCAGGAAACTGCCACAAATTACAAGTTACTCTGTTCATTAGATCATTTATATAGGTAGAAAATAATAGCGGTCCTATCACACTTCCCTCGGGCACGCCTGACGGAAAACTCGCCTCTGATGAGCACTCGCCGTAGAGAACGACGTACTGCGTTCTGTTACTTAGAAAGTCTTCCAGGCAGTCACAAAAATAAATAAATAAATAAAAATAAACAGGGTCAAATATTTGTTAAGCTTAAGGGACTTGACTGCGGGGTCATCAGTCCCTAAACTTACAAACTACTTATAAACTTATACTAAAGACGACAAAAACATCCATCCCCGTGGAGGGATTCGAACCCCCGACGGGGAACGACCTCGCGCATCGAAGCGTAGCGCCTCAATGCGCTCGGCCGCTCCGCCGCGGCAGCCAGTCACAAATCTGTGAGCCTATTCCATAAGCTCATATCTTCGTTAGCAGTCTGCAGTGTGGCTCCGCGTCAAACGTCTTTTTGAAGTCGAGAAAAACACAATCTGCCTGTTGTCCTTCATCCATTGCTCGCAAGATGTCATCTGAGAAAAGGGCAAGCTGAGTTTCACACGAACGATGTTTCCTAAACCCGTGCTGATTCATAGAAAAGGATGAAATTTACTATATTTGAGCTGAGAATATGCTCCAAAATTCTACAGGAAACTGATGTCAACGATATTCACCTGTTATTATGTGGGTCAGTTCTCTTTCCTTTCTTATAAATGGGAGTCATCTGCGCTTTTTCCAATCACTAGGAACTTTGCGCTGCATTAAAGATTCGCGATAAATGCAAGCTAAGTAAAGGGCCAATGCTGCAGAACACTCTTTGTAAAATCGAACTGGTGTAAAGGTGTGTCAACACTCAGAAAACCCAGCTGCGGTTGGCAACGCGTATATGTGGTAACAGGTGTCTGTCGCAAGCATTACATTGGTTAGTGCTGCTACAATGGCAGGTCATCACATTTTAAGTGACTTTGAATGTGGTGTAATATTGACGCAAGAGATATGGGACACACCAAGGTAGCGCGTGGGGTGATTCTCCCGTAGCACCATATCACGAGTGCATCGTCAATATCTCCGACATCGCTTCGGCCGGAAAGAGATCCTGCAAAAACAGAACCAACGACGACTCAGTAGATTCGTTCAACCTGTCAGAAGTGCAACCCTTCCGCAAATTGCCGCCGCGGTGGAGTAACCGAGCGGTTTAAAGCGACTCGCTGCGGAGTGCGCGGTTGCTCGCCGTGGAGGTTCGAGTCCTTCCTGGGGCATGGGTGTGTGTGTGTTGTCCTTAGGTTAGTTTACCTAGGTTTAAGTAGTTTGTAAGCTACGGACTGATGACCACGCAGTTTGGCCGGTAGAGTTACAAACATTTGAACATTTTTTCGCAAATTACCGCAGATTATAGTGCTGGGTCATCAACAAGTGTCAGCTTGCGAACCATTCAAAGATATATCATCGATATTAACCCGCAGTCAACACGGATTCAGAAAGTATCGTTCTTGTTAAACACAGCTACTAGCTCTTTACTCACATTATGGGATGAGTGCTATCGACAAGGGATGTTAGATAGATTCCGTATTTCTAGATTTCCGGAAGGCTTTCGACACTGTACCTCACAAGCGTCTTCTAATCAAACTGCTTAGTGGAATATCGCCACAGTTGTGCGATTGGATTCGTGATTTGCGGACGTTATGGAGTGGAACATATCTGGTATTCCCCGGGAAGGACTCCTACTGTTCCTAAGTGTCAGAAAATCAGGAGGTGCTGATTAGATTACGTCATGAGACGAGATTATTTGGGTAGTAAGATAACTTCACTTCCGAAGATAGGTTTGAACACCACGGAGCTTTACTAGGCACGGTCCTGTTTGGAGGTGGTATACCGTTGCCTTCCTCCGACCTTAGAACCCAGCCAGTTATAGGGGGACCTACAGTTTAACGTGGGTTCCGAACCACGGTGCTACTCGGTATTTTTCACATGAGCAATACTGTCAGAGGTGAAAGAAGTGGAAAGTGACAGATAAAAATCCTAGTACCTGGCGGTATCGAACCCGGGACCTTTGGATTTGTAGTCTGGCACTCTACCACTGTGCAACCGAGGATGATAGCCGAAGTGAAGAACATGTAAAATGCAGAATGGCTGTGGGAAGAAAAGCATATCTGTAAAAGCGAAATTTGTTAACAGCCAATATTAGTTTAAATGTTATGAAGTCCTTTCTGAAAGAATTTACTTGGAGTGTAGCATTCTATTGGAGTGAAACTTGGACGATAAGAAGTACAGACAAAAAAGTGATAGAAGCTTTCGAAATGTGATGCTGTAGACGAATGATGAGGATTAGATTGGTAGATCACGTAACTAATTGGGAGGTGCTCAACAAAATTGGGGAGAAAAGGAAGAATGTGGCATATCCTGACTAAGAGAAGGGATAGGTTGGTGGGACACATTATGAGACATCAAGGAATCGTCAACTTAGCATTAGAAGGAAGTGTGTGGGGTAAAAATCGTAGAGGGAGACAGAGGGACGAATATAGCAAGCAGATTCAAAAGGATGTAGGTTGCCGTTCGTATTCCCAGATGAAGAGACTTGCAGAGGACAGGGTAGTGTGGAGAGCTGCATGAAACCAGTCTGAGGACGTTTTTATAAACGATTTAGGAGACAATCTGAGAAACTCCCTTAGACTGTTGTCGGGTGAAGCTGTTATTTATCGGATATTAAAGTCACCAGAAGATCAAAAGCAACTGCAAAAAAGATTTAGATAAGATATACGCATGGTGTAAAAAAATGTCAATTCATCCTTATTAATGAGAAATGTGAAGTCATCTATATGACCAGTAAAAGGAATCCATTAAACTTCATTTACATGATAAATAAGTCAAAACTAAGGCCGTAAATTCAACTAAATATCTAGGAGAAACAATTACAAACAAATTGGAAAGAACACATAGAAAATATTGTAAGGAAAGCGAACGAAATTCTATTTTTCTTTGGCAAAACAGAAGATGCAACAGCTCTACTAAAGAAACTGCCTACGCTACACTTGCGCGTGCCATTTTGGATTAATGTTGCGCATTGTGGAAGCCGCACCAAGTGGGACTGACATACGATTTTAATTCCAAATAACTGAAAATTCCAAATTGTTGAAATGGCCTATATACCGTGTAGCGTTACGAATTACTCTACGTACTCCAGTACCAATACAAGATGACCAAGGCATTTAAGGTAAAGCAGTCAACAATCCGAAGATTGGTTTGAACACCACGGAGCTTTACTAGGCACGGTCCTGTTTGGAGGTGGTATACCGTTGCCTTCCTCCGACCTTAGAACCCAGCCAGTTATAGGGGGACCTACAGTTTAACGTGGGTTCCGAACCACGGTACTACTCGGTATTTTTCACATGAGCAATACTGCCAGAGGTGAAAGAAGTGGAAAGTGACAGATAAAAATCCTAGGACCTGGCTTGAATCGAACCCGCGACCTTTTGATTTGTAGTCTGGCACTCTACCACTGGGCACCCGAGGCGCACTCAAGATGACCAAGGTATTTATTTAAAGTTAATTAAATATGGAATTGGACTGGTACTGCCCTGTATTCTTCCTTTTGTACAGGTGTAATGGCCAGGCAGTATACAGCAAGTGGCACAGACAATACTGAAAGTGTGAAGTTCTGTGCAAGTCAAAGAAGATCTAAGGACTTATGTGAATTTATTTATTTCACGTTAAAAACCTACGTTCGTTTGTTCATTATGATTCTGGTATTAATTCTGTATAGTTTGTTAGTCAGAGACATGTGTGGAATATTGCACTCTCTCTTTTGTATAAATATGGTGCAATAAAATGAGCCGGCCGCGGTGGCCGAGGGGACTGAGGAGCTCCAGTCACGGTCTGCACGGCCACTACTGTCGGGGATTCGAATCCCCCCTCGGGCAGGATATTTGTGCCGTCCTTAGTAGTAGCTAGTTCATAAGTAGTTTGTAAGTTTAGGGAATGATGACCCCGTAGTTAAGTCCCATAAGCTATACAAACATTTGAACATTTGAACAATAAAATGAAGGTTATTGTACAGCATAAGAGCATGTCAAGACTTCTGCTTCCGTAGAAATTGAGACGTAGCTTTGAAGGATATTTCAGCTATCTCCGGCATTCTGTTCCTGCAGTAAGGACTTCAGTGACGGAGTCTGAGGATCCAACGGAAGAGGATCCACACTCATTGACATCCTAAAGTAGGCTGGTATACTACACACTCGGTATAATCAACTAAAGGGCAGTGAACTGCTACCAGCACAGTCATAACGCAGTAACGCTGCAACCGGTTTATTTAATATTCCCAGTTCCTGAATAAACGTGTGTTTATTCACAACTAAATACCTTGGAGTAACAATTACAAACAACTTAAATTGGAAAGAACACAAGCAAATATTGTAGAGAAAGCGAACCAAAGACTACGTTTCTTTGGCAGAACACTTAGAAGATCCAACAGTTCTACTAAAGAAACTGCCTACACCACACTTGTACGTGTATTAACAAACGTTTATTCAGTATCTGGGAATTATGAAGTAAACCAGTATATACGGCCATTTCAACAATTTCTTTGGATGAAAGTTATGTTTGAAAGTGGTAGAAAGAATGAAATGTAATTACTCAAAAAAGAGTAAGAAAGAAGAAAAAAAAAACATTACGTTAATTATTTGGAATTAAAACTAGACCAGACGCAGTCCCACGCAGTCCCAGTTCCTATATAACATGGAACTACATCGATTGGACATACGATTTAGAGAAAGTTCAGAGAAGGGCAACTCGTTATTATCCCGATATAGGGGAGAGTATCACGGAAATGAAGAATGAGTTGGAGCGGAAATCATTAAAACAAAGGCGTTATTTGTTGTAACGAGATCTACCTGAGAAACTTCTTTCTCTTCCGAATGCGAATATATTTTGTTAGCACCCACCTAAAAAGGAAGACATGCTCATTAAAGTAAAATAAGAGAAATCAGATTGAAAACGGAAAGATTTATGTGTTCCTTTTTCAAAAAAAATCTTATGTTCAAATGATTGTATAGCTTAATGGGACTCAACTACGGGGTCATCAATCCCTAAACCTACCAGCTACTTATGAACTCTCTCTCTCTTTTAAAGAAATGTTTGTTAAGCTTATGGGACTTAACTACGGGGTTATCAGTCCCTAAACTTACTACTTATCAACTACCTTATACTAAAGACGGCACAAATATCCCTGCCCGAGGGGGGATTCGAACCCCCGACCGTAGTGGCCGTGCAGACCGTGAATGGAGCGCCTCAGTCCCCTCGGCCACCGCGGCCGGCGTTCCTTTTTCCCGCGAACTTTTAGAGAACGGGACCGTAGAGAAACATCATAAAAGCGGTTCGATGAATCCTCTGCCATGCACTTCAGGGTGACTTGCTCAGTATTTATGTAGATGTAGATGTGGGTTTTCGGAGTCGAATGCCCACTCGTCTGCCCTTGCTGACCACATAAAGCTTTACGCCTCGCCTTGGCCCGCCAACACCGACATTGAACTGGCAACATGCATCGCCACGTGCTGTTCCAATGAGGTCTGGCGGATTTATGATCAGCCCTGACCGACACATGGTGTCAGTTTCCTCCAGCGCTGCTTCAGAAGTTAATCGAGCCCATGCCTAGTAGTGATGCAGCACTTCTGCATGCGCACGGGGGCCATACACGATGATAGGCAGATGTACAAGGTTATTTAGCTCTTGTTTATAATCTTCTCGGGTCTGCAGCCGGATACTAAAGTCAACTTGACACAATATTTCAGCGGCGCAACTGCCCGCCATAGACAATCTCGCCGGAACTGAGTTACCAGTGCAGTCGGCGGCTCCTTTTACATCGAGGAAGGCCCATAGCGCGTGCGCAAGAAGTGACAGTGACTGCCCTCTGGCGCAAAAGACGTACAGCGCTCCGGTGGTTGAGTCCGGCGAAATCGATAATCGATGATAAAATTATTATTCAGATTTATGAAGTACTAACCGTTGTTTTTTAACATCTGATAACACCGGGTTCCAGGATTTACTAAGAAGATAGCCTTTGTCTCTGTTAATCAGATTGTCCGATAATCGAATCTCTATGGATTCCTTTAAGACACAGTCCCAGTAACGAGATGCTGAAGCAACCATGTGAGTTTCGTTGTATAACATTCTATGTCCCTCATCGAGACAATGCTCAGCTACCGCCGACTTCTCGGGCTGCAGCAAACGTGTGTGCCGTTGATGTTCAATACATCTGTCCTGAATGGTACGGATGTTGTTGTTATGGTCTTCAGTCCGGAGACTGGTTTGATGCAGCTCTCCACCCTACTCTATACTGAGCAAGCCTTTTCATCTCCTCATAAGAACGGCAACTCACATCCACTTGAATCTGCTTACTATACGCGTCTCTTGGCCTCCCTCTGCGATTTTTACCCCCCACACACCCCTCCAATGCTAAATTTACGATTCCTAGATGTCTAAGAATGTGTCCTACCAAGCGATCCCTTCTTTTAGTTAGGGTATGCCAAAAATTCCTTTTCTCGCCAATTCTGTTCAGTACCTCTTCATTAGTTATGTGATCTACCCACCTAATATTCAGCATTCTTCTGTAACACGACATTTCAAAAGCCTCTATTCTCTTCCTGTCCGCAGTGCTTATCGTCCATGTTTCACTCCCGTACAAGGCAACACTCCACACAAATGCCTTCAGAAAAGACTTCCTTACACTTAGATTAATATTCGATGTTAGCAAATTTCTCTTTTTCAAAAATGCTTTTCTTCCCATTGCCATTCTGCATTTTATATCCTCTGTACTGCGACCGTGGCATGTTATTTTACTACCCAAGTAACAAAACTCATCTACCACCTTCATTGTTTCGTTACCTAATCTAATTCCTTCAGCATCGCCTGATTTTCTAAGACCGCATTCCATTATTTTTGTGTACGGATAGTCACATTGACAGGGAATCTTATATACCCCGGGCTTCCTCAGACCCAAATCATCCTTCACAGATCCAAGAAGTGCTCTCGTCTTTACTGACGGACGAAAAACACTCTTAATGTCATACTTTTTTAAAATTCTTCTTATCTTTGATGAAATACCCCCGGCAAAAGGTAAGAAAGCAATGATTTATGGGTCTCATTTAATGGTTCAGGTGAAGGACCAAACTGTAAAGCACAGTGGATCTGCTTATCTGTGTAGCCATTCTGTTGAAACACAACTTTGAGATGATCTAGTTCTTGCGTCAAACTTTCTGCATCCGAAATGGCGTTATTTAGCTCTTCCTTGTAAAACTGCACAGATTACGTAATCCGAGTACCAAGTCAAACCCTTTTGTTCAAGACTTTTTAATGGATGCAGAGTACTCACCAATGAGCAACTGAATAAGGTATACTTAACTACCGATCATATCCATAGCGTGTTCAAATGTTCAAATGTTTGTAGAGTCTATGGGACTTAACTACGGGGTCATCAGTCCCTAAACTTACAAACTACTTATGAACTGAAACTTCCTGGCAAATTAAAATTGTGTGCCGGAACCGGGACTCGAACCTGGGACCTTTGCTCTTTCGCGGGCAAGCGCACTACCGACTGTGCTACCCCGACACGACTCACGATGCCGCCTCACAACTTTACTTCCGCCAGTACCTCGCCTCCTACTTTCCAAACTTCACAGAAGCTCTCCTGCAAACACGCAAGACTAGCACTCCCGGAAGAAAGGATATGGTAGAGACATGGCTTAGCCACAGCCTAAGGGATGTTTCCAGAATGAAAGATCCCAGGTTCGACTCCCGGTTCCGGCACACAATTTTAATCTGCCAGGAAGTTTCATATCAGCGCACACTCCGCTGCAGAGTGAAGTTTCATTCTGGAAACATCCCTTAGGCTGTGGCTAAGCCATGTCTCCACTATATCCTTTCTTCCGGGACTGATAGTCTTGCGTTTTTGCAGGAGAGCTTCTGTGAAGTTTGGAAAGTAGGAGGCGCAGTACTGGCGGAAGTAAAGTTGTGAGGCGGCATCGTGAGTCGTGTCGGGGTAGCACAGTCGGTAGTGCGCTTGCCCGCGAAAGGCAAAGGTCCCAGGTTCGAGTCCCGGTTCCGGCACACAATTTTAATCTGCCAGGAAGTTTCATATCAGCGCACACTCCACTGCAGAGTGAAGTTTCATTCTGGATACTGATGAACTAGCTACAACTAAGGACGGCACAAATATCCATGCCCGAGGGGGGGATTCGAACCCCCGACCGTAGTGGCCGTGCAGACCGTGACTGAAGCGCCTCAGTCCCCTCGGCCACCGCGGCCGGCCCATAGCGTGTAACAGATGCTTTCGGAAACATAACAGGATCAGGTAACTTGCTGTTGTTGTGGTCCACCGGCTGGAGTCTCGTTTGTTGCATCTCTCCACGCCGAACTATTCCGAGCAAGCCTTTTCATTTTTGAACAATAACGGCAACCCGCATCCATTTAAATCTGATTACTGTATTCCTCTCTTAGTTTCCTATTTAGTTTTCATCTTGCACGCCTCTCTCCAGTGGTAAATTGACGATACCTTAAAGTCGCCGAAAAATTGTACTACTAACCGATAAATTCTTTTATTTAAGGAATACCAGAAATTTCTTTTCTGCCAGTTATATGATCTGTGTTGTTATTGTGGTCTACAATCCAGAGTCTGGTTTGATGCATCTCTCCATCCTACTCTATCCTGAGAAAGCCTCTTTATCTCCGTATAAGAACGCCAACCTACATCAATTTGAATCTGTTTACTATATGGGCCTCTTGGTCCCCCTCAGCGATTTTTACCCCACACACTTCCTCCCAAAGCTAAATATACGATTTCTCGATGTCTAAGAATATGTCCTACCAAGCGATCCCTTCTTTTAGTCAAGGTATACCAAAAATTCCTTTTCCCGCCAATTCTGTTCAGTACCTCTTCATTAGTTACGCGATCTACTCACCTAATCTTCAGCATTCTTCTGTAGCACCGCATTTCAAAAGCCTCTATTCTCTTCCTGTCCACACTGTTTATCGTCCATATTTCACTCCTGTACAGGGCAACACTCCACACAAATGCCTTCAGAAAAGACTTCCTTACACTTAAATTACCATTCAATGTTAGCAAATTTCTCTTTTTGAAAAATGCTTTTCTTCCCATTGCCATTCTACATTTTATATCCTCTGTACTGCGACCGTCGTATGTTATTTTACTAACCAAATAACAAAACTGATCTACCACTTTTATTGTTTCGTTACCTAATCTAATTTTTTCAGCATCGTCTGGTTTTCTAAGACTGCATTCCATTATATTTTTTTTGCTCTCTTCAACACATTGTCCATTCCTTTCAATTGCTCTTCCAGGTGCTTTGCTGTCTCTGACAGAATTACAACATTAGCACTAAAACGCAATGTTCTTATTTCTTCACCCTCAACTTTAATCCCTATTCCAAATTTTTCCTTGCTTTGCTTCACCACCTGCTCAGCACTGGTGAAAAACAACAATAAATAAAAGGCAGGTAGTATTTCATAAGAAAGTCAATAAGGGTGTTGTCCAAGGCTAGAAAAGAATTTACGACAGAATCTGACTGCAAAGTACAAGTTTGGAAACGAAAGAACACTATAAAAAAGACGGAGAGGTAGTAAGGGAAATCAGAAAGATACATGCATAATTTCTTGCCTGAAGGGCATAGAAATAACACAGGGGTAGTTGAAGGCTTTGTTCTAAGAATGCACCATGTGGAGTACATATCACTTGCGGAAGGAGAAAACGAAAAGGAATATTTCACATTCACTACACAGAATAGAAATATTCCCACATATTAGTCGGATCCCACAAAGCTAGAAAGAAATTAAACTGAGTTCGTACACTGCCAGTTAGTCTCACAAAGGTTACCGATTTTCAGCCATTATCAAACCGAGTTAGTTACATATTCACCCTGTTTACCTATGCAAAATCACCTACATGAATTTGAATACACTTCCACACATGATCGAAGAAACTTATTCCGAAAAATGAACCTAAGTTCTGCAGTCTAACTTGAACAAACCAGACAACGAATCGCTACCATCTCCAGGGAGGAAAGAAAGTCAGAACATCTTACCAGGTCGAAGTGCAGCCACAGAGTGATGAGACGGCCAGCGAGTCCTTGCCAGCGGCTGAAAATTGGTAAAAATCCAAGGAAACCATGTTGGTGGGGAGAGCCTAGACTTGCTCGTCCTACCAAGGCTCGCTTTGGACACAAAGCCAGAGACACTAGTAACGAGCAGCCAGCAGCCGACGACGAAAATTCTCATACATACACTCAGACTCCCTTGCTAGAAGAGGCTCATACATGCACACACAGAATAAAGCAAGTACACACTCTCACAGGGACAGTGGTGTCACTGAGAAACCGTTCAAATTGTCACATTCATAGACACAACGAAAATTATTAGCATAATAAAATCCCAACATTATTAACACAGTATTACAGAAACTAACATTTAAATACATGGAATGAAATGCTATTCCTGATGACTCTGAACGAAAGGGGTTCTCTTTTAGGAACAAGGCCTGTCTAGTGAACTTACAAAAATTACAAAGTTAAAAACCTAGGGAAGACGGCAGACAGCCGTCTTTCAACTTCACTAATCCGCACTATATCTGTGGATACTGTAGAATAACGATGAGGAGCTGCGCTAAAGACTGTAAACGTATGCATCACTAATCCAAGACAATGGTTTAAAGTCATTTTACATAGAACCAGAAGGTGTATGGCGATGATTAATTTAATAATAATAATAATAAGAATTTATAATTTAATTAGCATGCAGCCGTACCTATGATTTAAAGAACATCATTTGAATCCCAAAAATACCGATTTATTATTTATTGCAAGTTAAAACAGATCATAACAGACTATGTTCCTTTTGTGATATTCTGCAAGTCATGGTATTGCATTATTCTATTGAAGAGAAAAGATAATATTTACGCTATGATATTTTAAATGTGTACTATTTTGATACGTTGAATGTTAAAGAACGTGTGCTGTTGCTTCCCTAGTTTTTCATTCTTAAAAGAGAGTTAAAGACATTATTGTTAAAATAGTAATATATTGTTCTTGTAAATTCAAGAATTTTCGATGTTACAAAATAATACTTGTACAGTGTTTAAAGATCATCTGACCACCAGAAATCATAATTGATGTAATAAAAATTCATCTCAAAGCATTATTATCCGGAACGTTAATGTATTTATAGAAAAATATTAAACCAATGATTGTAAAGACACTTTCCAAATATTTTTTTTCTGAAGGACGTTCCTTTATTAAGAATCTTGAAAGACATAATCACAACACAACTGTGTGGAAATGTTGGCATATTGGTGCTCTCGCTATGTAAAAAGTTAATTATAATTATTCAGCAAATATTGTTTATAAACCATATTTTCATATTTTTAGAACTTGTGAATTACAATACTTCCAATTATAAGCAAGTTATGCACAGTTTAGCATGTTCGAAATTTTGATTGTAACACACTTTATTTCAGCAAGCTTTAATTGGAACCTATAACATACAGAGTTATTACAGTTATTCCAAAAGAGCTGTATTGTTACCAATATATATAAATCCAACCAACAAGGCTATCGTTAGTTAATTTGTGGAGTTGGTCTGTGTTGTTGTCAATCGAGTTGCTGTGTGAAATCATTGTAAATATATACTGAATGCTTCGTATAACAGATATGGAAGAGATCTGAAACGACGTGTACTAATATTACATCTACCAGCGTCTTCTTAAAAACCCAGTATCTTCAGAAAGCTGACGACATGATTTACCCCTGCTAATGAAAGGAAACATCATAGGTTAAGTGCTAAAGACTACCGACTGCGTGCTAAACTCGTAATGACAACAGATCTGTACAATGATCAGTCGTTGATATTTTCGTAAATTTAAATAAAAATAGTAGTTGAACCATTAGAGGTTGTGGAGTATAGCTGGGATTTAATTATAAAGTGATAGAAGGTTAATACTCGTCTGTTTCAAGTTAAAATGTACTATCTATATACTAACCAAAACCATAAACTGGAGGAACGTAAGCATTAATTCGTGGTTAGTGACTGTGATTTTCGTGCGTAAAGTGCAGACTCAAACAGCTAATCAGAAAATTAACGAAATCGTCAAACATGTTAGCGACATAAAGTGCAAATGCACTTCAAAGCAACAATAATCTTAAAAACTGCCGCGAAGTTCTAAGATTATCGTCAACGATCAGCGAACACGTTAATTTAACTAAATACAACCGACAAAAGACGTGCAAACGTGCCTACCGTAATACAACCTGTACGTATGTAACGATACACTGAAATTTTTATTTATTTTTTGTTTATCTTTGATCAGTGATACTTATCGCCTCCGGTTCCCTCTGCAATGCAACTAATTTAATTTCGTTCGTCATTTTTTTTTTTTTTTTTTTTTTTTTTTTTTTTACTCCCAAACAAGTGAGAAGACGGAACCGAGATAGTAGTTTTACTCACTCTCTTGTCTATGTTCGATCTGTACGGACGTCTTCCATTCATGTATCCATTTAATGTAAGTGATGCAAGTTATTATAAAATATATTACTTAAATTTAAAATCATTCCCTCACTTTGGCTTTTATTTAAATGAATCCCTCCACGTCAAATACTTATTTTCTATTGTTTTCAGCTCCTCTACGTCCGTAATAGTTTCATGTTCAGACGCCATTACATCGCTTCGCATTGTCTGCAAAATTTCAATCAATCATCCTTACACTATACTTAGCTTGAATTTAGAACCTGCAGTCATTTCTTTTGTAATTTCACGAAGTCCGATCTCTTTTTTTATTATTTTCTCATTACCAGTAACTTCATGTTCCACCCACGGTCACACAATGAAAAACGAAAAGAACAGTCTGAACATTGATCTCCTACGGAAAGTATCTCGAACATTCACTTTTTAATAAGACATAAAAGTTATTATTTCCAGCTTCTACAATACGAAGTGCAGGATCCAGCTAGATGCTTTCCGTAAGTCTTATAACGTGCTGTTGCTTGTATGGTGCCCAACTTTAATATGCAACCCGCGGTTTATTTGCTTTAATGTTCATTTTGTGCTGTACTTTAACTTATTCCAAATTCAAACATACGGTACCATCATTTCCATGTCCAAAAAATATAATCGCGGAATCTACTTTAACAATTACGGCATCATACGAAGCAAGGGCAACGTTATACGTAACATACAGTGAAATCACTGTCAGAAGCTTTTAAGACACACCACAGTACAGAAACGCACACTGTAGCTATTCACACCCGTGTAAATCCCGCCAAATCTGGTAAAAACATGGCGTCCTGGGCTGTTAGCCAGTCAGGAGCAGTCTCACGCATGGCCACTCTCTCCCTATACAGGCTCTCAAACTTCCAAGCCCCTACCACGACGTAGAGGAGAAGCGAGGCAACTGTCCCACAATGGAAGCAGCAGATCGCAGCCATTTGTATGGTATGAATCCTGGTACTTGGGATGTGATTTGAAGTATATGAGTCGCGACACGTGCAAAATAAAGCACAAAATGAACGTATGTTTGTTCAAAAAAAAAAAATGCTGAGTATTGGAGTTTCCTAATTTCCGAAATACGTCTACATAGAACCACGAAATTTAAGAATGTAATGCTCTTTTCTGACAAGATGGAGCGATGTTGCATCGAGTCATTTGCATAAGATGATTACATAAAACTTATGAGGTAGCAAAGAGTGCGATTATTATTTAATTCGCGTAATTTTCTGTCAGGTCCTGTTTACTCTTTCCAGACTACTTTGTACGTTTTGCACGCTTATTTTTCTATAGCACAATTTTATCTACTTTCCTTTCCATATTGCAAGAAATTTTTCTTTCAAATTGCTCGAATTTGGGTACGAATAATTGTAATAACCTATATAACATTAAATAGGTACGTCATTCGCACATTACTTTTTAACAGAGATAGCAGCTCTTAAAGTGGCTGAGTATGCAACATTTGATCAAATATTTGACCATTTACGAAGTACAGTCACCACCTGTCAAGTGTCGAAAAGCAATTTTTCGACCTAGGAAGGAAGATGGGAGTTTAACGTCCCGTCGACAGCGTGGTCATTAGAGACTGGGCTTATGCTCGGAGTGCTTGGGTAAGGATGAGGAAGGAAATCGGCCGTTTTCTTTCAAAGGAATCATCCCGACATTTGCCTGGAGTGATTTAGGAAAAACACGGAAAACTTAAGTCTGGATGGTCGAAGGTGGATTTGAACTACCGCCCTTCCGAATGTGTTAGCACTGCACCACCTCGCTCGGACGACCTACTTCTGCATCATACTTTTATACATGAATAAAAATCTAAATACCTCTCATATGCTTAGTTCTTCATTCAACTCAACTTAGTACATTAATCCTGTTAGTACACTCCTGGCCATTAAAATTGCTACACCACGAAGATGACGTGCTACAGACGCGAAATTAAACCGACAGGAAGAAGATGCAAATGATTAGTTTTTCCGAGCATTCCCACAATGTTGGCGCCAGTGGTGACACCTACAACGTCCTGATATGAGGTAAGTTTCCAACCGATTTCTCAAACACAAACAGCAGTTGACCGGCGTTGCCTGGTGAAACGTTGTTGTGATGCCTCGTGTAAAGAGTAGAAATGCGTACCATCACGTTTCCGACTTTGATAAAGGTCGGATTGTAACCTATCGTGTTGGTCGCGATCCAGTGACTGTTAGCAGAATATGGAATCGGTGGGTTCAGGAGGGCAATACGGAACGCCGTGCTAAATCCCAACGGCCTCGTATCACTAGCAGTCGAGATGACAGGCATGTTATGCATGACTGTAACGGATCGTGCGGCCACGTCTCGATCCCTGAGTCAACAGATGGGGACGTTTGCAAGACAAACAGTTCGACGACGTTTGCAGCAGCATTGACTATCAGCTAGGAGACCACGGCTGCGGTTACCCTTGACGAAGCTTCACAGACAGGAGCACCTCCAATGGTGTATGCAACGACCATCCTGGGTACACGAATGGCAGAACGTCATTTTTTTTCCGGATGAATCCAGGTTCCGTTTACAGCATCATGATGGTCGTATCCGTGTTTGGCGACATCGTGGTGAACGAACATCGGAAGCGTGTATTCGTCATTGCGATACTGGCGTATCACCCGGCGTGATGGTATGGGGTGCCATTGGTTACACGTCTCGGTAACCTCTTGTTCGTATCGACGGCACTTTGAATAATGGCCATTACATTTCAGATGTGTTACGACATGTGGCTCTACCATACGGAATATGTTCGAGTGCTCCCCTGGCCAGCACATTCTCTAGATCTCTCACCAACTGAATATGTCTGGTCAATGGTGGCCGAGCAACTGGCTCGTCACAAAACGCCAGTCACTACTCTTGATGAACGGTGGTATCGTGTTGTAGCTGCATGGGCATCTGTACCAGTACACGCCATCCAAGCTCTGTTTGACTCAATTGCCCAGACACGTATCAAGGCCGTTATTACGGCCAGAGGTGGTAGTTCTGGGTACTGATTTCTCAGGTTGTATGCACCTAAATTGCGTGAAAATGTAATCACATGTCAGTTCTAGTATAATACATTTGTCCAATGAATACCCGTTTATCATCTGCATTTCTTCTTGGTGTAGCAATTTTAATGGCCGGTAGTGTACTTTCGGTAATTTATACGCAAATATAAGTACTTGACATACAACAAAGTACTTTTCTCAGTTTTTCAAAATGTTCAAATGTTTGTTTAGCTTATGGGACTTAACTACGGGGTCATCAGTCCCTAAACTTACAAACTACTTATGAACTAACTAAGACTAAGGACGGCACAAATATCCATGGCCGAGGAGGGATTCGAACCCCTCGACCGTAGTGGCCGTGCAGACCGTGACTGTAGCGCCTCAGTCCCCTCAGCCACCTAGGCCGGCCTCAGTTTTTGTCTGTAATCTAACACTACAGCTTTTTTCTATGTAGCTCGCAATTTCTATAGCAGACAGCTCATTAGATATAAGGTGCAAATATAGACATCAGGTTATGATATAGAACAAACTGCTATCAACAACATTTAGTATTTGTATTAACTGGCTTTGCAAAAAAATTGTTATTTTCCATGTTAACCTTCAACTTAGAGCTATCACATATTGGTTTCCCACAACCAAGATGTAGTGTCACTTAAAAAAATCTTGTAACAACATATTTTTGGTATTTTGACAACCTTATTCCAAAGTAACCGGTATCCCAAACTGTCAGGACCACTTACTTGGCTACTCATACGTTGCCCGTGGTTCGTGAACTAGGACATGACTACAGGAACCCTTTGTTGAAAACAGTAGACTAGCAGAACGGGATTAAAATAGGTGAAAACAAAATAAGCAGTCTCGCATATGCGGATGACTTAGTTGTATTGGCACATTCGATTGAAAGGTTGCAAACTAATATTTCAGAGCTCGATCAGAGTTGTAAGGATTATGATATGAGGATCAGCATCTCCAAAACGGAAGTATTGTCTGTAGGAAAGAGATTTAAACAGATTGAGTGCCAAGTAGGAGGAACACAGAAAAGGTAGACAGTTTGAAGTACCCGGGATGTATTTTCTCACAGGATGGCAACATATTGAAAGAACTAGAATCGAGGTGTAGCAAAGCTAATGAACTGGGTGCACAACTAAGATCTACTGTCTTCTGCAAGAAGTAAGTAAGTACCAAGACTAAGTTAGCAGTGTACCGCTCTATTTTTCGACCAACTTTGTTGTATGGGAGTGAAAGTTAGATGGATACAGGTTACCTTATTCATAAGGTAGAGATTACAGATATGAAAGTAGCAAGAATGATTGCAGGTACTAACAGATGGGAACAATGGCAGGAGGATTTCCATAATGAGGAAATCAAAGCAAAACTGGGAATGGACACCATAGATGAAGCACTTAGAGCGAACAGACTGAGATGGTGGGGTCATGTTACACGCATGGGAGAAGCAAGGTTACCTATGAGACTCATGAGATCGGCAGCGGAGGGTAAGAGGAGTCGAGGTAGACCAAGAAGAAAATACTTAGATTCGGTGAAGAATGATTTTGAAGTAAAATGAATAACATCAGACGAGGCATCAATGTTATCATTGAATAGGGGATCATGGAGGAATTTTATTAGAGGTCTATGCTTCATACTGAACGCTGAAAGGCATAATGTCTCTAATGATAATGAAGATGAAAGAGTTTGGCTACGTCGGCTCATACTTGTGTAATGCGTTTTGTGCGGTGTTCTTGAACTTCATCCTCAGATGTTTGTATAGCTTATGGGACTTAACTACGGCCGGCCGCGGTGGCCGAGGGGACTGAGGCGCTCCAGTCACGGTCTGCACGGCCATTACGGTCGGGGGTTCGAATCCCCCCTCGGGCATGGATATTTGTGCCGTCTTAGTTCGTAAGTAGTTTGTAAGTTTAGGGATTGATGACCCCGTAGTTAAGTCCCTTAAGCTTAACAAACATTTGAACATTTTTTTGAACTTAACTACGGGGTATCAGTCCCTAAACTTACAAACTACTTATGAACTAGCTTACACTAAGGACGGCACAAACATCCATGCCCGAGGGGGGATTCGTACCCCCAAACGTAGTGGCCGTGCAGACCGTGACTGGAGCGCCTCAGTCCCCTCGGCCACCGCGGCCGGCCGTAGTTAAGTCCCATAAGCTATACAAACATCTGAGGATGAAGTTCAAGAACACCGCACAAAACGCATTACACAAGTATGAGCCGACGTAGCCAAACTCTTTCATCTGCAGTCCCCTCGGCCACCGCGGCCGGCTTGGTGAGTGTCCTAGACTATATACGGTAGATCATGTTCTCCAGCTAAAACTATAACATGTCTAGGAAATCTCCGGGACATATTGTCATAATACTCCCTCAGATCTTCCGCCACTAGTGTTGCTGAGGCAGGTGGTATCCAATAAACATGTTCGAGACACTTTTAGGCTTGAGCTTCGCACAAATTATTTCACATTTAGGATCTGTAATAACATAGTGCGGCTCGATATCACAGTGGTAGAGTGGCAGACTACAAATCCAAAGGTCGCAGGTTCGATTCCCGTGCGGCCGTAGGATTTTTATCTGCCACTTTCCACTTCTTTCACCTCTGACAGTGTTGCTAATGTGAAAAATATCGAGTAGCACCGTGGTTCGGAACCCATGTTAAACTTTAGGTACCCCTATAACTGGCTGGGTAAGTCAGTTCGAAGGTCGGAGGAAGGCAACAGCATACCACCTCCTAACAGGACCATGCGTAGTAAAGCACTGTGGTGTTCAAACCAATCTTCAGATTTTTGACTGCTTTACCTTTACCTAATAATCGTTATATCTCTTTGGTATACGTTCCAGTCTGAGTTTAGAATTTCAGTCACTACTGACATCTGATTTCATCCAGTTTTCCGCGTCTAGTACTAAGCGGGCATTGTGAGTGTTTAAAAGTGACAGCATATCTGGGTTATTTCCATCGAAGCTCCTCCTGTTAACTATTACTACGTTACCCTTTTCATTCTCCATTCTGGTGTGCCAAGCGCTGCCCTTTCAGGAATCAGCAAACGTTTTACTGGGCTCGTGGAGGAATGTCACAAGCCTCAAAAAAAGAAAAAAAAAAAAAAAAAAAAAAAAAAGCCTTGTGCTTTCCAAACGTACTCTGCTTTCTGCGTGTAGTGCACGCCTGACATATTCATGAGGATGCTGCATTTTGAAAGGTAGCTATGTAAGGTTGAAGTCTGCGATTCAAATCTTTGCTCCGCGGGGAGCATCTTTGGTCGGTGCGCGTTCCCGCGTTTGAGCAGTAGCAGTGCAGTGCAGTGGTGGTTGTTGTCCGGACTCGGAAGTGAGAGCAGGGAGAGTGTTGCAGGCAGTCTAAGAATGAAGTTGTATATCGCAGCATGAACGTGGCACATTTCTTAATGAATTTTTCTATGTATAAAGATGTTAAGAAAATAATCGAATTTGATATGTACCTTGACAGTATGAAGATTAGAGATAAGAAGCATTATGCTGCTATTATTGTCCGCATTGCGTAGATATGATCCATATTTGTACTGCAGGAATTTTGTATGCTCTTTTTGAGAGGGCAGAAAGTGAAGGAACTAAAGTTTGGTGTAAACATTCCCTTGTAACTATCTTACAGTTTTTGTACAACATTGTTTAGAGTCTTGTTCAACATAGAGGATTTCAACTTAAATGCATTTCATATCTACTTAAATAACGAAACAATGAAGGTGGTAGATGAGTTTTGTTACTTGGGTAGTAAAATAACATGCGATGGTCGCAGTACAGAGGATATAAAATGCAGAATGGTAATGGGAAGAAAAGCATTTTTGAAAAAGAGAAATTTGCTAACATCAAATATTAATTTAGTGTAAGGAAGTCTTTTCTGAAGGCGTTCGTGTGGAGTGTTGCCTTGTACGGGAGTGAAACATGGACGATAAGCAGTGCGGACAGGAAGAGAATAGAGGCTTTTGAAATGTGGTGCTACAGAAGAATGCTGAAGATTAGGTGGGTAGATCACATAACTAATGAAGAGGTACTGAACAGAATTGGTGAGAAAAGGAATTTTTGGCATACCCTGACTAAAAGAAGGGATCGCTTGGTAGGACACATTCTTAGACATAGGGGAATCGTAAATTTAGCATTGGAGGGGAGTGTGTGGTGTAAAAATCGCAGAGGGAGACCAAGAGACGCGTATAGTAAGCAGATTCAAATTGATATGGGTTGCCATTCTTATGGGGAGATGAAAAGGCTTGCTCAGGATAGAGTAGGGTGGAGAGCTGCATCAAACCAGTCTCTGGACTGAAGACCATAACAACAACATCTACTTAAACTTATCCATATACCCATAAAACCCCATTAATTGTTTTTCTACAAAGATGGATGAAATTTGTTTTTATTGTAGTAAGTGAATTAGAATAGCACCTTCGCGAATTCAGTAGTTAGTTTTTTTGTCTCTTAGTAGCATCAGCATGCTTTTGGCAGTGGAGTTGAGAGCAGTAGCACACGCTGTTTCCTTGCGTACAGGTTGGCCACAAAGACATACAGTGTTAACCCTTCAAACAAATATTTCAAGAGGAAGTGTCACATTCTGATTTAATTGTCAATCAGTCTCTTCAGCACCACGCTTGCATCGTACTGTTCAAAGCCTTATGTAATGATACAGGTGTTTTCTTACCAGAGGTCAAGTTGCATATTCTATTAACAAAGTTACACTATCAGGATTTGTTTTATTTTGTATTTATTGTGTTGTTGCTCAAAGTAATCTTTATTCATTTTGATAATTGTTCAGTCAGATTAGCGTGTTATGATACAAGTGTAGATGAGCAATACCAATTACTGATTATAAATTACTAGCTGAAAACCCGGCGTTGCCCGGGTATTTATTTATTTAATCGAGCCTTGAGTTAGTACTTTTCCTATCCACTCTCTCTCTGTCCATCTCCTTTTTTCTTAAAACATGTTACATTTATCAGAGAATATATAAGAAATAAGAAATCACACGTAAAAATTCACTCGTTTCGAAGAATCCAATCACGAAATACAACAATAATGATTGTAATAATATCACAGATCGATCACTTGATGTAATGCGCAAAACGTCAAATCGATTTTTTTAAAGAGGTGTATTAAAAGAAATTTCTTTTTTACTGCTTTATTTATTTATTCTTATATTTCCTTATTCGTATGCTTATCCTTACAGAGAAAGAGCTGAAGACATTACAGCATGCATAGACCAAAGATATGATCTGTGGCATCACGTTTCGCTGTATGTAACCTCCTTGCTGTAGAGTCGCAAACGTCATCACTGCCTTCAGTCCGAATTTTTTTATAATTGGTCGACTTTCAACTACCATATCTTCCACCCCCTTATAGCTATCGGCATGGAAGTGCTGTGGTGTACAGCGGGAGACTTCGGACGGACAACAATTACACAAGCCATTCGTTTGCGTTCTGTAGTTTTTGCTGCAGAGTGAAATATTAATACACACACACGTAGAATTTTATATACACCGATAACCTTCCATCCTAATATACTCTACCCCTTCATCATTATCAACCTTCAAGCAACAATGCAATCAATAAAACCATTTTCAAAGAGTAAATATAATTTTCAAAGAGTAATTATTGTTCCGGATTTCGCGTTATATTCTTCAAATTATTAAATATCTATCAGATCGCTATAAAACCGTGCCTAAAACCTTCTTCAGGTATAAATTAGTAACTGTACAAATATTTAAGTCTCTGCGTCTTGTCGTTCGGACATGATAAGCGTACACTGAACAGACATTCACATTAATATATATAGATAAATAGCTATCCGATTGTCATAAAACCGTGCCTAAAGCCTTCCCCGGGTAGACATTAGTAACTGTACAAATTTTTAGCTCTTTATGTCTTGTGGTTCAGACGTGATAAACGTACACCGAACAGACATTCACAGTTATAGATATAGATTTTATGAACAGCTTTCACTTAACAGAATTGTATGTCATAGAAACAACAGTGACGCATTCATTGATGAAGAGAAACACCCCCTTTTTTATGGATAACTTTCAATTTCTCTGCCCAAGAACAGAGGTTGAGAAAGTTGTATTCAAGATCGATACATAATCGTCTGAGCCTCTGATTTAAGCCTTCCACTCCCTTCCAAACAACAGGACCGCAATCAGTTCAGGGAGCAATGATGCAATGATAGCTCTGCTTCTACCACGAGTAGGTCACTTCACCAAATCCGCCAGCCACCTGAAAGAACTGAGGCTAACCCCTGGACTGAGGGGACAGGAGTCGTTGGTGCTGATATGAGCAATGTCTGCAGCCGGTTGAATCCAGTGCTCTCTATCGCCGCCAGGAGACCATCGAATCAGGAGAGCATTCGAATGGTCCCCAGACCAACGTTTTATACGTGGTAATGTTCTACTTCATCTCTGGGATCGATTGCTGCTATAACAACTCTGAAAATGTATGATATCTGTGGATTGTTTTAACGAACGTTTAAAAGTAGGCCTTTGTGGAAAAACGTTGCATATCGTAACCATGAGTGGATATCTATGATCGTAACAAGGTAGTCGACTGTAGATGTGTTAGCGTGTCTCCTAGTGCCTTAAACGCAGCAAACAAAGCTAGGAAATGCAAAACAAACCAAGATAAGTGGTCAACAAATGTGAGAATGAGGTTGCGGACTGCTGGAAAACCTTATGCGAATGCAAAACGCCGTAACGTCGATGGAAGATCGCCATCAGGTAAGACATCTGAAAAACGTTGTGTATCACTTATAGAGTAAAGAGTAGGTAATTGTTAAAGACAATGTGATGAAATTATTCATTTATGTTGAATGTTTTTTTGCTAAAGTAATACTTCTGTGGCTTAATGTTTTCATTACTGTGTTACTGAAATTTATGTTTATAATAGCTGAAAACCCGGCGTTGCCCGGGTATTTATTTATTCATTTATTGGTGCCATTTTTCAGGAATATATTCATTTCTATAAGGTCTGTAAAATATCTTGGGTACACAGTTAGTATTAAAGAATTAATAGATTAAAACTTGGTGCGGGAAGTGGCGGTTTCCCATGAACGTTACTGTTTACGTGCTCATATCTCGTGAACTACGTGTCGGAATGTGATACAATTTAGAAGATACATTCAACTATATGAGTGTATACTGTCTGTAAAATTTCCTGCGGATACAATTTGTAGTGTACAAATTATAAATTGTAACGTCATACCGATTGCCGTAGTTTTACAGCGGAAAAGTAGTAAGCGAGAAACTTTTTTCCTTTCATCATTTTTCTATGGTTGTCAGCGAGAAAAGTTTAATAAAGGTCTGTAATTATGTTTAAAGTTTGTTGCAAGTCGATAAGTACTCTCATTCTCATATAGCGTATTTTTAAAGTCTCGCCTTATTATATGTCATTTTTTTTTGCAATTTCTGTTGGTTATGACGGAATATCTTTTAAACCATGTGCCGCATGTGGTTCTTAACCATGCAGCAATTGTTACCTCACGGTAAGGAATGTGTGTACCAAATTTGGTTGAAATCGGTCCAATGGTTTAGGAGAAAATGAGCAGCATTGTCGCAAAATGCAGCAGTTTTTCGCGCATCTCATTGTTTAAGACACCATATCTCGTGAACTATATATCGTATGCGATTCTTACACTTACGGCGACCGTCCTCATGGATTGAAGCTTACGTGTACAGAATTTCATAACGATTGAAACAAAACTGTAGATTTGTATGTAACACGTACAAATATACGGACACTCTGCTTTATATATTATATAAATGCGTTTTTCGATAATACCGGAAAGAAGCGAAAACTGACATACAACGTTCATTTGATTTCCTAGAGAAGCACTTTAAGGTATCCAGAGGCCACTGACATGGTCCTCGATTAACCACCTTACTATCCAGATCTGAATACATGGGGCTCCTGTTCTGGGCCTTTATTATGGACAAGGTTGACAGCAACAACCCCAAAACCATTTTTGAGCCGAAAAGAGCCACTCAGGAGGGCATTGAAATCACCGATCCTCTGACACTTCAGTGGGCCTTGACGAATTTCGTTTGTCGACTGTGCCACATGATCGCCCTGGAATACGAGCGTATTGAACATGTGGTAACCTAAACCCCGAATTTCTGTAATAGTGTTTACTTATTGAATGAAGCGTGTGCACACTGTAGTTTGTAACGAATTTACGATTAGTTTCATATACGGTAATCCAATAATTATCATCCTGCAATTTTTTTTTTTTTTTTTTTTTTTTTTTTTTTTTTTTTTTGTGATGTAATGTGAAATTTGTTGTGTTGGCTGGTTCGCAACTCACTATTGCCCAAGAATTGATATTGTTAATTAATTTTGGCTTTTGAGTGATTTGCTAATAGCTCAGAACAGCATCATGACATTTATTACTAACTTCATCTAATGAAATCCAGCTTGACAAACGTTACCTTATCACTACCGTAATTACAGGTAACTCTCTTCAACTTTGTTGTTTGAATAACCATTCGTCTTCTCATTTCTAAATTACTTCTTTCGATTTACTCTATTAATATTCTTTCTCCTCATTTTCTGGCAACGTTTGTTTGGCTGAAACTGTGTATGTAAACTGTCAGTTGCCACGCATTGTATTGAGTGATCACTTTTTCCTTGCTGTCACTTATTTCCATTAAGACATGTATGCCGTCTTTCCTCCCTATTGTTAAATATAGACGTCAAAGAAACGACTACAGAACTAGTTATGAACATATGAGAGATGCTGAAAAAATACTTAAGTAATAAGAAGTTGGAGAAATGAAAGTAATAAGAAATTTAACATCAAAATTGGTCATCATAAAATACACGAAGTTAAGGAATTCCGCTATTTCAGAAGCAAAATCACTCCCAACGCATAAAGAAAGTAGGACATAAAAGTAGACTATCTCCAGCAATGAGGGCTTTCTTGGCTTATTAACTTGAGGAAGACCTGCTGAAAATGTCCGTTTGGAGTACACCACTTTATAGCAGTGAATCACGTGTAGTGAGAAAACTGGAACAGAAGAGAAGGAAATCTTTTAAAGTGGTGCTACATAGGAATATTTTAAATTATGGATTAGGTAAAAAATGAGGAGATTCTCGCGGAATCGGCAAAAAGTGAGCTTATGGAAAACCTGATAAGAAGAAGCAAGACGATGATCAGTCAGGCATTAATACATCATGGAATAACCTCCTTGATACTAAGGGGAGCTATCGAGGTTTAAAATTGCAGGGGGAGACAAAGATTGGAACTCATAATTTAATATGTGGAGTGCAAGTTGTACTTGGAGGTGACGCAGTTGGAGCAGGAGAGGGATTTGTGTTGGAAAACATCATACAAATCAAAAAACTGCAAATTAATAAACACAATGACTGCACATATCTGTACACTCGCAAATGCGCACTTACCAGTGAGAGCAATGTATACTAGTATTGCAATTATAGGTCTCCAAGTACATGTAGTTGTAGTAGCTAGTTGAGAAATCTCGAATTCTTCCGAGGTTAACAGTAAGCAGTCATTAATTTGAAGTTCAAGTAAAATACTTTTAATTTCTGTTGTTTTTATGTTATTACAACACAAATACCTTTTTTTCTACACTAATATTAACAGTTATTGTTACTAAAATAATTTGAACATATATAGGTAACATAATTTATTCTTTGTCATCATGAGAGCTGAATATGTACAACCAGTTTAGATAACACGTCTAAAAATCATCTCTATATTTTCTGAAAGGCATTGCCCTTGCTTAAATCATTCATCATATTACTTGAATGTGGATAGTACTACTCAAAAAGGAAGGCATTTGGACTAAACTGCCTTCTCCTCCAAGTCCCCGCGTTCCACTCCATTACATCACTGCACAGTCAGTATAATGTCTTCTCCACTTCCTTAGCAGCCTGTCCACGTCTCGTCACACGTGGGTTATCCAGAGAATGCTGACTACATGCTGCGACATGTATGTGTTTGAAGTTCCAACTCTTCTCTCCCACTAACCAAAAAACCTGTGTTTGTGTTTAAATTTGTTTTTACAATGATTATGCGGGATAATGTTTTAGATGCACCACATTTTTATTAGTATAAGAAAAGCTCAACGAAAACATCAAAGAACCTGTTGCTTCTTCTTTGCTTATTAAGCAAATCTTTGCCAAATCTGTGCTTGTGAATCGCTATTTCGAATTTTTCAAGCAGGTCACGTTTTGTTTTCTCCTCCTCTATGTGAAGTACCTCCAAATCATTTTCAATTCCTGTTAGCCGATGGCCTGTGTCTATCATGTGCTTGGCTACAGCAGATTGTCTATCATATGACATGTGTTCTTTATATCTCGCTAAGAATGTTCTCCTTGTCTTTCCAATATATATAGCACTGCATGATGAACATTTTAATTTATATATCCCTGCTTGCTCCAGTTTTCTCTTCCTATTCCCAATGTCAAACCTTAAATTATATTCCACTAATTTTTTCGCTTGGAACAAAAACTTAACATTATATGATTTAAATATATCCGCCATTTTCTCGGACGTTTCTCCATAATATGGTGCCCTTACTATTTTTCTTTTATCCTTAATTTGTTCCACTTCCTTGTTCCTGCTCTCCTCATCCATAAGCTGATCCACCATATCCTTTTCATAACCATTCCTGTGTGCTATCTGCTTAATAATGTTTAATTCGTTCAATCTGTCTGCATTGCTCATTGGCAAATAGCATGCCCTGTGGAGTAAACTTCTGAATGCAGCTTCTTTATCAGTTCGTGGGTGGCATGAATCACTAGGAATCACAACATCGGTTGTTGTAGGCTTCCTGAAGACATTGAAATGGAGCTGATTTTCTAGCCTTGTCATCTCTAGGTCTAAAAATTGAATACGGTTATTACTTTCATGCTCTATGTAGAAATCAATTTTCGCATGTAACCTATTGAATGTACTGAAAATTTTATTAATGTCATCTTCAGTTCCATCAACAAGCAACAATATTTTGTCAACACTGCGTCCATAATAAACTATCTTTTCCATCAAGGGGCTGTCAGACTTCAAAACATCCAGTTCTAGATTATTGATAAAAATATCTGCCATTGTGTCTGAAAGACTTGATCCTAGGACCAACCCATTATTCTGCTTGTAAAATTTAGTGTTAAATGAGAAATAGTTAAATTTCACAACTAGTTTCAACAAACTGATAAACTCGTTTATGTTTTGTATGCTTTGATTTAAGACTTTTCTGTGCTTGAAGAAATTGTTTTCAATTATTCCAACTGTTTCATCCACTGGAACATTGGCATACATGTTTCTAATTCCCAGCAAGGCCAATCGTGAAGAATGTGTAATTGGCTTATTCTTAATTTGGTTAGTTACATCAATACTGCAAGAAACAGTGTAGTGACTACTAAACACATAATTTTTCGTCAGAAACCTGTTGAGCAGCACTGTCAGTTCATCAGCTGGACTATTTTCTATATTAACAATCGGTGTGATGGAGAAGTCAGTTTTATGGAATTTCAACAGGGGTGTTAGTTCAGGTGCAGTGCAATATTCAACATTACATTTCTTCTTATCAGCATATCCAAACAAAGAATTATGTTTGAAATACTTATTTATTTCTGCTTGGAATTCATCAGTAATATCGTTAGGTATTTCAGTAATGCAGTTTTCTTCAAAATGTTTTAATGTTTTATCCAGGTATTCCTCTTCTTTCACAATTACTATGAAGTCCCCTTCATCTGCCCTCCTAGCAACTGCCTTTCCTTCTGATAATTTCTTGTTAATGGATTCAATAGTTGATTGATACACTCGGCTTTTCTGGTTTAGCAGGCCATTCTTCTTTTTCTCGTGTAGAGTGCGGATGGCTTTCCCCAGTTTGTACTGCACACGACACACTTCAAGCTTTTTGAGATTCCCTGCCGCAGCTGCAATGTTAGCTACTGCAATTAATTCCAACGCCAATTTCTCTTCAAAATCCGGTTCAATGTTAAATTTCAGATATTTGTTTAACACTGAGCTTTCTTCTGCGGTAAATGTGATATCTGTACGATTTACAACTCTTGGATGGAAGTTGAAAAATTGTGTATGCTCTGTCCCTACTTCGATGGAATTAGATTCTGCTTCTAACATCATCATTGAACTGTCTGCAGGAGAGACAAGTGAGGTATCTGTCTCTCGGGTACTCTTAGTGCCTCGATCTATTCTGTTGGGGTCATCTCCAATTGGACAATCAGGTGATAATACACTTTCTGAGCGAGTACTCTGAAGTGCTGTATCTATGAGGTTAGAGTTTCTTGTTTGCGTTGTTAAAGAACTTATTATTGGGGCAGATGACATTATTGGCTTAAAAATACTGTCATCACATAGATCGATAGTGATAACATCATTTCTTCCCATCATTGCTGATTCTTTGATAGGACTGTCAGGTGGTGTACATTGCATGCAAGTGCTCTCAGCCACTATCTGTGAACTGTGAGTGTACTCTGCTACTATCATCACTGAATCTTCAGTTGAGCTCTCATTTGATGTACTCTGAAAGCAAGCAGTCTCAGTTGATGTATCCATGGTGTTAGTGTTGTCTGTTTGAAACGGTAATAAATTTTTTCTTGGGGTGACAGGTGATATTCTTGGCATACGAGTCCTGTCATCATATAGATCGACAGTATTAGACTCCTTTCCTGGTATCGTTACTGATTCTTTGATAGGACTGATAGGTGTTGTATCTTCCATACAGGTATTCTCAGCCACTCTTTGTATGCTTTCAGAGTACTCTTCTACTATCATCACTGAATCGTCAGCTGGACTGTTAGCTAATGTACTTTTCAAACAAGCACTTTCAGTTGATGTACCCATTGTGTTAGGGTTGTTTATTTGTAATTCTAATGAACTTGTGGTGGCAAGTGATATCCTTGACGTACAAGCACTGCCATCATATAGATCGATAGTATTAGAATCCTTTCCTGGTATCGTTACTGATTCTTTGATAGGATTGGTAGGTTTTGTATACTTGATGTAGTTATCAGCCACTCTCGGTGACCTGTTAGAGTACTCTGCTATTATCATCACTGAATCGTCAGTTGGAATGTCAAGTGATGTAGTTTTAGAGCAAGTACTCCCAATCGATTTATCCATGATGTTACAGTTGTCTGTCTGTAACGCTGATGAACTTTTTATTGGGGAGGCAGATGATATTACTGGCATACAAATACTCTCGTCACATACATCGATGGTGTTTGAGTCTTTTCCTGGCGTTGTTGCTGATTCTTTGTTAGGACTGGCAAGTGTTGTATCTTTCATGCAGGTATTCTTAGCAACTACCAGTACGCCGTTAGAATACTCTCCTATTATCATGACTGACTCTTCACTTGGATTGTCAGCTGCTGCACCTTCAGAGAAAGTACTCCCAGTCGGTATATCCATGGTGTTAGGTGGTATTATTTTGGCGACAATAAAGTTGTAATGGGTGATCAACACTTAGACCACGTCGTTCGAGTTACTTTATTCATGGTGTATGATTCTTCACCTATAATCATCTCTTACCTTTCAGTTTTATAAGTGGCAAATGTATTCTTCAACTAAGGCTTCCGTCACTCCATCACTGATGTTAGATTCTTGGAATAGCATCATAGATTGGCATGATGGCCTTTGTCCAAACCTTTTCTGGCGATGTGACTGTGGTCTTATATACTTTTTACAGTAGTATCAGGTATATTTCGCTTGGAGTCATTTGTGAAAGACTCATCTTTCGATCGCTGAGACTTTGTTGTTCACTTAGTAGTGGTGGGATTCATTTCCGCTGGCTTTGTAGATCTGAAACAAGGAAACAATCGAGATATGAAATAGCTGACAAAGCTGAATCCACAAACACAACAGCTCTACCCTAAAGCAAGTAAAGTGAGATGCAGAAGGTAGAGTTTTTTCTTGTATCATACATTTCAGTCCTGTTACACTTATAGCTCGAATCTGCTACCAGTGTTCATTAGTTCCTCTAATTGAGGTTTATTTCGAAATAAATCGATAATTTTATGCACGGCGATTGGGGATTGTGTTCGGCATCTAAGTCCGACGGATGTAGAGAGCGGAATGTGGTGTTGTAGCATCGCTAGAGTATTTTGTAGAAATTTTAGGCTAATGAACGAAATAGTAGCAGTGTTAAAGAAGCAGGCAGTGAATCGACTTTTTATTTATTTATTTTGCTGTCTTTTACAATGACCTGTTATCTAGATGCTAAAATAGGTCGTATTTTGCACAGGTAATTGATTTTTACACTGAATAATTTCTTCTTATAACTAGTTAAAATTAAACAATATACAGCTTAACTAACTTATGAAACAAAACTATAAATAATAATTGAAAAATTAATTAAACAATACATATCCATTTAAGAAGTAGAAGTAAACACTAGAGCAAGGACAGACATTTATGTTGAATAACACAGTGAAACAATAACATAAATATATATTTAATAGATGAATATGATAGGAGAGAGAAAGTTGGAGAAGATGGAGTCCGACGCTTTGTGATGCTTGAAGGTCGAGGACTTGGCATTCCCATCAAGTCGTCAACCCTGAACCATCGTTAGTATTATCTATAACAGTTTAACAGGTTTTGCCAGTGACAAAGGGCGACAGTTTCATATTTGTTCTTACTACTATAGTTACACTATTATTGTCTATTAAGTGATGATCACTGTCCGCGTCCGTGTTGGGGTCCGTATTGTTGTCCCAGTCGTGTTCTCGATTTCGGTTGCTTTGCTGGTACACTCTATGCACTGTGTTTGCTCCCTGCATATGTTGATGCCTTCTGTATGGTCTATTTCGTTTGTATTCGTCATATGTCGCATGCGAGATTTTAGCTGTTAGTATATTGAGTGTTGTCCATTGGTCCTTTTGTCTTATGGCCTCGTATATTTGTTGTTCTGTGTGAGCATGTAGTGTTGGTGATGTGTCTCTGAGGTGACTGTATGCCCCGCAGAATAGGACAACGTGTTCGGGAGATCCCATCTCCCCACATGTGCAGTATGGTGTTTCCCTAAGACTGACGCGGTGTAAGTGCGTAGTATAAGGGCCGTGTCCTGTCAAGAAGTGAACCATGCCGCGGCTGGGATCGACATGTTTCATTCTTAGTCTCTCCGCTATGTCAGGGAAGAATGAATAGACCCTCCGACCCTTATCACTTGCCTCCCATTCCTGCTGCCAGGAGTCAATTCTCCAGCGTCTCAGCTGTTTTTTCTTTTTTTTTTTTCCAGAGCCGAACCAGTTACTAAATTCACCGGGTCTAGTCTGCCCTTCTTTAACCAGTAAATCGCAGCCCGATATTTGATGGTTATATCGATCGGGAAGATCCCCAGCACCACAGTGAAGCGATGGTTGAGAGCCACTGATTGAGGCAAGAGTTGTGTGTGAAATACGTGACTCTTGGGCCGCAGCCGGCCAGAACTACGAACACAGCAGTAGCCGCAAAGGTGTAACGACTGGGGTCAATACAAACGTGTGTCGAAGTTGTTGACTTGTACGTGACTGGAAATGGCACTTTTGGGGGAACACGGCCAAGCAGAGTGACATAAATAGCTTGTATTTGAGTAGTCGACACTTTGCAATTTGCAACTCAGTTCGGAGTGCACCAGTTCGGCAGCGAGTAAGCAACTAGCAGTTGCAGCTCTGAGGTTGTCGTCCGCAGTTCGCGATTCATCTCCCGAGTCCAGACAACGGGCCAATGGAGAGGTCAGCGTGGCGTCATGTCGCAATGAGGGGCTCTAGTCATCTCGCCAGCCACCAGCAGCAATATCGACGCGACGAGATGGGGACAAATCCTTGAGGACAGCGCAACAGTTTGAACCACTCTCCTTAGGCACTAAGGCGCTTCTTCACCGTTCCTCCAGCAGCCAGGCATCGACGGGAGGTGGCCAGCGATCAACAAGCGGGTGGAGCAGCTTGGCTGCGTCATCGACATTCGAAGGCGATCGGCCTAGTAGCGACGCCAGCACCGAGTCAGCAGTGTCAGCGGAGAGTGGTATGCCGCCAAAGCACAACAGCCGCACCGCCGTTCTCACTGACACAGAAGACGGGCGTCCAGAACTAACCTCTCCAAATCTCGACATAATGTATGTTTGAGAAGCAATAAAACCAGTTAACACGTGCCCGGACTCTCTCTACTGTCAAAATACACCCTGCACCTCTTCACTGTTTATGATGAAGCACCTCTGTCTGCCACAAGAACACACAGTGCTTCGTCTGAAGCCCGTGAGCGACACCTGAGCCGTCCTATGGGTACAGGTTCAATTCAGTTCAATTCAATTCATTTATTTGTCTGCAGGCAACAGCAAGTTGCATAAAACGTCAAATTTTACATACATTCATTCATATACATAAAAAAAGGTAAGGTAAAGCAGTCAACAATCCGAAGATTGGTTTGAACACCACAGTGCTTTACTAGGCATGGTCCTGTTTGGAGGTGGTATGCCGTTGCTTTCCTCCGACCTTCGAACTGACTTACCCAGCCAGTTACAGGGGGACCTACAGTTGAACGTGGGTGCCGAACCACGGTGCTACTAGGTATTTTTCACATGAGCAATACTGCCAGAGGTGAAAGAGAGACAGATAAAAACCCTAGGACCTGGCGGGGATTGAACCCGAGACCTTTGGACCTCGTCTGGCACTCAACCACTGTGCAACCGAGGCGCACATATGTTGATTCAAAAGAATGGAACTTACGCAATACAAAATTTATAGTTTTAGTACATAAATACATGGAAATTTTCAAGAATACTTTTTATACAAGGATATAAGTTAAGCAATTATATATATAACACACATTAAACAGAATGTACATTCACATTTCATACATGGATATAGGAAAAATAATATATAAGCAGAAAACATCATTTGCTGTATTTTTACGTTCCAAGATCCTGAAAGTTGCAGTCAAAATAACTCTTTCGTACTGTAGAAAGCTTTTTCAAATGTTCAAATGTTTGTAAAGCTTATGGGACTTAACTACGGGGTCATCAGTCCCTAAACTTACAAACTACTTATGAACTACTTACGAACTAGGATGGCACAAATATCCATGCCCGTGGGGGGATTCGAACCCCCGACCGTAGTGGCCGTGCAGACCGTGACTGAAGCGCCTCAGTCCCCTCGGCCACCGCGGCCGGCAGAAAGCTTTTTGTTTAAGCCATGACTGAACAGTCCTTTCGAATTGAATAGGACCCAGTTTTCTTATACATTGGGGTAACTTATTATAGTACACTTTGACAGTATGCAAGAAATTCTCTTTTATTTTAGTTAACCTAGTCCAGGCTATGTTTATTGAATCTGAGTTTCTTGTGTTGTAATTATGGACATCTGCTCGGATTTCATACTAGTGGGCATTCTCTTTGGCATATACCAGTGTTTTAAGAATGTAAAGACTCGGAACAGTTAGGATTTTATGGTGTATAAAGTGAGGGCTACAGGAAGCTAAGTTGTTTAAGTCAAAGATACATCTTATTGCTTTTTTTGCCATATAAATACGTCATTTGTCCCAGCAGAATTTCCCCAAAGCAAAATGCCGTAGTGCAAATGGCTGTGAAAAAATGCATAGTATGCCTTTACTAAGATATCCACATTAACACAGCTCTTTAGTTTCCTCGAAAGATATAACACCCTTGCTAATTTAGAGCATAGCTTTTCTGTGCTTCAACACAATTTACTATCTAGATATATTCCTAGTAGTTTTACCGGATGTTTGTGGTCACATAGCTCCTCCTCAGGATTTCTCAGCAGCCGGCCGCGGTGGCCGAGGGGACTGAGGCGCTCCAATCACGGTCTGCACGGCCACTACGGTCGGGGGTTTGAATCCCCCCTCGGGCATGGGTATTTGTGCCGTCCTAGTTCGTAAGTATTTCATAAGTAGTTTGTAAGTTTAGGGACTGATGACCCCGTAGTTAAGTCCCATAGACTAGACAAACATTTGAACATTTTTGATTTCTCAGTGACAAGAGGATTTGCTCAATTTTGCTGATGAGCGAACGCCAAACATTCGAGTAACACATACATCACGACACAAGGTATGGTCTTATCTGAGAATGCATTATTTGATGACTTTAAGACTGCAGTCAGCTACCTTTCGATAGGAAAGGGCTTCTTAGTGGCAAACTGAAGTAAATGCAGGCCACACTTCTTGATAATCGGTGATAACTCTGTCTCTATATACAGTGCATATTTTTTGAAATTTTAGAAGGTAGAACCCACGCACAAAACTTTTGTCCCATTTTCAACATTACAACATCCACTCCTCATACACTAACGTCATACGTTATGATATTAAAAACTTGTAATGCGATTTATAATAAGTAATAATTTTTGCAAAGAATTTTTCTCAAATTCAGTTGCTTCGAACAATATTTTTATAATCGAAATAATAAAACAAAAGAAAAAAATTATTTTAAATGGGTGCTAAGTTATATTCTGTGAAATTTCCCTGATTAGACCTGTTGGCTATATCCCATTTGCGACTTTGATTTCATTCCAGTAATGATAAGAAAGGAGCACAACGAAGTTTTAAGTAAAATAGGCTGTCTGCGTCCTGTCCCCGTTCTCCACCAGTGTGCCTGATAGCGAGGAAACAAAAAATACCCCTCCTTCTTTACAGTCCCCATCCACCTCTAGTACGACACTAAACAAATGGATAGTAAGTTAAATGTATTATTACTGTTAGGTACTAATGCTAGGTTTAAAGAAGCCCCTAAACAAATGGGTAGTAAGTGAATCTGTTATTACTGATAGGTACTAATGCTAGGTTTAAAGAAGCCCCTAATTTTACTAGAAGTAAAGGTAAAGAAGTCAACAATCCGAAGTTTGGTTTGAACACCACCGTGCTTTACTAGACATGGTCCTGTTTGGAGGTGGTATGCCGTTGCCTTCCTCCGAGCTTCGAACTGACGTATGCAGCTAGTTATAGGGGGAACTACAGTTTAACATGGGTTCCGAACCACTGTGCTACTCGATACTCGATACTTTTCACATCAGCAACACTGTCAGAGATGAAAGAAGTGGAAAGTGACAGATAAAAATCCCAGGACCTGGCGGGGATCGAACCCGAAACATTTAGATCCGTAGTCTGGCACGTCTGGTTGTTTTTTTTTTTTTTTTTTTTTTTTTTTTTTTTTTTTTTTTTTTTTTTTTCTGGCCTCCTTCCTCCCCTTTAGCCCGTCATTCCGCTCGCCAATTCAGCCTTCTTCGGCTAGCTTCTGTTGCTATAATTATCCAGTACTTTGCGGAGAAAAATAAACAGAATATCCTTCTTCATAAAGAAATAAAAATAACAGTACTTCCTCTTTTGGTAATTGTAAACAAATGATATCCTTCTTCGATGAGAAATAATAATAATAGGACATGCTTTTTTTCTATTTTTTGTCAGTCTCAAATGTGCACGTTGAATCGATTTTGGGATCTGGCAGCTTCGAAGTTTGTCTTCTCGAAAATGTTTGCCATCGCAAAGTTGCCGTGATTTTTGCGTTCTTGTGTCTTCTTATTGTGTCTTAATTCTGAAGTCGACTTCTCATTAACCTCGAAGCGCTGGTTTCCAAAAGCTGACGTGCTGCCTTAGCTAAAACAAAAGTTGGAGTACTCCACTCCAAGTAGAGGGATAAATAGAAAACAGTAAAATAATGTATGTTTTTAAAGTGTTAGTAATAAAATGGAAACGCAAATAAATCTTTCTTCGAAGATAGTTGTTCAGTTCAAGTTAATATCCTAATTAAGAAATATCCATATTTTTCTCTATACTTTTCTGTTCGTTGAAGTTTCTGGTGTTCTGTCAATAATGTTGAGCAATAATCTTCTTTACTTTTTTCTTTTTCAGATAAAATATAGTTCACTGTCTGTCCCTTTAGCCAGTTGACAGCTTTTCTCTTCGCATTGGGATAAGGGACTTCGTCCGGGTACAGTTACACTCGACCACTGTGCTACGGAGACGTATGTATAATTATTCCGTTTTCGTTCAGCGTGGCGTCATACGAATGTAAATACGTGTTTAAGCACTTTGAACACACAGCCAACCAGCACAAACGTAGCGCAACTGCATTGTCACTGTCAATGGCATTTCGTTGTTTCTTCAGTACTTCACTATTTTACGTTCCTTTTTCGATACTAGGGAGGGGGGCGTTGCTCACTTTAAATACACGCTCGCTTGAACTGAGCGCATGCAACGTAATTATTTATTTAAGTACAGAAGACATTCATTATTTACAAACTAATCATGGCCCGCAGGCCACTCGTTGCCGACCGGTGCCTAAAGATGTAATTTAAATGGCAGACTAATTGAAATTGTTTGTTCTGTGAGATGGTCGATAAAGCTATCTGCAAAGGAATACAAAAGATTAATTGATAATAAAAAACATAAATTTACCATTACAATCTCCTGCGTATAACTCGATTTGCTTGAAAAGTTGTAAGTTCGCATTAAGTAAAATTTATTAAAACCACACTGTCACTAGCTAGGTACAGTTGGAGAGAGTTGGAGAATTCAAGTACCTGGCTTCCTATGTAACCAGTAAAGGATATTTAGATAAGGAGGTAGGTCACAGGATCCAGGCTTGATGGACGAACTAGAAATGGGTGTCAGGTGTGCTCTGTGACAAGAGAATATTTATTTAGCGTATGGCATTTAAGTACATTCCAGTGTCTGATTACATTATGGTACAGCAGAGGAATCTAGTCTATAGGAATCAGCATGGGTTTCGAAAAAGGCGTTCGTGTGAAACCCAGCTCGCGCTATTCGTCCACGAGACTCAGAGGGCGATAGACACGGGTTCTCAGGTAGATGCTGTGTTTCTCGACTTCCGCAAGGCGTTTGATACAGTTCTTCACAAACGTTTAATGAACAAAGTAAGAGCATATGGTCTATCAGACCAATTGTGTGATCGGATTGAGGAATTCCTAGATAACAGAAACCAGCAAGTCCTTGTCAATGGAGAGAAGTCTTCCGAAGTAGGAGTTATGTCAGGTGTGCCACAGGGGAGTGTCGTGGGTCCGTTGCTGTTCACTATATATATAAATGACCTTGCGGATAACATCGGAAGTTCACTGAGGCTTTTTGCGGATGATGCGGTAGTATATAGGGAGGTTGTAACAATGGAAAATTGTATTGAGATGCAGGAGGATCTGCATTGAATTGACGCATGGTGCAGGGAATGGCAATTAATGCTCAATGTAGACAACTGTAATGTGTTGCGAATACACAGAAAGAAAGATCCTTTATCATTTAGCTACACTATAGCAGGTCAGCAACTGGAAGCAGTTAATTCCATAAATTATCTGGGAGTAGTCATTAGGAGGGATTTAAAATGGAACGACCATATAAAATCAATCGTCAGTAAAGCAGATGCCAGACTTAGATTCATTGGGAGAATTCTAAGGAAATGCAGTTCGAAAACAAAGGAAGTAGGTTACAGTACACTTGTTCGCCCACAACTTGAATACTGCTCACAGGTGTGGGATTCGTACCAGGTGGGATTGATAGAGGAAGTGGAGAAGATCCAACGTAGAGCAGCGCGCTTCGTTACAGGATCATTTGGTAATCGTGAAAGCGTTCGGAGATGATCGCTAAACTCTAGTGGAAGACTCTGCAGGAGAGACGCTCTGTCGCTCGGTACGGGCTTTTCTCGAAGTTTCGAGAACTTACCTTTACTGAGGAGTTTAGCAGTATATTGCTCCCTCCTACGTATATCTCGCGAAGAGATCGTGAGGATAAAATCAGAGAGATTAGAGCCCACACAGAGGCATACCGACAATCCTTCTTTCCGCGAACAATACGTGACTGGAATAGGAGGGAAAATCGATAGTGGTACTCAAGGTACCCTCCGCCACACACCGTCGGGTGGCTTGCGGAGTATGGTTGTAGATGTAGATGTACATTCACAGACAAACATCTAGTCCTTGTATATATTCAATAGCTGTTTGGGTTGCCATGAGGAATTCTTCAAAGTTCCCACTGAACGCTCTGGCACTGCATTCTTCCCTGATGTGTTGGATGGTCTGCATAGGCGCGCCGCAGTCACATGCTGGCGAAGACAACAGTCCCAATTTGAAGAGTGAGTCACACATCTTCCGTGGCCTGTTCTTAGCCGGCTCAGAATTGGCCAGATCTTGCGGGGCTCATCAAATCCAGATACTGCTTCAGTGCTACAAGGCATTAGGTGGCAAGTTGTTGGGGCGTTTTGGAGCCATTCTTTTCTCCAGGAGTTGATGTCAGCCCCAGTGAGGCTGTCGAGAGACAGAGGAGGATGTCTTAAACGGAGCCTCTTGTTTCTCAGATCAGGTATATCTGAGTGTATCGGTAGTTCAGGGTTCAGGGTTTGCTTCGATCTTATTGTATTCCCTGAGCAAGGCTGTTTCTCGTCGCATTTTTGGTGGTAGTATATGACTCAGGACAGGCAGCCATATGTTAGGTGTAGATCTAATGGTTCCTGATATAATACGCATTGTATTGTTCAATTCAACATCGATTTTTTTTCACATGGCTACTGTTTACCCATAATGGTGCACAGTACTCCGCCACAGAGTATACCAGGCTCAGCGTAGACGTCCTCAGGGTTGTTGCTGTTGATCCCCAGGTAGTTCCACAAAGTTTATGGATTAGGTTATTTCTTGTTCTCAACTTGACAGCTGTTTATGTAACGTGTGTTTTAAATGACAATGTTCTGTCTATCGTGACCCCTAGATTTAAAAAAAGTTTAAATTGGTGCTGAGACCAGCTGTGTTGTATGGTAATGAGATCTCGCCGTTGAAGAAACTGCAGCAGAAGAAATTAAACTTGGCTGAGATGCGTTTGCTGAGGTGGATTAGGGGAAAAATAAGAGCCGCGGCGGTGCGGCCGAGAGCATTGAGGCGCTATGCTACGATGCGCGAGGCCGTTCCTTGTCGGGGGTTCGAATCCCCCCTCGGGCACGGACGTTTGTGCCGTCTTTAGTATAAGCTAGTTCACAAGTAGTTTGTAAGTTTAGGGACTAATGGCCCCACGGTTAAGTCCCATAAGCTCTACAAACATTTGAACATTTGACAAAATAAGAAATGATGTGATGAGGCGGGATGGGGGACACGGGTTGCAGAGAACAATGGAGTTGCAAGTGGAGGGCAGGGGAAGAAGAGGTAGAGCATAGAGAAGATGGACGGACTGCAACACTGAAGACACGAAAGAGAAGGGACTGAGCCTGGAGAACACGTGGGATCGAGAGAAATGGAAGGCACAAAACAAATAACAGGACCCCTGAACTGGAGCAAGCTGAAGAAGGAGACTGAAGACTAGCTAGGTACACACGCTTGACTATGTCACCATGGGTGTACGAAGAGGCTTTCTTTGAGACTGCCTTTCCATGTTTAACAAAACCATCGTTCAGTAGTAACACATTAACATTGAATATTATTCGAGAGATTGCTTGCAAGAGAATTTGGTGGGACACGGCTTACAGCTCAATTGCAAGTTTAACTGGGAGCAGCATACCAAAGATTGCTGAAGAGCACAAATAAATCTTTATTTGCCAAGCAAATGTTGCAAGACACAAGGTCGTAAAAATAAAAAAGCTAGTGCACTGTGCCTACTTTCATTCCATAATGTCATACAGGATTAAAAATTTAAATACGTAGTATTTTTGGTGCACAATATTATTTATTTGCTTGTTATTAGCAGCTTTCGGCGTCTTAGGACATCGTCAGATAACGTCATACTAAACAGATAGTCCACACGTAACATTTAGGTTACATATACAAAGATGGTTTTTCAAAGGTATGTGAACTGCTAATTTCTTATGTCTATGAATCGATACTACGAAACAAATGGATTTTAAATGAACATAATTTGGACTACAATGGTATAAAATATTAAAACTGTGTAATTGTATAAGAAAGTATTGTCAGCAGGTGATGGTAGAAACAAAATGTGGGTTTGTTATGAATAAGTATCAATACCACAGAACGTGTATAATAATAATAATAATAATAATAAATGCGGTCCGAATGGGTACATCTTACATCACTTAAGGTTACAAATATTATAAATGTCCAGGTAAGCGATGGATGATTGTACAAGCAAACTGTAAATTATGGCAAGGAGGAGAAAGGTATATGGAGTATTGGTATGGAACACATTTGACAAAATTATTTACACACAGTGACAACAATAGGCCTATTAATAAGTTGACATTATTTTAGTAAAGGTGAATAATGGAATTGTGTCTAGTCATTAAGCACTAGGTCAGGATTCTTGGAGTGGTGTTTGTTAATGGCCAGAATTTTCAACAATGTGAGTTTTCTACCCTTTTTCCCTTTATGGAGAACTTCACATTTAGTGTCATAGGAATGACATTCATTCAAGAGCATAGTCAGCAAAGGCGGAATCTTTCTTTTTCAATCTCCAGCTCCTTTCGTGCTCAGATAATCTAGTGGCTCTTATTATGCACGTTCTGTGGTATTGATATTTATTCACAACACACCCACATTTTGTTTCTACCATCACCTGCTGACAATACTTTCTTATATAATTACACAGTTTTAATATATTAATACCATTGTAACCCAAGATATGTTCATTTAAAATCCATTTGTTTTGTAAGAGTACGTTTGTTATGTAGTACCGATTCATAGACATAAGAAATTTTCAGTTCATATATATTTGAAAAAACATCTTTGTATATCTAACCTCAATGTTATGCGTGGACTATCTGTTTAGTATGAAGTTATCTGACGATGGCCTAAGAAGCCGAAAGCTGCTAATAACAAGCAAATAAATAATATTGTGGAACAAAAATATTACGTATTTAAGTTTTTAATATGTCTTTGTTTCTCCAAGTGCCGACGGAATATTCCATAAACATCATACAGGATTATTTAGTGGGGTAACTCGACATCTCACACTAAGTCTTTGTGCCATAGTCGTTTTGTCTCTATGTATGCTTGTTTGAGTGATGTTTCATATGTGTTGTTTATGGATGTGTGTATTCTGTGTTTATTGTCAGTATTTATTGTTTAATTTTACTAATAGATTACTACTGTACATGTTATTTGTTTGATGATGACTAGTTCTTTTGGTAGGTTTGTACTGTGTTGAGTGTTGAAAGTATGTATCTGGTGGCCAATTGTCTTTGCGAGTGTGGATGTCTGGAAGTCAGATGTGTTATCAAATCAGTAGTTCTGAGTTTACGATAAATTTCATAGGCATGCTTGTTTCTTGGATTTTTTAATGGTAATGTCCAAAAAGTTTATTTGATTGACACGTTATTCTACCACACTCGCAAAAACAGTAGTTAGAAACGTGCTTCAAAGACTCGACACACTATCACACAGCTCAGGCAACTACCAACATGCAGCCGTGCGGGAATGGCCGTGTGGTCTGGAACATCACATTGCGGATCGTGCGGCCACTCGTGTCGAAGATTCGAGTCCTCCATCGGGTATGGGTGTGTGTTCTGTGCTTAGCATAAGTTAGTTTAAGTATATTGTAAGTGCAGGGTCCGATGACCACAGAAGTTTGGTCCTCCAGGACCATAGCCATTTGGACATTTTGAACCTAAAAGCACTAGACATCATACAAATAACAACGAACATATCTGTTTCTATCTGAAGTATTTAAGGAATCTTTTAATTATCCCACTGACAAGGATTGGAACTTTATTAATGACTGGCTAAACAGACATTAAAACAAATCAGCCAAATTTCAAAGTGGGGCACTGGTGCAGAAGTGCAGTATAACTGCAGCAGGCAAGAGTTCATTTTTTATGTTGTGAGAGTAGTAAATAAAAATGATATAACTTTTAAGCAAGGAAGAGCGTAATTTTATCAACAGAATTCAGTTACAACTTAATCTCCACACTTAAAAATTCGCCCATTATTAATTATTAGTTGGTAATTGATGTTATCATTGGTTTGAATCCTCTTCGTAATTGATCTTAAAATTTGTTTGGATTCTCTCAAGTTTGGTACTGTTAAACAACCTAAAATATCACATAAAAGCAGTAATATCTTCTTTGAGAACGAAATCATGGACGTCACCATGTTCTCACTGCAAATGCGTAATATTTAGTTATTACTGAAAGCTTGTTCGGTATTTTTAAAAAGAAACGGCTCTTCAATATGCACTTGACACAAGCAGTTATTATTATATGTTGGTTTAATTTGCTTAAACACGATCACCCCATTCGTCCCACAGTTAATGGTATAGGGAGTGCACACCACATGCAGGCTAAATGACAATTTTGTTTCTCGTAATTTCTCAACTAAAAAGTGTTACTTGATTAACAAAATAAAAAAGAAAACCTTGAGAGTGATTCCTGTGCCTAGGTTTATCTCATTTAACATAGTAAGCCAGCATACTAGATTATCTGTAAACGTGACTCTCAGGAGAATCAAGAAAAATTTGTTACAACACAAAAAAAAATATTGTGGTACTGTACAGATTAGCGAACTGATTACTTTATTACAGGTGATCCTCAAGTACATTATTTTACATTCAGTGGAAAGCTGTACATACAATCTTATGCCCCAGGAATGGGTACCTCTTACCCAGTATTCCCCGTATCACAGAATGTGACTGTACTCTGTTATATTTCCACCGCACTCTAGTCGAAGTAACTATTTATTTACGTAGTTACATTCCAACCGAACTAGACCTTATAGGACTACGTTGGTGAATTGGTGAAACACAAAACATCTACTTGTTGGCTATGCTCAACCCTGTTTGAGAAATATCGCTACACAATGTCTTAAGGTCGCATTGCACACATTTTCTTCTATGCCCAGCCAATAAGGTAGCTACAAATAAATATTTATAGCCGTTATACTGTAGTCAAATACTCTTTGCGCTGACTAGAATCGCAAATTAATAAAGTAATCAGCAATATTATGTTGAGATAAATGGATTTTATTTTAATGTCCGTAATAGATGTACCCACCCTCATGAACAACAGACATTGCAGAGGTGAGGTGGCTTGCGTGTCTCAACGACACAGATAGCCATGTCGCAAGTACAATCACAGCGGAGGGATATCTGTGGACAAGCCAGACAAACGTGTGGTTCATGAAAAGGGGCATCAGTGTTTTCAGTAGTTGCAGGGACAGCAGTCTGAAAAACACATCCAGGGACAGCTACACTCTAGCCATAACTTATTGGTTGTTAACTGTAGATTAAAACTTAAGGGACTGCAATGTTGTTGTTGTTGTTGTGGTCTTCAGTCCGCAGACTGGTTTGATGCAGCTCTCCATGTTACCCTGTCTTGTGCAAGTCTCTTCATCTGAGAATGCGTTCGGTAACCTACATCCTTTTGAATTTGCTTACTGTATTCGTCGCTCTGTCTCACTCTACGATTTTTACTCCACACGCTTGCTTCTAATGCTAAGTTGACAATTCCTTGATGTCTCAGAATGTGTCCAACCAATCTATCCGTTCTCTTAGTCAGGATATGCCAGAAACTTCCTTCCTCCCCGATTCGGTTAAACACTTCTTCATTAGTTACGTGATCTACCCATCTAATTTTCATTAGTCATCTGTAGCACAACATTTCGAAAGCTTCTATCATCTTTTTATTTGAGCTCCTTATCGTTCACGTTTCACTTCCATACAACGCTACACTCCAGACAAATGCTTTCAGAAAGGACCTCCTAACATTTAAATCAATATTCGATGTTAACAAGTTTCGATTCTTTAGAAACGCTTTTCTTCCCAAAGCCATTCTGCATTTTATATCTTCTTTACTTCGGCCATCAGAAGTAATCTTGCTACCCAAATAACAAAATTTATCTACTACTTTTATTGTCTCATTACCTAATCTAATTCCTTCAGCATCGCCTGATTTTCTGACATTGCATTCCATTACCTTCGTTTTACTCTTGTTAATATTCATCTTATATCTTCCTTTCAAGACACTGTCCATTCCATTCAACTGCTCTTCCAGATCTTTTGCGATCTCTGACAGAATTACTGTCATCGGAAAACCGCAATATTTTTATTTCTTCTCCCTGCACTTTAATGCCCTCTCCAAATTTCTCCTTCCATTCCTTCACTGCCTGCTCAATGTACAGATTGAACAACATTGGGGAAAGGCTACAACCCTGTCTTACTCCCTTCCCTACCTCTGCTTCCCTTGCCCTTCGACTCTAATAACCGCTGTCTGGTTTTTGTATAGGTTGGATATAACTCCTCGCTCCCTATATTTTACCCCTGCTACCTTCAGAATTTGGAAGAGTGTATTCCAGTCGACATTGTCAAAAGCTTTTTCCAAATCGACAAACGCTAAAAACGTAGGTTTCCCTTTCCTTAGCCTAAGTCGTGATTGCAAAAAGTGAGAAAATTAAGAAGATGAAACCCGCCCAAATTGAAGGAACCAGATGTGGTTGAGAGTTTCAGAAGGAAGGCAAGGTTTGGCTGAAACGGGGAGAACTAAAACAGTTGATGAAGAATGGGTAGCTCTAAAAGACAGAGTAGTGAAGGCCGCCGTCAGATGATCATATAGGTCGCAGGACAAGACATAATAGAAATCTTTGGGTAATACAGGAGATACTGAATTTAATTGACGAGAGGAGAAAATATAAAAAATGTAGCGCTGAAGCAGGTAAAACTGACCATAGCACTTACTAGAAAGATCGCACAGTTTTCTTTACTTTTTTCCTTTTCCCAAGATGGTACCTGCTTGAGTCTTATTATATTTGTGCTACAAAATGTTCAAATATTTGTTAAGCTTATGGGACTCAACTGCGGGGTCATCAGTCCCTAAACTTACAAACTACTTACAAACTAACTTATACTAAAGACAACACAAACATCCATGCCTGAGTGAGGATTCGAACCCCGGACGGGGAACGGCCTCGCGCATCGGAGCATAGCTCCTTTTTTGCTACAAAGTGAATAAAATTATACAGTGAAAATAATTAACTCGTATTCAGCAATTTTCGTTACCAGTTGCTGTAAAACCTACACCACCTCATTTCAGTGAAAATCGACATCTAGACATCGAGACTACCAGACCTTCAACGATCAATAATACCGATTTGCTAGCACAAGGTTTGCAGGTCGATTTTGTAACCTCACTTTCTGCACTAAAATCTTGCGCCATACTCGCAGTATTACTGTTGAAAAGAGAACAGATGAATATCGATGTTAACTACGGAAATTAGGAAACTGGTAGTGTTACAACCAGTTCCCAATAAAGTTTTTTTCACGTAACTATGTTGCGTTTGTTTAGAAAAATTAGGGTACTTGTTTTCTGGATGCGTCTCGGGAATCACGATGAGAAAACACTAGAATAGTTTTCATTATGATTTACGCTAACGGAACAGTTACATACCTTCGTCCACACCTGCGTCAAAGATCCGATCTCAGAAGTTCAGAATATCCGTATAGTTAGCTAAAACGGTACACTCCCTACCAAACGAGAGCACACTTCTAATCGGGCTACAAAGAAGTTTATAACCCAGAATAGCACACACCTCTACTTGCATCGTAGTTTCAAGCACTGCAACTGCTACGCTAAATACCGCAAGCATGATAAGCGATTGGCAGGTACATTCCCGAGCAGTGCTGATAACGTAGACGGGCACTCGATATCTTGTCGCATTTGTAGAGTACACGCCTACTTTTCCTGGTAGGGACGAAAATGTTCAAATGTTTGTAGAGCTTATGGGACTTAACTGCAGGATCATCAGTCCCTAAACCTATAAACTACTTATGAACTAGCTAATACTAAAGACGGCACAAACATCCACCCCCGACCGCAGCGGCCGTGCAGACCGTGACTGGCACGCCGTAGACGGTTGGGACGTACAATAGAGAAAGCACTGTGCAATACAAGGTAGCAGATCTCCTAAACATCAAAGAGCATACTCAGTCTCGTTCCTGTAATAAATATTAACACATAATCATATCTCAGATAAACACTTACTACCAATATTCACAATGGCTTGTTGACTGATAGGTACCAAATATCGTTTCAGGGTCTCCTACTTAGCATAAAGTATTTGATTTCTGGAATTCGTCTTAAATAGTTAATTATACCATCTTATGCTCATGGCATGCTTTTTTCTCTTGAACTGCAGTATTTTGTAAAAAAGAAAAAAGAAAAGAAAAAAAGGAGGGGGAGTTGGATGGGAAATGAAATTCATATAAATCTGCAATCTCGGCAAAACGCTCCACTTGAATCAAGTGGCATGTTGCTACGCCCGCTGCCGAAAAATTCACAAACCGTGTTACACTCTCGTTTCTTACAATTTTCTACAAATATTAAGTAGCACTACACTAGACAAATACATCTCTAAAATATCCAGAAAATTTAATTTTACATATTCCAAGCAATGATAAAGGGGTAAAATTTGGTTGAAACTCGTTCCCAGAGAGTTGAACTTATATTTGTTATTATTTCATTTTTGATTCTTTTTAGATGAGGATCATTCCCTTATTAGTCGTTCTTGCTCCTGTAAAAGAGCTCAAATTCTTTTTTCTTCATGAGTTCCTGCTGCTATAGATGCCCCAACTCCTGTTTCTGCTTTAGTTAATTCATTTATTGTTGTTACTTCTGGTGTATATTTATTAATTCGTTATAGTCCTATATTATTAATAAATGATTTTGGTTGGTATCGTCTTTGTATTGGTTGTTTAAGAACATTTATAGCTGGTCTTGGATCGAAATACTGACATTTTTGTTGGGATCCTTTTGATATAAATAAACACTCCGTACGATATTATGATTCTATTAGTACATTATTATGTATCATATTCTGCAGCTGCAAAAGTATAAGGTATTATTTGGTACAAATTAGTGAGATGATGCGTACATTTGTAAAACAGCTGTTCACGATATGACGCGCTAAAACATTTGTATTTAAACTCACTAATGTAGTTGATGTACGTACAAATTTCATGTTACTTGTCAGTATTAATATTTACATCAATGTTGTAGTATTTCAATATATGATCGATGAATTAACGATTTCTGCTTCAAAACCACCTTTTGAGCGCATCTGGTGAATTCAAATATTTTTAACAAAATTTGAAATGATTACTAATTTTGTCAATAATTCGACTTTTCCGAGACAACTAAAAGAGAGAGGGAAAATAGGAGAGGGCTGTATTTGAACACGGAACGCGAATTATGCAGATATATTTTACTTTAAATGTAGTTTTCATCTTTCTTATTTCTGACACGTAAAAGTCCGGGTTGGTTTCGAAAAACTGAGGTACCATAAGCACATCAACATTCAGAATGTTTTCACTATCAGACTTCACAAAATTCGTTTCCATTCTACATAAAAAATTTAATTCGTTTTTCATTACAAAAACTTAATTATGTGTAGTATAAATAAGGAATAATCTAGTAACTTTGGCTAATATTGCTGCAACAAACATACAGTTTCGTCTTCAGCTTCGTAACCAGAGCTTCTGCAAATCACAGAGTTTTTTCGATCACGTGACCTTATCTTGAAATTTAATAATTTTTTAACTTTAATTTAAGAAAAATAACAGATGTTTAGTAAGAATAATGAGTGAAAATACTATTTGAACTTTTATAATAATCCAGAATAACAACAATTCGAACCATATTTTCAACAAGGGAAATAGCCTACGGAGTCTACAAGTCACTGTTTCTCCTCTGGATGCAGCAGTAATCGACAAGGGGTGCCCTGCAAATCTCGTCGAAGAGTCTGGCAGAGAATTCATCGAAACAGTTTCACACTAATTATCTTCCATTCAATTCTCGAATACCGCACGAAAAAAAAACAAAAAACAAAAAAAAAAAAAAAAAAAAAAAAAAAAAAACTTTAAATCTCTCTGTTCGAGATCTTATTCCTCATATTGGCCCACTTTAGGTTACGGTAGTAACACTAAAAGTGGGCCTTTGCGATCGTCTTTTGACAGCTCGAAATTTAAATGAAAATAACGGCTTAATTATTCACCTGACACGAAAATTGAATAACTGAATTTGTAGAGGAGAAAATTCTCTACAACATTTATCTCTTATGTTTATATCATATCTCGTATCGTTTCAGAGATATTGGCAAAAATAACGGCGATTTTTGGATGTATGTATGTCTGTCCGTCTGTCCGTAACGTGTTCCCTGTTTTTAAGACGAATCGTTCAACCGATCAGCACGAAATTTTACAGGCATAATTGTAGGCCGTCAGAGACCAGAACCTCCCGTTTTCAAATTTTTCTGACAAAAATACGAAAAAAAATACGAAAAAAAGCCGTTTGTAATATAATTATAATTGCAAACGAACCATTCATCTGACACGAAAATTGAATAACTTAATTGGTAGAGGGGAACATTCTCTGCAACTTCGCTCCCTTATGTTTTTTTCGTATCTCGCATCGTTTGAAAGATATTTGCAAAAATAACGGAGTTTTGACACCCTCCATTGAATTAACGAAAACAGCCGTTCGCAGATGTCACGTGACATTCCTCGCCCAGAACTCTCTCTGGCATTCGCCATCTTACACGTTGTCATTTCAAAGCAATGGCGCACTGAAGAATTAACAAAAACACGTCGTTCTTCGTACGATAAATGATAATCTAGTGTCTACAAATACCATATTAGCATCAGTTAACAATGGCCATCAATAGTATGAAATTAAAGAACGCAACTTCTAAGTGTTATCTGTAGCGTAGTAGGCAATGCTTTGGTTTGTGACGCTGAAGGTCAGTGGTTCGAGACCGACTACTACCTTTTAGGTTTTTTTGAAACCTAAAAGGGTTTCAGACACTCTTATTAATTATTTTTTTAATATTTAGATTATTATTTTTGTCCAAAATGTCTGCAAAAACTTATAAAACTACAATTCTAAAAGTGGGCCGTAAAACACGTCAGTGCGATTTTTTTTATTCTGATGGTCCTTTATTCCTACGCAGGTGCGAGTCAACAATCCTTTCTCGTAGGAGGAGAAAGTCGGCGATATAAATTTCGTAAGCAGATCTTTCGGCAATGAAAATCGCCCTTTTTGTAGCGCTTCCTACCCCAATCCTTGTATCATTTCGGCGACTCTCTCTTCCGTATATCGGGATAGTTCAAAGCGAGCTGCCATTTTGCATGCTCTCTCGACGTCCTCCGTCAGTGCCACCTTACCAGGATCCCACACAAGCCGCAGCGACTCTTCAAAAGAGGACAGGCGAGCGTGCTGGAGGCCGTCTCTCTCCTGGAACTGGCAATTAAAGCGCAGTTCTTGGGTCACTTTCCCCACGACATTATTTACGCGTTCTTCCCAATTTAAGTCTGTCGTAATTGTAATTCTTAGACATCTAGTTGAACTTACGGCCTTTATCTTGTTGACCAAGTTTAGGGGATTCCTTCTAGTTATCTTATGGACGACTTCACACTTTTGCTTATTGAGGGTCAATTGCTAATTTTTAACCTTAAAAATAGTCTACAGCTCGATCAGAGGTGCAAGGATTATGATATGAAGATCATCATCTCCAAAACGAAAGTAATGTCAGTGGGAAAGAGATTTAAACAGATTGAGTGCGAAATAGGAGGAACAAAGTTAGAACAGGTAGACAGTTTCTAGTACCTGGGATGTATTTTCTCACAGGATGGCAACATAGTGAAAGAACTGGAATTGAGGTGCAGCAAAACTAATGCAGTGAGTGCTCAGCTAACATCTACTCTCTTCTGCAAGAAGGAAGTCAGTATCAAGACTATGATAGCAGTGCACCATTCTATCTTTCGACCAACTTTGTTGTATGGGAGTGAAAGTTGGGTGGATACAGGTTACCTTATTCATAAGGTAGAGGTTACAGCTATGAAAGTGGCAAGAATGATTGCAGGCACTAATAGATGGGAACAATGGCAGGAGGGTGACCATAATAAGGAAATCAAGGAAAAACTGGGAATGAACACCATAGATGAAGCAGTTAAACCGAACAGACTGAGATGGTGGGGTCATGTTACGCGCATGCGAGAAGCAAGGTTACCTAAGAGACTCATGAGCTCGGCAGCGGAGGGTAAGAGGAGTCGAGGTAGACCAAGAAGAAAGTACTTAGATTCGGTACAGAATGTTTTTGAAGTAAAAGGCATAACATCAGACGAGGCATCAATGATAGCGCTGAATAGGGGATCATGTAGGAATTTTATTAGAGGTACTATGCTCCAGACTGAACGTTGAAAGGCATAATCAGTCTCTAATGATGATGATGATGATAAAAATATTCTAAATCTTTATGCGGTTGTTTTTTATTTTCTGTGACTTTGCTACACGACAGATGAGAGCAAGGAACATAAGACGACTGGTCAGATTTTATCGTAAATCGATTATATGGGTAAGGAACAGCAGAGGACCTATAACACTAATTTGGGGAACGCCAGATATCACTTCTGATTTATTCGATGCACTACCATCAGTTACTGCGAATCGCCAATCCGATTACACATCTGCGTAGATATTCCATAACCATTCAACGTTGTCAAAACTTTTAAAAAATTTAGCATCTATATCGTACTATTCAATTGTCATTAACCTCATTGTTCGAATAACTGAATGAATATCTCATCATCATCCATAGCAAACTGCTTACTATAACGTATTTCTAACAAACGCTGCCTTATTCCTAAATGATAATGAGCCCAGACAAACAGCCAAAAACGTCCAGGCGCGCTTTGTACATCGCCAGATAATACATCTTCCCTGGCAGAAACATAGCCACGCCTCAACACAATTAAATCGGTGTGGGCAGTTTTAGAGCAGTGAGCTACGACCAAAGTTACAGCTCTAACATCTTTGAAGTACCTGGCAGAGGATTTGGTACAATAAACTATTTCTTGGAATCTATAATGATACGAATCTGTCCTTTGAAGAGATACAACTTTTTTCCAAGCCTTGTTGTACTAAATATCTATCAGATCGCTATAAAACCGTGCGTAAAACCTTCCTCAGGTATAAATTAGTAACTGTACAAATATTTAAGTCTCGCGTCTTATCGTTCGGACATGATAAGCGTACACATTAATATATATCTATCCGATCGGCATAAAACTCTGCCTAAAGCCTTCCCCGGGTAGACATTAGTAACTGTACAAAAGTTTAGCTCTTTATGTTTTGTGGTTAAGACGTGATAAACGTACACCGAACAGACACTCACATTTATAGATATAGATTTATTCTGTTGTTATCATTTTTATTCTTCTGATGAAAAATTACGCAACCGGTTGGCTGATATAAAAAATTGTTAAATAATGCGTGTTAGATTTTGTAAACGAGACTTATTATACTCAAGGCTTTGAATGTAAGGTCTTCAAATTATTTTGTTAGCCCCTTGTATCTTCTGATGTAACAAAAGCGAACCAGCCAGATATGTCCCCAGTGCACAAACTCTTCTACTTGATTAAAGTCCCGGTACGCCACGGCCTCTGATTGTACAGAGAGAAAATCTGCCTTCCGCTCTGAGATGATTACTGTTACGTCTTGTATACTCGGCTACAGAGCGGTGCCCTGGGGATTGCCGACGTAATGCTTACGTCACACACTGGTGCAATGACCTGCACACGTAAGGAGACGCCAGTCAGCACCGCCAGGATCCTGAAAGGGTGCAGTCCTGAGGCACGACAAGAATCCACTTGCTCTACATACAACCAACCAACTGGTAGCGGTCTTCTCATATGCAACAAACTGCAAGGTCACAAAATCATTTTTCGAAAATTATGCGTGTTAACTGTTTCGATCCCTTGATCTCGCAAATGCTAAGTACTCAAAACATCGCATCACCCACAGTTTTTGGAGAAATATCACACATTTGCAATTAATAATAATGCAATATAATGACGCTATAACATTCCCAAAAAACACCATACGAAGCTCAGATTGTCCTGTTTCGTATGTGAATCACCCCGTTTACATGAGATCCCAAAATCGGATTTCGCAAACCGATTTCCCAATTCTGCTTTTGGTTGGTCATGTAAACACTCCAATCGATTCTGGAAATCCACTTGTCTAAAGCGGTTTTCCAGTTCCATAATCGATTTCCGTGCCCATGTAAACGCAGCCGTTTGTGAAGCGTTATTGGCTTGTCAGATTGTAATTGTTTTTTGTTTTTTTTTTTTTTTTTTTTTTTTTTGTTTTTTTTTTTTTGTAAGAATTTTCGGCACAAAGGACGGAGTGATATTTTCTAATGTGAAATAAAAGTATAAATATTAGAGTGAGCAATGAATCTATGTATTCAAGTAAAGAAATATAGCGATTGTGCTGACTAAATCAGAAACTGAATCAGCTGTTTTTCAGCCGCCATCTTAAGTATATCAGGAAATCCGATTCAGGCTGTGCCACGTAAAACGACAGCGAAAAACGGTTTACGAAAATCGGGTTTCGTCTTCCGGAAAATGTGTTACATGTAAACGTAGTGAATGTGACAGTACCGCTCGTGAGAAATATTGGGAACAAGAACAATGGCCCTGAAGCTCGTAATTGGTTCCAGGGAACAAATATATCAAGTGTGGCCCTAGATACATCTGCACCTCAAACTGGGCATAGATTAGATTAGGCTTATATTTCGTTCCATTTGAATCATAGTGAGCAGATCATTTTGGATGCAGAACCTACCAGAAACAAGAATACTCAATAAATACACATATGTTAGTGTACATTCCACACATCCCAAATGAAATTCCTCTCGTAGTAGGCCTATGGAATTGCGTAAAGAAACAAAATCTTAAGCATGTAAAAACTTGTTATCAAATATTGTTAACTATAATTAGGTACATATGACACTTCTTAGCTATTGCAGCCGCATATATATATATATATATATATATATATATATATATATATATATATATATATATATTCTTTACATTTTACATCACTTATTTATAATGATTGCCCTGCTACACAAGATCTGTACAGAAATCAGAGTGTACAAAATATTCAGATCATCTGATAATATTAATAACATACATGCCTCCATCGGTTCTGATAAGAAGTTCATAATTGGTCATCAATAAATCCTTTAGACTCTTCTCAAACGAACTTCATTATGTTGGGGTCTAAATCATTAAAAGAAAGGAGTTATTCGTAGCTACGAGATCTGTTTCCGGAATTTCTTTCGCCAACTTTCTCTTCGGAATGCGTACATACTTTCTTAGCACCCATCTACACAGGGAGACATGATCATCATAATAAAATAAGAGAAATCAGATCGAAAACGGAAAGTTTTAGGTGTACCATTTTCCCGAGGGCTAACAAGAGATTGGAATTGTAGAGAAATATCATAAAAGCGGTTCGTTGAATCCTCTGCCATGTACTTCAATGTGACTTGCACAGTATTTACGTGGATGTAGATGTACTTTTTATGGCTACCGGCATAAGTGACTTTAATTCTTTGTGAAAGTTGTTCTTGTTTTATAATAGTGAATCTATGAACTGAGCTGATGCTTTGAAAAACAGGTATATTTTTACGACAAATTTAATTTAGGAGTATATTTATTGGGAAGCACTAGTAGGAGCCCCCAGCTCCAGGGCTTAAACAGCTCTCTGCAGGCTGTGCTTTGAGTTCACAGCACAAAAGTAAGACTTATTGGGCGTTATCGGGCTCCGAAAACTTTACATGGCTTGCCGAGTTGTTCCCAAGGAAAACAAAATTAATTCCCGTATGACATTCATATCTATAAATGTGAATGTCTGTTCGGTGTACATTTATCACGTCTGAACCACAAGACATAAAGAGCTAAAAATTTGTACAGTTACTACAGTAATGTCTACCCGGGGAAGGCTTTAGGCACGGCTTTATGGTGATTGGATAGCTATTTATCTATATATATTAATGTGAATGTCTATTCGGTGTACTCTTACCACGTCCGAACGACAAGACGCAGAGACTTAAATATTTGTACAGTTACTAATTTATACCTGAGGAAGGTTTTAGGCACGGTTTTATAGCGATCTGATAGATATTTAGTAATCTATATCTATAAATGTGAATGTCTGTTCGGTGTACTTTTATCATGTCTGAACCACAAGACATAAAGAGCTAAAAATTTGTACAGTTACTAATGTCTACCCGGGAAGGCTTTAGGCACGGTTTTATGGCGATCGGATAGCTATTTATCTACGTATATTAATGTGAACGGTGTACGCTTATCAAGTCCGAACGACAAGACACAGAGACTTAAATATTTGTACAGTTGCTAATTTATACTTGAGGAAGGCTTTAGGCACGGTTTTATAGCGATCTGATAGATATTTAGTAATTTAAAGAATATAACGTGAAATGCGGAACAATAATTACTCTTTGAAAATTATCTTTACTCTTTGAAAAGGGTTTTATTGGTTGCATTGTTGCTTGAGGGCTGATAATGATAAAAGGGTGGAGTATATTGGGATGGAAAGTTATCGGTGTATATAAAATTCTACGCGCGTGTGTGTGTGTGTGTGTGTTTATGTGAGAGATAATATTTCACTCTGCAGCGAAAACTATAGAACGCAAACGAATGGTCTGTGTGTAATTGTCGTCCTAAGTCTCCCGTTCTATACCACAGCAGTTTCATGCCGATAGCTGTAAGGGGGTGGAAGATATGGTGATATATATATATATATATATATATATATATATATATATATATATATATATATATATATAATGCGACTGAAGGCCAGCGTTGATGTTTGCGACTCTCTAGCAAGATGGTTACATACAGCGAAACGTGATGCCACAGGCCATATCTTTGGTCTATGCGTGTTACAAGTCTTCAGCTCTTTCTCTGTAAGGATAGCCGGACGCGGTGGCCGAGGGTACTGCGGCGCTTCAGGCACGGTCTGCACGCCCACTACGGTCGGGGGTTCGAATCCCCCCTCGGGCATGTATATTTGTGCCGTCCTTAGTGTTAGCTAGTTCATAAGTAGTTTGTAAGTTTAGGGACTGATGACCCTGTAGTTAAGTCAAATAAGCTATACAGACATTTGAACATTTTCTGTAAGGATAAGGATGCGAATAAGGAAATATAAGAATAAATAAATAAAGCAGTAAAAACCATCAAGAGAACAGGCTCTGCTAACGATATACTACGCCTTCCACATCGCTTCAACGGGTTCTACACAAATCTATACTTTTGTTTCGATATTGATGAAATTTTCCACACTCTACCTAAAAAACACGAGGAATGTCACTGTCTGTATAAAATTTCGTTCGTTGCATGGTGGTGGGTATTTAACTTACGGAATTTTACAATATGCATAGTTCTTCTCCACTATGAATTTTTGCACACACTGCCTTTAAACCAAGAGGAAGATCACTGGTACATGACAGAGGATACCTTGCAGAATACTTTGCCGAGAGAAGATAGGTGGAAATGAACAGAGAGATGGGAGAGAAAGAGGTGGATGCAGAGAGGGGGGAGGGGATGTGGACTACGAGAGTGTAGGATAAATAAACACCCGAGCAGCGCCGGGTTTACAGCTAGTTATAGAATGAAAGTAAACGTAGCACGCTGTTTTTTTATTATTATTTATTTATTTTTACATCACCGAAGTCTGACTGCATTCGCATGGCTAACAGAGATTTGTTTAGGCGCTTCATAATTTCTCTGGTATGCTGCTCCCAGTTTATTATTATTATTATTATTAAGAAGTAATCTAAGGTATTCTCCTATCAGTGTGTCATCATATTTTAGTCTTATTCTGACAGTAAAGCTTTAAAAGTTCTAAACTGCATATAATATGTTTTGTTTTCAGAGAATTGAAATGGAACCATTTATTAATGTCTACAAAAATTTGATTTTCTGGCCTTTCTTAGGTTATAATTGATAAACTATTTATTGTAATGAAATGTTTTTCAAGGGTAACCTAAGTGTGGGAACAGCTTAAAATATGCATGTAACAAGTTCCAAAGCAGTCAGATGCTAATTTGAAATGGGATAAAAGACAGGGGAAATACCATCCGATTTCAAGAAGAATATGGTAATTCCAATTCCAAAGAAAGCAAGTGCAGACAAATGTGAAAATTACAGAACTATCAGTTTAATAAGTCATGGTTGCTAAATACTAACACGAATTATTTACAGACGAATGGAAAAATTCGTGGAGTCCAATGCGGGGGAAGATCAGTTTGGAGTCAGGACAAATTTACGAACACGGGAGGCAATACTCACATTACGAAGTATCTCAGAAGATAAGGGAAACCTATGGTTTTAGCATTTGCCAATCTGGAGAAAGCTTTTGACAGTGTGGACTGGAATACACTCTTTCGAATTCTGGAGGTAGCATTGGTAAAATATTGGGAGCGAAGAGTAATATTCAACTTGTACATAAATGAGACAGCAGTTATTAGAGTCGAAGAGCATGAAAGAGGACGCAGAGGTTGGGAAGGGAGTAAGACAGAGTTGTAGCTTTTCCCCAATGTTGTTCAGTCTGTACACTGAGGAAGCTTCGAAGGAATGCAAGGAGAAATTAGAAGAGGAAATAGGAGTTCAGGGAGAAGAAATAAAAACTTTGCGGTATGCCGACGACATAGTAATTCTGCCAGAGTTAGCAAAGAAAAGCAATTGAACGGAATGCACAGTGTCTTGAAAGAAGGGTATAAATGGACATTAACAAGAGTAAAACAAGGGTAATGGAATGTGGTGTCAGAAAATCAGGCGATGCTGAAAGGAGGAGGCAATAAAGGTAGTATATGAGTTTTGTTATTTGGGTAGTAAAATAACTTCTGATTGGCGAAGAAAGAAGATATAAAATGCAGAATGGCTATGGGAAGAAAAGGCTGAGGAAGTGAAATTTTTTGACATCCAATATTAGTTTAAATGTTAGGAAGACCTTTCTGAAAGGATTTGTCCGAAGTTTAGCATTGTATGGGAGTGAAACGTGGACGATAAGTAGCTTAGACAAAAAGATGTTAGAAGCTTTGGTAATGTGGAGCTACAGACAAATGATGAAAGTTAGGTGGGTAGATCACGTAACTAAAGAGTAGGTGCTTAACCGAGTTGGGAAGAAAAGGAGTTTATAGCGTATCCTGACTAAGAGAAGGAATATATTGGTGGGACATATTCTGAGATATCAAGGAATCGTCAACTTAGCATCAGAAGGAAATTGTACAACGAGACCGAGGGACAAATACAGTAAGTAGATTCAAAAGGATGTAGGCCGCCATTCTTATTCTCATATGTAGTTTGCACAGGACAGCTTAGCATGGAGAGCTGCAGCAAACCAGTCTGCGGACTGAAGACCACACAACATGTTCACTAGTCGTGATATTAGGAACTAGCTTAAACCTGCGGCTCCGCTCGCGTGTTGGTTGATTATGATAGATAAGCTATTGCAGAAGGTTATGCACTTACCGTTTATCAGGAAAGTAATTAGTGTACATCAAATCACATGTAAAAATGAACTCGTTCCGAAGAATCCAATGATAGTAATAATAACACAGATCGATCACTTGATGTAATGCGCGAAACGTCAAATCGGATTTTTTTAAAGAGATGTATTAAAAGAAATTTCTTTTTTACTGCTTTATTTATTTATTCTTATATTTCGTTATTCGTATGCTTATCCTTACAGAGAAAGAGCTGAAGACATTGTAGCACGCATAGACCAAAAATGTGGTCTGTGGCATCACGTTTCGTTGTATGTAACCTCCTTGCTATAGAGTCGCAAACGTCATCGCTGGCCTTCAGTCCGAATTTTTTAATAATTTGACTTTTAACCACCATATCTTCCACCCCCTGTTAGCAATCGGCATGGAACTACTATGGTGTACAACGGGAGACTTCGGACAACAATTACACACAGACCATTCGTTTGCGTTCTGTAGTTTTCGCTGCAGAGCGAAATATTAACACACACACGTAGAATTTTATATACATCAATAACTTTCCATCACAATATACTCCACCCTTTTATCATTATCGACCCTCAAGCAACAATACAACCAATAAAACCGTTTTCAAAGAGTAAATATAGTTTTTAAAGAGTAATTAATGTTCCGTATTTCGCGTTATATTCGTCAAATTACTAAATATCTTTCAGAACCTTCCTCAGGTATAAATTAGTAAATGTACAAATATTTAAGTCTCTGCGTCTTGTAGTTCGGACGTGATAAGCGTATACCGTACAGACATTCACATTAATATATATATATATATATATATATATATATATATATATATATATATATATATATATATCCAATCGCCATAAAACCGTGCCAAAGCCTTCACCGGTTAGACATTACTAACAGTACAAATTTTTAGCTCTTTATGTCTTGTGGTTCAGACGTGATAAACGTACACAGAACAGACATTCACATTTATAGATATAGATTAATGGTAGATGAAGATTTCCTTCATTCATTGTCTGCTGTAGAGCAAGATGTCTAGATGCCTTAAACTATGTGGTTCAAAATTTGTTGGGAAACAGTCGTAGGCCAGATTATATTAACACGCTTGAGTACATGCTGTAAAATTGAAAGTGCTATTTGAAACAACATTTTCTTACATTTGCACCATGACTTTTTCCTGGATATCAAGGACATGGAACGGCGATACCAGGGAGCTTGATATGTTCAGATGATAGGCGACTACTGTTGGATAATATTACGGATATGCCCCAGAATAGGAAAAGCAAGGGATACGGTGTCTAAACTAAGAAAACACAGAATGAATGAGGCTCCTGTATGCCTTGTTCCACATTCTCTATGCATCTGTTCATTAATTACATGTTTCTCTAACAGAATCTTTTCCCTCAGCTTCATTGGTTAACAAAAGAACATCGCAAAACGTAACTTCACTTTTACACTTCGATAATCTCTCGCGCCGTGTTTCACCAAGTTTCGTAACGGTACTTCATTATTACGAAAGAAATCTCTCCTGATGCTACACCGTATTCAAGAACTTCTATAAACGAGCCGTGTTCAGGGTGATTTTGTGTCCTATGTTCTCCGGAAGTGCTATTTACATACAGTGAGACGTTATCATTGCATGTTTTTTCCGATGTTTCATCTTTTTCAAATATTGCTATTTCTGTTGTTTTTCTATTTATTCGGGGCTTCAATTAAAACACTCATTTGTTAGTGCACGCAGTAGCCATGTTGCTAGAGGTAAATAATAAACCGAACTGAAGCGGGAAAGGTCGGAAGATGACATAGACAGTATTCCTGCTTTCTATTGATCCGACTTAATGTGGCACGTTACCGAAATATCGAAAAACTTTTTTTGCGCTTCACGGGAGAAAATGGCTCCTCAACGGGAAAAAGCAGGATGTGACGTCAGAAATCTTGACATCGGCACGTCAACGTCAGCTATCCCGTTCCGTGTGCTAGAGGTAAATAATAAACCGAACTGAAGCGAGAAAGGTCGGAATATTACGTAGACAGTGTTCCTGCTTTCTATTGATCCGACTTAATGTGGCACGTTACCGAAATATCGCAGAACTTTTTTTTTTTGCGTTTCACGAGAGAAAATGGCTCCTCAGCGGGAAAAAGCAGGATGTGACGTCAGAAATCTCTGAGAGCGGCACGTCAACTTTAGCTATCCCGTTCCGTGTGCCGACGGCTTAAGACTAAAAAATCCCAATTTAAATCTGAATCTACAACATTTATTTCCTGAACTGTGTACCGTAGTTGGTTTTTACCTCCCCATGGCATTCGTTTCCTGGTGGTAAAGAATATTTGTACCAAATCTGGTTAAATCGGTTGTGACTTTACGGAAGTAATGTCCGTAGAGCCTTGCAGTTAGTGTGAGCAATGGTACTGTTTGGAAAGATGGTGGACCGACTGTTGGAGCAGGCAATTGGATAAGCTGCCAGTTGCTGGGTGCTTCCGAGTATCCGGTCGGGTTTTGTCAAAATCGGCGGAAATCTGGGAAAGGACCATACTTTGTGCTCAGAACTAATGAGGGCTGTTAGCCGAGCGTTTCTTAAGGGGTGTCTGGAGGACATCAGTGAGTTCTACACTCCAATAATTCAGAATAAAATAAAATATCTATAAAATTGTTTACTGTCAAGATTCAAGACATCTATGATGTTGGAATAATTATGCACATCTCATGATTCCAAAAATAATTTCAATATGGAAAAATTAAAAATGCTTATTACTACTACATCAAAATATAGAAAAATCAAGCTTATAATAACCAGTTTTGAAGGTGTCATGCAATTCCAAGAAACTCTGGTTTAGATGATAGCTTATTGTCTCTAGCTATCATCTTGAAAGCATCACACTTGTAGATATTTATTTAATGACTCATTTAAACTGATATAAATTTATAATGGAAATATAAACATCATATTCTCCACAGTAACACTGAAAATGCAAGCAGTATGATTTGCCTCCCGCACATTTAATTTAGTGTGTCTATTTAATCTACAATTTGCCGGTAATTTACGTAAATATTCTGTGGCATGAATGGTCAAGCTCACGAAAGCTGGTTTGTATATTTATTTACTTCAGACTTTATGTAATACAAATTAACAGTCTTTTAATATTTAAATAATGGCATATTAGTAAGGAAGTGGTTTCAGATGGTCGTTTTTTACTTGAAGAAATATCTCATATTCTACATCTACATCAGTATTCTACAAATCACATTTAAGTGCCTGGCAGAGGGTTCATTAACCACTTTCATAACTTTTCTCTACCGTCCCACTCTCTAATAGCGCGCGGGAAGAAAGAACACGTACATCGTTCCGTTTTCGATCTGATTTCTCTTATTTTATTGGGATGGTCATGTCTCCCTATGTAAGTGGGTGATTAGCAAAATATTTTCACATTCAGAAGTAAAAGTAGGTGATTGAAATTTCGCAAATAGATCTCGCCGCAGCGAATAACGTCTTTCTTTTAATGATTTCCATCTCAAATCGTGCAACATTTCCGTGGCGCTTTCCTCCCTGTAACGTGATAAAACAAAACGAGCTGCTCTTTTCTGAACCTTCTCGATCTCTTCCGCCAGTCCTACCTGGTGAGGGTCCATCACTGGGCAACAGTACTCCAGTAGAAGGCTTATGACCGTGTTCCTAGGAGGAAGCTACTGTCAGTTCTTCAAATTATGTTGTAGGAGGCAAACTTTTGCAGGCAATTAAAGGGTTTTACGTAGACTGTCAGGCATCAGTTAGAGTAGATGCAACGTAGCGGAAGAACTGGAATTGAGGTGCAGCAAAGCTAATGCAGTGAGTGCTCAGCTAAGATCTACTCTCTTTTGCAAGAAGGAAGTAAGTACCAAGAGTAAGTTAGCAGTGCACTATCTTTCGACCAACTTTGTTGTATGGGACTGAAAGTTGGGTGGATACAGGTTATCTTATTCATAAGGTAGAGGTTACAGATATGAAAGTGGCAAGAATGATTGCAGGTACTAATAGATGGGAACAATGGCAGGAGCGTGTCCATAATGAGGAAATCAAAGAAAAACTGGGAATGAACACCATAGATGAAGCGGAGCGAACAGACTGAGATGATGGGGTCATGTTACACGCATGGGAGAAGCAAGGTTACCTAAGAGACTCATGAGCTCGGCAGCGGAGGGTAAGAGGAATCGAGGTAGACCAAGAAGAAAGTACTTAGATTCGGTACAGAATGATTTTGAAGTAAAAGGCATAACATCAGACGAGGCATCAATGTTAGCATTGAAAAGGGGATCATGGAGGAATTTTATTAGAGGTACTTTGCTCCAGACTGAACGCTGAAAGGCATAATCAGTCTCTAATAATGATGATGATGATGATGGTGACAATTTCACGTTGAGTGCTCGCGAAATTTACAGTGCTTCTGTGTGTCTTTAAGGTATGATCACTTAGTTGGGGGAAAGTGCTACCAATTTCTTACTGCAGACAATTCAACTGTTTAACCATTTTATTCTATTTATGATTAATAATTCATCTGACCACTTCCAATAAGGTACCAGTTTGATTGATAAACCTTATTCAACTAAATCTCGGACTTTGTGTGTACATCATTTGCAAACTTCAGAATAAAACCTGAAACACGTCCACTGATGTGTGGTCGTGTTGCATTTTGATTGATTCATTAACCTAAAGTGTTTCTGCAACATTAATGCTATCTATCTGTGCGCTACTTATTTTATGATCAATACCCCATTTTTGTGTATGTTTGTCCTATATTTATAAATGTTTCCACCCGTGTTCAAATGTTTGTAGAGCATATAGGATTTAATTGCAGGGTCATCAGTCCCTAAACTTACAAACTACTTGTGAACTAGCTAATACAAAGGACGGCACAAATATCCATGCCCAAGGGTGGATTCGAACCCCCGACCGTAGTGGCCGTGCAGAACGTGACTGGCGCGCTTCAGACGGCTCGGCCACTGCGGACGGCTCCACCCGTGTGATTGAACTTGCGTTCATGTGAATGTGAATGTGTGCTCTTAATATTAACTGACTGCCGCGGAATGGCTTACAGTCGCCGTTTCCGCTTTAGGCCTCGTTTCGCTTTAGTTAAGAACGCATGGCTTCGTTTGCAGTCTACGCTAGTGTCTGCTGGCTGGCCAGAGACAAGATGGCGAGGTGGCCGTGTTCTTAGTGTCGTACCAACCTAACCTTGGACGAAAGAGGTGAGAGGAGACCTTTCTGGGAGCAGTTGAACAGGGAATTGTCTTGGCCAGGTAGCAAGGGCTGGTAAACACCAGTCTCTGAATGCACTCTGCGTCGCTTTTAGCGCGCTCTACATCCGGTGTATGGCGGAGGAGTTTTTTTCCGAGGCCTTAGAGCTTCAGTCTTCACTCTTCATTCTGGCTCCTACGACTGTGGAAGTAAGTTTTCTGCCGAATCATGCCGAGGGGAAGTCATGCTGTTAGAACTTCACTTTCTTTGTGATCAGGCAGTCTTGTTTTTCAGTGATAGTTTTCTCGTCCCTAGTGTTAGCTAGTTCATAAGTAGTTTGTAAGTTTTGAGACTGATGAGCCCGTAGTTAAGTCCCATAAGCTATACAAACATTTCAACCTATTCCAAATTTTTCCTTGCTTTCCTTCACCGCCTGCTCGACGTACAAATTGAATAACATCTGAGAAGGGCTGCAACCCTGTCTTACTCCCTTCCCAACTAGTGCTTCCCTTTCATGCCCTTCGAGTCTGATAACTGCGGTCTGGCTGTTGTACAAGTTGTAAATAACTCTCCTTCCCCTGTATTTTACCCATGCGGACTTCAGAATTTGAAAGAGTGTATTCCAGTCAACATTGTCAAAAGCTTTCTCCAAACCTAGAAAAGCTAAAAAAAGGACGTTAGCCTTTCCTTAATCTATCTTCTAAGATAAGAAGTAAAGTGAGGATGGCCTCCTGGGTTCCTACGTTCCTCCTGAATCCAAACTGATCTTCCCTGAGGTCAGCTTCTACCAGCTTTTCCATTCTCCTGTAGATAATTCGTATTAAAATTTGCAACCATGACTCATCAAACTGATGGTTTTGTAGTTTTCAGACCTGACTGCGCTTGATTTCTTTAGAACGGGGATTGTTCTTAAAGTCTGAGGGCATTTCACCAGTCTCATACATCTTACACACCAGGTGAAATAGTTTTGTCATGGCTGGTTGTCCCAGAGGATTTAGTAGCTCTGAGGGAATGTCATCTACTCCCGGGGCCTTGTTCCGACCTAGGTCTCTCAGGGCTTTGTCAAATTCATCTCTCAGTATAGTATCTCCTATTTCATCTACTTCCTCTTCCTTTCCTACAACATTGTCTCTAAGTTAATTTCCTTTGTAGAGCTCCTCTGTGTAATCTTTCCACCTTTCACCTTTCCCTTCTGTGCTGAGAACTGGTTTTCCATCTGAGTTCTTGATATTCATAGAACTGTTTTTCTTGTGCCCAAATGTCTCTGTTATTTTCCTGTAGGCAGTATCCACTTTTCCCCTTCTTATGCATTCTTCTACAGATTTGCACTTGGTGTCTAGCCACTCCTGCTTAGCCATTTTGCACTTCCTGTCAATCTCATTTCTTAGTCGTCTGTACTCCATTTTGTCTGTTTCATTTACTGCGATTTTATATTTTCTCCTTTCATCAATTAAATTTAGTATTTCCTCTGATGTCTAAGGATTTTTTGTAGGTCTTGCTTTTCTACCTATTTTGTCCTCTGCTGCCTTCACTATTTCATCTCTCAATGCTACCCATTCCTCTTCAATTGTTTAATTTTCACGTAGTTTCTGTATCTGAGAGTATGCTAAATATTTCTCAGATTTTCTGATTTGATTGTCTTTCTTGTCTAGTAGACCGATTGCACCATGTGCTTTCGTAATAGTCGTTACTTCAGCCTTCAGTCATGCTTTGTTAATACTAGCTTTCTTCTATATGAATTCTCGCGTGTGCTTTACTTGCTTATCCTAAATTAATTTCTGTCTATAAATGTTATGAAATTCTGCGTGATCACACACCATGTGGTACTTAAGAACAGGCAGCGGCTGCCTTCCTGAACCTTAATCGGTTAGTGCACAGTATAATTTAAAATTTTGTGATCAAGATGCCTGCCATCTCGTCAAGACACCGCCAATGCTTCGTTTCGCCGCTGCTTTCATGTGTTCCAGGATTGTAATGTACTGACAAACTTTATTCGTGTCTCTGTGGATGAATAAATGTGCTTTCAGTGTATTTGAAATTTCTTCCCGCGTTACCTCCATATTCATAAAGGGCAGAAACAATTTTAATATGGGCAGTAATTACATGTTTTAATTCACTTTTGTTCAAGGTGTGTGCTTAATTTGGTCCCCCGATATTTATTTGCTTGTTACATTACTGAATAGATTATGATTTTAAAGTATCAAACCTCTGCTTTATGATTTCATGCCCTCTGTCCCATGTTTAATTATCTATTCTTTTTTTTTTAAGATTGATTTTGTGTTTGCTAAAACGTTGGCTGCTTCCTTAAGGAGTGCCCATGTACTGTGGCCACTCATAAAGTAATTTAGAGCAGCAGTGAGCGTTTTAACTTACATTCGCAGATCTCAACTGTCCGAGATTTTGCTTAGTTCAATAACACGCTACTTTCAAACCCTTTTTATTAATGAACCAGTTATTTTATGGAATATTTCTATTTGTTTTGTAAACTATAACCTATCAATGAATCCTGCAGGATCGCAGGTAAAGATAATATCTGCAACTAAGGTAGTTGCTGGGGCATGAAAGCAGACATGTACGGTTCGACCCTAAGATAACACCCCCACAAACTTTAAATCAGAACCGTACATAGGTTCTTACAGCTTACACACACATACATAGATTCATTTTTATAATACATGTAGATGCTATTTCCTTTGTTTTTCTGTTTTTAATGTTCAAATTTAACCCTCCTTTCAAGCGAGTGTCCATTTCATGGGATTACTCTTCCATGTCCTCTGTTGTCTTCGGCATAAATAAAATGTTATCAGCAAACCACAAATGACTTCTCCCTGAACTTAAAATTACACTTCCATATATATCTCTTACCTCTTATGAGAGCTGTCCAGTTTGTGTTCAAATCGTAAATAACCTTGCCTTCTTTATATTTCATCTCTCTTATCTCCAGAACTTGAAAGAGTGTATTTCAGAATAACTGTCAAAAGCTTACTTCAAAACTACAAAAGCTATTAAAGTAATTTACCTTTCCTTAACGTAGCATCTAAAGATAAGTCATAAGGTAATGTGATCTTACACTGATCCTAAATCCGAAGTGATGTTACCCGATATTGGCTTTTCTCAGTTTTTCCATTCTTCTGTAAACAAATCGTGTTTCATTTTTGCAACCACGACTTAGGAAAGTGATGTTTCTGTAATACAATTCTCTGCACGCAATTTATTTGGAATTAGAATTATAAGTCCTACATACATTCTTCGTGTGTGTGGCGTCCATACATATTTCAGTTTCACCTGTGCTATACATCTTGGTTTTTCGGTGGAATAGTTTTGTTCTGGCTCGCTCCCACAAGGGTGTCAACTGTTGCGAGAAACTATCTACTCCAGGGTCCTTGTGTATATACTTTTCGCCGCGGCGGGTTAGCTGTGCGCATTGGAGCGCCGTACTGCGGTGCGCACGGCCGTCCGCCGTCGGGGGTTCGAATCCCCCCTCGGGTATGGATGTATGTCTTAGGTTACTTTACCTTAGTTTAAGTAGTTAGTAAGCTACGGAGTGATGACCACGCAGTTAAGTCCGATAGATTTACAAACATTTCAATAATATACTTTTCAGATGTCCATATTTGTAGAGTAGCCTAGCTATATAATTTCCTTACTCACTACGTTTACATTGAAACGTGTCCATAAAAAATTATTTTTGTAAGAAAATGTCTAATATTGTGCCTCCTGTTTTGTATCGAGTAACTTGCTTGCAAGAAAATGTATAATATCGCTTCTACTGTATGTATCGATATGTGTCCTTTGTGAAGTTTCATCTTTGGCAAAGATCATGTATTGCATAGCATTGTAGCTCGCACTGAGAGAGAGTAGCACTGGTGGTTCAGCTCGCTTAGAGAGCGGTTGGGTTGCGTGTATGGCTCCGATGTAGAGCAGAGGCTGCTTTGCCAGCAAGTCAGAAGTTGTATTATGTAGGTAATATAATGCTGATTATTAATAATAAGTAACTTGACCTTTCTTTCCTGTTTCATTTACGTAGTTAGAAAATTAACCTACTTCCTTCATTTGATAGTTATTAGTGGATTTAAAGTGCAGTATTGATTTGAATAATATTGTTGAACAGATTTCATTATTGGTGCCATAGTAAACGATAGTTAATTGACTATGATACTAAATTTCAATAATTAGAAACTGATCTGCATATAATTCTCACAGTCAAGCATTAAGAAAGTGATTTGTGGTTTTTTAATATATTTCTCGCAGTCAAAATTTTTGAGTATAGTCAGTGTCTGTTTCAAAAGCTGACTTGTCACAGTTGTTTTGTGTTTAAAATATCCGTTGCGCACATAATCAGTTTAATGCACTGTTTCTTATTTAACAGTATATACATCAATATCAGGGCCATAATTAAATCAAATTGCTGTGTTAATGAACATTTTGCTGTCTGATTTAACGATAGGTTCAACATCCACAACACACGCACAGCTTTTAACATGTGACATGTCTTCCAGAAGACGAAAGCCGAATTCGTAAAGCGGTTTTTGCTGTCATGTTTAGGTTATATGTTAAGGACAGAAGCAAACCGTTTCTTAACGACCACGTTGTCGACAGGACGTTAAACCCTAAGCTTCCTTCCTTCCAGAAACAGATTTGTTATCACAGTCAAACGTGGCGTCTGCAAAGCAGCTGTTTCAATTCATGATTTAGATACCACAATCACTGCGATGTTTCTCTTTACAGAAACAGATTCATTCTCAATCTTCTTTCATACTTCTGTTTCACTTCAAAAAATATCGCTATCCACATGAGCCGACAATTCTTAACAAAAAGTCGCAATTTGACAATCCAAGAACTTTAAAAAACGGTTGCATTTACAATGTTACGAAAATCAGTTGTGGAAGTAGAAAACCGATTTACGAGAGCGGATTTACAGAAGATGAATTGAGAAGTAGGTTTACGAAATCCGATTTTGGGAGCTCATGTAAACGGAGTGACTGTCTAACTCTTGGGGGGGGGGGGGGAGGATTTAGTACAATGACAATTTTAAGTTCTCTAGTTGCGTCCGGTAATTTCCTAGGAGCTGTGTACATCGAATGAAACGGCAGTGCGATCGATATATATTGGTCGGCGGTTCATGTCGAGACGATAGGTATCGAACAAGCAAATGTTATGATTTTTACGAATATGTCACGATTTTAAAGGATGTGGTGTTGCTAGTAAACAAGCTAGCCGGCCGCGGTGGCCGAGGGGACTGAGGCGCTTCAGTCACGCTCTGCACGGCCCATAAGGTCGGGGGTTCGAATCCCCCCTCGGGCATGGATATTTGTGCCGTCCTTAGGATAAGCTAGTTGATAAGTAGTTTGTAAGTTTAGGGACTGATGACCCCGTAGTTAAGTCCCGTAAGCTATACAAATATTACATTACATTACAGTAAACAAGCTAAACTCTTCGATTCCTGCCTAATCACATTCTTTAAAACTTGAAATATTCTTAAAAAATCGTACCATTCGCTTGTTCGTTATCTATCGTGCCGATACGTATATAGTTTGTTTTAATTAGATAGCTTTGGTTGAAAAGTCTGTTTTCATTGACAACAAATATAAGTTCTTTATTGATTGAATGCGATCAATTTATGTTACCATACGTAAATCAGACTATTACGCCCGGATTATCGGTGTGCCGCGGCCGAGCGCATTGAGGCGCTATGCTCCGATGCGCGAGTTCGTTTCCCGTTGGGAGTTCGAATCCCCCCTCGGACCTGGATGTTTGTGTTGTCTTCAGTATAAGGTAGTCATAAATAGTTTGTAAGTTACGGACTGATGACCCTGCATTAAGTCCCTTAAGCTTAACAAACATATGAACATTTGATTATCGGTGTACTTTTCCGATTCACGTTCTGATTACAATTTGTATTAGCCAAGAAATTTCACAGAATTATTACGTCGAGAAACACAAATCAGCTGTTCCGCCATCTTACTTTTCCGTCACCGATAGCGGAGCGAGTGTTTACAAGGTATTTGCATCAAATATACATCGATTGCACTACCGTTTGATTCGATGTATACTGCCCCTAGGAAATAACCAGTGTTCCTTATCAAAGGTACTAACAGAATCATCACAATGATGGAACTCAGATTTGCCTTGGGAAGATGTACTTCACCTGTAAAGGAGACCGCGTATAAAACGCTTGTACGACCACATCTTGAGTATTGCTCAGGTGTTTGGGACCCGCAGCAGATCAGTTTAAAGGAAGACATAGAAGCAGTTCAGAGGCGAGCAGCTAGTTTTGTTACTGGTAGGTTCGACCAATGCGCGAGTGTCACTGAAATGCTCCGGCAACTCAATTGGGGATTGCTGGAGGAAAGGCGACGTTCTTTTCGTGAATTTCTGTTGAGGAAATTTAGAGGGCCGGAATTTGAAGCTGAGTGTAGTACGATATTGCTGTCTCCTACTTACATTTCGCGGAGTGATCACAAAGATAAAAGAAATTAGGGCTCGTTCGGAGGCATATAGGCATTCTTTTTTTCCTCGTTTTATTTGGGAGTGGAATAGGAAAGGAAAGGCCTAGTAGTGGTACAGTGTACCCTCCGCCACACACCTTACGGTGAATTGCGGAGTATGTAGATGTAGATTTCAGTATAGTGTCTATAACACAAGAGAATTACGCAGTTAAGCAAAAAGAATCATTACAGATTTTAATAAACTCGCCATTATCACCAGCAGAAATCCCAAAATTATCCTGTAGCCAGTCACGAATTGCCGTAGCTGAGGGTTGCACATATCTAGTGTTCTTGTCAAAGGCGAACCTCAAAGTACTTTACCTGACCGAGTCTAAGGACACGTTTTACTGATGGGCTACGTAACGGAAGCTCTCATTCACGTACAATACGCACAGCGGATGAACAAGACCGATGAACTACTTACATGTTCGGCGGCTCCACAAGCAACGCAACATACGCACGGCGTAACATTTGTTTACGTAATCTGTCAACTGTACCACTGTACCAACACTCGGGATGAGCACTCTTCCGCGACTGGACTTTCTGCACTACGCAGAAACTCCCCATATTGCTTCTGGAGGCTTCTACTTCTCAAACTGCCATTGGTTGATTTTTAATTTTCAGTATTAGTACATTGAGAGATGTGTTTGTAACAAAAGACTGTACCGATGCCGTCAAGAGCTAAGTAACGAAACAGTGGAAACCGGTAAACTGGACATGCAAAGGATCACGGTAGTGTGACCGTAGGGCCATCTATGTGTCGGTCTGCTACTTGATCTAGCTTCTCAAATATCATATCAATTTGGCTGTTTGTTAAAATACAGTAAGAAAGAATATTACCTGTTGGGTATATAGATGTTATCACAATAGCAGACTCGTAATTGTATCACTACAATTTTTTATTATTCACATTATTATTTTTGTTTGAAATGTTTGAAAAAAATTATAAAACTACACATCTAAAGTGGGCCGTAAAACACATCAGTGCGATTTTTTTTATAAACTTGGTGCTGCAGAACCTGTTTGCGATCGTTCTTTTAGAGCTGTTTTCCAGTAGTTATCTCTGATTTCTTTCCACCTCTTCCTACGCAAGTAGTCTAACACATTATGATATATTTTTTGTTTGTTTAATTAGTACAACACATTCATGTTTGTTGCTGAATGACGCAACCAGCCACATATGTTTTTTAAAATGTTTTATTACAAAACCATTACTGGTTTCTTGCTACCTTGCCATCTTCAAATGGCGACAGTTTCACTACTTATTTATTTTTGTCAGCAGTATGTCGTCTGCTTCTTTACTGCACAAGAACATGCAGAAGTTTAGTGCCTCAGATAAAAAGATATAGATATATTTAGGGGCTTGTATTTACTTAAGTAAATAATGTAACACTTGTGTTCAGTTATATAAGTTCTGCTGGATGGCGAACTTCTTCTTTAGTGTTTCTCTGACATTTCTTACTGTTGTAAACACTACTGCACTGCAGTAAGGACACTGTGACATTCCTGGCCGTGGTTCGTAGACTATTGATGTTCTCGAAGATCGTGGTTCTCGGTAGCGGCTGGCTGAAATTTCATGGGGCGAAAACTAATTCACGGCAAATAGCGTAGGAAACACACAAATTGCAGTTCTTTGACACTTTTAATGATCGATAAATGCCCAGTTGTCCCCCTTTACGGCCATGCTACAAGGCTCATTAATAACAACCATTAACCACACATCAATTAATACGAATTTACACACTTCGTGTGTGCATTACAAAAGTTCGAGGTGTACATCTTAATGTGGCACAAATATTAATACGCCATTCATAATACCGGTAGAAACACTTTCCACAAGGTTAATACGGAAAATCTTGTACATAATTGTTTAAAATTAAAGTTCCAACTGGCGTGGATTGTGCCTCAGATCGCGGCCGAAACAACTCTGAACTAGCGTGGATTCTACCTCAGACAACGGACGAAACAATACTCCATTACATACCGCGAACGCATCATATTTATGTCTTTTAAACAATGATACTGGAAATTGCGTAGTGTTAATTACGTACATTAAATTAATTATAATTGAAAAGTAAACAATTACATGCAACTGGCTATAGTAAAAGATATCGTAAATAATACTGATTAAATTAATGTACAAATCTCGGTTCAATTAATAGTATTTCATTTACGTATTTAACTAAATAGGTTTATCAACAATACTTACGTAATTAACGGTAATTATACAGAAACTAAAGATGGCAAAACTTTCCTAACATTATTTGTTAAACATAGTAATACTCTTCCAAATTATGAAGGTATCAGGGGTAAAATATAGGGAGCGAAGAGTTATATTCAACCTCTACAGAAACTAGACAGCGGTTATTAGAGTCGAAAGGCAAGAAAGGGACGCAGAGGTTGGGAAGGGAGTAAGACTGGGTTGTAGCCTTTACCCAATGTTGTTCAATCTGTACATTTAGCAGGCAGTGAAGGAATGGAAGGAGAAATTTGGAGAGGGCATTAAAGTGCAGGGAGAAGAAATAAAAACATCGCGGTTTGCTGATGACATAGTAATTCTGTCAAAGACCGCAAAAGATATGGAAGAGCAATTGAATAGGATGCACAGTGTCTTGTAAGGAAGATATAAGATGAACATTAACAAGAGTAAAACGGAAGTAATGGAATGCAATGTCAGAAAATCAGGCGATGCTGAAGGAATTAGATTAGGTAATAAGACAATAAAAGTAGTAGATGAATTTTCTTATTTGGGTATCAAGATAACTTCTGATGGCCAAAGTAAAGAAGATATAAAATGTAGAAAGGCTATGGGAAGAAAAGCGTTTCTAAAGAAGCGAAACTGCTTAACATACAATATTAATTTAAATGTTAGGAACACCTTTCTGAAACATGTTCAAATGTTTGTAAAGTCTATGGGACTTAACTACGGGGTCATCAGTCCCTAAACTTACAAACTACTTATGAACTAACTAAGACTAAGGACGGCACAAATACCCATGCCCGAGGGGGGATTCGAACCCCCGACCGCAGTGGCCGTACAGACCGTGACTGAAGCGCCTTAGTCCCCTCGGCCACCGCGGACGGCGACATTTCTGAAGGCATTTGTCTGGAGTGTAGCATTGTATGGGAGTGAAACGTGGACGATAAAGAGTTCAGATAAAAAGATGATAGAAGCTTTTGAAATGTGTTGCTATAGACAAATGATAAAAATTAGATGGGTAGATCACGTAACTAATGAGGAGGTGCTTAACCGAATCGGGGCGAAAAGGAGTTTTTGGCATATCCTAAGAGAAGGGATAGATTGGTTGGACACATTCTGAGACATCAAGGAATTGTCAACTTAGCATTAGAAGGAAGCGTGTGGGGTAAAAATCGTAGAGGGAGACCTAGGGACGAATATAGTAAGCAGATTCAAAAGGATGTAGGTTGCCGAACGTATTCTCAGATGAAGAGACTTGCACAGGACAGGGTAGCATGGAGAGCTGCATCAAAGCAGTCTGCGGACTGAAGACAACAACAACAGTAATACTTACTTTTATATTACGAGAAAAAATGTAATTAGTTTTAATAGTAATACTAATTAGCATACTATCTAAACTCTACCAATATACATCTGACACGAATTAATTAATAATTGCTAATTAAAGTAACTTCTGCAACACCAAGTAATAGAAAATGACTTCCCCTAGTCAAGCTAAAAAAATAATAACCAAAGTTTCGGAAAAGAAAATGAGAATAGACTAATTACATTAATATCTATTATTATGCAACAGTGGTATCGGGAGGTTCAGTAATGCAAGCAGGTGGGAACAAATCCCAACATGCTTCCTTACTCTCATCGTGAGAGTGTAAATGGCATACTTCAGAAAATTAAATCTACAAGTTAGAGCAGCAACCACGCACTAAACAAAATATTTTTTTGTTTACATAGCGAAGTTATCATTTACAGAGATATATCGATATTCCTTCTTTCATCAAAGTCATACAGTGTACAGCGAAGTGTGCAATGTGCTAAACTAACATTTACATAATCCTTACAGGGTTGTAATAAAAAGTCAAGGAGCTACAAAATGATTTCAGTACATCAAAATTATATTAAAATCTACATGTTTGATCCCATAAACCTATAACTTTATATGCAGTTTTTGGTAATTACATAGTAGTATGTTTTATTTAACGTTAAATTACAAGTTTGTTGCTATGTTAGTCTGACCCTCTTGATTTTCATGTCTGTTTCCTGGCCGTTTATTCTTACGTTACTCACTTTTCATCAGTTTAATCTGTGTATTGATTTGCGTTATTTTTGTTAATTATTTATGTTTCATGTACTAATAATAATATGGTTTGTGTTTAAAGTTTTGGGTTACAGCGGAGAGTTTCGTTTTCCTAGGGTATGATTTTCGAATATCATCAAGTTACGTAAGCGTCATATTTCGTGAAACTATAAAAGTTATGTAAAAACCATTGGTACCTCCATCTCGAAAGAATTCTACACTCCCTAACTGTTGTGGTGCTGATGATGTATACACGTCGTTCTTGTGGGAAGGAAGCAGACAGTGGCATATTTAACAAGTCTAAGTGAGGAACGGGAACTTATTTGCAGCAGATGAAGAACTTCCATTGACTGAAATAGAGATGTCATTTGTTCCAGTTGGAGACGAGGCATTACGCTTGCGAAAGCATATTCTCGAATAAATTGTCACGAGTGAATCGAGTTTCTGACAATGCTTTTGGACATTGTGTGACAGGTACTTCGAGTATTACGCAAACTTGAATCTAAACTCTAACACACGTGATAAACTCGTTACAATTTATTGCTGTCTACACATTCTCCTAAGGAAAAAAGAAGACACCTTTTTAAGAAATTGACCATGCCGTCAGCTTGCCTCAAAACATTACTACGTTACCTCGAACAGAGGGATTTTCTGAATCTGAAGGGTTTCAGGCACGAGATGCATTCCAGAATGACTTCTGTGAACTTACAAGCCAATGATTACAACCGAGAAGAGAACTAAGGCTCAAAAAGGAAATATATTATTATTGTGGTAAATAACTACTACTTATGTCATTATTTGGCGACAGAAAGAAGCAATATATCGTTTAGCTCTCTCGTAGCGTAGAGTGTTCTGTCTCTTAATCGGGTAGTTAAGTTAGAAAAATTAAAAACAGAAATGGATAGGCTGAAGGTAAATATGGCGAGGATTAGTAAAGATCGGTGGCAGGACGAACAAGTTTTCTGATCAGGTGAGTACAGAATCAGTTGGGGGTAATGCAGGAGTAGGTCTAACAATGAATAAGAAAATGAGAATGCTGGTAAGCTAGTCTGAACAACAGAGTGAACAAATCGAATCCAAGGTAGAGACGAAGACAACACCGACCACATCAGTACCTGTTTTTATTCCAACTAGCTCTGCCGATGATGAGGCGAAAGAATTTGTTAAGGGAGAGGAAAACTTGATTGAGATGGGACACTAGAACTCAGTAGTAGGAAAAGGAAGAGAAGGAAAAATAATAGTAGGTGAATTTGGCGAAAACGAATGGAAGAGGAGGTCACCTGCTAGAATTTTGCAAGGACAACAATTATAAAAGAAGAAATCCAGATACACCGATAGGTACCAGATTGGTTTTGTAAGGGTAAGACATAGATTTCATAACCAGGTTTTAAACTGTAAGACAAACCCAGGGGCATATGTAGACACTGGCCGTAGCTTATTGGTTATGGAATGTAGATTAAAAATTCAGAAACCGCCAAAAGGTAGACCAGTAAGGAGATGGGATCATGATAAATTGAAGGAATAAGAGGTTGTCGAGAATTTCAGAGAGATCATTAGACAAGGATTAACTGAAATGGGGGGAAGTAATGAGTTGCTTTGAAAGTAGTGAAGGCCGTAGAGGATCATATAGGCAGAAGGACAAAGCCTGATAGAAACACTTTGATAACACAGAAGAAAAAGACCGTAATTCATGAACGAAGAAAATGTAAAAATGCAGCAATGAAGCAGACAAAAGAGAGTAGAGACGGCTAAAACTGATGTTGACAACAATTGGAGACTGGCTAAGCGTGGTGCCTAGAGGACAAATACTACTCCGTAGATGAATGTATAACTAGGGGAAAGAGAAATACCACCTACAGGAAAAGAGACATTTCGAGACAATAAAAACAGTTGCAAGAATATCAAGCGTTCAGAGAGAAAGCCAGTATTAAGCAAAGAAGGGAAAGCCAAAAGTTGGAAGATACGAGGCGCGTCCAGAAAGTAAGTACCGTTTGGTAATAAAATGAAATTGTACACAAATACAGAAGAAATTTTTATTGCACTAAATTCCACAACTCTTAAACTACTATTCCACACAGCTGCCGAAATTTTGTAGTCACTTGTCATAGCGTGCCACAAGTTTTTGCATGCATCCTCCACAGAAGGTTGCCGCCTGTGTATTCAACCATGTGGTAACAGCTCTTTAACATCGCTGAAGTGTTGAACATCAAGGACAGATTTTAGGTGTCGGAAGAGATGGAAGTCGCTAGGAGACAGGTCCGAGCTGTATGGAGGATGATGAAACAGGTCCCATTGAAATTTCCGTAAGAATTGTTTGGTCACATTCGGTGTGTGAGATCAGGCATTATCGTGAAAAACAAAATCTGTTGACAGTAATCCTCTTCTTACACCTAAAATCCGTCCTTGGTGGACAACATTCAACAATGACGAGCTGAAAGAACATGTTACCACATGGCTGAATACACAGGCGGCAACATTCTATGAAAAAGGCACACAAAACCTTGTGCCATGCTATAACAATTGCCTACAAAATTTCGGAAGCTACGTAGAAAAGTAGTTTAACAGTTGTAGATTTTTGTGCAATCAATATTTTTTCTGTATCTGTACCCGTTCGTTTTATATAACCAAACGGAACTTACTTTCTGGACTCTGCTCGTATTACTTACAGTTAGTGTCAGCGAAAATTCGCCGCTAGTTTAATTCGTTCTACAATTACTCCCTGAATCACCAAACTCTCCGAGAGAAACAGAATCTTACCAAGCTCATCCTTCCACTGCGTCTTCGGGTGGTCCGCATGTTTGTCTTACATAATGCGTAATTAGGAAGATTTCTTGTATGACGTTACTCTACTTTCATATGTCATCGAACAAGGAAATGTACCCTACCATTAAGCTGCCGTCTTTTGTAAGCTGCTGATGACGTAGCAACTGCGCCGCCTGTCATTAGTTGGAACTTTGGTGATTAATGGAAGCTGCCTCGGCGCTATCACCGTAGTCAGTGCTTACGGCGAGACATCACAGCACTAGGCGCACCCAGGTGACGTCAGAGATAACGGCGAGCCATCGCAAATGTGGGGAATATGGCTTCCTGTGACGTCAGGTCGTCGCCTCGGTATGCCCGGTCAGCGGTCGACACACAAGACGGGGTAGCGAACTCTGACGTGCCTCTCTACAACTTTTCTGACGTCACTTCCTGCTTATCCAAGTCGAGGAGCCATTTTCTCACGTTTTCTGTTGTTTGTTGTGGTCTTCAGTCCGCAGACTGGTTTGATGTAGCTCTCCACGCTACCTTGTCCTGTGCAAGCCACTTCATCTGAGAATACGAACAGCAACCTACATCCTTTTGAATCTGCTTACTGTATTCGTCCCTCTACGATTTTTACCACATACAGTTTCTTCTGACGCTAAGTTGACGATTCCTTGATGTCTCCGAATGTATCCCAACAATCTATTCCTTCTCTTAGTCAGGATATGCCAGACACTTCTTTTCTCCCCATTTCTGTTGAGCATCTTCTCATTAGTTACGTGATCTACTCAACTAATCTTCAACATTCGTCTGCAGCACCACATTTCAAAAGCTTCAATCATGTTTTTGTCAGGACTCCTTATCGTCCACGTTTCACTCCCATAGAATGCTACACTCCAGATAAATGCTTTCAGAAAGGACTTCCTAACATTTAAACTAATACTCGATGTCACACTTCGCTTCTTCAGAAACGCTTTTCTTCATATAGCATTCTGCATTTTATATCTTCGGCCATCAGAGATTGTCTTGCAACCCAAATAACAAAACTCAGCTACTACTTTTATTGTCTCATTACCGAATCTAATTCATTCAGCATCGCCTGATTTTCTAACATTCCATTCCATTACCATCGTTTTACTCTTGTTAATGTTCGTCTTATATCTTCCTTTCAAGACACTGTAAATTCCATTTAATTGCTCTTCCAGGTCCTTTGCTGCCTTTGATAGAATTGCAATGTCATCAGCGAACCGCAAGGTTTTTTATTCCCTCTCTCTTGACTTTAATTCATTCTCCAAATTTCTTATTGAATTCCGTCACAGCTTGATAAATGTACAGATTGAACAACATTGGGGAAAGGTTACAACCCTGTCTTTCTCCGTTCCTAACCATTGCGAGTCTTTTACACCTTTCGACTCTAATAACTGCTGTCTGGTTAATGTACTCTTCGCTCCACATATTTTAACGCTACTACCTTCAGAATTTGAAAGAATGTATTCCAGTCAACAATGTCAAAAGTTTTCTCCAGATCCACAAATTCTGAAAACGTAGGTTTCCCTTTCCTTAACCTATCTTCTAAGATAAGTCGTAATGTATTGCCTCGCTGTTCCTACATTTCCCCTAAATCTAAACTGATCTTCCCCAAAAATTCGTGTTAGTATTTTCTCACATGATACACAAAATACACTTATCGGCCAGAATGTTACAAAGCGTACTGGGAAAGGTTTGCAATGTTGTTGTTGTTGTTGTTGTGGTGGTGGTGGTGGTGGTCTTCAGTCCGCAGACTGGTTTGATGCAGCTCTCCACGCTAACCTGTCCTGTGCAAGTCTCTTCATCTGAGAATACTATTGGCAACCTACATCCCTATGAATCTGCTTATTGTATTCTAATGCTAAGTTGACAATTCCTTGATGTCTCAGGATGTGTCCCGCCAACCTATCCCTTCTCTTAGAATACGCCACAAATTCTTTTTCTCCCCAATTCTGTTGAGCACCTCCTCATCAGTTACGTGATCTACCCATCTAATTTTCATCATTCGTCTGTAGCACCACATTTCAAAAGCTTCTATCATCTTTTTGTCTGAACACCTTATTGTCCACGCTTCACTTCCATACAAATGCCTTCAGAAAGAACTTCCTAACATTTAAACTAATATTGGATGTCAACAAGTTTCGCTTCTTAGGTTTGCAATACAGCTTTATTAAATGAAGCTAAATAAATGTTTGCAATACAGCTTTATTTATTTAATTTTTGAAGTAATTTCCACCATATTAAATAGACCTCTCCATCCTCCGAAACTAGTACCTGAACCAAATCTCCAGTTTTCATAAGCAATAGGACACATTCGTTATCCCAAGCGCATAGGAGTGCCTCATCATTGAAAACTGCACTCCTTTCAGCTTTCACATGCGAGAACATTGCAAAGTCAGAAGCAACAAGATCTGGACTGTGCGGAGGGTGGCCAGGAAGTTTCAGTCCTGCACCCCGTAAATATTCTGTGTATGCAGAATGAAACCTTCACTCTGCAGCGGAGTGTGCACTGATATGAAACTTCCTGCCAGATTAAAATTGCGTTCCGGAACCGGGACTCGAACCTGGTAGAGCGCTTGCCCGCGAGAGGCAAAGGTCCCAGGTTCGAGTCCCGGTTCCGGCACACTATTTTAATCTGCCAGGAAGTTTCATATCAGCGCACACTCCGCTGCAGAGTGAAAGTTTCATTCTGGAAACGTCCCTTCGGCTGTGGCTAAGCCATGTCTCCACCATATCCTTTCTTCCAGGAGTGCTAGTCTTGCATGTTTCGCAGGAGAGCTTCTGTGAAGTTTGGAAAGTAGGAGGCGAGGTACTGGCGGAAGTAAAGTTGTGAGGCGGCATCTTGAGTCGTGTCGGGATAGCTCATTCGGTAGAGCGCTTGCCCACGAAAGGCAAAGGTCCATGGTTCGAGTCCCGGTTTCGGCACACAATTTTAATCTGCCAGGGAGTTTCATTCTGTGTATGCTTTGGCGCGGTAAGCTGAAGGTTTGTCATGATCGAGAAACAAAGTGTCCATTCATGAGTTCTAACGTAGGTCCTTCAAAGATTGAATGGCTTTGGGAAAGTAGTGCTCAGTGTACCACTTAACTGTGTCTTCTGTGTGTCCAGAAACACTCTCCACAATTAAATTGGATTCCATTATCTGGAGGGGTGTGCTCAACGGCCACAAAGTCACTTTTATCAATAATGAAAGGAGCAGCATTAGCCGTAAAATCTTTTGCTTTATTCAGGCAAATCGATTTCGGTTTTCCAACAAACCATCTTCAATGCTGTCAGCTGGCCCAACAAGAAATATACAAACTCAAAAAAATAATACCAAAGTACAAACTCTCCAGTAGGTACAAAGATTATGAGTAATTAATACATACCATGTTTCATTTAATTATTTATTTCAATTTATTCATATTGTAACTTCTTTTATACATATAAACAATTTAAACCTTTTGAGGCAATAAAGAGGGCGCTAATGACGTCCACACAGAGCCCACCTGTGGACAAATGTAAGCAGCTGGCTCAGCATGTAGCTATGTTGTCCACGGATATGTTAGACGTAAATGTCATTGTACATTTCACAAAAATGCTGTTTTGAACTTGGTATGTATTAATTACTCATAATCTTTGTACCTATTGGAGAGTTTGTACTTTGGTATTAGTTTTTTGAGTTTGTATATTTCTTATTGGGCCAGCTGACAGCACTGAAGATGGTTTCTTGGAAAACCGAAATCGATTTGCCTGAATGAAGCAAAAGATTTTACGGCTAATGCTGCTCCGTTCATTATTGTTAAAACAATCCACATTTCCACGCGGTTTATTAAAAAAAAGTTACATCTATTGACTTCGTTTTTGATGGGGATTTTCTGACAGCTATGAGTGTGTCGTCATCTTCAAACGCAGTCTTAGTCAGTGCGTCATAATAGAACAGCCAAGTCTCGTTACTTACACGATGTTATTCACATACTGAGATTGTCCCTTAGAAAACTTCTTCAGCACCTCACGGCACCAAGTCAGTCTTTACCTGCAAATGATCATGCAGTGTGGAACGCATTGCTGGTGTGTCTATCGCGTTTTCGTCGTATTTATGGGACAGCCATTTGAAGATAAACCAGCTTGCCAAATGTAGAGAACTGTATGCGAATTTTCTCAATGTGGCACAATTGCCACTAATATCAGAAGATACTTGGAGTCTAAATGTTTGGCATATTGTAACACGGGAAATTCTACCCTATCTTTACTTTACGTCATCCCTTTGGTTTTAGACGTTTGGTTTATGCCTGAAGTGAAACTGGTTTTTGTTTCCTTTCATTCTCGAGTGATACCTCTAGTAGAGATGTAAACTAGTCGATTGTTCTATGGCTGGAGTTGTCAGGTGTGAACTATGTCCTTGGTTAGGAATTTATATATATATATATATATATATATATATATATATATATATATATATATATATATATATATATATATATATAGGACAGCAATTAATTATCTTGGGTCGCCACCATATTTATCCAAAATATGGAAAATTAAAATGTTACTGATCAGCAATGATGTGATCATAGATTCAAACATATAATAAATATTCCTACTCTATTTCAAAACAAAACAAACAAAAATGTACTTGAAAAATTATTGGTAAACTGTGGAATTTAACTATTCTGTTTCCCCTCCAAAATAGTGACAAAGGAACGTTCTTAAATAAAAGACGATCAATTTATTATAATTAAACATTCAGATGACATTTCCTTTCATGTAAAAAAAAGATAATGGTATTCACACAATCTTTTACAAATGTTAATACATTGAGACACAAAAAATGACTGGCTGAGTCAAAGGTCGGAGGTTTTGCAAAACAGAATGCTATTCGATTGGTTACACAGGGGCTTGAAATTATCGTTAACCCTAAGCACCCCAGAGTAAATAGGCAGATCTCAAAAGAATGAAATAAGGGACAGAATCCAACAAGTCTGATTCCTATAACCCCCCAGCAAGTGCGTCACCTTACCCACACAGATGATCATTGACGGCAGCGTCTCAGGCTCGCAGGCAGCAGGCGGTGGGAGCGGATGAGCTGAAATTTTTATCCGACCGTAATTGCTGCGACCTGTTAAGCAGGATCGACAAGTAACTTGACACAGCGCCACTGGCGTCGGCGTCTCTAGGCAGTTGCTGTACGATTATATCACGCTAGTAGACTAATCAATATTTTGCATAGGTGACACAAAGGCCACTTGGCACAAATGCGTAATAAGATCTGTAAAAACAATGTCTGATTCGCAAAGGCGCGAATGCTCAAATAGAGACTTCTAGCAAAACGAAAACTAAACTGAACTAAACTGTGGCCGCTCACAGCGTAACCACAGGACAATGTAACGTCCACGAAGTAAACACAAGTTCTACAAGGTCCGAATCTTCGGAATCACACACAAGTCTAACCAGAGGACCATTTAAGACGATGTCCTCCCCGCGAATCTAAACGGAGTATTCCGTGTCTCCCGAGGTCCGTACACTTCGGACGCTCAAACAGGAGACTAGCGAGGTCCGTATACTTCGGATGCTCAGATACGAGAGACCCGAGTTCCTTACCCCTCGGACGCACAAACAGGAGTCTTCCGACGTCCGTACACTTCGGACGCTCAGACAGGAGTCTCCCGAGGTCCTTACCCCTCGGACGCACAAACAGGAGTCTTCCGACGTCCGTACACTTCGGACGCTCAGACAGGAGTCTCCCGAGGTCCTTACCCCTCGGACGCACAAACAGGAGTCTTCCGACGTCCGTACACTTCGGACGCTCAGACAGGAGTCTCCCGAGTTCCTTACCCCTCGGACGCACAAACAGGAGTCTTCCGACGTCCGTACACTTCGGACGCTCAGACAGGAGTCTCCTGAGTTCCTTACCCCTCGGACGCACAAACAGGAGTATTCCGACGTCCGTACACTTCGGACGCTCAGACAGGAGTCTCCTGAGTTCCTTACCCCTCGCACGCACAAACAGGAGTCTTCCGACGTCTGTACACTTCGGACGCTCAGACAGGAGTCTCCCGAGGTCCTTACCCCTCGGACGCTCACACAGGAGTTTAGCCAGGTCTGTACACTTCGTACACTCAGACATGAGTGAGTGTCCTGAGGTCCTTACCCCTCGGACGCTCACACAGGGGTCTCGTAGGGTCCGTGCACTTTGGACGCTCACACACGAGACGCTGTACGTCCGCGCGCTTTGCCGCAGCTCACGGCAAGTAACGGCGGCCACACCCACGCGCGAAAAGACGCACCAATATCTGCTAACGGCTAACAGTCAAACCAATCGGATGGCGTAGCGCCGTTGACAAATTGTTTAGCTGTCATACTAAAATACTCTGCCGAATCAGGATGCGTTCTCTGCGGCTGCCAAGAGGCTCCGCCCACGCCACCAACGCTTCCCGCGCATTTCACCGTTCCCAGGGTGAATGCAAGGAATTTCACCTTACTCCTAGCTACGGTCACACGACCTAAATATGTTAACGTTGTGCTATATATACAGCCGCTGGAGCCAAACCCCTGGGGCGTCAGACGGGCAGAAAGCTTTCCTCTCTTGCGAAACGGCCGAATGACTAAAAAGGCAGTCCCTGCTATCGCCCACCGTAAACCGCGGGCTAGCATTATAAAGCATTCCACACACTCTGCCGCCTGTAGCGTCGGTGCCATACAGGTCAAGCCAGCTCCTCTCGTCCTTCCTCGAAGGCGAGCGAAAGTTGGTGGGAGGGCGAGACCCCCAAGAGCGTCTTTGCTCTGCTCGGCCTGGCCCTGCCGAACACGTAAAACCACTTTTTAGCAGCCAAGCTGCACCAATAAACATTGAAATCCCGAAATTTTCATATAAACATAGATGTACTACAATCCCAGGAGCCCATCACCCTTGATGTGTCCCCAAAGGCACAGAAATCAAAATAAATAAAGATCTACAAAGAAAAATGTTACATATTTCAATAATTAGCGTAAAGAGAAAGGTACAGTAACACAAGGTTAGTATGAAAAATAGACTAACTACAGCCCCCGTCTCACAGAGAAATCATATTGTGCAGATGTGGCTCCGTGCATAGACCTGAAACGCAGCAGTTGAACTAACTTTGCAGAAGTGTTTGCTTTTACATCCTCCTCTTGATGCTGTTTTATGTTTTTGGAAGAACTGTAATATGCATACAGAAAACTGCTTTTATTTTTACGTCCGGCGGTAGTCGGCTTCAAATATTCTTTTTAAATCGTGTGGGCACTGATCGTTTGTATGTGTATCTCAAACTTTGGCTGCAGTGATAAAGAGATATCGTCATGACGGAGAAAACATCTGTTTTACGTTCTTCAATATACTTTTTGCAGCTGGAAGAATGCGGAGGCACATATTTTTTTCATTTCCTCTGCATGAAGCTACGGACACCAACCACAGGGGACATTCCATCTCACATCCTGCACCTACCAAAATATAATTTATTTCATTTCGTTGGGGATATTGCTTTAGGAAAATAAGGTGAGTGAAAGGAAAAAATAAAAATGTGGTAACCTCTATCTGCTTCACTCGCTTGCTTTCACCTCGCATTTTCCTCACAACAGCAATGTGTTTTCTCCGAAACTGATGATGAGACCTTCTTGTCCGCTCTGCGTCCTCCAGTGAAATTTCCTCTTCGGAATTCACTGTAGGTCTGTAGCACCCGAGTACAGTTGTTTGATGTGAACGCTCATCACCGAGAGCAAAAGTCATTTGTTCAAAGCACTGAAGTTGTACCTCAAAACAGCCTGAATCTTACTTTGTGACTACGATGGCGTGGCAACCACTTCAATGCCAGTAAATGACTGCACCCCGAGACTTGGCACAGCGGCTACAACTTATTCTTGTCTCGTATTGCTAAACTTTACGTAATTGACGTTTATACTTTTTACACTGCTAGTATAATGCTTTATTTATTTATTAAATAACTGTATACACTATTTATTTGTTCCACAATAATTTTTATTTTTGTTGTGAACTAGCTATATAGGCTGTATACTTCAATATTTTCCTTGGAATGTTTTCCTGTCATGTGTTACCCTACTCCCTTGAAAACCAGCGAATTGTAATATAGGTTATATACTGCAATATGCTCCTTTATTCCATATTCGCATAATCCAAACTTATGTAATTGTTCCCCATCAACATTTCATTTTTATGTCTTCCTCACTCACCTGTTCCCCTCCTACAATTTAATACACATTTGTACTTACTAGTATTCACTGAACTATTGTTTGTTTCAACCTATTTGTTGAAAATTAATGTATAGTTATGTCTTAGTTACAGTTTTGTTTTAATTTGTTGGACGTCTCTGTTTATAAAATACTTATAGGCTACATAGTCTATGACTGACAGTTATCTTTATAAAATCTTTGTACTCGAAACACAGCAGCTGGTGTGATGTGGATAATCTGCAGTATTAAGCTGTCTGAAGATGGCCTAAGAAGCCGAAAGCTAGTTCACAACAAAAATAAATATTATTGTGGAACAAATACATAGTGTATACAGTTATTTAATATGTCTGTGTTCCATCAAGAAACAGCACTTAGAATATTGGACCAAAGTCTATCAACAAAAAAAAGGCAAGGTAATGATGCCAAAGCCATGTTTTAAAAGAAGCTCTGCAACCCTGGGCCTGAACAGGAGAGAGATTAGACTCATGGTTGGATTGCTAACAGGCCATGGGAATTTCAAAAAACACCTACATACAATGGGAATAACAGAAGAGGACCCTAAATGTAGGATCTGTGATGATGGTGATGAAACTGCATCACATCTAATCTTCGAATGCATTGCATTGGAGAGTAAAAGGCACAGAACATTTGGGACAACCAGACCCGAAGAAACTGTGTCTAATAAAGAACTGGTAAAGGGACTCCAGGCACTGTTCAAGGGCATTGGTTGGCTTTACTAGATATACAGGGAGCGATACCGCACAATAAACATAGTTTCGGTGCGGGCAGTGGCGGGTTGGACCACGACTGTTTTGGCTTCCCTGAGAAAATCAAATAAATCCATCAAGAACCGACGGAGTCCATAAATACTTTATTTATTTGTTTACAGTGAGCTCATTTCGGCTCTTATTGCCATCAGCAGATTTTCTGTAATAACAAATGAGGTAATTTATAATTAGTAGACCTAACTACAGTATGATAAGCTGTCATATATTAACTTTTAATGTCGTTCTTATTGCTGTCCTTTCTGCTTAAGATGTTACTGATTTTATGCAATTTTAATGGCTTCTATGCCTGTAACAGTCTTTATTTTCTGCCTCAGTAAAAATGACACCTATTGTCAAAGTGTTTCAACGACATTATATTGTTTATATTGTTACCCGGAGATCATTGTAGTTATGAGCTAATTTGGGTGGGTGATGTTTATGTTGTTACTATGGTGTGGATATTTGTGCCATGTTTGTGGCTATCCATTTTCGTGGCTGACAATATAAATAACTTTTTCAAAATATTTATCTGTGTTTGGTCATTGCGTAAATTTAGGGGATCTATGTAGGCATGTGAACACGGCCGTCTTAATGATACTGGGCGTCGGGGTGCGATAAATCAACTGGCGCCCCCAACCCCCCACACTAGGCCAAAAAAAAAAAAATAATAATAATAATTAATAATAATAATTTTTATGTTCCATTCTTTTATTTAATACTCAACTGAATTCAGTTTTTCTGGCTTTTAAAACGGCAAACTTTTTTTGATAACTGCCTTTCATTCAATACTTATAATGTCAAAATTTGTCAGTATATTGTGGGTCATGGATGATCGTAAGCAGTTTGGAAAATGACCTTTCGCCTTCTGCTACTGTCAAAATGTTCAAATGAATTTTAAGCTTACTGGACTTAACTGTGGGGTCATCAGTCACTAAACTTACAAACTACTCATAAACTTATACTAAACACAACACAAACATTCATGCCCGAGGGAGGAGTCGAACCTCCGACGGGGAACGGCCTCGCGCATCGGAGCGTAGCGCCTCAATTTGCATGACCACTCCGCCACGGCTCTGCTACTGTCACAGGAAGTGTTAAATATATGCGCAAATGTGTTGAAACATTTGGCAACAGAGACATTAAATTATTCGAATAAATAAAATTCAACACATCGAGTGGATTTGTATTTTTCTTTACAAAATGTAGAGGAAAAAATTCCAACTCATTAAACAGCTCTTCCTCATCAATATCCGATCTGTCGTCGTGTGTTTTGTTCAAGACTCAGACATTGTATTTTTCTTTACTCTCTGTCCAATTTCCTCCAGCTTTCAATTGATTTTTCAAAAATCAAAACCTTTTGTTGTGTTCTGTCAACAAATTTACTTCTTAGTTTTTGGGTCTAATATGGGCTCATCTGAAGTTTTGTGATCGACACGTTGTTCTCGAGGTCGTGGACGAGCAGTGTCTTTGATTTCACATTTTAAATCTTCAGTTCGTTTCAATGTTTCAGCTACATTTCACAGCCAATGATTAGAAGTTGCAGTATTATTATTGCGTAGCTAATATAAGCGTTACAGCTTCTGTCGTCAACACTGGATGTGTATCAGGCTAACATTTCCTGTTGCACGCCTTCCTTATCCGCATCGGAAGCAATTATTTCATTCACTCTTACGTGAACGCGTCTATTTTGTATGTGTGTGTGTGTGTGTGTGTGTGTGTGTGCTACTTGCACTTGCCCATCGAAAGTCGAAGCTGTGGCGAAAGCTCCATGAGGCGTATTTGTAGACAATACCGGTGCCTACATTCTTACAGGTATAATGAATGTTTACTTCGTAATTTTCAAAACTGGCGGATTGCACATGGTATATGACGCTCGCCAAGCGAAATGTGTGTGAGTAGTTATGGAGTCTAACTGCTAAGGTCGTCGGTGCAAACTCTTACACACCACTTGAACTAGGTTACACTAACTTATTCTAAAGACGAAATGAACACCCATGTCCGAGGGAGGACTCGAACCTCCGGTGGGAGCGGTTGCGACCTTCACGCGGTCATCCCCACACGGCGCCCGCCTGGCATCCCCTGGATACCGACCCCGAGGTGCCCCCACCCCTTGCACCCCTGCTAAAGACGGCCCTGCATATGCGTAAGCTATAATATCAAGGAAAATAAATTAGCTGATAACAACAATGATCTGTGGGTAACTATGTAAATAAAAAAACGTTCAAATGTTTGTAAATTATCGGACCAAACTGTGTGGTCATCAGTCAGTAGCTTACAAACTACTTAAACCTAGGTAAACTAACCTACGGACAAACACACACACACCCATGCCCCAGGGAGGACTCGAACCTCCACGACGAGCAACCGCGCGCTCCGCAGCGAGACGCTTTAGACCGCTCGGCTACTCTTCCGCGACTATTTATGTTCATCCAAATCATCTTGGGATGATGCAGATTTTTTTTTTTTTTTTTTTTTTTTTTTTTTTTTTTTTTTTTTTTTTTTTTTGTTCTATGGGTAGTTCTCTTCGTTGCGGACGCTGATCGTTTTTGTTCGTTGTTGTTCGGTGTGTTGTTGACTCAGCTTTTTTTATTACAGAGGGCGTTGAGCCCTCTGACCGGGCGCGCTGAGCCACGGCGCCCGGCTGTTTTTTTTTAAATGTTCAAATGTTTGTAAAGTCTATGGGACTTAACTACGGGGCTATCAGTCCCTAAACTTACAAACTACTTATGAACTAACTAAGACTAATGACGGCACAAATATCCATGCCCGAGGGGGGATTCGAACCCCCGACCGTAGTAGTCGTGCAGACCGTGACTGGAGCGCCTCAGTCTCCTCGGCCACCGCGGCCGGCTAAATTTGCACGTTGTTGGATTCGATCTCGCGACTGCTGACATATACGCTTGTAAATGCGAGGCTTACCGCGAGACCACGCGCTCACATGACCGCTCGGCTACTCCACCGCGTCTATGTAAATACATAATGTCGTTGAAACGCTTTGAGTATAGCTGGCCGGGCGCCAGTCACTGTCTGCACGGCCACTACGGTCGGGGGTTCGAATCCGCGCGCGGGCATGGATATTTGTGCCGTCCTTAGTATTAGTTCATAAGTAGTTTGTAAGTTTAGGGACTGACGACCCCGTAGTCCCATCAGGTCTACAAACATTTGAACATTTTACTATAGCTGTCATTTTTACTGAGGCAGAAAATAAAAAATCTGTAACAGGTATAAAAGCCAATTACAGTAGAGTCCCGAAAACTCGGCACTCGGTAACCCAGTAGTCCGGGTACCTCGACCACCCTCCTGCACACCCCCTGGAATTATTCTGTGCCAGCAAATGCGAGATGGAATTGAAATCGTAGCGTTTACCAGTTACAGGCTATGCTATAAACGGGCCTAGACATTATCTTTTCTTGTGCCACCTTCACTCTATTTAAAAATCCTTTGAGTTTCATTATTGCAGTATGTAGATGCCTCTTCATATTAAAAACTGTCGTGATCAAAATTATGGGCATTTTTCACAGTGTCTTTTGAAATCAGCTTAGGCGTGATGGGAATTTTTCTGGAATTTGTTTTATGAAGTAAATCACTATTGTCTATACTTTTCATTGTTCAAGGCTTATCCCTTCTTAAAGTAGTTTTCTGAATGTAAATTAATGTACTCTTAGGTAAAGAATGTCATTTCTTAGATATTTTCTTTAATTTATTCTGTGTTACTGTTTTCCATCATTTGTATTTTATTCTAAAGTAACAATGGAAAGTATTTTATAACAAAAAAATCTTACGTATTCTTTTTGAACACTGTTCTCGATAACCCGGCATTTTCACAAACTCGGCCAACCTTAGGTTCACATTTAGACCGAGTTTTTGGGAGTCTACTGCACAATTGCATAAAATTATTTCTTTTTAAGCCGGCGTGTCAGCTCGGTGGTTAGCGTCACGAGCCGTGGAGGAAATGAGACGTAAATAACAGGTTTGCATCTACACTCTCCCACATATTTTAATGATTTGGTTTCATTGCTATTTATGTAACTTTTATGTTAAATTAATACAATTATAATATCCGGTATTGTGTGTATTATTTATTATTAAGAAGAATGAACTCTTTCCAAAATACGTCACCGGTTTTCCCCAAAGAATTTGAATTCCATTGCAGTTCAGTACAGTGTTGGAACAGTTCAATTTCACAGTGCAAAGATAACATGGCTAGCGTGTGGTCGCCGAAGCAGATGCAATAAAGGAGGAGCAGTGTTCACGTTCAATACTAAACGCAAAAATTATCACAACGAACATTGTCGAATGAGGTGTTGCCCTGCATGTGTGGACAAGTAAAATGTATCAGGCAGAACCTATTATCTCCGAAGGTATGCGGAAGTAAACGTTTGAATATGCAGGATATATACAACGTGAAAAATGGGGCCGGCCGCGGTGGCTGAGGGGACTGAGGCGCTCCAGTCACGGTCTGCACGGCCACTACGGTCGGGGGTTCGAATCTGCCCTCGGGCATGGATGTTTGTGCCGTCCTAGTTCGTAAGTAGTTTGTAAGTTTTGGGACTGATGACCCCGTAGTTAAGTCCCATAGACTATACAAACATTTGATTGTTTTTTTTTTTTTTTTTTTTTTTTTTTTTTTTTTTTTTTTTTTTTTTTTTTTTTTTTTTAATGGGAATATAAGAGAGCAAGACAAGAGGAGCTGGGGCACATGATGTATTTCACGGTTGACAATTATTATTATTATTATTTTCCCAAAAGTGATTTGATCGTACATGTTGTTATAATTATAAATTGCTTTCAAGTAAATGTATCGTCTTAGTGTTTCTTGAAGAATAAAAATGCAGTTTCTGGAAAAGTATTCCATTCCAGGTGCAAGCATGCTGTCATGTTTTGATTTATGTATTTTTATATGATAAAATGCTAGATTTGGAGAAAGCTTTTGACAATGTTGATCGGAATACACTCTTTCAAATTCTGAAGTCAGCAGGGTAAAACACAGCGAAAACGAGACCGCAGTCGAAGGGCATCAAAGGGAAGCATTGGTTGGGAAGGGAATAAGACAGGGTTGTAGCCTTTCTCCAATGTTATTCAAGTCGTACATCGAGCAGGCTGTGAAGGAAAGCAAGGAAAAATTTGGAATAGGGATTAAAATTCAGGGTGAAGAGATAAAAACATTGCGTTTTGCTGATGACATTGTAATTCTGTCAGAGAAAGCCAAGGACATGGAAGAGCAGTTGAAAGGAATGGACAGTGTGTTGAAGAGAGCGTATAAGATGAACATTAACAAGAGCAAAACAAGGGTGATGGAGTGCAGTGTAAGAAAATGAGGCGATGTTGAAGGAATTAGATTAGGTAACGAAACAATAAAGGTGGTAGATGAATTTTGTTACTTGGTCAGTAAAATATCACATGATGCTCGCAGTACAGAGAATATAAAATGTAGAATGTCAATGGGAAGAAAAGCGTTATTGAAACAGAGAAATTTGTTAACATCGAATATTAATTTAAACTCAAGGAATTCTTTTCTACAGGTATTTGTGTGGAGTGTTGCCTTGTACGGGAGTGAAACTTGGACGATAAATAGTTCAGGCATGAAGATAATAGAGGCTTTTGAAATGTTGTGCTACAGAAGAATGCTGAAGATTAGATGGGTAGCTCGCATAACTAATGAAGAGGTACTGAACAGAATTGTGGATAAAAGGAATTTTTGGCATACCTTGACCAAGAAAAGGGATCGCTAGGTATGACACATTCTTAGCTATCGAGGAATCGTAAATTTAGCATTGGGAGGGGGGGGGGAGTGTTAGGGGAAAAAATCGCTGAGGGAGACCGAGAGACGAATACAGTAAGCAGATTCACGTGGATGTGGGTTGTCGTTCTTATGAGGAGATGAAGAGGCTTGCTCAGGATAGAGTAGGGTGGAGATCTGTAACATAACAACAAGTGCTATGTTGCATTTATTATTTTATCTGCAAGTTTTAAATTAGAAGAGCAGATTATAAAATGTATATGACCAGATAATGGTGGCACAGTCGTCCGAAACCGGTCGTCATTTAATAAATTATTAATTCGCGATCTTGGTTTTTCATTTTTTAAGAATAAATGACTTGCAGAGTAAGGAGAGGCATTTAATTAAAAATTATGCTGTGGCCGGGATTGGAACCCGGGACCTCCTAGTTGCTAGGTAGGCGCTTTAGACCACTCAGCTAACACAGCGTTATAGCCAAAGCGACTACACGAACTGTCTTAGAGCACGTCTCTCTCCAGACCACAAACTTTAATTCTGCCTCATGTTCCCTGTGAAATGCGTATCAAATTGCCAGGGCTCTCCTATAATGGTATAGCGCCTACCTAGTAAGTATGAGATCCTGGGTTCGAATCCCGGCCACAACATAAATTTTAATTCAATGCCTCTCCGTAATACCTTTGGTATAACGAGACAATGTTGTCTCAAGGAATTGTATCATTTGTTGATATTTATGTAGATGTAGATGCTGGTAGGTGGACATAGTTCTGGCTGATCACTGTACCGAGGAGGTGTCTAGTTGAGCGACCTGTGCTGGATCACTGAATCACAAGATGTTATTATTATTTAATGTATACAATTCGCGAAGTACCGTGCAAGAGTAGGCAGTTTTCGAGAATTCCCTGTGCATCTAGCACCTCACCTGACTGATGACCTCCACACAGCGATGAGTAGCGTGTGGCCACGTCACGTCGGATGAGCGTTGCATAACGCGTTGATAGGCCCATCCTGCCGCCCAATGCAGACTCATTGCGGATGACACGGATTCTCGGCGCGCTCTCGCCTGCAGCGTGGCCCACTAGAAAACTGGTGCCGAATGCGCTATCAGCGAGCGAACGCCGAAAATCATCCAGAGTTTTCGCCAGTGACCTCCCACTGACAGTGGCAGTTGGCTTCTATACAGCGACTAGTTTACTATTGGCCCACTTTAGGTTACGGTAGTAACACTAAAAGTGGGCCTTTGCGATCGTCTTCTGACAGCTCGAAATTTAAATGAAAATAACGGCTTAACTATACATCTGACACGAAAATTGAATAACCGAATTTGTAGAGGAGAAAATTCTCTACAACTTTGCTCTCTTATGTTTTTTTCATATCTCTTCGCGTTTCAAAGATATTTGCAAAAATAACGGCGATTTTGGGATGTCTGTCTGTCTGTCCGTCTGTCCGTAACGTGTTCCCTGTTTTTAAGACGAACCGTTCAACCGATCAGAACCAAATTTTACAGACATGATTGTAGGCCGCCAGAGACCAGAACCTCCCTTTTTAAATTTTTTCGGACAAAAAAAAATACGGTAGTAAAACAAAAAAAGCCGTTTGTAATATAATTGTAATTGCAAACGAACCGTTCGCCTGACACGAAAATTGAATAATCTAATTGGTAGAGGAGAAAATTCTCTACAACTTAGCTCCCGTATGTTTTTTTCATATCTCGTATCGTTTGAGACACATTTGCAAAAATAACGGAGTTTTGACACCCACCATTGAATTAACGAAAACCAGCCGTTCGGAGATGTCACGTGACATTCCTCTTGTATTTGATGATTTTCTTATTGTAAATTACACGTTGTCATTTCAAAGCAAAGGCACACTGAGGAATTAACAAAAACACGTCGTTCTTCGTAAGATAAATGATAATCTAATGTCTACAAATGCCATATTAACATCAGTTAACAACGGTCATCGATAGTATGAGATTAAAGAACTCCTGTTTTGATTTATAGCCGTAGTGAAAAAAAAAAAAAATAGTGTAGTGGGCAAGGTGCTGGACTCTGACGAGAAAGGACGGGGGCTAGAAACCCAACCCGTCACTACCTAATTTTTTTTCCTAATAGGGTTTCAGACACTCTTATTAATTAATTAATTAATATTAGGATTATTATTTTGGTCCAAAATGTTTGCAAAAACTTATAAAACTACAAATCTAAAGTGGGCCGTAAAACACGTCAGTGCGATTTTTTTTCTCGCTTCAGTCGCCCAATGTCGCCTAATGAAATTAACAGCGTAAAAATGTTGTTGTTGTGGTCTTCAGTCCGCAGAATGGTTTGATGCAACTCTCCACGCAACCCTGTCCTTCACAAGCCTCTTTATCTGCGAATAAGAACGGCAACCTACAGCCATTTGAACTTGTTAATGTTCCATCTCTCTGCTGAACTGACAATTCCTTGACGTCTCAGAACATGTCACACCAGTGTACACCTTCTCTTAGCCAATACACAGCCGACGTCCTCTTTCATTCCTTTTCCCCAGTCCCTATTCACCTACTACTTTTCATTGTCTTGCTTTTCCGACTACGAAGTTCCAGTTCCCCTCCACAATCAATCTCTCTTAACTGTCTGAATAATTTCTTTTATCTCATCAACATTTCTTCAATCTCGTCATTTGCAGAACTAGGTGGCATATAAACTTGCACTATTGTTCTCAGTGTTGGCTTCGGGCGTATCTTTTTTTACAATAATGCGTTCACTATGCTGTTCGCAGTAACTTTTTTTTAAAGAAGAACTTTATTTACAAATCGTGTTTACAAATAGTTACAATTTTGTGAAACAAGTTGTCTTACAGAAAGTGAATGAATGGCGAAAATTTTTCTCTTTTCCATGGATCGTTGAGGATTTCTCTTCTTGCACGGAGGATGTATTGTCGAAAGTCGCTCACAGATCCACCTCCCGCAAGGGCTTAGTTGTTGAACGAATATATGAACCAAGTTAGAGTTCTGGTCTTGGACAACTGGGAAAGCCTTGACATCCATGTACACCAGTTTCTTCGTGTTGATATCGTTGACACTCAGGGACAGCAATCCTGTCGATTTAAACTTGATCCATTTCCATAGATCCGCTATTTTGGAGCATAACTGACCCATATTCCTATTATCTTGTTCGTTATTAGAGGTACTCCTGCATTTCCACCAACCGATTCTGTATTTATGACCCTGTATTCACCTGACTAAAAATCTGGTTCAGCCAGCCACCGAACTTAACTAATTCCCAACCTATCCATTTCTCTTTTCAGACCTTGAAACTTACCTAGCCCCACTAACGAGTAGAACATTTCACGCTCCGATCTCTAGGATGCGTTTTGTTTATCTAGATGACGACATCGTCCTGAGAAGTCCTCGCCTGGAGATCCGAATCTAGAAACTATTTTTTCTCCGGAATATTTTACCCTAGAAGACGACGTCATCATAATATGTTCGTATAGTAGAGCTGCATGTCGTCGACAAAAGTAACGACAGTAGTTTCCTCTTGTTTTCATCCGTTCGCAGTAACTGCATGGTGAAGCTCGTTAGATGACGTTACAAGGGCAGCTCAGATAATAGTTCAGACTGTTGCCCCTGTAACTACTTGAAAAGGCTGCTGACCCTCTTCAGGAACCACACGTTTGTCTGGCTTCTCCACAGATACCCCTCTGCTGTGGTTGCACCTATGGTACGCTACCTGTATCGTTGAGACAAGCAAGCCACCCCATCTCAGCAATGTGTGCGGTTAATGCTGGTAGGAACAACGGATTTCTGGAAATTGACTGACGACTTTCTGAGGAAACAGGACGTCGCAAGTCAAACTCTAGAGAGAGAATCCTTTGGGAGTGATTTTTTTCCATCGTGTTCCGCAACTCGGCTTCGGTTGGTTGGCTTGTATTTGACTTTAGTTTGTGACTTGTTAAGCTGTAGATTTCGACCTGACTTTCACAGTTTGTAGCGGATGTATGGGTTCTAAATTTTGTCAGTCCAGTATGAAATTTAAGTTGGTAGACCTTGTACTTCTTTCGTAAATAATGAAATTTACACCTTTCTTGAATTTTACACACTGTAAATGTTGGTTCTGTGTATATCTTGAACTTAAAGATTTTTTGTAATGTTTGAGCATAAAATTCTGTTTCTCAGGGACCGATATTTAATAAACTGAAAAACTTGTATCATTGAGTCCCGGTAGTTCAGACAGTTTGAAGCCAGTTACAAAAGTTATTACTTGTGCCAGATTCTTTTTCTATCGAATCATTCTTTAGTAAGATTTTATTAAAAGTCTCTTCTAACCAAAATTGTTAGATATTTTTCTTTTACACATTAACTGATTTCTTACGAACTTCACAGATATTATTATATGTTCACTCTTAGAATAATCTTGGACCATATTAGGGAACTAAATACTTGAATAACTGTTCAAGACTTTTGTAAAGTTTCACAGATTCTTCATTTTGAAGTTGTTACAACCAAATCACTTTCGTAATTTCACAAGCGTGACTATTTTCTTAAAAGTCTCATTTACATTAAAGTCCCTGGATCATATTGCATTGACTGCGAACTTTAATTCTTCCAGATAAGTTTTTTAAATGTCATTTCCTTAAACTTGCAAATAAGCTCGAATTTCAGTATCACGAATATTAATCAGTTTATTAACGCGAGGCAGAAGTTTTTAATTCTTCCTTCCTAGCCTATCCCGATCAAAGTCGAAAGATATTGGGCGCATTAGCGTATGATCACGATACGATAGTTTATATTAAGAAATAATTAATTTATCGGGTCCCTTTCTATTTTGGATATAAATCCTGTACGAAATTTTGAAACTAATCACGGAGAGAGCTAAGCACTGGATACTGAGAGATCTGAACTCAAAGAGAGATAAGCACATAGAGATCTAAGCACTGAGGAATCTAAGCACATAGAGAATTAATCACATAGAGAGGGAGTAACTCAACTGCGGGTACTATTTATAATGGCAATCTGCCAAATGATCTCTGATATACGAGGTGTTTTGACCTACTTATTCCCTGGATATTATGAATTACGCTAATATAATTTGAATTAACTAAAAATTTTGAAAAATGAGAAAAATCTGCCTCTTAAGAAATAATTAAAATTACGAAACGATGAAAAATGTTGGAATATGGTGATTCTAATGCTATGGTGTTACAGTTCAACCCCTAGGGATCGATCGAGGACAGGATACGGAACAAACAAGATGTAATGAACTTATGTCCGTAAATGCATGGTTTTTATGCTAGAGACCTTTTGTTCGGTCACATTTTGTTACAGAGACTGTGGTGTGAAACGTGCTGTTACGTGAGCTCATAGTTACAGTGCGTCTTCAACATATTTTCGATGTGCCTCGACGCACGCGTATTCGTCCTGCCTTCGACACACGAGTGGTAAAATGACAGGATGACAACGCTGCGCCAGTCCGCTGCCCCAGTGTCTCCACATCTGGAATGGAGTCTGCAAAACAAGGTTGGATGGGACGGCTTCGTAACCAGGAATCAGAGGTCCGGTGAACGGACACCTCGTCCGATCCTCGACCAGGAGAGACAGGATTAAGATGCGTCGGCGTAGTATCGGCGAAGTAGGATGTAGCACCGCCGTTTAGTGGACGCGTAAACAGTCGAATTATGGTTTAAATAAGATATCCGCATTGTGCAAAAATTGGCAATTGACCCTTACGGAGGGACGTTGATGAATAACACTATTTCAAAAATGCACCTGATCCACAGTTTTGGAGACATGGCAATGAAATTTTGTACCACGTTTTACATGAAAGTAACATATTTACATATAAAATCCTTTGATTATACCGGGTCTTACAAAAAGGTACGGCCAAACTTTTAGGAAACATTCCTCACACGCAAAGAAAGAAAATATGTTATGTGGACATAGGTCCGGAAACGCTTCATTTTCCATGTTAGAGCTCATTTTATTACTTCTCTTCAAATCACATTAATCATGGAATGGAAACACACAGCAACAGAACGTACCAGCGTGACTTCAAACACTTTGTTACAGGACACGTTCAAAATGTCCTCCGTTAGTGAAGATCATGCATCCAGCCTCCGTCGCATGGAATCCCTGACGCGCTGATGCAGCCCTGGAGAATGGCGTATTGTACCACAGCCGTCCACAAAACGAGCACGAAGAGTCTCTACATTTGGTACGGGGGTTGCGGAAACAATAGCTTTCAAATGCCCCCATAAACGAAAGTCAAGAGCGTTGAGGTCAGGAGAGCGTGGACGCCATGGAATTGTTGTTGAGAAGCGTACGAACACGTCGACTGAAATGTGCAGGAGCTTCATCTTGCATGAACCACATGTTGTGTCGTACGTGTAAAGGCACATGTTCTAGCAGCACAGGTAGAGTATTCCGTGATAACGTGCTCCAGTGAGCGTAGGTGGAAGAATATGAGGCCCAATCAAGACATCACCAACAATTCCTGCCCAAACTACCACATAAAATCTGTGTTGATGACGCGAATCGAGGAAGTACAGTAGATACTAACGAAACAATTGGGTATTTTGACAATTGTCTGCACGAATTATTTCAATTTAGATTTAAAGAGAAATACTAAAATGAGCTCTAACGTGAAAATTAAGCGTTTCCGGACACATGTCCACATAACATATTTTCTATCTTTGTGTGTGAAGTATGTTTCCTGAAAGTTTGGCAGTACGTTTTTGTAACACCCTGTATATATTCAACTTTTTTTGAATGAAATTAGAAGTTTTATTTTCAAAAAATTATATATGCTCCTTTTTCTCAGAAAGTATTGAAGAGATTTCTACAAATATTTCTCTGTACCATCTCTTTATATGTTGTAAGCTTCTCTCATGAGGTTTATAGAATAGATCAAATAGGAGAATTTTCGTTATTTTTTAATTATAATCCTACAAGTGCCATTTTATATTCATGCAAAGTTCCAAGCACTTTGTTCCATATCTCAGCTTGCAATCAGAATTTCAAAATTTCCTCTTGAGGCAACGTTTATTAGGTTTACAGAAATATGTGTATAAAATTTCATTATTCATAGAATCTGAGGAAAAGGTTCATAAATATTAAAAAGGAACTTTTCAGGAAACGCAATTTAAAGTTCAACCCAACTTTTTCCCATATTTCACTTCTTCAGAGGGCAGCACATTTGTACTCTGGCTCGTCTTTCCCTTCAAGGCTTCTCTTCTGGTTTCTTGTTGTCTGTCATCTTCCCTTTACCAGGTCTTCAACTGACTTTTCAGCTGAGGAGACGCGCTGTAAATCTGTTTTCTGTTTTTCTCGGGATGTCTTGAGTAAAATTTCCTGTCTTGAAGCCCATTCTTTCTAATACCTTCATCCCGACGTTCTCATCATTAAATACAATAACTGCATCATAAGTTGCAATTCTGACAACTGTAGCAGAGGCAATTGTGCTTTTAGGGCATCGTTTCCATACGAGTGAGTTTAGAGACTCATTTGAGTTCTGGGTTTTGCCATGATCACAATTTTTGAGAAGTGCAGGGTCGGCCAGAAACTGAGATTCATCACTGTAGTATGCACCATTTACCTCACTAAGTTTTCGCTGGGAGCTGTTAGGAGACGAGTTCACGTTTTCAGCAGATGTTCTTACTTCGGAAGTAGCCTCATTGCCGGTTTGTCGTTGTTTCACCGGTCTTCTATTCACGAACTTATTCAAACGCAGTTTATCCAGTTTTTTATACACTATTTGTGAACATGGCATAACTGAATGAAGAAAGAATCGAACACTTGTATAAATCTCCGTCAGTATCACAAGGAAAAAAAATTGCTTCGTCATAAACGATGCAGGTAGTTTCTTATTGTTTATAAGATCTGAACTGAGTCAAAAGTGATTTATAAAATCAAAGACTATGTATAACGGCCTACGAGATGTATCACGTATATGTTTTCAAGAAATAAGGCTGTCTTGCATAATGTACAAAATAATAATTGCAGTATCCAAACAAAGAAAGGTAGTCATCAAGATGCAAATTATATGTAACCTTAATACATTCATTTAATTCAAAACTTGATTATAAACAATATTTCTGGTTACTTGTCCAAAATCGAATATGAATAACTTCTTTGGTGAGCCTACCCTTGAGCAAACGACATGGAGTCAAAACCATTCTGCAGTCTCGCTGGAAACTACAGTCCCTTGAAGTAAAAAGCAGTAAAAAGGTAGATCTGGCGGTAGTAATGGGTATTCGTTGGATGTACACTGTTTCATTCTCTTCCTTTCCCTGTAACTCTATAGCAGTATCTTGCTTTTCACCTACAGCCCAGTACGCATCACAGTAATTGTCAGCCGTCCGCGGTGGAAGAGGGGACTGAGGCGCTCCAGTCACGGTCTGCACGGCCACTACGGTCGGGGGTTCGAATCCCCCCTCGGGCATGGATATTTGTGCCGTCCTTAGTATTAGGTAGTTCATAAGTAGTTTGTAAGTTTAGGGACTGATGACCCCGTAGTTAAGTCCCATAGACTTTACAAACATTTGAACATTTGAATTTAGTAATTGTCAACAACATTCAAAAAAATATTCAAATGTTTGTATAGCTTATGGGACTTAACTACGGGGTTATCAGTCCCTAAATTTACTTATGAACTAGCTAACACTAAGGACGGCACAAATATCCATGCCCGAGGGGGGATTCGAACCCCCGACCGTAGTGGCCGTGCTGACCGTGACTTGAGCGCCTCAGTCACCTCGGCCACCGCGGCCGGCGTCAACAACATTCTCAGCTTTCAGAAATTTCTTTCAGCTGACTGAAATACAGTAGTCAGCTGTCTTAGCAGTAAATACGTAAATTTGTAATACGTGGTGCACGCTGTGAAAGGTTTTTACCCATCGCAGTTTACAGTATTATAAGTTATAATTTTGTACGTATATATTCATTTGTGTAAGTGCTGCATGTCGGTAAGATATGTTATGAATACAGTTAGTAGTAAAGGAGTAATAGATTACAACTTGTGTGATGGGGTGGTTTTCTATGAACGTTACTGTTTATGTACTCATATCTCATAAACAACAATTTCGAAGGCACATTCAGCTAAGTGTGTGTATAGTGTCTGTAAAATTTCCTGCGGTTACAATTTGTATTGTGGAAATTATAAGTTGTAACGTCATACCGAATGCCGTTATTTAGCCCATGAACAGCGGAAAAGTAGTTAGCGAGAATCTTTTTTCATCATTTTGCTGTGGTTGCCAGTGAGAAAAAGTGTAATAAAGATTCGAAATCATGTTTAATGTGTGTTGCAAGCCGCTAAGCACTTTCATTCTCATACAGTGGACGAATGAAGTCGCATCACATGATGTGGCAGGTTATTATTTCCAATTCCTGTTGTTTATGACGTCTTATCTTCTGGACCATGAGTGTATGTGAGTCTTACCTCTACAGCAAATGTTACCTCGCGGTAAGGAATTTGTGTACCAAATTTGGTTGAAATCGGTCCAGTGGTTTAGTAGAAAATGAGCAGCATTGTCGCTTAATGCAGAAGTTTTCCGCATATTATTTATGATGTGATATCTCATGAAAGATGTGTCGTACGTGATTCTTACACATAGGGAGACCGTCCTCTTGGATTGAAGCTTACGTGTACAAAACTTCATAAAAACTGGAACAAAGCTGTAGATTTGTTCACAATGCGTACACACAAATAAACACACGGACATTCCCCTTTATTTATAAACTTTGAGGCCTTATATTCGTGGTCAATTGTTGTCTTGTTCATCTACAAAATACAACCATCGTTTATTTCAATAAATTTAATGTTGGCAAGGCATTCGATCCACATAATTATTTGTATAATTGTGTGGTGACTTAGACGTAGAACGGGACAAATAACGGTTAGTTGCTTTAATCTGGAGACCAGTTTGGATGAAAATAACGCCGTCGTAGTACGAAAATGATTCGCAGGTAGATTAGAAAATCGTTCACGCCACAAGTTGATCATTGTTTCGGGAACGTATGTTATTTATTGACGCCTATTACTAAGCTTCCCGGATGCCTCTCTAGACTGCCGGTAGAATGGAGATACCATCAACGTGTAACTGTAACGTAATACACCTTAAGCATGTTATCCGGTCGCTTCCACGTAAACCAGCTGACGTCATCTGAGTACACAACGATAAAGGTAGGTCTTTAATTGTCGCCTGATACTGCCGCAGTTGTAAGCAGTTTTGAGATAGCGTTAAGACGAATCAGATTTTAGTGGTCGGTCCTGTGTGGAACGACGTCATCCGGGCGTCATGTGGTGAATCGGGCGCTTTGCGAGTCGGTAGATCGTGAGTCATGTGCTGGCATCACGGTGACCGTTCCGTGTCATGGCCGAGACATTTCGCCCTGACGACAGCAACGGAAGCCAATGCGGGTCGGCTGCATTCACCTGTTTCATGGGTCAAGAGTATAAAAAAAGAAAACGTTATCTGAGAACTTCAGTGAATTGAACGATGTTCAAATGTTCAAATGTTTGTAGAGCTTATGGGACTTAAATACGGGGTCATCAGTCCCTAAACTTACAAACTACTTATCAACTAGCTAATACTAAGGACGCCACAAATATCCATGCCCAAGGGGGGATTCGAACCCCCGACCGTAGTGGCCGTGCTGAATGTGACTGGCACGCCGCAGACAGCTCGGCCACCGCGGCCGGCTGAATTTAACGTCATTCAAAACAAATGATTCGCATAAATGTGAAAACGGACTTGTTCGGTTTGCCACAGAACAATAATGACCAAATATATATGCTAATATTTAAGGAAAGGCAAACCTACATTTCTAGCTTTTGTAGATTTGGAGAAAGCTTTTGACAATGTTGATTGGAATACACTCTTTTAAATTCTGAAATCAGCAGGAGTAAAATATAGGGAGCGTAAGTTTATTTACAACTTGTACAAAAACCAGACATCGGTTATCAGAGTTAAGGGCATGTAAGGGATGCAGAGGCTGGGAAGGGAGTAAGACAGGGTTGTAGCTTTTTCTCGAATGCTATTCAATTTGTACATTGAGCAAGCTATAAAGGAAAGCAAGGAGAAATTTGGAGAAGGAATTAAAGTTCAGGGTGAAGAAATAAAACATTGCATTTTGCCGCTGGCCCTATAATTATATCAGAGACACCAAAAGATCAGGAAGAGCAGTTGAACGGAATGGGCAGTGTGTTCAAAGGTGCTTATAAATTGAACATTAGCGAGAGCAAAACGAGGGTAATGGAGTGCAGTCTAAGAAAATTGGGCGATGCTGAAGGATTAGGTAACGAAACAATAAAGGAGGTAGATGAGTTTTGCTACTTGGGCAGTAAAATAACATGCGATGGTCGCCGTACAGAGCATATGAAATGCAGAATGGCATTGGAAAGAGAGGTGTTTTTTGAAAAAGAAAGATTTGTTAACATTGAATATTAATTTAAGGGTAAGGAAGTCCTTTCTGAAGGCATTAATGTGGAGTGTTGCCTTGTATGAGAGCGAAACATGGACGGTAAACAGTATGGACAGAAAGAGGATAGAGACTTTTGAAATGTGGTGTTGCAGTAGAAGATTAGGTGGGTGGGTCGCATAACTAATGAGAAGGTACTGAACAGAATTGGGGAGAAAAGGAATTTTTGGCTACATTGAGTAAAAGAAGGGATTGATTGGTAGGACACATTCTGAGACATCAAGGAATTGTGAGTTTAGCGTTGGAGGGAAGTGTGTGGGGTACAAATCACAGAGGGAGACCAAGAGATTGATTCAGTAAGCAGATTCAAATGGATGTAGGTTGCCGGTCTTAGAGGAGATGCTCAGGATAGAGTAGGGTGGAGAGTCTCCGAACTGAAGACCACAACTACTGCAACAACATTATTTTTATAATTACGTAGGCTTCCGCGGCCAGAGTCAGATGGCATAAAAGTTTTCTGGGTATGGTACCGCGTCAGGATGTAAGGCTATTACTTCAATAACCAACGTTTCGGCCAACGTTACAGTGGCCTTCATCTGGCTAACTGATGTGAGCTGGTTGTTACTACACTTTATATTACTTTCATTTAGACATTACGTCATAATTTATAAAAATAGGCGATGTTATTGGTGAATTTTTTGCGGAAGAATGGAACTTTATTTTGATAGGATGCTGAGGTGGAAGGGGTGGGGGTTAGCCGTTGCTTCTTGCATAGCGAGACATGATTGGTGTTCATCGGCGAATGGGGTGAGGGCTTCCGTTTCTCTCCTGCTGGCCGTGGGCCGCGCGGCGGCAGTAGCTTACTAGTGACGCTCGCGTGTTGTGTTTATCTTCGACCTACTTCGAGTGGCAAGAAAGATTCTACGAGCAAACAGACGGCGTAGCAATGGGGTCTCCCTTATCCCGGTTGGCAGCCGACACATTCATGGAGGCCTTCGAAGCAACAGCACTTTGTTCTGCCCCTTTACGCCCAAGATGCTGGTTTAGATACGTGGACGATACTTTCGCAATATGGCCCCACGGTGAGATGGAACTACACAAGTTTCATGAACAGGGTCTATCGGAAGCCTGCACATACCGACAGGTATTTGCACGCTCAATCAAACCACCATCCAGCACAGAAGAACTCCGTTATCTGCTCACTGACGATTCGCGCGCAGCGACTAAGTGATGAAGACAACAAAACAGCTGAGCTCAACAAACTAGAAACAACATTTCTGGCAAATGGCTACAACCACAGAGTGATCCACACCGCCATGGACACAAATAAAAGAAACAGCAGTAGGCAGGAAGTCAATAAAAAGCAGCCAGCAGCACGCTTACCTTATGTAAAAAACGTCACAGATCGGATTGCTAAACATCTTCGCCGGGTAGGAGTTCAGTCTTTCTTCTACAGCAGTCACAAGATCAAGGATGCTCTTGGTTCCACAAAGGACAACATAGACGCACTACACGCATCAGGAGTATACAAGGTGGAATGCGAGTGTGGGGAAGTGTACATAGGTGAGACAGGGAGGGCAGTGGCAACACGCATACCCTAACATGAACGCTACATTCGATTAGGCCAACACAATAAATTTGTAGTAGCCGAACACAAGCAAGATTGCAGTAAAAATATAAAATTTAACGATGCCAGAATACTCGCCAAGCAACCAGGGATGGTCAAACGCAAGATAAGGGAAGCAAACGCAAAATAAGGGAAGCCATCGAAATTGTTAAACACCCTAACAACATGAATAGAGAAGATGGACTCAGGCTTGCCCCCTCTTGACTACCAGCCATCACAGCGAAATAGGCCTCACTGACATCACAACACGCGAGCGTCACTAGTAAGCTACTGCCGCCGCGCGGCCCACGGCCAGAAAACCCAGAAAACTTTTATGCCAACAGTATTTTTATTTATATGGTGTTTGTTCTTTCCAGATATGTCCGAAATAACAGACACGATTTGTTGACATTAACGGCCGTAATTTTTAAGAATTCGAAATATTTCTACATCTACATCTACATACATACTCCGCAATTCACCGTAAGGTGCGTGGCGGAGGGTACACTGTACCACTACTAGGCATTTCCTTTCCTATTCCACTCCCAAATAGAACGAGGAAAAAAAGAATGCCTATATGCCTCCGTACGAGCCCTAATTTCTCTTATCTTGTCTTTGTGATCTTTACGCGAAATGTAAGTAGGCGGCAGCAAGATCGTACTACACTCAGCTTCAAATTCCGGCCCTCTAAATTTACTTAACAGAAATTCACGAAAAGAACGTCGTCTTTCTTCCAGCGATCCCCAATTGAGTTGCGGAGTATTTCCGTGACACTCGCGCATTGGTCGAACCTACCGGTAACAAATCTAGCTGCTCGCCTCTGAACCGCCTCTATGTCTTCCTTCAAACCGATCGGCTGCGGGTCCCAAATACTTGAGCAATACTCAAGACGTGGTCGTACAAGCGTTTTATACGCGGTCTCCTTTACAGGTGAAGTACATCTTCACAAAATTCTCCCAATAAACCGAAGTCGGCTGTCTGCCTTACTCACAACTGTCCTTACATGCTCGTTCCATTTCATATCGCTCTGCAACGTTACGCCTAGATATTTGAACGAAGCGACCGCATCAAGAAGCTCACTACTGATGCTGTATTCGAACATTATAGGATTGTTTTTTCTACTCATGCGCATCACCTTACATTTTTCTACATTGAGAGCTAGCTGCCATTCTTCGCACCAACTAGAAATTTTGTCTAAGTCAACCTGTATGCTATTACAGTCAGTTACGGACGACACCCTCCCATACACCACAGCATCATCAGCAAACAGCCGCAAATTACAACTTACTCTGTCCATCAGATCATTTATATAGATAGAAAATAATAGCGGTCCTATCACACTCCCCTGGGGCACGCCTGACGATACACTCGTCTCTGATGAACACTCGCCGTCGAGAACAACGTACTGTGTTCTATTACTTAGGAAGTCTTCCAGCCAGTCACAAATCTGTGAACCTATTCCATAAGCTCGTATCTTCGTTAGCAGTCTGCAGTGTGGCACCGTGTCGTACGCCTTATTGAAGTCGAGAAAAACATAATCCGCCTGTTGCCCTTCGTCCATGGCTCGCAAGATGTCATGTGAGAAAAGGGCAAGCTGAGTTTCACATGAACGATGTTTCCTAAACCCGTGCTGATTCATGCAAAAAAGCTTTTCCGTTTCAACTAAATTTACTATATTCGAACTGAGAATATGCTCCAAAATTCTACATGAAATCGATGTCAACGATATTGGCCTGTAATTGTATGGGTCAGTTCTCTTTCCTTTCTTATACACGGGAGTCACCTGCGCTTTTTTCCAATCACTAGGAACTTTGCGCTGAATTAAAGATTCGCTATAAATGCAAGCTAAGTAGGGGGCCAATGCCGCAGAATAGTCTTTGTAAAACCGAACTGGTATTCCATCCGGACCAGCAGACTTTTTCGTATTTAGCTCTCTCAGCTGCTTCTCTACACCGGAAATACCTATTGCTATGTCCCCCATTTCGGAATTAGTTCGTTGATCAAATGATGGTATATTTGTGCGGTCCTCCTGCGTGAAAGATTTCTTAAATGTTAAATTTAGAACTTCAGCTTTCCGTTTGCTTTCTTCTATTACTGCCCCGGAATGATCAACTAGTGATTGGACAGTGGGCTTTGACCCGCTTATCGATTTTACATAGGACCAGAATTTTTTCGGGTTCTCGGAAAGATCTTTTGCTAAGGTATGGCTGTGATAATTATTGTATGCTTCACGCATCGATCTTTTTATAGACGCACGAATCTCTACTAACTTTTGCCTGTCATCATTTGCGTGTTCTTTTTTGAATCGAGAGTGCAACAGCCTTTGCTTTCTCAGCAGCTTTCTAACATTATTATTATACCACGGTGGATCTCTTCCATCCTTAATCGTCTTTACTGGCACATATTTCTCTAACCCTTCATTAACAATGCACTTAAATTTAGTCCACAATTCCTCTACATCCATAGTCCCAGAATTAAACGATGCCCATTCATTTTCTAAGTGCGATCGTAACATTTGCTTGTCGGCTTTTCCCAACAAAAACACGCTCCTAGACTTCTTGACTGGTTTATGAACTTTGGTCACCATCGACGCTATGACGATATCATGATCACTAATTCCTGTCTCTACACAGACATCGTTAATAAGGTCAGGCCTGTTTGTGGCTATAAGGTCTAGAATATTTCCATTGCGCGTGGGTCGCCGGTTTAACTGCTCAAGACAGTTTTCGGAGAATGTGTCCAAAAGTAGCTCGCAAGACTGCTTGTCTGTACCGCCTGAAATGTAACTAGCGAGGTCCCAATCTATACTCTTAAGGTTGAAGTCACCTCCGACTAATATTACATGGCCCGGATACCTATGCACTACCTGGTGTAGACTTTCCTTGAATGATTCTAAAACTGCTACAGCAGCACTGGGGGGGGGGGGGGGCGGTAAAAACACCCAACTATTAACTTTACTTCTTTTAGACCTGTTATGCGTGCCCAGATAACTTCACAATTACTTTCAACCTCGATCTCAGTAGAAACAATATCTTTGTCCACAGCGATGAACACTCCTCCGCCAGTTGTATCAGATCTATCTTTCCGATATACATTCCACGCTTCGCTAAATATTTCTGAATTTGCCACATCATCATTTAGCCAGCTTTCGGTGACTAAAACTGTCTGAGCGCAATAACTTCCATGCAGCGCTGCAAATTCGGGAACTTTGTTTCTAATACTCTGTAAGTTCGCGGCTAATATTTTTATGTTCGAATTTTTGTTCCGAACGTGGCCTGAATTCGGTGTTTGAATGCTGACAGGCGAGTGCTCATCAGAGTTAGCGCCTAGCCTAAAAAAAAACCATGTGCACTCCACAAGTACTCTGCTACCCGAGTAGCCGCTTCCTTAGTGTAGTGCACTCCTGATCTATCTAGGGGCACCCTACAATTCCCCACCCGATAACGCAGATCCAGAAATCTGCAGCCATGACTGTCACAGAGTCGGCGAAGCCTCTGGTTCAGACCCTCCACTCGGCTCCAAACCAAAGGACCCCGATCAACCCTGGGAACAATGCTGCAAATCGACAGCTCTGCTTGCACCCCGCGTGCGAAGGCAGCAGCCTTCACCAATTCCGCCAGCCGCTCGTAGGACCTGAGGATGTCCTCAGAACCCAAGCGACAAGCGTCATTGGTGCCGACGTGAGCCCCGACTTGCAGTCGACTGCACCCCGCACCCTCGATAGCCGCCGGCAAGGCCGCCTCCACATCTCGGATGAGGCCCCCCGGCAAACACAGCGAGTGCACGTTGGAATTCCTTCCAGATCTGGACGCTATCTGCCTAAAGGGCTCCATCACGTGCCTGACATTGGAGCTCCCAATAACTAATAATCCCCTCCCCCCGTGCACCTGCTCGGACCCTGCTGAAGGAGTTAAACATTTCGGCCGTTTTAGGTCACTGAAGTAAATCCAGTGGCAAAGATGAAAATTTTTACCGGACCGGGATTCGAATTTGGATTTCCCGCTTTGGGCCAGCGGTCGCCTTAACCAATTAGCCTATCCAGGCACGCTTCCCTTTCAACCTAAATTCTCACCTTGCAGCTCACTACTATGGCAGTGCTCCCTGCCCATTTGATTCCACTAGCTCGCAGCCTATACTGGATTCCCGCAAAGGATCGAGGGTATTCATGTATCCGAATTGAAATTGTTAATTACCTGTTGGGGCAGATATACAATTAGGTTATGGTGTCTGTTGTTTTCGGACATGTTTATCTATTTTTTCGAAATGTTTAATTACGGACTCATTGTACCACTGACGAAAAAGATTAACGGATCTTGTACTCAAGCCTGCGCATGTTTGTGTTTACAAAACTCGAACTTTTGACATTACTTTCGATAAACCTCATGGTCGCACGCGTAACATACAAGATTTTTCGGGAGTAGTAGTACATACGTTAGGAGGTGGTAGTATAGACAAATTCCAATGAAAATGCCATATAACATGTGTCCAATTTTTATTTAGTGCAGATATAAATCTGAATTCGTTGCATTTCCGTTTCGGGGTTAGTACACCGATTACTATGGATTGCTATGGGAGCCTGTCAATATTTATATCAAAGTGCTTCAGTTTACATTGAAATTTTCATTGTGATATGTTGGCCATGTTTGCAGCCTCAATGGGTCACAGTGTGGTGTCCAGTGTCGAATCACGGAGTAACCGGTGTGATTTATTTATTTAGCGTATGGCTTACAGAATTGTACATTGAGTACACACAATAATATATGTAAACAGATGTAATTACAATGAGGTTTGGACGAGTACATAAGTATGTAAAATAAATAAATAGAGCTTTAGAGCGGCAGTAGATGAAGATCCTTTTTTCGTCGTAGTTGGATATCTAGAGATTCCAACCAGTTAATTGCTGCAGGTGTTGCGTCTACAAAATCTTTAAAGGTACCCATGAATTTTCTTTTTGTGCATTCGCGTAGAAAGTGCTCCAGCGTTTGTGCCGATGTTCTGCAGTCGCATTGGTCGTCGTCGGTAACTCTCCATTTGTGTAACGTTGTTTTGGTCACGGCGTGGCCAGTTCTGATCCGGTTGAGGAAGCACCATATTTTTCTTGGTCGGCTTGCATCAGGAAGTTGGATAGTCGGGTCTACATTGCCTAAATTCTTGTGGCTACGGAAGGACGTCCACTGGAAAATTCGTCTTTTAGATTTGGTAGTCGGGGATGAGTTGTCCAGTGCTTATTCCTAATGGTTCTCTAGATTTTAGTTGGGTGTTTGATACGTTGTTCAATGTTTCATGAATACGTAAGTTTCTGGACCGTTTGAGTTTCGTCCATTCATATGTTACTTCTTGTTGTCATCGTAGATTTGGAGGAGCAATATTTGTAAGTACGGACAGCGAAGGTGTTTGATTTAAGACTTCCTGTCACGATCCTCATCATTTGGATGGACATCTATTTTGTTGACATGGCTACTTTGTTCCAAACGGGAGAAAAGTATTCGGCGACACGATACACAAGTGCTTGTGCTGTGGCTCTTAAGGTGTTTGCGTTAGGTTCCCCAGTTAACACCAGCCAGTTTCCTAAGTATATTATTTCTTGACTTCAGCTTCTGTCCTGTTAGTTCTAAGTGTTTCCTGCATGTCAGGGATCTGTCGAGAGTCACACCCAAATATTTGTGGTGTCGAGAATTGTAAATTTTTTGTTCCGGAACATTACATTTAATTCTCTATTTGCCATTCTGTTGGTTAGGAGGAATGAACTGACTTCCGTTTTATTATGGTTCGAGCTTGTAATACTGATCAGGCTTTTCTAGGTCGTTGGTTAGTGTTTCCTCACCTTCTTCGAATGTGCTGTTTTGAGTATCAATCGCTAGGTCGTCAACATAAATAAACTTCACAAAGTCAGTGGTAACTAGGTCACTGATGTACAAGTTAAATAAAAGTGGGACCAGAACCGAGCCCTGTGGAAGCCCATTTTTTGCGTTATTTCATGACACGGTGACTATCGAACAATTAGTTAAGGTACTGGGAGATGATTTCATCCCTATTATCCAAAGTGGCCCCTATTCCGACAAAGATGTGTTTCATAAAAGACAGAGACCGACCCCATCGAAGCAGGAGAGTGTTTCATCTCCGGAGGAGCAGTTCGCATTCTGGCTCTTGGGGTACTCAGAGGCCACTGCCATGAGCCTCGATAGGTTACCATATTCTCCGGATCTGAAGACGCGCTACTCCTTTTTTGTGGGGTTATACTGAAGAGAAGGTGTACAACAATCACACCAAACCTATTTCTGAGCTGAAAACAGCCATTCAGATGTTCTCGAACTTCAACGAGTCATGCAGAAGTTAGCTATACGTCTACGCCACATCATCGAACGGAAGACAGGCTGTGACATCATAAATGACGATGATTTTTCAATATTACTATTTTTTTATCAAAATGTACAAATTTGTCACATATCGAATTTTTGTTTCCATACTTATTTTAATGTAAGTGAAGTAATGTTATATGTCTTTGTAAACACAAACTCTTTGAACTCAAGGGAGTTCCTGTGAAATTTTTATTGATGTATTTTCAAAAGTGAATTTTAAACTTACATGGATTGTAATGTAAATAATGTTGTGATTACTTTATTGTGATAGCTTTATAGAGGATCTGCATTAGCCATTTTGTAAATATTAGTGTAATATAAAAGCCTGCGGGAAGAAGTGAAAAACTGAAAGACTGTGCGTGAATGGAAAAGGTGGGAAAACGCGCCAAAGTTGAGCTGTTGCGCGCTACTAACATTCTAGTAGTTGAAGAGAGTAGTGTCTGAGACTTTGATAGGATGGCAGCGCGCACCGGAGGCAGTGTTGCATCAAGACCAGTATTGCAGGCGAGTTTATGGAAATGGCCCCGAATGACGAACGCTGCATATTGTGGGCAATGGCGCAAATACTGGTGGCTTATTTGTTTTGAATTTCAGATGCCAAAAAGACTGTAAAAGCCACAGCACTGTATGAGCCCTCACTGGTACGACTGAACAAAGGCGAACGACGTGCCTGCTCTTCTCTGCGAACATAGGCAATTCTAACTTTATTACTTTTGTAACTACAGCCAGAGACTCACATTTGTTTGTTTTATGAATAACAACCTAATTTCGTTTAACTTGTGTTCCATCCGTCATTTTCCTACGTCACTGAACAATGTAGAGCCCCAACCTTATAAGTGCAAAAGACTACCCGAGTGTCCTAAATTTTTAATTCATTGGAATTTAAAACGACTGATGTTTATTCTTCATAATTGTGTTATAAACAAAATATTCGTGATGTTCCTTAGACTGTCTAGATAGCAGTTTACATTGACAGGTTTTGGATCACATTACGAAACCAGACGTTAGCTAGAATTGGTGACTTTTTCTTAATAATTTTGCCATATAAGGTATTTAAAGACGTGATAGATTTGTGACCATTTAGCAACTTGGTTAGGTTGTATAGTGTGATTTTTTCACTGTTTACTGATTCAGAATATCGTTTAGTCAGTTCAGGGTATTTAAAACAGAAAGGGAACAACAGAATAATTTTTTGTACTTCATGCTCTGTTCGGATTTTGTATATCAGCGTAAACTTTTCTGCTTTTCAATGGTGTCATGGTAGCCGTTATGAAGGGACCAATGTAGACGTGTCGTCTTCAGTGATGAGAGTCGTCGCTTCCTCAGTGCCAATGATGGTCGTACGCGTGTGTGCTGTCGTGCAGGGAGCGCGAAAATCTGGAGTGTACGCGACAGAGGCAAACGGGGTCGACACCTGGCATCATGGTCTGGGAAGCCATATCCTACAATGGCCGTTCTCCTCTGGTGTTTCTTGTTGTACACGGTACATTGAAATCATTATTCAACCCGTCTTGCCACCGTTCATTCACCAACAAGGCGATTTGCTTTTCCAACAGGACAATGCACGTCCACACGTATCCCGTACAACCCAACGTGATCTTCTAGGTGTACGTCAACTACCCTGTCCATCATTATCCCCAGATCTGTCTCCCATTGAGCATGTCAGCGACCGGATGAAACGTCATCTTGGCGCGGTCTACACGACTGGCACGAGATTTGTTCCAGCTGAGGCATCAGATGTAAACTGCATGACAGATCAGACCGTAAGACTTCATTCGGCACCTCTACGATCATCTCAATGTGAAAGTTGCACCCTGCACTGCTGCAAAAGGAGGGTACACACGATGATAGTGTCGACATTGTGCACGTTCTGGAGACTGTACTGACGTGAGTATCGTTCTGCGTGATCGTGTGTTGTATACATCTTCAAGAATGTGTGAATAAAATTTCGCTCTGCTGAGTTGACGAATTCATGGTGTTCTTTTTTCAATTTCCAGGGGTGTATTTCAGTGGGCGACCTGGACGGATACGTCGCACTTCCTTTGCTGAAATACTGCCATGCACTGTGGGATCGTCACTAGGAGTTTGTGACTCTTGCAAGGAGTAACACTTGCCTGGACAGGGAATGTGTTGACACTTACCCGGAGTCCCGGACACTGCCGGTAGTGGGGCAATCTGCCCTGTCCACTGCAGGTAGCTTCGAGCGCAAAAATGTTCAAATGTTTGTATAGTTTATGGGACTTAACTACGGGGTCATCAGTCCTTAAACTTGCAAACTACTTATGAACTACTTACGAACTAGGACGGGACAAATATCCATGCCCGAGGGGGGATTCGAACCCCCGACCGTAGTGGCCGTGCAGACCGTGACTGGAGCGCCTTAGTCCCCTCGGCCACCGCGGCCGGCCGCTTCGAGCGCACCTCCAGTCTCCCGTTTGTCCATCAGTATCCAGTTGCCACCACTTCAACTTGTTGAATAGGTAACAATGAGCATTAACTGTTAATGATAATGGTGCATTGTGATATTTTATTCACAACCGCGTGGTTTTCGATATCAAAAACATATATTTATAGTATGTAGGATTCTAATGAATATAATATTTCGAAAGAACAGGCGTAGAACAAACCTGTAAGTACCTCGATTTGTTTGAATTTATTCTGCTTTACATACCTTCATCTGTCACATCTTCTAAAACTCTAAACTTTTTTAGGTTTTTACTATATTGTTAATTATTCGCTTAATATCTGTCCAAATATTCGATAGTGGTAACAGTTTAACACCCAGCAATCAGTTTTTTGGTTAATTGCACAGGTTTAAAACATAGGTTGGCTGAATAGTATTGTCTTAGTATATACTCCTCTCCTCCCACAACACACGGACATTTGTGTCCTGCTCCCTTTTAGGTGTATACAATTCTGTTCCAGTTTTTGTAGCGTGAGTTGTGATTTAAGCATCTCTTTTACTGGACATCAAATCCTTAGACTGACTTTGTTTAATGGATTATAGGCAAACACTGGCCACTGTCTATTATCATTTTCATCTAACTGGTATGACGTACCTTTACGTTTTGAATATTTGATCTAAGTAGTGATATAATCCCCTCTAATTATTGTAGGTAAATTGAGGATTCTGACTTATATGTGTGTATTCCACTTATAGTCAATATGTTTTCTGTCACTCTGTTTTCTACATTGCCTTCGTATGTGTACATAGAGCCGTTTGTTTAGTCACAGTTTGACTTTTTAGATACCTTGATTCATTCAAGCTTAGTATTTGGTCCATATACCATTCTTTGTTGTTCATTCCACGTGAGGAATGCAGTTTGGTACCTATCCTCACCATTTCATTTTTCTATGGGCTGTTGTTTTGTTTCATAGATTGGTTATTTTGTCCTAGTTTATTAAAAAATTAAATGAAATAAAAATAATTATATAAAAATTTGAATATATGGTAATCAACACCATTCCTGGTATAAGTTACGTCCTTCTGTAATTTTATCTCAATGCCATTTAAGTAAATACTAGTGTTTATTGTATGCCATTCATTAGGCCATTACATTACGTCATGGCCATCTATGTTTCTTTTTGTTTTTGCTTGATTTTCACTTTGTGTATAAGACAATGTGCAATGGGATTTAGAGCTCAGACTGCTGATTACTTATACTATTGATTTAGGGCCTGAAGATGGCATTAATGAGGTGCTGAAACTGGTTGCCAGATAGTAAAATTATTTCTGTTACGGCTGATGGTTTTTAATGTATTTTCGATCGTAATTCCAACCACTCTCCACATTAGTATGGAGCTACATCTATCAAACTGTACGCTCGGCTCTCAACAGCGCTGTTTCTGTTAGAAGTAATGTATTTGCACTAATGCAAAAAAGTTAGAATACATCAAAAGACTCTAAGACGTCCAGGCTGCCTCCACAAACGTCTCCGGCGATTGTCCGGTTGAAGGCAGATTCAGCTGTGAACAACACGTGGTGCCAATTCTGACGAGTCCATTCAGAATGCTGCTGGACCCGCCTATCGCACTGGGCGGTGGCTAGATGTGGAAGCTGAACCTCACCACGGGCGCTGGTGGAGCTTCTGGGTTATAAGGCCGTGGTCCACAAAACTTTGCAGTTTGTCCTAACGTTTCGTCCAGAGCTGCGCCTGACATCTTCGGAGTATTGCCGACTCAGTCGGCAAGACTCAACAGAAGTAGGTATGACGATCCTTCTTTGAATAAGGTAATCGCCACATTTAATAATTAATTTGTTATAAAATTTGAATTTGACGATAAATATTAATTGTGAAGCGGTGTTTTTCAAAAAGAACAAATACTTCTTCGAAATCCACTTCGATTTATTGCTACAGGCAAGATACACAGATCTGACATTCAACTGGCTTGAACTGAACTCTAATTCTGAAGTACAACAATTGACTACTAATTCCCGCGCATTACATGTATTTATTACATTATTAACAATGTCAAGTGATGCATAATTATCACAATGATAATTTATGAATCGGTTCTTTTATAAACAACAAATCCATGTAATTTGCATCCGTCATACAATGTCATTGTATTAGTATAACAAATAACTGATTAAATAGTTTTAATATTTTATAAATGAAGTGAATCCTATTGTTTGGTTGAAGTTAAATAATCTGCTTTACAATGAACTACAATGTTGGCAATTAGCCATAATGAGAATTAGATGTAACAACAACTTTAAATTACAATTAGTACTGGAACTTTGTCATTGATTGTTTGGGCTCGTGGTAAGAAATCAACCAGCAAAATGCCTTTTCTGTCCCAAAAAACGGTGCACGTGACTTTTCGAGGGGTCAAGATTTGCTTAGACTTAACTTTCGTTGGGGATGAAGTGTGCCTCCATTCCATTGATTGCCATTTTGTTTCAGGGGTATAATACGATACCCAAGTTTCATCCCCCGTGACTCTCCGAGAAAAAAAATCGCCTTCTTCACTGTAGCGTGTCAAAAACTAAAGTGCACTGCCCATCCATTGATTTTTGTATCGTTCAGTAAGAATTTTGGGTACTCAAGTGAGTAATGTTTTCGAAATTACATTTTTTCAGTAACCGTTTCATGAATTAGTGATCGGTAGATCTGCGGAATTTCCATTGCAAAGGCAATAACTATAAACGTACGGTTGTGCTTAACCTTCTCTTTAATTGTGTGAATCAGTTCATCAGTAACCACAGACGGGCGTCCACTTCGTTCGTCATCGAGCAGTTGATCACGTCCTTCATTGAACAGTCTGACCATTCAATCACTCATAATAGCATTTTGTCCGAAAACCTCGCAGATTTGCCGATGAATTTCCTCTAGTTTAACTTTTTCTCATTTAGGGCCGGTTTGTCAATGTCTCGTTTAAGTTTCAGTTAAGATTTTAACTTCTCGTTAGTGGAGAATTGTCAATGTTTCGTTATCTGTTAACCTGACGTTATAAGATCTCAAACTAGCCGTTACGTTAACGAGTAGAATTCTGCTCGTTACACGGCTAACGACCAGTTACATCTACATCTACATGGGATACTCTGCAAATCACATTTAAGTGCCTGGCAGAGGGTTCATCGAACCACAATTATACTATTTATCTCACATTCCATTCTCGAATAGCGCGCGGGAAGAAAGAACACCTGAATCTCTCTGTTCGAGCTCTGATTTCTCTTATTTTATTCTGATGATCATTTCTACCTATGTAAGTGGGAGTCAACAATATATTTTCGCATTCTGAGGAGAATGTTGGCGTTTGCAGTTTCGCAAGTAGCACACGCCGCAGCGATAAGCGCCGTTGTTGTAATGATTCCCATCCCAGATCCCGTATCATTTCCGTAACGCTGTCTCCCCTGTATCGTGACAATACGAAACGAGCTGCCCTTCTTTGGACTCTTTCGATGTCCTCCGTCAAACCCACCTGATAAGGATCCCACACTGGGCTGCAATACTCCAAAAATGGACGGACAAGCGCAGTGTATGCAGTTTCTTTAGTAGTTCTGTTGCATCTTTTAAGGGTTCTGCCAATAAAACGCAGTCTCTGGTTCGCCTTTCCCACGATATTATCTACGTGTTCTTTCCAGTTTAAGTCTGAAGTAATAGTAATTCCTAGGTATTTTGTGGAGTTTACGGCCTTCACATTTGATTGATTTATGTTGTAAACAAAGTTTAACGGATTTCTTTTCGTACTCATGTAGACGACTTCACATTTCTCATTAATTAGAGTCAATTGCCAATTTTTACACCATACTGATATCTTATTCAGATCGTTCTGCAGTTGGTTTTAATCTTCAGATGATTTTACTAGACGGCAAATGACGGCGTCATCTGCAAGCAACCTAAGAGAGCTACTAAGATTTTCCCCTAAATCGTTTATGTAAATAAGGAATGGCAGAGGACCAATAACACTACCCTGTGGAATGCCCAATATCACCTCTGTTTTAGTCGACCTCTGTTTTAGTCGATGCCTTACCATCGATTACTACGAACTGTGTCCTCTCTGACAAGAAATCCCCTATCCAATCGCAAATTTGGGGCGATATACCATAACCACGCAATTTGATTAAAAGCCGTTTGTGAGGTACGGTGTCAAAAGCTTTCTGGAAATCAAGAAATACGGAATCGATTTGCGAACCTTTGTCGATAGCACCCATCACTTCGTGTGAATAAAGAGCTAGTTGTGTTTCGCATGAACGATATTTTCTAAATCCGTGTTGACCTTGGGTCAATAGATCATTCTGTTCGAGATAATTCATAATATTTGAATACAGGATATGTTCCAAAACCCTGCTGCAAATTGACGTCAATGAAGTAGGCCTGTAGTTTAGTGGGTTACTCCTACTGCCTTTCTTGAATATAGGTGTGACCTGTGCAACTTTCCAATCTTTTGGTACAGATCCTTCTATGAGAGAGCGGTTGTATATGACTGTTAAGTAAGGAGCTATCGCTTCATCATAATCAGATAGAAATGTAATGGGAATACACTCCGGACCAGAAGACTTGTTCTTGTTAAGTGATTTCAGTTGCTGCACTACTCCGATGATATGTACTTATATGTTACTCATTACGGCATCTGTTCGTAATTCGAAATCTGGAATATTGGTTTCGTCTTCTTTGGTGAATGAGTTTCTAAAAGCTAAGTTTAGTAACTCTGCTTTAGTAGCGCTGTCATCGGCAGGATCGCCATTACTATCACGTAGTGAAGGTATTGTTTGTGACTTGCCCCGAGTATATTTAACATATGACCAAAATCTCTTTGGGTTTTCAGTCAAATTACGAGAAAGAGATTCGTTGTGATAAATATTGTATGCATCTCGCATTGAAATAAATTTCGAGCTTCTGAGTACGATCACAAATTCTGGGGATTTCGTGTTCGTTTAAATTTAGTATGCCTTTTCCTTTGCTTTTGCAACAGTGTCCTGACCTGTTTTGTGTACCAAGGGGGATCGCCTCCTTCTTTTATTAATTTATTAGGTATAAAACTTTCAATTGCTGTCGATACCACTTCTTTGAATTTGAGCCACATCTGGTCTACAACTACGTTTAGTGTTAGAAACGAGTGGAAGTTGTCTTTCAAGAAGCAATGTATTTTGTTTCTATCTTCTTTCCTGAACAAATATACTTTGCGTTTATTTTTGGTAACTTTGGGACTTTCGATATTCAATTTCGCTACGACAGCTCTGTGTTCACTAATACCTGTATCCGTTTTGATGCACGTTATGAGCTCAGGATTATTTGTTGCTAAGAGATCAAGTGTGTTTTCACATCCATTTACAATTCTAGTTGGCTCATGAACTAATTGTTCGAAGTAATTCTTAGAGAATGCGTTGAGTACAATTTCGGACGATGTTTTATGCCTACCTGCTGATTTGAAAATATAATTTCGCCAACAGATCGAGGGTAAATTAAAATCACCGCCTACTATTATCGTGTGAGTCGGGTACGTTTTTGTAATTAGACTCAGGTTTTCTTTGAACCTTTCTGCTATTGTATCGTCAGAGTCGGGAGGCCGGTAAAAGGAACCGATTATTAACTTCTTACGATTTTCGGGTACAACCTCTACCCATAATAGCTCGCACGAACTATCAACTTCAACTTCGCTACATGAAATACTACTTCTGACGGCGACAAACACGCCCCCACCTATTTTGTTTAATCTATCCTTTCTGAACACCGATAGATCTTTTGAAAATACTTCTTCTGAACTTATTTCCGGCTTGAGCCAACTTTCGCTGCCTATAATGATGTGTGTTTCGGTGCTTTCTATTAACGCTTGCAGTTCTGGAACTTTCCCGACACAGCTACGACAATTCACAACTGTTATACCGATAGTTTCCGGATCTACATTTCTCCTGTGATCCACCTGAACCCTTTGAGATTGCCCATTTTCTATTTCTCCGAAGCTCTTTATCCTAAAAAACCGCCCAGTCCACGCCACACAGCCACACAGCCCCCGTGTAGCCGCTTCCTGCGTATAGTGGACTCCTGATCTATTCAGCGGAACCCGGAAACCCACCACCCGATGGCGCAAGTCAAGGAATCTGCAGCCTACACGGTCGCAGAACCGTCTGAGCCTCTGATTCAGACCCTCCACTCGGCTCTGTACCAGAGGTCCACAGTCGGTCCTGTCAACTATGCTGCAGATGGTGAGCTCTGCTTTCATCTTGCAAGCAATACTGGCAGTCTTTACCACTTCAGTTAGCCGCTCGAAACGACACACATCATTGGTACTGACGTGAGCCACCACCTGCAATCGGCTGCACCCCGTACCCTTCATGGCATCCGGGAGGACCCGTTCCACATCTGGAATGACTCCACCCGGTATGCACACGGAGTGCACGTTGGCCTTCTTCCCCTCCTTGGCAGCCATCTCTCTAAGGGGCTCCATCACCCGCCTAACGTTGGAGCTCCCAACTACAAGTAAACCCACCCTCTATGAAAGCCCGGATCTTGCAGTTAAGTGAGAGTATGGAAATGGCAGGATTCCAAAGCGTTTAAATTCCGCAATATACTCACGTAATAAAGAACAAAATAACAAGCACTACATATATGAAAAACTAGCGTGGAAAGCAGCTTTTGGAAAATATTATCGTCCTCTTTCTCGTCCCATCCATGTCAGTAGCGATTAGATGAGTTTGATATATTGCAGATACGTAACATAACCTTAAAATTGTTGTTGTGATCCAAAATACAAACTTACGGGTAACGACGAGTTAAGTTAGACTCACTATGATGAAAATGGATGGAATAAGAGATTTGTTGGATAGTGGAGAGGATGTTAATATTTTGGATGGTCTAGAGGTCATTGCCCCAATAAGACGTCCTATTTACGTTCAAATCCTCAAATGTCTGTAAATCTATCGGACCAAACTACGTGGTCATCAGTCCGTAGCTTACAAACTACTTAAACCTAGGTAAACTAGCCTAAGGCCGAATACACACACCCATGCCCCAGGGAGGACTCGAACCTCCACGGCGAGCAACCGCGCGCTCCACAGCGAGACGCTTTAGACCGCTCGGCTACTCTTCCGCGACTATTTATGTTCATCCAAATCATGTTGGGATGATGCAGATTTTGTTACGAGATTTCCTCTTCGAAAGGCCACTGTGGAAACGCTGCATGAAAAAATCCACAACCATCTGAAGAGTCCAACAGACATATGTATTTTGTAGGAGTAATGTCGTAATAGAAAGCAGAATACAATACTTATGCCTGCAAGCTTATTGATTATTTACTTATGCTTGTTGCGCCTAGTCCAAGGCCTAAAATGTGAATTCTTCCTCCGATTTACAGGAACAGTGCACTGTTATTGCTTGCTCTAAGGTACTATGCACTTGGCAGTATGTTCGTTGCGATAGGGGACTTGGCTGGTGTCTGCAAAACGTCTGCTTGGAAAGCAGTTCGGGAGGTGACAATGGCCTCTCTCAGTCTAATGAATCCTTATGTTTCTCTATTAATGACACAAGACTCACGCATTCACTTCTTTAAAATTCGAGCTTCTTTCACACTTGTTTTCCATAGCGCCAAATAACAACTGTCTGCTAACCTCTTCCCTGCCAGTCAAATATGGCGAATAGCTGTTTATTCAGACGGCACTTTCATTTGTTTTTATTGACAACATAGTCGAAATATATTGTACCTTTTCGTTTTCTCCAGTTTAGCAAACGAGAGATGTATCTGGCAATGACGAACGCAATGCACTTTACGAACACATTTAACTGGACGTTAAAGGCATCTTCTCGTTTACTAACGAGAGATGGACGAACCGGCCCTCAGAAAACAAATCATAAATCTGATTTAACACGCGGCGGCATTTTCAATTACGACTGATATTATAAAGAAACACTACAAAGCAAACATCGGTAGCAGCGATCTAAAAATGGCGGACATGGCTTCTCCTTGAGTCAGAGTAACTGCCACGCATGCTCGGAACTGCGATCGTAGCGCTGCCGCGGATAGAAACAGAAACGGAACTTACTTTGTGGACGACCCTCATATACACATGAGAGAGTTCATCGAACCACCATTATACTATTTATCTCCCATTCCATTCTCGAATAGCGCGTGGGTAGAAAGAACACCCGAATCTCTCCGTTCGAGCTCTGATTTCCCGTATTTTATTCTGATGGTCATTTCTACCTATGTAAGTGGGAGTCAACAATATATTTTCGCATTCGGAGGAGAATGTTGGCGATTTGAGTTTCGTAAGTAGCTCACGCCGCAGCGATAAGCGCCGTTGTTGTAATGATTCCCATCCCAGATCCTGTATCATTTCCGTAACGTTGTCTCCTCTGTATTGTGACAATACGAAACGAGCTGCCCTTCTCTGGACTCTTTCGGTGTCCACCGTCAAACCCACCTGATAAGGATCCCACACTGGGCAGCAATACTCCAAAAATGGACGGACCAGCGTAGTGTATGCAATTTGTTTTGTAGTTCTGTTCCATCTTTTAAGGGTTCTGCCAATAAAACGCAGTCTCTGGCTCGCCTTTCCCACGACATTATCTACGTGTTCTTTCCAGTTTAAGTCTGAAGTAATAGTAATTCCTAGCTATTTTGTGGATTTTGCGGCCTTCACTTTTGATTGATTCATCTTGTAAACAAAGTTTTACGGATTTTTTTTCGTACTCAACTGGACGACTTCACACTTCTCATTATTTAGAGTCAATTGCCAATTTCTACTCCATACTGATATCTTATTCAGATCGTTCTGCAGTTGGTTTTGATCTTCAGATGATTTTACTAGACGGTAAATGACGGCGTCATCTGCAAACAACCTAAGGGAGCTAATTAGATTTTCCCCTAAATCGTTTATGTAAATAAGGAACAACAGAGGACCAATAACACTACCCTGGAACGCCCGATATCACGTTGTAGTCGATGGCTTACCATCGATTACTACGAACTGTGTCCTCTCTGCAGTAAATCCCCTATCCAATCGCAAATTTGGGGCGATTGTTAGAGGGTTTTGTTTCATTTGTGGAGCATGTGTGCGAAACTGAATGCAGGAGATATGCATAACAGAGATCGTGCATGTAGGCTTCCTGTACACGGAAAATTCATGTAGATTGTCGTCTCTCGTTGGCGGTGCATTTACTGTACAAACATTTAGTTTGGGAGCGAAAGACGCAACACGAGGCAATGCTGGCAGAAGAGGGCGTGTTAAGCAAACGCACACGCCGCTTCCTGCAGAGCGCTAACCGCCGTTTCGCAGCTCGGGATGTGTACCGAGGGAACTAACGTTAGCTGCAAACAGCGGCGAAGCCTCCCAAAGCCACACACGAGCAGCACTTCCACGAAACCGTCCCAGCGGAGACGCGGAGGGCATTAAAGGGCCGCAGCAGTTATTCAAGAACGGAACAAAGGAGAAATATGGAGATCTAATTAAATTTCAGGGAGAAAACATAAAATGTTTTGCGGTTTGCCGATCTCTTTTCTCTCCGAGAGAGCACAGTACCTTAAAGAGCAATCGAATGGACAGTGTTTTGTAAGGACGGTATAAAACGATGATTAGCAAGATTAAAACAACGATAATAAAATGTAGTCTACGACAATCAGGCGATACTGAAGGCATCAGATTAGGTAACGAAAGAATGAAAGTAGTAAATGAGTTTTGTTACTCGGGCGGCTTTTGATGGCAGAAGTAAAGATGATGTGAAATGGAAACTGGCTGTCACGGTCTGCACGGCCACTACGGTCGGGGGTTCGAATCCCCCCTCGGGAATGGATATTTGTGCCGTCCTTAGTATTAGTTAGTTCATAAATAGTTTGTAAGTTTAGGGACTGATGACCCATAAGCTATACAAACATTTGAAACATTTTTTGGAAACTGGCTTTGGGAGCCGTGCGGGAATGGCAGTGCACGCTAAGGCGCCTTCCTGCGGTGAGCGCGGCTGTTCGCTGTCGGAGGTTCGAGTCCTCCCTCGGGCATGGGTATGTGTGTTGTTCTTAGAATAAGTTAGTTTAGGTAGTTCGTACGTTTAGGAACCGATAACAACTGCAGTTAGGTCCCATAACTTTACAAACATTTGAATTGGCTTTGCAGACAGCACATTTCAGGCGAACAGACATTTGTGACAATATTCATTCAAGTGTTAGGAAATATTTCTGAACGCATTTGTCTGGAGTGTACACTTGTACAGGTGTGAAATGTAGACAAAAGGACTTCGACAAAAAGATGATAGAAGCATAGTGTGTTGTGGGGAAAATATGAATGCAGTAGGCAGGTTCAAAGGGATGTATGTTGGCGTTTTTATTCAGAGATGCAGGGGGGGTTGCACAGGGTAGGGTAGTGTAGAAAAGTGCATGAAACCAGTCTGTGGACTGAAGACCAAACAATTTTCTACGCGCCATAATAGAAAGATGAATGTCTATAACATCATGAAAAAAAATCCTTACAACCTCCTCCAGCCACACCTTAACTACATAAGAATTCCACATCTACATCTACATAGATATTCTGCAAATCACATTTAAGTGCCTGGCAGAGGGTTCATTAACCACTTTCATAACTTTTCTCTGCAGTTTTATTCTCTAATAGCGCGCGGGAAGAAAGAACACCTAAATCGTTCCGTTTTCGATCTGATTTCTCTTACTTTATTGGGATGGTCATGTCTCCCTAAGTAGGTGGGTGCTAGCAAAATATTTTCACATTCAGAACTAAAAGTCGGTGATTGAAACTTCGGAAACAGACCACGCCGCAATGTGTTCTTTCCAGTCAAAGTTGTTCGTAATTGTAACTCCTAGGTATTTGGTAGAATTTACGACCTTAAGGTTGGACTGATTTATCGTGTAATTGAAATTCAGCGGATTTCTTTTAGTGGTCATGTGTATTACTTCACACTTTTCTTTATTTAGTGTCAAATGCCAATCTTCGCACCAAGTAGAAATTTTGACTAAATCGCTTTGCAGTTGCTTTTGATCCTCTGTTGACTTCACTAATCGATAAACGACAGCACCATCCGCGAACAGTCTAAGGGAGCTATTCAGATTGTCTCCTAAATCGTTTACAAACACGAGGAAGAGTAGGGGACCTATAACGCTTCCCTGTGGAACGGCAGATATCACTTCTGTTTTACTCGATGACTTACCGTCAATTACAACGAACTGTGTCCTTTCTGGTTGGAAATCGTGAATCCAATCGCACAATTGGGAAGATATTCCATAAGCACGCAATTTCATTAGAAGCCGCTTGTGGGGTACAGTATCAAAAGCCTTCCGGAAATCCAGAAATACGGAATCGATTTGAGATCCCTTGTCGTGCCGGCCGCGGTGGCGGAGGAGACTGAGGCGCTCCAGTCACGGTCTGCACGGCCACTACGGTCGGGGATTCGAATCCCCCTTCGGGTATGGATATTTTTGACGTCTTTAGTATAAGGTAGTTCGTAAGTTTACGGACTGGTGACCCCGTAGTTAAGTCCCATAAGCTTAACAAACATTTGAACATTTTCCCTTGTCGATGGCACTTAACACTTCATGTGAATAAAGAGCAAGCTGTGTTCCGCAAGAGCGATACTTTCTGAATCCGTGTTGACTATTAGTTAATAGGTCGTTCTCTTCGAGAACAATTGAATATACTAATTTACAGTTACGAAACACACAAGTAAAACATTTCATCTACACAAAAATAATAACAATATAAAATGAAAACTATTCATACAATAATTTTAGATGGCACATATCTTTTTAAGTCGAAATCTCCGATCTTTTTGTTTGACAACAAACAGCAATGTTAAATGTCAATTAATTAGTTAATGAGTACATCATACATGTTTCTAACATATATTGAACTATCAAATATCTTGGCCATTCTCAAAATATGTTCAAAATCTCACGTCAGTCAATATATACAAAGAATTACAATATTCAAATCTCGACTATTACATTAATTAACACAATTATCTGGTCTACCCAACTTGTTTATGAGCCTAACATATATACAATGCTATTTATTTTCATGTCTATGTTTTACAAAAGATTTTACCCTTCGTCTGTATAAGTTTTGAAATAACATACAATGACGAAACTATTGTTTATAGAACTGTCTGGAAAGAAAATATATGAATCCTTTAATAAATGAAATCTATCACTTGTTAACTAATCACAGTATCACCGAGACACTGTCCTACACTGATTTCTAGGCTTGCTATTTCGTTTGTAACTTCACACGCAACATATATCACTATTAAACCACACGATTCCGGGTCCGACGCAGACGGTATCGTAAGATAACATTGAGATGAGAGGGCCAGCAGTATCGTCACAAGCGGTTATCAGAGTTCAAGGGCATGAAAGGGATGCACAGGTTGGGAAGGGTGTAAGACACAGTTGTAGCCTTTCTCCAATGCTATTCAATTTGTACACTGAGTAAGCTATAAACGAAAGCAAGGAGAAATTTGGAGAGGGAATTAAAGTTCAGGGTGAAGAATTAAGAACATTGCATTTTGCCGATGACATAGTAATTCTATCAGAGACAGCAAAGGAGCTGGAAGAGCAGTTGAACGGAATGGGCAGTGTGCTGAAAGGTGAATATAAAATTAACATTAACGAGAGCAAAACGAGGGTAATGGAGTGCAGTCTAAGAAAATCGGGAGATGCTAAAGGAATCAGATTAGGTAACGAAACAATAAAGGTGGTAGATGAGTCTTTTTACTTGGGCAGTAAAATCACATTCGATGGTCGCAGTGCAGAAAATATAAAATGCAGAATGGCAATGGGAAGATAAGTATTTTTGAAAAAGAGATATTTGATAACATCGAATATTATGTTAAATGTAAGGAAGTCCTTTCTGAAGGCATTTGTGTGGAGTGCCGCCCAGTATAGGAGCGAAACAGTGTGGACAAGAAGAGGATAGAGGCTTTTGAAATGTGTTGCTACAGAAGAATGCTGAAGATTAGGTGGGTGGATCGTGTAAGTAATGAGGAGGTACTGAACAGAATTGGGGAGAAAAGGAATTTCTGGCTCACCTTGGCTAAACGAAGGGATCGAGAATTTAGCAATGAAGTGTGTGGGGTAAAAATCGCAGATGGAGACCAAGAGATGAATACTGCAAGCAGATTCAAATGGATGTAGGTTTCAGGTCTTATGAGGAGATAAAGAGGCTTGCCCAGGATAGAGTAGGGTGGAGAGCTGCATCAAACCAGTCTCCGGACTGAAGACCACAACAACAACAATATTTTTATTTATATGATGTCTGTTCTTTTCAGACATGTCCGAAATAACAGACACCATGTGTTGACATTAACGGCCGTAATTTTTACGAATTCGAAATATTTAAACATATCGACCGTTTCAGGGCATTGAAATAAATCCAATGGCAAGGATGAAAATGTGTGCTGGACCGGGATTCGGATTTCCCGCTTTGGGCGACCGGAAGCCTTAACCAATTAGGCTATCCAGACACGCTTCACTTCCAACCCAAATTCTCACCTTGCAGCACACTGCGAATTGCGAATTTAGTGCTCCCTGCCTATTTGATTCCACTTGCTCGCAATCTATACTTGATTCCCGCAAGGGATCGAGCGTATTAATGTATCCGCATTGAAATTGTTAATTACCTGTGGTGGCAGATATGCAATTAGTATACGGTGTCTGTTGTTTCCGGACATGTTTAGATATTTTTTCGAAATGTTTAATTACGGACTCATTGTACCACTGACGAAAAAGATTACCGGATCTTGTCTCAAGAAATGTCCTCTTTTTTGAAGGTCGTCATCTGGCAACCCTATGTATGATCAGCTGTTGTTGTTATGGTCTTCAGTCTGGAGACTGGTTTGATGCACCTCTCCACCCTACTCTATCCTGAGCAAGCCTTTTCATCTCCTCATGAAAACGGCAACCAACATCCACTTGAATCTGCTTACTATACGCATCTCTTGGTCTACCTCTGCGATTTTTACCCCACACACTTCCATCCATGCTAAAGTTACGATTCCTCGATGTCTAAGAATGTGTCCTACCAAGCGATACCTTCTTTTAGTCATGCCAGAAATTCCTTTTCTTACCAATTCTGTTCAGTACCTCTTCATTAGTTATGTGATCTACCAATCTAATCTTCAGCTTTTTTCTTCCCATTGCCATTATGCATTTCATATCCTGAGTACTGCGACTTTCGTATATCATTTTTACTACCCAAGTAACAAAACCCATCTACCACCTTCATTGTTTCGTTACCTAATCTAATTCCTTCAGCATAGCCTGATTTTCTAAGACTGCATTCCATTATCTTTGTTTTGCTCTTGTTAATGTTCATTTTATACGCTCTATTCAACACACTGTCCATTCCATTTTACTGCTCTTCTAGGTCCTTTGCAGTCTCTGACAGAATTACAATGTCATCAGCAAAACGCAAAGTTTTTATTTCTACACCCTGAACTTTAATCCCTATTCCAATATTTTCCTTGCTTTCCTTCACCGCCTGCTCGATATACTAATTGAACAACATCGGAGAAAGGCTACAACCCTGTCTTATTCCCTTCCCAACTAATGCTTCCCTTTCATGCCCTTCGAGTCTAATAAGTGCGGTCTGGCTTTTGTACAAGTTGTAAATAACTCTCCTTTTACACCTGCTGACTTCATAATTTGAAAGAGTGTATAGCAGTTAACATTGTCAAAAGTTTTCTCCAAATCTACAAAAGATAAAACTGTAGGTTTGCCTTTCCTTAATCTATGTCGTAAAGTGAGTATTGCCTCCTGGGTTCCTACGTTCCTCCTCAATCCAAACTGATATGTAAAATAAATAAATAGAGCTTTAGAGCTGCAGTAGATGAAAATCCTTTTCTCGTCGTAGTTGGATATCGAGAGATATCAACCAGTTAATTGCTGCAAGAGTTGTGTTTACAAAGTCTTTAAAGATAGCCATGAATTTTCTTTTTGTGCATTCGCGTAGAAAGTGCTCCAGCGCTTGTGCCGATGTTCTGCAGTCGTATTGGTCATCGTCGGTAACTCTCCACTTGTGTAGCGCTGCTTTGGTCACGGCGTGGATAGTTCTGATCCGGTTAAGGGAGCTCCATATTTTTATTGGTTGGCTTACATCAGGAAGTTGGATAGTCGCGTCTGCATTACCTAAATTCTTGTGGCTATGGAAAGCCGTTCACAGATTTTTCCATTCGTCTTTTAGATTTTAGTAGTCTGGGGGTGAGTTGTCCAGTGCTTACCCCCTGTTGGTTCTCTAGATTTTAGTTGGGTGTTTGATACGTTGTTCAATGTTTCATGAATAGGTAAGTGTCTGGATCGTTTGAGTTTCTGCTTGTTACTGCTTGTTGTCGTCGTAGATTTGGAGGAGCAATATTGGCGAGTACTGCACCACACAGTTTCCTAAGTATATTATTTCTTGACTTTAGCTTGTCTCCTGTTCTGTTTCCTACATGTCAGGGATCTGTCGAGAGTCATGCCCAAATATTTGTGGTGTCGAGAATTGTAATTTTTTGTTGCGGAAGATTACATTTAATTCTCTATTTGCTATTTTGTTGGTTAGGTGGGATGAACTGACTTCTGTTTTATTATGGTTCGGGCAAAGTCTCCACTTTTTGTAATACTGATCAAGCTTTTCTAGGTCGTTGGTTAGTGTTTCCTCACCTTCCTCGAATGTGTTGCTTTGAGTACCAATCGCTACGTCGTCAGCGTAACTAAACTTTTACAAAGTCAGTGGTAACTATGTCACTGATGTACAAGTTAAGTAAAAGTGGCACCAGAAGCGAGCCCCGCGGAAGCCCATTTTTTTCCGATATTTCATGACGACACGATGACTATCGAACAATTAGTTAAGGTGTTGGAAGATCCAAAGTGACCCCTACGACAAGATGTGGTTCATAAAAGACAGAGTCCGACTCCATCAAAGCAGGAGAGTGTTTCATGTCTGGAGGAGCAGTTTGGGGACCGTATTCTGGCTCTGAGGGCACTCAGAGGCCACTGCCATGAGCCTCGATAGGCCACCATATTCTCCGGATCTGTAGACGTGTTACTCCTTTTTTTGTGGGGTTATACTGAAGACAAGTTGTACAGCAATCACACCAAACCTATTTCTGAGCTGAAAACAGCCAATCAGATGTCCTCACATTTCAACGGGGCCGGCCGCGGTGGCCGAGGGGACTGAGGCGCTTCAGTCACGGTCTGCACGGCCACTACGGTCGGGGGTTCGAATCCCCCCTCGGGCATGGATATTTGTGCCGTCCTAGTTCGTAAGTAGTTCATAAGTAGTTTGTAAGTTTAGGGACTGATGACCCCGTAGTTAAGTCCCATAAGCTTTACAAACATTTGAACATTTTTTCATTTCAACGGGTCATGCAGAAGTTAGCTATACTCTACGCCACATCATCGCCCGGAAGACAGGCTGTGACACCATAATTGACGATAATTTTTCAATATTACTATTTTTTATCAAAATGAACACATTTGTCACATAACGTATTTTTGTTGCTATACTTATGTAAAGTAATGTTCTACGTCTTTGTAAACACAAACATTTTGAACTGAAGGGAGTTCCTGTGAAATTTTTATTGATGTTATTTCAAAAGTGAATTTTCATCTACATCTACATGCGATACTCTGCAAATCACATTTATATGAATTGTAATGTAAATAATGTTATGATTATTGTAATAGCTTTATAGAGGATCTGCCTTAGGAATTTTGTGAAGATTAGTGTAATGTAAAAGCCTGTGGGAAGAAGTGAAGCCGCGGTGGAGTAGCCGAGCGGTCTAAAGCGTCTCGCTGCGGAGCGCGAGGTTGCTCGCCGTGGAGGTTCGAGTCCTTCCTGGGGCATGGGTGTGTGTGTGTGTTGTCCTTAGGTTAGTTTGCATCGGTTTAAGTAGTTTGTAAGCTACGGACTGATGGCCACGCAGTTTGGTCCGATAGATTTACAAACATTTGAACGTTTGAATTTGAAGAAGTGAACGGGAAAGACCGTGCGTGAATGGAAAATGTGGGAAAGCGCGCCAAAGTTGCGCTGTTGCGCTCTACCGACATTCTAGTTGAAGAGAGTAGTTTCTGAGGTTTTGAGAGGAGGCGCCGGAGGCAGTGTTGTATCAAGGCCAATATTGCAGGCGAGTTTATGGAAATGGCCTCGGATGACGAACGACGCATATTGTGGGCAATGGCGGAAATATTGGTGGCTTAACTGTTTTGAATTTCCGACGCCAAAAAGATTGTAAAAGCCACAGCACTGTATGAGGCCGCACTGGTACGACTGCACAAAGGCGAACCATGCGATGCAAACCTTATTAATTTTGTAACTACAGCCAGGCACTCACATTTGTATGTTTTACGAATAACAACCTAATTTCGTTTTAACTTGTGTTCCACCCGTCATTTTCCTACGTCACTGACCATATAGAGCCCCAACCTTATAAGTGCAAAAGACTACCCGAGTGTCCTAAATTTTTAATTCATTGAAATTAGAACGACTGATGTTTATTCTTCATAATTGTGTGTGGGAGTGAAACATGGACGATAAGCAGTGCGGGCATGAAGAGGATAGAGAATTTTAAAATGTGGTACTTCAAAAGAATGCAGAAGACTAGGTAGGTGGATCGCGTAACTAAAGAGGAGGTAGTGAACAAATTGGGGAGAAAAGGAATTTCTGGCATACCGTGACTAAAAGAAGGGATCGATTGGTAGAAAACATTCTTAGACATCAAGGAATTGTGAATTTAGCGTTGGAGGGAAGTGTATGGGGTAAAAACCGCAGAGGAAGACCAAGACATGGATACAATAAGCAGATTCAGACAGATGTAGGTTGCCGTTCTTATGTGGAGTTGAAGAGGCGTGCTCAAGATACTGTATTGTGGAGAGCTGCATCAAACCAGTCTCCGGACTGAAGACCACAACAACAACAATTGTGTTATAAACAAAATATGCTTTATGTTCCTTAGACAGTCTAAATAGCAGTTTAATTGACAAGTTTTGGTTGAAATTACGAAACCAGACTAAAGCGAGAATTGGTGACTTTTTCTTAATAATCTTCTTAGCAACTTGGTTAGTTTGTACAGTGTGATTTTTACTGTTTACTGATTCAGGATATCGTTTAGTCAGTTCAGAGTATTTAAAACAGAAAGGGAACAACAGAATAATTTTTTTTAATGGCATCATGGTGTGGGGAGCCATGTCCTACACTGGTGTTCGTTGTTGTACACGGTACATTGAAACCATCATTCAACCCGTCTTGCCACCTTCATGCACCAACAAGGCGATTTGCTTTTCCAACAGGACAATGCACGCCCACACGTATCCCGTACAACCCAACGTGCTCTTCTAGGTGTACGTTAACTACCCTGCCTATTATTATCCCCAGATCTGTCCCCCATTGAGCATGTCTGGGACCGGATGAAACTCCATCTTGGCGCGGTCTACACGACCGGCAGGAGATTTGGTCCAGCTGGCATCAGATGTAAACTGCATGGCAGGTCAGACCGTAAGACTTCACTCGGCACCTCTACTATCGTCTTAATGAGAAAGTTGCACCCTGCACTGCTGCAAAAGGAGGGTATACTCGATACTAACGTCCATTGTGCACGCTGTGGTGACTGTACTGACGTGCGTACCGTTCTGCGTGATCGTGTGTTGTATACATCTTCAAGAATGTGTCAATAAAATTTCCCTCTGCTGGGTTGACGAATCTTTTTTTCAATTTCCAGGAGTGTATTTCAGTGGGCGACCTGGACGGATACGTCGCACTTCCTCTGCTGAAATACTGCCAAGCACTGTGGGATCGTGCAGATACGTAACATAACCTTAAAATTATTTTTGTGATATCAAAATACAAATTTACGGGTAACAACTAGTTAAGTGAGAATCACTACAATGAAAATGGATGGAATAAGAGATTTGTTGGATAGTGGAGAGGATGTTAATATTTTGGACGATCTAGAGTCATTGCCCCAATAAGTCGTCCTACACGTATTTATGTTCATCCAAATCATTATGAATGCTGGGATGATGCAGAATTTGTTACGAGATTTCGTCTTCGAAAGGCCACTTTGGAAACGCTGCATGAAAAAATCCACATCCATCTGAAGATTCCAACAGACATGTGTATTTTGTGAGAGTTCTGTCGTAATAGAAAACAGTATACATTGTTTATGTCTGCAAACATATTAATTCAGTATTTACTTATGCTTGTTGCGCCTAGTGTTAGGGCTAAAATGTGATTTCTTCCTCCAATCTATAGGAACAATGCACTGTTATCGCTTGCACTAAGATACTATTGCACTTGGCAGTATGTTCATTGCCATAGGGGATTTGGCTTGCGTCTGCAAAACGTCTGCCTGGAAAGCTGTTCGGGTGGTGATGCCTCTCTCAGTCCAATGTATCCTTATCTTTATCTATGAATGACACAAGACTCTCGTATTCACTTCCTTAAAATTCGAGCTTCTTTCACGTTTGTTTTCCATAGCGCCAAATAGCAACTGTCTGCTAACCTCTTCCCTGTTTGTCAAACATGGCGAACAGCTGTTTATTCAAATGGCACTTTCATCTGTTTTTATTCCCAACATAGTCGAAATATATTGTACCTTCTTGTTTTCTCCCGTTTAGCAAACGAGAGGTGTATCTGGCCATGACAAACGGAATGCACTTAACGAACACATTTAACGGCGTTAAAGGCATCTTTTCGTTTACTCACGAGAAGATTAACGAGAGATGGACGACCCGGCCCTTAGAAAACAAATCATAGAATTGATTTAACACGCGGAGCCATTTTCAATTACGGCTGACATTATAAAGAAACATTAAAAAGCACACGTCTGGCGTACATGTCTTCTGCTTGAGTCAGAGCCACTGCAGCGCATGCTCGGAACTGCGATCGTAGCGATCCCGCGGATGGAATTACAAGCGGAACTTTCTTTGAGGACGACCCTCATATACACATTCAACGTCAGTATTGAGCAGTACTTGGAATCAAGGAGATAAAATACTTTTTATGTGTATGTTTCTTCCGTGTAGTTTTGAGTGTTCTACATCTACATGGGATACTCTGCAAATCACATTAAAGTCCCTGGCAGAGGGTTCATCGAACCACCATTATACTATTTATCTCCCATTCCATTCTCGAATAGCACGTGGATAGAAAGAACACCTGAATCTCTCCGTTCGAGCTCTGATTTCCGTATTTTATTCTGATGGTCATTTCTACCTATGTAAGTGGGAGTCAACAATATATTTTCGCATTCGGAGGAGAACGTTGGCGATTGTAGTTTCGTAAGTAGCCCAGGCCGCAGCGATAAGCGTCGTTCTTGTTATGACTCCCATCCCAGATCCTGTGTCATTTCCGTAACGCTGTCTTTCCTGTATTGTGACAATACGAAACGAGCTGCCCTTCTCTGGACTCTTTCGATGTCCTCTATCAAACCCACGTGATAAGGATCCCACACTGGTCAGCAATACTCCAAAAATGGGCGGACCAGCGTAGTGTATGCAATGCTTTGTAGTTCTGTTGCATCATTTAAGGGTTCTGCCAATAAAACGCAGTCTCTGGTTCGCCTTTCCCACGACATTATCTATGTGTTCTTTCCAATTTAAGTCTGAAGTAATAGTAATTCCTAGGTATTTTGTGGAGTTTGCGGCCTTCACTTTTGATTGATTTATCTTGTAAACAAAGTTTAACGGATTTCTTTTCGTACTCATTTGGACGACTTCACACTTCTCATTATTTAGAAATGTTCAAATGTTTGTATAGTCTATGGGACTTAACTATGGGGTCATCAGTCCCTAAACTTACAAACTACTTATGAACTACTTACGAACTAGGACGGCACAAATATCCATGCCCGAGGGGGAATTCGAACCCCCGACCGTAGTGGCAGCGCAGACCGCGACTGGAACGCCTTAGTCCCCTCGGCCACCGCGGCCGGCATTATTTAGAGTCAACTGCCAATTTTTACACCATACTTATATCTTATTCAGATCGTTCTGCAGTTGGTTTTAAGCTTCAGATGATTTTACTAGACGGTAAATGACGGCGTTATCTGCAAACAACCTAAGAGAGTTAATTAGATTTTCCCTTAAATGGTTTATGTAAATAAGGAACAACATAGGACCAAAAACACTACCCTGTGGAACGCCTGATATCACCTCTCTTTTAGTCGATGCCTTACCATCGATTATTACGAACTGTGTCCCCTATCCAATCGCGAATTTGGGGCGAGTATTAGAGGGTTTTGTTTCATCTGTGAAGCATGTATGCGAAACTGAATGCAGGAGTTATGCATAACAGAGGTCGTGCATGTGGGCTTCCTGTACACGGAAAATTCATGTAGATTGTCGTCTCTCGTTGGCGGTGCCTTTACTGTACAAACATTTAGTTTGGGAGCGAAAGACGCAACACGAGGCAATGCCGGCAGAAGAGGGCGTGTTAAGCAAACGCACACGCCGCTTCCTGCAGAGCGCTAACCGCCGTTTCGCAGGTCGGGATGTGTACCGAGGGAACTAACGTTAGCTGCAAACAGCGGCGAAGCCTCCCAAAGCAACACACGAGCTGTGCTTCCCCAAAACCGTCCCAGCGGAGACTCGGAGGGCATTAAAGGGCCGCAGCAGTTATTCAAGAACGGAAGAAAGGAGAAATATGGAGATCTAATTAAAGTTCAGGGAGAACACATAAAACGTTTTGCGGTTTGCCGATGTCTTTTCTCTCTGAGAGAGCAAAGTACCTTAAACAGCAATTGAATGGACGGTGACTTGAAAGGACGGTATAAAACGTTGATTAGCAAGAGTAAAACAACGATAATAAAATGTAGTCTACGACAATCAGGCGATACTGAAGGCATCAGATTAGGTAACGAAAGAATGAAAGTAGTAAATGAGGTTTGTTACTCGGGCGGCCTTTGATGGCAGAAGTAAAAAAGATATGGAAACGTTGTGGGAGCCGCGCCGGAATGGCCGTACACGCTAAGGCGCCTTGCTGCGGTGAGCGCGGCCGTTACGTCGTAAGTTCGAGTCCTCCCTCTGGCATGGATATGCGTGTTGTTCTTAGGATAAGTTAGTTTAAGTAGTTCGTAAGTTTATGGACCGATGACCACTGTAGTTAGGTCCCATAACTTTACAAACATTTGAACATTTGAATTGGCTTTGGAGAGAAAAACATATCAGGCGAAGAGAAATTTATTACAGTATTCATTCAAGTGTTAGGAAATATTTCTGAAGGCATTTGTCTGGAGTGTAAACTTGTACAGGTGTGAAATGTGGACAATAAGGAGTTCACATAAAAAGATGATAGAAGGAAAGTGTATGGGGGGGGGGGAGGGAATATGAATGCAGTAGGCAGGTTGAAAGGGATGTATGTTGGCGTTTTTATTCAGTGATGAAGTTGGGTTGCACAGGATAGAGTAGTGTAGAAAACTGCATGAATCCAGTCTGTGGACTGAAGACCAAACAATTTTCTACGCGCCATAATAGAAAGATGAATGTCTATAACATCATGAAAAGAAATCCTTACAACCTCCTCCAGCCACACCTTAACTACATAAGAATTCCACATCTACATCTACATAGATACTCTGCAAATCACATTTAAGTGCCTGGCAGAGGGTTCATTAACCACTTTCATAACTTTTCTCTGCAGTTTCATTCTCTAAGAGCGCGCGGGAAGAAAGAACATCTAAATCGTTCCGTTTTCGATCTGATTTCTCTTATTTTATTGGGATGGTCATGTCTCCCTAAGTAGGTAGGTGCTAGCAAAATATTTTCACATTCAGAAGTAAAAGTCGGTGATTGAAACTTCGCAAACAGATCACGTCGCAATGAATAACGTCTTTCTTTTAATGTTTTCTACCCCTATTCGTGCAACATTTCAGTGACGCTCCCCCCCCCCCCTCGTAACGTGATAAAACAAAACGAGCTGCCCTTCTCTGAACCTTCTCAATGTCTTCCGTCAGTCCCACCTGGTGAGGGTCCCACAAGGGGCAAGAGTACTCCAGGAAAGGACGCACAAGTGTGATGTAGGCAGTCTCTTTGGTGGAGCTGGTGCATCTTCGAAGCGTTCTGCCAATGAAACGTAACCTTTGCTTCGCCTTCCCCACAATATTTTCTGTGTGTTCTCTCCAGTGTAAGATCATCGTAATTGTAACTCCTAAGTATTTGGTAGAATTTTCGACCTTAAGGTTTCACTTATTTATCGCGTAATTGAAGTTCAGCGGATTTATTTTAGTGGTCATGTGTATTACTTCACACTTTTCTTTATTTAGTGTCAATTGTCAATTTTCGCACCATGTAGAAATTTTATCTAAATCGCTTTGCAGTTGCTTTTGATCCTCTGCTGACTTCACTAACCGATAAACGACAGCACCATCCGCGAACAGTCTAAGGGAGCTATTCAGATTGTCTCCTAAATCGTTTATAAACACAAGGAAGAGTAGGGGACCTATAACGCTTCCCTGTGGAACGCCAGATATCACTTCTGTTTTACTCGATGGCTTACCATCAATTACAACGAATTGTGTCCTTTCTGATAGGAAATCGTGAATCCAATCGCACAATTGTGGAGATATTCCATAAGCACGCAATTTCATTAGAAGCCGCTTGTGAGGTACAGTGTCAAAAGCCTTCCAGAAATCCAGAAATATGGAATCAATTTGAGATCCCTTGTCGATCGCACTTATTACTTCATGTGAATAAAGGGTAAGCTGTGTTTCGCAAGAGAGATACTTTCTGAATCCGTATTGACTATTGGTTAATAGGTCTCTGCACGTTGTGATCTAAAATGAACTTGTGGTCTTCTCTTTTTCTTTACACAGAACGGCTAGTGACTGCAACAAGCGCTGTGACATACCGAGACGAGCACCAGCAGACGGCAGCACACAGCAGAGCAGAGAGACATCCGCTCTCCACGGCCGCGAGATGCTGACTGGACCCGTCTATCAGAGCACTGCTGCAAGAACGGATGTTGCGGGGACTGGGCGTAGCCAAGGTCTGGAGGAGCGTTTCCAGATCTAAATTTTCACTCTGCGGTAAAGTCTATGGTCATACAGGCTCAAGTTTTAACGTCTAGAGACCCGAAGCCAGATTTATACAGTAAATTGAACCAAACCACCTTTAATGTGTCGATTTGAACCACTGATGGTGAAATATTCATGACTAATTTTTAAAATTTGTTCTCATATTGTTGCTGGGCATGTATCATATACGATACATTGGGTTGCTATCGCAATATCACCCACGGTGAAAAAAAATGTCACTTTATTTTTCAGAATGAAACTTTCACTCTGCAGTGGAGTGTGCGCTGATTTTAAACTTCCTGGCAGATTAAAATTGTGTTCTGGAACCGGGACTCGAACCTGGCTCCTTTGCCTTTCGTGGGCAAACGCTCTACTGGCTGAGCTATCCCCAAATGACTCACGATGCCGCCTCACAACTTTACTTCCGGCATCGTGAGTCGTGTCGGGATAGCTCAGTCAGTAGAGCGCTAGCCCGCGAAAGGCAAACGTCCCAGGTTCGAGTCCCGGTTCCGGCACACAGTTTTAATCTGCCAGGAAGTTTCATATCAGCGCACACTCCGCTGCAGAGTGAAAGTTTCATTCTGTAAACATTCCTTAGGCTGCGGCTAAGCCATGTCTCCATCATATCCTTTCTTCCAGGAGTGCTAGTCTTGCAAGGTTCGCAGGAGACCTTCTGTGAAGTTTGGAAAGCAGGAGGCGAGGTACTGGCGGAAGTAAAGTTGTGAGGCCCCATCGTGAGTCGTGTCGGGATAGCTCAGTCAGTAGAGCGCTTGCCCCGAAAGGCAAAAGTCGCAGGTTCGAGTCCCGGTACCGGCACACATTTTAATCTGCTAGGAAGTTACTTTAGTTTTGTTTATTTAAATGAAATATACTCCTGATAATGCCAAAAAATGTATAAAATTGTTACAAATTGTCTCATTACATGTTCTTGTTGAAAAAAATTTATTACGAAATATAAAAAATTTAAAATCACAAAAAAATTTACAGTTTTTTTTAAAGGTTGTGAAGTATAAAAATTACATTCCTTTCCTACAAATTTACAAATTAGGAAATATGAAAGTTTTTGAAACATTTTATTTCTGATGCGAAGAAAAAAGTTCTTATATTCACAACATCTCACATTCGTTAACTTTGAGCACCCCTTTTGACTGCACCGTGATCTGCAATTTTTCGATAGCCATTTCTGGCATGTCCAAAGTAGATTTATACCTTCTGAGCTTTGGTGGTACTGGTTAAGCTGATCTTTTCTCCTTTTTATTGTCCCTTTCCCTTTCTCACTTTCCTCGTCATTACCTTCCGTTTTGTATATATCGGTTTTGTTTGTGTTTCTTTCAATATCCATCTTGAAGGGAAAAATATTTGTTTCCTTGGCTACTTATCTTCACGTTAAACGGTGTCATAGGTTTAACTGAACATACACCATAGACTTCTGTCCATTGTGGCCACATTCCTGAAGGCAACTTAAGACTCTGTTGTTGTTGTGGTCTTCAGTCCGGAGACTGGTGTAATGCAGCTCTCCACAATACCCTATCCTGAGCAAGCCTCTTCAACTACACATAAGAACGGCAACCTACATATGTCGGAATCTGCTTACTGTATCCATCTCTTGGTCTTCCTCTGCGGTTTTTACCCCACACACTTCCCTCCAACGCTAAAATCACAATTCCTTGATGTCTAAGAATGTGTCCTACCAATCTATCCCTTCTTTTAGTTAAGGTATGCCAGAAATTTCTTTTCTCCCCAATTCTGTTCAGTACCTTCTCATTAGTTACGCGATCCACCCACCTAATCTTCACCATTCTTGTGTAACACCTCTATCCTCTTTCTGTCCGCACTGTTTATCGTCCATGTTTCACTCCCATACGTGGCAACACTCCACACAAATGCGTTCGGAAAGGACCCCCTTAGGCTTAAAACAATATTCGATGTTAACATTGCCATTTCTGCATATTATATCCTCTGTACTGCGACCATCATTTGTTATTTTAATGTCCACCTCCATTATTGTTTCGTTACCTAATCTAATTCCTTCAGCATCGCCTGATTTTTTGGACTGCACTCCATTACCCTTGTTTTGGTCTTGTTAATGTTCATCTTACATGCACGTTTTAGCACACTGTCCATTCCGCTCAACTGCTCTTCCAGGTCCTTTGCTGTCTCGACATAATTACTATGTCGTCGACAAAACGCAATGTTTTTATTTCTTCACCCTTAACTTTAATCCCTTCTCCAAATTTCTCCTTGCTTTCCTTTATAGCCTGCTCAATGTACAAATTGAATAACATTGGAGAAAGGCTACAACCCTGTCTTACTCCCTTCCCAACCACTGCATCCCTTTCATGCCCTTCAACTCTGTTCGTGTTGATTTTGCACGCCTTGTTGCTACCTGGAGGGTGCGTTGCAGCTGAGTTGCATTCAGCCTCTTGTCTCGACGGGCTGTTAACCGGAGATAACGGTCATCTCTTGCTGGTGTTACTCGTGGACGACCTTGGCATTGCCTTCTTTTAACGGTTTGTGTTGTCTGACATCGCGCCCAGGTCCTGGAAATTACACTTTGGGACACTCCAATAGCTGAAAATAAATGAATAAATAATAAATAAAAATTAAAAAAATGTTTGTAGAGCTTACGGGACTTAAGTACGGGGTCATCAGTCCCTACTTACAAACTACTTATGAACTAGCTAATACTAAAAACTGCACAAATATCCATAGTCGAGGGGGGGGTTCGAATCCCCAACCGTAGTGGCCGCGCAGAACGTGACTGGCGCACTGCAGACCGCTCGGCCATTGCGGCCGGCCCAATAGCTGCAGTCACCTCCCTCTGTGTCTGCCTCACTTCCAAACTTCCTATTGGTCTCTATGCCATAACTTTGGCTAAGTCACGTTATTGTTGTTGCATTGCACTATCTCCTCACTACAGTATGCGAATCCCACTTTTTGTGTAATTCGTTTAGTAGAGTAAACAGAAAACAACACTAACCCCCTATGCAGCAAAAATGTTCAAATGTTTGTAGAAATTATGGGATTTAACTATGGGGTCATCAGTCCCTAAGCTTACAAACTACTTACGAACTAGCTAATCCTAAGGACGGCACAAATATCCATGCCCGAGGGGGGATTCGAACCCCCGACCGTAGTGGCCGTGCAGACCGTGACTGGAGCGCCTCAGTCCCCTCGGCCACCGCGGCCGGCCCCTATGCAGCAACTTTCTGTTATTAATACAACCTCGGTTGCCGTAATGTTGTCGCCTCCACTCCGTATAACCGACAGAAAAATGTCGAACCTTTAGTTCATTCTGCTGATGACAATACTTCAGAACCTTCACTTTTGATTGATTTATCTTAATGGATTTCTTTTCGTACTCATGTGGACGACTTCTTATTATTTAGAGTCAACTGCCAACTTTTACACCATAGCGATATCTTTAAAATGTTCAAATGTTTGTATATCTATCAGACCAAACTACTTAAACTAAGGTAAACTAACCTAACGACAACACACATACCTATGTCCCAGGGAGGACTCGAACCTCCGACGACGAGCAACCACGCACTCCGCAGCGAGGCGCCTTACACCGCTCGGCTACTCCAACGGGGCCTGATATTTTATTTTGATCGTTCTGAAATTGCTTTTTACCTTCAGATGATTTTACTAGACGGTAAATGATGGTGTCGTCTGCAAACAACCTAAGTAAGTTGCTCAATTTTCTCCCAAATCGTTTATGTAAATAAGGAACAGCAGAGGACCAATAACACTATCCTGTGGAACGCCCGAAATCACCTCAGTTTTAGTTGATGCCTTACCATCGATTACTACAAACTGGGTCCTCTCTGACAGGAAATCCCCTATCTAGTCGCAAATTTGGGACGATATACCGTAACCACGGAATTTGATTAAAAGCCGTTTGTGAGGTACGGTGTCAAAAGCCTTCTGGAACTCAGGAAATGCGGAATCACTTCGTGTGAGTAAAGAGCTAGTTGCGTTTCGCATGAACGATATTTTCTAAATCCGTGTTGACCTTGGGTTAAGAGATCATTCTGTTCGAGATAATTAATAATATCTGAATACAGGATATGTTCCAAAACCATGCTGCAAATTGATGTAAATAAAATAGGCCCGTGTTTTAGTGGGTTACTCCTATTGCCTTTCTTGAATATAGGAGTGACCTGTGCAGCTTTCCAGTCTTTGGGTACAGATCCTTCTTTGAGCGAACGGTTCTATATAGCTGTTAAGTTAGGAGCTATCGCTTCAGCATAATCGAACAGAAATCTAATGGTTATAGATTCCGGACCAGAAGATTTGTTCTTGTTAAGTGATTTAAGTTGCTTCACTACTCTGCGGATATGTACTTCAACGTTACTCATTCTGGCCCTTGTTTGTAATTCGAAATCTGGAATATTGCTTTCGTCTTCTTTGGTGAACGCTGTTTAGTAACTTTGCTTTAGTAGCGCTATCATCGGCAGGATCGCCATTACTATTGTTTGTACTTTGCCCCTAGTATATTTAACATATGACCAAAATCTCTTTGGGTTTTCAGTCAAATTTCGAGAAAGATTTTCGTTGTGAAATGTAGGCATCTCGCATTGAAGTCTTCGCTAAATTTCGAGCTGTGTTTGTTGAAATTTAGCAAGTCTTTTCCGTTGTTTTTGAAATAGTGTCCTGACTTTTTTGTATCAAGGGGGATCACATCCTTCTTTTATTAATTTATTTGGTATAAAATTGCCAATTACAGTCGATACCACTTATTTTAATTGAAGACACATCTAGTCTACACTTATGTTTAGTGTTAGGAACGAGTGGAAACTGTCTTTGAAGAAGCAATGTATTGTATTTCTATTTGCATTCCTGAACAAATTACTTTGCGTCTAATTTTGGTAACTTTGGGACTTCGATATTCGATCTCGCTACGACAGCCCTGTGTTCCTAATAACTGTATCCGTTTTGATGTTCGATATGAGCTCAGGATTATTTGTTGCTAAGAGATCAAGTGTGTTTTGACATCCATTTACAATTCTAGTTGGCTCATAAACTAATTGTTCGAAGTAATTTTCACAGAATGCGTTGAGCACAATTTCGCACGATGCTTTATGCGTATCTACTGATTTGAAAATATATTTTCGCCAACAAATCGAGAGTAAATTAAAATCACTGCCTACTATTATCGTGTGAGTCGGGTAAACTGTTCAAATGTTTGTATAGATTATGGGACTTAACTACGGGGTCATCAGTCCCTAAACTTACAAACTACTTATGAACTAGCTAACACTAAGGACGGCACAAATATCCATGCCCGAGGGGGGATTCGAACCCCCGACCGTAGTGGCCGTGTAGACCGTGAATGGAGCTTCTCAGTCCCCACGGCCACCGCGGCCGGCTGAGTCGGGTACGTTTTTGTAATTAGACACAGGTTTTCTTCGAACCTTTCTGCTATTGTATCGTCAGAGTCGGGGGGTCGGTAGAAGGAACCAATTATTAACTTTTTGCATAACAATTCACAGGAACTACAACTTCACTACACGATAGACTACTTTTGACGGTGGCAATCACGCCTCCACCTATTTTGTTTAAAAAAAAAAATTTCAAATGTTTGTTAAGCTTATGGGACTTAACTACGGGGTCATCAGTCCCTAAACTTACAAACTACTTATGAACTACCTTATACTAAAGACGGCACAAATATCCATGCCCGAGGGGGGATTCGAACCCCCGACCGTAGTGGCCGTGCAGACCGTGACTGAAGCGCCTCAGTCTCCTCGGCCACCGCGGCCGGCTATTTTGTTTAATCTATCCTTTCTGAACATAGATCTTTTGCAAAAACTTCTGTTGAACTTATTTCCCGCTTAACCAACTTTCGCTACCTATAATGATAATGTGTTTCGGTGCTTCCTATTAACGCTTGGAGTTCTGGTACTTTACCGACACAGCCACGACAATTTACAACTGTGATACCTATAGTTTCTAGATCTTCAACTGTAAAAACGAAATATAGAGATCGTCGAAGAATTTAAATACCTTGGAGAAGGGATCAGCTGAAATGACCTAGATCAAAAGCTTGAAATCGCCTTCCAAGTCACGAAAGACACATACTCGTATAAGAAGAATTCCGTCTAATGGACTGCTAAAATAAGGCAGTAGTGCAGTAAGGTAGTCATGAAACTGGATTCCCCTTACGCATCTAAAACACTGTCCATTACTAGCCACATCCAGTTGAAAGACTGGTTATCAATGAAATAAAAATACTTAGAAAAATATCGGGCCCCAGCTTCCATAATAATAGCGTAATTTACAAAATAAATGAAACCGTTTACCAAACATCCGACATGATTTTGAATCTAAGAATTGATTTTTAGGTCTCTTTGAAATACACTAACCGAAAAGATATTTCAACTTTTCCCGCTGTAGAAAAGAGAAACCAAACTGGTTAATAAAAACAGAAAAAGATCTGAATGAACTTAAAATCAGAGAAAGTATGCTAAAAGATACAACTGCAAAAAATTTAAAGACAGAAAAGAGAGGTTCAAAGCTAAGATCAAAACCAATTGAAAGAATCAGGTCTCTGAAGACGAAACGAGGAAGAATAGTAGGCTATTAGAAAAGCATATACGGTAACATTAAAAGTGATTGATCTGACGTACCCCAAAGTAGCTCGAAACGAGAGATGACGATAATACCGAAAATTGGTTCTTTCCAAGAGCGTTTGTTTTGAGCGATTTTAACGGTTAGGTTAAGCTGCAGGCAAAAAGAACCAATGTAACAGAGCACCTTTGATTTTCCAGCGATAGCCGCCGTCCCTGGGGGACGGGTAAAGGTTGAAATTATCTGACGGGGTGTAAAAACCCCTGGATTCGACCGTGCTGTGGCTGGTACACTCCCCTGCTTGAAAAAATGGAAGTTCGTTTGTCTGTTTACATAGTATCGTTAACTCAATGTATTGATGTCTCTACATCTACATCTACATGGGATACTCTGCAAATCGCATTTAAGTGCCTGGCAGAGGGTTCATCGAACCACAATTATACTATTTATCTCCCATTCCATTCTCGAAAAGCGCGTGGGAAGAAAGAACACATCTCTCTGTTCGAGCTCTGATGTCTCGTATTTTATTCTGATGATCATTTCTACCTATGTAAGTGGGGGTCAACAATATATTTTCGCATTCGGAGCAGAATGTTGGCGATTCGAGTTTCGTAAGTAGCTCACGTCGCAGCGATAAGCGCCGTAGTTGTAATGATTCCCATCCCAGATCCTGTATCATTTCCATAAAGCTATCTCCCCTGTATCGTGACAATACGAAACGAGTTGAGCTTCTTCGGACTCTTTCGATGTCCTCCGTCAAACCCACCTGATAAGGATCCCACACTGGGCTGTAACACTCCAAAAATGGACGGACAAGCGTAGTGTATGCAGTTTCTTTTGTAGTTCTGTCGTATATTTTAAGGGTTCTGCCAATAAAACGCAGTCTCTGGTTCGCCTTTCCCACGATATTATCAACGTGTTATTTCCAATTTAAGTCTGAAGTAATAGTAATTCCTAGCTATTTTGTGGAGTTTACGGCCTTCACATTTGATTGATTTATCTTGTAAACAAAGTTTAACGGATTTCTTTTCGTACTCATGTGGATGACTTCACACTTCTCATTATTTAGAGTCAATTGCCAATTTTTACACCATACTGATATCTTATTCAGATCGTTCTGCAGTTGGTTTTGATCTACAGATGATTTTACTAGACGGTAAATGACGGCGTCATCTGCAAACAATCTAAGAGTGCTACTTGATTTTCCTCTAACTCGTTTATGTAAATAAGGAAGAGCAGAGGATCAATAACACTACCCTGTGGAACTCCCGATATCACCTCTGTTTTAGTCGATGCCTTACCATCGATTACTACGAACTGTGTCCTCTCTGACAAGAAATCCCCTATCCAATCGCAAATATGTGGCGATATACCATAACCACGCAATTTCATTAAAAGCCGTTTGTGAGGTACGGTGTCAAAAGCTTTCTGGAAATCAAGAAATACGGAATCGATTTGCGAACCTTTGTCGATAGCTCCCATCACTTCGTGTGAATAGAGAGCTAGTTGTGTTTCGCATGAACGATATTTTCTAAATCCGTGTTGACCTTGAGTCAATAGATCATTCTGTTCGAGATAATTCATAATATTTGTATAGAGGATATGTTCCGAAACCCTGCTGCAAATTGACGTCAGTGAAATAGGCCTGTAGTTTAGTGGGTTGCGCTCTGTTGCGCTACTCACAGACGTCAGTCTACACAGCGTCCTCATTCCGTAACGAGTTACGCTTGCACTCCACCGTTGATGCTACAGGCGGGTAACGTCATGCGGAACACGACACTGCGGTTTCCTGGCAGTGGGGCAAGCTAGCGTCCAGTTACACCACCACCACCTACGTGGTGCTGATTACACGCACAGAGTATACTAGGCACGTGGCACAGGGGGCCTTTTCTTCCCCTTTTACGATGTGTATTCAAGTTCTAAGGCCTCCGATTTTTTTTCTCCGGACTGGAAAGAGATAGAAACATGCGTATTGTTTTGAAATGAGGCCGCGTTCATCGTCAATACGTCCCAAAGATGGCAGCATAGTATGGCAGATGGAATTTTACCGCCAGTGGCGAGCATGAGAACTGTTTTAGATACTTAAAATGGCGACATTTTCCTTACCTGAACAGCGTGCAATCATTCGTTTTTTGAATTTGTGTGGTGTGACACCACTTGAAATTCATCGACAATTGAAGGAGACATGTGGTGATGGAGTTATGGATGTGTCGAAAGTGCGTTCGTGGGTGTGACAGTTTAATGAAGGCAGAACATCGTGCCGGCCGCGGTGGCCGAGGGGATTGAGGCGCTCCAGTCACGGTCTGCACGGCCACTACGGTCGGGGGTTCGAATCCCCCCTCGGTCATGGATATTTGTGCCGTCCTAGTTCGTAAGTAGTTCATACGTAGTTTGTAAGTTTGGGGACTGATGACCCCGTAGTTAAGTCCCATAAGCTTCACAAACATTTGAACATTTTTTGCAGAACATCGTGGGACAACAAACCGAAACCACCTCGGGCTCGCACAAGCCGGTCTGACGACATGATCGAGAAAGTGGAGAGAATTGTTTTGGGGGATCGCCGAATGACTGTTGAACAGATCGCCTCCAGAGTTGGCATTTCTGTGGGTTCTGTGCACACAATCCTGCATGACAACCTGAAAATGCGAAAAGTGTCATCCAGGTGGTTGCCACAAATGCTGACGGACGACCACAATCCTGTCGTCGCATGTTGCCAAGCAATGTTGATGCGCAACGACAGCATGAATGGGACTTTCTTTTCGTCGTGACAATGGATGAGACGTGGATGCCATTTTTCAATCCAGAAACAAAGCGCCAGTCAGTTCAATGGAAGCACACAGATTCACCACCACCAAAAAAATTTCGGGTAACCGCCAGTGCTGAAAAAATGATGGTGTCCATGTTCTGGGACAACGAGGGCGTAATCCTTACCCATTGCGTTCCAAAGGGCACTACGGTAACAGGTGCATCCTACGAAAATGTTTTGAACAACAAATTCCTTCCTGCACTGCAACAAAAACGTCCGGGAAGGGCTGTGCGTGTGCTGTTTCACCAAGACAACGCACCCGCACATCGAGCTAACGTTACGCAACAGTTTCTTCGTGATAACAACTTTGAAGTGATTCCTCATGCTCCTACTCACCTGACCTGGCTCCTAGTGAATTTTTGCTTTTTCCATCAATGAAAGACACTCTCCGTGGCCGCACATTCACCAGCCGTGCTGCTATTGCCTCAGCGATTTTCCACTGGTCAAAACAGACTCCTAAAGAAGCCTTCGCCGCTGCCATGGAATCAAGGCGTCAGCGTTGTGAAAAATGTGTACGTCTGCAGGGCGATTACGTCGAGAAGTAACGCCATTTCGGGTGAGTAGTTAATTAGAAAAAAAATCGGAGGCCTTAGAACTTTGAATGCACTTCGTACTTCCGTCTGCTCAGATGCCCCATTGCTTGGGTACCAGCCGCGCCTAGGCAAACACCACTCTCTCGCTCCTGTTTGCGGTCTGCTGTTTTACTGCCCTATCTTACCTTTCTAACATGTTTGCTTTATATTTGTAAGTTTAGAATTTAATTACTTGAATAATAGAAATGATTACGTATACAGGGTGGTTCATCGATAGTTACTGTGCCAAATATCTCACGAAATAAGCATCAAACGAAACAACTACAAAGAACAAAACTTTTCTAGCTAGAAGGGGGGAAAACAGATGGCGCTGTGGTTGGCCCGCTAGTAACGCTGCCATAGGTCAAACGGATATCAACTACATTTTTTTTTTTAAATAGGTAACCCCATTTTTATTACATATTCGTCTAGTACGTAAATAAATATGACTGTTTTATTTGGAACACGTTTTTCGCTTTGTGGTAGATGGTACTGTAATAGTCATAAACTCATATGTACGTGGTATCGTGTAACATTTCGCCAGTGCGGACGGTATTTGCTTCGTGATACATTACTCGTGTTAAAATGGACCGTTTACCAATTGCAGAAAAGGTCGATATGGTATTTAAGTATGGGTATTGTGATCAAAACGCCCAACGGGCCTGTGCTATGTATGTTGATCGTTATCCTGGAACACATTATCCAAGTGTCCGGACCTTTCGTCGGATAGTTACGTTATTTAAAGAGACAGGAAGTGTTCGGCCAAAAGCGAAACGTCAACCACGACCTGCAACAAATGATGACGCCCAAGTAAGTGTTTTAGCTGCAGTTGCGGCTAATCCGACAACGCCTGAAAACATGCGTCAGCGCATTGTCAATGCATGTGAGAACATTACTGAAGGCGAACTACTCGCTGTTGAGAGGAATTTCGTTACGCATATTGCCAAATGCATTAAATTTGAAGGACATCATTTTGAGCATTTATTGTAGTCATGAGGTAATTACAGGTAATCACGCAGTAACAGCATGCGTTCTCATAATGTATGATAATTTCGCAAAAGTACATGTGTCACATTGGAAGAACCGAAATAAAGATCAAACGTACCTACGTTCTGTGTTTTCATTTCAAAAAACCTACCTGCAGTCAACCTTACTGTGTGGTAAAACGAGACGATTTAGAGAAGGTCAGCTCGTTTCGTATTATCGCGATATAGGAGAGAGAGTATCACGGAAGTAATGTACGAGTTGTGGTGGAAATCATTAAAAGAAAGGTGTTACTCGTTGCTGCGAGATCTATTTACGAAATTTTTCACCAACTTTCTCTTTGGAATGCGAGCATATATTGATAGCACCCACCTACATACAGTGAGATATGATCATCATCATAAAATAAGAGAAATCAGATCGAAAGGTTTAGATATTCCAGTTTCCCACGAGCTATTAGAAAATGGATCTGTAGAGAAATGTTATAAAAGCGGTTCGATTAACCCTCTGCCGTGCACTTCAATGTGACTTGCAGAGTATTTAACCTTTTAGTGCCTGACTTTTTACTTGAAGCTATAAAAACTACCACGATTAATGTATAGTGCGTATATACTGAGAAAAATATTGAAAAACAATTCCTTCAAATTATTATGCACTACTAACAATAAAAAGTTCATGGCTGGTCAGCTATATAGTGCACCCATGCCGTACCCAATACAGTAAATCTCACTATTATGCCTCTCATCTTTCTAGAAAGTAACTCATAGTGCCACACTAGCATGTGATTGACTACTTTTACATGGCAGTAACTCAGTGCAGCTAACTGTCGTAATGATTCAGTCGCACTCTGCAATTTTTAATTTCTAGGACGAGCTACTAGCATATGTAACACTATGTATACAAGCAGCTACAAATGAATTTGTGGTAAAATGTCGATCAGTTTGGGAGATAATGCAAAAAAGGTATGTAGCCGATCAGCTAGACTATGCATTAAATGGTTATATAGATATACCGTACAGGGATGACATCCTGACATAGGGGGGACCGGGACACGTTGGCCATAGGGGCAGGATGGCCCAGACGAATTACTTCATACAGAAGACGCTAGGTCGTCCTAGGAATCAATCAGAAAGTAAGTAAAGTAAGCGGAAGTAAAGTTGTGAGGCGGCATCGTGAGTCGTGTCGGGGTAGCTCAGTCGGTAGAGCGCTTGCCCGCGAAAGGCAAAGGTCCCAGGTTCGAGTCCCGGTTCCGGCACACAATTTTAATCTGCCAGGAAGTTTCATATCAGCGCACACTCCGCTGCAGAGTGAAAGTTTCATTCTGGAAACATCCCTTAGGCTGTGGCTAAGCCATGTCTCCACCATATCCTTTCTTCCAGGAGTGCTAGTCTTGCGTGTTTGCAAGAGAGCTTCTGTGAAGTTTGGAAAGTAGGAGGCGAGGTACTGGCGGAAGTAAAGTTGTGAGGCGGCATCGTGAGTCGTGTCGGGGTAGCTCAGTCGGTAGAGCGCTTGCCCGCGAAAGGCAAAGGTCCCAGGTTCGAGTCCCGGTTCCGGCACACAATTTTAATCTGCCAGGAAGTTTCATATCAGCGCACACTCCGCTGCAGAGTGAAAGTTTCATTCTGGAATCAGAAAGTAGTTAGCACTGTCCCTCTCCTTATACAATGCCAGTATCGCAGGCGGCTAAGTTTTGGACAAGCTGTACTCCTTAATTGTTTCTGTGCGTGTTTCAGTAAAATTCTACTCATCGGTTAGTGTGTGTTATTTAACATTTGCTTGCTTTAGGCGTAATGGGGTGAGTAGTATAATTAAAGGTCGTAGTTTAAGGATTATTTATATATGCCATACAGTCTTAATTGCTAGTGTGAGTTTTCTAGAGAACAGAATTTATTGTAAAGATGTCGAAGGGTCAGGTTGGCCCAGAGAGAACGGTGCACGATGGCCAGCCGAGACAACCTGTCACGTCCTATTGGAGCTGTACTTCTTTAAACTAGATGAAGGGTTGTTACTTCTAATGATAAAAATGTTATAATTCTTCGACTTTATCAAATTATTAACATAACTAGCTGCAAGTACCCGGCTTTGCCCAGTTTAAAATAAGGTTTTCTGTAGAAGCGTACAAAACCGTTTATTTACATGTAATAAAATGGTACATTTCTGTTAAAGCAATGTGATAAACAACATTTTGGCAGTTCCAAGTATCGCTCTTGCGAAACGCAGCTTGCCCTTTATTCACATGAAGTGTTAAGTGCCGTCGACAAGGGATCTCAAATCGATTCCATATTTCTGGATTTCCGGAAGGCTTTTGATACTGTACCCCACAAGCGGCTTCTAATGAAATGCGTGCTTATGGAATATCTCCCCAATTGTGCGATTTGATTCACTATTTCCTGTCAGAAAGGACACAGTTCGTTGTAATTGACGGTAAGTCATCAAGTAAAACAGAAGTGACATCTGGCGTTCCACAGGGAAGCGTTATTGGTCCCCTACTCTTCCTCGTGTTTATAAACGATTTAGGAGATAATCTGAATAGCTCCCTTAGACTGTTCGCGGATGATGCTGTCGTTTATCGGTTAGTGAAGTCAACAGAGGATCAAAAGCAACTGCAAAGCGATTTAGACAAAATTTCTACTTGGTGCGGAAATTGGCAATTGACACTAAATAAAGAAAAGTGTGAAGTAATACACATGACCACTAAAAGAAATCCGCTGAACTTCAATTACGCGATAAATCAGTCAAACCTTAAGGTCGTAAATTCTACCAAATACCTAGGAGTTACAATTACGAACAACTTTGACTGGAGAGAGCACATAGAAAATATTGTGGGGAAGGCGAACCAAAGGTTACGTTTCATTGGCAGAACGCTTAGACTATGCACCAGCTCCACCAAAGAGACTGCCTACATCACACTTGTGCGTCCTCTCTTGGAGTACTGTTGCCCCTTGTGGGACCCTCACCAGGTGGGACTGACGGAAGATATTGAGAAGGTTCAGAGAAGGGCAGCTCGTTTTGTTTTATCACGTTACGGGGGGGAAAGCGTCACGGAAATGTTGCACGAATTGGGGTGGAAATCATTAAAAGAAAGACGTTATTCATTGCGGCGTGATCTGTTTGCGAAGTTTCAATCACCGACTTTTAGTTCTGAATGTGAAAATATTTTGCTAGCACCCACCTACTTAGGGAGACATGACCATCCTAATAAAATAAGAGAAATCAGATCGAAAACGGAACGATTTAGGTGTTCTTTCTTCCCGCTCGCTATTAGAGAATGGAACGGTAGAGAAAAGTTATGAAGGTGGTTAATGAACCCTCTGCCAGGCACTTAAATGTGATTTGCAGAGTATCGATGTAGATGTAGATGTAGATGTAGTATGTACAAAACGATTTTCGTGTTTGTCCACTCTGGAGCAGGCCACTTACACCTGTCCATGAGTCGAAGTCTGTAAGTAAAGTAGTCGCCCCCAAGCACAACACGACATTTTATGTAGACAGTAAGCTTAATCTTGTTTTCAAGGTCAAGTATTCAAAATTTCATCAAGATCGGAGCAAAACTGTGGATTTTGGCGAAATCCATAAGTACCCTCTACCATACACTGAAAGAAATTTTATGTAGACAGTGCCCCTCATCTTATTTTGAAGGTCAATTGTGCAAAATTTCATAAAGATCAGTGACAGATTTTCACGGACACATTGAAAACGCACTTTCACTTTTTCTCAAATATTCCGGTTGGTTTTTTCAAGAAAATGGAACGAAACCTGTTTAAGACCCTTCCCCATATAATTTTGTGTACGTGTGCCAAATTTCACGTTATTTGGTTGTCTGGATCTTGAGTTATAAGAGAGCAGACAGACAGACAACAAATGCGTCTTATGAGTATAGAGATTGCTGAAGTAAAACTTATTTTGATACGTTTCAGAAGTCAAAAGATCGTCATATTCAAGAGATAAAAACGTTGAAAAAACGCCAACAAGTAAACTTTAATCTTAAATAGTGATTTGAGAAGTCAGAGTCTCGTTCATTTCCTTGTTTCCAAAACATGAGTTTTGAAACCTGGTTTAAACCTTTGAAGTTTTAGATGTGAATGAAAAGGATAAATCTGTGAGGACTGTTAGCCAAGACTTTGGGATTCTTAGAAAATTTTACTGGAGGTATTGTGCTGGGTACAGGCGTGCCTCATTTCAGTCAGCACAGGTAATTGAAACTCAGAAAACAGAAACTGAAGTTCAACCCATGCCACTGGTAAGAAATACCGAAGAAAAATCACAGGCTAGAAAAGCCCTTTCTCGGGAATAATCGAATGAAATTAACTAAATCAACTTCAGGTGGCAAATTACGCAAAAAAAGGCAAGATGGTGATAATGATAACGATGAGGAAGAGTCACTGTGCCTTTTTCAAATAACTGAAGGACAAGGAATTCATTGCACAAACTGCAAGTATTGGGCTCATCAGACTTCTTTAAAACATGAAATTCGTGGACTATTTTATGTTAAAACTGTGCTGATGCTTTGCAACTGGACAGCGATTAAAGTTGACTGGTTTGTATTAAGACACAACAATTCCTAATAAGTTTAACCTGTCCCGTTCTCATAGTCATCAATATTAAGCATTTAAGTTAATATTCAATTTGATATTATGTACATTAAACTATGTCCCTTGATAACTCTACTACTACTTCTACAAAGATACACTGCAAATCACATCTAAGTGCCTGGCAGAGGGTTCATTAACCAGATTTATTTTGATTTCACAAAGTTATACTAGTTTAACTTACCAAACGACTGCATGGCTCAACGTGCCCCAGTCCCAGCCTCTGGCCTCTGGGGCAGATTGGCACACTTGACGTAAGTCCAATAATCAATATTTTCCAATACTTTAACTGCTATTTTCAAGCTTAATAACTGCCATCCAGATTCAGTAAAGACCTCTCTAAAAATTTAATAATAATTTCATAAATTTAATTATGTAAAATAAAGAAAAATAAAAAAAATATGGCCAACGTGCCCCGGTCTCCCCTACAGTGCAACCATATCGTCAGCATTTTCAGGACGGATTCGTCTTAATGGACGACAATTCTCGCGCTCATCGTACACATTTAACGACATCGCAAGAGTAGAAAGACCAACATGTTATCCACACATGAACCGTATAGAAGATGCCTGGGATACATTGAGAAGGCTGGGGAAGACCCACCAACCAATCCATGCAGAATCGCCGTTGAGGAATGAGGAGTGGCACAATCTCGACCAATAGTCCCTTGAAGATCTATTGGAAAGTATGCCTCGGCAATTACGGAGATTTATCCGTACATGAGGACATGTTGCCGGTTATTACAGGTACTTGTGTATGTTGCAATTTGGAAGACAGATTCACAATGTCTAGGTTATGATGGTACAAATTTTCACTTTCTGTTTTGTTGTTGTTGTTGTTGTTGTTGTTGTTATGGTCTTCAGTTCGGAAACTGGTTTGATGCAGCTCTCCACCCTACTCTATCCTGAGCAAGCCTTTTCATTTCCTCATAACAATGGCAACCTACATAACTTGAATCTGCTTACTATATACGTCTCTTGGTCTCCCTCTGTGATTTGTACCCCACACGCTTCCCTCCAAAGCTAAATTTACGATTCCTCGATGTCTAAGAATGTAACCTACCAAGCTATCCCTTATTTTAGTCAAGGTATGCCAAAAATTCCTTTTCTCACCAATTCTATTCAGTACCTCTTCATTAGTTACGCGATCTACCCACCTAATCTTCAGCATTCTTCTGTAGCACCACATTTCAAAAGCGTCTATTTTCTTCTTGTCCGCACTGTTTATCGTCGATGTTTCACTCCCGTACAAGGCAACACTCCACACAAATACCTTCAGAAAGGACTTCCTTACACTTAAATTAATATTTGATGACAACAAATTTCTCTCTTTCAAAACCACTTTTCTTCCCATTGCCAACCTGCATTTTATATCGTCTATACTGCGACCATCATTTGTTATTTTACTGCCCAAGTAACAAAACTCATCTACCACCTTTATTGTTTCGTTACCTAATTTCATTCCTTCAAAACTCATCTACCACCTTTATTGTTTCGTTACCTAATTTCATTCCTTCAGCATCCCCCGATTTTCTTAGACTGCACTCCATTACTCTCCGTTTTGCTCTCGTTAATGTTCATTTTATACGCTGTTTTCAGCACATTCTCTATTCCATTCTACTGCTTTCCCAGGTCTTCCAGGTCTCTGACAGAATTACAATGACATCAGCAAAACGCTATATTTTTATTTCTTCGCCCTGAACTTTAATCCCTATTCTAAATTTTTCTTGCTTTTTCTTCACCGCCGGAATAACATCGGAGAAAGGCTACAACCCTGTCTTACTCCCTCCCCGACTAATGCTTCCCTTTCTGCTCTCTGTTTTAATAAACAATAAAGAGAAATGAAATATTGTTCTTGTACAACTCTGTTTCATTTTCATGTAAAGAGTCATGAAACCCTAGTATCGAGGTGATGCAACACGCCTTTTGATGAGTGTACATTTGTCACCGGTCCAGAGCAACTTGCGTGGGTAGCGGTTAGTGCCGTGTGTCCCCACGAAGCAAGAGTTGCCTCAGCTCAGGAAGGTGTGGTGGTGTGAAATGGACCAGCCTGTAAGCAAACAGGCGCCACACACGTCAATCGGTGACGTTCGGACCGAAAGAGGGCTCCGTGGAGGAAGTCCCCGTGACTCCACACGGAAGACCGTGTGGAAACTGTCGGCAGTGTGCGTCTGAGCTCGTGTAATTGGGATATTGCGTCGGACCAGCACATCTCAGCCCTACTGTGTGGTAAAACGAGCCGCCGTTTCTTCAGTTTTGGTCTGAGAGGAACGGTTAAGGCGTTATCTATCTATATCTATAAACGGGAATGTCTGTTCGGTGTACGTTTATCACGTCTGAACCACAAGACATAAAGAACTAAAAATTTGTACAGTTACTAATGTCTATCCGGTTAAGGCTTTAGGCACGGTTTGATGGCGATCGGATAACTATTTATCTATATATATTAAAGTGAATGTCTGTTCGACCGACAAGACGCAGAGACTTTAATATTTGTACAGTTACTAATTTATACCTGAGGAAGGTTTTAGGCACGGTTTTATAGCGATCTGGTAGATATTTAGTAATTTGAAGAATATAATGCGAAATGCGGAACAATAATTACTCTTTGAAAATTGTATTTACTCTTTGAAAATCGTTTTATTGGTTGCATTGTTGCTTGAGGGTTGATACTAATAAAAGGGTGGAGTATATTGGGATGGGTAGTTATCGGTGTATATAAAATTCTACGTGTGTATGTTAATATTTCGCTCTGCTGCGAAAACTACAGAACGCAAACGAATGGTCTGTGTGTAATTGTTGTCCGAAGTCTCCCGTTGAACACCATAGCAGTTCCATGCCGATAGCTATAAGGGGGTGGAAGATATGGTGGTTGAAAAGTCGTAAAATTATAAAAAAATTCGTACTGAAGGCCAGCGATGAAGTTTGCGACTCTATAGCAAGGAGGTTAGTTACATACAGCGAAACGTGTTGTCACAGACCATATTTTTGGTATATGCGTGCTACAATGTCTTCAGCTCTTTCTCTGTAAGGATAAGCATACGAGTTAGAAAATATAACAATAAATAAATAGCACACTACTGAAAGATAGCTTATCTATCATAATCAACCAACACGCGAAGGGAGCCGCGGGTTTAAGTTAGTCTATATATATATATACGAATTACTGTTCGTTAGTCTCGCTAAAACTCGAGAACGGCTGAACCGATTTGGCTAATTTTAGTCTTCAAATATTCGTATAAGTCCAGGGAAGGTTTAAACGGTGATAAAATATGGAAAAAGTGTCACGAAAAAAGGAAAATCGGAAAAAACTGAAACAGCTTTTCCCAATGAGCTATCAATACCGTTCGTCCAATTGCGACAAAATTTTGTACATTTCATGTTGAAAGCAAGAGGAAGGTTCGCATCAAATAAAATTTTGGAAAACTCCCCCGGAAAGTAGGAAAATTCAGGAAAAACCGATAGTGATTTTTTTCTATGAATAAAAATCAATTGCCACATGGTTGTAAGAGCATCACTTGAGTACGGCTTGACAGGACAAGGTTTGTATGAAATAAATTTTTTGATACCGGAAAATTAAAAAAAATTGAGAAACTGAAAATGCTTATTTCAGTGTTTTTAATTGGATTCAGCACTATAACTGACTATTCGCACGACAGAAAGGGATAATTCTGTTTTCCAGAAAGTAATTATTGTTCGATATTTCGCTTTATAAACTTCAAATCAAAGAATATCTTGAATTACGCACTTTCTAAAGTATCTTATCCGGTACTACCGCGCTCAAGCTATGTCCACACCAGATTTCATCATAATAGATTCAGTGGTTTATGTAATGATATATAGCCATATCGATTCAGCCGTTCTCAAGTTTTAGCGAGAGCAACGAACAGCAATTCATTTTTATCTTTGACAGTTTATATACGGGCTCAGATCATGTAAAGCAAATTTTACTCTTTCAAATTATATTTCTGAACGCACCAAACACAACAACCAAGTCATTATTTTGCATGTTTTAAATCTAAATTTTCCTCGAAATTTTTCCATATTTTATCACCGTTTAAACCTTCTACGAATGCGACATGATCATTATACTGGACATGTGTGCATGATTTGCCCACTCTTTCCGCCCACTATCGAGCCGATACTTAGACTATTTGATGATGCCTTTATAAAGCTACTGGGTCTAAAATACATATGATTTAAATTAATATGGTTTATATTAAGATGTGACACGAAGTTTACCGCGTCATCTTGTTTGAAATTAAATTTCGAGCTGTCAAAAGGCCATTGCAAATGATCCATTTTTAGTGTTACTAACTTAAAGTGGGCCAAAAAATCAATCGATCAACATAAAACAAAACGATCCGACGACTGCATAGTACAGATCTACCAGGAAAAAAATGTCGCTGACCCTAGGCGGGATATTCTGCTTCGAATCCTGGTCCAGCACAAATTTTAAGTTTCGCCACTGAACAGTCGAGATGTTTGTATATTTCTAATTCGTACAATCATTTTAGTTCTACTAACAAAATGTACAGAAACTTGAGTTGGGATGTTAACAGACGTTTACGTAAACCATTTACAGGAGATATTTTTAAAAGATCTCAGTGACACCAACAGCAAAATCGACTACTATAAAAAAAGTGGATGACATCTGTTGAGCACAAACAAAAATATTAAATTTACCTCTGAAAATGACAGCATCAAATTCTTTGACTTAAAATCGTCATTACAAACGATAAACATAATTTTGAAATTTATAGAAAGGAAACAAAGCATTTCCCCACAGAAAAAAAAAAAACGTAATGACACACCAGCTGTAGACCTGTGCTTCGCAACGGGAATTAAATAAGGGTCGTCGCATACTGTCCGTTTGTAGGATTCATTACCTGAGTCAATATACGGAACCCTTATTGCGTCACTTAATAGGATAGTAGAGGAAAACCGAAAGAGTAGATGAATCGGAAATAATTGCTACAGAAGGTTTTCTTGTTGTAATGGCATCATTTGTGGTCCTATATAAATATCCTACGTTTCCTCTCTAGGCGGAGTTGTGGTTAAATAGTGGAGGGTGAAAAATGTACCCCGAAAAGGGGATTTGTCAGATTTTACGATTATATCTCGTAACAGATTCAAATTTTTTGATAGTTGTAGGGCACCAAATTGTGGACGCATTGTGGGGAGGTATACGGGATTTCTGATCTCCATCAGCACAGGAATCTTCGGAGATGACTCAATAAACTGTCACAGACCTTTTGAAATTGGGGATTCCTCAATTCTCGGCCTGCTTCGGCAAACCTTTGACAATACCAAGATTGTCCGAAAAAAATAATAATAAAAATAAAAAAAAGAACAATGAGGACACAAGGATTCAAATGTTAGATGCCCATTCATGAGGAGGATGTACTAGTTAACCCTGAAACCATATTCCACCGGATAGCAGTTCTCAAGAAAGCCAATGAACAGCTGAAAAAGATTTCTTTCTTTATGACCTGGCATCTCCTCCGAAGTCAGTACTAAATGACTTGTTCGCACCGCTGAATTATGAGGTAAACCTGAAGACGTCATCATCGATGACGTATTTCTTCTCCACCGGATTGTATGGAAGAATGGTGACCCGGTCGCGGTGGCCGAGGGGACTGCGGCGCGCCAGTCACGGTCTGCACGTCCACTACGGTCGGGGGTTCGAATCCCCCTCACCGGCTGCGGTTGCCGAGGGGACTGAGGCGCTCCAGTCACGGTCTGCACGGCCACTACGGTCGGGGGTTCGAATCCCCCTCACCGGCTGCGGTTGCCGAGGGGACTGAGGCGCTCCAGTCACGGTCTGCACGGCCACTACGGTCGGGGGTTCGAATCACCCCTCGGGCACGGATATTTGTGCCGTCCTTAGTGTTAGCTAGTTCATAAGTAGTTTGTAAATTTAGGGACTGATGACCCCGTAGTTAAGTCCTATAAGGTATACAAACATTTGAACATTTTTGAATCCTCCTCGGGCATGGATATTTGTGCCGTCCTTAGTGTTAGCTAGTTCATTTAAGTAGTTTGTAAGTTTAGTGACCGATAACTCCGTAGTTAAGTCCCATAAACTCTACAAACATTTAATTTTTTTTTTTTTTTTTTTTTTTTTTTTTTTTTTTTTTTTTTTTTTTTTTTTTTTTTTTTTTTTTGAAGAATGGTGATACATTCCAGTTAATCGTAACCAAATACTACCTAAAAAAATACTACTTCCGACGTGATAGCTGTATATATGGCGTGACCACCTCCGCCAAAGCAAAAGACACACCTCTCCCGAGGTCATCTGCACCGTGTGAAAGGTGGTGACCACCACTCAGCAGCAATTCACTTCCAACAGAATATAGCACGCCTCATTTGCTTGCTTAATGAGAGGCTTCTAGGTGAAGGCTTCCCAGTAAAGCAACCTAATAAAGACGCTGACCACCAGATCGTTGCCACGGTGCTTGAGGTATCACAGCAGCACGGGGAGTTTGCGGTAGCCACACCGTCAGAAAATTTATATTTGTCCAAAACTGGAACAGAAACGACCCCATCAAAAGTTAGTGATATGGTGTCTGTTGTTTCGGGCATGTACGAAATAACAGGCACTATTTGTTAACATTAACAGGGAATTGACAACTGACCGCTGGTCCAAAGCGGGAAATCCGGGTTCGAGTCCCAGTCCAGCATTTCACGCTGCCTAGGCAGAGGAGGGCAGCACAGTTTGCAACACAACACAGCACCTGCCGCATGTCCACTGAAAACCTGATGCAAACACTGATGTAATTACATTTAATTCCTGAATCCACTTCAAAACTCAATTCATTTGTGTGTGTGTGTGTGTGTGTGTGTGTGTGTGTGTGTGTGTGTCAGTGTAATGATAAAGTGAGTATAAGAGCAGTAAAAGGCCTGTTGATCAGCAGGCAAAAGTGACGAATATATGGCGAACTTGTCTGGTCTATGGAAGTTCATTATAAGCTCTTGAGCTATTCCGACTAAACACACGACCACTCAGAGAGTCACATGCTGAGTAAGAAAGACTTAACAAAGAAGCATAGTAGTGTGTGACACGTCGTACCCACTAAAGAAAAATTAGGGGTGTGTTATAGAAGTGTAATTAAGACCACATTTATGTTTCTCTCATTACTTTTATAATTAAGAGAAACGAGTGTCACTGCAAATTCAATAATTGAAAGAACCTTTATACAACTGACATATTTAATCATGATTGTGGAGCAGCGTATACGATCAGAAACACTTTTCTTCTCGGTGACACCTGGTAAGCCCTTCATATGTCTTAGATTGAAAGATATATCGATATGAAGTTTTTTTGCAGTTCATAGTTTCCTTGTTTAACTTCATTTGCACGCAAAGTGTTTCCTTATTTAGGACTTTATTCGTAGCTCTTCCATGCTCCTGAATACTAAGATACTAACGTCTGCTTTTTTCGTCTTCTTTGACGGTAGCTGTGATTGCACGTTCAGTATTTTATTTCATTGCATTTCTATTTTGTCTCCGTCATCATTTCTAATGATAATTACCATCAGCAGCCAGTAAATTTGTTAGTAATTAGTGAAGCTATGTTAATACTTTTGCAATTGTTGAATTTCTGAAAGTAAGTATACAATTCAGGAAGAGAAATACTGACGAGAGACGTTTCTAGCATCATCTGTGATTTAGCAGTGAGCTGGAGCTCCACGAATGGGTGGACATTGTGTTTCAAGAAATTGGAGAAGGTCCCTGATTGCAAAAAATATAAAATTTAAAAAAATTTTAAATTTTTTTAAAAATTTTAAAAAAATCATTGCACGTCCCTTCTGGCTTCGCCGAACTTATTATTCGGTAGTAACGGCAGTTTTAGCTTAAATAGTGCTGTCATGCTTGCCACAAAGTTTACTGAAACCACAGACTATATATAGACCGTAAAAATACACAAATAGCATCTTCGTTTCATGAATCTCGGTGTCTTTCTATTTCAGTAAGTTGTTCGTTTCCAGCTCGGGTCTGTATCGGCAGCATACGAAGCAGAGAGACACGAAGCAGCTCCGCACTCGGCACAGCAGGCGGCAACAGCCGCGCGTGTGCCGCGTAGCTGCCGACCGCGTCGCGTCAAACGTATCTCACGTATTTTCTCGAGAATGGAGAGAGATACGGCCCTCCTTCCGCCGTTAAAAACAATTCCGATATGTTAGCTACATTTCGTACGCAGTAATGAATGGTGTAAAACGCACCAAACGCAAACTGGCCAGCGACTACATTTTTCACTGCAAACTCTTCAAAATATGCACGGCGTTGTAGTCCATTTTTTATTATAACAATAACTATGTACAATAACGAAAAGAAAACCTGTCCAACATCATGCGGTGGCTTTTGACTATAAGATACAGAATATAATATTTAATGCAGAAAGTAAAAGTCGTACAAAGGAACTACACTACTGGCTACATCAAGAAGAAATGCAGATGATAAACGGGTATTCATTGGACAAATATATTATACTAGAACTGACATGTGATTACATTTTCACGCAATTTGGGTGCATAGATCCTGAGAAATCAGTACTCAGAACAACCACCTCTGGTCGTAATAACGGCCTTGATACGCCTGGGCATTGAGTCAGAGCTTGGATGGCGTGTACAGGTACAGACGCACATGCAGATTCAACACGATACCACAGTTCATCAAGAGTAGTGACTGCCCTATTGTGACGAGCCAGTTGCTCGGCCACCATTGGCCAGACGTTTTCAATTGGTGAGAGATCTGGAGAATGTGCTGGCCAGGGCAGCAATCGAACATTTTCCGTATCCAGAATGACCCTTACAGGACCTGCAACATGCGGTCGTGCATTATCCTGCTGAAATGTAGGGTTTCGCAGGGATCCAATGAAGGGTAGAGCCACGGATCATAACTCAACTGAAATGTAACGACCACTGTTCAAAGTACCGTCGATGCGAACAAGAATTGACTCAGACGTGTAACCAATGGCACCACATACCATCATGCCGGGTGATAACGCCAGTATGGCGATGACGAATACACGCTTGTAATGTGCGTTCACCGAGATGTCGCCAAACTCAGATGCGGCCATCATGATGCTGTAAACAGATCAGCACGAATACCATTCTCAATTCAATTTTTCCTAATTGCAGTAATCTTCCTAATTTTTGACGTAGAAATTGCATTGATTCTACCAATCGTAATTATTATAAATACATCAAATATTATAGTATGAACATTATCAACAATATTATTTATTATTATTCTATTAACAGAATTATATTATGAATGAAATCATGGAGCACTTAAATGAGCTAATTAGGGTTATAGTTAATTATAACAGTTGGTTTGCATCCAAAAAGTATTGAAATATCAATTAACATTAATTAAAAGTAAGAAGCGAACTATTGCATTCAGTTTCGAGCTGAAATTTGGCACACAAATGCCTTTATTTATTAATTGAAGCCAAAGAGAGGCGTATTAGTGTTAATAATATAAATGAACAATAGTTGGTTTGCATCCAAAAAGTGTTGAAATATCAATTAATTTTAATTAAAAATAAGAAGCGAACTATTGCAATCAGTTTCGAGCTGAAATTTGGCACACAAATGCCCTTATTTCTTAATTGAAGCCAAAGAGAGGCGTATTGCTGTTAATAATATAAATGAACAATAGTTCCAATTAAGGAAATGGAAAGTCAATATAAAAGCTGCTAACTTTTTATAATAGTTAAACTCCGTTAACATTTATATCTACATTTACAGTTACAAAAAAAAAAAAAAAAAAAAAAAAAAAAAAAAAAAACATTTTCACTGTAAAAATAATAGGGAAATATTTTTATTTTTACGTATTTATAAGTATTTAATTAACATCTTGAATGTTTTTCATCCGAAAAAATGACTTTTTGCCACTCGTGCACCCAGGTTCGTCGTTGCGTACATCGAAATCGCAGGCGCTCCAGGTAACCGTCAAGGGTAACCGCAGCCATTGTCTCCGAGCTGATAGTCCATGCTGCTGCAAACGTTGTCGAACTGTTCGTGCAGATGGTTGTTGTCTAGCACAAACGTTTCCAGTTGTTGATTCAGGGATCGAGACGTGGCTGCACGATCCGTTACAGCCATGCGGATAAGGTGCCTGTTATCTCGACTGCTAATGATACGAGGCCGTTGGTATGCAGCGCGGCGTTCCGTATTGCCCTCCTGAACCCACCGATTCCATATTCTGCTAACAGTCATTCTATCGCGACCAACGCGGTACGATAAACCGCAATCGCGATAGGCTACAATCAGACCTTTATCATAGTCAGAAACATGATGGTACGCATTTCTCCTCCTTATACGAGACATCACAACAACGTTTCACCAGGCAACGCCGGTCAACTGCTGTTTGTGTATGAGAAATCGTTTGGAAACTTTCTTCATATCAGCACGTTGTAGGTGTCGCTACCGGCACCAACCTTGTGTGAATGCTCTGAAAAGCTAATCTTTTGCGTATCACAGCATCTTCTCCCTGTCGGTTAAATTTCGCATCTGTAGTACGTCATATTTATGGTGCAGCAATTTTAATGGACTGTAGAGTAAATACAGAGAAGGATGAAGCTTATATTCGTCTACATAAAACATTTTTTTTATATTTTTCGACGCTAAACGGATGGCTTGAAATTTCATTTTGTGACAGAGGTGGAACAGAGGCGCAGGAAAACTGTGCGCCTCGGACAAGCGGACAGAGGCGTGACCGAGGAAACGCCTGCCCTCTACTGCGCCTCGGCTGCGTTAAGTGTGCGGTAGGCCGTCTCACTGGAAAGCACTGTTAACAGACGGCTGACGGCATATCCTCTGCCTCTGCTCTGACTGTGCTGCGTCAAGTGTGCGCCGGGCACAATTGGTTGAGGGGACCGCTGGCCCAAAGCGGGAAATCGGGTTCGAATCCCTTTTTAACTTTGTCGTTGAATGTTTCAGTATTTCGAATTCGTATCCGAAGTATGCCGGCAGCATCAGAGAGCCGCTCATATTTCTGTACGCCATAAACGGACGTGATGCAGCTTCAGCCCTATTCAAGCAGGGCAAGAAGGAGGTCATCAAGCTACTCGTCAAAAATAAATGTCTTCAGGAAGAAATCAAACCTTTCTGCTTTCATTCCAGTCATGTTGAAGCTATTGTCGCATCTGGTCTATGATTCTTAACAACCCTCTACGGAGGTAGAGCGAGACGTTCTTTTGGTAGGCCGCGGTGGAGTAGCCGAGCGGTCTAAAGCACCTCGCTGCGGAGCGCGCGGTTGCTCGCCGTGGAGGTTCGAGTCCTCCCTGGAGTATGGATGTGTGTGTTTGTCCTTAGGTTAGTTTACCTTGGTTGAAGTAGTTTGTAAGCTACGGACTGATGACCTCGCAGTTTGGTCCGACAGATTTACAGACATTTGAACATCTTTTGGTAAATAGCTATTCAACCTGTTTTCCAACGCCTTCGTTAAATCCAGATTCAGCCCAGCATTCATTCCACCACTATCCGAAAACGCCCGCAAGCTTGCTTGAGAAATTACCTACAAGTACAAATACGATTAGGAAACCAGATACCGCGATGGCAGTAGGAGTAACCCACTAAACTAGAGGCCTATTTCATTGACGTCAATTTGCAGCAGGGTTTTGGAACATATCCACTATTCAAATATTATGAATTATCTCGAACAGAATCATCTATTGACTCAAGGTCTACACGGATTTAGAAAATATCATTCATGCGAAACAAAACTAGGCCTTTATTCACACGAAGATGATGGAAGCTATAGGTAAGCGTTCCCAAATCGATTCCGTATTTCTCGATTTCCAGAAGGCTTTTGACACCGTACCTCACAAATAGGTTTTAATCAAACTGCGTGGTTATGGTATATCGCCCCGAATTTGCGATTGGATAGCGGATTTCCTGTCAGAGAGGACACAGTTCGTATTAATCGATAGTAAGGCATCGGCTAAAACAGAGGTGATATCGGGCGTTGCACAGGGTAGTGTTATTGGTCCTCTGCTGTTCCTTACTCACATAAACGATTTAGGGGAAAATCTAAGTAGCTCTCTTAGGTTGTTTGCAGATGACGCCGTCATTTACCGTCTAGTAAAATCATCTGAAGATCAAAACCAACTGCAAAACGATCTGAATAAGATATCACTGTGGTGTAAAAATTGGGAATTGACTCTAAATAATGAGAAATGTGAAGTCGTCCACATGAGTACGAAAAGAAATTCGTTAAACTTTGTTTACAAGATAAATCAATCAAAAGTGAAGACCGTAAACTCCACAAAATACCTAGGAATTACTATTACTTCAGACTTAAACTGGAAAGAACACGTAGATAATGTCGTGTGAAAGGCGAACCAGAGACTGCGTTTATTGGCAGAACCCTTAAAAGATGCAACAGAACTACAAAAGAAACTGCATACACTACGGTTGTCCGTCCAATTTTGGAGTATTGCTGCCCAGTGTGGGATCCTTAACAGGTGGGTTTGACGGAGAACATCGAAAGAGTCCAAAGAAGGGTAGCTCGTTTCGTATTGTCACGATACAGGGAAGACAGCGTTACGGAAATGATACAGGATCTGAGATGGGAATCATTACAACAACGGCGCTTATCGCTGCGGCGAGGGTTACTTTCGAAACTCAAATCGCCAACATTCTCCTCCGAATGCGAAAATATATTGTTGACTCCCACTTACATAGGTAGAAATGATCATCAGAATAAAATACGAGAAATCAGAGCTCGAACGGAGAGACTCAGGTGTTCTTTCTTCCCGCGCGCAATTCGAGAATCGAGGTAAATAGTATAAAGGTGGTTCCATGAACCCTCTGCCAGGCACTTAAATGTGACTTTCAGAGTATCCCATGTAGATGTAGATTTAGATGTAGACTAGCCAAGCGGTCTATAAGGCGCCTCGCTGCGGAGCGCGCGGCTGCTCGCCGTCGGAGGTTCGATTCCTCCCTGGGGCATGTGTCTGTCTGTTGTCCTTAGGTTAGTTTACCTAGATTATCTACAAACATTTGAATATTTTGGAAAACAGATGAATCCGCTCCTCTGAGATAGATGGCAGGATTCAGAGTTCGGTCTTGATCCCGTTCTACCTTCAAGGAACCTCAATATTCTACAAATGCAACAAGGGGTGATCAGGTGATTGTGAGTGTCGGAAGACTGGGATTTGTGTCAACTGCTCCTTGAACTTTAATTCCCTCTCCAAATCTCTCTTTGCATTCCTTCAAAGCTTTCTTAATGTAGGGATTGAACAACAATGGGAAAAGGCTGTCTTACTTCCTTCGAACCACTGTGTTCCTTCACGCTCTTCGACTACTGTCTGGTTTTCTTATAAGTTGGAAACTCTTCGCTCTCCTTCCTCAGGCACAGGTTTGTGTTATCCTTAGCACAAGTTAGTTTTTTTGAAGTCTAGGGACTGATGACCGCTGCAGTTTGGCCCCATAACATTACAAGCTTTAAATTGATGTATTATTTACAGCTCGATTCTAACCCGTTGTGGCAAAATATTCTTGGAATGGTCTTCTGATAGTGGGGCTATAGAAAAATACTGGGGCCTTTTTTTTTTTTCCTTTCTTAGTGTAGTTTTTCTCTGCTCTCCAATAAATGTCTGTGTTCTGCTACAAGCAATGTTATTCTATATAAGTCAATTAAGTGCTCCACAGTCTGCGCGCTCTTTTAAGAAATGAAGTAAACGATATTGAAAAAGAAAAAAAAGAGGTTTTCAGCCAAGATCGTTTTCTTCGTTTAATTATATAGGCTGCAAACCTCTTATTAAACAATTCTAGATCGCCCCAATAACGTGTTCATTATATAAAGAAAAAAAAAGAGAGAGGAAACAAAAGAAAGGAAAAAAATATACACAGACTTATGATGCCACCACCATTCCAACAGGTTAGAATCAAGATGTAAATAATAAAAAAATGTATTCGAACGTGAACAATCACCTGATGATGAATATTTAGCTTCAACAGGAGAAACTGGGTCATTTTTTTTTTTTTTTAAATAAATAGCATTATTCATAGTGGCTGGTTGTTGTTTTCTTCTCTTCAAGAATCAGCCTTTAAATTAAGATAATTATTGCTGACGGTCAAATGTCCTTCCTCCACACAAAGAAACAACCGATAATAATTGATTCCCGCACAGACACAGACCTTCCAGAGGTCGCGATTGTGGACTTTCGCGAGTATCGCGCCGACTCGCCCACAGATAGCGTTGCAGTAGCTGTGCGTTCCCTGGCAAGCCGCGCTGCATGTCGCGGCTGGCCGCTAGAGCGCAGTGCGAGCGGCCGGAAGGGCTGGGCTGTCGGCCGACGCCACGCCGCATGACGTCAGCGCGTCGTCTGCTAGCTGCGCCCAGCATCAGACATCGGGCATCACACACAGCGAGCGGCGCCGCGCGGGCCTTGTGCGGCCTAGCGAGGCCTGCGGTGGCCTTCTTACACGCCAGGGCTGTCACAGAGGAGGCCGCTGCTTTCACACCGCTAGCGGAAGCGCGACACCAAGTTGTGCGTCATTTGTTGTCACTCGGTAGTGCAGGTGCTCACAGCCAAACCTTCAGATGTCAGACACTTAGATCCGTACCAAACGTTGTATATCGATAGAGTATCAACCGAAACTTCTATATAATTCGTGATTTTTGCTGCCGTCCAGTAGAACGTGTGTAAATTATAATAATAAGTAACAACTAACCTACGGAGTAGAGGAAAAGCTTGTCTGTGAAGAGCAATCGCGTCACGCCACCGTTGGTAGAGAGTTAGCTTGGTTCAAGCCCCACCACGCTCTAATTTTTTTCATTGTTTAAACTACAGAACGTTGGAAATTGTTAAAAGGGGCAACGTGTTCCTTATGTGTAAAAGGACTGTTTCCATTTTGTAGCAATGTGTTATTGGTCGTTTACTCTTGCGTCGTTTTATTTGAAAGTAGGAAACCTGTAAAGTGTTATTACTTTAATTACGCTCATTGTTTTTACATTACTATTATTTTTGTTATTGTTATTACTGTTATTACTAATAATACAGCTGTATGTGTGATGCAGTTGTTGTTTTTTTTTTATTCATATGTGCTGATTATATTTGTTTATTCTGTGAAACTACGAATAAACCCTACAGATTTGCTACTTTCAAATAAAACGAAGCAAGAGTAAAATTCCAATAACACATTGCTAAAAAATGGAATCAGTCGTTTTACATATGAGGAACTCGTTGCCCCTTTTAACAATTTCCAACGTTCTGTAGTTTAAACAATGAAAAAAATTAGAGCGTGGTGGGGCAGTAGTTTAAACAATGAAAAAAATTAAGGTATAGGTGGGGCTTGAACCCAGGACCCTCTGCACTTCAATCTAATGCTCTACCTCCTTCCCCCCCCCCCCCCCCCACGGGAGCGTCACATGATTATGCCTCACAGATACGCTTTTCCTCTATTCCGTAGGTTAGTTGTTACTTATTATTATAGTTCATGCACGTTCTACTGGACGGCAGCACAAATCACGAATTAAATAGAAGTTTCGGTTGATACTCTATCGATATACAACGTTTGGTACGGATCTGAGTGTCTGACATCTGAAGGTTTGGGTGTCAGAGAAGAATGCGAAAGTACACATCAGTCCGATTGCCGGTAATTTCCAAAAAAACCGTTAGGAATCGAAGCGGGAGAGAATATATCAAACTAGTGACTGTCGTGACATGGTGAGTGTATTCGACAAAAGACGAACGTATTTCAAACTGTATTTATGTACATTGGATGCCGAAGTTGAAGCAATTACTTCACTCATCATTGGCATTGCTTCGTTGACGATACTGCGTACACCAGTAAAGATTAGTGCACGTCGACATTCCAATACAATCACTCCTCTGTGGTAAAACCGATATTTCTGTAGACTTAATGAACACTACTTCTAATGAAAAATTTTTACACGCTCTTGTAACTGACAAACATTCTCTTGTTCACGAGGAAAAACAAAAAAAAAAAACAATGATACATTACCTCCCCTTACACCGCGCGCAACCAAAATCACCGCTGCATCAGTCATTTGTTCGATACAAATCACCCGCAGTGAGAAGGATACAGTATATCGTCCTCGTTTCGATTCCCAAGGATTCTCGAAAATTACCCGATTGCCTGTACATTTGGGAACTCCTTCCGAGGGCAATGACCGTTATGTTTACATTATGTAACAATCAATGGGTTACACCACTCTCACAGGGGATAAAAAATTTCTCGACGTTTATTTGTTATTTATTTATTATTCATCGCAGAGGCTCTATTCTTTTTTTTTTTTTTTTTTTTTGTGAGGGTGGGGGTCTTGGGGAAACGGAAGCCTCGCTGAAAACATTTTCACTCCTGGGGAATTTGGGGAAGAATTTTATTTGCCATGTGATACTGTAGTTCGAACAACATGTAGTTAATTTTCTAGTTATTTCCTCTCTCTCTCTCTCTCTCTCTCTCTCTCTCTCTCTTACTTTCTTTCTCTCTCTCTTTTCAAATCAATCGACACACCGTTAATTTTGTCGTCTTCATTTCTATGACTGCTTACCAAATGTAAGTCGGAGGTTTTATATTACAACCATAATTCTCTCGCTGCCATGTCACTTCTGTATTAATAAATATGGTGATACCGATTTAATTTTTGTCTTAATCCAATGTATACGAAAATAAACAGTATTGGCACCTGTACGGTGATTACAGCAATGTCGCGTAAATTCATTTTACTCTGTAACAAAATATGTTTATAGTAAGACATCATTCAACTATAATTTTTATGAGACAGGAAATTTATGTTTCGAATTGATATAAAAATACTGAAAACATATTTACATTTTGCCGGCGTAATTGTACATTTGGTATCTAACTCATCTATCTCTGAATTTACTTTATAATGTCTTGGTAAATCAATATGATGGAAAAAGCACGAAGAAAGCAAAAGTGGTGCCACTAGAGCATCATTCTCTCTAATTTTTTTGCTCGTTTTCTGCGTTTCAGTTACAAAATAAAATTTCAGTTATGTACTAGGCTTTTTTTTTTTTTCCTTGTGTGTGTGTGTGTGTCAAGTTTACGGCTGTGAACTCTTAATTCCATCTCTTCAAGCTGCATACAATAGTAATAAATAAGCATTTGACGAAATAGCGTCGTTTTGGGGATTTTTTAGTCTGCTGTGAGGAAATTTCGAAAATTCAATTTGGAAACACTGGTTCATTATTAATTTGATCTGCTTACTTATGAGTGCTTCATTTTTCAGCAGAGCTTGTCATGGGTTCATTTCGGCGATAGTATTTTATTCCCGCTTATTCTTCAGGCATATTGTTTTTATTTATTTATTTATTTATTTTTTCGACGGATATTACTCCGAAGTTAGTATTTTTCCTTCGTCCTATAGACGGAAATTACTGTAAACGAGTAAAGTTTTTTGTGATGTATTCCTTACCTTTCAAATATCTAACAATGGAAAGTCCAGGTTGGAATGTTAATAATGTGAGCATAGGAGCAACTCACCGTAAAGATGCTCGTCTAGCCGCAGACAGCCTTCACCAGAGAGAGAAAACACAGCAATCTCATGCAGCCATGGCCACCATCTCTGGCCGTTATCTAAATTGTGTGAATGAAATTATCTTTTGTACGTGGCTGGCTGCGGGTCGGGGAACGACTTTTCAATTGTCTTGTTAATTACAGGTGTTACAAGAAGAGGGATGCCTCATGTGTCATAAAAGCGCAAAATAATGATGCAGCTTACTGCAGAGCAGTTAGATGAAATTGATGGTGACTGTCATTCAGTAGATACGTTCCTACGGAGAATGCACTTGAGGTTTACAACTAATTCTAAAATAAACATGATACTCTTAATATGTCAGAGAATGAAGGTCGTGTTCATGATGGGGAAACTATGACACAACTTACCAAGGTAAAATGAACTATTAAACTTGTGTTTACAGGGCGTCCAAACACAGCAGAAAAATATAACAGATTGTTTCCACAATTAGGCCCATCCATTCAGTTGGGTAATGCTCTAGGATCAGAATAATTACGGCGTTTTGTTTCAACACTGATGTTGAGTCTGTGGTTATACTACATTGTCAGCTCAAAATTGTACCTCATAAAGCTGTAACACGGAATCCTCCCTCCTCCAGGCTGTTTCAAGTCTAGACATCAAAACGTGCATCACTTTCTGAAAATGTCTGGATTGTGCGTAGCTTTTATCGTGGAAGCATGTCTCTAAAAATATGTGACGTTTTACTGATGGCTCATGTTGTTTATTGTTATCAGCCGTTCAGTAAGATAAGATACAACTGGCATTGCCAATACGGATGATAGACGATCTTGCATAAGCTGTGTCTCATAAATTAGCAAATGTTCAAATGTTTGTAAATCTACGGGACTTAATAAACTTCTCTGGTTATTAGTCACTAGGCTTACAAACTTTTTGCCGCGGTGGAGTAGCCGAGCGGTCTAAAGTAAAGCGTCTCGCTGCGGAGCGCGCTGTTACTCGCCGTGGAGGTTCGAGTCCTACCTGGGGCATGTGTGTGTGTGTTGTCCTTAGGTTAGTTTACCTAGGTTTAAGTAGTTTGTAAGCTACGGACTGATGACCACGCAGTTTGGTCCGATAGATTTACAAACATTTGAATTTTACAAACTATTTAAACTAACTAAGGACAACACACACACACACCGATGCCCGAGGGAGGACACGAATCTCCGACGACAAGGAACCGCGCGCTTCGCAGCAAGGCGCCTTAGAACGCTCGACCACTCGTCCGCGGCACATTTTACACTTATTTCCAAACATCGGACCTTACTTATACACTGCGGCTCAGGTATGTGTAGTTAAGAGTTTATTCCTATTGAGAAGCAGCCGCCCATTCAAAATGTTTGTGCCCAGAAAACCTGCTAAATATAGCATAAAGGTCATGTGCCTCAGAGATGAACATTTACCATATTCGTAACATGGACATATAATGCAAAATCGTACCCCAGACATTTAGTGCCAATATTTCACTTGGTTAAATCGTCGTCAACAGCTACTTCAATCACTTGGTGTACGATGTGTGTTCAAAAAGTGACGGTATTTTTTTTTTTTTTTTTTTTTTTTTTTTTTTTTTTTTTGTGCCAACGTTTCTTTCAGTCCTCGAATCACTTCTCATAAGCACTTTTCGGTACACCCTTGAGTACTTCCAGCGATGCACTTCTGTTGCAAGTGTTCGTTCTTTCGTAGGTCTCTCTAGTTTTGGGAACAGGAATAAGTTTCAGGGGGCCAAATCCGGTGAATATGGTGGCTCAGGCATGACTGTAGTGTTATTTTTGGCACACACAAAAAATCTCTCACAAGCAACGATGAATTAGCAAGTGCATTGTCGTGATACAAAAGCCATGAATTGTTTTTCCAAAATTCCGGACTTTTTTGCTTATTGCTTCCCTCAACGGTCGCATAACTTCAAGTTAATACTCCTTATTGACCTCGAGCCAAAAATTCATGACGCACTACGCCACGGTAATTGAAAAATGCAGTGAGCAAAAGTTTGATATTCGAACTCGTGCTTTTATCGGTCATGGCTCTTCGGGATGCTTCCATTTGGACAAATGGCTTTGGTTTCGACGTTATAACCGTAAACCCATCTTTCGTCACCAGTTATGATCCTTTTGAGGAAATCAGGATCATCACTGGCGCCATTCAAGAGCGATGCCCATGCCACAGCCACGTCTCATGCCCAAAACATCCTAATAAAATTGCATATCCGATTAGTTTACGTTAGTTTAAGTAGTTTGTAAGCTATGGACTAATAACCACGCAGTTGAGTCCGATAGATTTACAAACATTTGAACATTTTATTAGAAAATCGCCAAGCATACTAAAACACATCTAGGTCTATGGAAATATGTGCTGAACATGTGCACTACATATCAAAAAATCCTTAATCCTTAATCGAACGTACGTTTCCCGCGCAATTTGAGAAGTCACCTTATTTTTTGTACAGCCCTCGTATAGCAGAGAATCTTGAGCTTACAGTTGTCTCTTGAATTCAAGTGTGTTATTCGCCCGATGGCCTCTAATCTAGGTCTGTTTTGGTAATGTGGACTCCAATCTAGTATTTGTTTTGACCATTCTTTCTCCTCGCTGCATGACCAGTTCATGTCATTTCAAAGTGCAGTGATAACGATTTGTAGTGGCATCGCTTTTAACGGCTTATTGGCTGTCTAAATGCCATGCAAACACTATATTTTTAAAAAGTCGCTTAGTATGACGTTGCTTTTGCTTATATCATCATATTTTCTGAAAAAAAATTTCGGCTCTGACGTCCAACTTTCATTTTTGTTTGTTGCGTAGTTAGGGATTACTAACAATTTAACGCTTATTTTCAGACTCATCTTTCGTTTAGGTTTGAAATAAGTACTATGTTCGTACTGTAACCTGGCGTTCAGTCTTCTTAATTCTGAGTGTTTTACACAAGCATGATTTTCATACCATATACTTCTCTTCCTGCTGATTCGATATGTATTAAGACAAATAGTTACATAAACGAGGCTAAATCAGCAGCATTACCACAAATACTCGCCTGACGCCTTGTCACTACGGTTATTCAGATAAGTAATATTTCAAAGTAGGTAAACAACAGTTGCGTGCGTAAGGCACAAACTGAGAACAAGACGCAATCAGACAGTAGTCTGTTAACGTTTTGGGGTATCTAAGATGGTGTCAGGTCCCGTCCACGCGCTACAAAAAAATCGCACTGACGTGTTTTACAGCCCACTTTAGATTTGTAGTTTTATAAGTTTTTTGCAAACATTTTGGACCAAAATAATAATCTAAATAATAAAAAATTAATTAATAAGTGTGTCTGAAACAGTTTTAGAAAAAAAATAAAAAGGTAGTGGTGGGTTCCGAACAATCAACCTTAGCGTCAAAGTCCAACGCCTTGTGCTCTACGCTAAGACTATCAATCAAAATGTGAGTACTTTAATCTCATACTATTGATGACCGTTGTTAACTGAGGCTAAAATGGCATTTATAGACACTAGATTATCATTTATCGTACGAAGAACGATGTGTTTTTGTTAATTCTTCAGTGCGCCATTGCTGTGAAATGACAACGTGTAAGTTACAATAAGAAAATCATCAAATACGCAACGCAAGATGGCGTATACCAAAGAGAGTTTTGGGCGAGGAATGTCACGTGACATCTCCGAACGGCTGGTTTTCGTTAATTCAGTGGAGGGTGTCAAATCTCCATCATTTTTGCAAACATATCTCAAACGCTACGATATATATATATATATATATATATATATATATATATATATATATATATATATATATATATATATATTCGGTTATTCAATTTTCGTGTCAGCTGAATAGTTAAGCCGTTATTTTCATTTAAATTTCCAGCTGTCAAAAGACGATTGCAAAGGCCCACTTTTAGTGTTACTACCGTTACCTGAAGTGGGGCAATAACGTACAACCTAAATTCTGCAGGTACAGTACAATAATTTTTACCTCCATGTTAACACAGAGCACAGATGCGATAAGTGTAGTGTTGGCTTGATATCACGGTGCCTGTCGCTACAGATCGTGTTCTCTTGAGGGAAAGAGATTAGCTCGAACGCTCGCTAACAGCTGTGACCGGTGGAGATAGGGAGGGAGAAAGTAGCCAACCACCGATCACTACGAACAGCTGACTAACCTGGGAAAGTTCGCCGCGGACAGTAGCCTCGTAACAGGGGACGACAAAGCCCTTTTGTGTTCAAAGACGTTCCCAGGCAAGGCAGTGCCTACTCCATTCTGATTACGAGATCGATCAGGTGGTTACGATCTTGCCACTTACACTATTCCTAATGTTTTCTTTCTCCTTTTTATGAAATTATCTTTTTCGTAATTTAATTGCATATTGGCCCACTTTAGGTTACGGTAGTAACACTGAAAGTGGGCCTTTGCGATCGTCTTTTGAAAGCTCGAAATTTAAATGAAAATAACTGCTTAACCATTTATCTGACACGAAAACTGAATAACCGAATCTGTAGAGGAGAAAATTCTCTACAGCTTTGCTCTCTTATGTTTCTTTCATATCTCGTATCGTTTGAGACATATTTGCAAAAATAACGGATATTTGACACCCTCCAATGGATTAACGAAAACCAGCCGTTCGGAGATGTCACGTGACATTCCTTGCGTATTTGATGATTTTCTTATTGTAACTTACACGTTGTCATTTCAAAGCAACGGCACACTGAGGAATTCAAAAATACATCGTTCTTCGTACGATAAATGATAATCTAATGTCTACAAATGCCATATTAACATCAGTCAACAACGGCCTTGAATAGTATAAGATTGAAGAACTCCTGTTTTGTTTTATAGCCGTAGCGTAGTGGGCAAAGGTGCTGGACTGTGACGCGAAAGGTCGGTGGTTCGAAACCCGCCACTACTTAACTTTTTTCCTAAAAGGGTTTCAGACAGTCTTATTAATTAATTAATTATTATTTTGCTCCCAAATGTTTGCAAAAACTTATAAAACTACAAATCTAAAGTGGGCCGTAAAACACGTCAGTGCGATTTTTTTTTTTATTTGTCCCAAGTATATAATAACTTCTGATTAAATTCTCTTTACAGGGCATGTTGCCGCGGTGGAGTAGCCGAGTGGTCTAAGGCGCTTCGCTGCGGATCGCGCGGTTGCTCGCCGTCGGATGTTCGGTCCTCCCTGGGGCGCGTGTGTGTGTGTGTGTGTGTTTATCCTTAGGTTAGTTTACCTTAGTTTAGCTAGTTTACGGACTGATGGCCGCGCCTTTTGGTCCGATAGATTTACAAACATTTGAACTTTTTTAACAGGGCATGTTCGTGACACAAATCAAGATAAAGAGGTTACTAAGCATGGATTCTAAATACCTTACCGCCGCTGCGGTGCGGCCGAGCGCATTGAGGCGCTATGCTGCGATGCGCGAGGCCGTTCCCCGTCGGGGGTTCGAATCTCTCCTCAGGCATGGTGTTTGTGCTGCCTTTAGTATAAGTTAGTTCGTAAGTAGTTTGTAAGTTTAGGGACTGATGACCCTGCAGTTAAGTCCCATAAACTTTACAAACATTTTTTTTAATAGCTTACCTTAACAGCAACGGTACTTGTTCATCTCTTCTAGTGTTTTAAAAAATGCATAGTCAACCATCAGCTGTTTATTTTATTTAGAACTTTACCGGTTTCGGATATTATCCATCACCAGTGTTGCACAGAAATAGGTACGAATGTTATCAGTCAATTATTTTCTTTTCCAAAACTTTTGTTATTCTTTTTCCTAATGTGACTAGCTGAAGTTATTTTCTATTATTTGACATCGCAGATGTTTGTTTAATTAGCAAATATTAATTAATTCATACAAGAAGCGTATAGTTGTAGGTCATGTGTTAGACTAATTATTATTTCTGTTAAGGCTAAGTAAATTAATTTACTATAAGATTAAAGTAGGTATTACTATGTTTCACAAATAATATTAGGAAAGTTGTGCCCTCATTAGTTCCGGTATAATTACTGTTTATCCTGAAAGCAATGTTTAGAAACATATTTAACAGACTTGTATATCAATTTACTCTGTACTATTTGTTGTTGTTGTGGTCTTCAGTCCGGAGACTGATTTGATGCAGCTCTCCACCTTACTCTATCTTGAGCAAGCCTCTTCTTCTCCTCATAAGAACTGCAACCTACATCCATTTGAATCTGCTTACAGTATTCATCTCTTGGTCTCCCTCTGGGATTTTTACGCCACACGCTTCCCTCCATTGCTAATTTTACGGTTCCTTGTTGTCTAAGAATGTGTCCTACCAATCGATCACTTCTTTTAGTCAAGGTATGCCAGATATTCCTTTTCTCCTCAATTTTGTTCAGTACCTCCTCATTAGTTACGCGATCCACCCACCTAATCTTCAGGATTCTTTTGTAACACCACATTTCAAAAGCCTCTATCCTCTTCCTGACCACACTGTTTATCGTTAATGTTTCGCTCCCATAAAAACAACACTCCACACAATTGCCTTCAGAATTGACTTCCTTACACTTAAATTAATATTCGATGTTAACAAATTTCTCTTTTTCAAAAACGCTTTTCCTCCCAATGCCAGACTGCATTTTATAACCGCTGTACAGTACGGCGACCAACGCATGTTATTTTACTGCCCAAGCAACAAAAGTCGTCTACCACCTTTACTGTTTCGTTACCTAATCTAATTCCTTCAGCATCGACTGATTTACTAAGACTGCATTCCATTACCATTGTTTTGCTCTTGTTAATGTTCATTTTATATGGACCTTTAAATACATTGCCCATTTCGTACGCTACCGTTTACTATAGCCAGCTGCAGCTAATTGTTTACTTTTCCATTGTAATGAGTTTCATTAACTTAATTAACAACACGTAATTTTCAGTGTCATTGTTCCAAGGATATAAATAGGATGCTTTCGTGTCATGTAAATGAGTCTGGTTTCATCTCTGATCGAGGGCACAATTCACGCTAGTAGGGAGTTCTGTTTCGAGTCGTGTAATAATGATAATTTTGTGTGGCTCATTGGCCTGATGCAAGTCTTTAAATTGGACACCACTTCGGCGACTTGGGTGTCCCTAGGCTACCCCACTTATCCAACCGGGGAAAGGGTAATGTGATGTATCTGAGGCACATTCCAAGTCACGCTGAGCTCTAATTTGAAACATTACAGTAAAAGTTCTTCAGTGGTAGTCGCGTGGAAAGGTTTTCTACCGGTATTATGAATGGACTATTAATATTTGTGCCACACTACAATGTACACCTCGAACTTTTGTTTTCCACACACGAAATGTGAAAATTTGTATTATTGACGTGTGGAATGTGCGTACTGGGTTGTAGTGATTGTAATTAATGGGACTTGTACGCTGGTCGTAAATGGGGACAACTGGACGTTAATAGTTCATTAAAGTGTCAATGAACTGCAATGCTACATGTAGCCAACATTACTTGTAGTAGACTAGTTTTGCCCCATCGAATAACCGGGTTCAGAGATACCGAGTTGGAGACTGCACCTCGACTGCAACTCGCCATTGTGTTCCTTGAACAGCCACACAAGCCGGCCGCGGTGGCCGAGGGGACTGAGGCGCTTCAGTCACGGTCTGCACGGCCACTACGGTCGGGCATGGATATTTGTGTCGTCCTTAGTCGTAGCTAGTTCATAAGTAGTTTGTAAGTTTAGGGACTGATGACCCCGTAGTTAAGTCCCATAGACTCTACAAACATTTTAAACAGCTCCACAACACTTCTGGCCTCGTGTTGAAAATGCCACTGCCATTGGGAAACATGATCGTCATGAAGGAGTGGTATGCAACCAGTGTACGATACCTCTTGGTCCTCATGGTGTCTTGCAAGAGCCCCAATGGACACTTGAATGTTCCACAGTGCTTGACTCTGTCCTGCAGTTCCGGTTGAAGGAGGTGCAAAATTCGCACCCACCCTTCCCCATGATGAACACTTATCAGTCCACGCAAGGCTTTACCATTAGGACACGTCGGGTGAAGGTGGTTACGTGCTGTTTCAGTCACAGTTGTTGATGTCGTGGTGCTAACATTGCCACACGCGTGGATGGTCGGCTGCGGAAGCCCATCTTTTGGGGTGTCCGATGCTCTGTTGTCTTCAGACGGACTTGTACCCTGTCCAGCATGAAAGTCGGACGTTAATTCCGGTACAGTTCGCCGCTTGTCCTGTTTTACCAGTCTGCCAAGCCTACGATGTCCAGCATCTGTAATGAGGGGTGATCTCCAAATAACTCAATGTTTGGAAGCGGTTTCACCTTTTCCCCACTTAATGAAGATACACCAAAGGCCGTGCGGGAGTAGTCGCGTGCTCTGAGGCATCATGCTACGGACTGGGCGGCCGCTCCCGCCAGTGGTTAGAGTCCTCCCTCGGGCATGGTTGTTGTGTGTGCGTTGTCCTTGGTGTAAGTTGTTTGTAATTCTGGCGACTGATGAGCATAGCAGTTTGGTCCCGTTTGAACACTGAACTCACCAGAGCATTCCTGGAACATCCAACAAGATACTCAGTTTCGAAAGTGGTCGTGCCGAACCTCTGGGCCATGCATTTGAACTGAAATATATCGCGTGCGTGGCATTTCTTACACGACATTGCATTTGCGTGTGGCGAAAGATTATTATGCACGCAAGGCACCCATTCTACACACGGAAAGCAGTCACTGATAATACCTACATGCTCCTTGTATGTGTCTGGCTAGCATTTAGATGACGCTGCATTGACCTCTGTGTGTTTATGTCGATATCATAATGATGAGTGTACTTACTGTTTACCTATCGATAAGATTTTTGGCTATTTTGGAGTCTGGAAATAAAGAGATAACCGGTTATTTATTTATTCCTTCCATTTTTCAGGTATATATTCAATGGTTTAAGGGCTGTATGTCTGTAAAATCTCTTGGGAATACAACTAGTAGTAAAGAAGTAATAGATTAAAACTTGGTGCGTGTGGGGCGGTTTTCCATGAACGTTACTGTTTATGTGGTGATATCTCGTGAACTATGTGTCGTACTGTGATACAATTCAGAAGGTACACTATATGCGTGTATACTGTTTGTAAAATTTCCTGCGGCTACAATTTGTACTGTAGAAATTATAAATTGTAACGTCATACTGAATGCCGTAGTTTTACTCCATGAACAGCGGAACTTTACTGTTTATGTGCTCATATTTCATAAACTACGTATCGTACTGTGATACAATTTAGAAGGTACATTCACTATACGTGTGTATACTGTCTGTAAAATTTCCTGCGGCCACAATTTGTAGCGTACAAATTATAAACTGTAACGTCATACCGAATGCCGTATTTTACTCCATAAACAGCGGAAAAGTAGTAAGCGAGAAATGTTTTTCCTTACATCATTTTGTTATGATTGTCAGCGAGAAAAAAGTTTAATAAAGGTTTGAAATTATGTTTAAAGTTTGTTGCAAGTCGCTACGTACTCTCATTCTAAAATAGCGTATTTGTAAATTCTCGCCGCATTATGTGGCACCTTATGCGATTCCTATTGTTTATGACCATATCTTCTGAACCATGTGTCGTATGTGATTCTTAACCCTGCAACAATTGTTACCTTGTGGTAAGGAATGTGTGTAGCAAATTTGGTTGAAATCGGTCTAGTGGTTTAGGAGAAAATGAGCAGTAATGTCGCTGAATGCAGCAGTTTTTCTCGCATCGCATTGTTTATGACGTCATATCTCGTGAACTATGTATCGTATGTGATTCTTACACTTACTGCGACCGTCCTCCTGGATTGAAGCTTACGTGTACAAAATTTCATAAAGATTGGAACAAAACTGCAGATTTGTATGCAACATGTACACAAACACACGGACACTCTATATATTAGACTAGCTGAAAATCCGGAGTTGCCCGAATATTTATCAATTTATTCCTGCAATTTTTCAGGTATATATTCATTTGTATGAGGGCTGTATGCCTGCAAAATGTCTTGGGAATACCGTTAGTAGTATAGAAGTAATAGATTAAAACTTGGTGCGTGATGGGGCGGTTTTCCATGAACGTTACTGTTTAAAAGCTCATATCTCATGAACTATGTGTCGTACTGTGATACAATTTAGAAGGTACGCTCAACTACATGCGTGTATACTGTCTGTAAAATTTTCTGCGGCTCCAGTTTGTATTGTACAAATGATAAACTGTAACGTCCTACCGAATGCCGCAGTTTTACACCATAAACAGCGAAAAAGTAGTAAGCGAGAAACTTTTTTCGTTTCAATATTTTGATGTGATTGGCAGCGAGAAAAAATTTAATACAGGTTTGAAAATATGTTAAAAGTTTGTTGCAAGTCGCTAAGTACTCTCATTCTCATATAACATACTTAAAAATTCTCGCCGCATTATGTGGCAGTTTTTTGCGACTCCTATAGTTTATGACGTCATATGAACCATGTGTCGTATGTGATTGCAGCAATAGTTACCTCACGGTAAGGAATTAGTATACCAAATTTTGTTGAAATCGGTCCAGTGGTTAAGGAGAAAATGAGCAGCATTGTCGCTAAATGCAGCAGTTTTTCGCGCATCTCATTGTTTATGACGTCATATCTAGTGAAATATGGTATCGTACGTGATTCTTACACTTACGGCGACCGTCCTCATGGATTCAAGCTTACGTGTACAAAATTTTATAAAGATTGGAACAAAACTCTAGATTTGTATACAACACGTACACACAAACACACGGACACTCTGCTTTACATGTTATAAGATTTGTCCCTAAATGAGTCATGTCATTCAAATACGAAAATACTTGGCCAGCGCATACCAGAGAGAGGTATGCAGCTAAGGCAACCGCAGCGCATGCGTTTAATAAACAGTTCAGGTGTGTGTGTGTGTGTGTGTGTATACAGCACGTTTCGCTGTCCCTGACCCCGTCTCGTCAGCTGTCAACAAAGCTTTCAGGATACCGGTCGTGAATGTGCAATCGTAAACTGTTAAAAGGCCATCACAGTCGGTGTACAGACGCAAATGCTTCGTCTAGGAATTCTAATAATAACGAATTATCAAGTATCATTTCTTTTTATCATTTTCTCAATGACTGCCATGTTCCGAGCCCAATCCTAAGTAAAAACAACGGTAACTGCAAATTGCTTATGATACATATTCGACAGTATTAATCCTAAATAATTACATATCCGTTAAATTTCAACTAATTCTCAAGTCTCATCAAATCATCAGCGCTGTTGTGTCCATATGAGAAATGACGTAGATGAACTGACGAAAACCAAGAGGTCGAAAAACTAACGAAAAGGTAAAGATAAAGGCGTTTTCTTGCAATTGAAAACTAAAACTTAAAGTTAATATGTAAAAATAAAAATGTCTTTTTATTTTTTGGATGAACAAACACTTCTTATCTAATTTTTTTTTTTTTTTTCAGAAATTCTTCAAACATTCAAGACAGCGAAAATTACGAAGTATTCCATATCATTTTACGCAGAGAAATGTAATCCTTGACAAAAATGCACCAAACCTGGAACTGTCAAAAATATTTGTTGCGTGTGGTCTGCTCTGTTGCCGCAAAAATACTAAATTCAGTAAACAAACTGGCAAAAGTGTTGTGCCTGCATTCTTTCGTTCCTGGTTTTGCGTTCATGACAAACGCGTGGAAAAATTGTAAATTCTATATGCGCAATTGTTTCTTTGATTTTGAAACCAAAAATTCACCACACTGTAACACTATGTTCTAATTGTTATACGCCAGATAATGGACAATGAAATTTGTCATGCCGGCCGCGGTGGCCGAGGAGACTGAGGCGCTTTAGTCACGGTCTGCGCGGCCACTACGGTCGGGGGTTCTAATCCTCCCTCGGGCATGGATATTTGTGCCGTCCTAGTTCGTAAGTAGTTCATAAGTAGTTTGTAAGTTTAGGGACTGATGACCCCGTAGTCGAGTCCCATAAAAAAAAAAAAAAAAAAAAAAAAAAAAAAAAAAAAAAAAAAAAAAAAACGAAAACGAATTTGTCATGTACGAAATGCATCTATAAGTTAATGTTTTATAAAGTAATTTGTTCTAGATACGTATGCTCATACTGTTTGTAAAGTAATACCTGTAATTCACTAACACTTCTCTTAAAAATAGAATACTTGGGGAAACTTAGCCTAAGGAACAAAGCACTCAGTATGTTCTCAATCCGACAAATGAAATCTACAACAAAAATGACTGGCTACGGACGATTATCGAATGCCCAGACGTTGTTGTTACATCTTCTCGACTTGTGTTTGCTCAACCGTTTGGTCTGTGTACTTTTCGATCGACGAAATTAAGTATTATCTAGCAAGTGTTGTATTCTGTCGTTTATTCTCTTCAAGATTAGCAAGAATTCCACAACGCTAATAACCTTGGAGCAGTGCAAAATATTTTTTACTTGTAATCTGTTTTTTTTTTTTTTTTTTTTTTTTTTTTTTTTTTTTTTTTTTTTTTTTTTTTTTTTTATCGCAAAAATGTTACATTCGTCAAGTAACTTATCAAATGACATGTTGTGCATTCACTATTTCGATACAACATTCGTAACAAAATCTCTAAAATTCATTGCAAGCTTGTTACGTGCATTTTGACTAAGACATGTTTATTTATACATGAAACGCTATTTTCTGTTTTAAATGCCAGGTAATCGACACTGGAAACAGTCATTTGCGAAACACGCATAAATTAAAATATTTATAAAAGTAACTTTTTGCAGAATGCTTATTCTCATACAGTATGTAATGGACTTTTAATTATAAATGTATCTTTTTGAGATACAAAAATCAGTGCTTGTATTTTGTACCGTATTTTCGCAAACGTTTAGTCAGAACTTGTGTTCGACACCGAGAAATTTGTACTATAAGCGTTCAGAAAACAATTTTTAGCGTCGACTATCTGGTATTTAACGCACCGTGTTTCTTATGCTGTGCAACTTCTCTACGTCTGCTAGAATTCGTGTCTAGTTTCAAAATGCAAGCATCACTTGCGGACTTTCAGCAGGCTGATTTTCACCATATGCGCAACTTTTTCGTAATATTCCCGTTTCCATTTAATAGTTGGTAGGCATCTAGCAGGCCATTGCGGAATATGGTAAGTAGTAACCCTGGGTGCAATTCTCATAAAAGAGACGAGTTTCTCAATGTTATTCATTATCGTTAGAGCTGAAAATGTTCAAATGTTTGTTAAGCTTATGGGACTTAACTACGGGGTCATCAGTCCCTAAACTTACAAACTACTTACGAACTACCTTATACTAAGGACGGCACAAATATCCATGCCCGAGGGGGGATTCGAAGCCCCGACCGTAGTGGCCGTGCAGACCGTGACTGGAGCGCCTCAGTCCCCGCGGTCGGCATTAGAGCTGAAATTAGAAGTGATCCCATTTCCATATGAGTTACACAGGAGCCAGGATGGCATATGAGGAGGTGCAGGTAGTGCTAATCAGGCTCTTATAGGGAAAAAAATTCTACATCATCTGCAAGATACCAAATTTTGCAACGTGCACAATATCTGGGTGCCGTGTCCCCGTAGAAAAATGTCGTGCAAATTCCTGTGTATATAATTATTTGCCAAAGCATAATGTATTTTCTGAAGGCTCATTCATTAGAATTCGATTTACAAAATATTAGCAGTCATACTGAGTTTGAAACAAGAAGCAAAATATTTAGTTTCTTATATGTTTGAAAACGCTAATTCTGCTAACTGTAATTAATTCTGCAAACTGTAACTCATCAGTTGCGTTACAAATATATCACTTCACCAGTTACGTATAAAAAAACATAAGAATAAAATGGGTAAATACCAAAAAAAGAGCAACGCAATGTTAGCATCATCACAAAAACAAGCGATACACACTCCGTCGCAACTCAAGAGTATGCGAATGTATCTGCTTGTGTTCAACTGAGCTATGTAAAACATGAAAAGTGCATAGTGCAACAAAAAGGTGCAAATTTGAGCGAAAAGCATATGTACAGCAAGAGGAAACTGCCATGAAACGTGCAAGAAATCGGAAATTCCTTCACGGTGTGAGACGAAAATTAAGGAAATTTTCCTAAGTGAAAAATCAACATTTTACAGATTTTGCTAGCAAAGCTGTTTTTCGATGTAATAAAACGAAACGACTAGAAAAATTTCTGACATTAGAGACCACTGAAAATGTTATATATTCAATAAAACAAAACGCCCCTGTCGAAAAAAAATCGCATTTTTGTAGTTGTATTGCTGGGAGAAAAATACCCTTAATATTTGAACAACTGATACACTGTTTCAACTGATTTGGGTTGTTGAAAACATGAAAGATGTATAGTGCAACAATAAAGTGCAGTGTCGAACAAAAAGAGAAAACGTGTAAGAAGTCGGTGTTTCACGATGAGAGGCGAAACTAAGGAAAACAGAATTGCGTAAGTAAAAACGAACACTTCACACATTTTGTTTGAAAACTTTTTCGATCTAAGAAAACAAAACTAGTAATAAAAATTTATATCATTGGAGTCACTGAAAATGTTTTATATTCAATAAAAAGGGAACGCGTCTGGTGTAAAAAGATCGCGTCTTATTGCAGTTGCCCGACAAGCGAAAAATTCCCTTCGTAATGGAGCAAGAAATAACTGAATGGTTTACTTCGGACTTTGAATAGTCACACAAAGCAGGAAAGATGTAAATTGAAACACAGACAAGTTCTCCGACCTAACCTTGCACTCTTTTGCCCTTGGCTGGTGCAGTGAATCAGTCCCTTGAAAAGTACTGCACGGCCCAAGTGTCTCGAGGCCGACACAGCTAACTGTCCTCGGCCTTGGGCGCCTCAACAGCTGCTAATTGGAGCGACACGGCGCGGCCGCGCGCGCTAGAAATTCCCCGCTCCTAGCGCGCTACGCAGTCTTCCCACTCGGCCGTCTCGCCCGCTGCGCTGCCGGCGAGAAATTGCGGATCCGGAATTGAGCACGCGAGCCGCCGGCCCGGCCGTCTGCAGCGCCGCGCCCGGCCAATGGCGGCGCGCGCCTGGTGGCGTGATCGCCCCTTCCCACCAGAGCGCGGCATGCCATTGGCCGCGACCGTTCACCTCATCTGACGTCACGCCGGCTGCCGGCGGAAAATCGAAACATTCCCACAGCTGCGCCGCGCCGTCGCTATAGCCAGCGCCTCCGCGCGGTCTGGAACATTCTGAATGGTGGAGGGGGGGGGGGGAGGAGAGAAACGCGTGGGCGATTGCTGTGTGTTAACGGTCACACGAGGCTAACACCCTCTGCGCTGCTGTGCTGTTTTGTGGGTCCCGACAATGCGTGAAACGTGTCGACAGGTGACAGTTGCGGCCGTAACAAACAGCTGACTGCTAGTTTGGCAGTTCTGGGTCAAGAGTTTTGAAGATTTCGTAATTGCAAACGTTCGCTGTTACGCAGGCAATCTACATGTAAGGAATAGCGCGCATGGGTGATTTATGTCAAAGCCGACGACCTTTAATCTGTTACACGTTAATTAACGAACTTTCCGAGTAACTGCTTAACTTGTAAATTAATTTTAAAATACGTTGACGAACTCTTTGACTTCCGTTGATTTTCTGTGAGTGCGTTAATCTTTAATTAGATATCTGCTATTTGCATAAAACACGACCCGACACCACCCTCAAAACTCATGTTTTGACGAGATAGCGTCATGTAGGTCAGTAGCTGTGTGGTTACGCCGAGGAGCATTCGATTGATATAAATAACAGAAAGAGAGAGTAACTAGTTGTTGACTGTATATTGTTGTTTGATTATTGAGTTCGTGTTAAGTACTACGTTTGGTTAGTGCATTGGCCGTGGAAACTTAATCATGGATTCTATCTTTGACAATGGAAATCCTTGGCCGCATTTAACTGGTTACGTTAAGTTCAAATGTTAAAATGTTTGTAGAGCTTATGGGACTTAACTAAGAGATTATTAGTCCCTAAACTTACAAACTACTTACGAACTAACTAACACTAAGGACGGCACAAATATCCATGCCCGAGGGGGGATTCGAACCCCCGACCGTAGTGGCCGTGCAGAATTACGTTAAATTTATTTGTTTACTTAGTTACTAAATGTAATAGTCTTACATCCTCGAGTGCTGCAGTGGAACGACTTTTTTTCTGCGCGTGAAGACAGTATGTATCTTAAACGAGCCTCGCTCTCGTAGGAAAATCTGTAACCTGCTGATGTTTTTGAAGGGAAATTGGCACTTCAGATACTGATTCTCCCGTAACTTTACCGTTGATAACTACTTATTTCTTTTTCTTATTTGCGATGTATTAAATAAAGTTCACCAACTTAAACATTATTTAAGCAAGGGAAATAAATTTTATTCACTTGTTCTTTTCACTACACTGTCAACAGGAAGTTTATTATTAATTAACTATCAACACTAGCTTTTCTTGAGTAGCCTGCAAAGAAGTTACAATTTTTAGTAACTAATTAACGAGTAGCAAAGTTAACTGTTCTATTAAAGTTTCCGAGCTATAATTTTGGACAAAATAACAATAAAAGGTTTCGTCACTATAGCGTCTCGTAATCAAACTTTTTCATCGCTATCGCGTCATGTAATTAAAATGAATGCGCTCACGACAGATGACAGACACAAGTTTGGAAATCCAAGCATCTCTTTTATTTTATTTATTTTTTATTTGTTTATACGAATTTGATAGAAGCGGTCATTGTAAACTCACGAGATGTAAAAGAAAATATCCGCTATATCGTCTATGGGTAAAACTTTCCACTTATTAGCCTGTTCCTCCAATGTTTCATAGTCTTCAACAACATGTAAGTCCTTTTTCATTATTTTCGAATGAATGCCGAAAGACATCGATACCAGCCGAATATTTTCAGGTAACTATTGAAAATGGCGCTGAGGAGTTCAATTGGGATATACTTCTTTCTTTCATTTTTTATAGGATGCATTTACGAAAGTTTCTTTTACTAATTTTTCTGCAATAGTTCCATAATAAAGATTTAAACTGTTTGCAAATTTCCTACAATCAGTGACATTTCCAGCCGGTTATAACATTTTTTCCAACGAAATGCTGCACAGTTTTCCACAGGGACTTAGTTTTATTTGTTATATATTTGTCATTTGCCGTTGCTTTCCTTCTTTGACGACATGTTTTAAACCTAACTAGACCATATATATATTAGGTGTAAAACATGTCGTCAAATTATATATATAAATTTGAAATCCTGGAATGCTGTTTCTTTCCAAGAACACAAACACGCTAATGCCTGAGGTAATTCAGTTACTGAATCTCTCTGTCCCCATTCTGTACACACCAATTGCGTTGCCGAAACACTTCGTCACAAATATACAGCAATTGCCCCGATGGATCTCTCTAATGCCAATGTTGTATCATGTTATAAACTCACTGATTTGTGGGTACAATTGAATACCTCCCTGGAATAAGGATATAACCCACAAATTTTCGAAATGTGTGATTTCAGTGCAAATAGGATGTATCTGCATGCCTCTTTGCTGTGGTGCCACCTGTGTCATATTTTGAACATCAAGCTGGTTTACAACCAACTGAATTTTTCTCTCCATGGAATAAGGATGGAACATCAGTCAAGATGGCGGATAGTGGTTGTATTGGCTCATCAATCAATAAAATAAAGGCCATAGGAAGAAAATAAATATAGATGAATGAAAAGATGTGAAAAGGAAGTATCTAAAGCAGAGTGGAGAAGAATATACAACACGGAAAGGCAGTGTAAAAGTTGCAAAGAAGGCAAATCAGAGGTTAGTTGAATAAGGATGTAACATCTTCAATCTATGTTTTAGAAGCTTTAGTTTTATCCCTGTAAGATCCTAATGGGAATAACTATCTCTGCGAAAAGCAATATATATGTCATGTACAAATATTAAGCCTAATGTCTCTCGTCCAAAAAAATTCAAAATAACCGAGGCTATGTGGCTTAAAATTACAAAAGGTGATCTATTTTCTGTTCACATGAAGAAATAACATGGTAATTCACTGCCATGTGTGTATATTCTTTACGCCATAAGAAACAAGGAGGACAATCTGTCTCTGCCTCTATAAATATTATTCCTTAATCACTGCTGCCTTTATATGAGGCTTCATTGCCAATTACCGACGAAAAGAATAAAGATCTTCTACACATGTGCAACTACATACCAGAAGCTCAGCACCGTCAGTTCTACTTGAATTTGTAGACTTACAACTAGCAGTCGATAGATTGCATTAGAGTTTAACGAAGTGAGTTTTTGATGTGATTTCAACTTCAAAATAAGTAATGATACCTGCAAACCATAATAACACTGTAAAGTGCTTAAAACGAAGTTTCAAATCGCATTTATATTGTGAATTATTTGGTTGACATCTTCATTCACATTGTTATTTTCTTTATTCTTCTAATATTACTTTCTTTAATTTGAATACTAAGTGCATGTACAATATGTCTCTTATGTAAATGTAAGAAATACTCCAAAATATATTGATGATCATACATCCTTTTTCCATTGTATCACTTCCAATTATTATGTTAATTGTAAAAGTTAGAACAATAAAATATTGCTTTTAATAGCTGAACACATTTTTATACTTGCATATGCAACGAGTTCCAATAGTGTATATCACGAAATAGGCCTCACAAATAACTTTCCTCTCTCCTGAAAACGTATTAATTTGATGGTTACATCCTTATTCCAGGGAGGTATCCAATTACCATACGTCCGCTCAAGTCACAATGATCCACTACCTTCGGTATAAAGCTACAACGATATGCGCAGCAACAATTTTAGCGGCACGCGCTGTTGCACCGTGAAAGCGATGTTGGCCTTGAACCCGCGAGTCGACGAGGTTCGAATGCTAATTATTTCTGCAGAGAATACTAATGTCCTGTGGATATAAACCTACTATCTTTAGTCTTTCGAAGAGTTCTTTTCTCCGAAAATAATTACTCCCAGTGGCCACATTCTCTGGTATGAAAGTTGTTACCAAGTGACAGTTGCAACGACACTAGCGCTCCTAGTGGTGGGCAACGTGCCGTAAGAGTAATATTTGTTTATAATTACTTTTCTATGTAATTAACCCAATAGTTTCTTTAATTTTGCATTCCAAGTATTAGTAAAATATCGAAAGATATGAATCATCGTGAAGTAACTATAAAACATCCGAATTTCCTTGATTCAGTGATATAAACAACAACTTATTCATGAGGAAATACTTACGAAAATATGTATATTTTGCAGCCCACTCCACTGAAACTAAGAAAATATAAACAGACGAGAAACAGTAATTCCTGTTGCGGTCTGTTTTTGTATGTCAGGCACTTTCTTTGACGGGTAAAAATTCGATGTGGAGTTTATGATTCGAATATTTTTCCGCTTCACTCGTCTTCCTTATTAACGTATATACTTTTGAGTGCAATTGCTTTTGCTTATAAAACGAATGTCTCGAATATTCTTGCCGTTGTGGTTCAGATGTAACAAGAATTGTGGAACTGGCTTCTGATTTGTTGGCGATCTTTTTTATTTTATTTTATGTTTTATTGCCACGTTAGTGAGGATTTTCCTACAGATACAGCTGTAGTGGCTGATCCGGTACATTAAACCATGTAGTTATTACATTCCATATAAGTTTCTTACGATCAACACTTACTGATTTGATTGGAATTGTAGTGAAGAAATCTTGACGTCTCTGATAAGAAAAAGGACACCTTTCTGCAGAATTTTGGGTTTTCTATTGTTCATGAGCCATTTTTTTGTTAATTATAGATAATGAAATTCTTGATTAAAAAGTCGTAAATTTCTAGATAATCTTAAATGAATTGTCTCGCAAATTACCGTATCATACCTACCAATGTTTCTTACGAAACCTTATATAGACAAATGTGGAGTTATTTTCTAGTTATTACCAATTTTTATGGCATCACGGAACTTCCCTGTCGTAAAAAGTAAGTTAAAATCAATTTATACGACATTATTCACACTCATCCCATACTGTATTCAGAAATGTACCTTTCCAGCCGCTTGGGACGCTGCTGTCATGGCGTAGGCCTATAACAGAAATCAGTGGAAATGTCGTGACTATAATTATGTTAGACTGTGGTATAAACGTACAATCACAAAGTTATTTTGTCCGAGTACCGAGCCATTTCTAGAGTTTCAATGAGCAGGCAATATTTAATCCAGTAGCTGGTTGTCTATCATATTTCATTTCCGTAGTTTTTTGTATTTTGTTGAATTAATTTTTTTTCGGTGAGGATCCACAACTTGTATATATATACAAGGTCCTTGTTATGCTGTATTGTATGCGGGATGTTCCGAAATTCCTGCTACAAACTTCGAGGAATTGTAGAGAAGAGTGAGTACATAGTATTTTGACGGGTAATTCATGTCCGGAAATGTCATCCGGTGACGCTACAAGAAATTTATCTTTGAAATCAGAAAACAGATCTACTGCAAGCTCTTTGCTTTCAATGTTTTGGAAGGAGAAACAAGTAAACGAGCTCTAAAATTTATACATTAAGAGCTTAGAGGACGTTTTTATATTTGTTACTATGCACACGTTCTGCTACTGGTGAAGCGCTGATAGATATTATAACTTTTTTTTTTTTTTACCCTGAAAAGCACAGAACTTGTCAAAGCTAAAGAAATGTTAGTAGCGTCACTGGATAACATTTCTGGAAAGGGATCCTAATGAAAAAATTATGTACCCACTCCTCTCAACAAGCCCTCAAAGTTTCTAACGGAAATTTCAGAACGTCCTGTTATGCGATTAGCTAATTTCGTCATTTTCAAAGATATATACATATATTTTGTATAATGTAAGTCACGTAACTAGAGCACAGCTTTCAGAATGTCGAACTGAGATGATATAATTTTTCTAAGTTGCAAACAATGTTGCGAAGTATGGAAGATGTTGCCCGGTTTTTTAACAAATGTAAAGAAGAAATATCTGTGAATTGATACCATAGCATAAAATATACCTAGCGTTCAAAATCATTCAATCTTTCTACTTTCTTGACAAACAATATGTGAAATAAACGAAATCTTGTACTGTACTTAAAAATAGTCTACATTAGCTCATCACACATTAAATAACAAAATCTTTAATACAGCATACAATTTTTTTTCGTATCATTCGATATTACAAATTTGCAGCCTTGTGGTTGTATAAATTATGTAAGATAAGGTAAAGCAGTCGCCAGTTGGAAGATTGGGTTTAACACCACAGTGCTTTGCTAGGCATAGTCCTGTTGGATGGAGGTGGTATGTCGTTGCCTTTCTCCGACCTTTGAACTTAGTTACCCAAGGGGACCTACATTTTAACGTTGATTCCGAACCACAATACAACTCGGAATTTTTCACATCAACTACGGTGCCAGATGGAGAAATCGTAGGATTGACCGGGATATCAACCCTCGATCTTTGGATTTGTAGTCTGCCACTTGATCACTATTTGTTTCCTCAGAGGCACTAATAAAAGGTTTCCCTGACGCAAAAAAATCAGAGCAACAATCGCAAGAGGGTATCCATAAAAATGACTCAAACAAAATCTGGAAATGAACACCATAGATGAAGCAGTTGACGCGAATAGGCTTAGATGGTAGGGTCATCATACTCATAGGGGAGAAGCAAAGTTACCTAAGAGACTCATGGGTTAGGCAGTAAAGGGTAGGAGGAGTAGGGGTAGACCAAGGTGAAAGTTCTTGGATTCGGTCAAGAATGATTTTGAAGTAACAGGCTTGACATCAGACGAGGCATCAATGTTAACATTGAATAGGGGATAATTGACGAATTTTATTAAGGGGGGAGTATGCTCCAGACTGAACGCTGAAAGGCATAATCTGTCTTCTACATCTACATACATACATACTCCGCGTGGCGGAGGGTACACTGAACCACTATTAGTAATTTCCTTTCCTATTCCACTCTCAAATAGAACGAGGAAAAAAAGAATGCCTATATACCTCCGTACGAGCCCTAATTTTTCTTATCTTGTCTTTGTGATCACTACGCGAAATGTAAGTAGGCGGCAGCAAGATCGTACTACAGTCAGCTTCAAATTCCGGCTCTCTAAATTTCCTCAACAGGAATTCACGAAAAGAACGTCGTCTTTCCTCCAGCGATCCCCAATTGAGTTGCCTTATATAGATTGTCAAGTATAGACAACATTTACTAAAGTGACACGTTCCACATAATTACGAAATGTCGTGTACATGATCTAATCTTTTCGTGACACTCACGCATTGGTCGAAGGTACCTTACATGTTCGTTCCATTTCATATCGCTCTGCAATGTTACGCCTAGATATTTGAACGATGCGGCTGCATCAAGAATGATGATTCTCAGAGGAGATACGGGTACGCCAGTTTGAAGTTCGGTTGAAGTTCAGACAACTTAATCTCGAGTTCTAACAGTTGCCACATTATAAAGAAATGCCGCCGGAGACACACAACCAAATCCTTGAAATGTTTTTAAAAGTGTTATAAACGTGTCAGTTAGCATTTCTATGATATATTACTCAAAGGTACCAAGTTATCCACTGCTGGTTCTTGTTCATTCGGAGTCAGAGAATAGAAACGTTCATACCGAAACAATGTTTTGTTTTTGTTTAATTAAAATGCGATCGGGTAGCTGACAGACACGATGATATACAAATAGAATCTGTGCCAATTAAAAATGTTTTTCTGTGTCGTAAATTTTTGCTCGTATTCCATATACAAGATTTAAAACTAATAAATAAGGGGAACACTGAACAGTAACGAAGAAAGGAAGGAAAAGATCGGAAATATTCTTGTGCTTAGTAAAATAAAAAATAATTTTGTAATTGCGATCATCACAGTCTTAGGTATATAATCAACTTTACGTTACATAGAATGCATTATTTTCCTCTCATCTTTGAACGTGGAACCCCTAAATCCTGAGTATGCACCGACTGACTTGAACAAAACATTTTCATGTATGGTAAAGATATATGTTTTTGGCGTTCATTCGTGTACTGCCTTATACTCAGATTTAATTCTGCCTCCATACGGCTCCGTTTACACTCCATTTTCGTCAACTGATGCCAAAGCACTTTTTAGCGCAAAAGCCTTTGTGTTAACAACGTGGACTATGAAAAGTTTCATTTTTCAGAAGAACTTCCTCTCCGGGCGGTGTGGGCGTAAGAAAAGCAGAGCTACACTTTCCGGAATGTGACTTTCACTTCGTTTCGCAGTACGCGCAACAAAGGAATGTCCTAATTATTGCTTAAAACAGTGTGTCGGACCACGTTGTCACGGTCCGGGGCTAGCGCTATGCTCTGCTCAACAGTTCTTATATAACGGAACGTTCCACAGCTACACTGTGCGCCTCCGTAGTATGGCGGACAGCGTGGTGGGTTGCGATGGAGGGGACCGGGTTGGATTCCCGTGCTGGTCGGAGTTTTCTCCTTCGGGGCTGGGTGTTGTGTCGTACGTACTCATTGTTCTAGATCATTGACATCCAACTCGCCGAGGTGCCGTCGGCTAAAAAGACTTGCACCAGGCAAGCTGAACACGCCCACAGTTGGGGGTCTTATGGCCATAAATGCCCCACAGTCATTATTCACCAGCGTTCCATTCTGGTTTTGGGAACAGTAGACAGGCTATGTTCACCGCTCTGCCCGTCAGCAGTCGACATCAGTTGGTGGTGTCCACGATTGCGGTTCCGTGGCATTGTTTCCACACGTCATCATAGGGTATGGTTCCAAGATGATCAACATCGTGTCGGAATAGGTCACCAATTAAGACTTCCAGACTGTCTTTTAAGCCCTTCAGAGCCAAGGTTGTAAGTGATAAAATAATTTCGTGTGGCTCATTGGCCTGGAGCAAGTCTTTCAATTGGACGCCATTTCGACGACTTGCGTGTCCCTAGTCTACCCCTGTTACTCAACCGGGGAAAGGGGACTTACAGCTTAACGTGGAATCCGAACCACGTGTCGTTTCTGGTGACTCCTCACATCGTTGAGAGGTGAAGGATGGGTTAAAGTGCAGACTGGAAAATTCCGAGGTCCGACCTGGTTATGAACCCGCGACGCTACGGTTCCAGTCCAGCACTTTACCCTAAGACCACCGAGCCCGATGTTGTAAGTGATGTGACATTAATATAGAGAGGGACGTTTCAGATACAAAGTACATACAGTAATTCATTACAAAAGAGAAAATAAATATATTTTCAAAAAAATTTAACCCACATAATTGTCTTTTTAGTACCTTCACTGCAAATTTTTATGATCTGCACCATCTTAACGTGCCTTTGAAAGAAATGACATAATAACATCACAAGACCATGTAACTGGCTGTCAGATGTGATGGCTTCACATGTCAAAACAAGGATATCAACACCTTGTCAACAAGTCTTTCTTGCCGCCATTGTAAGTGTACTGGAAGTTTACCAACTGATGGTGTCACACAGCGTAGAAACATGGAACTAAAACACGTTGAGCATGTTACGACAGTCCACCCACGATTGTATAGGCAGACCCGAACTTCCTAGCGTGAATCACAAAGAAAAATAAAGCGCGCAAACCCAGAACCGCACAGTTGTGCATGCAGGGCCTGAAGGGGATATAACAATAATGAACCCAGCAATGTTTCGCAATTGCTAAATTCGCGAGGTAATATGAAATACGTCCTACACGTCTTCCCTTAATCTCCCTGCCACTCTGTGCCTTTTCCTTACCTTTCTCATTGTCCTCTTAAGGTTACCACTGTATTAGAAGAAAATCGAATGTTGCTCGGGCATTTATTTATTTAGTCCATGTACCCCTCCCTACTCTCTCTGTCTTCCTACCTCTGAGTCCTCGTCCTCCTCCACCTTCTCTTTCGCCTCTTACTGCACTCTCTACTCACCCATCCATTTCCATTCTGTCACTACCTGCCCCGCCCTCTTGCAATCTGTATATGAAAAATTACATACATCTGCCAAATTTCAGTGTCGAACTTTGGAGTAAGGTTCTCTTCGTCATGCACAGTACGGAATCTTGTGTGGATAATGATGTTTCTTTCAGTTTGGAGGTTAAGTGTGAAAAATTCTAGCAAGATCGGACTAAAACTGACGCAGAATAATGTCGAAGTCTCTTACAAAATACCCTCCGCCATGCACTATAAGATTATGTAGACAGTGCCCTTCCCCCATTTTTTAAGGTCGAGTGTGCAGAAGCATATCGTAATCGGATGAACTGTGTGGCAGCGCTTAAATATGAACCAAATCTGTAGTGGCGATGACGCAACAAAATTAACAATTTCGATTTTTCAGCTGTTTCATTGGATTTTCGATTTTTTTTCTAAACTACTCCTGTATTAACCCCTCGATCGTGCTCAACGAGATAAGTTGGGGCAGCAGTCGTCAAAATTCTGGAGGCCGAACCAAATGTATTGAATCTTTTATATCGGCCGCAACGGCCTCTTGGCATTATAAAATTATCTTTTTCACGATGGTTGTAACAGTTGATGATGAAAATTATCGTGAATAACATCTATTTCCGCATGTGTGTACCAACCAACAACTAAGAATTGTATTTCCTGTTGACAATGTAGTTCGTACAAGGCTTTTTATACTTCGTAAACCATCGTACGGTGTATGACGGAGGGCCACGAAAATCGAAAAGAAGTGACCGAAGAGAAACAACCATCTGCTAAAAAATGTTCAAAAATGTTTGTTAAGCTTATGGGACACTTCATGGGTCATCAGTCCCTAAAGTTGTAAACTACTTTTGAACTACCTTAAAGACGACACGAACATCCATGCCCGAGGGGGCATTCGAACCCCCGACCGTAGCGGCCGTGCAGACTGTGACTTGTGAAATTTATATACAATGCAGTAACGACAATATTTAACGTACCATATCAGTGACCATAGCTGTAGCTGAAGGAAAAACGTCACAGACGTGGAAATAAATCGGCATAAGCAATCACACTCTTTTGCAACAAAGATCAACGCAATTCCGCAATTGTTGGTTGCTACTGCTGTGCCACAAACGGCAAGAACCTTTAAAACATTAGCTTTTTAAGCTAAAGTAATCACACACAAAATAACATGCATGTTTAAGAAAGACGAGTGATGTGTGAAAAAGTGCGAATCATTAGACTCCAAACCGAATTGACACGCTTAAAAAAAATGCCTGTCGTAATAATAACAGACCATAATAGAAATTTATGTTTCTCTCATGTTTATATTCTACTTACTTTCAGCGGAATAAGCTGCAAATATTCACATATTCGTATTTGATCATTACAAAGTTGTTCTTTATAGCACTGAATCAGTTAAATTCGGCTGTTTTTCCATTAATTTCGGTATTATGTACCTCCCTTGATATTTTACTAATGTTCGTAACTCAAAATTTATACTTACTATTTCGTCAATTACGCACAAAAGTAATTATAAGTAAACATTATTTGTTCGGCGGCTTGCCCACCACTAGGAGCGCTAGTGTCGTTGTAACTGTCAGTTGGTAACAACTTTCACAGTAGTGAGTGTCGCGACTATATATGTTAGACTGTGATAATACTCTGGATGTGGATTGTAACTGCACCTTTTGGCTCACTTTAGGTTACGGTAGTAAACTAAAAGTGGGCCTTTGCGATCGTCTTTTGACAGCTCAAAATTTAAATGAAAATAACATCTTAACCATGCATCGAACATGAAAATTGAATAACCTAATTTGTAGAGGCGAAAATGCTCTATACCTTTTTTCTCTTATGTTTTTCTCATATCACGTATCGTTTCAGAGATATTTGCATAAATAACGGCGATTTTGGGATGTAAGTCTGTCTGTCCGTAACGTGTTCCCTGTTTTTAATACGAACCGAGCACCAAATTTTGCACACATGTTAGTAGGCCGCTAGAGACCAGAACCTCCCATTTTCAAATTTTTCGGACAAAAAATACGGTAGTAATACCAAAAAAAGCGTTTGTAATATAATTGTAATTGCAAACGAACCGTTCATCTGACACGAAAATTGATTAACCTAATTGGCAGAGAACCTAGTTGGTAGAGGGGAAAATTATCTACAACTTCGCTCTGTTATGTTTTTTTTTTTTCCATATCTTGTATCGTTGCAGAGATATTTGCAAAAATAACGGCGATTTGACGATGTCTGTCTGGCTGTAACGTGTTCCTACTTTTTAGGTCGAACCGTTCAACCGATCGGCACCAAATTTTACAGACATAATTGTTGGCTACCAAAGACCAGAACATCGGTTTTTGAAATATTTCGGACAAGAAATACGTTAGTAATACCAATAAAAGCCGTTTGTAATGTAATTTTATTTGCAAATAAACCGTTCATCTGACGCGAAAATTGAATAAACGAATTTGTAGGGGAGAAAATTCTGTACAACTTTATTCTCTTACGTTTTTTTCATATCTCGTATCGTTTGAGAGATATTTGCAAAAATAACGGAGTTTTGACACCCTCCATTAAATTAACGAAAACCAGCCGTTGGCAGATGTCACGTGACATTCCTCACCCCGAACTGTCTCTTGCATACGCCATCTTGCGTTGAGTATTTGATGATTTTCTTATTGTAACTTACACGTTGTCATTTCAAAGCAATGGCGCTCTGAAGAATTAACAAAAACACGTCATTCTTCGTACGATAAATGATGACCTAGTGTCTACAAATGCCATATTAGCATCAGTTAACAACGGCCATCAATAGTATGAGATTAAAGAACGCAATTCTTAACTGTTAGCTGTAGCGTGCCGGGCGCCGTGGCTCAGCGTGCCCGGTCAGAGGGCTGAACGCTCTCTGTAATAAAAAAGCTGAGCCAAGAACTCTTCGAATAAAAACGAACAAACATGATCAGCGTCCGCAAGGACAAGAACTAACCATAGAGCAAAAAAAAAAAAAAAAAAAAAAAAAAAAAAAAAAAAAAAAAAAAAAAAAAAACTAGCGTAGTGGGCAATGAGTTGGACTATGATGCTGAGTCAGTGGCTCGGGGTTGGGAACCCGCCAGTACCAATTTTTATGTTTCCTGCAAGGGTTACAGACACTGTTATTAATTAATTTTTTATTATTTAGATTATTACTTTGGTTCAAAATGTTTGCAAAAACTTATAAAACTACAAATCTAAAGTGGGCCGTAAAACACGTCAGCGCGATTTTTTTTAGTCTGCTTTTAGGGGCTGTAATCATACACTATAGACATGAATTTGTACAGGGGCCGGTATTCGAACCCAGGACCTCCTGCTCAAGTGACATTTGGGATAAACCACTGCGCCCTCACCCCCTCCCGCGCTTGGCACAAAGGCTTAAAACAGCAAGCACGTAGCACAGCCGACCGAAACCTTGGTATGCCCACCCTCTTGGACCGCTGTTCTCCAGGGCTTTCAGTTGGCCCAGGAATGCGGTCCTCGTGTGCATCGCACGTCACTTCTCAACGTGGGCTACACTATTAACAAACTGCGGCGTCTGTTCTATCAGAAATGTCCAAGAAACAGACGACGGGTTTTCTTATTTGTATACAAGTGTGTGTCGAAGGAAGTGTGAGAAGCAACCGTACCTGCAAATCACTAGGACAGTGCGCATGGCCCCCACAAGAGTGGGGGTCCAGGGTCCTTTGCTGTATCACGATCCCCATTTAATCTGGGCTACCGTCATAAATATGAAATTATGTGGTTTTTAATTTGAAACTTAGACACGAGTTCACTTTGAAGAATTTTTATTTCTATCACAGATTTATAATGTACAACTTCAGCACAATAACTCGTCAACAACAACCATCCCAATCTCCTCGTTCGTCTGACTTATATAGAGTTAATGACAATCAACATTGGCATAACAATGACTTGTAATTACTGGTATATAATTAAATTTTTCAAAATACAATTGTTTGTTGAAACCTAAACTATAAAATCGAAACTATATCTTTAACTAAATAGAAACCGTAAGACAAAATAGTTATATGTTACAAGAAATTAATAAATTACAGCATTATTTAACAATAGGATTGTATTAAATAATCGAACTTCTAGAACATATTATATTGTTACTTAAAATTTGTAAATAATGCTTGACAATCAATCGTGAATAATTGTTTAATTTACTAGATGTACCGAAATCTGGTCAGGCCATAAATACCACGAATTTTATTGGAATTTAATAAAGGGAATCTTAGAGGTAGAAACAATGTCGTTGATATAAGGTAGAAAGGAAGAAAACTGGTATCCTGAGCTTCACTATAGGAAAAAAAAGGAATCATGTACTTCAGTAGACCATGGCTCATGTTGTTACATTACAACCCGTGGGTCCAGGGTCCTTTGCTGAAGGGGGTCCGAGCCCAGCCCTAAATGATTCAATTTTTTGGTTACTGAAATTAAAAACAAACTAGAAAAAAAAGTTGAATATTTTTCATCCAACAAACTTTTAGTAGATTTTAGAGGCAATTGTAGTAGATATTTATGATAAACCGCTTATCTTTACTGATTATTTCGACTGATGCCCTTAGTTATTTCTATTGGTTGCTATTGTATCTGTGTATTAACTAAGATGACTAAAGTATTGTGCACCCTCTTTTAGAATGTTGTACTTGAAATAGATTTCTAAATATTAAGATTACTACCTACAAGGACCGCAGCACCAATTTAGCCCCTCAAAGCGTTTCTCTGTATTTTCGGCATGTTTCCTTGTAATGCTGAGTACGGAATAAAGCCAACTATTGTCTCCTTGTTGTTTCAATACGCGAGAACAGTGCCGTACATTTCAGCACTGATTGCGGTAGCGCAGCTGGGGATGGCGATCATGTATGGCTGAGTTATGCCTGAGTAATTCACTGTGTGAGTGAGTATGATCTTCTCTGACGAAGGTAATGTCTGAAAATTTACAAGTTGTATGAATGTGAATATGAGTTTGTTGGCAGCTCAGCGATCATCTTTATGGTGAGTTGCTAGCTATCCTCATATTATCAACATTCCAATCTGGACCTTCCATTGTTAAAATCAATAAAAGTACCTATGATGATTACACTGAATTATCTTTCACAATCTGGCCGTATAAGCAATAAATGTGCATTGGGCCAATTTGGACCCAGACGTTCTTCTAGCATTAAATGCCAAGTAGACTAGATAGCAGCTATAATACCGATTACGGGTTCGTTCTCGTCATGCCGTCGGCGCAGCAGTTTGACGTTACTTCTGACATGGCTTGAAAAGGAATTGAAGGATCAGCTTTCGGTGTAATGTAGTTATAGGTTTTTTTTTTTTTTTTTTTTTTTTTTCCTATTCGCCAACTTCCTGCGAAGATGAGTTTTTCATGTGTCTGTATGGAATGGTCAGTGTCTTGAAAGGAAGATATAAGATGAACATGAACAAGAGTAAAACGAAGTAATGGAATGCAATGTCAGAAAATCAGGCGATGCTGAAGGAATTATATTAGGTAATGAGACAATAAAAGTAGTAGATGAATTTTGTTATATGGGTAGCAAGATAACTTCTCATGGCCAAAGAAGATATAAAATGCAGAATGGCTATGGGAAGAAAAGAGTTTCTGAAGAAGCGAAATTTGCTGACATCCAATATTAATTTAAATGTTAGGAAATCCTTTCTGAAAGCATTTGTCTGGAGTGTAGCACTGTATGGGAGTGAAAAGTGGACGATAAGCAGTTCAGATAAAAAGATGATAGAAGCTTTTGAAATGTGGTGCTACAGACGAATGATGAAAATTAGATGGGTAGATCACGTAACTAATGAGGAGGTACTTAACCAAATCGGGGAGAAAAGGAGTTTCTGGCATATCCTGACCAAGAGAAGGGATAGATTGGTTGGACACATTTTGAGACGTCAAGGAATTGTCAACTTAGCATGCGTGTGGGGTAAAAATCATAGAGGGAGACCAAGGGACGAATATAGTAAGCAGATTCATAAGGATGTAGGTTGCCGAACGTATTCTCAGATGAAGAGACTTGCACAGGACAGGGTAGCGTGGAGAGCTGCACCAAACCAGTGTGCGGACTGAAGACCACAACAACAGCAATTCCGCCTTACCAGGCGCAGTGTCTGCCAGAAGTACGAACAAGTGTTCTGTTAAGCTGAACTAGGGCTTACTGTGTGGCCCAGGGCCGTAGCCAGGGGGCAGGGGATCAATTCGCATCATCCCCCCCCCCCCACGAAAAGCCTCACTGTTCATCTAATTCCTGGTAAAGTAATCCAAAAGTATGCTGCAGTTGCTCCTTCGAGATTTGTAGTGAATAAAATTTAATATTGCCTCTATTGAAATACATCTGAGTCTTTAGTTCAACTTATGTAGTAAAGCTTCGCAAGACAGAATACATGTCATAATTGGCTGATCTCCCCCCCTCCCCCCCTCAGAAACCAAATTTTGACTACGGGCCTGCTGTGGCCATTGTAAGTAAAGTCTCAATTTTACGTAAAATCTAATATATAAAGCAGAGTGTCCGTATGTGCGCACGTGTTGCATATAATTCTACAGTTTTGATCCAATCTTTGACAAATTTTATACAAGTAAGCTTCAATACATGAGAACGGTCGCCATAGGTGTAAGAATCACGTACGACTCATAGTTTACGAGATATGACGTCATAAACAATGAGATGCGCGAAAAACTGCTGCATTTTGCGACAATGCTGCTCATTTTCTCCTGAACCATTGGGCCGATTTCAACCAAATTTGGTACACACATTCCTTACCGTGAGATAACAATTGCTGCATGGTTAAGAATCACATACGGCACATAGTTCAAAAGATATTACGCCATAACCAATAGAAATCGCTAAAAAGCCATATAATGCGGCGAGACTTTCGAAATACACTGTATGAGAATGACAATACTTAGGGACTCGCAACAAACTTTAAACATAATTTCAAACGTTTATTAAACTTTTTCTCGCTGACAACCACGTAAAATGATGAATGGGAAAAAGTTTCTCGCTTACTACTTTTCCGCTGTTTATGGAGTAAATCTACGGCTCTCGGTATGACGTTACAATTTGTAATTTGAACACTACAAATTGTAGCCGCAGGAAATTTTGCAGACAGTATACACTCATATAGTTGAGAGTACCTCCTAAATTGTATCACAATACGAGACGCAGTTCATGAGTTATGAGAACTTAAACAGTAACGTTCATGGAAAGCCGCCCCATCACGCACTGATTTTTAATTTATTACTTCTTTACTAGTAATTGCATTCGCAACAGATTTTACAGACGTACAGTCCTTATACAAATGAATATATACCTAAAAATAGCAGGAATAAATAAGTAAGTACCCGGGCAACGCCGGGTTTTCAGCTAGTAATTTTATAAATGAAGCTTACGTATCACATTCATACCGTGTTATACCAAGTTAAAGTACATTATAAAAAGACCATGATTAATATATTAACTTGCACTTACAAACTAATGGACACAACAGTAAAAAAAGATAGGGCGTAGGGCCGGTCTCTAATTCTGGGTCCAGGGCCCGCAATCGGATGTGGGGGCCATGACACTGTGTGTAAGCATTGGACTCCTGTCCTTTGCTGTAAGCGCCGTTCTGTACACAGGACAGAGGACTCGCCTGTACAGCTGTATGCGGCTGACGCAAGCCTCTGCCAAGGCCGCCCCAACCAATGCCTCTGAGCGACCTCGCAGACACTAGACACCAGCGCGCTCATTAACCAGGCACTTTTTCTGCCCGCAGGCCAAGCAGATGACTCACACGTACCGATTACGTCTGCGCTATTTACAACACACCACTGCACTTACAGTATCGATCGAATTTGCCGCCGTAGCTTAATTATAATACGTATTAAGTAGGGAACACTTCGCAATGTTTCGAAGTTGCGTACTGTGACGACACTGCTGGTCCTCTCCTTTCAATGTTATCATACGATACCGTCTGCCTGGTCCTCTCATTTCATTGTCATCCTACGATACCGTCTGCGTCGGATCCGGAATCGTGTGGTTCAATAGTGATAAAAGCTGCGTGTGAAGTTAGTTAAATACGAAATAGCCAGTCCAGGAATCAGTGTAGGACAGTGTCTCGGTGATACTGTGATTAAAACAAGTGATAGATTTCATTCATTAAGAGATTTGTATAAGACGTTTCCAGACAGTTCTATAAACAATACTTTTGTCATCGTACATTATTTCAATAAATAGACAGACGAAGGGTACAAACATTATGTAAATGAAAATAAATAGCATTATAAGTATAAGTATAAGTATAAGTTAGGCTCATAAACAAGTTGTGTAGACCAGCTAATTGTATTCATTAATTTAATAGTCGAGATTTGAATATTATAATTCTCTGTATATATTGACTGACGTGAGATTTTGAACTTATTTTGAGAATTGCCAAGATAATTCATAGTTCAATATATGTCAGGAAAATGTATGATGTACTCGTTAACTAATTAACTGACATTTAACATTGCCGTTTGTTGTCAACAGAAAGTTCAGAGATTTTGACTTAAAAAAATGCGTGCCATGTAAAATTATTGTATGTATAGTTTTCATTTTATATTGTGATTATTTTTGTGGACATGAAATGTTTTCTTTGTGTGTTTCTTAATTGTAAATTAGTAAATTCAATTGTTATGAACAATGGACAATGTAACGTCATTATTGTCGATGTTATATATGTGCCTCACCGCCTTGCGTGGGGGAGTTCGAGTACTTTGGAATCTATGTCAGTCTGTGTTGTTGTGGTAATTTGTGTACGTTATTGTAATGTTTTGGTGGAGAAGAAGTTTGATTCAAATTAAAGAAGTGAAATATTGTACATAACGAGTATTTATTTCTACCACGACGACCCAGGACAATAATGTTGCAGCGAGCAGAACCCCCATACATCGTAATCTTGAAAAGATGAGTATCCCGTTTGGAAGTGGTGGAAAGGAACTGTAATTACTTAAAATCTATTAAAATGTTATAGCACTCAAAATGGCCCAAGAAGCCTAAAGCCGGTTCCTAAGGAAATAAATACAACGTTTGTATAGATAATAATGACAACCATTATTTTTCTCTGAAATTGCATTATTCAAACGGGTGCCTCAAAGAACCTGGAAGAGCAGTTGAACGGAACGAACAGTGTGTTGAAAGAAGCGTATAAGATCTACATCTACATAGATACTCCGCAAGGTGCGTGGCGGAGGGTTCACTGTACCACTAATACACATTTCCTTTCCTATTCCACTCCCGAACAGAACGAGGGAAAAAAGAACGGCTATATGCCTCCGTACGAGCCCTAATTTCTCTTATCTTGTCTTTGTGATCACTACACGAAATATAAGAAGGCGGCAGCAAGATCGTACTACACTCAGCTTCAAATTCCGCCCCTCTATATTTCCTCAACAGAAATTCACGAAAAGAACGTCGTCTTTCCTCCAGCGATCGCCAATTGAGTTGCCGGAGCATTTCCGTGACACTCGCGCATTGGTCGAACCTACCAGTAACAAACCTAGCTGCTCACCTCTGAACTGCTTCTATATCTTCCTTTAAACTGATCTGCTGCGGGTCCCAAACACTTGAGCAATACTTAAGGTATTAAGGCGTGGTAGTTCCAGCGTTTTATACGCGGTCTCCTTTACAGATAAAGTACATCTTCCCAAAATTCTCCCAATAAACCGAAGTCGGCTGTCCGCCTTACTCACAACTGTCCTTACATGTTCGTTCCATTTCATATCGCTCTACAATGTTACGCCTAGATATTTGAACGACGCGACAGCATCAAGAAGCTCACTTCTAATGCAGTATTCGAACATTATGTGATTCTTTTTAGTACTCATGCGCATCACCTTACTTTTTTTATATATATATATTGAGAACTAGCTGCCATTCTTCATACCAACTAGAAATTTTGTCTAAGTCATTCTGTATGCTAATACAGTCAGTCAAAGACGACACCCTCCCATACACCACAGCATCATCAGCACACAGCCGCAAATTACAACTTACTCTGTCCATCAGATCATTTATATAGATAGAAAATAATAGCGGTCCTATCACACTCCCCTGGGGCACGCCTGACGATACACTCGTCTCTGATGAACACTCGCCGTCGAGAACAACGTTCTGCATTCTATTACTTAGGAAGTCTTGCAGCCAGTCACAAATCTGTGAACATTAACAAGAGCAAAACAAGACTAATGGAGTGCAATCTTAGAAAATCAGACAATGCTGAAAGAATTACATTAGGTAAAACAACAATAAAGACGACAGACGAGTTCTGTTACTTGGGCAGTAAAAAATATATGATAGTCGCAGTACAGGGGATATATAATGCAGATTTGCAATGGAAAGAAAAGCGTTTTTGAACAAGAAAAATTTGCTAACATGGAAGATTAATTTATCTGTAAGGAAGTGCTTCCTGAAGTCATTTGTGTGGACTGTTGCCTTGTATGAGAGTGAAACATGGACGATAAACAGTGCGGGCAGGGAGAGAGTAAAGGCTTTTGAAATGTGGTGTTACAGAAGAATGCTCAAGATTTATACATCTACATAGATACTCTGTAAATCACATTTAAGTGCCTGGCAGAGAGCAAATTAACCACTTTTACTGATGACCCCGTAGATAAGTCCCCTAAGCTCTACAAACATTTGAACATTTGTACTTCCGATGTTATCAACGAGGTCATTTATATACAGGGTGCCCCAGCTATCTTGTCCACCCAAAATATATCTGGAACAATAACATCTATTGGAAAACGAATTTCACCAGTATCAATGTACGGCTGGGGCTCATGAATGTACATATTTGGAAACATTCTTAAACGAAAGCAATTTTTTTTAAATTTTTTTTAACACGAACTTATGTTTTTTTTTAAATGGGCACCCTATATTTTTTCTTCAGCAATCCATAGCACGACAAATCACATAAACAATGGCGTTGATTGCAATATTCCAATTAAATCCCGAGATATTGCGACGCGTAGTTGACGCTTGAAATACGCGAAACGCGCGGCTAGCGCACGTCCTGAGCAGCATGGGGTTCTCGCCTGAGTCTCCAAATATGTACATTCATGGGCCCCAGCCGTACATTGATACCGGTGAAAGTCGTTTTCCAATAGCTGTTATTGTTCCAGAGATATTTTGAGTGGACAAGATAGCTGGGTCACCCTGTATATTATGAAAAGCAACGGTCCTATAAAACTCTCCTGCGGCATGCCTCAGATCTAACGTTTGAAGACTTGAGAACGCGTCAATCCAATTACACAGTTGGTGTGATATTCCATATGCTAGCACTTTGTACATCAAAAATGTTCAAATGTTTGTAGAGCTTACAGGACTTAACACTTTTTTCATCAGGTGACGGTGAGGAACGGTGTCGAACGCCCTGCGAAGTCAACAAACACGCCATCTACCTGCGATCCTGTATGTACTGCCCTTTGAATCTTGTGCATGAACAGCGTGAGTTGTGCTTCACATGTGGGTCATTAGGACAGTTCGGGAGGCATGGGCACTGTCAGGTGCTAGACTACTCAGTTACGGGAGGAATGGGTCGTGCACTCTCTTCAGCATTCAAAGACTATCAGTTCTCATCGTGCAGCCATAACCATCCTTTACACATGAATCACTGGAGTCCAACAAGTGACAGCTCTGCTAACCAGCCGCTCTTCTGCAACCTGAGTTCGCGATACTTCCATCAGTCAGTCACAGTCACATGATACGGAAGAAACAAGTAATTCCTCTGCTGGGTAGTTATAAAAAATGGGGTCCCACAAGGTTTGTCTTGGTCCAGCCCGCCACTGCCCGCACCGAAACTACGTTTATTGTGCGGTGTCGCTCCCTGTATATCTAGTAAAGCCAACCAATGCCCTTGAACAGTGCAAGGAGTCCCTTTACCAGTTCTTTATTAGACACAATTTCTTCGGGTCTGGTTGTTCCAAATGTTCTGTGCCTCCAATGCAATGCATTCGCAGATTAGATGTGATGCAATTTCATCACCGTCATCACAGATCCTACATTTAGGGTCCTCTTCTGTTATTCCTATTGTATGTAGGTGAAATTCCCATGGCCTTTCAGCAATCCAACCATGAGTCTAATCTCTCTCCTGTTCAGGCCCAGGATTGCAGAGCTTCTTTTAAAACATCGCTTTGGCATCATTACCTTGCCATGTTTTTGTTGATGGACTTTGGTCCAATATTCTACGTGCTGTCTTCTGAGGCAGTTACGTAGCTCCAATTTGATCATTGCCTTGGTGATTGTCAGGACAGGTTCCGGTCCAATAAACGGAGTCTCTGCCCCCATTCTGGCTAATCGGTCGGTATGTTCGTTGCCACTTATCCCCGAGTGGTCAGGGACTCACAATAGGTTTACTCTATTGCTTTCCCCTAGCTCCACCAGAACCCTGTGACATTCTGCAACAATTTTAGACCTTGTTGCAGGAGCTGCCAGTGATCTCAGGGCTGCCTGGCTGTTTGAATAGATATAGATGCTACGATCTTTGTAGCACCTACGCAAATTCTTCTCCACACATGCCCTGATGGCAGTGATTTCGGCCTGGAATACTGAGGCCAATTTCCCTACAGAGATGACGCCCTCCAGTCTTGGCTGCACCCCGTATACCCCGGCCCCCACAAGGTTTAGTTTTGAGTCCTTTGTTGTTCTTAGTATATATTAATGACCTGCCATTCTATATTCACGAAGATGCTAAGCTAGTTGTTTTTGCTGACGATACATGTATAGCTACCACGCCTGACGAATGGGAATTAACTAATGAAATTGTACATCAGAAAATTATCAAGTGGTTCTCTACCAATGGACTCTTATTAAACTTTGATAAAACCCAATATACACAGTTTCACACAGTAAATGGCATGACACCATTGATAAATTTAGACTTTGAACAGAAATCTGTAGCTAATGTAGAATATTCAAAATTTTTAGGTGTTTGAATTGATGAAGGATTGAATTGGAAGAAACACATTGAAGAGATGCTGAAACGTTTGAGTTCAGTTACTTATGCTATCCGGGTCATTCAAAATTTTGGGGTCATATTCTGGGGCAATTCAACGCTGAGTAAAAAAGTATTCATTGCACAAAAGCGTGTAATCAGAATAATTGCTGGAGCCCACCCAAGATCATCCTGCAGACATTTATTTAGGGATCTTCACTGTAGCTTCACAATATACAGGGTGTTTCAGTAAGTGTGTTTGCCTCTGTAACTTATAAAATAATAGGTGACGGGAAATTTTAATGCGGTAGGTCAACACAAGAAATTTTACACTTTTTTGCGGAGCTATGAACATAGTTTATTGTATCATTTTCCAAAGAGTTCATAGCTCCGCAGAAAGCGTGCCATTTCTTGTGTTGAACTACCGCATTAAAATTTCCCGTCACCTATTATTTTATAAGTTACAGAGGCAAACACACTTAGTGAAACACTTTGTATATATTCAGTCATGAAATTTGCCGTTAACAATCTGACCCAATTCAAAAGTAATAGCAGTGTGCATAGCTACAACACTAGGAGAGAGGGGTGATATTCACTACTCAAGGTTAAATCCAACTTTAGCACAGAAAGGGTGAATTATGCTGCTACGAAAGTCTTCGGTCACTTACAAAGTAGTAACAAAAGTCTGACAGATAGCTAACTGCTATGTAAAAAGAAATTAAAGGAATTTATGAACGGCAACTCCATCTACACTTTCGATGAATTTGTAGATAAAACTTAAATGTTGTTGTTATGGTCTTCAGTCCGGAGACTGGTTTGATGCAGCTCTCCACCCTACTCTATCCTGAGCATGCCTTTTCATTTCCTAATAAGAACGACAATCGACATCCACTTGAATCTGCTTACTATACGCGTCTCTTAGTCTCCCTCTGCGATTTTTACCCCACACACATCCCTCCAATGCTAAATTTACGATTCCTTGATGTCTAAGAATGTGTCCTGCCATCGATCTCTTCTTTTGGTCAGAGTATGCCAAAAATTCCTTTTCTCACCAATTCTGTTCAGTACCTCTTCATTAGTTATGCGGTCTACCCACATAATCTTCAGCATTCTTCTGTAGCACCACATTTCAAAATCCTCTATCCTCTTCCTGTCCGCACTGCTTATCGTCCATGTTTCACTCCCGTACAAGGCAACACTCCACACAAACGGCTTCAGAAAAGACTTACTTACACTTAAATTAATATTCGATGTTAGCAAATTTCTCTTTTTCAATAATGCTTTTCTTCCCATTGCCATTCTGCATATCATATCCTCTGTACTGCGACCATCGCATGTTATTTTACTACCCAAGTAACAAAACTCATCTACCTCCTTTATTGCTTCGTTACCTAATCTAATTCCTTCAGCATCGCCCGATTTTCTAAGACCGCATTCCATTATTTTTGTTTTGCTCTTGTTAATGTTCATTTTATACGCTCTCTTCAACACACTGTCCATTCCATTCAACTGCTCTTCCAGGTCCTTTGCTGTCTCTGACAGAATTACAATGTCATCATAAAAATAAAAATAAAAATAAAAATGAAAATAAAAAAAATTCTTACAATATTGATTGTCATGTATATACACCATTTACTAAACTGTCTCGTTCCACTTAATTACGAAATGTGTTTATGATTTACGGAACAAGTATTAATCTAATCTAGTATCTGTGTGTGCGGGTTTTGCACGCCCTTGTCACCTCAGGGTGATTCGCGTAATACATAGACCGCTCGTAGCGCTCTGACGCATTGCACGCCGCGGTGGAGTAGCCGAGCGGTCTAAAGCGCCTCGCTGCGGAGCGCGCGGTTGCTCGCCGTGGAGGTTCGAGTCCTCCCTGGGGCATGGGTGTGTGTGTTTGTCCTTAGGTTAGTTTACCTAGGTTTAAGTACTTTGTAAGCTAGGGACTGATGACCACGCAGTTTGGTCCGATAGATTTACAAACATTTGAACTTTTTTTTTTTTTTTTTTTTTTTTTTTTTTTTTTTTTTTTTTGACGCATTGCACGGGTGCCGTCGGCGGTCATACGTCATCTCCAGACGTGGCCAGCTCCTGCACTTGTTATGAAGGTAGCATTTCCCGCAGTGTGTCCACGCTGTAGTGCAGTCCCTTAAGAGCTGCGGACGGTGCCCTTTGTTGGGCTGCCCTGCTGCTCAGCCCTTTCCCTTTCCCTGGGCCCTTCACTTTCCAGCAACCGGAATCCACTCGCATTCCTCCGACATTCCCCCTCACCCCCTCCTCAGTGGCCGCGGTCGGATGCCTCGCTGGCCCCTGGTGGAGAGGCAACACTGTGGCTACACGGAAGGAAATACGAGAACCCTCCCCTATAAATAAATTGTTATGTGCCGGGTGATCAAAAAGCCAGTAGAAATTTGAAAACATAATAAGTCACGGTATAATGTAGATGTTGTTGTTGCTGTTATGGTCTTCAGTCCGGAGACTGGTTTGATGCAGCTCTCCACAATACCCTATCCTGAGCAAGCCTTTTCATCTCCTCATAAGAATGACAACCCACATCCACTTGAATCTGTTTACTATACGCGTCTCTCGGTCTCCCTCTGCGATTTTTACTCCACACACTTCCCTCCAATGCTAAATTTGTAATTCCTCGATGTCTAAGAATGTGTCCTACCAGGCGATCCCTTCTTTTACTCAAGGTATGCCAAAAAATTCCTTTTCTCGCCAATTCTGTTCAGTACCTTTTCATTAGTTATGCGATCTACCCACCTAATCTTCAGCATTCTTCTGTAGCACCACATTTCAAAAGCCTCTATCCTCTTCCTGTCCACACAGCTTATCGTCCATGTTTCACTCCCATACAAGGCAACACTCCACACAAATGCCTTCAGAAAGGACTTCCTTACAATTAAATTAATATTCGATGTTAGCAAATTCCTCTTTTTCAAAAATGCTTTTCTTCCCATTGCCATTCTGCATTTTATATCCTCTGTACTGCGACCATCATTTGTTATTTTACTGCCCAAGTAACAAAACTCATCTTTCTCCTTTATTGCTTCGTTACCTAATCTAATTCCTTCAGCATCACCCGATTTTCTTAGACTGCACTCCATTACCCTAGTTTTGCTCTTGTTAATGTTCATCCTATAAGCACCCCTCAGCACACTGTCCATTCCGTTCAATTGCTCCTCCAGGTCCTTTGCTGTATCTGGCAGAATTACTATGTCGTCGGCAAAACGCAATGTTTTTATTTCTTTCCCCTGAACTTTAATTCCTTCACCAAATTTCTCCTTGCTTTCCTTTATAACTTGCTCAATGTACAAATTGAACAACATTGGAGAAAGGCTACAACCCTGTCTTACTCCCTTCCTAACTGATGCTTCCCTTTCATGCCCTTCGAGTCTAATAACTGCGGTCTGGCTTTTGTACAAGTTGTAAATAAATGTAGATAGCGAGGTAAAAATTGACACACATGCTTGGAATGACATGGGGTTTTATTAGAAACAAAATGTTCAAAAAATGTCCGCCAGATGGCACGTGATTCTGGTTTTGTAACTGCTACCGTGACGGGTGAGAGGTACGCCGATATGTTACAGAATGGCATCATCCCCAGCCTGGCAGATTAACACCTGCTGGAACGTACGATTTTTATACAGGATGGCGCTCCACTCCATACTGCTAGACGCGTGAAAGATCTCTTGCGCGCGTCGTTTGGTGATGATCGTGTGCTCAGCCGCCACTTTCGTCATGCTTGGCCTCCCAGCTCCCGAGACCTCAGTCCGTGCGATTATTGACTTTGGGGTTACCTGAAGTCGCAAGTGTATCGTGTCGTAATCGATCGACATCTCTAGGGATGATGATAGACAACATCCGACGCCAATGCCTCACCATAACTCCGGACATGCTTTACAGTGCTGTTCACAACATTATTCCTAGACTACTGGTATTACCAATTATATTATTAATCGTTAATTATTATTATTTGCTTACATTCCCCTTAAGGAGAGCGGTAAAAAAAATCTAGCGTTTATTCCTGTCTTTCTTCTTTTTTTCTTCCCAAAAACCTTTCATTCTTTCACTTTCAAATGTTCAAATGTTTGTATAGCTTATGGGACTTAACTACGGGGTCATCAGTCCCTAAACTTACAAACTACTTAGGAACTAACTTAAACTAAGGACGGCACAAATATCCATGCCCGAGGGTGGATTCGAACCCCCGACCGCAATGGCCGTGCAGACCGTGACTGGAGCGCCTCAGTCCCCTCGGCCACCGCGGCCGGCTCTTTCACTTTGTCCATTTTCGTCTGCTGTTTTTGTGTTGTGACTTAAAGTCAACTTTTTGGTTTCTGATTTTTTCCCTACAGGTTTTGCGGTCTTCTATGTCTTTTATAGAGATGTTTAATGTTCTCAGGTCTTCTATGATTTCTTCGTACCAAGATGTGCCCAGTTTCGATGTAGAAATTATGTTGAATATTCTTTTAGTTAGTCTGGTGTCATTCATTCTGGCGATAAGCATGAAAAATTTTGCTCTGCGTTTTCTGATATGTGTCGTGATTGTTTCATATTGTCTGTATAGTTCTTCCGTGGGTCTTTTTTGCCAAATATTTTCTCTAAAAACTGCACCGTGAATTTTTCTCAGAATTTTCCTTTCTTGTTTTTCCATCTCCTTGATTTTTGCCATTCCTTTGGTGCTCGTAGTTTCTGATGTGTAGAGAGCCTCTGGTAAGACTACTGTGTTGTAGTGTCGTAGTTTTGCGGCCGTGGAAATACATTTTTATTGTAGTGGGACCAGGTGAGTTTATAGGCTCTCTGTAATTTTGAGACTCTTCCTTCGTTTGCTTTTGTGTTTAGCCCAGATTTTTGCATGATTTCACCTAAATATTTAAACTCACTGACGTGTAGAATTTTTCCGTACTTTGTTTTTAGTGGGAGTTTATCTGATGATTTTGTATAAAAAATTGTGTTTTTTCATAAGAAATTTGTAGACCGGTTTACATGGCTATCTCATGGAGTTTTTCTAGTGCATGTTGTGCTTCCGTTCTGGTATTCGAGAGTATGGCGATGTCGTCTGCAAAAGCAAGGCATTTTATGTGGATTATCTTTTCCTTATTTCTGCATAGTTGAATTCCTTTGACTTCTCCTTCCCATGTACGAATAATTTTCTCTAAGACTGCATTGAATAGGATGGGTGAAAGACCATCGCCTTACCAGACGCCGGTTTTGATTTCGAAGGGCTCTGATAATTCTCCCATAAATTTTACTTTGGATTTGTTGTTGGTTAGGGTCTCTTGTATTAGATTCCGGGTTTTAAGGTCAACCTTCGTCTCTCTTAGAGTATGGAAGAGTGTGTCTCGGTCAATGGAGTCATAGGCTTTTTTGAAGTCCACAAATGTTACTGTAGTATTCCTGCAGTGTCTTACGCATAGAATTGTGCGGAGATTCCAAATCTGTTCGCTGCAGGAACGGTTTTTTTCTGACGCCCGCTTGATATTCGCCAATTTGAGGGTCGATCTGTGGTTCCAGCCGGTTTAACAGGGCTTTGGAGAGAATTTTGTAGGTGACTGGGAGCAGGGAGATTCCTCTGTAGTTGTTTGGATCAGTTTTGTCTCCTTTTTTGTGAAGTGGGTGGATGAGAGCCGACTTCCACTCTTCCAGGATTGTTTCTGTGAGCCAACAGTTTTCAATAATTTTGTGGATTTTGGGTGTGATTTATGCATGATCCAATTTCCACATGTCTGCGATCAGACCGTCTTCACCGGGTGCTCTGTTGTTTTTCAGTGCTTTCTTTATTTCAATGATTTCATGTAGGGTCGGTGGCTGTGAGTCTGGATTTGGCTCAGGAGTTTCAAAGTGCAATTTTTCTGAGGGACTTTTGCAGTTGAGCAATTTGTTAAAGTATTGAGCGAGAATTTCACAGTTCTTCTTCGTGTTAGTTTCCAACGATCCATCAGGTTTTTTAAAACAGAGATTGGGTGGTTGGTATCCGGTCATGTTTTCCCTGAAGGTTCTGTAGAAATTTCGTGTGTTGTTTCTGGCGAAATCTTCTTGGATCTCTCTGAGACGGCTGTTTTCGTAGATACGTTTCTCCTTGCGAATAGTTTTTGAAGAAAGTTTTCTCACTAATTTAAAACTTTCCCAATTTTCAGGTGATTTGTGACTGTTAAAAGTTCTTCCACGCCGTCCTCTGCTCGATCGCTTGGTCGCACAATACATTCCACCACCTGTGTTTCCGTTTTCGTGGGGGTTGGCCTAGTTTTATTAGGTCTTTCATTTTCTATGAAAGTTCCGTCCAGTTGATTTCTGCTATCTTGGAGATTTCTTGTGTTATTTGTTCTTTGTTAATTTTCAGATATTCTGGGTCTGTTCTGAAGACTGTTTTAGTTTTATGAACTTTTCTGTCTGTGATAAATCGTGTTTTGATTTGAAGCAGATGATGATCCGAGTCAAAAAAGCCTTTTCTTGTTTTCACATTTAGGATTTCCTGCGAATTTCTCTTAGATATAGCGACGTGGTCTATCTGAAATTCACCCAGGGAATTGTTGGGTGATTTCCATGTTGTCAGTTTCCGGCGGGGTTTCTCGAATTGGGTGGACTTGATTTTAAGGTTGTAATTTTTACAGAGATTTATCAGCCTTTCGCCGTTTGTGCGTCTGTGGGCGGTATGTTGTCCTGTGATGTTACTGTATTTCTTTTCCTTGCCCAACTGAGCGTTAAAATCACCTAGAAGAATTTTCACATGTTTTGGAGGAATTTTATTCATTGTCTCTTCAAGGTCTTCCCAGAATTTTTCTACCATTTGTGGGTTCTTCCTGTTCTGATCCATTGTAGGTGCATGTACATTGGTTATTGTGTACATTTTGTTTCCTGCTTTTATTGTGAGGGTTGACATTTTCTCGTTCTTGGAGTGGAGATTTACTATGGAATCTTTGATGGATTTGTGTACGACGAATCCTGTACCAAAGATATATCGGTTTGAATTGGGAATTTTAGTGGCGGGTTTTCCTTTGAAAATTGTATAATTTTCCGAGTCGAAGTGATTTTCGTCTCTGAATCGTGTTTCCTGTATAGCACAAATTTTTATGTCAAATTTATCAAGGGTGTCTGTGAGGTTTTTGAGTTTACCATATTTTTGCAGTGTGTTTGTGTTAAGTGTGCCGATGTATACTTTTCTCTTCATTTTCAAGGTTTTTGAGAAGCTCCGATTCTTCTCTTCATGACAGGCCTGATCCCCCGGAATCCGATGATCAGGTCCTTTTCTCAGTTTCTTAACCGAGGCCCGGGGTAGCGGATTCTTTTCCTTATGTGCTGCCATGATTTTTGGTTTGAAATGGGTTTTATGCTGAGCTCCGAAGAGAACACAGGCTTACGGCTGGAGTTTTGAAGTCCAGAAGAAAGAAGCAGCCGCGCCGACTCAGCGAACAGACGCTGACCAGAGTACCGGTGAATCTAACACAGACGTGTCTGGATTTTTGTGCTAGTTTTTGTCCGCCCTGAGTATTTCATTTCCCGTACCACCCATATCTGGGGAGGCGCCCGATGGGGGGGACCTAGCAACCCCGCACGGGTATTAATCGTTAATTATATTATACTATTAATTTAAGCAAAAGGAAGTCATTTCTGGAGGCATTTGTGTGGAGTGTTGTCTTGTATGGGAGTGAAACATGGACAATAAACAGTGCGGACAGGAAGAGGATAGAGCCTTTTGAAATGTGGTGTTACAGAAGAATGCTGAAGATTACGTGGGTGGATCGCCTAACTAATGAGGAGGTACTGAACAGAATTGGGGAGAAAAGGAATTTCTGGCATACCTTGACTAAAAGAAGGGATTGATTGGAAAAGACACATTCTTAGACATCAAGGAATCGTGAATAAGGCATTGGAAGGAAGTGTGTCGGGTAAAAATCGCAGAGGAAAACCAAAAGAAAATACAAATGGATGTAGGTTGCCGTTCTTATGAGGAGATGAAGAGGCTTGCACAGGATGGAGAGGGGTGGAGAGCTACATCAAACCAGTGTCCGGACTGAAGACCACAACAACAAAACAACACAGCTATTGTTGAGGAATGATGGTGAACATATTGAGCATTGCCTGTAAAGAACATCATCTTTGCTTTGTCCTGATTTGTTATGCTAATTGTAGCTTTTCTGATCAGATGAAGCGCCATTTGTCGGACATTGTTGAACCTTCTTTTTTTTCATTCCAAGCATGTGTGTCATTTTTTTACCTTTCTATCTAAATTATACCGTGATTTATTAAGTTTTCAAATTTATACTGACTTTTTGATCACCAGGTATATAAAAATCCCGAGTCACGATGTTTGTCAGTGATGAATTCCGAAACTATTGAACTGGTGTTAATGAAATTTTGAACACTGCATGTGATTTGGTAGTACTTAAGAAGCATGTTACTTTTAATCGCAATTAATGACCTCAATACATTTTTATTGCAAATCAAATGTTGTTATCTAGGTTCGGTAAGTATCCAATAAATAGCGCCGGGTTTCCTCTATATCCTTGGGCTTGCAGTAACAAGTTCGACTGCAAAGTGAAAGGACACGTGATCGAATCTCGCTCGTGTCATGGATTTTTTTTCCACTTTGGGCTTTAACCTAGCCAGAGAGACGTAATTCGGATTCCACGTTTAACTATAGGTCCTCTTTTCCCAGTTGGATAACTGAGGTACTTCAGGGTCATGCAATCGGAAGAATTTCACCGGGCCACAGAGCTACACGAAATTATTATTACACTCAGTTTCAAATGCTTCCTTGCTGCTAAAATTTATTTCACATTACACGTGTTTCCAAAATTTACATAAGACAGAACCATGCTTTTTAAAAATATTTTGTATATTTCATTTCACTCCAGTTGTGCTGGAATGAAAAATGAAAATTAATGTTTGTATAGCCGACCGCGGTGGCCAAGGGGACTGAGGCGCTCCAGTCACGGTCTGCATGGCCACTACGGTCGGGGGTTCGAATCCCCCCTCGGGCATGGATATTTGTGCCGTCCTTAGTGTTAGTTAGTTCATAAGTAGTTTGTAAGTTTAGGGACTGATGATCCTGTAGTTAAGTCCCATAAGCTATAGAAACATTTGAAACTTTTTTTTTTTTTTTTTTTTTTTTTTTTGAATGATGTTTGTATATCAAAATGTTTGTAAACCTTTGTAAACCTATCGGACCAAACTGCGTGGTCATCAGTCCATAGCTTACAAAGTACTTATACTAAGGTATACTAACCTACGGACAACACACACATCCATGCCCCAAGGAGGACTCGAATCTTCGACGGTGAGCAACCGCGTGCACCGCAGCGAGGCGCCTTAGACCGCTCGGCTACTCCACCGCGGCGTCTGTATATCCTCTATGTGTTAATATTCATTCGATTGCAATGAAACTTTGGTGACCAGTTCACCGTACGCCCGTGAAGGTTCCTGACCCAAAACCAAAAGAGCACGACACATAATTCAGGAGATATGACGTCATAAACAATGAGAGGCCACCGCGTGAGAATACTCAGATTTATGCGTCAATTATTGGAAAATGGGAGTAGTTAGGGCCCTGCAACCAAGTTTGCATGTAAGTTCGTAATTGCCCCCCCTCCCCCCCCCCCCCCCCACACACACATACAAAATGATGAAACAACAGTTTCTTTGTAGATGCCGTAAAACTGTCGCATGACCTGGTATCAAATAAAGTTAGCATTACAGATTTGCATGTTACTATTTGTTTTTGTATGCAAGTCTCAGTTGATTCTCTTACATCCAAAATTAAACAATATCTTTTCTTAACCTCTATCTAAAAGCGAAAGGACACTCACTCACTCATTCACTGACTAAACACGAAATCTGGAAAACTACTTCACCTATGAATCTGAAATTTGGCAGGAATGTAGTTTATAGGTAGAAAACGTGAGCTAAGAAAGTACTTTGTGATAGCTGCATGACGGAGCATATTTCTCCTACAGACTCACAAAATCTACAGTTTCATTCCGATCTTCACGAAATTTCGTACGGAAGGTCACCGTTACCTCATATTTGATATGGTGCATGGGGGAAGGTAGTTTTATGAATTTTTGGACACATGACCTTTAAACCAAGCGGAAGATCACTGGGTACATAAATGTTTGTATGGTTCATACAGAGGATACTTTGCAGAAAACTTTGCCGAGAAAGGGAAAGGTGGAAACGAACAGAGAGATGGGAGAGAAAGAGGTGGATGCTGAGAGGGGGGGGGGAGGGCAGGCGATTTGGACAACGAGAGTGTCCGGGCTTACAGCTAGTTTTCTATAAAATGCCGCGAGGAAAAAGAATGTCTGTTTTTTTCTTAGTATTTTATGCAAATGTGCAGTTGATTTCCGTTTAGATTAAATTTTGGTCCCCTGATCATCAAAACAAGAGATCACTGTCTACATCTAATTCTAGATGGTGCATGGCGGAGGGTAATTTACTGGCACAATTGGATTCGAGTCTACACTGCATTCCGATCTTGCACACTTTGCCTGCAAAACATGAGGAAGACCACAGTGTACATGATATTTCCTACGGCGCATGGCGAATGGTACCTTACAACAGACGATGGCACCGTTTGACCCATCACCGTGGAAGTTGCCACGTGGATGTATGTTTCCTTGGACACCGTACGATGCTCGAAGAAGGGTAGCTTGAAATAATCGTGGACACCGTTTCTCACCTTACCGTGACAGGTGCCAATTATAATATCTAATTATCCTAAAAGAAGCACTTTTTTAACCTTGTTTCACAAACTTTATTGATGCTCTACGACCTATGCTTCGGGTAATAAGCTCAGTTTGGAAGATTCAACTCATTACTAATCCCAAAGATGATAACCAGCCAAAGGTAAACACGTCAAATCTCAGATGATCGATTCTTGACTTAAACATACAGATTATACATTGTTCTTTCGTACTTATATCTTTCTGTAGGGCTAATTCCAGATCTGTTCTTAAATGGCCAAACACATGGGATTTTTGTTTCATGACTGGAGCATATTTGTGGTCTTTCCTTGTGGTTCTGACAGAGTGAATGTTGACAGGTTCACCTATCTTTTTGCAAATTGGACTGGCGTTTTTGGGGTGGGAGTACTCACTTTTAACGACAATAAATGTCCTAACTTCCTCTTTTGACAGGAAAATACATCGTAAATAATGTCTGGCACAGTTTCTCTAGCTGTACAATGTTCAAACGTTTGTAGAGCTTATGTGACTTAACTACGGGGTCATCAGTCCCTAAACTTACAAACTACTTATGAACTAGCTAACACTAAGGACGGCACAAATATCCATGCCCGAGGGGGGATTCGAACCCCCGACCGTAGAGGCCATGCAGACCGTGACTGACGCACCGCAGTCCCCTCGGCCACCGCGGCCGGCGCTGTATTGAACAGCAAGGTAAATTCACATGGATGTATCACGTGAGCGAGTTAAATATGTACTAATTTCAAGTGTATGTTATCACGTACCCGGTATCATCTCGGCATGTCATGTTTTATCCATAGTTTTTCTGCTGTCTTCTTCAGGTGTCTCGGCGAAGTTGAGTTTTCCTTAATCGTAAAAAATTTAGTAGATCTGGAATTAGCCCTACAGAAAGATATAGGTAGGAAAGTACAGTGTATAATTCTATGTTTAAGTCTAGAATCAATAGTCTGAGTTTATGACATGTTAACCTTTGGCTGGTTATCATCTTTGGGATCAGTAATGAGTTAAGAACCTGAAAATGGGCTTATTACCCGAAACATAAATTTTGTGAAACCATGTTAAAAAGTGTTTCTTTTAGTGTAATTCAATGTTCAGTATTGGGCGTTAACTACAGGCGCAGTTTCTGCCAGCCATGCTTTATGCCGTCAAAATAATAGGGCCTATCATATATGGAAAACCGTGAATAAGGTGCAGAGTGTGTTTGCTCGAAAGACCTTCCAAAAATAACTGAACATCCAGGACGCTGGACAATTTGAACCTTGGGCAGGACGCCATTATGGTAGTCTACTTAGCTGAGTGTACTAAGCTGCAGTTATGGACATCATCAGCATCATCATCATCATCATTAGAGTGATTATGCCTTTCAGCGTTCAGTCTGGAGCATAGTACCTCTAATAAAATTCCTCCATGATCCCCTATTCAATACTAAGATTGATGCCTCTTCTGATGTTGTACCTTTTACTTCAAAATCATTCTGCACCGAATCTGAGTACTTTCTTCTAGGTCTACCTCGACTTCTCTTACCCTCCGCTGCCGAGTTCATGAGTCTCTTAGGTAACCTTGCTTCTCCCATGCGTGTAACATGACCCCACCATCTCAGTCTGTTCGCTTTAACTGCTTCATCTACGGTGTTCATTCCCAGTTTTTCTTTGATTTCCTCATTATGGACACCCTCCTGCCATTGTTCCCATCTATTAGTACCTGCAATCATTCTTGCTACATTCATATCTGTAACCTCTTCCTTATGAATAAGGTAACCTGTATCCACCCAACTTTCACTCCCATACAACAAAGTTGGTCGAAAGATAGAGTGGTGCACTGCTATCATAGTCTTGATACTGACTTCCTTCTTGCAGAAGAGAGTAGATGTTAGCTGAGCACTCACTGCATTAGCTTTGCTGCACCTCGATTCCAGTTCTTTCGCTATGTTGCCATACTGTGAGAAAATACATCCCAGGTACTTGAAACTGTCTACCTGTTCTAACTTTGTTCCTCCTATTTGGCACTCAATCTGTTTGAATCTCTTTCCCACAGGCATTACTTTCGTTTTGGAGATGCTGATCTTCATATCATAATCCTTGCACCTCTGATCGAGCTCTGACTATTGGTTTGCAACCTTTCAATCGAACCTGCCGTTATAACTAAGTCATCCGCATATGCGAGCCTGCTTATTTTGTTTTCACCTATTTTAAGCCCGCCCTGCCAGTCTACTGTTTTGAAAATATGATCCATGAATAGTATGATGTGGACTGTGATTTTTTTAATTCTGCGCGTTCGTACAGTAAATTAAGAAAAATTGAGTCTTAAGAATGTGTGGTAAAAATTTCGACGATTTGCAATTAATAAAAAGTATAAAAGAGGCTATCCCCACAACTAATAGTTGTCGCGCCCAAAAATGATGGTGCTTTTCTAAACCGTAAGAAGAACAACCTAAACTTTAGTTTAAAAATTCTCTAGCTCTACAAACATTTGAACATTTGAGAAGGTTTGGGAAGAAATTGACGTACACAAACAACCGCGTGCAATGGAAATACGTGAGGTGTCGCAGCAGATATCTGGAAGCGTCAGCTGGGATAAGTTCGGTCAGCAACCGGCACGGACGCACACAGTAACCGCTTTGCGTCACGGCCGCTTATCCGCCTGTGCTAACGTCCTGTTGTTAGCAAATACTTGGTCTCTCACGCTGCTGACGACAATGGCCGCTACTAATAAATATTTACGACCCAGCCGGCGCCACCGACAAATGATTGTATTTGGGTGATTATGAAAGCGTTATGCAGTACACTGCCAACTACAATATGTCTTAGAGTAGAAAGTAGTACGCCAGCAAGAAGTCGAACACATCTAGAACCAAAGGCAGTTCAACACTAAAACAAGGCAGGAATAACAGTCCAACAAAAACAACACATTTAAAATACTATTCCCACGTAAAGAAGACAGAACACCAACTTTTTCACAAATAATATAACACAGTTTACATTAAAAAAAAAAAAAAAAAAAAAAATCAGATTCACTGCTGCCAACCGTTGTGGATTTCCGCTACGCCTAGCGGAGTTCAAAGATCTTTGCGACATAGCGGCTACATACTAAAATTGTAAAAATCTATCAGCTATGGCTGAATTAAAGAGCCGTGGCGTAGTTGTTAAGCGCATTGAGGCTCTATGCTACGATGCCCGAGGCCGCTCCCCGTCGGGAGTTCGAATCCCCCTCCGGCATGGATGTTTGTGCTGTCTTTAATATAAGGTAGTTCATAAGTAGTTTGTAAGTTTAGGGACTGATGACCCCGCAGTTAAGCTCCATAAGCTTAACAAACATTTGAACTTTTTTTTTTTTTGATAACAACCTCAATTTCCAATGCAAAAACAATAAATTTAGTACAGTATTGATTTGCAAACTTAGGTAATTTGGAGACTCATGCAAATATACAGGGTGATCAAAAAATCAGTATAAATTTCAAAAAATAAATCACGGAATAATATAGATAGAGAGTTAAAAATTGACATACATGCTTGGAATGACATGAGGTTTTATTAGAACCAAACATCTACCGTTATCGGGCCTTTTTTTTTTCTTCGAGGATTCAAAATGTTCAAATGTTTGTAAATTTATCGGACCATACCGCGTGGTCATCAGTCCGTAGCTTACAAACTACTTAAACCTACGTAAACTAACCTAAGGACAAACATACACCCCCATGCCCTAGGGAGGACTCGAACCTCCGACGGCGAGCAACCGCGCGCTCCGCAGCGAGACGCTTTAGACCGCTCGGCTACTCTACCGCGGCTTCTTCGAGGAACTGCGTGATTCTGGTTTTGTAACTGCTACCGTGATGGGTGACAGATACGCCGATATGTTACAGAATCGCATTATCCCCCGCCTGGCTGATAAAGACCTGCTGGAATGTACGATTTTTATGCAGAATGGCGCTCCAACACGTATTGCTAGACGCGTGGAAGACCTCTTGCGCGCGACGTTTGGTGATGATCGTGTGCTCAGCCGCCACTTTCGTCATGCTTAGTCTCCCTGGTCCCCAGACCCCAGTCCGTGCGATTATTGGCGTTGGGGTTACCTGAAGTCGCAAGTGTTTCGTGATCGACCGACATTTCTAGGGATGCTGAAAGACAACATCCGACGCCAATGCCTCACCATAACTCCGGAAATGCTGTTCACAACATTATTCCTCGACTACAGCTATTGTTGAGGAATGATGGTGAACATATTGAGCAATTGTTGTAAAGAACATCAGCTTTGCTTTGCTTAATTTGTTATGCTAATTACTGCTTTTCTTATCAGATGAAACACCATTTGTCGAACATTTCCGAGATTTATTATACATTTTCCAATTTATACTGATTTTTTTTAACACCCGGTATGATCAGTAAGACACTCTCAGATTTGATGCAACATACGCTGACTTGCGTAAAAACAATAATTACAAAAACGTGGTTCAATGTCTGGAAGTACGTAAGTTAAGTACCCTCCACCGTCCACCGTACGAAATTTTATGTATATAGTGACCTTCATCTTCCTTTGAAGGGCAAGTACGCAATACTGGATCACGATGAGAAGAAAGCTGTAAATTTTGAACGAATTGCCAAAAAATTTTTGAAATAAATAAAAAATAAATCGCAAAGGGACACTCTACTTTATACAAGTATAAGAAAGATAATATTAAAATCGGTACTTCTGGTAGAAGCAGACCTCGGGGAAGATCAGTTTGGGTTCAGGAGAAATGTAGGACACGGGAGGCAATACTCACTTTACGGCTTATCCTAGAAGATAGATTAAGAAAAGGCAAACCAACATTTCTAGCTTTTGAAGATTTGGAGAAGGCTTTTGACAATGTTGATTGGAATAAACTCTTTCAAGTACTGAAGCAAGCAGGAGTAAAATATAGGGAGCGTAAGGTTATTTGCAACTTGTACAAAAACCAGACAGCGGTTGTCAAAGTTGAAGGGCATGAAAGGGTTGCAGTGGTTGGAAAGGGAGTAAGACAGGGTTGTAGCCTTTCCCCAATGTTGTTCAATTTGTACATTGAGCAAGCTATAAAGGAAAGCAAGGAGAAATTTGGAGAAGGAATTAAAGTTCAGGGTGAAGAATTAAAAACATTGCGTTTTGCCGACGACATAGTAATTCTGTCAGATACAGCAAAGGACCTGGAAGAGCAATTGAACGGAATGGACAGTGTGCTGAAAGGTGCATATAAGATGAACATTAACAAGAGTAAAATTAGGGTAATGGAGTGCAGTGTAAGAAAATCAGGTGATGCTGAAGGAATTAGACTAGGTAACGAAACAATAAAGGAGGTAGATGAGTTTTGTTACTTGGGCAGTAAAATAACAAATGATGGTCGCAGTACAGATGATATAAAATGCAGAATGGCAATGGGTAGAAAGGCGTTTTTGAAAAAGAGAAATTTGTTAACATCGAATATTGATTTAAGCCTAAGGAAGTCCTTTCTGAAGGCATTTGTATGGAGTGTTGCCTTGTATGGGAGTGAAACATGGACGATAAGCAGTGTGGACAGAAAGAGGATAGAGGCTTTTGAAATGTGGTGCTACAGAAGAATGCTGAAGATTAGGTGGGTGGATCGCGTAACTAATGAGGAGGTACTGAACCGAATTGGGGAGAAAAGAAATTTCTGGCATACCTTGACTAAAAGAAGGGATAGATTGGTAGGACACATTCTTAGACATCAAGGAATTGTGAATTTAGCGTTGGAGGGAAGTGTGTGGGGTAAAAATCGCAGAGGTTAGACCAAGAGACGCGTATAGTAAGCAGATCCAAGTGGATGTGGGTTGTCGTTCTTATGAGGAGATGAAAAGGCTTGCTCAGGATAGAGTAGGGTGGAGAGCTGCATCAAACCAGTCTCTGGACTGAAGACCACAACAACAACACTTCAATTTTAGTGTTTACGTATTGATAATATGCCACATCAAAGGAGTAGAGTGTGTTCCTTTTTCTTCGTACGCTTGCAGCTCCAAAACAGTTGCGCATGGCAGATTTCCTTTCGAGGAGTTAGTAGGTGTCGAATTGTCTATTTTTTTTTCGTTGTTTCATCTGTTCCATAGGTTTTCCTTTTACTTTTTTATTTATTTTACCAAACCACCGATGTATTAAAAGGAACAAAACAGAAACAAAATTATTCAAATCGACTAAGCCATTTCTGAGTTTTAGAGAAACTAATGAATATCTATTCCTGTTTGTACTGTAATTTAAAGATTAGAACAAACGCAGCTTGCGCTCTTCTGATTTGTTCTTCCCCACTATATACCACTGTATAATTTCCAAAACTTTTTGCTTTCTTTCGTTTTCTTCTGAATTTCATTAATATATGTTATATCACATCGCTCCTCTAATATTTTTCGGGGTTGCCATTCCTTTTTGGCTACCCCTCTGACGCTCCACGTTAATAAATTTTTAACCTTCTCGCTTTAATGGTTAATATATTACACCAAGGCATGTGCATCAGAAGTGTGTGGTTTGAATGAAATGTGAAGCCGAAGATTGGTTTCAACACTACAGTGCTTTCAATGAAAACATTTTAGTCTGACTTTACCGTGACTGTTACTGATTGAATCAGAAGGTTTGCTGTTATCAATCTCTTTTTCTTTCCACGACGCGTTAAGGAGGTTTATACCTCTATCTTCAGGTGATTTTTTATTTTTATTTTGATAGTGTGGATTGTCATGACATTAGGATAACTGTCACACTGACTTTCCTCAGAATGTTTTCGGAGGAGGGAGTACGGAAAGATTAATGTAAAGCTGAGTTAAGTAATTTTAAATAGACAATCTACGATATTTTGTATCAGTTTTGCTGCTCATATTCAGAGGATAATTTGCGCTGAATCGCCTTTTGATATACTGAGATCAAGCTTTTTTATTTTTGACATTAAATCATAAACATACAACTATTTTAAAAAATGCCACGAAATTCATACCACTATAGCCCACGCCCGTCACCAATTCCACGGCGATGCCTTCATCATTAACAGAATTCAGAAAACATACTTATTTTTTCTTGGCCCTCACCCCTTATATTCGCGTCTGTCAGTCAACCCCAAAATTATGTACGTCAATTTCTAGTACAAACAGCATATTTATACGTAGATTATTATTATTTTAAAGAATAACTAATGTATTATTGTTATTGTTTGTTGAGTGTATGTCAATCTGTATATAAAGTGTCACAAATTAATATTTGATGCGACATGTTTTTAATGTCCTTTACATCTCTCAGTAGTAAACAGAGATGGTGTCTGTGATTGTTTTATGCTTATGACATAGAAAGAAACCTGTGGTATCTGGAATTATGCTATTTTAATCGTTTATTTCCACATCTATACAGTTGTATTTAAACATCAGTGAAAGAAACGTACAGTGCGACATTCTGAAGTAGTGCTTTTGTATTTTCCCTTCTGGACCTTGACACAGCTTATCCTGATGTCATGACATCCAACATCAGCACACAAAAATAAAAAATTCATCTGCAGATAGAGATATAAACCTCCGAAAACCTTTCCGGAAAGAAAATGAAATTAATAATGACTGGGAACGGAAAAAGTTGTGTTTCAGTCAACCACAGTGCTTTACTAGGCATGCCCCTGTTTGTAGTAGGTATCTAAATCTACATCCATACTCCGCAAGCCACCCGATGATGTGTGGCGGAGGGTACCTTGAGTACCACTATCGGTTCTCCCTCCTATTCCAGTCACGTATTGTTCGCGGGAAGAAAGATTGTCGGTATGTCTCTGTGTGGGCTCTAATCTCTCTGATTTTATTCTCTTGATCTCTTCGCGAGATATACGTAGGATGGAGCAATATACTGCTAGACTCCTCGATAAAAGTATGTTCTCGAAACTTCGACAAAAGCCCGTACCGAGCGACAGAGCGTCTCTCCTGCAGAGTCTTCCACTGGAGTTTATCGATCATCTCCGTAACGCTTTCTCGATTACCAAATGATCCTGTAACGAAGCGCGCTGCTCTCCGTTGGATCTTCTCTACCTCCTCTATCAGCCCCACCTGGTACGGATCCCACACCGGTGAGTAGTATTCAAGCAGTGTACTGTAACCCACTTCCTTTGTTTTCGGACTGCATTTCCTCAGGATTCTTCCAATGAATCTAAGTCTGGAATCTGCTTTACAGACGACTGATTTTATAGGGTCGTTCCATTTTAAATCACTCCTAATGCCTACTCCCAGATAATATATGGGATTAACCTCGTCCAGTTGCTGCCCTGCTATAGTGTAGCTAAATGATAAAGGATCTTTGTATGTATTCGCAGCACATTACACTTGTCTACATTGAGATTCTATTGCCATTCCCTGCACCATGCGTCAGTTCGATGCAGATCCTCCTTAATTTCCATTGTTACAACCTCTCTATATTCTACAGCATCATCCGCAAAAAGCCTCAGTGTACTTCCAAAGTTATCGACAAGGTTATTTATATATATTGTAAATAGCAACGGACCCACGACATTCCCCTGTGGCACACCTGACATCACTCTTACTTCGGAACTTCTCTTCATTGAGAATGGCATGCTGCATTCTGTTACCTAGGAACTACTCAGTTCAAACAAAAAAATTGGTCTAATAGTCCATATGCTCTTACTTTGTTCATTAAACGACTGTGGGGTACTGTATCAAACGCCTTGCGGAAGTCAAGAAACACGGCATCTACCTGAGAACCCGTGTCTATGGCCCTCTGAGTCTCGTGGACGAATAGCGCGAGCCGGGTTTCACACGATCGCCTTTTTCGACACCCAGTCTGATTCATACAGAGCAGATTTCCAGTCTCCAGAAATGTCATTATACTCGACCATAATACATTTCCCAAAATTCTATAAGTGTCCGATGTTAGAGATATAGGTCTATAGTTCTGCACATCTGTTCGACGTCCCTTCTTGAAAACGGGGATGACCTGCGCCATTTTCTAATCTTTTGGAACAATACGCCCTTCTAAAGACCTACTGTACGCCACTGCAAGAAGGGGGGGGGGGGGGCAAGTTCCTTCGCGAACTCTGTGTAAAATCGAACTGGTATCCCATCAGGTCCTGCGGCCTTTCTCTTTTGAGCGATTTTGTTTTCCTATCCCTCTGTCAATTATTTCGATATCTGCGATTTTGTCATCTGTGCGACAATTTAGAGAAGGAACTACAGTGCAATCTTCCTCTGTGAAATACCATTTTCGTCACAGAGTGTGTGGATATTTTGTTTTGATCCACCTAACGCTTTGACATTAGACCAAAGTTTCTTAGGATTTTCAGCCAAACCAGTACATAGAACTTTACTTTGCAATTCGTTGAACGCCTCTCGCATAGCCCTCCTCACACTACATTTCGCTTCGTTTAATTTTTGTTTGTCTACAAGGCTTTGGCTATGTTCATGTTTGCAGTGAAGTTAGTTTTGCTTCCGTAGCAGTTTTCTAATTCGAATGTTGTACCACGGTGGCTCCTTTCCATCTCTTACGATCTTGCTTGGTTCCTACTCATCTAATGCATTTTGTACGATGGCTTCGAAATTTGTCTAGTGTTCTTCAACACTATCTGTACTTAAGATAAGATTTTCTTGTTGAGTCGTCAAGTACTCTGAAATCGGCTTTTTGTCACTTTTTACAAACAGAAAAATCTTCCTACATTTTTAATATTTGTATTTGCGCCTGAAATTATCGATGAAAAATTATTGGTAAACTGTGGAATTTAACTATTCTGCTTTCCCTTCAAAGTAGTGAAAAAAGGAATGTTCTTAAATGAATGATCTGCTCAAAATCAATTTATTACAATTAAACATGAAAAATCCTATCTTGACACAAAATTAGGTGACATTTCCTATCATGAAAAACAGATAATGGTATTCAAACAATCTTACAAATGTTAAAATATTGAGACACAAAAATGACTGACTGAGTCAAAGGTCGGAGGTTTTGCAAAACAGAATGCTATTAGATTGGCTACACAGGGGGTTGAAATTATCGTTAGCCCTAAGCTCCCCAGAGTAAATAGGCAGATATCAAAAGAATAAAATAAGGGACAGAATCCAACAAGTGTGATTCATATAAACCCCCAGCAAGTGCGTCACCTTACCCACACAGCGTCTCAGGCTCGCAGGCAGCAGGCGGTGGGAGCGGATGAGCTGAAATTTTTTATCCGACCGTAATTGCTGTGACCTGTTAAGCAGGATCGACATGTAACTTAACACAGCGTCACTGGCGTCGGCGTCGCTAGGCAGTTGCTGTGCGATTCTATCACGCTATTAGACCAATCAATATTTTACATAGGTGACAGGAAGGCCACTTGGCACAAATCGATCAGTCACTTGCGTAATAAGATCTGGAAAAAAAATAAAAACCACACAGTGCCCGTTTCCCAAAGGCGCGAATGCTCAAATAGGAGACTTGTACCAAAACGAAAACTAAACTGTGGCCGCTCACAGCGTAACCACCGGACAATATAACGTCCGTGAAATAAACACAAATTCTACAAGGTCCGAATCTTCGGAATCAAACACAAGTCTACCCAGAGGACCGTTTAAGACGATGTCCTCCCCGCGAATCTAAACGGAGTATTGCCTATCTCCCGAGGTCCGTACACTTCGGATGCTCAGACACGAGTTTTCCGAGGTCCTTACCCCTCGGACGCACAAACAGCAGTGCCCCGAGGTCCGTAAGCAGCTCACGGTGACGGGCGACCACACCCACGCGCGAAAAGATGCACCAATATCTGCTAACGGGTAATAGTCAAACCAATCGGATGGCGTAGCGCCGTTGACAAATTGTTTAGCTGTCATCCTAAAATCATTTGCCGAATCAGGACGCGTTCTCTGCGGCTGCCAAGAGGCTCCGCCCATGCCACCAAAGCTTCTCGCGTATTTCACCGTTCCCTGCAAGGAATTTCAGCTTGCTCCTACCACAGAGTAACATATATATTTGTCTGTGCTCCTACCTACAGTCACACGACCTAAAAATGTTAACGTTGTGCTATATATACAGCCGCTGGAGCCAAACCCCTGGGGTGCCAGACGGGCAGAAAGCTTTTCTCTCTATCTACCCATTTGTCGCACTAACTGTGTTCAAACTCTGCTGCTTTCAAGGAAGTTTTTTAGATAACGCCTAAGGGCAATACTTCTCCATAAACAGCCCAGGGCCCAGAGCACTCTGCTATTGTTTGTATTCGGCAAATTCCTCTCTTGCGAAACGGCCGAATGACTAAAAAGGCAGTCCCCACTATCGCCCACCGTAAACCGCGGTCCAGCATTGTGTAAAGCGTCCCACACACTCTAAAAAATTCTGCCAGGTATACTCCGCCTTTCCGGACGTAGCTTGGTGCCGAACAGGTCAAGCCAGCCCCTCTCGTCCTTCCCCGAAGGCGAGCGAATGTTGGTGGGAGGGGGAGGCCTCCAACAGCGTCTCTGCTCTGCGCAGCCTGACTGTACCCAACACTAAAAACCACTTTTTATCATCCAAGTTGCGCCAATAAATATTAAAATCCCGAAATTTTCATATAAACATAGAATGTACTACAATCACAGGAGCCCATCACCCCTGATGTGTTCCTAAAGGCACAGAAATCAAAATAAATAAATATCTAAAAAGAAAAACGTTGCATATGCAAGTCTTGCATGGTTCGCAGGAAAGCTTCTGTGAAGTTTGGAAAATAGGAGGCGAGGTACTGGCGGAAGTAAAGTTCTGAGGTGGCACCGTGAGTCGTGTCGGGATAGCACAGTCGGTAGTGCGCTTGCCCGTGAAAGGCAAAAGTCCCAGGTTCGAGTCCAGGTTCCGGCACACAATTTTAATCTGCCAGTAAGTTTCATATCAGCGCACACTCCGCTGCAGAGTGAAAGTTTCATTCTGGAAACATCCCTTAGGCTGTGGCTAAGCCATGTCTCCACCATATCCTTTCTTCCAGGAGTGTTAGTCTTGCATGGTTCGCGGGAGAGCTTCTGTGAGGTTTGGAAAGTAGGAGGCGAGGTACTGGCGGAAGTCAAGTTGTGAGGCGGCATCGTGAGTCGTGTCGGGATAGCACACACGGTAGTGCGCTTGCCCGCGAAAGGCAAAGGTCCCAGGTTCGAGTCCCGGTTCCGGTACACAATTTTAATCTGCCAGGAAGTTTCATATCAGCCCACACACTGCTGCAGAGTGAAAGTTTCATTCTGAAAAAAGAAGATGTTTATCATTTACATGTGATTCAATATTTTCTTCTATATGACCACATGGTATAATAAACTTGACGAGTATTATAGCACGACTGGAACTTGATCATTGCAAATGCAACAAACACCTCGACCTACGCCTCTATGTGATTAGATTAGATTAATACTTATAATTACGTAGGCTTCCGCGGCCAGAGTCAGATGACATAAAAGTTTTCTGGGTATGGTACCGCGTCATGATGTAAGGCTATTACTTAAATAACCAACGTTTCGGCCAACGTTACAGTGGCCTTCATCTGGGTAACTGGTGTGAGCTGGTTGTTACTACACTTATATTAGTTTCATTTAGACATTACGTCATAATTTTTAAAATAAGTGATGTTATTGGTGAATGTATTGCGGAAGAGTGGAACTTTATTTTGATAGGATGCTGAGGTGGAAGGGGTGGGAGTTAGCCGTTGCCTATTGCTTCTTGCATAGCGAGACATGGTTGGTGTTCATCGGCGAATGGGGTGAGGGCTTCCGTTTCTCTCCTGCTGGCCGTGGGCCGCGCGGCGGCAGTAGCTAACTGGTGACGCTCGCGTGTTGTGATGTCAGTGCGGCCTATTTCGCTTTGATGGCTGGTAGCCAAGAGGGGGCAAGCCTGAGTCCATCTTCTCTATTCATGTTATTGGGGTGTTTAACAATTTCGATGGCTTCCCTTATCTTGCGTTTGACCATCCCTGGTTGCTTGGCGAGTATTCTGGCATCGTTAAATTTTATCTTCCTGCTGCAATCTTGCTGGTGTTCGGCTACTGCAGATTTATTGTGTTGGCCTAATCGAATGTAGCGTTCATGTTCGCGTATGCGTGTTGCCACTGCCCTCCCTGTCTCACCTATGTACACTTCCCCACACTCGCATTCCATCTTGTATACTCCTGATGCGTGTAGTGCGTCTATGTTATCCTTTGTGGAACCAAGAGCATCCTTGACCTTGCGACTGCTGTAGAAGAAAGGCTGGATTCCTACCCGGCGAAGATGTTTGGCAATGCGATCTGTGACGTTTTTTACATAAGGTAAGCGTGCTGCTGGCTGCTTACTGCCTACTGATGTTTCTTTTATTTGTGTCCATGGCGGTGTGGATCACTCTATGGTTGTAGCCATTTGCCAGAAACAACCAGCTCACACCAGTTACCCAGATGAAGGCCACTGTAACGTTGGCCGAAACGTTGGTTATTTAAGTAATAGCCTTACATCATGACGCGGTACCATACCCAGAAAACTTTTATGTGATAGATTAATACTTGTTCCATAGATCATGAATGCGATACTTCGTACTGATATGGAATGTGTCAGGTTAATGAAGGCTGTCTGTACAAGACGTTACATTACACAAAATATTACACTCCTGGCCATGAAAATTGCTACACGACGAAGATGACCTGCTACAGACGCAAAATTTACCGACAGGAAGAAGATGCTGTAATATACAAATGATTAGCTATTCAGAGCATTCACACAAGGTTGGCGCCGGTGGCGACACCTACAACGTGCTGACATAGGAAAGTTGTCAACCAATTTCTCACACACAAACAGCAGTTAACCGGCGTTGCCTGTTGAAACGTGGTTGTGATGCCTCGTGTAAGGCGGAGAAATGCGTACCATCACGTTTCCGACTTTGATGAAGATCGGATTGTAGCCTATCGCGATTGCGGATCGTGCAGCGACGTCTCGATCCCTGAGTCAACAGATAGGGACGTTTGTAAGACAACAACCACTGGGACGAACAGTTCGACTACATTTGCAGCAGCATGGACTATCAGCTCGGAGACCATGGCTGCAGTTACCCGTAACGCTGCATCACAGGCAGGAGCGCCTGGGATGGTGTACGCAACGACGAACCTGGGTGCACGAATGGCAAAACGTGATTTTTTCGGATGAATCCAGGTACTGTGATTCTTGAGTTTCTCCCGGCGTATTTGATAATCAAAATATCCATGGGTGTAGTGCCGGTCCATAGTGTCCAACGGGCACAATTTGATAATCAAAATATCCACGGGTGTACTGCCAGTCTATAGTATCCAACGGGAAGTACACCTGTGGATATTTTGATAATCCAGGTTCTGTTTACAGTATAATGATGGTCTCATCCGTGTTTGGCGACATCGCAGTGAACATACATCGGGAGCGTGTATTCGTCATCGCCATACTGGCGTATCACCCGGCGTGTTGGTATGGAGTGTCATTGGTTACACGTCTCCATCACCTCTTGTTCGCATCAACGGCACTTGGAACTGTGACCGTTACATTTCCGATGTGCTACGACCGGTGGCTCTACGCTTCATTCGATCCCTGCGAAAACCTACATTTCAGCAGTATAATGCAGGCCCTGTATGGGCCTTTCTGGATATGGAAAATATTCGACTGCTGTCCTGACCAAAACATTCTCCAGATCTCTCACCAATTGAAATCGTCTGGTCAATGGTGGCTGAGCGACTGGCTCGTCACAATACGCCAGTCACTATTCTTGATGAACTGTGGTATCATATTGAAGCTGCATGGGCATCTGTACCTGCACACGCCATCCAAGATCTGTTTGACTCAATGCCCAGGCGTATCAAGGCCGTTATTACAGCCAGATGTGGTTATTATGGGTAGCGATTTCTCAGGATCTATGCACCCAAATTGCGTGAAAATGTAATCACGTGTCAGTTCTAGTATATTTGTCCAATGAATACCTGTTTATCATCTGCATTTCTTCTTGGTGTAGCAATTTTAATTGCCAGTAGTGTATTTGTTGGCCTTTTAAAATGTCTGATTGTACTTTCTTTTGTAAGCCTCTGTCGTAAGTTCATGCATGTGAAATTCATATTTCAAAATGTTCAAATGTTTGTAAATCTATCGGACGAAACTGCGTGGTCATCAGTCCGTAGCTTACAAACTACTTAAAACTAGACAAACTAACCTAAGGACAACACACACACACCCATGCCCCAGGGAGGACTCGAACCTCCACGGCGAGCAACCGCGCGCTCCTCAGCGAGACGCTTTAGACCGCTCGGCTACTCCTCCGCGGCATATTTCAATATCTAGTGTTGTTCCAGAGGTATTTAGAGTGAAAATTTGAAGTCAAAACGCTGTATATGCTGTTGCTATATCCCATACGCAACAGCATATACATCCCATACGGGGCGCCTCGGTTGCACAGTGGTAGAGTGCCAGACTACAAATCCGAAGGCCGCGGGTTCGATCCCCGCCAGGTTCTAGGATTTTTATCTGACACTTTCCACTTCTTTCACCTCTGGCAGTATTGCTCATGTGAAAAATATCGAGTAGCATCGTGGTTCGGAACCCAAGTTGAACTATAGGTCCCCCTATAACTGGCTGGGTAAGTCCGAAGGCTGAGGAAGGCAACGGCATACCACTTCCAAACAGGACCATGCCTAGTAAAGCACTGTGGTGTTCAAACCAATCTTCGGATTGTTGACTGCTTTACCTTATATCCCATACGAGAAATAAAATAATTAAATAATTCACTGATCATTACGACTCTATGACGACTGCATCGGCTGCGAACTGGAGGAAGTCAGAGCTAAGAGACCACGCAGGGGAGTTTGCAGGTGCGGCCTTCCTGGAAGTGTGCGACCACGCTATGCAGACGCCAGCTCAGACTTAGCACAGGCCCGCTAAGGAGGAGCCGCCCACAGCCTAACAGCTAGGCCCACTAGTCAGCCTGTGACGTCACCAGGAAAGTTTCAACCGGCGCATACCGCCCAGGTGGCGCGACGGAAACGTCCGCCGTGCAGTGACGTACTGGGTGCACACACCAACAGAGAGAGATTGTTCAAATGTTTGTAGAACTTATGGGACTTAACTACGGGGTCATCAGTCCCTAAGCTTACAAACTACTTATGAACTAGCTAAGACTAAGGACGGTACAAATATCCATGCCCGAGGGGGGATTCGAACCCTCGACCGTAGTGGCCGTGCGGACCGTGACTGGAGCGCCCAGTCCCCTCGGCCACCGCGTTCAGCCACAGAGAGAGAACGTGGTACTATGTTTACATGCAACACATCTTCCGGAAGACGAAACCCGATTTTCCTAAGCCGTTTTTCGCTGTCGTGTTTTTCATGATATATCCCGAATGGGATTTCCTAGCCCATTTAAGATGAAGGCTGAAAAACAGCTGATTCAGTTCCTGATTTAGTCAGGACAATCGCTATTTTTCTCTACTTAAATACTCAGATTCGTGCTCTATCTAATATTTATACATTTATTTCACATTAGAAAATATCACTCTGCCCATATGCGCAGAAAATTGTTAAAAAGAAAGTACAATCTGACAAGCCAAGAACGCTTCAAAAACTGTTGCGTTTAGACGGGCACGAAAATCGATTGCGGAACTGGAAAACCGCTTTAGAGAAGTGGATTTCCAGAATCGATTTTGGATTGTTTACGTGACCAACCAAAATCGGAATGGGAAATCGGTTTATGAAATACGGTTTTAGGAGCCCGTGTTAAACGGGGTGACAGAGACAGAGAGGTAATTCCTCATGTGTTCTGTCATTCAAATCCTGATGCCAGGTTGCGGGAAAATATAGGATTGGCGGTAGGAATGAGAAAGGAGAAAGAATGATAAGACGTGTTTGAAGTTCGTGGATACTGCAATAATGGTTAGAAGAGAAAACAGTTCCATTGGGAGGAGTTCTTATCTTTGAAGGGCAAGCACAGGTATTGGAGAGATAAAAATGTTCAAATGTTTGTAAACCTAAAGGACCATTACCGCTGAGGTCACCGACCACTAAAGTACTTACATTAATTTAAACTAACTTATACTAAGGACAACATACACACATACACACATACCCAAGCTCGAGGGAGGACTCGAACCTCCGATGAGAGCGGTCGCGCGATCCGTAAACAGGCGCGCTAGAGCGCACAGACATTCCCGTGCGCCTGAAGAGACAAACGTAGAGTGAAATTAAACCGCAGCGATTTTTTTCTCGTTGTAAAGCTAACTACAGCTGAGTACACGTTTCGACGCAGGGAATTCCGCGCTCCCGGTTGCGGTTTCTATAGGGGTCCGCTTATCCACTGTTGGTCGAGCTGATCTCTACGCGTTCGTAACTCGGGCGTCCGACCTTTGATTTTCGAGGGTGCATTCGTGCTCCCTCGATAATCCACTTGTAGTCTGGGGCAACGTCCCAGAGATAAATTAAATTGGGCCCAATCCCCCGGTTCCGTCCAAGATTTTCGGGAGGCTTTCCTTGTTTGTAAGGTGTATGACGGAACTGGTAAACCCCTCCCACTTATTCCCAATTGGGATCCCCGTTTGCCCCACTATCAGCTTGTCTGACCAATGAAGAAGCTCATCTCTATATTAAACTTGAAACTACCAGTAAAGATCCAAAGAAACTGGTGTAGGCAGTGAGTGGCAATTCTTTGAAAGGACCATGCCTCCACTTGGAAGACCACAATTAAACCCCTTTCAAGCTCGGTTGGTTGTAGGAAGCATGAACGCTTCTCTGTGGCATGGCGCCTGCTTGCCTCACACGTTGATATCACACTGAGCCTCATGACGATAAACCTCCCCTATTAATAATTTCATGTGGCTCATTGGCCTGGTGCAAGTCCTTCAATTGAACGCCACTTCAGCGACTTGCGTGTCCCTAGCCTACCCCAGTTATCCAATTGGGGAAAGGAGACCTACAGCTTAACCACGGGTCGTCGTTTCTGGCGACTCCTCACATTGTTTGGAGGTGAAGGATGCGCTGATGTGCTGACTGAAAAAAATCTGAGGTCCGACCGGGTTTCGAAAATACGACCCTTCGGTTTCCAGTCGAGCACTTTACCCCAAGACCACTGGGCCGACGACATTTTCCCTACAGAAGAGCAGACACAGGTAGCCCCTTGGCGGGTACGTCAGTGTGCTGTCTGTTAGAGGCGACATTTAAAGCTTTATCAGTACGTCTACTATCCACCAGGTGGCACCTGCCGTCTTCGGATCAAAATCGACGTCATCATTTGATATGTACCAATTTTCCTGGCAGTGTAGCAGCAGACTTTTTTTTACCACGAAGCATACACAACTGGAATAGGAAAAGAGGAAGTGAGAATGGTGCACGAAGTATCCTCAGCCACACACCTTCAGGTGGCTTGTGGAGTATGGATGTGGGTGTAGATGTATCTACCTGACCCCGGGAGTCAAATGAACACTGAAAGTGGCTTGTTAAATTTTCTATGTAAGATCTCGGACAGATGAGATGTACTAATTCAGGATAAAACGCTCACTGCTGCTGTAAATTACTCTGCGAGTGGGTACAGTACTTACACAATGGAAATTTATCTAACTGCTCACTCCTTACGGGAGAAGTCTACGTTGTAACAAACACAACATTAATGTTAAAAAGAATGGATAATGAACATGGGACAGGGCGCATGAAATTATAAAGCAGAGATTTGTTACTTTAAATCATCATATATTCAATAAAATGAACAAAAAATGTTGGGAGACCAAATTAAGCACAATAAAACACACACCTTGTACAAAAGTGAATTAAAATCATGAAGTTACTGCCCTTAATAAAATTGTTTCTGCCCTTTATGAATATGGAAGTAATGTGGGAGGAAATTTGCAAATACACAGTGGATAAAGGAAAGCTCATTCATTCATTCACAGACACACGGCCGGCTGCAGTGGCCAAGGGGACTGCGGCGCGTCAGTCACGGTCTGCACGGCCACTATGGTTAGGGGTTCGAAGCCCCCCTCAAGCATGGATATTTGTGCCGTCCTTAGTATTAGGTAGTTCATAAGTAGTTTGTAAGTTTAGGGACTGATGACCCCGTAGTTAAGTCCCATAAGCTATACAAACATTTGAACATTTTGAACAGACACACGCATAATGCTTGCGACACATTACTCATGCGACAACATTTGATAGCAGAGGTGAAACGAAGCATCAGCGGTGTTTTGATGAGATGCCGGGTGTCTTGAAGCACAAATTAAAATCAACTAGGCACCAAATCAACTCATGTGTGGGGAGGCAGCAGCATAATATCATTAATTACCATGTGGTGTGAGACCATGGTGAATTATATAGAATTTACACAAAGAAATTAATTTAGAATAAGTAAGTAAAGCACACGCGAAAATTGATGTAGAAGAAATCTAGTATCAGTAAAAACACGGCTGAAAGCACGTTGTGGAATCGGTCATACCAAGCCAGGAAAGATGGAATCAATCCAGAAAATTTGAAAAAAATTTAGTATACTCACAGATACAGACCCATTGCGAAAAAGATAGTTAAAAAAAAGCAAGGAAATTCAAAGATACTAAGTTTACACAAAGGCTGAAGGCCACACACGTGTATTCTAATTTAAGAAAACCGGACACATAATCATTACCGGATTGGAAATACAAATACTAAATTTACACTGAATCGCTCGAATTCTGTAAACTAAGAAACAGCCTCGCATAGTGGAAGGATTACTCAAGAAAACTATCACTGATAAACCAAGACTGCTTGGTCACGAACAAAGTAAAGTTCTAACTGCATGCCATCCCCTCAGCATGATTTGACGATACACTCAGTTCGGCGGTCGCAGCAAGAGTGAAGCCTCAGGCCACGCCAAAAGCCTTCCCCTCTACACACTGGATGTATTGCGCGCTAAAAGTGACCCAGAGCGCGTTCAGAGCTTACTGTCTACCAACCCTCGCTACCTGAAGAAGGTATTACCCTCTACTAGACCTCCAGGGCGGTATCTTTTGTCACCTCTTTCGACCATGATTATGTTGGTACTACGCTAAGAACAGGCCACCTCGCCATCTTGACAAGTAAGCTTTTCTCTGGCCACCCAGCAGACGGCAGTGCAGACGACATACGATGCCATGAGTTCTTAACTAAAGTAAACGAGGCCTAAAGCGCGAGGCGGCGACTGTAAGCCATTGCGCGTCAGTCAGTCAATATTAAAACAACCTTCCACATTCATACGAACAGACAAGTTCAATCACCCGGTGGAAACATATACAAACATGGGGCATTGATCATTAATAAAGGAATAAAATAATTGACATACAAATAGACCATGTTAATTGCGGAGAAACACTTTAGAGTAATGTTGTTGTTATGGTCTTCAGTCCGGAGAATGGTTTGAAGCAGCTCTCCACCCTACTCTCTCCTGAGAAAGCCTTTTCATCTCATGATAAGAACGGCAACACACATACATTTGAAACTGCTTACTATATGCGTCTCTTGGTCTCCCTCTGCGATTTTTACTCCACACACTTCCCTCCAATGGTAAATTCACGATTCCTCGATGTCTAAGAATGTGTCCTACTAAGCGATAGTCAAGGTATGCCAAAAATTCCTTTTCTCACCAATTCTGTTCAGTACCTCTTCATTAGTTATGCGATCTACCCCCACCTAATCTTCAGCATTCTTCTGTAGCACCACATTTCAAAAGCCTCAATCCTCTTCCTGTCCGCACTGTTTATCGTCCATGTGTCACTCCCGTACAAGACAACGCTAAACACAAATGCCTTCAGAAAAGACTTCCTTACACTTAAATTAATATTTGATGTTGGCAAATTTCTCTTTTTCAAAAATGCTTTTCTGCCCATTGCCATTCTGTATTTTATATCCTCTGTACTGCGACCGTTATATGTTGTTTTACTACCCAAGTAACAAAATTCATCTACCACTTTCATTGTTTCGTTACCTAATCTAATTCCTTCAGCATCGCCTGATTTTCTAAGACTGCATTCAATTATCTTTGTTTAGCTCTTGTTAATGTTCATTTTATACGCTCTCTTCAACACACTGTCCACTCCATTCAACTGCTCTTCCAGGTCCTTTGCTGTCTCTGACAGAATCACAATCTCATCAGCAAAACGCAATGTTTTTACTTCTTCACCCTGAACTTTAATCCCTATTCCAAATTTTTCCTTGCTTTCCTTCACCGTTTGCTCGATGTACAAATTTAATAACATCGGATAAAGGCTACAACCCTGTCTTACTTCCTTCCCAACTAATGCTTCCCTTCATGCCCTTCGAGTCTAATGACTGTGGTCTGGCTTTTGTACAAGTTGTAAATAACCTTACGCTCCCTATATTTTACCCCTGCTGACTTCAGAATTTGAAAGAGTGTATTCCAGTCAACATTGTCAAAAGCTTTCTCTAAATCTACAAAAGCTAAAAATGTAGGTTTGCCTTTCCTTAATCTAAAATAAGTCGTAAAGTGAGTATCGCCTTCCGGGTTCCTACGTTCCTCCTGAAACAAAACTGATCTTCCCCGAGGTCAGCTTCTACCAGGTTTTCCATTCTCCTGTAGATAATTCGTGTTAAAATTTTGCAACCATGAATTATCAAACTGATGGTTATGTAATTTTTACAGAGTAATGAATAACACAAAATGGAGCACGTCCACACATTCAGTGGACGTGTTTCAACACGGCGTTTACCAGGGAGCCAGTAATCGTAAAGGTGTAGTAACTACGAGTGACGTGGCAAGTGCAGACAGCCAATCCCCCCCCCCCCCTTTCCTCCAGGACCGCTGGTGTTTCGGCGTGTTGCGTCACTCATCGCCAGTCATCATCACGCCACCATCTGCAGACCCCAGGCACAGCTGTTACGAGTCTCGCCTCTCCCCTCCTCCTCCCCCTCCCCCCCGGCCCCTACCCCTCTCCTACCACATTGTCACGTGATTCACCCAAGCGTGAGCCGATAAGCGCAACCGTGTATCCCGTTTCACTCGCGACGGTGACGTAATAGTACACCATTACGCAGACAGCTTTTTCCGTACAGTGATATCTCGTCAACTGCAGTTCGGAATCCGAACGCTTCCGTCGTGCCCCCTCGAAAATTTTGTCTAATGTCGAACCATCACCACAATTGGGTAACATGTTGTGAAGTAATGATACTAAAAAACAATTACTTGCTGCACAGTAATGAAGCCAATACCTTAGTCTTTTTGTTGGTGGTAATTTACAGTACTATTCCAACAGGTCATTGCTGTCATTTTCTTGCTGTAGATGAAATTGTGCTGTTAACCACCATTAGCAAAGCTTGTATACCAAATTAAGGGAAGTTTCTTTTCATGTTGAAGTTCAAGTTCCTTCGATCCGTGTTTGGGTAATAAATATTTCTTTCTTTCTCCATGAGGTTCTGCCTTCAGCAGAACGCTGTTTTTTTTTTTTATATCCATACTTATTTCGCTGCAGTTGTAGCATTTTCAGTGGGTCTTCTTATTCCTGTAAATTGAACAACAGAAAATATTTTAGTTTGTCAGGATAGGTTTGTATTGCTAATTAGAAAATTGAAACAAGAATTTATATACCTATGGTGACCTCGATTTTACATGACATAGTAGTTACAGTTTTCCTACTTTTATTTATTTATTTTAGTAGATCCTCCTTGGCAACTTGTCATCTGAAACTAAATGGCACTTACATAGAAAACTGTTTTATATAGAAATCTTTGATCTGTTTTATATTTCACTTTAATGGTTAGGTCTAGTACTATGTAATTGTGTGAAAAAGTCTCTCTCTTTCTGTGTGTGTTTATTTGTTTTGTTTGCTTATGTATTGTATTCAACTAACATTGGCGGAATAGTGAAAGAAATAGCACTATTTCAGTCTTCACTGTCACTATTTGTGAGTTGTGAAATTTTTCTTAGCAAAAGTGATTTACGTACGTTATTGTATACAATAGTCAGAAATATGAATATTGGGTTCAGTCTGATTTCAGTACTAATTTTGTGCAGTAGTGTGATAATTGTAAATGAGGGTTGTGAAACCTAAGCATTATTATATGCACATAGTATATTCAACATTTTCTATGTAGTAATATGTTTTACGCCCTTTAAAATATAAATATTCTGAAGATATTGCTTTTCTGACCGATTCTACATACACAAGGGCAATTGCATTTGGGATTTGTGGAAGGCACATTAACATATCTGCTTTCATTTTGTAAGTATTTATTGTGTATCTTGTTTTCCGACATGGTCTACACCCAAGAGGATCTCTTTGAGTTTGGATCTACTGGAAATACATCTAATCTAATCTTCTCTGTAGGGAATTCTGGCATTTTAAAATGACAACATAACCTGTTGAAACTAGTAACGTAAATTACTATATGTAAAATGGACGTGACTTTGGCTTCAGTTATATGTCACCATTATATATGTCTTTAAAAAATCACAATTATTTGAGAGTGTAAGGTGAAAGGACACTGTTGCCAACCCAAAACAGGTTAATTCCCCAACGGGCATTGTCAGATTCCGATAAAATATAGAATATAATTTATGGAAAAGCCAATATTAATTTCTAATGATATATATGCTAACTAAATAGCTTAAACTGTAAAGAAGTATATTCCGTACACCTCTAGCTAAGCCCTAGACCATTTGACGATTAGTCCACCAACAATAAAAATGGTGAATTTGTGGGCCGTTTATTATTCTCAAGGTTAATAATTTGCGGCCACAGGTAATTATCTCTTTTAAGAGATTAGAACTTGTGAAGGTATAAGGAATTGTGGTTTTGTTAGCTTTATGTACGAAATGTTTAAATGTTCCTTAAAATTTCTGCAAATCATCATTTTGCAAAGATAATAATGTCGCCTCGATTATTGCCATCTCGTACAAGTTCACTCCTTTATTCCCTTTTCTTCTTTGCTATTGAACAGACTGTTTGAGCTCTCACTAGTTAGTAGCCTCATACCTTTACGCAACTCTATGCAAATCATACACACCCGATTCAAACGACTTCTTGTACCAGGTGGCATACGGACGACGTCCTTCTTTTGACGTTTGTTAATTCCGGATACCACAAACGCCGAAAGGAGTGCCAAACTAGATAAGTACAGGGGAGGAGACCTTTCTAAGCCTAATACTGCCGCTTGAAAACACATTGTACAGCTATATCTTCAAGTGTTGTTTATTGTAGTATACATTGGTAGAGGTCCTGAGACTCAGTGCCTCTAATAACAGTTGTTTCCAAAATTGAGGTCAATCAGACTTCTTCTCTATGTAAATTATGCCCAGAAGAGGTGAAGTATCACAGTTGAACTATATCTCATTACTTAAATGAGAGGACAGTTCGTTTATATTTGAACAATATCTACATCTACATCTGTAGAAACCGTGCAAATCACATTTAAGTGCCTGGCAGAGGGTTCATTAACCACTTTCATAACTTTTCTATACCGTTCCATTCTCTAATAGCGCGCGGGATGAAAGAACATCTAAATCATTCCGTTTACGATCTGATTTCTCTTATTTTATTGGGATGGTCATGTCTCCCTAAGTAGGTGGGTGCTAGCAAAATATTTTCACATTCAATAGTAAAAGTCTGTGATTGGAATTTCGCAAATAGATCTCGCAGCAACGAATAACGTCGTTCTTTTAATGATGTCCACCTCAATTCGTGCAACATTTCCGTGACGCTCCCCCCCTCCCCCCGTAAGGTGACAAAACAAAACGAGCTGCCCTTCTCTGAACCTTCTCAATGTCTTCTGTCAGTCCCACCTGGTGAGGGTCCCACAAGGGGCAACAGTACTCCAGGAAAGGACGCACAAGTGTGATGTAGGCAGTCTCTTTGGTGGAGCTGGTGCATCTTCGAAGCATTCTGCCAATGAAACGTAACCTTTGGTTCGCCTTCCCCACAATAATTTCTGTGTGTTCTCTCCAATCAAAGTTGTTCGTAATTGTAGCTCCTAGGTATTTGGTAGAATTTACGACCTTAAGGTTTGACTGATTTATCGCGTAATTGAAGTTCAGAGGATTTCTTTTAGTGGTCATGTGTATTACTTCACACTTTTCTTTATTTAGTGTCAATTGCCAATTTTCGCACAATGTAGAAATTTTGTCTAAATCGCTTTGCAATTGCTTTTGATCCTCTGTTGACTTTACTAACCGATAAACGACAGCATCATCCGCGAACAGTCTAAGGGAGCTATTCAGATTGTCTCCTAAATCGTTTATAAACACAAGGAAGAGTAGGGGACCTACAACGCTTCCCTGTGGAAGTGGGAGTTTATTGTACCGTTTGTACATCACCAGTAAATTCAACCATCTGGTTTGTACTCTTATATCCAGATATAATTACACAAATTCCTGAGACATTTAGTAATACAAAAACAGTCTTGATCGCAAACATTAATAGCTTTTATTGACCGGTTTCGACCTGATGCACGTCATCTTTGGAACAAAATGAAGCCCATGTTGCCAGTGCTGGACTCGCCTGGGCTAGGCTGTTCTGGCTGTTGTCCTGCCAGCTGGTAACTGTTCAATGGTGTCGAAATTAATGAATACCTGAAACAAGCGTAGAACATGTTAACAATTCAGGCCAACACTAGTAACTAATTACAAAACAAAACACCATCAATATCACCACTTTCACTTTAACATCTCTTTACTCTGAGTATCAACAGAGTTTATTATAGGGCACAGTGTCCTTTAAATATGTTTTCCATGAGAAGTAGGAGGTCCCTATCTGGACATTCACCTGTGAAAGAAATAGCCAAGGACAGTAATAGTCCAAGCGAAAAACCTCCATAAATACCCAAAACTAATCAATTTGGTCATCTTGAATAGCTAGGGAAAACATGTACTGCTTGAGAAACTACAAGGTTCGCTTGTAAGTGCACTTCCCTTTGGGCAAGGCAACACGTCTTGCACTGACGTATGCGGAAAACATAAAAGTTACTCTAAGCATAGCGGAATTCCGCTACTGGTGGCAACACAATTGAGAACGTTACAACTTTTTATTGAAAACTCTAGTGAAATAAATTAATGATATTTGTAATTACAATACTGAATGTAGGCATTCGTAAAATGACATGAAGTTACATGAACAATGTCCTACATCTTAAAAAAATGGAATCTGCGTTTAATGCAACCAGTTTCGGAAACGCTTTACCTGCAAGATACAGAATTCTTCCTTGAAATATTTACCTCACTTACTACTGGCCCTTTGTAGCAATCTGACTTCGTGTTATAAGAAACTTTATGCTATTTTGATTTAAACCAGTGCTCACTGAATCCAAAAGTTACTGTACTGTACTTTTATCTATCCACTGTTATACATCGTCTCGTAAACTTAAATAAACGCAAAATTACGTAAAAGTGATAATAAGAAATCATACAGAATATTTTCACTTTCACTGACTCTAATTACTAATTTATTATTCAGAAAAATGCAGTCTACACTAATCGTTACCTGTCTTCAAAACTTGTCTTCATCACTGAAAGTATTTCGAGGCTTATCTGTGCGCAAAGAGACCGTTTTTTCTGTAATTATTAAAAATGTTTGATCAGATACACATCAGAAAATTATTTGGTGTAAGTCTCGTGAACTGGGGTGCAAGCGTGTGACTACACAAACGACAGTAAAAACTTCCATCAAAATACTTTAATAAAAGAAATAATTGTGAAAGCAATATTTGAAAATAAATTTTAACTCACGTAATAATAAAACGATTTACATTTTTGTCACGATTATCGAACTTTTCTAGAAAGATTTAACTTTCTCACGTTCCAACATTTCGAGTGTTTAAATATTACGTTAAACCTAACAAAAGGCAGAAATGATTAAACTTCCTGCATGGATTTTCACAAAAGTAGGCAATGCATGGTTACCCCCACAATGTGTTTTCAAAGCGTGGTAATTTCCAAGAATCCTCTGGAATCGAAGCGGGAGCGAAATATATCTTTCTAAATGAGAGCGATATATCGAACGAGTGACTGTCGATGCATGAAGAACGTATTCTACAAGACTTTCAAGGCCGAAGTTGTAGAATTTGTGATGTCACTTTCCTTATTCGTCAGTGACGCCGTCTTCGTTGACGATACCGCGTAAGCCACAGAAGATTACTACACATCTTTATTGCAATACTATCACTCTTTTGTAGTAATACGGATATTTCAGTAGATTTAATGCGCGCTCCTTCCAATGAATTTTTTTACACGTACTCATAACTGTTAGCAACGAAATACACAGCATTCCCTTCTTCGAGAGAAAAACTATATATAACGCATAATACTGCAGTCCCTTGTCATCGCGCAAAACAACATCCAAGATCGTGGCCACTCGTTCGATACTTATCACTTGCAGCGAGAACGATTTATATCGCCCCCGCTACGATTCCCAACGGTTCTTGCAAATTACCGCGATGTTTTTACTAGAAGAAATACTAAATTTCACATGTAACACTACATCGCGGTCGTAGCATTAGGATCACCATTTTCCGTCATTTGTAAATATTTCATTATTTTTATGAGGGAGAAATTACGTTTTTTTAAATTTAAGCAAATCAATTACTATCTTTGTAAATTACAGTTATAGAGACCATAGAATAAGATAGTCAAAACACCTTAAATCACGGTAATCTTTTGTCAGAAATTAGTATAAATAATATCCGCCGTTGGGTTACTATCTCTCTGTAAGTTTAGCTTTCTATGAGTTTTTGTCCAAGTGCATTTATTGTAAAGTGTGTTATTTTGAAGAATATAGAGATGAGTGATATTTGAATTTGTTTTAAAATCAATCATTGATTAGAACCCTTCATCGCATAGAAAATATCTTTGACTTTCAATAGCTCGCCAAAAATATGTAGAAGAATAATTTATCAGCTTCGTAGTGAAAAGAATCGGCAAGGTCAATTCCAAGATAAAATCAGGCATAAACTATTGCTTTCGTAACTGGCTTTGACATAAATGAACCAATATATATAATCAAATTAGAAGCCCCAGAGAAAAAGAATCTTCATGTTCAATTATTACAAAAGTCTTAAATTAACAAATAGGTTCAGAAAAAAGATAAATACGACGCAGTGTATCAAGTTAAATAAAAGTATTTTATTACGAAAGATTATCAGGCATACCAACCTACATTTCATACAGGCAAGGCAAATAAAATTTAGAGCCATTTCATCCACGACGAATTAACATCAAACCAAAATCAATATAAAGAAGTCGAGTTACACTCACGAACTTAAAAGCTTCTGACGTAATCTAAAGCCATCTCAAGAAACAGCCTTCTTCTGGGGGCAAGCCTGCTTCCATTAAAGTCACTTTATATTCTCCAGCTCTTCATTTTTACTTACGCTATTGCAACTCCCAGCCTAGACATACCACACATTTCTGGCGCCAAAGAGTTATCAATATGTCAGCATGTGTGTGGTGTAACGTCCATGGATCTCTGTCACTGATCTCAACAGGAACTTGAGAATTAATATTACGCTGTCTGAGAGTGCCAGCCATGGAGGCAATATTCTGTTTCTTGTCAAATAACAATATGGCTGCTTTGAAGTATTAAAGAAAGTGAAACGGTAATACGTTTAGGTCCCGCTTCCACATCAGTCTATTACATCGCATATTGACATAAGTTTCAAATCAACAGGTAAGAAAGCAATTCTTTGTCACACAGTAGCGGATGTAATTTCGTTTGCCAATTTAAAATAAAGCGGGTAACGCTAAACAGTGTGCAAAACGTATGAATGTGTAGGCACACTACAGTTCTGTACTCAGTCACCACAGAGACAACTGGCAACATAAAATAATAATTTGAGGCCAAAACATAAAATTCCCGTTACAAAATACTACAGACACTTTTCAAACTGTTCTTCACTCTAGATAAGTCCTTTCGAAGGAAATACGGAACGAAGATGAGGGTTTAAGGGCATATAAGTACGTTTTGTAGTCAATATTTCATGTTGGTAACATCATAAACTCTACAAATTCATTGGGCTCCGAATTCGGGATCGCAGAAACAAGAGACAGCACGAGTAAGAAAGATATCTTGAATGATGATCAGACCAAACTGACAAGAAAATAACCACCTCGGATAACTGGCAATAATCGTCGACAAATGTATCAAAGAATTTCATTTTATTTCACTTGATACCTTAGAAATGGTTTGTGAAAGCCTGCTTGTTTACGAAGTAATTTTTCAGATACAGTCACGATTTTATTTCATTTATATTTTGCCCGATTCTTTTCGGGAAATGATTCAAATTCTTAAGTGCTTTTTCTGTTGTGCTTCATTGTTATTTGTTAACGTCAAATCAGGCATCTATTGTTTATTCTAGGAGTCTTGACGTTATTGTAAACCATAAAATAATTGTTCTGCTACTTTTTAAAAAATCTAGCAACCAGAAATTATAATTACTGAAAGAAAAAATTATCTGAAAGAACTTTAGAGTGGAATATTCACTACTTAATACGAAAATAAAATAATAATAATTATTATTATTTGCAGTTCACCACATATTCATATTTGGATTAACAAGTTACTTTCATGAAAGCCCATTGTCACTAAACGACAGATTTTTTAATTGGAATTCTGTGGTAATCTTAGCATCTTGCATCTTTTAGCCATTAAAATCATACAGTATAAATTGTTTGCAATTACACTTTCGTACATTCAGAATTCTGTATTGTGAATAGCTACATTTTTTTATATGTAAATTACGTACACTCAAGCATGTTTAAGAATTCAATTCTAAAATTATTTATTTCAGCAATTTTTCATTGTAAGTTGCAATAGGAAACATGTATGATATTATTATCAAAGAAATCATTGTTTCACAAAATATAAATACTCCATCAGCGAGTCTGTGAGTCAGTCATAATCATAGTTGGTTACGGTTAGTGGTTGTCAGAGTCGTGGTGCTTTCAGTCAATGCAATATATATATATAAGGAAATGGAATTTATTGAGCCAAATTACACGATACAAATTTCCACTGCATTGACTGAAAGCACCACGACTTTGACAACCACTAACCATAACCAACAATAATTATGACTGACTCACAGCCTCGCTGGTGGTTTAACGTCCCGTCGACAGCGCGATAATTAGAGACGGAGCACGCATTCGAAGATAAATAAATAAATTTATTTGTTTGGGTGGGCGGGGAAGTATATAGAACGAAATCGGCCGTTCCGTTGGGAACGAACCATCCCGACATTTTCCTGGGCTGATTTAGGGAAATCACTCGAGAGAATGGAACCTCGGCAGTAGTTGATACTTGTCCCATACAAGCACATACCAGCTTCGCAACTCAGATGAGGTAGAGATGGGTCTCAGTAATATCCTGTAAATGAATTCGCCCACTTTCTCTTCGGGCAGTAGAGCACATACTTGGAACTTCCCGCCCAATAGGCGATGCCACAGAAAATAAAAGAAGCAGAGTGATTTCTGGGTTGCCCAAGTTGTGGAAGTTTCCCTCTTCTCTCTGGGCCCAAACGCCTGTTGCGTTCCATCTGTGGCTCTAAAAATGTTCTTTTTTTTAAGTTGTAGAAAAGAAAGGGAAGGGACCGAATTGCACACTGGTAACGAGGGTACGAGCATACGGAATAGGTTGCCAGATATGTGAGTAGGTCTTAAGTAATAGAGCCCAGCACATCGTCCACGACGGCGAGTATTCACCAGAGACAAAGGTATAGTCACGAATGTCCCAGGGAAGTGAGTTAGGACCGCTATTATTCTCTAATTACATAAATGATATGACAGACAAAGTGAGGAGCAATCTGCGAATGATTGTAGTACGATTCAGAAATACGCTCGTGCACAATCATCCTATATATATATATATATATATATATATATATATATATATATATATATCGAAACAGCAGCGTTCTAGTATAATACACATAAAATGTCTTTATATCATACGTACAAAGCTTTAGGCCCTGAAGAATTCACAAAGCGTTTTCTGGGTGGATATATTTCTAGTAAAAGAGCTATTGGTTGCAAATGGTACATTTGGTGCATCAGCAGAAATCCGGAAAATTAATTTGGGTAAGAAACACTTCGAAGGCCTTGTTTTATCGTGCACAACCATACTGAGTAAATAGATTAGAACTGACCACTTAAGGTCGACTTATTATCGTTATGTCAGATTATAAATGACCTTAAAAGGTCAGTAATCTGTTTACTTGGCGTGACTGCACCATAAGACCTTCAAAGTGTTTTTTCTCCAACTTATTTTTCCAGTTTTCTGATGATATACCAAAAATGATTAAATGCGTCAATGTAAGCTGAAACTCAGATTTGTGAATAACTTGAGTACAACCCGATTCTGAAAGTAGATTAAATACTATTGGGAGTGGTTCCTTACTAAAAAGGGACAAGAAAATACTTCTATCCAGAAAAAAGTTTCATAAAACCTTCAGGGCCTAGAGCGTTGTACATATCTTGTAAAGACATTTCATTTGTGTTATACCAGAACGCTGCTACGTTTCGATGCTTTATTTAGGAGTGTATAGAGTATCAATAAAATTATGTCAGCTCCAGTGGCCTTTTCCAAGCTATATTCAGTTACATAGCACTTTACTGAACATTTTAAAAGTATATGTTCAATAGTTTTTGTAATGTTATATAGATCCGAAATTAGCTTATTGTTATACTGTATATCACATAAATAGAACTTCGAGAAATAGCAGTGTTATGGTATAATACAAATAAAATATCTTCACAGAAAGAAGCTGTGCAATTGCAAAATTGTGAAATTGTCCTTTTTGATGTTTGTTTCATAAAGATAATTAACGTTTCCTTTAGCTTCAAAATATTCTGAACAGAAATGTCTGAAACTGAAGCTCTGTTTTGTGTACTTCATTCTGTCACCTTTCTTTCAGGTTTGAGATTTAAGAGAACGTTTTTACCTTTTTTTGTACATTTTTAGTAATACATAATACTGTATAACTGCTACACTTGTATCTGGCTTATGGATGGCCAAGGGAGAACAATGAGTCTGTAGGCTAGTTGGCAGTCAGGATTGTATCGAACGAACTGCTGAACAGGTAAAAGTTGTGCAGTTCGTGTGCTGAGCAAATAAAAGTTGTGAAGCTTGCTGTGCAGCTACAAGTTAAAGAGTTTGTATGATGAGTAGGTAAAAACTGCAATTTCGTGTACTGAGCAGATAAAAGTTGTGCAATTCGTGTGCTGAGCAGATATAAGTTGAGGAGTTTGTGTGCTGAACAGATAAAAGGTGTGCAGTTCGAGTTCTGAGCAGATGAAAGTTGAGGAGTTCATATGCTGAGCACATAAAAATTGAGGAGTTCGTGTGCTGAGGAGATAAAAGTTGAGGAGTTTGTATGCTGAGCACATAAAAGTTGAGGAGTTTGTGCGCTGAGCAGATAGAAGTTGAGGAGTTTGTGTGCTGAGCAGATAGAAGTTGAGGAGTTTGTGTGCTGAGCAGATAAAAGTTGTGCAGTTCGTGTGCTGAGCAGATAAAAGTTGAGGAGTTCTTTTGTGAGCAGGAAAAAAATTGCTGAGTCCATGTGAGTCACCTTCACACTAGAATTTAATTTTTCTCAAGACTTCTTAAATCATACATTAAGCAAAAGTTCTCCATTATTATCATCTGTCTCCTCTTTATCTTTTCCATAAGTTTCTTTGGTACACACATGTGATGGATGGTCGTTTATACTACATTCTCAGTTCTATAGTTTCTGTTGCTTAACCTACAATGACAGTGATGGTAGTGTAATTAGTATGTCTAAGAACCTTAGTCTTTTTTTACGTGTGAACCTTGAGAGACAGAGATGGAAAACAAAACATGTATTTGCATGTATGGAGTTTTTATAAAATATATAAATTGCACGGTGATGGTGAAAGACGGCTGTCTGACGTCTTCCCTAGGTTTTTAACTTTGTAAAAGTCCACTAGATGGCCTTCTTTATATATATATATATATATATATATATATATATATATATATATATATATATATATATATTGCTAAACGAGAACACCTTTTATTCAGAGGTATGACGAATAGCATTTCATTTCATGTTTTTAAATGTTAGTTTCTATTTTACTATGTTAATTTATCATTGTGTCTATGAATGTGGCAATATGAACGGGTACTAAGTGACGCCGCTGTCCCTGTGAGAATGTGCACTTGCTTTATTCTGTATGTACATGTATGAGAATCTTCTAGCATGGGAGTCGGAGTGTATGAGAATTTTCGTTGTCGGCTGCTGGCTGCTCGGTACTAGTGTTTCTCTGACTTCGTATCGATAGGTAGTCGTTACAAAAGAGGTTCCTCCACCCTTTGGTTACAAGTTGGGTTGGCAATGCCCAGTTAGCGAGCCTCAGCTAGACGCGCGAGTTTAAGCTCTTCCACGTCGTTTTTCCTTTGTTTTGTCGATTTCCGGTGGATTTCCAGCCTGGTGGTGGGGATCTCAGAGGCCGATAGGACATTCTGTGGCTGGGCTTCGACCTGGTAAGATTTTCTGATTTTCTTTTCCTCCCTTGAGATGGTAGCGATTCATTGTCTGGTTTGTTAGACTTCAGATCTTAGATTCATTTTTCGGGATAAGTTTTCCTGATCATGTACGGAAATTTATTCAATTTCATTTCCGTGATTTTGCATAGTTAAATGTGGTGAATATGCAACTAATTCGGTTTGATAATGGATGGGAATCGGTAACCTGTGTGAGACTAGCTGGCGGTGAATGAACTCTGTTCAATTTCTTTCTAGCTTTATGGGATGCAACCAATGTGCACGAATATTTTTATTCTGTATAGTGCCTGTGTAATATTCCTTTCCATTTACTCCTTCCGCGAGTGATAGTACTCCACATAGTCTGTTCTTAGAACAAAACCATCAGCTACCCCTGTGTCTGTTTCTAGGCCATTCAGCCAAGAAATCATGTATGTATCTTTCTAATTTTCCTTATTACATTCCGATCTCCTCTCCGTCTATTTTAAATTGATGTTTCGTTTCCAAACATGTATTTTGCATTCAGACGCCGTCAGTAAATTCTCTTCCAGCCTTGTACTACCCCCTTTATTAGCTTGCTTATGAAATACTACGTATTTCTGGGGGCTGCATGCCGTATTTCTTAATTGATTTACCCCGACTTAGAATTGATTCCACTTTTCTGATTTTTAAAGACGGGACTTCGTCCATCCGTGTAAAACCCAATCGCATCTAACTGTATTTCTTTAGCTTCCTTGTGAAATCCTTCGCATTTCTAAGGGTTGCATGACGTATCTATTTTACGGAAATTGAATTTTTATATTTTTACTGGTTTTCGGAACCACGCGGCTCCGAACTCTGACTGCAACGGTTTATAGCTAGTCACTTGAGTTCTCGCCACTGCTCATACACCAGTGCCTTACTATTGTATATTCTCGCTTCGTAATCTGTGATTCCGTTGGTTGTTGTTGAAATGAATACTATCTTTAAGCACTTCGCCTTCAGTGGGGTGTGAATATGTAATGTAGCAGATACGTGCCGTGTTTCTCAATAATTTTGCATGCTCACGGTTTGATTTGAATGGAAATTAATCTCGCTATTATCGCGTACTATCTCAAGTAAAGAAAGACAGACCAGAACGAGCTACGAAGTTTATTTTCTCTTGTGTTGTGTGGTACACCTGGTTCGCTGAATTTCGCCTACGATAATGGCGCCTGCTTCTGCTTCGTACAGCACGCTGAGTTGGGTGAGTTTCGCTTTGCTTCGCGCGTGTGAGTGGCTGAATGCTTGTTGATTGTAAATCTCTTCCCCGACGATGTTCAGTTCAGATTACTTTAATTTTCAGTGTGGGATGCATTTTTATTGTTTAACAAAATTGGTGCCCCCATTTACTCATGTTTGAACTGAATAAATAATGTATTGTCAGTAAAATTTTATTCCTTCTTATGGATATTAGTTTATGAATACCCTCCGTTTTTTATTTAATGTTGTTTTTCACCAGAGAACAAATTCAGATGCATATTACCATATTTTTAATTCTGTTGCGCCGTAAATGTTCTCACAGCCACCCTCATGAAATGGTTTAGTTCGTGGTGGCTTGTATGTTAATGATTGTGTGTAAATTCTCGTGATATACGACGTATGTTGGCCACCGTCTCCTTGTCTTCCTGCTGGTAAAGTTTGAGTCAGTTCTAAATTCTGAGTCAGGGAAAAAGATTCTGTTGCAGAAAGTAGTCAGTGGTTCACGCGAATCCTTTAGCTGGTTTTACGGCCAGAGGTATATGTTAAAGTAAGCTTTTTAACTGGCTCTCATCAGCTAGAGTTAATTTTACAATTAACGGTGGTCGTTCAATGGGCGGCATAGCACATGCCTTTCCCATTTCCATGTGGTGATGGGCAAATTTGTATTTGTTCTCTCATTGGCGAAACTCAATTAATGAGGCTTCTTTTCCCCTAAGGCTCATCATCTCACTGATTTTTTAAAATAATTTTTTATAAACATCGATGACAAAGGCTGGTTTATTTTTGTAGTAAGAATGCGGTTAATTTCCTGACATATTGGAACATATATAGACGCAAATTTGTGAAGAATTACATGTGGCCTAGAAAGGAGAAATTGAATGAGGATAATAATCTTCGAACCTTCACACCAAAAGAATTTTCGACGGTAAAAGTGGTAAGAGATAGCGATAACAAGTGCGATTAGTCATTCAGTGTGTCAGATTAGCTGTAAGGCGACCAGCGTTTTAAACTGACGCTCTTCTTCAAAAGGCAGTAACAGCGGGGAAGTGGAAACTACGAGGAAGTTGAATCACACGGTCTAACAAGAATCTTATCGCATAAGATAAGAAAAGCGTTTCATGAGTTCCAGAAAAATGATGGCTTCCCCTCTATTAAAAAAAAAAAAAAAAAAAAAAAAAAAAAAAAAAAAAAAAAAAAAAAAAAAAACCGTGCATGAACAAACAAGCTCTACATCTAACTTTAAGCTCCACTACTCACATTACAATGATGATAGTTTGCAACTCAGCGTAAAGACGTACGTCGAGCCACGACAGTAACATAAAAAGGTGACTCAAACGCACAACTCCGAAAAGACAAATTATATCCATTCATATAATCGCACAGGCACACCTCACATACACACGAGCGGGCGGATATGGCGGTTGTGTGTATGTGACTTTTGCCTGTGTGATTATATGAGCCGGCCGCGGTGGCCGAGGGGACTGTGGCGCTCCAGTCACGGTCTGCACGGCCGCTACGGTCGGGGGGTTCGAATCCCCCCTCGGGCATGGATATTTGTGCCGTCCTAGTTCGTAAGTAGTTCATAAGTAGTTTGTAAGTTTAGGGACTGATGACCCCGTAGTTAAGTCCCACAGACTATACAAACATTTGAACATTTGATTATATGAATGGATATCATCTGTCTTTCCTGAGGAAGGCTAAAGGTCGAAAGCTAATTTGGGCTTCTGTGTTACCTTTTTATGTTCCTGTCGCGAGTCGACGTATGTCTTTACGATTAGCTGCAAACTATCGTCATTATATTGTTTTACTAGCTGAAAACGCGTCGTCCTCCTGGTATTTATTCATTTATTTATTCCTTTCTTGAGTTAGTACTTCTACTATCACTTCTCCCTCTGTCCATCTCCTTTTTTTCTAGAGACATGTAATATTTATCGGAGATTATATAAGAATCTAGCTTATATGCCCGTGCTTCGCAACGGTTGTTAAAGAGGTACCTAAGTATATAATATGTTTTTTAGGGTTCCTGACCTAGGTCAGGAATAACAGAATCCTTGTTGGATCGCTATGTCAATAATCTCAGTTCTCAAAGGTAAGATGACAAATTTAAGTAGACGTCATTGTCGAAAAAGATGAATGATCATATAGTTTTTCATACAAAACGTGAAATTAATTGAAGTCCATACTCCGGAACGATGTACATTCAATGTTAGGTTCTACCTATACGGTTCTCCGCTGCCTTCACTATTTCATCTCTCAAAGCTACCCATTCCTCTTCTACTGTTTTATTTCCCACAGAAATTCTCAAGAACTTCAGTTTCCTTCAATTTATCCATGTTTTCCTACCTTTCTGCAGTTTTTCCAGTTTCGGCCTACAGTTCATGACTAATAAGATATGGTCAGAGTCTTTATCTGCCCCTGGGTATGTCTTACACTGTAGAACCTGGTTCCGAAATCTATGTCTTACCATTATAAAATCTATATGGCACCGTACGGTGTCTCCAGGTCTCTTCCACGTATACAACCTTCTTTTGTGATACTTAAACCAAGTGTTTGTTATGATTAAATTATGTTCCGTGAAAAATTCTTCCAGGCGATCTCCTCTTCCATTCCTTTTCCCCAGTTCATATTCAGCTAATATTTTTCCTTCCCTTCCTTCTCCCTCTACCGAATTACAATCACAATTAAGTTTTCCTCTCACTTAATTGTCTGAATAATTTCCTTTACCTCTTCATACATTTCTTCGATCTCATCACCTGCAGAGCTAGGTGACATGTAAACCTAAACTACTTTGGTCGGTGTTGGCTTCGTATCTATCTTGACTACGATAATGCGGCACTGTGCTGCTCATTGTAGTTTATCCGCAGTCCTATTTTCTTCTTCATTATCAGCCCTACTCCTCTAATACCCTCAACTCATTTGTATTTATAATCCTATACCAGTGCACCTCGGTTACACAGTGGCAAAGTGCCAGACTACAAATCCAAAGGTCGCGGGTTCGATTCCCGCCAGGTACTAGGACTTCTATCTCTTTTCCATTTCTTTCACCACTGGCAGCATTGATCATGTGGAAAATACCGAGTAGCATGGTGGTTCTGAACCCACGTTAAACTGTAGGTCCCCTTATAACTGGCTGGGTAATTCAGTTCGAAGGTCAGAGGAAGGCAACGGCTTACCGCCTCCAAACAAGACCATGCCTAGTAAAGCACTGTGGTGTTCAAACCAATCTTCGGATTTTTAACTGCTGCTTACTCACCTGACCAGAAATCCTGTTCCTCTTTCCACCAGTCTTCACTAATCCCCACTATATCTAACTTCAAACTATTCATTTCCCTTTTTAACTTTTCTAACCTCCACCCGATTAAGAGATAACATTCCACGCTTCGATCCGTCTTGTCTTTCCTGATGATCACATCCACCTGAGTAGTCCCCGCCCGGAGATCCGAATGGAGGACTATTTTACCTCCGGAATATTTTACCCATGAGGATGCCATCATCATATAGAGTGGAGCTGTATGTCCATGGGAAAATTAACGGCTGTCGTTTCCCCTTGCTTTCAGCTGTTCGCAGTAAATTTGTGAAAAAGTCACATTATCTGATGTTACAAGGCCAGCTCAGTCAATCATCCAGACTGTTGCCCCTGTAACTACTGTAAAGGCTGTGCCCCTCTTCAGGAACCACACGTTTGTCTGGCCTCTCCACAGATATCCCTCCACTGTGGTTGCACCTACGGTACGGCTATCTGTATCGTTGAGGCACACAAGCCATCCCACCTCGGTAATGAGTTTGGTTCATGTGGCTGGTAACGCTAATAATTATAACTCTAAAGCTACTGTGGATGTCGAGTTCGGTAGCCATGTAACATTGTGAGACCTTTAAAGAAAGAATGGGACGGCATTCACGGATAGGTTCGATTTCGTAGCAGGAAGAAGGACGTGGTGCATCCTCTTCATTCTTCGCAACTTGGTTACGGCTTGCCAGAGGCTGATAAGAGTCAGACAGGAAGCAACGGCACGTCACGCTTGATAAGGCACCGCTCTGCGAGTGAATGCCAAGGGCCACAGCCCGCGACCAGTGGCGCGAATCTGGGCCTGTTGCAAAAGGCAGGGGAAAGTGTCGACCGCGCCCTCTGCTACTGGTAGAAGCGCGCTTGCGGTAGCGTCTGGTGGGTATTAAGCCTCCTATAAGTACGAGCTGACGCATCCGCCATTTTCATTCCAGTAGCTCTTAGGCCAGGCGCGCACTGGCGATTTTCCGTCGCGCGATTTATTTGTCGCAAGAATGGAACACGGTGGTTCGAATATGAGCGCGCGCACGTGCGGCAAAAAAGTAGCGGCGATTTAAAAGACGCAACCGGCCCTATTTCACGCGCTCGCGACTGTCGCAGGTGTGGAATGAGTCATACGCAACAAGACTTGCCCGGAGTGCCCGGGTTTGGAATGAATTCTCCGGGTCTACGGGCCAATGACTCTCATCTCCGGGATTGAATGTAACCTTCATCTTAACTTTTATTTATTTATTTATTTTTTACGACGCTTTTTAAGTACTATGCTCATTTAGCGACGATCTACATCGAACATAACGTAACTTAAACTAAGGACGAACACAACATCCATGCCCTAGGGAGGGGATTCGAACTTCTGGCGGGAGCAGCCTCGCGCACCGTGGCAAGACGCCTCAGTGCGCTCGGCCATTCCCGGCCAGCTCCTCTCTAGTAATTATGAATAACTTTATATAAATGTCAATTTCTTATTGCAACAAAACGCCACTTTTCTATTCTTCCTCTGAAAATTTTTCATTGTTGCGTCGGTAGTAATCGGCTAGCGCACTATTAAGCAAACACCGTTGCGGCAACGTGTCAACTGGCGATGTCTATTATTTGTGTTCGGTCGTTCATTGTTTCTTATCAGTTTACCGGTAATTTTTGGAATACTCGGATCGTGTGTCAACAGACAAGCTTACATTAACTGAGATTAGTGAGTAATAACAGTGAAATGAAGAGACGATATCTAAGTTCGTTCCGTGAAGAAAGGTTGCAGGAAGAAAATTATAAAGAGTGGCTACAAAAAGTCGATACTGATGAGTGTACGTGTAAGTGCAGAATATGCAATATCTCATTTACCGTTAAGTACGACGGAGTGAAAGCTGTGAATAAACACAGTCAGAAAGACACAAAGCGAATATTACCACACAAAAGAAGAATCAGTCGCTTCTTAAATTCTTGCCGAAACAATTTTCTGCAGAAGACGACAAAGTCACTGCAACGGAATTAATTTTGACTTACCATGGTGTGAAACACCACCATTCTTACAATTCTCAAGATTGTGGTAATAAACTATATCGTTATGTTTTTAGAGATTCCTCAGTGGCAACGAAAGTAATTTGCGGCCGACAAAAAGCGAGGCATTAGTAAAAAATGTGCTTCTGCCTTGTGCTAAAGAGAAGCTACTAAGCGAATTAAAGCAAAATGTTCTGTTTGCATTAGGTTCAGACGCTTCAAACAAGGGCAATAAAAAACATTATCCGATAGTTGTAACATACTTCTCCAATTTTTTTTTATTATTGAGATTGTCCTCATTACAGAGGTTTACCTCCAACATACTAATACGCCCAGAAATGAATACACATAGTACGTAAGGTTTTACACTAATTATTCACTATATTTCTCCACGTGTGTCTATCTTGTGTGTCCTCTTCTTCTGCGCCCAGCAGGATGGGAATAATAGAAAGAATAGATGAGGTGATGGACAGGAAGAAATTACGGTGGTACGGGCATGTAAGAAGAATGGAGGACACCAGAATACCGAAGATGGTACTGGAGTGGCAACCTGTGGGGAGAAGAAGAAGAGGACGACCGGTGACTACCTGGATCAAAAATGTACAGCTCTCAATGAATACTTCTCCAATGATAAGGGAAAATGTAATGAAGTTCTTGATTTCTACGAAGATGTTAACGAATCTGCAGAAGCCATCTCAAACAAACTAAAATCCATTTTGTTGGAAAATAGTTTGACACTAAGTAATGTAGTTTCGTATTCAGCTGACACTGCATCAGTTAATTTCGGGAAACACAATTCTGTCTTCACTAAATTGAAAGAAGAAAATGAAAACTTAATCAAAGCCAATTGTTGTTGTCAAATTTTACACAACTGTGCTAAGTTTGGACTCAAGCTTCTAAAATATGATGTAGAAACTCTAGTTCTTAAAATATATTCAGACTTTTCTTCCACCGGGGGGGGGGGGGGGCGGATACTTGCTGGGAGTAAGGAGATGATTAGTGTTTGGTTTTTTTTTTTTTTTTTTCGCGTGTAATCCTAGTTGGGAGGGGGGAGTTGGTCGCAGTTGAGGGGGGGTGAGTCATTGGCCAAGGGGGAGGGGGGCACGTCTGGTCTCCGGGCCTGCCTCGAGTTCAATCTGGCAACCCAAACCATGTCTGATAACGGGAGCTGTGCTACGGATGACATTGTCAGTTGTGTTGTAGATTCGGAAAGAGTAATTGCAGAAGTAGAAAAGCGACCAGATCTGTACAACAGGAAATCAAAAGAATACTGTGATCGCAATTTGAAAGAGAAAATATGGGGGAAAGTATGCTACAGCCTAATTCGGAAATGGCCTGAACTGTCTGGACCAGAAAAGAATAACAAAGGTATTTCTTGGTGCACTTATTTTATTCATTCACGTAGACATGAGAATTACAACAATTTAAATTGTTTCATATTGCCAAGGTACTGATCCTTGTGGAGTCACGAAGTAGTTTGCAAAATAATCCCTTATGTGCATACCACAAACATCAGCTCTTTATCCTACAAGCTCACAGCCCTGCAGAAGGCATTCATACGACCTGTTTTCAATTCGTGCAGCACTATTTCGTCTTACGGAATTATGTAGAATACAAGAAGCTTTTGTGACTATGTCTCAAAAACCAACATCCACAGCATTCGAATATGTGTCATAACAGCACTCAACTTATTCTCAAGCACCTTCATTCGTTAAACCGTATTCTTCAAATGTGCTAAATGAACGGAACTTGCCGGCCGCGGTGGCCGAAGGGACTGAGGCGCGTCGGTCACGGTCTGCACGGCCACTACGGTCGGGGGTTTGAATCCCCCCTCGGGCATGGATATTTCTGTCGTCCTTAGTCTTAGTTAGTTCATAAGTAGTTTGTAAGCTTAGGGACTGATGACCCCGAAGTTAAGTCCCATAAGTTCTACAAACATTTGAACATTTTTTAAACGGAACTTGCACAAAATTTGTTCGTGTGCACCTCTACTTACAGCGACGACAAGACCTCAGATACCTCTATGCGCAACAAGGTTTTGTAGTTTTCTCATGAAAACACATTGTCAGTTTCGACTTGCAGTAGTGATTTTCTTGGTGTATCTGATCAGCAAAGAAAAATGGCAACTACAATCGTTAATAAAATGCTTCTCTTGATGTGTCTGGACAGTAATGTAAAAGATCAATAAAACTGTTGAATGAAGTAATATATACTTACCTCAGTCATTGATAAGCGCTTCTCAGGTGTTTCAAACTTCCTCCATGCCGTATCTTCTGTCCTACTGCTTGAAGCAGTGTATCAAAACTACCCTTACTGATTCGATAGTATTGAAAGAATTTATTTGGGCGATTTTGTAAATCTTCATATAATTTCTACAACTGGCCTTTCACTAGCCTTTGACTTAAAATCAAAATGTTCAAATGTTTGTAGAACGTATGGGACTTAACTACGGGGTCAACAGTCCCTAAGCTTACAAACTACTTATGAACTAGCTAAGACTAAGGACGGCACAAATATCCATGCACGAGGGGGGATACGAACCCCCGACCGTAGTCTTTCACTTAAAATAGGATGTACCCAGTAACGACATTTGCGCTGTTTTCTCGCTCTTCTTCGTAGTACCAGCGCCACCGAAAACGCTGTTTCGATTAGATCCATGCCGGTACTGAGAGTAGTTGCGATTTTCCTGTCGCTGTGCGCGCACCGCAGTGTACTGCCGCGACAGCGATTGTTTAGTGGCCCCGACTGAAAAATCGCGTGTACGCGCCTTGCTTTAACTTAAACATACTGCGGTGCTATAGGATTTGCGTCTCGGCACTTTAGCACGACATTATGGGTGGCTGTGTTGCCATAAACTGCTCATATCATTCCAGAGGTGGCTACAGAATGTTTAGTTTCCGCAGAGATTGATTGATTGATCTTCTCAGGGAAGCCAAAACAGTCTTGGTCCAACCCGCCACTGCCCGCACCGAAACTAAGTTTATTGTGCGTTATCGCTCCCTGTAAATCTAGTAAAGCCAACCAATGCCCTTGAACAGTGCAAGGAGCCCCTTTACCAGTTCTTTATTAGACACAATTTCTTCGGATGTGGTTGTCCCAAAGTTCTGTGCCTTTTACTCTCCAATGCAATGTATTCGGAGATTAGAAGTGATGCAGTTTCATCACCGTCATCGCAGATCCTACATTTAGGGTCCTCTTCTGTTATTCCCATTGTATGTAGGTGTTTTTTGAAATTCCCATGACCTGTCAGCAATCCAACCATGAGTCTAATCTCTCTCCTGTTCAGGCCCAGGATTGCAGAGCTTCTTTTAAAACATGGCTTTGGCATCATTACCTTGCCATGTTTTTTGTTGATAGACTTCGATCCAATATTCTACGTGCTGTCTTCTGAGCCAGTCACGTAGCTCCAATTTGATCATTGCCTTGGTGATTGTCAGGACAGGTTCCGGTCCAATAAATGGAGTCTCTGCGAAAATGACGAAAACAGCTCTGCCGACGTTGTGACTGCTGGTACAACACTGAAGCCTTCGTAAATGAAGCATGCATTGTTGCTACTTCCTACAGTATCGCCGGTGGTATCATCTAGCGGTTTGTTTCGATACTAAAGCGACTTGGAAAAGTTGCCCCTATGGAAAATGTGCCCCGGTCTCCCCTAAAGAAAACGCGAGATTTGTGTGTCTAATCCACATATCGATGTAAACAAGAGCGCAATGCAAGCTCAACGTAGCACGATCTAAGGCTCTACGCCGGTTACTTGTAAAATATTTCACTCAACTTGAACAAAACAACACTGTTCGTATAAGCTGTTGTTGTTGTTGTGGTCTTCAGTCCAGAGACTGGTTTGATGCAGCTCTCCACCCTACTCTATCCTGAGCAAGCCTTTTCATCTCCTCATAAGAACGACAACCCACATCCATTTGAATCTGCTTACTATACGCGTCTCTTGGTCTCCCTTTGCGATTTTTACCCCACACACTTCCCTCCAATGCTAAATTCACAATTCCTTGATGTCTAAGAATGTGTCCTACCAATCTATCCCTTCTTTTAGTCAAGGTATGCCAGAAATTTCTTTTCTCCCCAGTTCTGTTCAGTACCTCCTCATTAGTTACGCGATCCACCCACCTAATCTTCAGCATTCTTCTGTAGCACCACATTTCAAAAGCCTCTATCCTCTTTCTGTCCACACTGCTTATCGTCCATGTTTCACTCCCATATAAGGCAACACTCCATACAAATGCCTTCAGAAAGGACTTCCTTAGGCTTAAATCAATATTCGATGTTAACAAATTTCTCTTTTTCAAAAACGCCTTTCTACCCATTGCCATTCTGCATTTTATATCATCTGTACTGCGACCATCATTTGTTATTTTACTGCCCAAGTAACAAAACTCATCTACCTCCTTTATTATTTCGTTACCTAATCTAATTCCTTCAGCATCACCTGATTTATTTACACTGCACTCCATTACCCTAGTTTTACTCTTGTTAATGTTCATCTTATATGCACCTTTCAGCACACTGTCCATTCCGTTCAATTGCTCTTCCAGGTCCTTTGCTGTATCTGACAGAATTACTATGTCGTCGGCAAAACGCAATGTTTTTAATTCTTCACCCTGGACTTTAATTCCTTCTCCAAATTTCTCCTTGCTTTCCTTTATAGCTTGCTATGTGTTGTGTTTAGCGTGCTCACGGAATGAAAAAGGCGGATGTGTCAGCCTGTGTTTTTAGGAGCTCTATGGGTATGGCTGACGGCTAACCCCACGTTCTTGCGACAGGCGATGAACGCTCCTGACCCTGCTAAATGATGCCACCACAAACGGCCCGCACCAGCGATTTTGCCTCCATATGCGAACATTTCAAACACCGTTCTCACTCTCCCTTCTCAATTTTCTGCATAGCTTTTCTCACAATATAGGAAGGCGGTGAGATAAGTCGTAAGAACAGAATAAAAAATTGTTTTATAAGGCGAAAACTCACTTTATTTCTCGACATAGTCTCCTTGCAAGGCTATACACTTGGTCCAGCAAGATTCCAATTTTTTCAACTCATTGGCAAAGTAGGCTTTGTCAAACTCTACAAAACGATTTCTTCCCACCAAGCCAAATTTTCAAGTCTGGGAATAAGAAGTCACTGGGAGCTAATTCTGATGAATAGGGTGGGTGATGAACCAATTCGAATCCCAAGTCGTGCACTTTTGCCATTGCGATAGCTGTTGAGTGGGCTGGAGCATTGTCCTGGAGCATTGTAAGCTTACGGCCCTCCGCTTTCCTATCAGTTGCCACCCTGCTCCGGTATAAAAAAGATGTTAAAGCAGATCTTAGTGCCCTGATTAAATAAATGACACGCAACGAAATTCGCCTTACCACGGAAACTATGGCAACTAATTCGATAGCGGTGGCAGTAGCTTAACTCAAGGGATGTGCCTAACATGATTTCCTATCTGAATATTATGCATTGTAATGATACTCGTTTGATTTTAAGTTCTGTTAGGTTTAGACCTTCGTTTATTCAAAAAAATTATTTTTGTTTTTAAAGTAAATTCATTTCATAGAATCTGTATTAGAAATAAAAGGTTTTAATTTCCTATTACGTTCATTGGAATATTTCCTGCAATATTTTCAAGTCTATGGCTAACTCAGTCAGTTAAAATTTTAGTTAACGGCCCTCAGTTAATACGAGTATCATTAAAACACAGCTCCATATAACTTATGACCAATTGAACTTTCATTTTTAGTTTTTTTATTAATATTCGCCAAAGCTATATGGATCCTATCCCTGCAACTAGTCTTAGTGCAAAAATTTTTATATATGATCTTTAAGTAAAATTCTATTTTGTTACATAGCACTGAAATTACTACATATCATTATTGAATGAAGCTACGAGTCTCTGATAGGCTAACTAATCTTACGTAAATGTTTTCAATAAGTTTTTAGTACCACAGATAATTTTTTTTACTGATTTAAATTTGCAATATTCACTTCCCCTTTTATTGAGAGAGCAATTTTTATGAAAGACACTGTCTTTATCTGTCCACACGTTTGCCGCGGTGAAGCAGCCGAGCGGTCTAAAGCGTCTCGCTGCGGAGCGCGCGGTTGCTCGCCGTGGAGGTTCGAGTCCTCCCTGGGGCATGGGTGTGTGTGTGTGTGTGTGTGTGTGTGTGTGTGTGTGTTGTCCTTAGGTTAGTTTACCTAGGTTTAAGTAGTTTGCAAGCTACGGACTGATGACCACGCAGTTTGGTCCGATAGATTTACAAACAAACATTTGTCCACACGTTTCAGTCACACTTTATTTTATCACTTACAAACCTCGAGATCGCCATTGAAGTCCAGAAGGCTGACAAATAAATTATGTTAAGGTTCTATCAATCTTACGACCTCCCGGCCCTGATTTCTAAGATCTGTTACTTTTAAATTTGCCGCGTGATATTCAGCGGCTTATGCAATTTCAATCGCTGGCTGCAAGCTGCGACAAATGGTAACGTTTTGGCTGAAACTTCTTACATACATTTTATAAATGTGAGGTCAGGATAATCTAAATTCAAATAATGTAAATGCTCTTTTAAACCCATCAGTATATTTTGATCCACTTCTACAATATTGGAATGTTACACACCTTTACTATAATTGGTTCCATAATCATAAAAAAAAAAAAAAAAAAAAAAAAAATCTAACCGCGCTTCTCATAATACAATGTCTAATAACAAGATGCACAAGCGATAATAAGTAACCAGAAGGATTTCTTTTTCGTACATACATTTTATATTAATTATTTACAAAGATAATAACAAATAATTGTTCTCTGCAATTTCATACAGTCTCTGGTTGCAAACATTGTTCACACTAGTGGCATGTCAAAACAGTTTGTTACATACAACATACGTTCACTTTTCACAACAACAGTCAAAAATCGGAAGGACATTACAGCATACAAACAATGATGGGGAATTAGTATAAGGAAGGCAGTTTCCCTTTTAACAAATTTACATTTATTTACAGATCTTGACGTAACTCAATTAAGCAAGGACTATTATGGGACATTTCAGTTAAAACTTTTAGAATACAATTAATATTTCGTGGAGGGATTAAGAAAGGGACCACAATCTTCCACACTGATTGTCTAATGGCTGGATTCTACAATCGTAGTACCATAATGTATACTACCCACGTGGAGACACACACGTAAATTCAAAGTGCCACAAAGAAACTCCCCACAAAATAATTGATCACACACAAATCTTACGTCACGGATATCTGCTACTCACTAGCTAATTGTTGCAGTTACTTTAAATCCGATTAAGAGGGTTTTACGTCCACTTCTCTTTGTGTATCTTGCCCCACCATGTCGCGTGGTCACCAGCACGACAAAACGACAAACGAAGCCACACGAGATTTCATTAATAAATTTCTTCTGCGCACACAGTAGAATCTCAAATCGACAAAGCGAACATCGTTTCACTTCCCACCCTAACTACATTGAAATAGACCAACTTGGTACACAAGAGATCCCTACATGAACTGAGCGTAATCCGCAAAGAACAGAACTCGTCCTAATTCCATGAAAACGCTTCCAAAAATTTAGAAAATGGACTTTTCCTATCACAGTGCATTTACTGAATCATTTCCCTGCTAATCTGTTCCAAATTTGTCACAAATCTCACACACTTCCAAATACATTACCCTCAGAGACCAACATACTCACGTCCGTCCTCAGCCAGCCCAGGAAACATTCTGCCGAAATATTGCTGTCCCCTAGCCTAACCGCCCTTCCCGTTCAACTTGGCCGGAGCCGTCCTGCAATTGGCCAGTCACCTAACGGGACCATCCTGCCAACTTGTGAATCATGGAGGAATCGCAAATCACAGCCACCTGTCGACCACGACCCCCGGGAGACCTCTCTGTCCAATACAGAAATAAAGTTGGCACCTTCTAAATATGAGAATCTCTACCTTCCCAGCTGCAGCCTGCCACACACGAACACACACACACACACACACACACACACACACACACACACACACACACTTGGTAGGATGGGGAGATGGGTGCTGTGGAGCAAAGCTCTTAATGTGAGCGGGGCAATAATAATCATCATGCATTCTTGTCTCCACTGCTCCTAGCACGAGCCCTGAAATGAATGATTAAAGTGGCACGAAAGGTCAAACACAAAAATAAAATTAGAAAGTAATGTGTACGCAACACTGTTGCTTGCAGGAAACACGTATCAATTCAAGTAAGTCAAATGGAGTGATACTACAGTATCGTTTCAACACCACTTTCTACCGTGCCAATGTTGGACGTTTTTCAATTAGTTCCTGTTTTAGCATAATAGCACACAGTTATGGATCTGCCATTTTCCAAATAATCTTTTAGGATTATACCCAGGAAATTCCAAAAAGACAGTGGCCATCACCTTTCCAGCTGACAAAACAGTCTTCGCCTTCTTTGCTGCATTCTCCCCACTCTTCGTCCATTGTTTGATCTCTGGGGTGTAATGGTAGGACCAAGTTTCATCCACAGTTACGAATCTGTGCAAAAAGTCCTGTGGATTGCACCTGAACAGTGTGAGATTCTGAGTAGAAATGTTCTTTCGTTTCCGTTTCTGGTCCAAAGTGAGCAGGCGCGGCACCCATCGCGCACACAGCTTCTTCGTGGCCAGTTTTTCATGGAGGATGTAATGATCTCGGTCAGCTGAGATGCCTAGATTGTTAGCTATCTCGTGAACATTTAATGTTCCATTATCACGCACCTTGTCGATGGTTTCCTGTTTGGGGGCTTCAACGGGCCGACTGGAGCGTGCTCCATCCCCCGTGCTTCTCCGACCACGTTTAAAATCATTGATCGAAAAGAAAGTGGTCTTCAGTGCTAGTGCAGAACCCACATGGACCTCATCCAACTCGGATTTGATCTGTGCAGCTGTGCAACCCTTCAAATTAAAATCTTTAATGACCACGCGAAATTCGTTTTTCTCCATCCTAAAGAAGTAACTACACAGTTATCCAGCTGGCATCAACAAATAACAACTGGCATTCGAAACTTGTCGTAATATCCGTGGAAATATCAGGCTTACCAACAGTGTAGGTCCCGAAAATTTCCCGCTCTTTCATACAAATATATCAGACTTATCAAACCACCCTCGTACACGTGCCAAGGAAACACTTATAGGCTTGCATATACAAACATAGAGATATGTGAACAGACGGAGTACGACATTGTCGTCGGCAAGGACTGCTGCTACTATGATAGGTTCAAATGTTTGTAAACCTTTTGGACCAAACAACTATCGTCATCAGTCCCTATACTTATAAACTACTTAAACTAACGTAAACTAGCCTAAAAACAACACACACACACACACACACACACACACACACACACACACACCATGCCCGAGGGAGGAATCGAACCTCATGCGCGCTCCTCAGCAAGGCGGCTTAGAGCGCTCGGCCACTTCACCGCGGCCAATGACAGGTTATCATGCTTTATATGAGTCTGAACGTGGTGTCTCAGTCGGTGCACGAGAGATGGGACACAGCATTTTGAGGTAGCGATGAGGTGTGAGGTGGGGATTTTCCCATACGACCGTACGCGAATATCGTGAATCCGGTAAAACTTCAAATATCCAACACCGCTGCAGTCGGAAAAAGATCCTGCAAGACGGGACCGACGACGAATGAAGAGAATCGTTCAGCTTGACAGAAGTGCAACGCTTCCGCAAACTGCTGCGGATATCAATGCTGGGCCACCAACAAGTGTGAGCGTACGAACCATTCAACGAAACCGTGCGCTTTAAGGCGCCTTGCTGCAAAGTGTGCGGCTGTTCCCTGTCAGAGCTTTGACTCCTCCCTCGGCCATGGGTGCGTGTTTGTTGTTCTTAGCATAAGGAGGAGACGTTGATGAAATTGACCAAGAATGTCTAATTTCTATTTAATTGTTAATACAACTCATGGACAATAAGTTCCCAAAGTTTCAAAGTTGAAAAACATTTAAAAGTGTGACATGGTCTCCCTGCCAAGCCCTCGTTTTGAACCAGGACTTCAATTCCAGCTCAGTGAACGACGATTCTGTGTATTACACTACTGGCCATTAAAACTGCTACACCAAGAAGAAATGCAGATGATAAACGGGTATTCATTGTACAAATAAATTATACTAGAACTGACATGTGATTACATTTTCACGAATTTGAGTGCATAGATCCCGAGAAATCAGTATACAGAACAACCACCTTGATACGCCTGTGCATTGAATCCAACAGAGCTTGGATTGCGTATACAGGTACAGATGCCCGTACAGCTTCAACACGATACCACACTTCATCAAGAGTAGCGACTGGCGTATTGCGACGAGCCAGTTGCTCTGCCACCATTGACCAGACATTTTCAACTGGTTGGAGATCTGTAGAATGTGCTGGCCAGGGCAGCAGTCGAATATTTTCCGTATTCAGAAAGTCCCGCGGGCTTGCATTATCCTGCTGAAATGTAGGATTTCGCAGGGATCGAATGAAGGGTAGACTCACGGGTCGTAACACATCTGAAATGTAACGGCCACTGTTCAAAGTGCCGTCGATGCGAACAAGAGGTGACCGAGACGTGTAACCAGTATCCAACCATACCATCATACATGGTGATACGCCAGTATGGCAATGACGAATACATGCTTTCAATGTGTGTTCACCGCGATGTCGCCAAACACGGATGCGACTATCATGATGCTGCAAACAGGGTAACCGCAGCCATGGTCTCCGAGCTGATAGTCCATGCTGCTGCAAACGACGTCGAACTGTTCGTGCAGATGGTTGTTGTCTTGTAAAAGTCCCCATGTGTTGACTCAGGGATCGAGACGTGGCTGCACGATCCGTTACAGCAATGCGGATAAGATGCCTGTCATCTCAACTGCTAGTGATACGAGGCCGTTGGAATCCAGCACGGCGTTCCGTATTGCCCTCCTGAACCCAGCAATTCCATATTCTGCTAACAGTCATTCTATCGCGACCAACGCGGTACGATAAACCGCAATCGCGATAGGCTACAATCAGACCTTTATCATAGTCAGAAACATGATGGTACGCATTTCTCCTCCTTATACGAGACATCACAACAACGTTTCACCAGGCAACGCCGGTTAACCGCTGTTTGGAAAGTTTCCTCATGTCAGCACGTTTTAGGTTTCGCCATCAGCGCCAACCTAGTGTGAATCCTCTGAAATGCAAATAATTTGCATATCACAACATCTTCTTCCTGTCGGTTAAATTTCGCGTCATCTTTAATGGCCAGGAGTGTACTTTCAATCAAACATGTGCGGGATACATCTAGAAGGCCGTGATACATATTCTTTGATTTTATAGATCATCTTTGAGTCTGTTCCGAATCTTATAAACAATAACAAACTTGCTGCATCGTTTATGAAGAAGGAATTCCTTTTTTTTTTTTTTTTTTTTTTTTTTTTTTTGCCTTGTGGTGCTGATGGAGATTTATACAAGAATTCGGTTTGTTCTTCATTCAGTTATGCCATGATCACAAAGAGTGTATAAAAAACTGGATAAACTGCGTTTGAATAAGTTAGTGTATAGAAGACGTGAGAAAGAACGACAAACCAGCAATGAGGCTACGTCTGAAGTAAGAACATCTGCTGAAAATGTGAACTCGTCTCCTAACAGCTCCAAGCGAAAAATTAGTGAGGTGAATGGTGCATACTACAGTGATGAATCTCGGTACGCTGTACTTAGATTAACGGACCTTGAATTATTGACTGCAGTAGTAAAATTTTCCTGTGTTTGCAAGACGTGTGGTAGTGATAACATTTAGATTATAGATCATATGGAAACGATGCTCTAAAACCACATTTGCAACTGCTACTGTCAGATTTGTAACTTATGAAAAAGATCTTGCATTTAATGATGCGAACGTTGGCAGGATGAACGTATTAGAATTTAGAAAGCATGGGCTTCAAGATAGGAAAATTTTGTCAAGGCATCCTGAGAAAAATGTATTTACCGCGCGTCTCTGCAGCTGAAATGTCAGTTGAAGAACCTGGTAAAGGAAAGATGACAGACAACAAGAAACTAGAAGAGAAGCCTTGAAGGGAAAGACCAGACAGAGTACAAATGTGGTGCCCTCTGAAGAAGTGACATAAGGACGATTTAAAGTTCAACCTAACTATTTAGGTTGAACTTTAAATCGCGTTTCCTTAAGCATTTTTTTATGTACCTTCTCCTCAGATTCTATGAATACTACAAATTATGAAATTTTGTACACATACATCTGTCTCAAGAGCAAATTTTGAAATTCTGATTGCAAGCTGAGATCTGTTGTGGTCTTCAGTCCGGAGACTGGTTTGATGCAGCTCTCCACCCTACCCTATCCTGAGCAAGGCTCTTCATCTCCAAATAAGAACGGCAACCTACATCTGTCTGAATCTGCTTACTGTATCCATCTCTTCGTCTTCCTCTGCGGTTCTTACCCCACACACTTGGACAAGGGATCTCAAATCGATTCCATATTTCTGGATTTCCGGAAGGCTTTTGATACTGTACCCTACAAGCGGCTTCTAATGAAATTGCGTGCTTATGGAATATCTCCCCAATTGTGCGATTGGATTCACGATTTCCTATCAGAAAGGACACAGTTCGTTGTAATTGACGGTAAGTCATCGAGTAAAACAGAAGTGATATCTGGCGTTCCACAGGGAAGCGTTATAGGTCCCCTACTCTTCCTCGTGTTTATAAACGATTTAGGAGATAATTTGAATAGCTCCCTTAGACTGTTCGCGGATGATGCTGTCGTTTATCGGATAGTGAAGTCAACAGAGGATCAAAAGCAACTGCAAAGCGATTTAGACAAAATTTCTACTTGGTGCGAAAATTGGCAATTGACACTAAATAAAGAAAAGTGTGAAGTAATACACATGAGCACTAAAAGAAATCCGCTGAACTTCAATTACGCGATAAATCAGTCAAACCCTAAGGTCGTAAATTCTACCAAATACCTAGGAGTTACAATTACGAACAACTTTCACTGGAGAGAACACATAGAAAATATTGTGGGGAAGGCGAACCAAAGGTTACGTTTCATTGGCAGAACGCTTAGACGATGCACCAGCTCCACCAAAGAGACTGCCTACATCACACTTGTGCGTCCTCTCTTGGAGTACTGTTGCCCCTTGTGGGACCCTCACCAGGTGGGACTGACGGAAGATATTGAGAAGGTTCAGAGAAGGGCAGCACGTTTTATCTTATCACGTTACGGGGGGGGGGGAGCGTCACGGAAATGTTGCAAGAATTGGGGTGGAAATCATTAAAAGAAAGACGTTATACATTGCGGCGTGATCTGTTTGCAAAGTTCCAATCACCGACTTTTAGTTCTGAATGTGAAAATATTTTGCTAGCAGTCACCTACTTAGGGAGACATGACCTCCCAATAAAATAAGAGAAACCAGATCGAAAACTGAACGATTTAGGTGTTCTTTCTTCCCGCGCGCTATTAGAGAATGGAACGGTAGAGAAAAGTTATGAAAGTGGTTAATGACCCCTCTGCCAGGCACTTGAATGTGATTTGCAGAGTATCTATGTAGATGTAGACTTCCCACCGACGCTATATTCACAATTCCTTGATGTCTAAGAATGTGTCCTACCAATCTATTCCTTCTTTTAGTCAAAGTATGCCAGAATTTTCTTTTCTCCCCAATTCTGTTCAGTACCTCCTCATTAGTTACGTGATCCACCCACCTAAACTTCAGCATTCTTCTGTAGCACCACATTTCAAAAGCCTAAATCCTCTTCCTGTCCGCACTGTTTATCGTCCATGTTTCATTCCCATAAAAGGCAACACTCCATACAAATGCCTTCAGAAAGGACTTCCTTAGGCTTAAATCAATATTCGATGTTAACAAATTTCTCTTTTTCAAGAACGCTTTTCTACCCATTGCCATTCTGCATTTTATATCCTCTGCACTGCAGCCATCATTTGTTATTTTACTGCCCAAGTAACAAAACTCATCTACCTCCTTTATTGCTTTGTTACCTAATCTAATTGCTTCAGCATCACCTGATTTTCTTAGACTGTACTCCATTACCCTAGTTTTGCTCTTATTAATGTTCATCTTATATGCACCTTTCAGCACACTGTCCATTCCGTTCAATTGTTCTTCCAGGTCCTTTGCTGTATCTGACAGAATTAATATATCATCTGCAAAACGCATTGTTTTTAATTCTTCCCCCTGAACTTTAATTACTTCTCCAAATTTCTCCTTGTTTTCCTTTATAGCTTGCTCATTGTACATATTGAATAACATTGGAGAAAGACTACAACCCTGTCTTACTCCCTTTCAACCACTGCATCCCTTTCCTGCCCTTCAACTCTGACAACCGCTGTCTGGTTTTCGTACAAGTTGTAAATAACCTTACGCTCCCTATATTTTACTCCTGCTTGGTTCAGAACTTGAAAGAGTTTATTCCAATCAACATTGTCAAAAGCCTTCTCCAAATCAACAAAAGCTAAAAATGTAGGTTTGCCTTTTCTTAATCTATCTTCTAGGATAGTTCCTACATTTCTCCTGAACCGAAACTGATCTTCCCGGAGGTCGGCTTCTACCAGTTTTTCCATCCTTCTGTAAATAATTCGTGTTAATATTTTGCAACCATGACTTATTAAACTGATGGTTCTGTAGTTTTCACACCTGATTGCACGTGCTTTCTTTGGAATGGGGATTATAACATTTTTCTTAAAGTCTGGGGGTACTTCACCTGTCTCATATATCTTACACACCAGGTGAAACAATTTTGTCATGGCTGGTTCTCCCAAAGACTTCAGTAACTCTGAGGGAATATCATCTACTCCTGGGGCCTTGTTTCGACTTAGGTCTTTCAGGGCTCTGTCAAATTCACCTCTCAGTATAGTATCTCCTATTTCATCCTCATCTACTTCTTCTCCCCTTTCTACAATATTGCCGCTAAGTGCATTTCCTTCATAGAGCCTCTCTATATACTCTTTCCAGCTTTCCCTTCTTTGCTGAGAACTGGTTTGTCATTAGTGCCCTTGATATTCATAGAGCTGTTTTCCTTATCTCCAAATGTTTCTTTTATTTTCCTGTAGGCTGTATCTATTTTTCCCCTATTTATATATTCTTGTACATCCTTGCATTTGCCTTCTAGCCACTCCTGCATAGCCATTTTTCACTTTCTGTTAATGTCATTTCTTAGTCGTCTGTACTCCATATTGCCAGCTGAGATATGGGGCAAAGTATGATTACAATTATGATTTAAAAAATTATGAAAGTTATCCTATTTGATCTCGAAAAACCTCATGAGAGAAGCATGAAACAGAGAAAGTTTTGTAGAAATCTCTTGAATACGTTCTCAGAAAAAGGAAAAACATTATTTTTTGAAAATAATACTTCAAATTTTATGTTAAAAAGTTGAATATATGTAAAGGATTTTTTATGTAAAAGTGTTAGTTTCATGTAAAGTGTGGTACAAAATTTCACTGGCATATCTCCAAAACTGTGGATTCAGTGCATTTTTGAAGTAGTGTGTGTTTTTCATCACCGTAAAGCCAACTCGTCTGCTCTCGCCAACCGCATGGCACACAGCTTCACGACTCGCATGGGCCCGTCAATACCGACGTGCGACTGTTAATGACTGGGAACGTGTTGCCTTGTAACCTTTCCACCTCACACTATCGGCAATGTACGGAACAATTAATTAAACCCATGTGCCTTTAATTCTCTAATTGTGCGGGTAAAGCTATCGGAAATGAAACCCTTAGTGTAGTGGAAGTTACAACTGAGACGACGTTGTACTTTCGCACACTCGTATCAACGAACGTCCACTAAAAGAGGGGAAATATGGAAAAATAACTCAATGTTAATAAAATGGGAAAAAAGTATGAATGATATTGACAATTCAGTGTAGCAGGTTAGCCAGTTCGCGAAACGAGCAACAGAAAGAATAATAAGAAAGGGAATTAACGACTGTCGGATTACTAACAAATCACTAAACTACAAAATTCTGTTAACGGGAACAACTAGGAACAATGAAGCAAGGAGGGAAAAGACTCTCAGGTATAGAACAATTACTTATGAAAGGCTGAATAGCAAATTGGCGGCAAGCAACAATTACCAAAGCGCGGTAGCAAATGCAACTAAAGCACTTATCAAACTGCAAATACCTCACCTTAAAGCTTGATTTATTGCTGATAGATTCAATAACTCCATGATTAGTAATTATTAAAGCTGTTAATAAGCAGTTGCAATGGTCTAAGTATAACAATACGTAGTTGAGCACAAATATAAGTAAGCAAAGTTCATTAAGTCTCGAACCACAGTTTTGATTTAATATTACTAATAATTAACTTTATATTATGATAGTCTGATTTGTTGTTGTGGTCTTCAGTCCGGAGACTGGTTTGATGCAGCTCTCCACAATACCCTATCCTGAGCAAGCCTCTTCATCTCCACATAAGAACGGCAACCTACATCTGTCTGAATCTGCTTACTGTATCCATCTCTTGGTCTTCCTCTGCGATTTTTACCCCACACACTTCCCTCGAATGCTAAATTCACAATTCCTTGATGTCTAAGAATGTGTCCCACCAATCTATCCCTTCTTGTAGTCAAGGTATGCCAGAAATTTCTTTTCTCCCCAATTCTGTTCAGTATCTCCACATTAGTTACGCGATCCATCCACCTAATCTTCAGTTTTCTTCTGTAGCACCATATTTCAAAAGCCTCAATCCTCTTCCTGTCCGCACTGTTTATCGTCCATGTCTCACTCCCATACTAGGCAACACTCCATACAAATGCCCTCAGGAAGGTCTTTCTTAGGCTTAAATCAATATTCGATGTTAATAAATTTCTCTTTTTCAAAAACGCTTTTCTACCCATTGCCATTCTGCATTTTATATCCTCTGTACTGCGACCATCATTTGTTATTTTACTGCCCAAGTAACAAACCTCATCTACCTCCTTTATTGCTTCGTTTCCCAATCTAATTCCTTCAGCATCACCTGATTTTCTTACACTGCACTCCATTACCCTAGTTTTGCGCTTGTTAATGTTCATCTTATATGCATCTTTCAGCACACTGTCCATTCCGTTCAATTGCTCTTCCAGGTCCCTTGCTGTATCTGACAGAATTACTATGTCGTCGGCAAAACGCAATGTTTTTAATTCTTCCCCCTGAACTTTTATTCCTTCACCAAATTTCTCCTTGCTTTCCTTTATAGCTTGTTCAATGTACAAATTGAATAACATTGGAGAAAGGCTACAACCCTGTCTCACTCCCTTCCCAACCACTGCATCCCTTTCATGCCCTTCAATTCTGACAACCGCTGTCTGGTTTTTGTACAAGTTGTAAATAACCTTACGATCCCTATATTTTACTCCTGCTTGCTTCAGAACTTGAAAGAGTTTATTCCAATCAACATTGTCAAAAAATCTGAATTTCCGTTACGTAACAAACAAAGCCTACAAATTCAAATGTTCAAATGTTTGTAGTCCTATGGGATCAAACTACATTGGTCATCAGTCCCTAGTCTTACAAACTACTTAAACTAAGGTAAACTAACCTAAGGACAACACACGCATCCATGCCTGAGGAAGGATTCGAACCTCCGACGAGGGAGGCCGTGCGATCCGTAACGTGGCGCTCTAGACCGCTGGGGTACTCCCGCGTGGCACAAAGCCTACAATTACTCAGTTGTTAAACTTTGCAAAACTCGTAAAATATTTACTGGTCACAAATACTTGTCCGGCCGCGGTGGCGGAGCGTACTGCGGCGCGCCGCCACGGTCTGCACGGCCACTACGGTCGGGGGTTCGAATCTCCCCTCGGACACGGATATTTGTGCAGTCCTTAGTATTTGCTAGTTAATAAGTAGTTTGTAAGTTTATTGACTGATGACCCCGTAGTCAAGTCCCATAAGCTCTACAAACATTTGATCATTTTTGAACTAAAACTTGGAATTTAACTATGTTCAATAACGTCGAAATACACAAATATTTAACTGAACAAACCGTGCTGCTGCACTCTTTATGAGGTAATAGAAGCGATCATGCAGTCTGCAACTAAACAGGGCTTGTCTCGGAATAATATTGAATAGGACAAGGATCCTGCCTGGTTGATGAACTGGGAGAATGATTTTGGACGACACCAGGTATTTCGTAAGAACAGTTTTCGCTATTGACGTTTATCACTAATATGCTGGCTAGTCGTACATGCTAATTAATTAGTTGATGGCTCGATCTTACTTCGGATGGTGGCGTGGTGCAGGCATTGTTGGCATACAACAGCAAATTCTTCTTAGCGTTGGACAAATCCTTTGGGCCCACAGCTTTCCTCTTGACTATTACAACTTGCTGGGTAAATGCAGTGACCGTATTATTTGCAAAGCCATACAGACCAACACAGACCGGCCGTTCGAGCAACACTCTCCAACCAACTTTTTCGTTACGTGCCATTGCGCTACCAGCGATCTACCTACTCCAAAGATGACTATACAATAGCAACGACCTTGACTAGCCCAGCGTGTCTACTACATTCATCGTACAATATTTGATTTGTATTCATATTAAATACATAAATCATGACATCACGCCATTCCACATCACAATTACCAACTCAAATAAATACATAAGTGACAATTACATAACATAAGACAATCAGTAATCAGACCAATAATATTTACATCTGAGTGACACGTAGCTGGATTACACATGGCGTAAGTAGGTAGCGGCCATTGTGTTGTTGTGTCACAACCTGGACTCACGATCTTTATTCCAATAGAATTCTTGAATAGAGTGGATGGACGTTTACGGGTATTGACACAACCACATGAATTCATGAAACCCGCATCTCAGCATGGGACTGTTGAAGCTGGAGAAGGCTCTAACAGATGTGAAGAGAAGGCCTGTGCACTGCGTGCCACGTCACATTACACAGAGTAAGTCCCGATCGTGTAGCTCACTGGCTCGCCGCTATGAGGCGGTGGGCCGTGCCCCATCAGACAGGCAGTAAGCTACGCGATCGCGAGCTACCGGGCGTGTGCAGTTGTATGTTAAAGGAAACCCTGATACGACTCAGACAGGTGACACGTACGTACGCATTCTGCCTGATTACCTGCAGCCATTCATGTCTACTGTGGATTCGAATGGACTTCGGAAATTCAAGCAGGACAATGCGATTACCCAATGCACCCATAATGCGACAACCAACATAAAATTCAGTCTGTCGTCCAATCGTAAAATCCATATGGCGTAGGGGAAAGTCAGGTAAGATGGCGACATCAATGTTTATTATATTTTCGTGGCTCTTACTTTGAAATCAGGGATTTTATAGAACAACGATTGCTTAATGTATCTCCTTTGTAATAAAGCTCTTAAACGTTTCCTAAGACTGAAGATTTTTTAGCTAGACCTGTTTTTGTTAGCGACAGCACCATTCGTCGAGTTGCCCTACATGTAGGGTAAGATGACGAACATTTTATTTAGAAAACAAGACTTATATTGATGCTTATCTACTTATTAAAAGATAGACAGACATAACATTTCTCCTTTGCATCCCTGTAATTTATGCACGTACACTGAGCAGGTCCTACTTCACCATTTTTTTCTTTTATTTATTTATTTTTTACGTAGTGACGTAAAATAGCTTCAGGGAAGTGCAACTTCCTAGCGGAGCATTTACACTCCTGGCCATTAAATTTGTTATACCACAAAGATGACGAGCTACAGACACGAAATTTAGCCGACAGGATGAAGATACTGTGATATGCAAATGATTAGCTTTTCAAAGCATTCACACAAGGTTAGAGCCGGTGACGACCTACAACATGCTGACATGAGGAAAGTTTCGAACCGATTTCTCACACACAAACAGCAGTTGACCGGCGTTGCCTGGTGAGACGTTGTTGGGACGCCTCGTGTAACGAGGAGAAATGCGTAGCATCACGTTTCCGACTTTGATAAAGGGCAGATTGTAGCCTACCGCGATTGCGATTTATCGTATCGCGACATTGCTGCTCGCGTTGGTCGCTATCCAATGACTGTTAGCAGAATATGGAATCGGTAGGTTCAGGAGGGCAATATGGTCCGCCGTACTGTGTCCCGTATCACTAGCAGTCGAGATGACAGGCATCTTATCCGCATGGCTGTAACGGATCGTGCACCCACGTCTCGATCCCTGAGTCAACAGGTGGGAATGTTTGCAAGACAACAACCATCTGTACGAACAGTTCGACGACGTTGGCAGCAGCATGGACTATCAGCTCGGAGACCATGTCTGAGGTTACCCTTGATGCTGCATCACAGACAGGATCGCCTGCGATGGTGTACGCAACGACGAACCTGGGTGCATAAATAGCAAAACGTCATTTTTTCGGATGAATCCATGCTGTGTTTACAGCTTCATGATGGTCGTATCCGTGTTTGGCGACATCGCGGTGAACGCACATTGGAAGCGTGTATTCGTCATCGCCATACTGGCGTATCACCCGTCGTGATGGTATGGGGTGCCATACACGTCTCGGTCACCTCTTGTTCGCATTGACGCCACTTTGAACAGTGGCCGTTACATTTCAGATGTGTTACGACCCATGGCTCTACCCTTCATTCGATCCCTGTGAAGCCCTACATTTCAGCAGGATAATGCACGACCGCATGTTGCAGGTCCTATCCGGGCCTTTCTGGATACGGAAAATGTTCGACTGCTGCCCTAGCCAGCACATTCTCCAGATCTCTCATATTGAAAATCTCTTGTTAATGGTGGCCGAGCAACTGGTTTGTCAAAATACGAGTCACTAGTCTTGATGAACTGTGGTATTGTGTTGAAGCTGCATGGGCATCTGTACCTGTGCACGTTATCCAAGCTCTGTTTGATTAAATGCCCAGGCGCATCAGAGGTGTTATTACGGCCAGAGGTGGTTGTTCCGGGTACTGATTTCTCAGGATGTATGCGCCCAAATTGCGTGAAAAATGTAATCACATGTCAGTTCTAGTATAATATATTTGTCCAATGAATACTCCTTTATCATCTGCATTTCTTCTTGGCGTAGCAATTTTAATGGCCAGTAGTGCAACTAGCTTACCATTTCTTACACGCTGTATTGCCTCTTTCAATGATTCTCTGCTCCATTTCTGTCACCCTGTCTTCCTGATGAACTGCATATTACGTCATCTTAACCGCAGTCGACATTTTGAACTCAGACTTATACATGCACAGTCTTACACAATAAATTCATTATACCTTTATTAAAACATCAGTAAATGCACAAGGTTTAAGATGAATCAACAGATATTCAGTAATACAAAAGTATTAGTTACATGAAAGTTATTTAAACCGCAGGAAAAATTGTAACAGAAACAGCATCCACTTCCTAGCGTCTGTTTTCAGCAAAACAAAATGACCCAGCAGTTCTGTTTCAAGATACACGACTGCAGAGCGCGCTAAGGAATCGGTACCATAGTGCACGTTAAACAGTCTGCAGATTTATCGGAGAAATTCCAATTTTTTTTTTTTTTTTTTTTTTTTTTTTTTTTTTTTTTTTTTTTTTTTCATTCGGTAACATCAGTTTTAAGCCCGCAATCGAATGTAATGTAGCAAGGTTGGGGCGAAAACTGGCCCGCATTAACCGAGGAAATTAATGATTAAAAGTAGAACAACTCATTATTCTGGAAACTTGGCGGTAAAAATGCGTTGAGACATGGGGCACGTACGAGGAAATTTAAAATGATGGTAATGTGTCGGATTCTTCCAGGAAACTGTACATGTTCCATCCTTTTTAGGATAGGCGCGACGCCCAGGAAAAGAAGACCACGCTAAGTGCTCCGCCATGAGGATACACGACTGTACTTTCTCAGAAAAACACAATTGAAGGTTGTGGCTCGTATTACAGGGACTTACATTCATCTTAATCTATGTATAATAAATAATATAGAAATATGTGCTCATTGATTTAAATATTTGGAAAAATTACTTATAATTATTAGTGTATGAAAATAATTAAATATTCACAAACAATTATGTCACCCTTGACATGTTATGCAAAACTAAACTTGGACTAACAATGAAGCTTTTACCAATAGTGGCCACTAGTGCTAGTAGTATATAGATTTTCTAATGTCAGGTTTACTTTAAAAAATCGTAATTTTTTGTTTTACTTTTTTCGAGAATAACTGATTTATGTAACAAACTATAAAATTATTAAAAAATATAAAGTAATTCCTGTAATCATACACCCAGTTACATTTGACACTTATTCAGCAGATGTTAATCATAGCACATATGTTTAATAATTTTGTAGTTCGTTACATAAATCAGTAGTTTCCGAAAAAATATTTAAAAATTACGATTTTTTAATGTAAACCTGACATACGACACTCTATATCTACCACCACCTAGTGGTCACTTTTGATAATAGCCTCAGTATTACTCCAGAATTAGTTTTGCATAACATGTCAAGGGTGGAACATCGACTGATAATATGTGACATCTGCATGTCTGATCTGCAAACATCAGAGGTACGTCGTATGATGTTTCAGCTGTTCCAATGCAGCCAACACAAATTTTCACCACAAAAATGTGGTCAAGCTATACTCACGAACATCTACGATGATTTAAGAAATATCTACAAGTATATTTTGTGGGCACTAACAAGCTTTCCCTTCCTCCCCCCGCGCTTCCCCTTGCTCCACTTTTGCCACTGCGGGACCCCCGTTCCGACATATTTCAACAGTGCACATTTTAGTGTTGTACCAGTGTTTGTGCTACGTGCTCAAGTGGTGTTTTAATACTTAAGCAGCCGCCGATCAGGTAGAATATTAGTGTTGCCATGTGTTTTAATCAGTGTCTTCGTCTTCGTGTAGTGTGCTCCACCATTATGATCTTAACCACCCTGGATTTTTAACTTCTATCACTGTGTAATTTTAACCACCGTGGCAGTTTTAATTCTAAATATGCTGTACTTCAACTTCTTTGCTCTATGTCTGTTCTCTTCATTTTACTCTCCATTCTTGTGTTTAAATTCAACAAATTTTATCACCTTTCTCTGTTTTTGTCGACTTGTCAACTCTGTAAATACGCTCGGCTGAAGAGCAGCAATGAAGCTGCTGCCAGCCTGCCACCTCCGGTCGATTTAAACTACTAATCAAAGAAAATTTTAAAAAAATAAATAAATAAAAATAAAAAAATTTAAAAAATACCACCGACAAGTGACACCATCCACCTTCGCCTCCTGATACTCAATGTTGGACGTACCTGGGGCCTAAACACTTCCACTATGCCTGCAAATCCTTCATCCGCCTCATCTATTTTGTCTCCCATCCAGCATGGATCTCCGCCCCCTGCCCTTAAGTCCTTGGAAATCTCCCCTCCTACCCTCGCTCCTCTATAATCTCATCCTCTTCCCTCGCCTTGTCCATTTCATTGAACACCTCCGTCTCCGTTTCCTCTACGGTGAACTGCATCCCCCTCACCCTATTGTCCATCCTCTCCTCACCAGTCCGTTGCCTCGCCATTACCACTGTATCCCCCCTGTTCTCCACCTGTCCACACTCCTTACCCTTTCCCATGGCAATTTCTGCACCCTGCGTCTCCCTGACAATGCCCTCCGCTCAGACATCTATACTTCATAGTAGTTCTGGCGTCGATCCCGAAGATCAAGTGACCCCTACTTCTAAAAGCAGGAGTATATACATAAATTTTGCTGAAGCTGTGACGTATGAAACGCTTCGAATGTGTTCCATTTGAAAATAGTGTTCACTCTATGTGCCTTTAGCGCTGACGCATCCGCGGTCTTATTCCCTCTTGTGACAGAGTTACGTGTAGTTACGAAATGTTTACTAGCTGCGTCTCTGTCTGACAGCCATCACACTCACTCAGCAGTTCGCTGACGGTAGGCTTTCCAACTTGCCGATGCAGCGTCTGCCGTCGTCACGAAAGAGAAGCGAGCATTTCTGCTACCGTGCTGCTGACCTGATTCTGTCCAGCTACGGTTAGCAATCCAAGATTTTGAACACGTTTCCCTGTCACAATTTTTGTGGTGTAGCAATTCTATTGATATTATGCGTATACCAGAAAACGTTGCCTAATATACAGGGTGTTTCAGAAATGACGGTCAATAATTCACACCTGGATAACGCAGGACAAAAAATAGCTAAAAAGCACTAATAAACACTGGGTCACGAATCAGCCGTTGTCGAGATACCGCACATGTTCTGTTGCGATGGATCATAGTCTAGGAATCCATGACATCTCTAGACTTTAAAGTAGGTGTCCTAAATGTTGTGCATGCTTCTGAATGTAACATTGAACTCGTCCCCGAAATGAGTTGCGAATCTTTTCAGGAGGTCCTGCGGAATTCTGGAAATTCTGGAAGTCTGCTTCAATCAGCACGCGTAATTCCCCAAGACAGTAGGCCAGTCTAGTGACATGACCCCACACACAGAAATCCATGGGATTTAATTCTGGAGACCTTCGAGACCATGGTACGGGGCCGCGCTAGAATGGACCTGCACTCCAAGGCGGCTAGCTGCGGAGTGGAGTGCGCGGCTGCTCCACGTCGGAGTTTTGAGTCCTCCCTCAGGCATAGGTGTGTGTGTGTGTGTGTGTGTGTGTGTGTGTGTGTGTGTGTGTGTGTGTGTGTGTGTGTGTGTTTTCGTTAAGTTCGTTAAATTTAGTTAAATAAGTAGTTTATAAGTCTAGGGACTGATGACCAGTACACTTTTGACCTATAGCTTTTCAATACAAGCCCTCCTCCAACTATCCAATGGTGACCATACGTCAGAGACCGGCGGAATTGTAAATCAAAATGTGCTGCAGAACCGCCATGTATGAAGCGTTCAGCCATTAGTTCAGTGGGACATCATCAAATATACAGGGTGTCCCAGCTATCTTGTCCACCAAAAATATCTCTGGAACAATAACAGCTATTGGAAAACGACTTTCACCGGTATCAATATACGGCTGGGGCCCATGAATGTACATATTTGGAAACATTCTAAAACGAAAGCAACTGTGTTTTTAGCACAAACTTAGTTTTTTTTTAAATGTACACCCTATATTTTTTCTTCAGCAATCCATAGCATGACAAATCACATAAACAATGGCGTTTATTGCATCTCAATATTCCAATTACATCCCGAATTATTTTTTACTTTCGTTTTAGAATGTTTCCAAATATGTACATTCATGGGCCCCAGCCGTACATTGATACCGGTGAAAGCCGTTTTCCAATAGCTGTTATTGTTCCAGAGATATTTTTGGTGGACTAGATAGCTGGAACACCCTGTATCTGGAAGTACAGATCATACATAGCGCAGTATCCAGGGAGGTTTAAAGTTGGTTCCCAACTCGAATTGATGCAGATACTCGACAACGCTTGACTTTCAGACCCATGTCTATTGGAGCTTTTCAGCTCTTTTTGGCCTGATCTCTCTACGTATGAATTGTTGGCCATCACTTCACACCCTCTGTAAGCACGTATTATATGTCAGGCATGGGATTTGCACTTTGCACCGTTTAAAACTCCGCCTTCTCGGATTGTAACACTCACGTTGCTCAGTGTATTACTGCTTCCCGTAAACGGTTAAACTCTATAATGAAGAAAGCTATGTCTAATGCAACGACGTCATTTTATCTGGTGAAATCATCTATGTCTGATATATCAAAAGCCCACCTTCCAATTGGAAATTTTCAAGTTGAATCCAAGATGGCGGCGGTATTCGAGACGGCCACCATGTTGGTGGTATAGCCAACAAAAAAAAAAATAATAATAATAAAAACCCTCGCTAAACTTCATTTACACGATAAATGAGTCAAACTACAGACCGTAAATTCGACTAAATATCTAGGAGAAACAATTTCGAACAACTTAAATTAGAGAGAACACACAGAAAATATTGTAGGGAAGGCGAACCAAAGACTACATTTCATTGGTAGAGCACTTAGTAGATGCACAGTTCTACTAAAGAAACTACCTACACTACACTTGTGCGTCCTATTTTGGAGTATTGCTGAGCATTTTGTGAGCTCCACCAAGTGGGACTGACATGATTTAGATAAAGTTCAGAGAAGGGCAGCTCGGTTTGTATTATTGCGATATAGGGGAGAGAGTGTCACAGGAATGATGCACGAGTTGGGGTGGAAATGATTAAAACAAAGGCGTTATTCAACGACGAGACCTATTTGCGAAATTTCTTTCACGAACTTCCTCTTCCGAATGCGAACATATATTGTTAGCTCCCAACTACCTAGGAAGACATGATCATTAAAAAAAGAGAGAGAGAGAGAAATCAGATCGAGAACGGAAAGATTTAGGTGTTCCTTCTTTCCGCGAGCTATTAGAGACAGTAACTCTAGAGAAACATCATAAAGGCGGTTGGATGAATCCTCTGCCATGCACTTCAATGTGACTTGCAGAGTATTTATGTAGACTAGTATTGCCTGTGGTCGAAAATGGACCAATTGTTTTTACAGTGGTCACTGGGGGTAAAATTTTACGTATCATGTCGGCGGCCTCGCGTGATGATGTTGGCAACATCAACAACACGATAGAAAATCTTTGCCCATTTGTTCGAACCACATAGAATGACTCGATTAGTGTATCGTACAGACCATGAAGTAAACAAATAATGCTGTTCCTGCTTTATGGTTGACAGGTTCTTGTATGTACCCTCGTCCGCTCAATAAAAATAATTGTCATCGTAAAGGGAAGATTCCATGAGAAAACATCAGCATTGTCAAGCGATTGGCTAAAATGAAGAGTCACAGGATTCTCACTATTCAGCATCCGTTGCCAACATTATCATAGGATACTTGGTAAAATTTAACCGGCACTGGGAGGTATGAAACGGTCTCTTTTACTTGTTAAGGACAATGTCTGACACAATAACAACAAATAAAAACGGAAGTATATACTTCTCATGAAATTTTCGAATTATATAACTTTCATTAGCGTAATATTTGAAATGGAACTACAATTTCGGTGTTCGTATATTTATATAACGCTAAGAAATAATGTTATTTCGATACTGCGATATTCAGAATTCCAGAGCTGGCATGTCGACTTCGTAGTTCCACCCATGCACCGCTACATGCCTCTCCCGGCACATCATCATTTATATCGGCATTCTCGACTTCGTAGTTCCACCCGAGCAGCGCTAGATGCCTCTCCCGGCGCATCATCCTTTATATCGACATTCATATGAAAAAATCCATTTCCTTTAACCACTCTTAATCGCTTCGAAAATAAAGCATTTGAGCGGCACAAGAAAGTGAGTTGGGAGCACTCCATGTTTCGATATTCACTTATTTTAATACGTTATTTTAATACTGCAGATGCGCTGCATTACAGCGTCTTTGGTCAAGGCGAATAGCCGATCAGTGAGCTGATTGTTGAAGAATGTAGAACTTGATCCAAGCTATAGATAGAAAAATTTCTACTTTCTTTTACCACTTTTAATGGCTAAATGCACACATAATATTTATATTCGTGAAATCTGCGACAAACAATCTTTCGAATTATGTAACTTTCATTGGTCTTCTTGTACGAATAAATTAGTAGTCTGTACCACAATTTTCGTGTTAGCGTATTTACATAATGATATGGAAGCTTTTTCCCCTCTCCTTCCTGATGTTTAGGGACTTTGTTTCGCCATTTTCATGAGGGTGCTTCCGGATGTTTGGACCACACAGTACTTTGATAAAAGATGATGATGCCATGTGTCATTTATGGTGTCGTGTTCAGCCTGCCTGGTGCAAGTGTTTGGGTGACGCCAAATGGCCGACTTGCGCGTCGATGATGATGGAATGATGATGAGGACGACACAGTCACCAGTCTCCCCGAGCGGAGAAAATTTCCGACCGGTCCGGTAATCGATCCCAGGCCCCCAGCGTGGCAGCCCACCACGCTGTCCACTACACTGCGTAGGCGAAAATTGCACTGAATAAAAGAGATAAAAGGGCATCACATTCTCTTCCTGCAGTTGGTGCGACTTATAACATATTAATATATTTTAAGTAATTTACAGTTTCATTGTACCGATACTCAGCTTTTCAATATTTCGATGTATGGGGAGTTCTGCTCGCTGCAACATTATTCTCCTGGGGCGTCGTGGTAGAAATAAATAGTCGTAGATACAATTTTTCACTTCTTGTTTAATTTGAAATCAAACTCGCCCACCAAAACATTACAAATTCACAACATTTACAAAGCATCAGAACGGTAGTACTTCCATTTCAAAACACAGAGTGACATAGCTTCCAGAGCACTTGACAAACGACTGAAACTCCAACTCCCCCACGCAAGGCGGTGAGGCAAATATATGACATCGGCAATAATGACCTTACATTACGCATTGTTCATAACAATAGAATATACTGATTTACAATTAACAAACATAACAGAAAAACATTTCATGTACACAAAAATAATCACAATATAAAATGAAAACTATACACACAATAGTTTTAGATCGCACCTATCTTTTTAAGTTTTAATCACGCTACTTTTTGTTTGACAACAAAGTGCGTTCTTAAATGTTAATTAATTTGTTAACGAGTACATCACACATGTTCCTAACATATATTGAACTATCAAATCTCATGGCAATTCTCAAAATAAGTTCAAAAGCTCATATAAGTCAATATATACAGAGAATTATAAAATTCAAATCTCGACTATTAAATTAATTAATATTATTAGCTGGTCTACACAACTTGTTGATGAGTCTAACAGTCACAGACTGTAGCAAAACAACAAGGTGCGCTCTGCATAACTCGTGGCGCATATTGACCGTCCTGTGTGTGCCGATGCAACTGGCGTCTGAGTCGTTTCTCAGTAAACCAGAGAGCAGTTGACACGCGCCTTCAGACCGTGTGAATTCGCCGTTTATTCTGCAGTTGCCACGTGGGCTCGAGGCTGCAAGATAACAGACGACGACTTGCCGCAGTGTTTGACCACGAGTTAGGGGCCATCAGCAGCTTCCTGTGTGCTCCGCGCTTCGCAGAACAGGCGCAGTCTGCGGAGGCGCAGTTTTCTCTGAATGGTCGGCGCTGCGAAGTTCAAGGCTGAAGCTTCAGAGCTGATAATGCACGTCACATAAAAAAAAACTCTGTCTTATCTTGCCACACTGACCTGCCTCTACTGCTAACCGAATGGCTCACCGTAATAGCGCTGTATGACGGTTTTGACCGAAATGAGTTGTTGTTGTCTTCACTCCGCAGACCGGTTTGATGCAGCTCACCATGCTACCATGTCCTGTGCAATTCTCTTCATCTGAGAATACCTGCAGCAACCTACATTCTTTTCAATCTGCTTACTGTATTCGTCACTTGGTCTCCCTCTACGATTTTTACCACACACACACACACACACTTCCTTCTAATGCTGCATTGACGATTTCTTCATGTCTCAGAATGTGTCCCACCAACCTATTCCTTCTCTAAGGATATGCCAGAAACTCCTCTCCAATACTGTTGAGCACCTTCTCGCTAGTTACGTGATCTATCGCTCTCCGTCTGTACATACGTCTGTAGCACCACATTTCGAAAGCTTCTATCATCTCTCTGTCTGATCTTATCGTTCACGTTTCACCCCCATACAAAGCTACACTCCAGACAAATGCTTTCAAAAAGGATTTCCTAGCATTTAAATCAATATTCGATGTTAATAAGTTTCGCTTCTTCAGAAACGCTTTTCTTCTAATATGCATTCTGCATTTTGTATCTTCTGTAATTCCGTCATCAGAAGATTTTTACCCCACACACTTCCTTGTAATGCCAACTTGATGATTCCTTGATGTCTCAGAATGTGTCCCACCAACGTATTTCTTCTCTTAGTCAGGATATGCCAGAAACTCCTTTTCTCCCCAATTCGGTTGAGCACCTCCTCGTTAGTTACGTGACCTACCCATCTAATCTTCGTTTGTAGCACCACATTTCGAAAGCCTCTATCATATTTTTGTCTGAACTCCTTATTGGCCACGTTTCACTCCCATACAATGCTACACTCCAGACAAATGCTTTCAGAAAAGACTTCCTAACATTTAAACTAATATTGGATGTCAACAAATTTCGCTTCTTCAGAAACGCTTTTCTTCCCAAAACCCTTCTGTATTTTATATCTTCTTTATTTCGCTCATCAGAAGTTTTATGACAAAAGTCATCTGCTACTTGCATCTAATTCCTTCGGCATCGCCTGATTTTCTGACACTCCGTCCATTACCTTCGTTTTTACTATTGTTAATGTTCATCTTATACCTTCCTTTGCACGCATAGTAATGTCGTACATCATCTCTGGAATCGATTGCTGCGGTCACGTCACTACATGTGTGGCTCGTTGCCTGTATGTTGGAAAAAACTCTCCGTGGAAGAACATTGTACACTGGTCAAAAGTATTATATGATAAGTTCAAATATGTAGTAGGTTCTCAAGTATTGTCATTGCGAGAATGTACTAAAGAGGTTCGACGTCTTTCTGTCGGTTCTACAGACTGGAGACAACAACAATCTGCAATCGATAGTGGTCATAACAGAAAGTTGCTACAGAGACAATTGGTGATCAGTTTGGAAAACATAGTTTCCTTATTAGGAAGACAGTGAACTGGTAATGTTTTAAAAGATGAAAAGGAACAGTCAAGTTCGCAAAATTTAACAATTTATTAGTTCAGGTAACAGGTTTCGATCTCTGGTGAGATTATCCTCAGACCTAGTCGTCTCGCTGTTGATGTCCAGGTGATGAGCGTGCGACTGCAGTTACCTGAACTAACAAATTGTTAAATTCTGCGAATTTGACTGTTATTTTTATCTTTAAAAACAATTGGTGATGATTTATGTTTACTCTAGTAAACGAATTACAAAAGCTTTTGGGTTCACATAGTGTAGTGAGCAGGTAGTGAAATGCAACAAAAATGTGACTTACCCGAAGATGTAGATGATATCCCGTCAGAGCTACTGAAGTCTCTGGGAGAACCAGCCATGACAAAATTGTTTCACATTGTGTGTAAGATGTATGAGACAGGTGAAGTACCCTCAGACTTTAAGAAAAATGTTATAATCCCCATTCCAAAGAAAGCGGGTGCAGACGGGTGTGAAAACTACAGAACCATCAGTTTATTAAGTCATGGCTGCAAAATATTAACACGAATTATATACAGAAGGATGGAAAAGCTGGTAGAAGCCGCCCTCGGGGAAGATCAGTTTGGGTTCAGGAGAAATGTAGGAACACGGGAGGCAATACTCACTTTACGGCTTATCCTAGAAGATAGATTAAGAAAAGGCAAACCAACATTTCTAGCTTTTGTAGATTTGGAGAAGGCTTTTGACAATGTTGATTGGAATAAACTCTTTCAAGTTCTGAAGCAAGCAGGAGTAAAATATAGGGAGCGTAAGGTTATTTACAACTTGTACAAAAACCAGACAGCGGTTGTCAGAGTTGAAGGGCATGAAAGGGATGCAGTGGTTGGAAAGGGAGTAAGACAGGGTTGTAGCCTTTCCCCAATATTGTTCAATTTGTACATTGAGCAAGCTATAAAGGAAAGCAAGGAGAAATTTGGAGAAGGAATTAAAGTTCAGGGTGAAGAATTAAAAACATTGCGTTTTGCCGACGACATAGTAATTCTTTCAGATACAGCAAAGGACCTGGAAGAGCAATTGAACGGAATGGACAGTGTGCTGAAAGGTGCATATAAGATGAACATTAACAAGAGTAAAACTAGGGTAATGAAGTGCAGTGTAAGAAAATCAGGTGATGCTGAAGGAATTAGATTAGGTAACGAAACAATAAAGGAGGTAGATGAGTTTTGTTACTTGGGCAGTAAAATAACAAATGATGGTCGCAGTACAGATGATATAAAATGCAGAATGGCAATGGGTAGAAAGGCGTTTTTGATAAAGAGAAATTTGTTAACATCGAATTTTGATTTAAGCCTAAGGAAGTCCTTTCTGAAGGCATTTGTATGGAGTGTTGCCTTGTATGGGAGTGAAACATGGACGATAAGCAGTGTGGACAGAAAGAGGATAGAGGCTTTTGAAATGTGGTGCTACAGAAGAATGCTGAAGATTAGGTGGGTGGATCGCGTAACTAATGAGGAGGTACTGAACAGAATTGGGGAGAAAAGAAATTTCTGGCATACCTTGACTAAAAGAAGGGATAGGTTGGTAGGACACATTCTTAGACATCAAGGAATTGTGAATTTAGCGTTCGAGGGAAGTGTGTGGGGTAAAAATCGCAGAGGGAGACCAAGACACGCGTATAGTAAGCAGATTCAAGTGGATGTGGGTTGTCGTTCTTATGAGGAGATGAAAAGGCTTGCTCAGGATAGAGTAGGGTGGAGAGCTGCATCAAACCAGTCTCTGGACTGAAGACCACAACAACAACAACACCCGAAGCTATGGCATGGAGAGCAACAGGAAGGTTGGAAGCGGGACAGACACAGAGAGAGGTGGCTCCAGCTACTGGAGTGTCCCAAAGTGTCATTTCCAGGACCTGGACGAGATTTCAGACAACAGGAACCGGTAAAAGAAGGCAAGGCCAAGATCTTCCACCGGTAACATTGGCAAGAGAGGTTAACGTGCCGTCGAGACAGGAGGCTGAATGCAACTCACCTGCAAAGCACGCTCCAGGCAGCAACAGGACGCGCAATATCAACACGGTCAGTCCGAAATCGCCTTCGGAAGTGTGGCCTCTACGCTTGGAAGCCTATGGTATGGGCCCTATTAAAACCACGACACCATTTAACCCACAGAAACTGGAGGGAGGAACATCAGGATTTAAGACGTAACGATGGCGCCGCTTTCTGTTCACAGGTGAGATTTTGATTTTGTGTTCACCCGGACAATCGTCGCTTTGACTGCTCAGACGTATAGAGGCGGGACCATCCGACCTTTTCTTGTGCCCTACGCTGGTGTCATAGAACATGGATTCCTTCTGGTGAACGATAACCCTCGTCCGTAACAGAGCTGCAGTGGTGGACAACATGCCTGAAGCTGAGGGAACTGAACGAATGGAGTGGCCAGCTTGACAACCGGACTTAAAGCCGACTTAACACGCTTGGGATGCACTTGGCAGACGACTTTCAGCCAAACCAGTACCTTCCACAACAGTTGCAGAGCTGGACATTGCACTCATGGAAGATGGGCCAAATGTCCTCAAGTGCTGACTGGTAAGAACCACGTAGGTGTGAACTGTACTGGCCGTCCGAGGTGGTCACACATATTAGAGGGCAACGAAAATGACTTTTTCACTATTATGGTAGTCCCAATCCTGACCACAAAACTGCTACACCACGAAGATCTACAGACGCCAAATTTAACTGACGGGAAGAAGATGCTGTAATATGCAAATGATTAGCTTTTCAGTGCATTCACACAAGGTTGGCGCCAGTGGCGACACCAACAACGTGCTGACATGAGGAAACTTTCCAACCGATTTCTCATACACAAACAACAGTTGACCGGCGTTGCCTGGTGAAACGTTGTTGTGATGCCTGGTGTAAAGAGGGAAATGCATTCCATCACGTGTCCGACTTTGATAAAGGTCGGATTGTAGCCTACCGCGATTGCAGTATATTGTATCGCGACTTTGCTGCTCGCGTTGATCGCGATCCAATGACTGTTAGCAGAATATGGAATCGGTGGGTTCAGGAGGGAATACGGATGCCGTGCTGGATCCCAACGGCCTCATATCACTAGCAGTCGACATGACTCTAACGGATCGTGCAGCCACGTCTCGATCCCTGAGTCAACAGATGGGGACATTGGCAAGACAACAACCATCTGCACGAACAGTTCGACGATGTATGCAGTAGCATGGACTATCAGCTCGGAGACCATGACTGCGGTTACCTTTGACGCTGCATCACAGACAGGAGCGCCTGCGATGCTGAACGCATCGACGAACCTGGGTGCACGAATGGCAACACGTCAGTTTTTCGGATGAATCTTTTACAGCATCATGATGGTCGCATCCGTATTTAGCGACATCGCGGTGAACGCACTTTGGAAGCGTGTATTCGTCATCGCCATACTGGCGTATCACCCGGCGTGATGGTATGGGGTACGATTGGTTTCACGTCTCGGTCACCTCTTCTTCGCATCGACAGTACTTTGAACAGTGGCCGTTACATTTCAGATGTGTTAAGACCCGTGGTTCTACTATTCATACCATCCCTGCGAAACTCTACATTTCAGCAAGATAATGCACAACCGTACGTTGCAGGTCCTGTTCACCCAAAAAAACAAAAAGATTATCCTTACTCACATTTAGCCCTGTATGAAATCTAATTACCTACTAACAATGTGAACTGACTGTTTGAAAATTGTGCAGCAGAATAAGTGTGTGAGCAAAACCTCCCATTCCCAAAATAAAAATAAATTGAAATTGATTTAGTTAATCACGGCCTTAATATAAAAAATGCTTTAAAACGAACAAACAGTACCAGGAGAATTTGAACTGCGAGAATGAACCAACAGAGGACTGATTCAGGTACCACAAGAAAAATATAGCTTATTGTTTCATTTCAAATTACCTTTCACACATATATTTCGAACTAACTCATTAAAGGAAATGAACTGCAATCTAGAAATTGAAATTCTCCCACACTGCTTAATCTCGAGGATAAGGATGAATGACTAACAAAGCATCTACGTTTATATAGTTATATTTACCTTACTCCATGTCACATCTCACATACACTGCTTTGTAATAAAACTCTTTGATGTAAATTTACACAGAATTTAGGTTCCAGACATTGCCAACGAACTAACAACTCCCGCACAAGACTCACTGGCGAATGCTACTGACAGACAGAGACAATAATATACTCTTACGTATCCAGAGATATATGAAAAACAGGATAACAAGAAACATAGTATACATGAAATGCAGGTCGAATCGAAATCAAAGTAAGATGTAAGTCAAAGAGGATAACAGGAAACATAATATACATAACATGAAAGTGATTTGAAATTAAGATATCGGTATTTCACAATTCATATTACACACTTCTAGAGGTTGAACAAGAAATTCAATAGCTCAAGTTTCTCATAAGAATTCAAGTGTAGAAATGTCATCCAACTATGGTATGAGCGCCTATTCATCTTTAATACTTTTCAACCGATAGTGCTCTGCTTTTCATATTTTAGGAGGTAGTACTATGAACCAAAACAACCGATAAATCTTGAGCTCTAAAATGCATACGTTAACAGCTATAAGCCCTTGACCAAAGAAAAAAAAGGTGCACAGTAACTAGCGAAAAAATACTGATAGGTCTTAAGGTATGCATCTTAGAGCCCATGTTTAATGGACTTTGTTCCTTGTTCCTCAGTACCTTCTCCCTTAATATGAAAAAAGACCCTACAGTACAAGAGATTTGTTTCATATAATCCAATAAGTGGAAAACATTTCCGGACATTGAGTTCCTTGTAAAAGTTGATGTTTTTAAGTTCCTTCACAACCTCTAGAAATGTGAAACATGAATTGTGAAACACTCTGTATGGAGATAACCAGCCAAACAACTAAGTGGAGAGACAAGCTGATCATCTTAGACTACAATTATAATATCGCATTTTGAAAAGTGGAGCAAAAATCGCAGAGGAAGATCAAGGGACGAGTACCGTATGCAGGATCACATTCATGTGGGATGCCCTTCTTTTTCGGAGATAAAGAGGCTCGCACAGCTTAGAGTAGTGTGGTGAGCTGCATCAAACCAGTGTTAGGTCTAAAGACCAGAAAAAAGAAAAAGAAAAAAAAACTTCTATCAAAAGCGGCGTGTTCGTTACAGGGACAATTTGTGTGAAGAGAAAAATAATTGGCCCGTGGGGGGATCGAACCCACGACCTTCGCGTTATTAGCACGACGCTCTAACCAACTTTTTTTTTTTTTTTTTTTTTTTTTTTTTTTTTTTTTTTTTTATGGGTAGTTCTCTTCGTTGCGGACGCTGATCGTTTCTGTTCGTTCTTGTTCGGTGTGTTGTTGGCTCAGCTTTTTTATTACAGAGGGCACTGAGCCCTCTGACCGGGCGCGCTGAGCCACGGCGCCCGGCAACCAACTGAGCTAACGGGCCGCTATGCTGCACCTTCTCTCTAGACGTAAATCTACGTTCGTGTCCGCAAGATTAGTTGCAACTATGAAATTCATGTCGCGAGGACGAAATAGGGAATGGCTTGTGGCAGTCATCAACACGTACAGGAGACGTTGGTTGCCGACTTCTAGGCGCAATGAAGCTCCTCTCTGTAGAATACACTCAAACAACTCGTTATGGCTTACGTGTGGGTGTTTCGTAATTCTGCGCATATCTGGTTGAGTTATGAGTACGTCAACAACAAGGACGACCAAGATGTGGTGGTTGTGTGCTTCTAGTACTCGCCCGTGACCTTTTGAGAAGATACATTTTCGGGTTAGGCATGCTTGCCTGTTCCAATCTCTCCATCTCCTTCGTGATCTTCCTAATCTTCTTCTATTGTATTTACACATTTTCTTTGCTATCCTGCTTTAATCCAAACGTATCGTATCATCGCGACAATTCCTGCCTACAGGACTGGATTTCTTCCGGCATTCGTTCAACATGTAGCTCCTTACTTTTATCTCACTGACCCTCTTATGATCTTTTAACCTGTATCCCGCCAAAGGTCTCATTTCTTCCGTTTCAAGTCTCAGTAATTGCTTACTGGAGTAATAAAGGTTGGTCATAGTGTTATAAAATTCGTGTTCCTTATGCAGACGTATTCTCATAATCGTACCGTATCTGTTATGTGTAAACTTCCTTTCAGGAGCATTGTCATAAGCATAAAATACATCATAATGCTGTTAGGTGAATATGTGTACTTATTCCACTACACTCTTGTGTACTATGATTTTAGCTCCAAGGCATTCCTTTCCTAGCAAGGAGATAACTTTCGTTTTCTTTGTAGATATTGTGAGATTATATTGTTTTGCCAGTGTATGTGAGGGCCATTCAGGTAACTGAATACTGTTTTCCCTACTCGCGAGTATGACATGGTCATCTGAAAAAAAAAAAAAAAAAAAAAAAAAAAGTGAGTTAAATAGTGTACAAGTCGGTCGGAAGAAATCTTCCATTTTCTTTTGCTAATTATTGACAATGTCATTCATTCCGTTTCTCGATGATCCTATAGCGTCTTTTGGTTCATCCAAAGAGACTGGATCTACATTCATATCTGACTGAGCTATTTCTTTTCTTCTTTCCCTGTCAATAAGTTTTGGAAGATACTAGCCATGTTTCATTCACTTGGGAAGGGGGGGTGTCTTTTCTCTCTAATGAGCTCCATATGCCTGTCTGTCCTTATACAGACGAAGCATTAAGAACTGACGAAAATTGCTCAACATTTGTCCTAGAATGGAACAATGTTACTACAAAGTTGTATAGGACTGACCTCTGTAAAGTGCATGTTATTGTACAACTTGGTCGGAAAACAACTGTTGTCCACAATAAACCCTACAAGGTCATATTTCATACCGTTCTACTGATCGTTTTCATAAATGTACTGTATTTTTTAACAATTTTTTATATCAGCCAACCGGTTGCGTAATTTTTAGGTACTTGACATGGCTTTCGTTGCCACTAGGGACAACTTCATCAGAAGAATAAAAACAGGTACATGAAACACATGACGTCAAAAATATAACAAGCAGAATTGCTCAAGTCCATTACAATAAAAACTGGATTCTTCCCATACTGGTTTTATTTGTATGGGAAGAATCCAGTTTTTATTGTAATGGACTTGAGCAATTCTGCTCGTTATATTTTTGACGTCATGTGTTTAATTTACCTGTTGTTATTCTTCTGATGAAGTTGTCCCTAGTCAAGTACCTAAAAATTACGCAACCGTTTGGCTGATATAACAAATTGTTTAAAAAATGAATTACCATTACTGTTAATCAGCCATGTTCAAAAATGTACTGTATCCCATTTTATATTTCTGTCTTAACAGACTTTTACAGTTAATGCGTCTTTAATTTATTGTTATATTTTACCAGATATGACGTGCTTTTGATGTAAATAAGATATAACTATGGTGTAAAAACTGGCAATTGACTCCTAAATAACGACAAGACATCCGTTAAACATTGTTTACAAGATAAATCAATGAAAAGTGAAGGCCGTAAACTCAACAAAATACCTAGGAATTACTATTACTTCAGACTTAAACTGGAAAGAACGCGTAGATAATGTCGTGGGAATGGCGAATCAGAGACTGCGTTTTATTGGCAGAACCCTTAAAACATGCAACAGAACTACAAAAGAAACTGCATACACTACGCTTGTCCGTCCATTTTTGGAGTATTTCTGCCCAGTGTGGGATCCTTATCAGGTGGGTTTGACAGACGACATCGAAAGAGTCCAAAGAAGGGCAGCTCGTTTCTTATTGTCACGATACAGGGGAGACAGCGTTACGGAAATGATACAGGATCTGTGATGGGAATCATTACAACAACGGCGCTTATGGCTGCGGCGTGGGCTACGTAATCTCCAACATTCTCCTCCGAATGCGAAAATATATTGTTGACTCCCACTAACATAGGTAGAAATGATCACCAGAATAAAATACGAGAAATCAGAGCTCGAACGGAGAGATTCAAATGTTCTTTCTTTCCGCGCGCTGTTCGAGAATGGAATGGGAGATAAATAATAAAAAGGTGGTTCGATTAAGCTTCTGCCAGGCACTTAAATGTGATTTGCAGAGTATCGCATGTAGATATATCTTCAATGCGCCAAAAACAAATATAAAGGGCGGATGTTGCCTTCGTGGAGGATCTGCGCATGCGCGTGGCGAGGTGCGCAGTAGCTCCATTGACTTGCTTCGGCACCATTCGCGCGTTACCGCCAGCGCTCGAGTAGCCAGGAGCTGGCGTCTCTACCAGCTCCGACGCCAATGTTAAAAGCGGCGTTTCCCCTCGCTCCTCTCTGCCGCGGGAGCGCCCATATGCTGCCTCCAGGGGGTTCAGAAGAGAATTTGAACCTCACCCGTGCATGCGCATTGCAACGTGCTGTCTCCGCGATGTAAAACGTTTCTAATGCGACAAAAATACTTTGAATGTGCATATAAAATGATCTGATAGAACAACGAAACGAAGAATGATAGTTTAAAAACACTTTTTATTTAATTTATTTATTTACGTTTTTATTTCCACGACGAGCTTTTTTCCGCGTGTTTACTGAACCAGTGCAGAGATAGGACACGCCGCATCTGATTGTGTGTTAGAAACTGTAAAAGGTGAGATCTACTTTTATTTAACATCAGTTAATTTTCTACGAACCATTAACCCTATACCCTTGCAGAAGTACGTGACGAGGTCGACCAGGCGTGGAATAAGGTATCCAGAGACTGTATCTGCCATCTCTCGATCGGACGGATGCCGGATCGGCGTCTGCATTTTCGGCCGTAGAGCTGCATCGAGTAATGTCTACGATTCGGCGGCATGTAAGTGTGATCCTGAAACGGAAGCTGATGTCAACCACATGCTGTTCAGGTGCCCCAAATTTGACCGAGAACGTTTGAACTTCCTGCAGACATTGGTGAAGATGGGATATCCCCTTCCCCAGTCAGCTTCTTCCCTTTTGTGTACAAAAGACATTCGTGTATATAAAATCATAATTAAGTCTATTAAGATCACTGTACACAATCTACAAGCATCAAGTGTGTTGGTAATGTAAGGTTTTGCTTGTGAATATGTGAAAATGTTCCAACAGTATTTAAATTGAAATGTAATGCAGTTTTCGCTTTGTTTCCACTTTTCATTTTGCAAAATGTACTTCAGTTTTGTATGTTTATTTAAATATGTGTATATTTCCACTGTGTGTTGTAGATGGCCACATTGAGTTAACACTCAGAAGGCCAAATTTAAAAAAAAAAATGTGTGCGTTTCACATGCTTGAGCTAATGATCTCTCAGCAGTTTTTGTAAGTATCGTTCGATTTCAGAGTGTGAGCTCCGACTGCGAGAGGGCAGTAACGCGCCAGAGGTAGTTAGGAGCTGCAAGGAAAAGCTGTTGATGAAGGCAATCGTTATGTGCTGAGTTGTTATGGAGAGACAACTTGTGATGTGGCTTGTATGCCGAATATGAAATATGTATATTTGTATGTGAAGAATAATTGCACTTTAAGAATCTGCGAGATATCGTCAGCTAAACGCTTTATTGATAACTAGCTGAACCCCCGCTGCTTCGCATGCGTAGGCTGGTTGGTCTGCACCACTTGTTTCTTTTTAATCCTGATGAAGAATCCATATCTTAAGTTTCGTAGTTATACCTTGAAATTTGAGTCAACAGCAACATATCTTTGAAAATAAATTTTTGCATCTCGTATTTCACCCCCTTATTGGTCGAATTTCCAAAAATACCGAAACACGTATCATTTAAATTTGAACCCCGAATCCAAATCCGAAAATTTGTAATTTTAACTTGAAAATTGCGTAAATAGCAACAGATTTTCGAAGAACACCCCCTCTCCAATTTAACCCCCTTGATGGTTGAATTTCCAAAAATACCGAAACACGTATTTTAAAAAATTATAACGAACAATACAAATACCAATTTTTGCAGCTCTAGCTTCAAAATTGTATCAATAGCAACGTGTTTTCAAAAAGAATTTTTGATCCTCTATTTAAACCTATTACTTGTTGAATTTCCAAAAACACTAAAAATCATGGATTTTTAATCCTGACCAAGATTCCATATCTGAAGTTTCGTAGTTGTAGCTTGAAATTTGAGTTAACAGCAACATATTTTTGAAAATCAATTTTTTGCGCCCTCTATTTTACCCCCTTATTTGTCGAATTGCAAAAAATACCGAAACACTTGTCTTTTAATTTCGAACCCTGAATTAAAATCCGAAATTTTGTAGTTCTAGCTTCAAAATTGCCTAAATAGCCACGTATTTTCAAAAAACGCTTCATCCCCTATTTCACTCCCTTACGGAGGAAATATCGAAAAATCGCTTCTTAAATGACGCCTACAGAGTAAGATCAACACCCTCCACAAATTTCTAGTTTATATCTTCAGTGGTTTGGGCTGGGCGATGATGAGTCAGTCAGTCAGTCAGTCAATCGGGACACTTCCTTTTATATATAGAGAAGATTGATGAAGTATGTGTTACGGGACGCTGTTACTGCAATTCATGATTTTTTTTAAATTCCTGTAATGTTTTCCGGTCTTACATTTTTTATAATATACGATTAATGATTTTTAAATTTGCTTTCCGCGTTTTCATTTTTTTTTTAAAGTTAGTTTCACTTTATTTTTTCATTTTTTATTCTTCGACTTCGTTATTACCTAGCAATCATTATTGCATATTTTAATACTATTGTCAAAAAAGTCATGTTGCTGCATTCTGCGAACTGCTTGCTGTTTGATGTTTCCAGTTTTGTAGTAAGAATGTACGAGGTAAGTAAAATTTTCTCTTTTTTTCTGTCTCGAAATCAGATTGCATCCCCCCTTCATTATTCAAGTTAATCAGTTACGTTGTACCCTTCGGGAGTACTTTCAACGGGAACATAATTTTTCAGTATATTTGTCTCCCCTTTTCCTGAGCGTTTCCGTTGCGCATATTAATTAATGTTTGGTTGTAGAAGCTCAGTGTTACACTTTCTCAGTAATGTTAGTCAGTTTATATAATAAGAATAAATATATATATTCGGGATACCTTGCAGTAGGAACACACTATCTTCTTTTTAAGGGAGCTGTTCAAAAAGTAAAGTGATTTTTCAAATAGCACGGGCAATGTGCATTCGATTACCGAGCTTCTGCTTTGTGTTACGGAGGTACACGTGTCCCGAACGTATGTTCAGTTTCAAGTGTACACCATACTTCGTTTGTTTTTGACAAATAGAGAGATTAAACGTGCTTTAGTGTGCTAGGCGATTTTCTATTATTATAAAAAATGCAGCGAAGAATTTGTAGACAATTTCGTGTGAAAATTGGAATAAAGAGCTCAACAGCAAGGTGAGTTTGCTACGAGTAAAAAAGTGGTAGAAGCTCTCCCTAGATGGCTGAGAACATGTCAACGACGACGCTCTGCGTGTCCCAGTTCATCAACAAATGATAACGTCGAAGATGTAAAGAAAATGTTTTGGAAAAACGTAGAATTACCGTTAGATAAGTTGCTAGGGATATTGGCATATCAGTCGGCTCGTGTCATGCAATTTTTTCGGATGTTTTGGGCATGAGACGTGTGTCAGCGAATTGTGGTTTGAAAAATTATCAAGCTGATTGCATGAGCATTACTCAGGAGCTCTTAAATAGCGTCATCGATGATTCTGATTTGTCCAAAAGCGACATAATTGGTGGCGAAATATGGTTTTATGGTTGTTGTTGTTTGATGCAGCTCTCTGTGCTATCCTGTCCTGTGCAAGCCTCTTCATCTAAGAATAAGTGCGGCAACCTACAACCTCTTGAATCTGCTTACTGTATTCGTTCTTCGGTCTCCCTCTATGATTTTTATTCCATTCACTTCCCTCTAATGTTAAGTTGACGATTCTTTGATGTCTCAGAATTTGTCCAACCAATCTATCCCTTCTCTTAGTCAGGATATGCCAGAAACTTCTTTTCTCCCCAATTCGGTAAAGCACCTCCTCATTAGTTACGGGATCTTCCCATCTAATCTTCGTCATTCGTCTGTAGCAACACATTTCAAAAGCTTCTATCATCTTTTTGTCTGAACTCCTTATCGTCCACGCTTCTCTCCCATACAACGCTGCACTCCAGACATATGCTTTCAGAAAGGACTTCCTAACATTAATATTGCAATTTCAAGAAATTTCGCTTCTTCAGAAACACTTTTCTACCCATTGCCATTCTGCATTTTATATCGTTTTTACTTCGGCCATCAGAAGTTATCTTGCTACCCAAGTACTACTTTTATTGAAATAAAATAATTCGCAATTTGCGATCAGTTATGGCTTCACTGTACTAGGCTTAGATGGAATACCAAAGCACGGCGAATGAAAATTTGTGCCCAGCCGGGAGTCGAACCCGGGATCTCCTGCTTACTAGGCAGACGCGTTGACCACTCCGCCACCGAGGACACAGTGACCAGCCCGACTACAGAGGAATCTTCCCTGCACGTCTCCCGCCACACCCAAATCTCCATTCGGCACACTGTCCCTTTCCTATTTCCACAGTAATTACTAATTTTATTGTCTCATTACATAATCTAATTCCTTCAGCATCGCCTGACTTTCTGACGCTACATTATCCTTGTTTTACTCTTGTTGATGTTCATCGTATACCTTCTTTTCAAGACCCTGTCCATTCCATTCAATAACTCTTCCAAATCATTTGCGGTTTCTGACAGTATTACTATGTCGTTGGCAACGCGCAAGGTTTTTATTTCTTCTCCCTGAACTTTAATTCCCTCTCCAAATACCTCCTTGCATTCCTTCACTGCCTGCTCAATGTACAAATTGGACTGGCTACAACCCTGTCCTACTATCTTCCCAACCTATGCCTACCGCTGTTTGGGTTTTGTACGGTAATGATGTGGAAACCGAATCGTGCCAATGAAAGCATACCGGAAACCCAAGACCGCAAAAATGACGCAAAGTTCTAATGTCAAAGTTTTGTTCACAGTTGGTTTTTTTTTCTTACATTACCGCGGCCTAGTGCATCTTGAATTTTTGCCTCAATGTCGTACGGTCAATGTGGAGTATTTTCTTGAAGTTCCACGCCGTCTGCGAGAAGCGATACGCAACCATCGTCCGGAATTGGGGAAAAACAATTCATGGCTTTCGCATCACGACAGTGTACTTGCTCACTCATCGTTGTTTGTGAAAGACTGTTCGGCGAAAAACAACACTACAATCGTGCCTCAGCCACCACATTCCCTCGATATGGCCCCTGCGAATTTTTTCTTGTTTCCAAAACTGAAGAGACGTGTGAAAGGACGAAAATTAGCAACGACTGAGGACATAACAACTGCATCGCTGTAAATGCTCAAAGATGTATCAAAGAGAGTTTCCAGGATTGGAAGAAGAGCTGCACAAGTGTATTGTATTTGAGGGAGATTACTTTGAAGGGGACAATGTGAATATTGATCAATAAATACATATTTTTCATAAAAATATAGTCACCTTACTTTTCGAACACACCTTTTATATGTAAAACAGAGTGTTTGTATAGAATACAAATCAACAGTTTTGCCTACATCTTGATGAAATTTTGCTCATGTGTCTATTTTTTGTGCAGAATATTTTATTCTGAATGTCCCTTCCACTTCTGATCACTTCTTACTCTCTCTAAGTATTTAATCAATGTAAAAGACGTTGCAGTTGATGTACTACTCTGTACGTACAACCGGATTCTTTCTTCTTTTGATTCGCCTTGTCTTGTATTTATTGTAAGAAATAGATCTCAAATTTACTGGCCAAATAGCTTCTTTTATTGCTTCTTTTCCTAATTTAATACCTTTAACGCTAAATATGATTATATTTAATTACCTTTCTTTTGCTCTCATTAATGTTCATCTTATGCCCTCCTTTGAAGACACCGTCCATTCCGCTCAATGACCCAGTGACGAAAATTGTCTGGAGACAATGGAGCGGTCAATGAACAGTCCGGAAATGTTGCACAACCTGTTTATGGCCTGTTTTTATATAAACCGATGTCATTAGAGCTCCTATCTTGATCTCTCCCTGACGTTGTCTTTGTTTGCGAGGAGCTTTGCCGTCGTGGATTATCTCAAAAGAGGCCAGTGACCTTTAAGGACCTAGTTCAAGTCACATATTCTGCTGTATGTACAGTGTTCACTGTGGAAATAAGGAACAAACATTTAGTTGCAGTTTGCAAGTCACGTTATATTTTATCAACATTAGCAAAATGAATATTACTGGGAATAACACAGCGTTCGGTCGCAGTAAATCTGTTTATTGGTCACAGATCGATTTCTGAGAGCTAACTGGCCGTCATCAGCGTCATATCTAGAAAATACGAAAACAGGATCACATAATTAGTACATAACATAAGGGTATATTACAGCCTTTTTTTTTTTTTTTTTTTACAAAAGATTGTAAACATTATAAACGTACCATAGGTATGTTTCACAAGCTGCCGTTTACATTCAAGTAGTACAAGTTTACAGTAGTAAAAAGTAGCATTACAGTTGGTTCATACAAACAATGGCGCCCCCTACATGGGCGAGTTCAGACTACATTAAGTGTTTATTATTAAGCAAATTTGTCAACTATAAAAAATATAAACGCGTATTCATTTATAGGTCAAATGTAACTATCTAGTTACCTACATAATACAAATTTTATTTTATTTTATGAAATGATAAAATGGATGGCATTATAGAATGTTTGTACAGATAAAAAGAGTCATGGAATAACTTTAAATGTATACACACAGTTGAGCAAATACGTCAAACCGTTTCAAAAACATTTTCATAGCTATATTTTAAAATAAAAAGTGACAGATGCAAGGCCGCCAAGAAGAGCCCTCTGCGGGTGGTAATTATAAAATAGTGTTTTAAAATAGAGCATGTTTTGACACATTCTTAAGTGAAATGTACAAGGAAGGTAGTTAGTTAATGAAATTGGATACATAGTTTTTTAATGGATACAAACTTAAAGAGGGCAGCAAAACCTATTTCTAAAGCAGTGACATTATACGAGCGTATCAATTGAGAAATGCTGCCACTATCCCTTTCAGATTTAAGGTTGTAGGTAATGTGACATTAATATATAGAGGGGCGTTTAAGATAAAAATACGTAAGTAATTCATCAGAAAAAAGAAAATAAATTTATTTTCAAAAATTTTGTACCCACACAATTGTCTGTTTTTGGCCTTCACTACAAATTTTTATGATCTGCTCCATCTTGCAGTAACATGCCTTTGAAAGAAATGACATAATAACATCACAGGATCATATACTCGTAAAATCTATTGGCTGTCAGATATGATAGGTCCACATGTCAAAACAAAGATATCACCACCTTGACAACAAGTCTTTCTTACCGCCATTGTAAGTGTACTGGAAGTTTGCCGACTGCTGATGTCATCCAATGTAGAAATATGGAACTAAAACACGTTGAGCACGTTACCACAGTCCAGCCATGATTGTGTGATACAGGCCTGAAATTCCTAGCGTGAATCACAAAGAAATAAAGCGAGCAAAACCAGAACCGCACAATTGCGCGTGCAGGGCCTGAAAGGGACATCTGGCGCTTGCAGGAAATCACGTAAGCATACTGTAAATTGCGGTAAAATAAAGAATATACGGACATAAAATGAATACAGATATAAAGTGTGGTAAAATAAAGAATATACAGACATAAAATGAATACAGGTATAAATTGCGGTAAAAGAATACACAGCCAATGGCTGAAAATGCCAAGTTGTGTATGAATGAGACATTCTTACTTCACTGGAAGAGTGCAGAAAGTTGAAATTAGTGGTTCAAATAATCAGAAAAAAATCAGCTGTTTTCTCAAACAGGAACCTATCAATAAAGGGGGCCACAAGGTCTTGGTGCTGGGTCCTTTGCTGATCTTAAAATACATTAATGACTTGCCATTCTATATACATGAAAACACAAATCTACCTTTTTTGCTGACAATACGATTATTGTAATCACAGCTGACAAATAATAATTAACTGATGAAAATGTAAATAATGTTTTTCTGATAATTATTAAGTGGTTCTCTGCAGATGAATTCTCGTCAAACTTCGATAATACACGGTATACACGGTTCTCTACAGCAAATGGTATGACTCCAGATATAAACATGGACTTTGGACAGAAGTCTGTAGCTACGGTAGAATATTCAAAAGTTTTAGGTATGTGCATTGATGAGAGATTAAATTGGAACAATCACATTTATGAACTGCTAAAACGTTTGAATTCAGCTCCTTGTGTTATTAAGGTAATTCCTAATTTCCTTGAAACAGATCTCAGATAATTAGATTATTAAGTCCATTTTCATTTACGCCTTTCATATGACATGATATCTTGAGGTTATTTATCACCGTTTAAAAAAGTATTCATCGCACAAAAGCGTTTAATCAGAATGATTGCTAGGCCCGCCCAAGATCACCCTGCAGACATTTATTTAAGGATCTAGGGTTTTCACGGTAGCCTCAAAATGTACATTCACTTGTGAACTTTGTTGTCAATAACCCAACTCAGTTTAAAAGTAACAGCAGCGTTGATAATTGTAACAGTGGAAGAAAGGACGATCTTTACTACTCAAGGTTAAATCCAATTTTGTTCCAGAAAGGGTTGAACTATGATGGTATAAAAGTCTTAGGTCTCCTTCCATATAACAGTAAAAGTCTGACAGAAGGCCATCTACTATTTCAAACGAAATTAAAAGAAAATTTGAATGAAAACGCATTAGATAAAATTTTAGATATAAAATAGTAACTTTATGGCCTGTCGATTGCAATGCAACTGTGCAACGTAATGACGTAACACTAAATAAAAAAATGACTAAGCAATTCACAGCAACATTATGACGTCAGAATTATCTAAACTCAAAAAAAAAAAAAAGTTCAAATCTTTGTAAATCTATCGGACCAAACTGCGTGGTCATCAGTCCGTAGCTTACAAACTACTTAAACCTAGGTAAACTAACCTACGGACAAACACACACACCCATGCCCCAGGGAGGACTCGAACCTCTACGGCGAGCAACCGCGCGCTCCGCAGCGAGACGCTTTAGACCGCTCGGCTACTCCACCGCGGCATCTAAACTCAATTATCACCTTAAACATAGTCATATAAGAATAAATTATACTTTGCAAATTACTGATAAAGGAGGGGACAAAAGAAGAATTAGGAAAGGAAGGATTCCTCTCTGAGTATGCTGATTCAGTAGCTCCATACTTAGCTACCATATACAACCGATCACTCAGCGAAAGATCGTACCCAAAGATCGGAAAGCTGCCGAGGTCACTCCAATATTCACGAAAGGCAATAGGAGTGGTCCCCAAAATTACAGGCCCATTTCACTGACGTCGATTTTCAGTAGGATTTTGTAACATATACTTTGTTCGAACATTATGAACTACCTCGAAGAGAACGACCTATTAACCATTAATCAACACGGATTCAGAAAGTACCGCTCTTGCAAAACACAGCTTGCTCTGTATTCACATAAAGTGATAAGTGCCATCGACAAGGGATCTCAAATCGATACGATATTTCTGGATTTCCGGAAGGCTTTTGACACTGTAACTCACAAGCGGCTTCTAATGAAATTGCGTGCTTATGGAATATCGCCCCAAATGTGCGATTGGATTCACGATTTCCTATCTGAAAGGGCACCGTAGTGATTGACGGTAAGTCGTCGAGTAAAATAGAAATGATATCTGGCGTTCCCCAGGGGAGCCTTATAGGTCTCCTACTCTTCCTTGTGTTCATAAACGATTTAGGAGACAATCTGAATAGCTCCCTTAGTCTGTTCGCGGATGATGCTGTGGTTTATCGGTTAGTGAAATCAACAGAGGATCAAAAGCAACTGCAAAGGGATTTAGACAAAATTTCCACATGGTGCGAAAATTGGAAATTTACACTAAATAATGAAAAGTGTGAATTAATACTGATCACTAAAAGAAAACCGATGAACTTGTTACACGATAAATCAGTCAAACATTAAGGTCGTAAATTCTAGCAAATATCTACGAGTTACAATTACGAACAACTTAGACTGGAAAAAACACATAGAAAATATTGTGGTGAAGGCGAACCATGGGTTACGTCTCATTGGCAGAACGCTTCGAAGATGCAGCAGCTCCACCAAACAGACTGCCTACATCACACTTGTGCGTCCTCTCCTGGAGTACTGTTGCCCCAGTGTGGGACCCTCACCAGGTGGGACTGACGGAGGACATTGAAAAGGTTCAAAGAAGGGCAGCTCGTTTTATCACGTTATAGGGTGGAAAGCGTCACGGAAATGTTGCACATTTGAGATGGAAATCATTAAAAGAAGTTATTCGTTGCGGCGAGATCTATTTGCGAAATTCCAGTCACCGACTTTTACTCCTGAAAGTGAAAATATTTTTCTGGCACCCACCTACGCAGGGAGATATGATCATCCCAATAAAATAAGAGAAATCAGACCGAAAACGGAACGATTTAGGTGTTCTTTCCTCCCGCGCGCTGTTAGAGAATGGAACGGTAGAGAAAGGTTATGAAACTGGTTAATGAACCCTCTGCCAGGCACTTAAATGTGATTTGCAGAGTATCTATGTAGATGTAGATTGATAGTGGCTGCATTAGGGCATTGAAATTAAATAATGGCGACAAGTGAGTGCGCCGGGAATCGAACCCAGGTCTCCCGCTTCGGTCCAGCTGTCGCCTTAACCACTGGTTTACTTTTTTTCCTCTCTCTCTCTTTGTTTTTTTAGTTTTTTTTTCGGCTCCCGTCCATCTCAAACAAAAGTCGCCCGCTATGGCAGTAGCGCCCCTATCGTCCATGCCCTCTTACATTCGCCATTACGGATTTCAGTGCGAGGACGAACGTATGACCGCATCTGCGAGGACGTAATTGAAGCTAACATGTCAGAAAGTACAGACATCACACAATTTATGCCAACTGGCATTGCCATAAAGTAGTCTACTTATAGATACTAGATTATGTTGCAATGTTGTTGCGAAGTCATTATATTTATTATAGATATAAAGATGTCTAATATTGATGTGGACGTTATAAAAGTTGTTAGGCAAGTAATTACATAGCAACTGAAGACAAAATCGTTAAATAGTTGGCTTCATAGACACTAACTGAACTAACCGACTCGGTTTTACATCAGATCTCGCAACTTTTTGCGATGTAAAGAAGTGTTGCTAGACTTGCACTTTTGAATATTTTATGTTTCGATGGTCGCCTCAATGTCCTTTCCTTCAGACCTGCCTGCATGTCTAAAGGACACTTATATGGTTCCATCAATAAACACGGACACTTCATGTATGTATCTGAACTGGTGACGTGTCTGAACCATAGATTACTCGCAGTTTTGTTTCACGTAGACAACCCTACCAGAGGGGTATGGAAGACATCAGATACTACGAGAACACGGTACCAACTGGTGAGTAATGGCTTCTGGAACGTTCCATCAATCAGCGAGGCCGTGCACGAGATACTAGTGACCTCTGAATCAGTTTCTCATTAACAGAAAATAGAAAAAACAAATTCGACTTAGCCAATTCATTGGCAGCTGATGTATGATTCATTACCAGCTTAGATATGCGGCTAACGAGGACATGTCAAATGCAGTAAGACAGTTTATTTACATTCTGGAGAATTGATGACAATCAACACAGTGTTATGCAATCATGCATTTATAGTTTCCAAATGATAAGCCAAGATCGCAAACTACCAATTTATTAAGTGACGATCGGTTTCGGTGCACTATGTCACCATCATCTGAGATATATTATAATCTGGTCATCTTGTTAAAAAATTTGGATATAAAATAAGAAGTGCAACATTGCACTTAGTCACCATATAAAACATACTTAAGTTACAAACATGACAGCTTACAACTTAAGTAATTTAAGTATTCTTTTATATTGTGATTAATTTTATATCCAAATTTTTTAACAAGATGAGTATATATATATATATATATATATATATATATATATATATATATATATATATATATATGATGGTGACATAGTGCACCGAAACCGGTCGTCACTTAATAAATTGGTAGTTTGCGACCTTGGCTTATCATTTGGAAACTATAAAACGAATTGATCGCCTTCACACCAGACGATGTCATGTAATCTCAATCATGCATTGTCCGTAGATGTACTGCTGTTGTTGTGGACTTCACTCAGAATGCCCCTTTGATGTGGGTCTCCCATACAAATCTAGCTGTGATATCTCCAGTCCTTCTCGGTGCTGCATTTTAGATAGTCAGCAGTGTACACGACATATCATATACGCACAAGCATCAGCAGTAGAAAAACACGAAGGATGAAAGCTATATATTAAACCTTTACGAGAACGTCACGTCTATCGATAACCAATTAGCGGCACCACGAAAATCTTCGTAGCTCTCCACATTCCATAAGGAGAAATAAAAACAGTCATTGCATGCCAGTCGACTTGAGTCATAGCACTACAGATGTTAAGTTTCTTGCGACGTCGACCACGCAAAAAGAAGTCTTTAGTGAGACGCTGAGATGATTTGTGACAGGCATACTGAAGGTATGCAAAGCAACAACAGAAAAGAACAATTCCAGTACATCTGTTTCCCTGTAGATGGCACTTGCGGATGGCGGTACAGGCGCCGTGATGTGCACCTTCTACACTTTGCATTCCCCACACCTTCCTCTTTCTTTCAGTCCAACTCTTCTCCAGTACCAGTGACGAATCCTCGATTAAGGTGCGTGCTATCAACCTATCCTTTCCCCGATTCATTGGCAACAAGAAGACTTTCCCTTGCTTATGCTAGACTGCAAGTTACGAGGATGTGTTTCTTGTTGGCTCTAGGACGAGAAACTGCCGCCTACTGCGGTTTCCGGACTTTTTTTCGTCATTCTGTCTGACTCACCACTCGTCGTGCGTGCTGGAATGTGAGGTCCTTGGGGGCTGCCTTCGGTGGGAGCCCACTGTTATGAATACACAATACGGAAGTAGCCACTGTCACGGCTATAGGTTCGTTCTCAATTTCAACTCATTCAATTTTATTTTATTTATTTATTTTTTACGAGTTGCTGATCAGGCTATAACAATCCCAAAAAAACTGCATGGGGATACTAGGAACTGTTGTTAAACGTGATCCTGTTGTACCGAACTTTCCGTACGAGATATATCAAACAGAGATATGTACACAGGAATTTTTCATTAGCCGGTTTAACGTGACTAATGGCGTGTCTGAATACTCAATGGTTGTGGAATTTTATTTGCCCTCAGTTACTGCTTCTTTGTCTTTGACACGGACTGCTTGCCTTGAGAAATGTCTAGGATTCTTCCTTAAAATGCAGGTCCGGAGTAAAAGTGCGCTAACGGCGACGACAGACCGTAAAACCACTCTCTTCTCCCGTCAGACTAAAGTAAAAGCCCGGAGCCTGCCACGGGATGATTTCTCGGAACACTCGGCACCCGATACAGAGCGCACCTAAACACTGCACTAAAAACACATCCGATACGCTCACCTACACTCGACAAATACACTACCGGAAGTAAAAAATTGTTACAGCCTCTTCGAGTTTTCCAATTAACTCAAGAATTATTTTTGAAACAATGCGTATGGAGTGCATTAAATAATTACTTTTAGAGGTCATTAGCTTAGGCTGTACTGTACTTGATGTCTCAGAATGTGTCCCACCAACAGGATATGCCAGAAACTCCTTTTCTCTCCAATTCTGTTGAGCATCTACTCATTAGGTACGTGATCTACCCACCTAATCTTCATCATTCGCCTGTAGCACCACATTTCAAAAGCTTCTATCATCTTTTTGTCTGAACTCCTTACCGTCCACGTTTCACTACCATACAATGTTACACTCCAGACAAATGCATTCAGAAAGGACTTAACTAACATTTAAACTAATATTTGATATCAACAAATTTCGTTTCCTCAGAAACGCTTTTCTTCCCATTGCCATTCTGAATTTTATATCTTCTTTTCTTCGGCCATATGAAATTATCTTGCTACTCAAATAACAGAACTCATCTACTACTTTTATTGTCTCACTTTCTAATCTAATTCCTTCAGCACACCTGACTTTCTGACGCTACATTCCATAATCCCTGTTTTACACTTGTTGATGTTCATCTTGTGCTCTATTTTCAAGACACTGTCCATTCCATTTAATTGCTGTTCTAGGTCCTCTGCTGTCTCTGAGAAAATTACTATGTCATCAGAAACCGTAAGGTTTTTGTTCCCTCTCCCTGGACTCTAATTCCGTCTCCAAATTTCTCCTTGCATTCCTCCACAGCTTGATCAATTTACAGATTGAACAATATTAGGGAAAGGCTACAACCCTGTCTTACTCCCTTCCCAATTAATGAAACCCTTTCACGCCATTCGACTGTAATAACTGCTGCCCGGTTTTTGTACAGGTTGAATATAGCTCTTCGCTCCCTACACTGAGATACTGAATTGATGAAAGGAGTTTAGGGACATTTATTACATTTGTCGCAAGTCTTTCCGCGGCTCTAACTAATATGTGCAGTGGCCGTGTTCATCGATAGAACCAAAGTAAACGTCCTTCAGACATATCCCCCCCCCCCCACACACCCACATACACACGCACAATTTTTCCTTGCACCGTTCGACCAAGGAAAAATACACTGCTCAAACCAATAAGGGGAATCAGGTGAGATATCATGCGCAATACACATATGGTAAACGTATTTTATTCAGATATTGGTTACAATGGGAATTTGTGTGTGACACAGTATGATGTTTTGCTGTCACAACCCTGTACTTGAGGTTTCAATGGCGTTTACTCACAGTGAGGCACCGTAATAGTTACAAAGTTATTCTGGTCCCCTGTAATTTGGTGTGCGGTCACCTCGGACGGTTAGTACAGTTGCACACCTCCGTGACGTGGACTGTATGAGGATATCAACCAGCTCTTCATGGATATTTGTCCATTATTCCGGGAGTGCAATATCCAGCTCTGCTGGGAGGTGCGTCTGCCAAGCGCATTCCAGAACGGGTTTAAGTCCGGTTAACAAGCTGGTCACTCCATTCATCCAGTTCCCGCAACTTCGAGCATGTTGTCCACCATGCTATCGACAAGGGTTAGCAAATCGATTCCGTATTTCTTGATTTCCACAAGGCTTTTGACACCGTTCCTCACAAACGGCATTTAATCAAATTGCGTGGTTATGGTATATCGCCCCAAATTTGCGATTGGATAGGGGATTTCCTGTCAGAGAGGACACAGTTCTTAGTAATCGATGGTAAGGCCTCGACTAAAACAGAGGTGATATCGGCGTTCCGCAGGGTAGAGTTATTGGTCCTCTGCTGTTCCTTATTTACATAAAGGATTTAGGGGAAAATCTAAGTAGCTCTTTTAGGCTGTTTGCAGATGACGCCGTCATTTACCGTCCAGTAAAATCATCTGAAGATCGAAACCAACTGCAGAACAATCTGAATAAGATATCAGTATGGTGTAAAAATTGGCAATTGACTCTAAATAATGAGAAGTGTGAAGTCGTCTACATGAGAACGAAAAGAAATACGTTAAACTTTGTTTCAAAGATAAATCAATCAAAAGTGAAGGCCGTAAACTCCACTAAATACCTAGGAATCTCTATTACTTCAGACTTAAACTGGAAAGAACACGTAGACAATGTCGTGGGAAAGGCGAACCAGAGACTGCGTTTTATTGGCAGAACCCTTAAAAGATGCAAAAGAAACTGCATACACTACGCTTGTCCGTCCATTTTTTGAGTATTGCAGCCCAGTGTGGGATCGTTATCAGGTGAGTTTGACGGAGTACATCGAAAGAGTACAAAGAAGGGCAGCTCGTTTCGTATTGTCACGATACAGGGGACACAGCGTTACGGAAATGATACAGGATCTGGGATGGGAATCATTACAAGGGCGCTTATCGCTGCGGCGTGGGCTACTTACGAAACACCAATCGCCAACATTCTCCTCCGAATTCGAAGATATATCGTTGATTCCCATTTACATAGGTAGAAATGATCATCAGAATAAAATACGAGAAATCAGAGCTCGAACGGAGATATTCAGGTGTTCTTTCTTCCCGCGCGCTATTCGAGAATGGAATGGGAGATAAATAGTATAATTGTGGTTCGATGAACCCTCTGCCAGCCACTTAAACGTGATTTCCAGAGTATCCCATGTAGATGTAGATTGCAGCTGTGTGGGAACGAGCGTTGTCGTCCACCAGAAACACCCCTCCATGGTAACAGCGTAGGGCACAACAAAAGGTCGAAAGATTTCGTCTTCACACCTCTGAGGAGTCAAAGCGCCATTCTGCACGATATAGACGTCCGTACGTTTGTCCAGGATTGTTCCACGTTCTCTCCAGCTGAAACAACGACGATTGTCCAGCTCAACACGAAATCTTGACTCTTCCGTAAACAGAACCGAGCACCATTCTTCACATTTTCAATCTTGATGTTCCTTCAGCCAGTTTCTGTGGCCTAAATGGGGTCGTGGTTTTAATGGGATCCATACCAAAGTCCTCCGTGCGTAGAGGCCACATTCCCGCAGGCGTGGCGGGCTGTTTGTGTTGATATTGCGCATCCTGTTGCTCTTGCATTCAGCCTCCTGTCTCGACGTGCTGTTAATGATCATGCAGTTGGCGATTCAAGTGTAAGTGCCATTATTGTACGTGGTGTGCTGGTTCTCTTTCTCTCGACTTGTGATTGAATTTCTCTTTCAAATGTAAGTTTCACACATGGAACAAATTTATAAAACTTTCTTGTATAAGTACATACTATATGTATTGCAATAATAATTAAAACCATGTACTTTTTCCATAATTACTGAGGTGGTTTCGTTTGAAACCACTGTGGCTACATGGGTAGCATTAGAAGCTCGTCGTATTTTTCTCATTTCAGTTTCACGAAATGTTTTCTAGGAGATTAAAGGATGAGGAAGTTCTGGCGTGTCTTTTAGAAGAAAATCCTTGTCATGTGTGAAGACTTATAAGGCAAGGATATCACATATATTTTGACAATTTTTTACTTGTGTTTCGCTTTTGCAGAAACGAAAACTTGGTGGAATCCTAGCCTGTTTTACTATTAGAATTCACAGAAAAGAACTTCCTCCTCTGAAACCGGAAAAAGAGTTGCGAAGAGTAAAAAAAGTCAGTTCGTTCTGATGGGATTGCACATATAAAATGGAAAGACAACCGTGTTGTCACATTAGTACCAACAATTGACTCACCTCTAACTTGTGTGCATCAGCACAAAGAAACTGTTTCGTGCACTATACTGAAAAGTAATGAAGTTTAATGGTGGTGGTTTTATTTAAAACGACGGCATTTAATGTGCAGTGATTTGAAACCACCCTATACCGAAATATTGCGTCAAAAACTTTTTATCAAGTTTTTCGATAATATTGTATGATTTATATCGTAACAGAACACGAAAAACGTTTAAAAGTGGAGTCTATTTATTTTGAGTCTGAAAGGGTTAACGGTCCCTGTTGTCTGACACCGCGTTCCCTTTGGTACACTCCAAAAGCTGCAGCCACCTCCCTCTGTGTCTGCCCAGCTTCCAACCTTCCTTTGGCTCTCCATGCCACAGCTTCGGGCAAGTCACGTTGTTGTTGCATTGCACTACCTGCTCCCTACAGAATCTGATCCCAATCATCATCATCATCATCAGTTTCCAGCTCCAGTTTCCCAGGTGTGGTGTACAAACGCTCGCCATCTCCTCCTGTCTTCACACATCTTCTGTTCCAGAATGTCTTCCCATTTGTGTCCTTTCTCCTCCACATCTGATCTTACAGTCTCTATCCAGCGTTTTCTTGGTCTTCCCCGAGGTCTTCTTCCTATGAGGTTGAGGTTGAAATACTCTTTAGCAGGTCTTTCACTATTCATTCTCATTGAGTGCCCATACCACTGAAGTCTACGTTTCCTTATGGTGCTGGTGACAGGAACCTCAATACCAGCTACTTTTCTATTTACCTGATTCCTAATTATATCCTGCCTGGTTGTTTGATTCTGATCCCAACTGGCCGTGTAATTCGTTTGGCAAACACATGTGCACACCAACCCCCTCTGCAGCAACTTTGTGTCACTACCACTATCTCGGTTGCCGGTATGTTGTTGTCTCCACGCCGTAGAACCGACAGAAAGACTTCTACCGATGACAGTACTTGAGAACCTAGATATCTCAACTGTTTTGACCAACTGCGCTGCGTGTAGTTACGTAAAGGGACTGCAGATTGTCTGAACAGTCCGACATAACTAAGCAACTTCGATCGTTGAATGCATGAGGGAACGATACCTATTACACCCACCTCGTCCGATACACGTGATAGCAGTCACGTTTTGCACATGCCAGTGATAAGTCGTTCTGATACATCACAACGAATTCGTTCTGTTGCGTGAGTACCATTAGAAGTCGTTCGCAGCTGAGTGTCCAAAGATGCTGCATTTACCACTCACTAGGTACACTTGCAAATTGTGTCGGCGGGAATTGAGCCGGCCGCGGTGGCCGAGGGGACTGAGGCGCTTCAGTCACGGTCTGCACGGCCACTACGGTCGGGGGTTCGAATCCCCCCTCGGGCATGGATATTTGTGCCGTCCTTAGTCTTAGCTAGTTCATAAGTAGTTTGTAAGATTAGGGACTGATAACCCCGTAGTTGAGTCCCATAAGTTCTACAAACATTTGAATCGGCGGGAATTGATTCTACGTTTGGTTCGACGTACAATCTGTCCACTAGACGGCAGTAACGCACATTTTACCTGGCCATGCCGATTGTTGATTAATAAACCCTGAGTTGTAGGTAATGCGCGTGCATAGTTCCTTGGCGGAGGTAAGAGATGTACGAGACGCGTCCAGAAAGTAAGTTCCGTTTAATTTATCTCTGCTACAGCGCTGCGATTGCAGTTCCGCACATGCGCTGTAGACGATGTGTATCAGGGAGAAGCACGTGCGCCATTTGGAGATCGCTGCCAGTTACGTACGCTTTGTTGTGCTTGTTTGAAATGTCGGCGTTGATTGAAAATCCCGCCGCCTGTGGAATCAGGTCGGTGATTCGGTTTCTGAATGCGAGGAAAGTGAAACCAAGTGAAATTTATCGGCAAATTTGTGATTTTTACGGACCAAATGCGATGAGTGATTCGATGGTGAGAAGATGGGTCTGACATTTCAATGGCGGGCGTAGTGATGTGCACGATGAAGAACGAAGTGGGCGTCCACCTTTGGTTACAGAACTGGTTCTCGCGATTGATGACAAGATCCAGGAAAACCGTAGGTTTACAATTAGTGCTCTCGCTATGGACTTCCCCAAAATTTGACTGTTTCCAACTGGTTGGAGACACAGGCGGCAGATTTCTATGAAGAAGGTATACAAAACCTGGTGCCACGCTATGACAAATGCCTGCAAAATTTCGGCAATTATGTGGAAAAGTAGTTTAAGAGTTGTAGAATTTTGTGCAATAAAAATTTCTTCTGTATCTGTGTACAATTTCATTTTATTACCAAACGGAACTTACTTTCTGGACGTGCCTTGTACATAATATGCCGGGCAATAATATTTTCGTTAGTGGGGAGGGGTGGGCAAGTTTGTGGCCCTTACTCTTACGGGAATAAGTTACATAACTATGAGTTTGAGTACTGTGGGCAGGGTGAAGCTGGGAATTTGTATCTGGCGGGAGGCGTGCTTAGGTAGTCCTTGCAGGTGCGGTGATCACTGTGTCCTCAGTGGTATAGGGGTCAGCGGAACTGCCTAGAAAACAGGAGACCCGGGTTCGAATACCGGTGGGGTACACACTTTCAGCTTTGTCCATTTGCAGTTGATGTCATATATTCTGTGAATATGAAATAATCGTTCTGTTATACAGTTTTAGAAGCGTGTCAGGGAGGCCACTTCCCGTCGGAGGTTCGAGTCCTCCCTCGGACATGAGCGTATATGTTTTTCTGAGCATAAGTTAAGGTATTTTGTAAGTCTAGGGACCTAAATTTACAATCATTGGAACATTTTTAACTACTATCTATAAGAATAGAAAAACATACACGCTCATGCCCGAGGGAGGACTGGAACCTCTGACGGGAAGTGGCCTCATTGACACGGCTCCTAGAACTGTACAACATAATGATTATTTCATATTCACAGAATATATGACATCAACTGCGTATATTGATGTCATATGTTAATATACGACACTGTACTTTTAGCCAACAGCGAAGATGAACTTGCTGAGCTACTAACTAGAATAAAAGACATTAGTCTAGCATATGGTCTAGACATCAACCTCATTAAGTCCAAACTCATGTTAATTGATCGAGAACAACAGATCCAGCTCACAGGTCAATTAAAGGAACTGGAACTCGTGCAGTCCTTCACCTATCTTGGGTCAACCATCTGCAGCACAGGTAGTTGTGAAGAAGAGATAAGAAGACGGATCACGCTAGAACGAGTGGCTATGAAGAAGCTCACGAAGATCTGGCAGAGCAGAGCAATAACACTTAGCACAAAGATTCGGCTAGTTGAAACACTCGTGTTTTCTGTCTTTTTTTATGGCTGTGAATCATGAACACTCAAGGCCAGAGACAAACAACGCATTGATGCGTTTGAGTTTTGGTCCTAGCGTAGGATGCTACGCATAAAATGGACCGAAAGAAGAACAAATGTGTCCATTACTGAACAACTGAATATCTCGAGACGCATTTCTTCTCGAGTCGACGACAAAATTCTCCAGTTCTTTGGCCATATTGTGAGAAGAGACGGAGAAAACCTAGAAAAAATAATCTTACAAAGAAAGATCGGGATGGAAATGCTTGGTTCATGGGGTCACGATGATGATGATCTATAAGATTGACCAACAATACCATTATGGTACCTAAATATTGGTATAGCATTTATTGACTACACCTTATGTTTCCATTGTAATTAGTATTATTTCAGTATCGGTGAGACACTTGACAAATATAACTTACCAGTCGACACCATAGGCGTTTACGCCGGCAGTTGTGCGATGAACGACGGACACGGACAACCGAGTGGACGACAAAGTTTTTACTGACGAATACCTGCTCTACCAGCACTGTGGGATTGGAGTCATCGTGGTGAGAGCGTCTCCATACCGGTACAGCAGCCGATGCTGTGGTTAGCAGCGGCGTTGGCTTCCACACCCGCAGCGGCCTGGTATGCGTTACCAGCCAGCGTCACACTTCTGCCGTGTTGCATCCTGTTCTGCTCCCACACCTTCGGAGCTGCCGACGACCACATTCCAGCAGCACAATGCGCGGCCGCACGTCGCCACGCGGTCTTCAGGCCCTGTCGCCTTCAGGAGAGCACTGCTGCATTGGCTTTCCGGTTTACCGATCTCTCGCCTATCTGAAACGTCTGAACAACTGCCCAAGCCCGCCACGGTGACTGAAAGGACTGAGGCGCGTCAGTCACGGTCTGCACAGCCATTACGGTCGGGGGTTCGAATCCCTCCCCCCCCCCCCCCGGGCATGGATATTTTTGCCGTCTTTAGTATAGGTAGCTGATAAGTAGTTTGTAAGTTTAGGGACCGATGACCCCGTAGTTGAGTCCAATAAGCTATATAAATATAAAAAAATAAATAAAAAATAAAAAAAACTGCCCAAGGATACACCGGCCACCTCACCAGATCTACTTTGTACATATATGACAAGACCATCGACGGCTGTAGCCCAACAACATATCAACAGCCTCTTTGATTCAATGCCGAACGTGTACTGTAGCTATAACCGGTAATTGTGGCAACACCATTGGCGGTATTCAAGATAAGTATGACATTAAGTGCGAATAGGTAAAGTTGTAAATGAGTACCCAGTTGGGACTCGAACAGGGGTCTTCATGCTTTCTAGGGAGTTGCGCTGACCCCTACACTACTGGAGACAGCTGTCACCACACCTGCACGGAATTACTCAAGCGACTTCCCGCGTCGGAGGTTCGAATCCTCCCTCGGGCATAGCTGTGTGTGTTGTCCTTAGGTTAGTTTAACTTAGTTTATGTAATTTGTAAGACTAGGTACTGATGACCAACTTAGTTTGGTCCCATAGAATTACAAATATTTGAACATTTGAATTACTCAAGGACGCCTCCCATCAGATACAAATACCCAACTTTACCGTGCCCACTAGTACTCAAACTGGTACGTAGTTTTGTAAACTGATTCCCGTAAGAGTAAGGGCCTAGGAGTGCCTCCGCACTGAACAAAGTATCATTGCCCGTCATTGACATGTAAGTTATATGCATGTGATGTTATTTTCGGACATGTAGAAAAAACAGACACCACTTATATAGAACTTATACAATATGCCGATGACAAGCAATGATCCTTTCTTCATTGCGCAGGCACTCCTAGGCCCTTACTCTTACGGGAATCAGTTTACAAAACTACGTACCAGTTCGACTACTAGTGGGCACGGTATATACCATGAATATGAATAGAAAGTAACAACAGGATCAAAAGTGGCATCTGTTCTTTCGGACACCACACACAATACACTAACACACACACACACACACACACACATATATATATATAGGGTGTTTTACTAAGTGTGTTTGCCTCTGTAACTTATAAAATAATAGGTGACGGGAGTTTTAATGCGGTAGGTCAACACAAGAGATGTTACACTTTCCAAAGAGTTACAGCACAAAGATATAATTTTTTAAATGGAACAATAGTTTTTTCTATCGTGCATTGGATTCGTTGAAACCAGCTGCGTCCAAATCAATTCAAACTACATTTCTGTCACTGTTAGTTTGGGAGCTACAACCCTTCAAAGTTTAGGGAGCGGAGGCTGCGATAGCGTAGCTGACTGGCCGAGTGGCTATCTCCTTGGACACGGTCCACTGTCTCATGGCCACCAGCCAGTTAGCTACGCTGTCGTAGCCTCCGCCCCCTAAACTTTGAAGGGTTGTAGCTCCCAAACTAACAGTGATAGGAATGCATTTTAAATTGATTTGGACGCAGCTGGTTTCAACGAATCCAATGCACGACAGAAAAAAACTATTGTTCCATTTAAAAAATTATATCTTTGTGCTGTAATTCTTTGGAAAGTGATACAATAAACTATGTTCATAGCTCCGCAATAAGTGTAACATTTCTTGTGTTGACCTACCACATTAAAATTTCCCGTCACCTATTATTTTATAAGTTACAGAGGCAAACACAGTGAAACACCCTAATATATATATATATATATATATATATATATATATATAGAAAGCAGTCAACAATCCGAAAATTGGTTTGAACACCACAGTGCTTTACTAGGCACGGTCCTGTTTGGAGGTGGTATGCCGTTGCCTTCCTCCGACCTTCGGACTGATTTACCTAGCCAGCTATGGTGGGAGCTACAGTTTAACGTGGGTTCCGAACCACGGTGCTACTTGGTATTTTTCACATCAGCAACACTGCCAGAGGTGAAAGAAGAGGAAAGTGGCATAAAAATCCCAGGACCTGTATTGGTGGTGATAATCACGCGATGTATGAAATTCCAGCATGCTGGGTTGTTTAGAAACAACAACTGGTTTGCAATTTATCTTCACTATTTCAAAAGAGCGAGTGTCATCTTAATATACTAGAAAGAATATTGTCATATAGTCAGAATACTAGAAAGAATATCATTAAATTTAAAGAAACAAAAGGCATTTATTCTCTATGAATATCTCACTTGTTGTAACCGTCATAATTACGGCTGGCATTTGGAACAGTTTACGTCACACTTTGAGAAATCTCAGATGATTTTTTTTAAGTATATTACGGCTGTTACCACAAATCTTAGTAAAAAACTGAACTTCCGCCTTTGTTAAGTATCAGCATACAACTTTATATGTCCACACATAAAAGATACTTTATGACAAATTTTATTGCAAACACGATAGCAGTTTGTACTGTGGTAGAATTTAACGATATTTTCCTCCAGTGTTTCACTAAATAGTTAAATTTTAAGCAGAAACAAAAGGTATTCTTGTAGCTAGTTTCTTGCTTATCCTTTACACTCACGAGTCAAACGTCACGGACTTCGAACAAGCACGGTACTGTTTTGAATGCTGTGACGTATCGGGAAATCTCGAGTCCGTTCGAATGTGAATATCGTCTTCACAGCCCTAGACAGAGTGCGGAAATTTTGAATTAAGATCAGCAAAGAGAAGAGATGAGCAAAACGGTCCAGTGAAGTGAAACCACTAGTATCAGTTCCACGAAGGCGACGAAATTGGCTGAGTTTAGGCAGCAGCGTTGCGCCATCTGGGTAATTGTACGAGGCGTTTGCTCAGCCTCGCTAGCGTCACTTGCCAGATATTAAGAGTGAAAAGCAGACGAGCTGCGTTTCTTTACGCAACCACTTGGTCCGTGAATAATGGCATTCATTTCACAAACTGGCGCCCATGCTGTCTATCAAGTGAAACCAAACAGAACAATTTCTGGGCGTTAAGGTAAAGCAGTCAACAATCCGAAGATTGGTTTGAACACCACAGTGCTTTACTAGGCATGGTCATGTTTGGAGGTGGTATGCCATTCCCTTCCTCCGACCTTCGAACTGACTTACCCAGCCAGTTATAGGGGGACCTACAGTTTAACGAGGGTTCCGAACCACGGTGCTACTCGGTATTTTTCACATGAACAATACTGCCAGAGGGGAAAGAAGTGTAAAGTGACATAAAAATCCTAGGGCTTGGCGGGGATCGAACCCGCGACCTTTGGATTTTTAGTCTGTCACTCTACCACTGTGCAACCGAGGCGCACTCGTTTAGAAAGATTTACGTATGGTAAGTACGGCCGCGGTGGAGTAGCCGAGCGGTCTAAAGTGTCTCGCTGCGGGGCGCGCGGTTGCTCGTCGTGGAGGTTCGAGTCCTCCCTGGGGCATGGGTGTGTGTGTTTGTCCTTAGGTCAGTTTACCTAGATTTAAGTAGTTTGTAAGCTACGGACTGATGACCACGAAGTTTGATCCGATAGATTTACAAACATTTGAACATTTTGATTTGGTAAGTACGGGGGAAAAATAGAACACAACTCTCTCCATTTCAGGCCACAGGAAACAAGGAAGTGCCGCGGCGGATTAGCCGTGCGCACTGGGGCGCCGTGCTGCGGTGCGCGCGGCCGTTCGCCGTCGGGGGTTCGAGTCCCCCCCCCCCCTCCTCGGGCATGGGTGTTTGTGTTGTCCTTATGTTAGTTTACCTTAGCTTAAGTAGTTCCTAAGCTACGGACTAATGAATTTAATAAATCTAATAAATTTCAATATTCGGGAAAAATGATTGAAAAAATAGCTAGAAAAACTAGAAAGGACTACGTAAAATGGAGTATATGGAAGAACCAGGAACATCTGCAGCAAAAGGTCTTTGACTAAAAATTTAAAAATACAGCACTACAATACCAGAACGTCGTTATGGAAGTGAATGTTAAGTATTTTATTACAAATTACACCAAACTTGAAGTTCTAGAAAGAGGGAATTAACGAAAAATACTCAGTCTACTATTCAGAGGCATGGAAATTAATAAGTAAAGTAGAATGATTAAGAAAGTAAGACACTTCCATATGTTCTGCAAAGTAAAATCTACTTATTTACTCGGTCACCAGTATTTTCATTTGCTAAAATTTAGGCATATCTGTGAAGCAAATATGGAAAATTCAATTAATTATTTAACTAATTAAGACATTTATGGCAGCTTAGAAAATATAAAAAACACTATGGAAGAAGCGACTACTGTTTTTCCGGACATTTATACAGAATAAACTCCAAAAGGTTAACAAACGGATTTTCAAATTTCTTTGGCTCAAGAAATAAGAATAGCTTGTATTCAAAAGTTTGAAAAGATATGGAGAGAACAACATAAGTGAAACAGTAGGCAAGAGAAAGAGTTTATAAGGATTTCAGGAGAAAGGATTTGAAGGGCAAGAGGGAAGATGAAGAAGAGAAGAGGAAAAAGAATAAAGAATAATATGCTGATACTGGTGCATGGTGCATATGTGACATTACAGATAAAGGGGGAAGCTGATTGTTTCCACGTGAAAAGCAAGTTTTGGCAAGCTGTTGGGTTCCCCATCCGGCCGGCTAACAGTTTGGACCTAGTGAATGAGATACAGGTCGTTAGGAAAACCCTAATCTACTCGGAAACAGGAAACGGCGGTCTTGGATGAGCTAGGGTGGCTATTCCAGATTACAAGTGAAATACAATATAGCCACACACATTATACTAAAAATCCATACAAAATCAGGAAGTGATCATACAGCAAATATAATTATATGAATAGATTCAGGAGACTTGAGAGAATCAAACGCCATAATTACAGTTTCAATATCCCTTACATATAAAAAGCTGATAAATTTCAGTACTATAACAATAATATTAAAAGACTTATACTTACAATTATTGATACGTAGTGTTTATTAGTAACAGTTTAAGAAGCCAATGGGTGGCATTGCACAACGCTACCTATCTTAAAAGACGTACCACGTTATTTCCGTATTCTTTCAATAAACTTTTGTTTTACTCTCTTGTTCTGCTTTTCGTTGAGGCAGCAATAGTCTTGTGTCAGAACATAGATTCCATCACAGAAACACAAAATATGAACCCAGAAAAGCGCATCAATTTATTGATGTATTTTATTATATTTAATATTATTTTTAGTAACGTTCGTTTTATGTTGTAGACTGCCTCTTAAATACCTCATGGCCGACAAAGTAGATAGTAGATATGCAGCAGATAATTTATACATAATCAATTCTATGTATTTGTGGACAAGAACTGAATATATTTACATAAAAAGCCATCATAAATTAAATATTAATTGTGTAACTATATTTCGACGGCGGTAGTACATTTGAAGAGTGAGATCCCACGCTTAATAGCTACCTGAGCAAAGAGCTTCAGTCTCAACCGATTTTAGTATTGTTAAATTTATATTTGTTTGTTGAATGTCAACAAAAGTTGTAGGGAGGTGGTCAAAGCATTTAATTCTGTGATATTCAAATGTATAATATTTTGGAAGGGAAATTGTAGTTTAAAGATGAGGCGTTAGGATGCGTGGAAGGATACAATTTTGGGGGCAGCTAGAGCATGTTTTCGATTACTTGGGAAGGGACATAACTTGGATGTGCCGATTGTGACTGGGCGGTCTGAAGCCGCATTACGAACTTGTGATTAGAAAAAATAGGCACGTGTGCACTTAGAAAATTTACGGGACCGTGACTGAAGTTCTAAGTCTCTGGTTGAAAAGTGGAAAAAATATGGATGGTAGTAGGGCTGTGGAACTGTGATAATTCAGCTGTCGTGTACTCGTGTGATGACAAACTGTTTTATTACAAATATTGTAATTAATCGTGGATTAATTTGCAACTGCAACGTTCGATGGACTTCAATAATTTGCGAGTGAGAATGTGGAATTTTTACTCTCAAGTGCGTGTGATACTTGTTGTGCCTCTCATGAACAATAGTGGGGGAAATTTTCAGTTATTTACCGATGTATAAAGAGTAATAAACTCCATTTATATAAAGATTATTTCGTGAGTGAATCTCTCCTAAACATTATTTTAGAATCCATTTTGTTGGTTATTCAGAGTTTTAATTTACGTTTCTTTAAATATATTTTTCGCGTCACCATCTGCAGATAGGCTGGCTAAACTACAGATTAATTATTGATTTTATTTAAACAGTTTGGGTAGCTGTTTATGGCATAGAAGCTGACATACATAACTCACCCCTCTGAACAGAGAACGAGCCATAAACCTTCTACTACCATGAGTTATTTATTGCCCAATTCTTATTGGTGAGCACCGATAAGAAGGTCGCACTTAGATGAGCCAAACGCATAAAGTCCGAGCGTTAACTTAAAAATAGATTAGATTGGTTGCCCATTCCATAGTTCTGTACTGAGGAGATCCTTGTGGATGTACAACATGTCAACATTTTTTCTTAGGTTGAAATAATAATACAAATAGTATGAATACATACATCATTTGGTTCTATTAAAAAAAATTCGTCAGTTGTTTAAAAGGAGTTAGCCACTAGAGAGACTTTCAGGCTCCTCTTCAACTGATCTCTGTTTGTAGCTAAATCTGTAACGGTTGCTGGCAAATTATTGAATGTGTGTGTTCCTGATTAGTCTTCCCCTTTCTGAACTAAAGTAAGTGTTTCTAAGTCCTTGTGTGGATATGTTTCGTTACTAGTATTGTATTTATGAACGCAGCTGTTTGTTGGAAAAAGGTATGTATTATTTCCGACGTATTTCATTAAAGGAGAAATACCCTTAGAGGCAGCAGTTAATATACCCAGTATATTGAAGAGGGTTCTACAAGATGTCTGGCAATTTTCTCACAAGTAGTACGTATAACACGTTTTTGTTTGAACTTGAAGAGTTAATCCAAAATATTATACGTTATGACATTATGGAATGAAAATAAGCAAAGTATGAAAGATTTTCTATTTGTATGTCCTCTACGTCTGATAACACTTAAATTGCAAATAGAGATTTGTTAAGGATTTCTGTAGTTCTGTGGTGTGCTCCCCCAACTGAATTTATTGTCAAGTTATAATCACCAGAATTTAATACTGTCAATCTTTTCTATCTGCTACTTTCATACTTCATGCATGTATTGGATGAGAACCTCTTATATGTTCTGAACTGCTTGTCTTTTCAAAGTTAAATGTCAATGAGTTGGCTTTAAACCCAACAGATTTTCAAATTTGCCGCCAGTGGGCTGTTCAAATTTTGCCACCACTTCCGACCTCTGCAACTCGCTAGCCCATTTAACAATCATATTAATTATAATTTTTATCAACGAAATTTTTGCTCTATGTTTTTTGCACTATGGTCCTAATTACATCTCCTTTTTTCAGTAATTAGTATGACTGAACTAGGTGATCAAAGGATCATCTCCCAGATTATTTTTACAGCTTAACTACTTCGTCAACATTGCACAAGAAATAGTTTTTGTTTATATTTCGCAGCTAAGAAGCACAGTTATATACTGCTACTAATGTGGAGGTAAGGTATTCCTTAATACTTATTACTAAATAATGTACATGCACTTAATGTAATTAAGTAGCTTTTATTACTCTTACTTACGGTTTAAAAATTTTGGTACCATAGTTGCCGTCCCAAAATCTGCCGGCCTATGGTCCAGCCTACTGGTAAATCAGTCACTGTTTAAACGATTTATTAATGTCCATAAAATATTATTAGCAAACCTTTCTAGAACTATGCTCACCTTGCTATTTATTACAAAACTTGTATCGTCTGCGAACAAGTCGAACTCTGCTTCTGGCAGTGTAACTGATGAGCAGTCATTAATGTACACAAGAAAAAGCAATGGCATTAAGATGGATCCTTGAGGGACACCAAATGTAATTTCTTCCCATCCGATGATGACAGATAGCTGAATTTACCCGTTTCTTGTCAGCAAGGTACGATGTCAACAATTTTTAAGCATTGCCCGTGACACCATAGAATTCTGATTTACTTAAAAGGATTTTGTGTAGTTCACACAATCAAATGAAGACACCAAGGAGAAAGGGGAAATGTCAAAAAAAAATTTAGTTTAGTTTTGTTTTTGACAGGTTCGTATGCTCTTTGAGAAGCTCCATATGTGGTGTAAACTAATATAGGAAAGAAAGAGTAATGTCCAGTGATATAACAATGTTAAATATAGATGTACAGGGTAAAAAGGAGGAATGTCCATTGGACAGGGATTAGATTTTTATAGTTTGCTGTTCATGAAATGAGGCGATTCGATTCATTTAGTCACATTCCCCGTTAGAGGGCAGTTATGTATGCAAAGGTGCACGAACATGGCTTTGGTAAACCAAAACACACCAGTAGAATCCTGGGCAGTGGAATGAGGCGATTACAACTGCAAGAAGTAAGCCCACTCCACATGAAGTTGTCGGTGAGGACCTTCCAATGTTTCGAGATTGGTCAGATTTTCTTTCTCCATTCTATACTGAAAAGTGTACTTTCCCAGTTAGGGCAATGAAGGAGATACGAATTCTAGTAACTTCAGAGTCACTGAGTTGGTCTTCGGCTGCTGTTGTTGCTGGCGAAAACAAATCGATGGGCAAACAAAGGAAGAAAACTCCGACCAAAAAAAAAAAAAAAAAACTAAAAAGATGCTGCAAGAGAAGCCATCAAGAAGGAAAGGAAAGAAAAGCCATTCAGCCCGGAGAGTTTTACTTCGAAAGGAATCAAGCGAGGAACCACTGAAAATATCCAAAGCCAAGTTCAAGGATGGAAGACCTTAAATCTCTCTGTTTCAAAAGGGAGGTCATTTTTGGACTGTCCTAAATGTGATGAATAATCGGTTTTCATTTCAAGATAGGCCTACTGTTAATGGTTCAATTAAATGTGTTAATATGTTCAAAAACTCACTGACGTTTAAACTTACTTCACTATATAATATTAACTTCTGTTTATTTTGAATCACTAAGTCGATTATGGACATTCCCCCTTTTTAAAGTGTGGAAACCTGTTTCTGTGTATAAATGTGCAAGTAAAATCAATGTTCATTACAATAAGTGGTTCTCAGTGCCTGTTTACTATTTCGAAACGTTTAAAAGGTTTTTACAGATAAGTATAAATAAACTATAAAATATTTTTTTAGTTCCTTTTGTCCTGTGTTTCCCACAGTTGCTATATTATAATGTTATAGGTTTGTAGGTATTTCAGTTATATGTCTATGCAACTGATTTAATAAAATATTTTGTTGCCATATGCATTTCGCCTTTATTTGGAAGGCATCATCAGTGGCCTGTAATATATACATGATTATGTTTTACAATATTTTATATTTACATTTCTCATTATTTTTAGGTTGTGATCAGTTCTTGTGCGTTATTTTGGTATAGTATTGATATCTGGATGTTGGGGGGGGGGGGGGTATTTCATGGGTATAGCTTTACATCTGGCGCTCATTGGTTACTTCCAGCTGTTCTGCTTCAATTCTGTGCATTTTGCTGTTTTTGTTGTTCCAGCACTTCACAGTTAGCTCCACTAGGCACATGCCATTTTTGTTTGTGTTATGTTTTTGTTTTTGCTGGTGTTGCCAACTGTTGAGTATGTGTTTGCCCTATCTTTGCTTTGTGTCAGTGTCAGTGTGTGTGTGTGTGTGTGTGTGTGTGTGTGTGTGTGTATTATGTGACTGCATAGAGGACAGCACCAGATACTGATATATTAATGGAGAGAAAAGAATTGGCACACACAAACGAAAAATTTAATAATAATAATAAGAAAAAGAAACACAACTCTCTCCCTTTCCCACAATCCCCGTCTTTGACTGTCTCTATCTCCATGTCCCTCTCCACCTCTCTGTGTCCAATTCGGTTCTATACCTCTTCACAACTAGGATTAAAAAAAAAAAAAAAAGGAAAAATTCAATAATTAATATATCAGTATCTGGTTGCTGTCCTCTATGCAATCACATAATACACGCACACACACTGACACAATGCAAAGATAGAACAAAGACATACTCAACAGTTGGCAACACCAGCAAAAACAAAAAGATAACACAAACAAAAATGGCATGTGCCTAGTGGAGCTAACTGTGAAGTGCTGGAACAACAAAAACAGTAAAATGCACAGAATTGAAGCAAAACCCTTTGGAAGCAACCAATGAGCTCCAGATGTAAAGCTATACCCATGAAATATTGTAAGTACAACATCCAGATATCAATACCATACCAAAATAGCGCATCAGAACTGTTCATAACCTAAAAATACTGAGAAATGTAAATATCAAATATTGTAAAACATAATCACGTATATATTACAGGCCACTGATGATGCCTTCCAAATAAAGGCGAATTGCATATGTCAACAAAATATTTTATTAAATCAGTTGCATAGACATATAACTGAAATACCTACACTATAACATTATATATAAAATATTTATTTTGGGAGCGTTTGAAAACACTAATTCGCTGTTGTCTCAAAATTTTGTTTTTGGGACAGTCCCCCCTTTGCTCCTATTGTCATCAAATGCCTTTGATAAAAACAGAAACTACCTGTTGTTTGTAATTTATTATCTAAGAAATTGAAAGTAACTCGTTACTCAACAGAAAATGGAAGTCGTCGTTTTGTGGACCAACTGTGCTTCCATTCTTGTAGGCGCTTGTTAGGCGACCCTCGCTCGGGCGTTGGCCGCACTTTGTACACCCCCTGTCGCGTAGCCTTTTTAAATGGCGCGTCGCGCGCGGTTTGTGCTGCGTAAGCGTGAGCCAGAGGAGAAGAATGCGTGGCCAGCTGGGCCGAGGGCGATCCACCTGCGGTGCTGCGTGAGGCAACGACACAACACGGCGAGGGCGAGGGGTCTGGGGGGGGGGGGGGCAGCGTGTGGCAACGCGCGGCTAGAAAGCAGCGCCGGCAAGGCCGCTTTCTCCAGCAGCAGAGGCAGCGGCAGAGGCAGGACTTTGGACGGCGCGCCGGGGCCACGCGTCAAGGGGACAGCCCAACCGAGCCAGACCAGCCGCTGCCGCGCTCTGCCGCTACGAGGCCCACCTACGTACAGCCAAGGCCTCGACACCAGTGGAGACGCCTTATCGGGGCTAGACATTGTGTTGTCACATCGAATGTATTCAGTCTCAGGATTGGTTCTCAAATCGGAACAATTAACTACAGGTTTCATAAATCAGTATTTATCGGACCACTTTAGGTGGAAAAGCTGGTAGAAGCTGACCTCGCGGAAGATCAGTTTGGATTCAGGAGGAACATAGGAACCCGGGAGGCAATACTCACTTTACGTCTTATCTTAGAAGATAGATTAAGGAAAGGCAAACCTTCATTTTTAGCTTTTGTAGATTTGGAGAATGCGTCTGACAATGTTAACTGGAATACACTCTTTCAAATTCTGAAGTCAGCAGGGGTAAAATACAGGGAAAGGAGAGCTATTTACAACTTGTACAAAAGCCAGACCGCAGTTATTAGACTCGAGGGGCATGAAAGGGAAGCATCAGTTGGGAAGGGAGTAAGACAGGGTTGTAGCCTTTCTCCGATGTTGTTCAATTTGTACATCGAGCAGGCGGTGAAGGAAAGCAAGGATAAATTTGGAATAGGGGTTAAAGTTCAGGGGAAAGAAATAAAAACCTTGCGTTTTGCCGATGACATTGTAATTCTGTCAGAGACAGCAAAGGACCTGGAAGATCAGTTGAACGGAATGGACAGTGTGTTGAAGAGAGCGTATAAAATGAACATTAACAAGAGCAAAAAAAAAATAATGGAATGCAATCTTAGAAAATCAGGCGATGCTGAAGGAATTAGATTAGGTAACGAAACAATGAAGGTGGTAGATGAGTTTTGTTACTTGGGTAGTAAAAAAACATGCCATGGTCGCAGTACAAAGGATATAAAATGCAGAATGGCAATGGGAAGAAAAGCATTTTTGAAAAAGAGAAATTTGCTGACATCGAATATTAAGTGTAAGGAAGTCTTTTCTGAAGGCATTTATGTGGAGTGTTGCCTTGTACGGGAGTGAAACATGGACGATAAGCAGTGCGGACAGGAAGAGAATAGAGGCTTTTGAAATGTGGTGCTACAGAAGAATGCTGAAGATTAGGTGGGTAGATCGCATAACTAATGAAGAGGTACTGAATAGAATTGGTGAGAAAAGGAATTTTTGGCATACCCTGACTAAAAGAAGGGATCGCTTGGTAGGACACATTCTTAGACATCGAGGAATCGTAAATTTAGCATTGGAGGGAAGTGTGTGGGGTAAAAATCGCAGAGGGAGACCAAGACACGCGTATAGTAAGCAGATTCAAGTGGATGTGGGTTGCCGTTCTTATGAGGAGATGAAAAGGCTTGCTGAGGATAGAGTAGGGTGGAGAGCTGCATCAAACCAGTCTCCGGACTGAAGACCATAACAACAACAGGTTACGGTAGTAACACTAAAAGTGGGCCTTTCCGATCGTCTTTTGACAGCTCGAAATTTAAATGAAAATAAAGGCTTAACTATTCATCTGACACGAAAATTGAATAACCGAATTTGTAGCGGAGAAAATTCTCTACAATTTTGCTCTCTCTCTCTCTCTCTCTCTCTCTCTCTCTCTCTCTCTTTTTTTTTTTTTTTTTTTTTTTTTTTTTTTTTTTTTTTTTTAATATCTCGTAGCGTTTCAAAGATATTTGCAAAAATAACGGCGATTTTGGGATGTCTGTCAGTCTCTCCGTAACGTGTTCCCTGTTTTTAAGACGAACCGTTCAACCGATCAGCACCAAATTTTACAGACATGATTGTAGGTCGCCAGAGATCAGAACTTCCCTTTTTCAAATTTTTCGGACAAAAAAATACGGTAGCAATACCAAAAAAAGCCGTTTGTAATGTAATTGTAATTGCAAACGAACCGTTCATCTGACACGAAAATTGAATAACCTAATTGGTAGAAGAGAAAATTCTCTATAACTTATCTCCCTTATGTTTTTTTTTTTTTTTAATATCTCGTATCGTTTGAGACATATTTGCAAAAATAACGGAGATTTGACACCCTCCATTGAATTAACGAAAACCAACCGTTCGGAAATGTCACGTGACATTCCTCGCGTATTTGACGATTTTCTTATTGTAACTTACACGTTGCGATTTCAAAGCAACGGCACACTGAGGAATTAACAAAAAACACATCGTTCTTCGTACGATAAATGATAATCTAATGTCTACAAATACCATATGAACATCAGTTAACAACGGCCACAAATAGTATGAGATTAAAGAACTCCTATTTTGATTTATAGCAGTAGCGTAGTGGGGAAGGTGCTGGACTGTGACGCGAAATGTCGGTGATTCAAACCCGCCACTACTTAATTTTTTTCTAAAAGGGTTTCAGACACTGTTATTAATTAATTTATTATTATTTAGATTATTATTTTGGTCCAAAATGTTTGCAAAAACATCTAAAGTGGGCCGTAAAACATGTCAGTGCGATTTTTTTTGTTATTAACCAGTAACAATTAATTGTAAAATGTAAACTTTCACGGCCGGAATGGTCAAAATTACAAAAAAATTTTCTTGCTATTGAGCCGTGGTCTTGTGGTTTTATTATGGAAACCCAACGTTTCGTCCCCGACTACGGAGGACATTCTCAAGGGGGATCGTGGCACTTTTGAATGTTCGATGCACACCCTGGCTAGCTACAGACTAAAGTCAAACTCCGTTTACGAGGGCTCGCGCGGAGAGGTGTGACGTCAGATGTTTTTGATATGCGCGCGCAATTCGTCGTTGCCGACTGCCGTCGTCCGTTGTTAATACTGACCCATGGTGGAAGACTGTTACATTTCTTCTTCAACACCGGAATCCACGTTTCATTTAGTTTGACGCCCTCCTCCATCCTATTGAAATTATTGGGGTATTTTACAATTTCTATAGCCTCTCTGTACAGTCTTTCGTGGTATCCATTTGTGGCTGCTAAAACCTGAGTCTTATCAAATTGAATAAGGTGGTCCCCTGGTTGAAAAACATGTTCAGCAACAGCTGATCTGTCAATCTCTCCCCTTCTACAGTTCCCCTTGTGCTCATCTAGTCGTTTAAAACGACAATGTTTACAAATGCGGTGAATCGTTTAAAACGACTAGATGAGCACAAAGAAACGACTAGATCGAAAAAAATGTTCAAATGTTTGTTTAGCTTATGGGACTTAACTACGTGGTCATCAGTCCCTAAACTTACAAACTACTTATGAACTAGCTAATCCTAAGGAGGGCACAAATATCCATGCCCGAAGGGGGATTCGAACCCACGACCGTAGTGGCCTTGCAGACCGTGACTGGAGCGCCTCAGTCCCCTCGGCCACCGCGGCCGGCACTAGATGTCTTCCACCATGGGATGATATTAACGGACTGCGGCAATCGGCAACGACGAATTGCGCGCGCATATCAAAAACATCACACCTCTGCGCGCGAGCCATCGTAAACGGAGTTTTGCTTCAGTCAGTAGCGAGCCAGGACATTCAAAAGTGCCACGATCCCCCTTGAAAACGTCCTCCGCAGTCGGGGACGAAACGTTGGGTTTCCATAATAATTCCACAAGACCACGGCACAATAGCCCGAAAATTTTTATTAATTTCAGTAACAATTAAGTTACAGCAGTAAAAACAATTAGTACCCTTCTAGTAATGATAGTCGACATACTTCATTCCGCACAAGAACTGCTAATTATTAAATTTCTTTTGCTGTTATACATTACTGATAAAATTCTCTCGGGCTTCCAGCCGCGTCAAATGGCTTGATATCCACGAGCTTTCGGCCGAAATCTCGTGGCCATTGTCAAGTGGTGACTGTCTTATCCTTGCTGCCGCCGTCCTTATATACCACAGTGACGTCACAGGCCACGCAGGTATGTAAGGACGGCGGCAGCAAGGATAAGACACACTTGACAATGGCCGAGGAGATCTCTGCCGAAAGCTCGTGGATATTAAACAACTTGACACGGCTAGAATCCCGAGAGAATTTTATTAGCATAACTCGTCCCGAACTATGCATTCATACAGTATACATTACTTTTAAGAAAAGAATAAGTTAGCAACCGTAACAAAGTCATCATCCTTTTACTATACTGCTAAAATATTTTTAACATATTAAATCCCAACATATCTGAATGTAAAGATATTACGAGCGAGATTGCATTAAAATTTGTACCGCTGCGAGGATTTGTACTTTTTTCTTTTACGTAATTTTTATTTTTAAATAACGTTCATTATACTTTTACATAGAGCGTTAACATATACATCCGTTTACATGTGATGTTTCGTTTGTTATATGAAAACGAAAGTTTACGTTTCATACATCGATTATTGTTCTGATATTTATCAAAAGAAATCTTTTCGTCTGATTTTGTGAAGTGGAGTATTTGTAGTTTCCGTTTTATCATCATCGCTCACTTTTTACCCGCTCGGTTAGCCGTGTGGTGTAACCACAGAGTAACATATTTGTCTGTGGTGTAACGCACCGCTTTCCGAGAAGGGGAGGCGTACTGGCCCAACACAACACCATCTAGAGAGAAGGCCGCGGCGCTCTCGTTTGACGTCAGGCAGAGTAGTTTGCACGCGCATAGCTGACTGGGTAGCCGCTGGGGCACGGCCCACTATGCCGAAGCAGCGAGCCAGTCAGCTATGCGCGCGCAACCTACTCTGCCTGACGTCACACCAGAGCGCCGCTGCCTTCTCTCTACGTGGTGGTGACTGGGCCCAGTTCGAATCAGCCCGGCGGGTTAACGAAGAGGGGTCGGAGGGTCAGCCAGCCTGGAAGTGGTTTTTAGGCGGTTTTCCACATCTCCCTAGGTGAATATCGGGCTGGTCCCCAAGTCCCCCCTCAGTTACACGATTCGCAAACATTTCGTAACACTTTCACACACGTATAACACTATACGCAAACATTTGGGGTACACATTTCGTCTCTGGTGGCGATAAGAAGGGTATCCAGCCACCCCGTAAATATTAACACACGCCAAATCCGGATTGAACAAAGAGCCGACACTGCATGTGCGAGGACACGGCTAAAGAGAACACAAACATCATTAATTTTCATTCATGAGTATCTAGCACATAGTGATTCAATTTAGAATTTGACATATTCCTACGTATTTAAGTGAAAAAAGTAAAAAAAAAAAAAAAAAAAAAAAAAAAAACACACACACACAAAGCAAACAGAGTAGGTAATAATAAACAAAATAATTCTGAACTGGTTAATTGTTGGAAGATTGTATGAAATGTGGTAGACTATTTTAATTCAGGCACAGGCGATTTAATGGAATTATTGATGATGTACATGTCTCTCACTGACGTAGTTTCCACCATAGTAATGTGAGATAAAATAACATTAATTGATGCTTTGCAGTAAATCAGTATGAAAATTTTACAAAAAGAATGATATTACTAATAAAACACTACGATTCCTCTTCTATTAATAAAACATATATATATGTTTTTCAACTACGTTTGAATGAACACATGAGCCGGCCGCGGTGGCCGAGGTGACTGAGGCGCTCCAGTCACGGTCAGCACGGCCACTACGGTCGGGGGCTCGAATCCCCCCTCGGGCATGGATATTTGTGCCGTCGTAGTTCGTAAGTAGTTCATAAGTAGTTTGTAAGTTTAAGGACTGATGACCTCGTAGTTAAGTCCCATAAGCTTAACAAACATTTGAACATTTTTTGAACACATGATGGTTATAAAATAATCACGAATTCGAAATACTGAAATATTTCGACCGTTTCAGGTCATTCAAGTAAATTCAGCGGCGAAGTTGAAAATTTGTACTGAAGCGGGATTCGAACCCGGATTTTCCGCTTCGGGACAGCGGTAGCGTAAACCAATTAGGCTATCCTGGCACGCGTCCCTTCCGACCCAAATTCTCACCTTATAGCCTCCTGCCCATTTGTTTCCACTTGCTCGCAGTCTATACTGGATTCCCGCAAGGGATCGAGCGTTTTAAAGCGTCCGCATTTAAATTTTCAACTGCCTGTTAGTGACATATTTTACAATTATTTATATTCGAACATGTTCGAAAGAACAGACACCATATCAGTAATTCAAAAAACGTTCAAATGTTTGTAGAGCTTATGGCACTTAACGACGGGGTCATCAGTCCCTAAACTTACAAACTACTTATGAACTACCTTACACTAAAGACGACACAAACATCCATGTCCGAGGGGGGATTCGAACCCCCGACCGCAGCGGCCGTGCAGACCGTGCAGACCGTACAGTGGTATGTATGTGTACTGTCTATGAATCATCTCGCTAATTAAATTTACAGTGTAGAAGTAATAACTTGTAACGTCATGCCAAATGCCGTCGATATACACCATGAACATCAGAAAAGTAGTAAGCAATAAATTTTTTCCTTTTATCATTTTGTTGGGATTGTCAGCGAGAAAATGTTTCGTAAGGATTTTAAATTATGTTTAAAGTTTATTGCAAGTCGCTAAGTGCTCTGGTTGTCAAATAGTTGACGAATAAAATCACGCTATCACACAGCGCAAGATGGGGCAGTTTTAATTGTTTATTATATGATATCGTATGAACTATGTATCGTAGGTGGTTTTTGCAACGATAGAAAATGATTCCTGACCTTAACGAATATTTGTACTAAATTTGGCTGAAATTGGTCTATTAGTTGAGGAGCAGATGTAGACTATTATCGCATGATGCGTCCGTTTTTCACGGTTGTCATTGTTTATGACGTCATATCTCCTTACGAATGTGTCGTAGGTGTTCTTACCCCGACAGTGACTTTTGCCTGACAATAAGGATAATGAGTACCAAGTTTGGTTGAAATCGGTCCAGTAGTTTAGGAGGAAATGTGGAACATACATACGTACACACGTACAAACACACACAATTTATTATAAGATATATAGAAATGGTTATCTAGCGCCTTACATACTTTCGAGCTGGGCTGCTGTTCTTTCTTGTTTGTGGCGTGTAATTACGTTTCCTGAAGTTATTTATTTATTTATTATAATTTGTGAACTTTTTTTAGAAATTCACGCTGTTTGTGTCACCATTTGTCATGTTGTTTTGATTGTTTAGTATTCATTCGTTTATGTTACGTGTCTGTTGGCAGCTGTCAAGCTATTAAGCTTGACATTGGTTGGTTAAAGGAACATATAAATCATATATATTACTGACTGTAATAGCATACAGGATGACTTAGACAAAATTTCTAGTTGGTGCGAAGATTGGGAGCTAGCTCTCAATGTGGAAAAATGTAAGGTGATTCGCATGAGTAGAAAAAACAATCCCATAATGTTCGAATACAGCATTAGTAGTGAGCTTCTTGATGCTGTCGCGTCGTTCAAATATCTAGGTATGACATTGCAGAGCGATATGAGGTGGAACGAGCGTGCAAGGACAGTTGTGAGTAGGGCGGACAGCCGACTTCGGTTTATTGGGAGAATTTTGGGAAGATGTACTTCACCTGTAAAGGAGACCGCGTATAAGACGCTTGTACGACCACGTCTTGAGTATTGCTCAAGTGTTTGGGACCCGCAGCATATCGGTTTAAAGGAAGACGTAGAGGCGGTTCAGAGACGAGCAGCTAGATTTGTTACCGGTAGGTTCGACCAATGCGCGAGTGTCACGGAAATGCTCCGGCAATTCAATTGGGGATAGCTAGAGGAAAGACGACGTTCTTTTCGTGAATTTCTGTTGAGGAAATTTAGAGGGCCGGAATCTGAAGCTGAGTGTAGTACGATCTTGCTGCCGCCTGCTTACATTTCGCGTAAAGATCACAAAGACAAGATAAGAGAAATTAGGGCTCGTACGGAGGCATATAGGCATTCTTTTTTTCCTCGTTCAATTTGGGAGTGGAATAGGAAAGGAAATGCCTAGTAGAGGTACAGTGTACCCTCCGCCACGCACCTTACGGTGAATTGCGGAGTATGCATGTAGATGTAGATGTGAAACACGGTTTATCATGTTGTTGTTCTGGTCTTCAGTCCGTAGACTGGTTTGATGCAGCTCTCAACGCAACCCTGTCCTGTGCAAGTCTCTTCATCTGAGAATACGTTCGGCAACCTACGTACTTATGAATCTGCTTACTACATTCGTCCCTCGGTCTCCCTCTACGATTTTTACCCCACACGCTCCCTTCTAATGCTAAGTTGACAATTCCTTGATGTCTCAGAATGTGTCCAACCATTCTATCCCTTCTCGTACAAGGAAAGTACATGGGCTCGAACAAACATATCTGTATGAACGTTTGGTTACAGGATCTCTACGTACTCCTCAATCTGCTGGTGAGTGTCGTTTTTCTGCAAAGCTCTGCAACCATGTTCTAGATGGCACTGTAGATGTAATTGTAGACGCCATACGTAATGCATATATCTTAACTATAACTTAAGTAATAATCATCGTACGTGTTGTCATCAAAAGCCGTGATGATAGTTGCAACTTTAACCTTCTTCCCGAAAGACTGTTGGTATTCACTGCCACTGCTTCCGTCGCCTCTTCCCGCACTTACCGTAGCACTACCGCTTGCAATCAGTTGTTCGTCATTGTTGTTGTTATGGTCTTCAGTCCGGAGACTGGTTTGATGCAGCTCTCCACCCTGCTCTATCCTGAGCAAGCCTTTTCATCTCCTCATAAGAACGACAACCCACATCTATTTGAATCTGCTTACTATACGCGTCTCTTGGCCTCTCTCTGCGATTTTTACCCCACACACTTCCCTCCAATGCTAAATTTACGATTCCTTGATGTCTAAGAATGTGTCCTACCAAGCGATCCCTTCTTTTAGTCAGGGTATGCCAAAAACTCCTTTTCTCGCCAATTCTGTTCAGTACCTCTTCATTAGTTATGTGATCTACCCACCTAATCTTCAGCATTCTTCTGTAGCACCACATTTCAAAAGCCTCTATTCTCTTCCTGTCCGCACTGCTTATCGTCCATGTTTCACTCCCGTACAAGGCAACACTCCACACAAATGCCTTCAGAAAAGACTTCCTTACACTTAAGTTAATATTCGATGTTAGCAAATTTCTCTTTTTCAAAAATGCTTTTCTTCCCATTGCCATTCTGCATTTTATATCCTTTGTACTGCGACCATCGCATGTTATTTTACTACCCAAGTAACAAAATTCATCTACCACCTTCATTGTTTCGTTACCTAATCTAATTCCTTCACCATCGCCTGATTTTCTAAGACCGCATTCCATTATTTTTGTTTTGCTCTTGTTAATGTTCATTTTGTATGCTCTCTTCAACACACTGTCCATTCCATTCAACTGCTCTTCCATGTCGTTCGCTGTCTCTGACAGAATTACAATGTCATCAGCAAAACGCAATGTTTTTATTTCTTCCCCCTGAACTTTAATCCCTATTCCAAATTTTTCCTTGCTTTCCTTCATCGCCTGCTCAATGTACAAATTGAATAACATCGGAGAAAGGCTACAACCCTGTCTTACTCCCTTCCCAACTGATGCTTCCCTTTCATGCCCTTCGAGTCTAATAACTGCGGTCTGGCTTTTATACAAGTTGTAGATAACTCTCCTTTCCCTGTATTTTACCCCTGCTGACTTCAGAATTTGAAAGAGTGTAGTCCAGTCAACATTGTCAAATGCATTCTCCAAATCTACAAAGGCTAAAAATGTAGATTTGCCTTTCCTTAATCTATCTTCTAAGATAAGCCGTAAAGTGAGTATTGCCTCCCGTGTTCCTACGTTCCTCCTGAATCCAAACTGATCTTCCCCTAGGTCAGCTTCTACAAGCTTTTCCATTCTCCTGTAGATAATTCGTGTTAAAATTTTGCAACCATGACTTATCAAACTGATGGTTCTGTGATTTTCATACCTGTCTGCGCCTGATTTCTTTGGAATGGGGATTATTACATTTTTCTTAAAGTCTGAGGGTATTTCGCCTGTCTCGTACATCCTACACACCAGTTCAAATAGTTTTGTCATGGCTGGCTCTCCCAGAGACTTTAGTAGCTCTGAGGGTATGTCATCTACTCCTGGGGCCTTGTTCCGACCTAGGTCTTTCAGGGCTCTGTCAAATTCATCTCTCAGTATAATATCTCCTATTTCATCTTGATCTACTTCCTCTTCCCTTCCTACAACATCGTCTCTCAGTTCATTTCCTTTGTAGATCTGCTCTATGTACTCTTTCCACCTTTCAGCCTTCCCTTCTTTGCTGAGAACTGGTTTCCCATCTGAGTTCTTGATATTTGTAGAATTGCTTTTCTTGTCCCCAAATGTCTCTCTGATTTTCCTGTAGGCGGTATCTACTTTTCCCCTTCTTATACATTCTTTTACAGATTTGCATTTGGCTTCTAGCCATTCCTGCTTAGCCATTTTGCACTTCCTATCAATCTCATTTCTTAGTCGTCTGTACTCCATTTTGCCTGTTTCATTTACTGCATTTTTATATTTTCTCCTTTCATCAATTAAATTTAGTATTTCCTGTGTTATCCAAGGATTTTTTGCAGGTCTTGCCTTTCTACCTATTTTGTCCTCTGCTGCCTTCACTATTTCATCTCTCAATGCTACCCATTCCTCTTCTACTGTTTTATTTCCCCCTGTTTCTGTCAATTGTTGCCTAAATCTCCCTCTGAAATTCTCCAGAACTTCACTTTCCTTCAATTCATCTAGGTCCCATCTCCTTATTTTCCTACCTTTCTGCAGTTTTTTCAGTTTCAGACTACAGTTCATGACTAACAAGTTATGGTCAGAGTCTATATCTGCCCCTGGGTATGTCTTGCAGTTAATAACCTGATTCCGGAATCTATGTTTTACCATTATAAAATCTATCTGATACCTTCCAGTGTCTCCTGGTCTCTTCCACGTATACAACCTTCTTTTGTGATTCTTAAACCACGTGTTTGTTATGATTAAATTATGTTCCGTGCAAAATTCTACCAGGCGACTTCCTCTTTCATTCCTTCTGCCCAGTCCATATTCACCTACTATTTTTCCTTCTCTTCCTTTTCCTACTACCGAATTCCAGTCTCCCATCACAATTAAGTTTTCCTCTCCCTTAACTGTCTGAATAATTTCCTTTAGCTCCTCATATATTTCTTCTATATCCTCATCATCGGCAGAGCTAGTTGGCATATAAACCTGTACTACTGTTGTCGGTGTTGGCTTCGTATCTATCTTGACAATGATAATGCGCCATTATCATCCCTATTATCATTATTATGAGTTTGTAACAACAGTATCTAACTTATGCTCATATTTCTGTACCATAACAGATACGAGAAAGCATACGAATGATTCATCTTCTACACTAATACCATCTTCACGAAGAAGGGTTCTTCGTAACTTCATCTCAACTAATCGCAATTCATTAGAAGGAGTGATTAGCAATCGCCGCCCCATCTCACGCTTCAGCACACAAATAACATCACAAAACGCAACTTCGGAGGCACACTGTTCCGTCCCTACTGGCGAACCGACAGGTCAAAGTGCAATGCGGCATGGCACACGCAGAGGCCTCTAACGTATGTCTGAAGAGTTTTGCAGATGTGGGAGTATCACTAATGCAATAAGGGATCTTTACATTATCTCTCATACGATTTTGGTGTTTATGTGTTTGTTCGAGCCCAAGTACTTTCCTTGTTAGTCAGGATATGCCAGAAACTCCTTTTCTCCCCGAAACGGTTAAGCACCTCATTAGTTACGTGATCTACCCACGGCTTTCAAATTTAGGTTCTAATAATTATCAATAGAATCTTCTAAAATTTTATCGAATAAAAATATTCGCAATATTTTTCCTAGTTTTTATTAAATAGTGATAAATAACAAGACAAGATGGCACACTAACAATTTATTAAATGACGACCGGTTTCGGTGCACTGTGTCACCATCATCTGGTCACATATATGTTATAAACTGGTCATCTTGTTAAAAAAAATTGGGTATAAAATAAGAAGTGCAACATTGCACTTAGTCACTATATAACAAAATACATAAGTTAAAAACATGACAGCTTACAAAATACTGACGGCTCTGAAAATTCTAGTTTACATTTTGGCGCAAGGTGGCAGCACCATAGCTGGTTTCACAGAAGGTTTTTTCTTTTATATAGTGACCAAGTGCAATGTTGCACTTGTTATTTTATACCCAATTTTTTTAACAAGATGACCAGATTATAACATATACGTGACCAGATGATGGTGACACAGGCACCGAAACTGGTCGTCATTTAATAAATTGTTAGTGTGCGATTCGTCTTGTCATTTTAAAAACTATAAAACGATTAGATCGCCTCCAGACCCGACTATGTCAGGTAATCTTAAGTGATAAATAAATTGTGTGGGACAGAGGCCAACCTTTTGGGGCTATGGTCTCTGTCAGAACTGGGGCGTCCCGTCATTTCCCCGAATGTCTCAATGGGCGGACGAAGATTGCTTCTCACACCACTTCGTAGCGAAGGAACACGCCGTTGGCAAGAGGTGTCGGAAGAGACGAGGCGTTCAGCTTTCACAAAGCAAACGAGTGTAGCCGCCGGGAAGTAAGAAATAATGAGAAGGACGCCGTGGCGCGATGGAACGCCAGGCCGATTGAGGTCAAGGGTCCGTTACTGAGTGGACGGCACGCACAATGGCCGAGGGACCGCCTGTTGTGTTGGCCAACGCCTGCTGGTCGCTGCCCTCTAGCACAGACAAATATATATGTTACTCTGTGCCTCTAGGCCTGCGGAGGGGAGTTTGTGACACTTGCGGGGAGTGACACTTGCGGGGAAAGGGAATGTATAGACACTTGCGGGGAGACCCGGACGCTGCAGGTAGTGGATAGGGTGTTCCAGAAGTAGGGATACACCACCCCTACTCCACGCCCTCCAGCCGCTACCTGTGCCGTATTCAGGGAAAGGCCCACCGGACCGGCCGCGCAATTTGTGACAGAAATTACATGTTTGATAATATTAATGCATAGAAATATGACATCACATCAAGACTACTTCCTGCAAACATTTCGACAAAAAACGTTGGCACTGAGTTTAGAAAAACTAAATTCTGGTATATTGGATTTTAACATTTTATTAAAAAAAATGAATGTTACTACAAGAGATACAGCCATTCAAATTTACGGGCACCATAACGTTTTCCCTTCCTGAGTAAATGAGCTGCTTCTTGTAGTTTCAACATCACAGTAGCCTTCTTCTTGAATGTTCTGAATATAAATCTTCACACAGACTTCTTGAGAAGGAGAGTGATACGGATATCTGATTGTAAACCACTGCCTATTACCTTAGACCTTTTTGACTGTACTTAACAGGAGTTCCGTGTATTCCGTAATTCATATTTATACAGTTAACAGGCAATGCAATTTATAACCAACTATTGGCTGCCAATTTCGCTTCATTTTTCCTGGAAGTCTTCCAACTTGTTTCTCCCTGTTGATTTATGCCAAGTTCGGAGTAAAAATGGTTCTATATGACGGTGATAGAAAATAGAATTTATCTTTAGCATTTTTCAGTGTGTGACATTCCCTTACACATTCCGTATTTCATACATTTATTAGATGTACTTGTAATTCGAATACAGCGTAATCGTTTTGGGGTCTCGAATAAATGCATCAAGTATGTAAAATACTCATTGACTTATTATTAACTTTTTTAAATTGAAGGTTTAAGGTTGCGTCTCCTATTAAAAAGCATAGTAGCTATTTTTAAAAAGATGGAAGTTGCTTGATAGTGGGGTTAACTACATAGGGATCAATTACATCAACGTATCTGTGCAGGATGCCTAATATATTTATTGCTTGCGCAGGTGTCTTGATATGCTTAGTGTTCTGAATAATAAGCTTTCAGGAGGTATGACTTGAAAGTCATCGTCTTGTAGTAACAGAGATTGTCTTAATAACTCTCCAAACATTATCACTGTTAAAATAGCGTTTTGTTTTCAGGAGGAACACTCAACGAATTAATATGTAGTTAGAACAACTTTCGTGTTATGTTGGCAGTGCTAGACTTCTTGGTGTGCCTGTACCCAGGAAAAGCTATTAGCCGCCCCAAGGGCCCTGGGTTCCCCGCAAGTGTCACTACCCGCAAGTGTTCCAACCCCTGCAGAGGGCAGCTTCTTTGCCCCCGTGGTCACTTCGCGGAGGTGTAAGTATGCGAAAAGCGGCATCTTTCAAAATAACTGCATTCATTAGCTAGCTTTTGATTTCAGTAAAGGTGCAAATTCCAAGATAAAGGTTTTTGTGCTCAACAACTTGTTTTTTTCTTAATTGTATTTTAAAGCCACCGGAAAATGAGAGGCTGGCAACAGCTTCAGTGCTGTTCTTCACCCAATAGTACAGCAGAAGTTGACAAGAAGAGTTAAAATATAAAAAGGAGAGAAAATAACGCAGAATGTAGACAATTAAACGAGATAAAATCGGAGAACAGACAATGACATTTACAGCACTAAAACCATAAATTCAGAATTTAAAATGGTCATGGTTGTTGTTTTCCTTGTTTCCTTTGGTTCCAAACAAAACAAGCGCAGACAAGTGTGAAAATAACAGAACTATCAGTTTAATAAGTCATGGTTCCATAATACGAACACGAATTATTTAAAGACGAATGGAAAAACTTGTGGAATCCGCCCTCGGGAAAGATCTGTTTTGATTTAGGAGAAATGTAGGAATACGGGAGGCAATACTCGCATTACGACTTATCTTAGAAGAGAGGCTAAGAAAAGGGAAACCTACGTTTTTAGCGTTTGTCGATTTGGAGAAAGCTTTTGACAATGTCGACTGGAATACACTCTTCCAAATTCTGAAGGTAGCAGGGGTAAAATATAGGGAACGAAGAGTTATATTCAACCTATACAAAAACCAGACAGCGGTTATTAGAGTCGAAGGGCAAGAAAGGGATGCGGGGGTTGGGAAGGGAGTAAGATAGGGTTGTAGCCTTTCCCCAATGTTGTTCAATCTGTACATTCAGCAGGCAGTGAAGGAATGGAAGGAGTGCAGGGAGAAGAAATAAAAACATTGCGGTTTGTGGATGACATAGTAATTCTGTCAGAGACCGTAAAAGATCTGGAAGAACAATTGAATGGGATGGACAGTGTCTTGAAAGGAAGATATAAGATGAACATTAACAAGAGTAAAACGAAGGTAATGGAATGAAGTGTACAAAATTCAGGCGATGCTGAAGGAATTAAATTAGGTAATGAGACAATAAAAGTAGTAGATGAATTTTGTTTTTTGGGTAGCAAGATAACTTCTGATGGCCGAAGTAAAGAAGACATAAATTGCAGAATGGGCTATGGGAATAAAAGCGTTTCTAAAGAAGCGAAACTTGTTCACATCCAATAGTAATTTAAATGCTAGGAAGTCCTTTCTGAAAGCATTTGTCTGGAGTGTAGCATTGTACGAGAGTGAAACATGGACGATAAGGGGTTCAGATAAAAAGATGGTAGATGCTTTTGAAATGTGGTGCTACAGACGAATGATGAAAATTAGATGGGTAGATCACGTAACTAATCTACATCTGCATCTACATGGGATACTCTGCAAATCACATTTAAGTGCCTGGCAGAGGGTTCATCGAACCATAATTATACTATTTATCTCCCATTCCATTCTCGAATAGCGCGCGGGAAGAAAGAACACCTGAATCTCTCTGTTCGAGCTCTGATTTCTCGTATTTTATTCTGATGATCATTTCTACCTATGTAAGTGGGAGTCGACAATATATTTTCGCATTCGGAGGAGAATGTTGGCGATTGGAGTTTTGCAAGTAGCCCATGCCGCAGCGATAAGCGCCGTTGTTGTAATGATTCCATCCCAGAGATAATGAGGTGGTGCTTAACCGAATCGGTGGGAAAAGAAGTTTGTGGCATATCCTGACTAAGAGAAGGGATAGATTCGTTGGGCACAATCTGAGACATCAAGGAATTGTCAGGATTAGAAGGAAGTGTGTGGGGTAAAAATCGTAGAAAGAGATTCAAAGGGAACGTATTCTCAGATGAAGAGACTTGCACAGGACAGGGTAGCGTCGAGAGCTGCATCAAATCAGTCTGCTGACTGAAGACCACAACAACAACTTTTGTGATGTTGGCATTTGCCATGACGTTACAAGTTATTACTTCTACACTGTAAATTTAATTAGCGAGATGATTCATAGACAGTACACATACATACCACTGAATGTCCTTCGATGCTATATCACAGTTCGACGTATAATTCATAAGATATGAAGTCATAAACAATTTGGTTAATGAAAAACAGCAACATCACGCATGACGTTTCGATTTATTATATCTTTACTGATAACACATTCACGACATATTTTGCAGACGTTAGGCACATATACCACTGAATGTACCTTCGAATTTACATCATACATATTTCAGGGAACGTGTCGTCATACACAACTAAATTTCCGAATAACTGCTACAGCGTGCATTATTTTTCCACATCTCCCCTTAAATAATAGACTGCTTTCAACTAAACTTGGTACTACAATATTGCTTACTATCAGATAACAATCGCTGTGGGATTAAAAACTACCTATGACACATGTAGTTCAGGACATCTGACGTTGCAAACAATGAGTCACAAAAACTTCCCCCTCACGCCACGCGTGATTTGCGAGACTTCATTCATCCACTATTTGTTCATCACAGACAGTTTCCTAATATTAATCTCTACAAATCTGGGAAATTATGTTATTGTAGAACACATAGTCAAGGGCATATGATGTCATAAGTATTGAGCTGCAAGGAAACGAAATTTAAATTGACAGGTAGTAAGGTAGAAGCCGATGGACAGAAGGAGAAGAACGAGATGAACCAAGGTAAAAAAGGATAAAAACATGTAGTTCATGAGATAAAACGACACAAACAATTAGGTTCATGCAAAAGCACCACTTCACACATAAGGTTTCGATTTATTATGTCAGTACTACTAAATCTGTCCGCGACATATTTTGCAGACAGTATGCAGATATATTTCTGAATATTCATTCGAAATTACATCATAATATACACATATTTCAGGAGATGTGACGTTGCAAAGAATTAAGTGAAAGAAAAACCCACCCCTTGGTGCATGGATTTGTAATTTACTACGTCTATATACTACCAACTCATTGGCAATACATTTTGGAGACAGCTTCCTAATAAGTCAAAGAATAACGTTCGTGGAAAACCGCCACATCATGCAACAGATTTTAGTCTATCTCGTTAAAAGAGACATTAATATATGTAACGTTAAAAACTCATTTGGCGATGTACGGCTATAATGAGAGCACACACTGAAAATCACATGGCAACTCGAATATTCAGCCTGTTCGGCGGTTACTGACGTCTTAAAACTGGAACAAGGGTTGCCAGATCTCCGGGCGCCGCCCGGAGTGCCCGGGTTTGGAATGAATTCTCCGGGTCTACGGGCCAATGACTCACATCTCCGGGCTTGATTGTAACCTTCATCTTAACTTATTTATTTATTTATTATTTTTTTATTTTTTACGACGCTTTTTAAGTACTATGCTTATGTAGCGACGATCCACATCCACTTAAACTAAGGACGAACACAACATCCATGCCCTAGGGGGGGATTCGAACCTCTGGCGGGAGCAGCATCGCGCACCGTGGCAAGACGCCTCAGTGCGCTCGGCCATTCCCGGCCAGCTCCTCTCTAGTGATTTTCAATAACTTTATATAAATGCCAATTTCTTATTGCAACAAAACGCTACTTTTCTATTCTTCCTCTGAAAACTTTTCGCTGTTCCGTCGGTAGTAATCGGCTAGCGCGTTATTAAGCAAACACTGTTGCGGCAACGTGTCAACTGGCGACCTCTATTATTTGTGTTCGTTCGTTCATTGTTTGTTATCAGTTTACCGGCAATTTTTGGAATACTCGGATCGTGTGTGAACAGACAAGCTTACAGTAACTCATATTAGTGAGTAATAACAGTGAAATGAAGAGACGATATCTAAGTTCGTTCCGTGAAGAATGGTTGCAGGAAGAAAATTAGAAAGAGTGGCTACAAAAGTTTATTAGGTATTTGGTGCTCTTCTTGGTGACAAGTTTTCAGTGCCTCAAGCGGCAACTCTTGCAAGGCGCAGCTGATGATGTGAGCAGCTTTGATGCTGCCGCCACGCTGACTGAAGTGTGCCGATTGTTGATCCACAGCAACTGGCGGCCTGGCATGTGAAGGCTACCCCTAGCAATGATTAGGCTTTTTTTATATATTTTTTTAAGAATTTACGTGTAATCCTGGTTGGGGGGGGGAGTTGGCCACAGTTGAGGGGGGGGTGAGGGTGAGTCATTGGAAAAGGGGGAGGGGGACACGTCTGGTCTCCGGGCCTGCCTCGAGTTGAATCTGGCAACCCTAACTGGAACACTGCACACAGAACACTGGCACTGACACTGACACTTTGTGACATTACAGATACAGGGGGAAGCTGATTGTTTCCATGTGAAACGCGGCTTTTGTCATCCGGTTGTGTTCCCCAGCTGGCTGGCTAACAGTTTGGACCTAGTGAATGGAATACAGGTAGTCAGGGTTTCCCTAATGTGCTTGGAACCAGGAAGCGACTGTCTTGGATGAGCGAGGGCGGCTAACCCAGATAGCAACAGAAATACAATATAGCCACACACATTATACTAAAAATACATATAAAATTAGGGAATGATCACGAATGCATTCTGGACACTTGGGAGAATAAAATTCAGTAATTACAATTTCAATATCCCTTACAGATTGTAACATTTATATGTTATATAAGTAATTACAGTTCATTCTACCACTTTCCAACACAATACTCATCTTTCCAACATCGAGATGTATGGGGGTTCTGCTCGCTGCAACATTATTCTCCTGGAGCGTCGTGGTAGAAATAAATACTCGTAGGTACAATTTTTCACTTCTTCTTTAATTTGAATCAAACTTCTTCTCCACCAAAAGATAACAACTTCAAAACATATACAAATTACAAAGCATCAGAACGGTAGTACTTCCATATCAAAACAACAGACTGACATAGGTTCCAGTGCACTTTAGAAAGCCAGAACTCGAACTCCCCACGCAAGGCGGTGAGGCAAATATATAACCTTGACAATAATGGCATTACATTATGCATTGTTCATAACAATTGAATATACTGATTTACAATTAACAAACACACAAAGAAAACATTTCATGTACACAAAAATAATCATAAAATGAAAACTATACATACAATAAATTTTACATGGCTTATATATATTTTAAGACGAAATCTCCGATCTTAATGTTGGCAACAAAGTGCGATCTTAAATGTCAATTAATTTGTTAACGAGTACATCATACATGTTCCTAACATATACTGAACTATCAATTATCTTGGCAATTTTCAAAATAAGTTCAAAATCTCACGTCACTCAATATATACAGGGACTTATAATATTCAAATCTCGACAATTACATTGATTACAAAATTAGCTGCTCTACACAACCTGTTTATGAGCCTAACATATATACAATGCTATTTATTTTCATGACTTTATGTTTTACACAAGTTTGTACCCTTCGTCTGTCTATTTATTAAAATAATGTACAATGACAAAAGTATTGTTTATCAACTGTCTGGAAACGTCTTATACAAATCTCTTAATTAATGAAATCTATCACTTGTTTTGATCACAGTATCACCGAGACACTGTCCTAGACTGATTCCTAGACTGGCTATTTCGTTTGTAACTTCACACGCAAAATATATCACTATTGAACCACACGATTCCAGGTCCGATGCAGACGGTATCGTAGGATGACATTGAGATGAGGGGGGCGGCAGTATCATCACAAGATAAAAAGCCGATAAATTTCAGTACTATAATAATAATATTATAAGACTTATATTTACAATTATTGATACGTAGTGTTTATCAGTAATAGATTAAGAAGCAAATGGGCAGCTTTGCACCACACTACCTATCTTAAAAAACGCACCACACTATTTCCGTATTCTCTCAATAAACTTTGGTTTATTCTCTTGTTCTGCTTTTCGTTGAGGTAGTAATATCTTGTGTCAGAACATAGATTTCACCACAGAAACACAAAACATGAACCCGGCAAAGTGCATTACATTTATATATGTATTTTATTATATTTATTATTATTCTTAGTAACGTTCGTTTTTTATGTTGTAGACTGCCACTTAAATATTTCACGACTGAACTAAACATAGTAGATATGCAGCAGATAATTTATATATGTACAATTATAAGTACTTGTGGACGAGAACTTAATATATTTGATTAAAGCCATGATAAATTAAATATTAATTCTGTAACTATATTTCAACGGCGGCAGTATATTTGAACAGTGAGACGCTACCTGAGGAAAGAGCTTCAGTGTCAACCGTTTTTACTATTGTTAAATATGTATTTGTTTGTTAAATGTAAACAACATTTGTAGGGAGGTGGTCAGAGAATTTAATTCTGTGATATTCAAATGTATAATATTTTGGAAGGGAAATTGTATTTTAAAGATGAGGTATTAGGATGCGCAGAAGGATACAATTTTGGGAGCAGGGAGAGCATCTTTCGAACGCTTGGGAAGGGACTCGTAACTTGGACGTGCTGGTGGGAGATTAGGATTGGGCGGACTGAAGCCGCGTTACGGACTTGTGATTTGAAGAGGCATGTGTGGACTTAGAAAATTTACGGGACTGTGACTGAGGAACTTAGTCTCCATTGAAAAGTGGTAAACTATGCACGGTAGTAGGGCTGTGGAACTGTGATAATTCAGCAATCGTGTACAAGTGTGATGACAAACTGTCTTTTATAACAAATACTGTAATCGCAGATTAATTAGGAACTGCATTGTTCGATGGACTCCACTAATTTACGAGTGATAATTTGGAACTTTTACTCTCGAGTGCGTGTGATACTTATAGTGCCTCTCATGAACAATAATTAGGAAAATATTCAGTTATTTACCGATGTATAAAGTAGAAACACAGGAAACTCTATTTATAAAGAATTACTTTGTGAGTGAATCACTTCTTTATCTTAGAATCCAATTTGTTGGTTATTCAGAAGTTTAATTTATGTTTGTTTATATATTTCCATGTCATCATATGCAGATTCAATTCAATGTTCAATTGTTTGTAATTCTATCGGACCAAACTGCGTGGTCATCAGTCCATAGCTTACAAACTACTTAAACCTAGGTAAACTAACCTAAGGACAACACACACACCCATGCCCCAGGGAGGACTCGAACCTCCACGGCAGGCAACCGCGCCCTCCTCAGCGAGACGCTTTAGACCGCTCGGCTACTCCACCGCGGCTATGTAGATTAATAGACTGGCTAAACAACAGATTAATTATTGATCTTGTTTAAACAGATTGGATAGCTGTTTATGGCATAGAAGCTGACATACATACCTCACCCCTATGAACAGAGTCAGCGAGCCATAAATGTGTTACTACCCTGAGTTATGTATTGCCCAATTCTTATTGGTGAGTACCGATAGGAAGGTCGCAACTTGAACACTGACAAAGCACTGATTAAAACTCAAAAATGTTCAAATGTTTATATAGTCTATGGGACTTAACTACAGGGTCATCAGTCCCTAAACTTACAAACTACTTATGAACTACTTACGAACTAGGACGGCACAAATATCCATGCCCGAGGGGGGATTCGAACCCCCGACCGTAGTGGCCGTGCAGACCGTGACTGGAGCGCCTTAGTCCCCTCGGCCACCGCGGCAGGCTGATTATAACTGATAGCACAGTTTCCCCACAGGGGAGGCGCGGAGGGGGGGGGCAGGAGGTGAGGGGGAGTTGACGCAAGGACTTTCGGGAAAGTGAAGGGAGGGGAAAGCCCAGCGGTGGGGGGAAGAGGCAGGAGGGAGAGGGGGCGTGGGAAGTATTAAGGTTGGTAGGATGCGTAAATATCGGAACAGAGGGCGTCATCCAGGAGGGGAAGGTGACAGAAGTTACCCTCGCAGAGGATGTGCAGAGTGTGAAGAGAGGGAGGGATAACAAGGTGGCAGAGGCCTGAGATGCAGGAAGAGATGGGATACAATCGGATGCTGGGACTCAAGCTAGCAGATTACATATTGGAGGTGTTCATGGAACTTGAGCAGGGGTGGGGAAGGAATAAGGTAGTAAAGGATCCATGTGGGGGAGGGGAGACGGATGCGGTAAGCGAGGCAGAACGCATGGCGTTCAAGTACCTGGAGGCAGTGGTAGCGGGCAGGGGGGAGTGGAAACCCAAGTGTGGTGGAAGCAGCATAGGATAGGACGCATGATGAGATTGTCGGGGATGGAGAAGGTATCAGTGAGGTGGGTGGCAAAGTTGTTTGCCTTGCTGGCGTTGTCCAGGAAAGGAAGGTCATTATGGAGGAGCAGGTTGTGGGGAGCTGAGTGACTGCCAGTAAGGCGAAGGAAGGCTTGAAAGTACTTGGATGAGTTGTGTGTGAGATAGACGTTAAGACAGGCGCATGTCTGACGCCAGTCCTGGCGTCTTTTTGCATTCAAGAGGTTTCGTATGTAATTTTGGATTCGCTAGTGGTGACGGAGTGTGTCCCAGTCATGGCTCTGCAAGTAGGATCGATAGAGGAGGGATTCTCGGAGAAGTGTACGGCCTGTGGCATCGATACCTAAAATTTTATATATCGATTACAGCAAAACAAACATTTGGTATTAAATAGTTCGAAAAAATTACTATGTACATCAATGTTACAGTGAGAGACGGCATCAACGCTGAGATTATGTAGAAAGATATAAAAAAGCCAAGATCGCTGATCATCAATTTTTATTTACGACGACCGGTTTCGCTGAACTATGTTAGCATCATCTGGTCAAATAAAATGTTTTACAAGGCCATAATCTTGTAATGTCAATCAGTTGTTATATAACAATTTACAGTGCATAGGTGCACTATGTCATTATAATAAAACATAATTATCACCATATAATATTATAATGACATAGTGCACCTATGCACTGTAAATTGTTATATAACAACTGATTGACATTACAAGATTATGGCCTTGTAAAATATTTTATTTGACCAGATGATGCTGACATAGTTCAGCGAAACCGGTCGTCGTAAATAAAAATTGATGATCAGCGATCTTGGCTTTTTTATATCTTTCTATATTATCATAATTGGATCGCCTCCTAGAACGTAAACCAACTCAAAACGCTGAGATTATTTTCATCACAGCGTCAGAAGCGTTAACCAAACTCAACGATCCCATACCAGCAGAATCAAAATAAAGAACCACCAATTAAATGATGATAAGTATATAGTCTATCTCAAAATGGATAGAATGTTTACAATTACTCAGCTTTTCTTGTTCGTCATATTTCGCTAAATTTAATTTCTACAATCGGGATTCGATCCATTTGTTTCCTGGATAGAGTGACCCAACATCTTCGACCCTTAGAGCCAAAAATCTGTTTCACTCGTGTACGCTGATCTCTTATCATCCAATCCTCGACTGCACTTTGAACTTTGTCCTTCGTTCCTTTTGCGCATAGCATCTATTAGAAGACCACGCTACCAGTATTACGAAAGGTCACATTCGCAATCACTACGTTTACAGGCAACACGTCTTCCGGAAGACGAAAACCGATTTTCGTAAACCGTTTTTCACTGTCGTGTTTACATAGCATAGCCTGAATCGGATTTCCTAGCCCACTTAATATGGCGGCTGAAAAACAGCTGATTCAGTTCCTGATTTAGTCACCACAATCGCTTTTTCTCTTTATTTAAATACACAGATTCATGTTCACTCTAATATTTGAACTTTTATTTCACATTGGAAAATATCACTCTGTCCATATGTGCCGAAAGTTCTTAACAAGAAAAAAACCACCTCACAAGCCAAGAACGCTTCAAAAACGGTTGCGTTTACACGGGCACGAAAATCGATAGTGGAACTGGAAAACAGCGGATTTCCAGAATAGATTTTGGAGTGTTTACATGACTAACCAAAAGCGGAATTGGGAAATCGGTTTACGAAATCCGGTTTTGGGAGCCAATGTAAACTGGGTGAATATAATTTACGAGGCAGTTTCAAAGAGAATTAACTGCACTATTAGCTTGCTAGTTTGTGACAAACGTCGCCGAGAAAATAAGAAAGATCTAAGAACGCGCATAAATCGTACCAGTTGACGGAAATGACTTCCCTGTGGCATTGCCGCCGATATGTAATATCGCTGGCCTTGGCTTATCGCTGACCTCCAATCAGCTGCTGCGCTTCGTCAATATGTAGCCTAGCATTACGAAACTAGTGTTCCGTAACAGGGGCAACGGACGGCGGTTTGCATCTCTGTTTACAAACACTGCTTCCACTTTCGGTTTACGCTAAGATAAGATACTCAGGCAGACTTCGTCACTATAACAGACTTGGAAGAGGGCCAGTTTTGCCTGCTCCATCCAGTTCTCTGTTGTTGTCGGATTACTCGCTCATTTGTCGGTGCTGTTGACTTGGGATCGGATCCCCAACGCCTCCGACGTGCAACTGTAGGCCTATTCTGCAATGTCTGCGATGAATGAGTGCAGTGCCTTTGTTGTTGACAGAGGGTGAATCCTGTTCCACACGTAACCTGCTTTCGGTAGAACACCAATAGCGGCTCCTTGCTTATGGGGGCTTGAGCTGAATTTATATAAAAGAGAGAGAGAGAGAGAGAGTGAGTGAGAGATTGTATAGACACCACTAATTATTAGACAAAGTATTTCTGAAAAAAATCATTGAGACATTATTTTATTGCATTGTGGTATTGACAATAATACCTTTAATACTACAAATAAGAGCACACTTTTTCACTAGGGTAGTTTCCTTTTCTACCTTTAGACAATATTCAGGTAAATATTTTATGCCTCCATTTTCTTCCTCTTATACTAGTCTGTGGAAAATACTAGTAATTTATTTCACTAAGACAAATATATTAAAACTTTAACTCAAATATCACAGATATTATCATCAAGTTGAATATTTTCCAGGAAATAGTAGCCAAGGCATGTATAGGAGGTAATGCCGCCTGGTCTAAAACGTCATGTTACGGACTGGGCAGCCGTTCCCGTCAGAGGTTCGAGTCCTCCCTCTGGCATACATACATACATATATATATATATATATATATATATATATATATATATATATATATATATATATATATATATTGTGTGTGTGTGTGTTTTCGTTAGTAAGTTTAAGTAGTTGTAAGTCTAGGGACCGATGACCATAGCAGATTTAATCTTAAGAAATTGACAAAAAAAGTAGAAAACTAAGAATTTGAGACATGGATAAATTGAAGGAGTCACTACAGGTTATCGAGAGTTTCAGAGACAGCGTTAGGCAATGATTGACTGAAATGAAGAAAGTAACACAGTAGGAGAAGAATGGAGTTTTGAGAGATAAGGTAGCGAAGGCCGTAGAGGATCATATAGGCAGAAAGCCAAGGCCTTGGATACATCCTTGGACAACACAGGAGATTGGTGAAAAGAGAAAATATAAAAATGCAAGGCAAATGGGCTGAAAAATGAGGTTGACAGGAAGTGCAGATGGGCGAAGCAGGAGTGTCTAGAGGGCAAATACAAGTTCTTAAAAGGGAAAAAATAGATACCGCATTGAGGAAAATAAAAGAGACGTTTCGGTACAAGAAAAGCAGCTGGATGAATATCAAGAATTCAGATGGAAAATCAGTACTAAGCAAAGATGAGGAACCAGTCAGGTGGAAGGAATATACAGAAAGGAAATGAAGGCAGTATTGTACAAATGAATCAGATGAAGATGAGAGAGGAGATATGATACTGCGAAAAGAATCTGATAGAGCACCGAAATATTTGAGTCGATGGAGTAGATGATTTTCCCACTGGACCGCTGATATCGTTGGAAGAGCCAGTCATGAAGGAACGGTTCCACCTTGTAACTCACAGTACCTCATAACCTCGTAAAAGACATCGCCACTATCGTGCTTGAATGTATTCTAGTAGGAGTGGCTTCCACTAAACGTGAAACGAAATCTTATGGGATTGTAGCTAACGCGGAATAATACATAGCGTAATCTAAACTATAATAAAAGCATCGTGGCTGTCTTTATCTGTTTGAACACGATTGTCTCCAAAAATTGTTCAAAGAACTTCCATGGGGTTTACACAAGAAACAAGAGCGATGGTTGGAGCGACATACAAATAGTGTTTTGATAAAAATCAAAAGTGAAAAAAATAAGATATTGTGATTTTGAATTTTCTATCATCGTCTCTCTTTCGTCTGTTTTAATACGTAGATCTGTAAAAGTATGAGACTACTTGTCATGGGGTTTTCGCAAATCCAGTAGCAACGTAGAGACTTTACTTCGTCACACTCTGATCAGATGCCTGCTCTAATTATCAGTTTGTCATAGTACGCGAAAGAAGTAATTGATGGTAGCGTTGCCGGCCGCGGTGGCCGAGGGGACTGAGGCGCTTCAGTCACGGTCTGCACGGTCACCACGGTCGGGGCTTCGAATCCCACCTCGGGCATGGATATTTGTGCCGTCCTAGTTCATAAGTAGTTTGTAAGTTTAGGGACTGATGACCCTGTAGTTAAGTCACATAAGATTTACTAACATTTGAACATTTGGTGGTAGCTTTCCATTCTTTAGCTTATAGTACTTTGGAAAGTAAATGTCGGTGACAGAATTAACACCTTGCGGTCTGCATTAAGTGTTGCCGAAGAGCGATGAGATACGCTTGCAGTGACGTAAAAATGCACAGAAAACGATCTACGGGCTACACTCCAATTAGTGTGATTCGGTATGGAGCTTGATGGCCTCTAGAAGGTAGCACCAGCAACATAATTGTTCTGACACTTCCATGCGTAAGCAATTCAGACGACCGCTTACAGGTCGCTTCAATGATTCGGGGTCTGAAGGAGAATTTAGTGATGATTCTGAAGAAGACGGTGATATTGCAGCAAATTGTAACCGGCTCGGTAGCACAGGGGCAGAGTGCCAGACTACAAATCTAAAAGGTCGCAGGTTCGATCTCTGCCAGGTCCTGGGATTTTTATATGTTACTTTCCAATTCTTTCACCTCTGGCAGGGTTCCTGATGTGAAAAATACCGAGTAGCACCGTGGTTCGGAACCCACGTTAAACTGTAGGTGCCCCAATAACTGGCTGGGTAAGGCATTTCGAAGGTCGGAGGAAGGCAACGGATGACCACCTGCAAAGAGGACCATGCCTAGTAAATCACTGTGGTGTTCAATTGTAAGATATTTACTGTAATTTCGACTTTGTAATATCTCCTTGTAATATAATGTAAACGTTTAACGATAATACAGTTAATCGACTTGGACATATATCTTACTTATTTACAAAAGAAGTGCTTCGTGACGATATTGACATGACGTCTCAACACGAAACGTGTCAAATATATCGCGAATTTCGGAAGCGTAATTACTTTTGATTATAAAAATAGTTTGTCAGAAGTAATTTATTTGCGTAATCTGATTTTTGTAAATAAATACCTTTCATTTTGTTTTTCTACCTATCTTTCTACCTACAATAAATCCTACCATGAAAGTTTTTTAGTTTCCTTGTTTCAGTTACAAACTTGTGATAACAGTGTAAATATAAGTGAAGTTGGTAACTATAATGTGTTACTTAATTTAAAGTCTAGAGTACGGTAGTAAAGCAAAAGAAAACTGCAACGATTTACCTGTAACCATTCCTAATTATGATATTTTGAAAAACGACCAAGAACCCCAGGCTGGTCTGCTATAATGTCATACCACAGTCTAACATTTTCAGTCACGACACTCCTAGATATTTTTGTTATACACTGCGATAGTAGCGCTCCAAGCGGCCGGCAACCTACATTTCTGAATACCATATTGGATGAGTGCGAATAGTATTCGTACATATTGATTTTAACACACTTTTTACATTATCGAACGTATGTAAAGCCACAGAAATAGGTAATAACTTTAAAATAGCTTCACGTTTGTCTTTCTTAGATTTCCTAAGATCCCTGACAAGGTAGCAACATGGCAAAGCATAGCTCGTCGGCAACACTTAAGTGTGTGCATTGATGAAGGGTTGAACTGGAGTAAACACATTGTAAATCTGCTGAAACGTTTGAGTTCAGCTACTTACGCTATTACGGTAATTGCAAATTTTGGTGATATACATCTCAGTAAATTAGCTTACTATGCCTATTTTCATTCTCTGCATTCGTATCGCATTATTTTCTGGGATAATTCATCATTGAGTAAAAAAGTATTCATTGCACAAAAGCGTGTAATCAGAATAATTGCTGGAACCCACCCAAGATCATCCTGCAGACACTTATTTAAAGAGCTAGGGATCTTCACAGTAGCTTCACAGTATATATATTCACTTATGAAATTTGTTATTATCAATTCCACCGAATTCAAAAGCAAAAGCAGTGTGCATAACTACAACACTAGGAGAAAGAATATTCACTATTCAAGGTTAAATCTAGCTTTGGCACAGAAAGGGGTGAATTATGCTGGCACAACAGTCTTTGGTCACCTACCAAACAACATCAAAAGCTTGACAGATAGCCAATTAGCATTTAAAAATAAATTAAAATAATGTCTGAGTAGCAACTCCTTCTACACTATAGATGAGTTTTTAGATATAAATTAGTAAATCTGAAAAAAATATTAATAATAAAAAAATTGTGTCATGTAATATTTAGTACAAAGTAGTAATTTGTAAAGACACCTTTCATTAACCTGACACGTTCCACATCATTACGAAGTGTCGTAGTCCTGATACATGGAACAAGTACTAATCTAATCTAATCTAACCGCAATATGTTAATTCTGTCGCTGACATTCGCTTTCCAATGAACTATAAGCTAAAGAATGGAACGGTACCATCAGTTACCTCTTTCGCGTACTATGACATACTGATGATGAGAGCAGACCTTTAAAATCACGAATTAACCATAATACTATTTACTATGAAGTCTTATTTCCCTGATCAGAGTGTGACGAAATAATGCCTCTAAGTTGTCACTGGATTTGTCATTTTACCTTCGAAAACCCCATGAGAACTAATCTCATAATTTCGTAGATCTACGTATTAAAACAGACAAAAAGAGAGACGGTGATAGAAAACTAAAATCACAAAATCTTGTTTTTCTCACTTTCCATTTGTTCGAAACACTATTTGTATGTCGCTCCAACCACCACTCTTGTTTCTTGTATAAAACCCATGGAAATTCGTTGAACCATTTTTGGAGACAACCGTGTTGGCGAAATTCTATTACAATGCAGCACAGTTTATTTACAATTATCTTGTAACCTACAGGCGTCTGCTTAATAATTTCATTTTCTATAAAAAAAAAAATTAGAAATGGGGAAGAAAACGTATATAGAATGCTAGAACTACAGTATTGACGTACCAAATCAACCAGTACAGCAGTAGCTGAAGGAAAAAAACTTCAAAGCCGTGGCAATAAAACGACAAAAACATTCAAATTGTTTTCCAACAAAGTGGAAATGAATTTCACAATAATTGCTACAGCTGAACCATAAACGGCAAGAATCTTCAAAACACTGGCTTTTCAAGCTAAAGTAATTACACTAAACAGAATATGCGCGTATAAGAAAGACGAGTGAGGTGTAAAAATGCGCGAATCACTACACTCCACACTGAATTGCTAAGCGTCAAAAAGCTAGTAAGAACAGACCATAATAAAAATTTATGTTTCGCTTATATTTATATATTACTTACTTTCAGCGTAATGAGCTGCAAATATACTCATATTCGTAGGTATTTCTTCATGACGAAATTGTTCTTTATGCCATTGAAGCAGTTAAATTCATATGTTTGTATTAATTTCCGTATTATGTGTGTCTCTTGATATTTTACTAATGCTTCTAACATAAAAATTATGCTAACTATTTCGATAATTACGTAAAAAATAATTATAAACAAACATCACTCCTTCGACGACTTGCGCACCGCTAGGGGCGCTAGTGTCGTTGCAACTGTCAGCTGGTAACAACTTTCACAGCAGTGGGTGTCGCGACTGTACATGTTAGACTGGTCAAAGTGTTCAAATGTTTGTAAATCTATCGGACCAAACCTAGGTAAACTAACCTAAGGACAACACACACATCCATGCCCCAGGGAGGACTCGAACCTCCACGGCGAGCAACCGCGCGCTCCGCAGCGAGACGCTTTAGACCGCTCGGCTACTCCACCGCGGCAAACTGTTCATACTAAGTCCCAAACCTCAAAGTGTTAAGCGCCAAAATCTTATATTTCCGGCGAACACAAACTAACGCTGTATTTATCTGGTCTGATTATGGGAATTTGCTAATTTCGCTTTGTGTATTAAATCTTAGTGTAATTTCTTTGCTTATTTCAATGGCTTTTCCTTAAGGTAACTTGCCTGTGAGCGCCTGGAAAAATGCGAAAAATTTTCATAAAGTTTACAAAGCTGTAACTTATAACCCCTAATAGAATAAAATTTCAGGACAATATTTAATCTCTGTTTCTGAACAATTCGATGTACAGGTAGTTTCACTAATTCACATATTGAACTTTTTAGAATTTGTATTGTGAAGGCCTGTAAATGATTGTCTTTTTTTGCCGGTTCATACTTCGATTCTATGCACTGACTAATCGTCTTACTTAGACACTTGAAATGTTAGGTACATATAAGGAAAACGTGTATCTAGAAAGTAGATTACAATTATGTAATTTGATTCACAAGTTTTAATTCTAGGAATATTTTCATATGATGTTCAAAACAAAATGCTTCATTTTTATAATTAATCAGTAGATATTTTTGCACCTATTGGTAGTAGGTTAGTGTCTAGTCTACTTTTCTCCAAATAGTATCCTGGACCATTACAAAAAATTTCAGATCTCTAGCTCAAATAGTTTATTTTTGCATGAAATAAATATGTCAGAAAATGTATTTGTCGGGAAATTCTATGTAAAGTATATATTTATCTATAAATTACCTGTGTTGCTCGTAATGCATTCCAGGTCCATATTCTTCATTGTTTATGTGTTCCTCGTGTTCTCTCTCTCTCTCTCTCTCTCTTTTATTTTTATTTTATTTTTTGTTCTCTCTCTCTCTCTCTTTTATTTTTATTTTATTTTTTGTTCTCTCTCTCTCTCTCTCTTTTTTTTTTTTTTTTTTTTTTTTTTTTCCTTGCTGTCCGGGCTTCTTTAGTTGCCTTGAGAATCACCTTTTCAGCTTCGGCCACTCTCGACTTATCAGTTGCCACTAGTGATTGTTTCATATTGAACCCAGAAGATATTCCTAGCAACTCAAAAACTTCACATCTGTTTACTGCCCCATCATTAAAACAAATTACAGCATCTAATACACCTAATCTCATGCCGTTAAACCCAACAAACACTGTTTTTGCCAGGCATCCTCATTTCAAATTGTTGAAGCATTCATTCAGGTTTTGAGTTTTCCCATGTAAGCATCGTGACAAGAGTTTTTTGTCACTTAAGTCCCTGTATATGGGCTTCATTGTCACCAATACTGCAAACGGTAGGGAGTGGTGGTGTACATAAACTTGACCATTTCAGAGTGCTTTTTTGTTCTTACACCTTGAGCCTACACCAGTGTCACAAAGCGCATGCTGTGGATTGTCTTCAGTAGAGGCTTTATGGAAAAAGATAACCCAAACTGATTGTCGAAAAACATACGTTTTCCAGAACCAAAATCCTTTTTAGCAGGCATAACAACTTCCGAGAAAGTCAAGGTAGCACTAAATCAAACTACGGAAACGTTAATAAACAAAACAATGCTCGATAACCAAAGATATACAACAGAAAACATAAGAGAATCGAAATGTGTCTTCCAACAGCGCTGCCAACTTGAAAAACAATTGTTCTTATGTTCTTGGGAGAGAAGTCTAATGACAACAATTGACGTATGAGAGTAGCAGGAAAACAGTCTAAACTTTAAGATGAAAAATATAATATCGATTTTTAAGATGATTCACGAGCAAGTTACCTTAAATTTGACTTCTTGGCTAGGACAAACGATTCATTTTTACCGATTGAGGTGCTGTACCCGAAAAGGCGACAGTATAGGAATAGCTGCCGACTTTTGAAAAATCTTGTGGTATGCTCAGTGGCGTATTCTGGGGGGGGGGGGGGGGGGGGGGGGTTGCCGGCCTCCAGCCCCTCCGAAAGTAATTTCTAAAATAATAATAATAATGCTTTTCTATTGTAGTAGTATTTATTCTGTTTTGCTTCATCTGGTGTTAATTTAGGACCAGTTTAATGACTGAAAGGAGAAAAATATTTTTTTTAAATATACAGTAATTTCAATTTCTCGTTTTCACACATAGACCTACACTACAAACAATAAAGTCTGTCATCTTTTCCGTCATACTGAATCCATGTATAGATGTATATCCAATGTTTTTTTGAAAGTCCTTTCCCTGCGGCTATCACCACATTCAATGCCGGAATCATTTTTCTTAGAATTATTACCAGAAACAGTAACAGAGAATTCAATGTTGCAAGACGCAGCAGATGCATCACTTTTACTGCTACACGCTGTCGATTCGATATCACCGACACCATCACGATTATCAGTCAAAGTACTTTTGTATTTCAGTATATACTTATCCAGTTTAATGACTTTCACCGCAAGACATAAAGTCGTAATTCCAAGCACAGGTGACACAGGTCAAATCAAACAGAACAGGAACTGCGATCTGAATACCGTTCAGTTGTTAACAGCAAATTTTTGAAGTCTGAAAATTCAAATTCAGAAAAAAAATCTCTCGCTAGCAGTTGCGTTTGTGATTTTTGTAGAGCTTCCAATTAAAACACAAACACCTTCGCAGATTGTTATGAGGACTGTCTACAGAATGTTTTAGCTAGGAGGGATAGGGCACTTTCGCAGCAGGTATGTTGGCTCACTGGCAACGTATGTGGTTGTCAAAAGGTTATCTTAAAAGATACCGCGAATTAAATTCGTAGTATAATCATTTTCATCGTATCGTACCAAACCCGCTTCATTTCTAGTTATTTAATACAACAATTAAAGGTTGCCGCCTTCATTTTACAATATTAACTTAACAAGCGGCATTCAATTAACATTCGGACTATTTAGAAAACGGTCACTTCATTCACATGTCAATGTGGATTTTAATGCCTACGAATTCAATTAGCCGTTTGTTTTAAAATAATCTTATTACATATGTGTATTACAAAAGCCAACCGCCCATCAATGGGATGAGAGAGCGATTTTAATTACAGTCGAGAAATATATTAAAAAAGAAAATAATACAAAATTTGGAGTGGGGCATGTCGAGCATACCCACTCAAATTTTGGGGTATGCTTGAGCGACCAAGCATACCCGTAGTCGGTGCCTGTTGTTGTTGTTGTTGTGGTCTTCAGTCCGGAGACTGGTTTGGTGTAGCTCTCCACAATACCCTATCCTGCGCAAGCCTCTTCAACACCACATAAGAACGGCAACCTACATCTGTTTGAATCTGCTTACTGTATCCATCCAACACCTCCTAGAGAGAATGCCTTACAACAGGCCGTGTCTACGACACACTTAGAGGCCGCGGCCGCCACCTCACTGGCTGTTGGCTGGGGCACGCCCACCGCCGCGCAGCGGCCGGCCAGTCAGATGGCGGCCGCGGCCTCTAAGTGTGACGTAGCCACGGCCTGTTGTAAGTCCTTCTCTCTAGGAGGTGTTGATCCATCTCTTGGTCTTCCTCTGCGGTTTTTACCCCACACACTTCCCTCCAACGCTAAATTCACAATTCCTTGATGTGTAAGAATGTGTCCTACCAATCGATCCCTTCTTTTAGTCAAGGTATGCAAAAAATTCCTTTTCTCCCCAATTCTGTTCAGTATCTTATCATTAGTTACGCGAGCCACCCATCTAATCTTCAGCATTCGTCTGTAGCACCACATTTCAAAAGCCTCTACCTTCTTCCTGTCCACACTGCTTATCGTCCATGTTTCACTCCCATACAAGGCAACACTCCACACAAATGCCCTCAGAAAGGACTTCCTTAGGCTTAAATCAATACTCGATGTTAACAAATTTCTCTTTTTCAAGAACGCTTTTCTACCCATTGCCATTCTGCATTTTATATCCTCTGTACTGCGACCATCATTTGTTATTTTACTGCCCAAGTAACAAAACTCATCTACCTCCTTTATTGTTTAGTTACCTAATCTAATTCCTTCAGCATCACCTGATTTTCTTAGACTGCACTCCATTACCCTAGTTTTGCTCTTGTTAATGTTCATCTTATATGCACCTTTCAGCACACTGTCCATTCCGTTCAATTGCTCTTCCAGGTCCTTTGCTGTATCTGACAGAATTACTATGTCGTCGGCAAAACGCAATGTTTTTAATTCTTCACCCTGAACTTTATCTCCTTCTCCAAATTTCTCCTTGCTTTCCTTTATAGCTTGCTCAATGTACAAATTGAATAACAATGGAGAAAGACTACAACCCTGTCTTACTCCCTTTCCAAGTCTTGCATCCCTTTCATGCCCTTCAACTCTGACAACCGCTGTCTGGTTTTTGTACAAGTTGTAAATAACCTTATGCTCCCTATATTTTACTCCTGCTTGCTTCAGAATTTGAAAGAGTTTGACCTGTAATTGTGTGGGTCAGTTCTCTTTCCTTTCTTATAAACCGGAGTCATCTGCGCTTTATTCCAATCAGTACGCCGCGGTGAGGTAGCCGAGCGGTCTAAGGCGTCTCGCTGCAGAGCGCGCGGTTCCTCGCCGTCGGATGTTCGAGTCCTCCCTGGGGCATGGGTGTGTGTGTGTGTGTGTCCGTAGGGTAGTTTACCTAGGTTTAAGTAGTTTGTAATGTACGGACTGATGACCACGCAGTTTTACAAACATTTGAACATTTTCCAATCACTAGGAACTTTGCCCTGAATTAAAGATTCAAGATAAATGAAACCTAAGTAAGGGACCAATGCCGCAGAATACTCTTTGTAAAACCGAACTGGTATTCCATCCGGACGAGGAGACTTTTTTGTAATCACCTCTTTCAGCTGGTACATAGGAAATACCTGTTACTATGTCCTCCATTTGGGAATTAGCGCGTTGATCAAATGGTGGTACCAGAATGAAACTGCACTCTGGAGCGGAGTGTGCGCTGATATGAAACTTCCTGGCAGATTAAAATTGTGTGCCGGAACCGGGACTCGAACCTGGGACCTTTGCCTTTTCGCTGGCAAGCGCACTACCGACTATGCTATCCCGACACGACTCACGATGCCGCCCCACAACTTTATTTCCGCCAGTACCTCGTCTCCTACTTTCCAAACTTCGGTAGTGCGCTTACCCGCGAAAGGCAAAGGTCCCAGGTTTGAGTCCTGGTTCCGGCACACAATTTTAATCTGCCAGGAAGTTTCAAATGGTGGTACGTTTGAATGGTCCTCCTGCGTGAAAGAGTTCTTCAACTTTCCGTTTGCTTTGCGGCACAGTACAACCTGAACATGATGCCTGAAAGGCTGCGTACTGACGGTAGTTTTGCTTCTACACTGTCCCTGTTACGGATATTTTAAGTACAACCTCGTGCTGAAGAAAGCGTGAATGGGTGTGTGCGGTGCCTGTGAGTGAGACGCTACGGCAGCCGGGCTGGGCTGGGCAGTGTTTACTGCAGAGCGCGTGCCTTCCCGAACCTTCCGCGGGTCTCATCCAAGGCCCGGCCGGACGCAAGGTCGCCGCCGCCGCCCCAATGCGTTTGTTTTGCCTGGGCGCGGCGGCGACGCCTCGACGACCGCACACTGCTTATCTCCGCCCTACTCACTGCAATGAGGCAGACACGTATGCCGACACCGCACATTCCACACGAAGAGAACTCAGTTCAGTGATAAATGTTCACGCTCCATTGGGGCGACGGAAATCACGAAAAAATAATAAAATACCAAGTTTGTTTTGGTTGACATCTTCCGCAGCAAGCACAGAAATTCTTAGTTTTTGAAGGTAAGGAAAAAGAAAAGAAAAACCCTTGTGTTTGCTGCAATTGATTTTATTTCTCCCAGACGCGTTTCGCCTTTTATTTTAAAGGCATCTTCAGTGGGATCTACAAGTACAATGTTTATGTTAGATGTATTGTTTCCAGATTATAAACAGTTCACGTAATTTTTTATTATTATTATTATTATTAATTTTTTATTTTATTTATATATTAGGCCTATTATTATTATTATTAATTTTTTTTTACGTCAGGGAAGAAGTTTTTACTTACATCTTCATTGTCTATTCAGCTATGTTCTGCTGTTTCCTCCATCTGGTCAAGGCCTCATGTTGCACATTGTATATAACTATCGGAATTTCGCACTTGTGTACACATTTTCGAGGCGTTTCGTATTTCATTTGTTTTGTTGCCAATGTAATAAAATGTATGTTGGTTACTAATCTTTGTGTGTGAACAAAATGAAAGACTAACAATGTTATTTGAAGCAGACCAGTAAGAGGGAGAGAGACACAGAGAGTGTGTGTGTGTGTGTCGGTTTGTGTGTGTTTGTGTGTGTCAGACAGACAGAGAGAGAGAAAGAGAGAGAATAGTCTTATTTTGTGTTGTATGATCGCAATATCTGTATTAGGATGGTAGAAACTTTTACACACAACACACGCCTACTCTCTCTCTCTCTCTCTCTTTCTCTCTCTCTCTCTCTCTCTCTCTCTCTCTCTCTCTCTCTGTCTGTCTTTCTTATTCTTCTGCTTCAAATAACATTCTTACTCTTTCATTTTGTTCATACACAAATGTTAGCAACCAACATGAAACACGGAAATACAGAAGGTAAATCATGGCTCCTAAACACCTCCAAATGTGTGAAATTCCGTTAGTTATATACAATGTGCAACATGTGGCCTTGACCAAATGGAGTAAACAGCACAAGATAGCTGAATGGACAACGAAAATGTGACTAAAAACTACCTCCCATATGTAATTAAATACGTGAACTGTTTATAATCTGGAAACAATTCATCTCACATAAACATCGCACACATTGTAGATCGACCGCGGTGGAATAGCCGAGCGATTTAAGGAGCCTCGCTGCGGAGTGCGCGGTTGCTCACCGTCGGAGGTTCGAGTCCTCCCTTGGCCATGGGTGTGTGTGTGTGTGTGTGTGTGTGTGTGTGTGTGTGTGTGTGTGTGTGTGTGTGTGTGTGTGTGTTGTCCTTAGGTTAATTTACCTTAGTTTAAGTAGTTTGTAAGCTACGGACTGATGACCACGCATTTTGGTCCGATACATTTACAAACATTTGCACATTTGAACTTGTAGATCTCACTGAAGATGACTTAAAAAAAAAAGGGGGGGGGGGAGGAAACGCATCTGGGAAAAGCAGCAAACACAACGCATTTTTTCCTTTACCTTCAAAAACTAATAATAAAATACTTCTATTTGCTTATTACAAGGTCTATCCGAAAAGTTACTTTCTTTAATTATGCAAAATGTATTTGTGAAGACATTGATCTTATTGTGCATTTTTCTTTACATGTCATTTAACAATTAATGGATGTTCTCTCTCTCAGTAAGTTTTTAAAATAGGTGAATTTATTGAGAACATTAAGTAGGAATGCAAACTGTTACAGTGTTCCCAGGTGCATTACAATAAAATATGGGAATTAAAAAAATTCTAATGTAATTCTAGGACAGTGGTTTATGATTACAGGGGTAAAACCCGTTTAGGGATTTCCGGTAACACTGCCTCAGTTCGCTTCCCCCTCATTTAGAGTGCTGCAAGGTATCAGCGTGCCACATCGGTTTCTTAATTGATGATTTACAGTCTTCCGTATTTGTTTTAGTTTAATTCAAAAGAGGAGACTGAATTTCGTTGTACTATACTACACTTCCTGTGATTTCTGCTCGCAGTACTAATATTGTGTGGAATAAAAGAGTCTTTTTTTTTTTTTTTTTTTTTTTTTTTTTTTTTTTTTTTTTTTTTTTTTTTTTTTTTTAAATTTCATATAAAACATAGCTGCTTTCGTCGCAAAGTGTTACGTGTACATTTTTTGTTGCCTTCGATTGCGTGTGTGAACCGCTCGAATTAAATGTGTTGTAAATATATAGTTCTTGTTATCCTTTTCTTTTAATCCGCATCTATTTTCGTAATTTTTCCGTAACTTTACTCATTTAATGGAGAAATCCATGCTAGCAGCCATTGAGTGAATTTTTATTCAACTTTATTACATCTTGTCACAGTACGAACATTTTTGCTTTCAGTATTAAGTAATTTTTATTAGAGTGGAAGGATGGATCTGAAGATAGAATGATATCTGCTGAAACGAATCTGGGAGCCCGGACCGAGCGTACAGTTATGTATTGTAACTAAATATTATTTATTATTATGACTTGAAGCAATATTTAATAGTAAAAGTCGTCTGTGATATTCAAAAGTAAGTTTTTGTTTAGCTCTTTTGAAAGTGCTACCTTTTAACAGAGAAGCTATCTATAGGGAGGTAGCAGCCGCAAAATGTCATAACACAGCAAAACATCCCAGATCATACAGTTTTTAGAGCACAATACGTGTGTCGTATGTAGTATATTGAGAAATACAGCACATCACACGCCTGCGGTGGCATAGTGTGCTAATGTTGGCAGCGAAATGTTTGCTTTACAAGGATTATTAATTTACTGACAAGAAGAGGGTACTGTCAGATACAAAATCCATCAACCTCAGAGAAGGAACAAAATTATTTATTTTCTTCATGATCAACACAACAGATTATTTCCCTTATTCTATACGATTAGGTTTTCTAATAGCATTCAAAGGTTGTTGCCAACATCGGTACCGTGTGCCTCCACGACCGCAAACTTTAGATCCTGTACACTAACATTCTTTTTTAGATTAGTGTTTGTAAAACATTCTGAAACTTTCTCAATAACGTTATTGAAGTACATTCAGCAGAGTACAAAAATTCGATGTGCTGTATTTGTCACAGCAGACAACAAACACTTACTGCAAGACGGCAAACAAACTTCACATATTGACAATCGTTATTCAAATACAAGATCGCTTAAAGTTTCATCCAGATGACCAGTTTCGTCATAATTAAACTTAGTACGATTTTTTATCAAAGAAATATATATGTTTCTTGCGCTTTTTTTCTTTATTCGGACAGCGAAGAAAAGCAGCAATAAGTAAAGAAAAGGCGAGATTTTTGTGTCTAATCCAGAAATCGATAGCAAAGAGCGGAATGCAAGCTCAAAGTAGCACGGTCTAAGGCTCTATGCCGGACACTTGTAAAATATTTCACTAAACTTGAATAAAACAACACTGTCCGCATAAGCTGCGTGTTGTGTTTAGCATTCGCAGGGAATGAAAATGGCGGATGCGCCAGCCTGTGATTTTAGGAGCTCTACCAATGCCGGAAACGTCAGCCAACGAGCTAGAGAGCGTCGAGGTTGCTGGAAGGGATGTCTAGCGGCAGGCACAAATGCCTCTAACTTGGATTCTCCGCAGCGTCGTTGAATGGCGTTTCCGGGTATGAGTTTCTATGCTCATTCTGTTCCTCAAGACGCCTTATACATCCCCTAGACGTTTTATGCTGTAATTGTGTAATTCTGAAACACACTGACGTATGGAACATACAGCTATTTCAGTGTTCGACGTCGATTTGCTGTCGGGAATATGCGCTGGAGGAAATTTTGTAACTGCCTTTTTTTTTATTGCTGGCATGTAAGTAATTGCGCGAATTTCACTTCACCGTGTAGACTTACAACGCCTTTTAATGGATCGTTTACACAGAGTATGAGCAACACATATTCACAATGCAGTATAATGACAGGCCATAACCTTTATCAAAATGCTATGAACCAGTTTCTGTGTCATGTAATCCCTGGGCTTTAAGCTTTTCACACTTTCTAAGACACAAGCATGTCCACTAAATAAAGGCCACACGGCTGAAACTACAATATTTGCCTTTCACAAATAAACAATCAAAAGCTACAAAAATGTTAAGTTTTAAAACAAAATTTTAACGAATTTAATGCTTTCCAAGGTCTCAAATACCTTTCAAGTTGTAGCCCATAAAATATAAATGAAAAATCGCCTAATTTGATTTAACAATACGGATTTTCCGCTATATCTTTTTCGTATAGGAAGTTCACTAGTCCATCACTTGTGGTTCAACACGAGCCTTACATGTTTTATATATTGATGTTCTGTAATGATGATACAGAAAAACTAAACTAACCAGAAATTTTTCCCAAAGAATCATCCTTATCCGGGTCTCTGAAGGTAAAATATGTTATCATTTTGATTACTCAAACGAAAACGATTATAAAGATAACAACTGAAGCAAAGAAGAAAACTTTGTGCCAGCTGTTCATGACGATAACATTTTAATACGATTTCCCAGCAGATCTCAGACTGCAATAGTGGGGGACCAAAGAGCGGAACGCCTTTGCGTGTTCACATACACCTGAGACAACAAGTATAAGTAGGAAAGTGGTTTTTATTAAAATATTCCGGATTATTAATTAATTTCTTGTTGACTTTCAAGAAGAGAATCATCCGACCACAATATATAAACTATCATCCCGTTTACATGGGCTCCCAAAATTGGATTTCGTAAACCGATTTCCCAATTCCGCTTTTGGTTGGTCATGTAAACACTCCAAAATCGATTCTGGAAATCCGATTCTGTAAAGCTGTTTTCCAGTTCCACAATCGATTTTCGTGCCCAGGTAAACGCAACCGTTTTTGAAGCGTTCTTGGCTTGTCAGATTGCATTTTATTATTAAGAATTTTCGGCACATATGGTTAGAGTGACATTTTATAAAAATGTATGTAAATCTATCGGACCAAACTGCGTGGTCATCAGACCGTAGCTTACAAAGTACTTAAACTAAGGAAAAATAAACTAATCTAAGGACAACACACACACACACACACACACACACACACACACACACACACACACATGCCCCAGGGAGGACTCGAACCTCCGACGGCGAGCAACCGCGCGCTCCGCAGCGATGCGCTTTAGACCGCTCGGCTACTCTACCGCGGCAACATTTTCTAATGTGAAATAAAAGTATAAATATTAGAGTAAACGTGCATATGTGTATTTAAGTAAAGAAAAATAGGGATCGTGATGACTAAATCAGAAACTGAATCAGTTGTTTTTCAGTCGCCATACTAAGTGGGCTAGGAAATCTTATTCACGGTGTAAGCGACAGTGAAAACCGGTTTACGAAATTCGGTTTTCGTCTCTGGAAGATGTGTTGCATGTAAATGTAGTGTATAATATTTTAACATATGTGATGTTTCCAACCGTGAAAGTTTTCATCGAATCAGTTTGTTTGGGGTATAGGAAAAACCAGAAAGGTGTTGAAATCTTGTGTGAAGATCAATAAAACATTAGCTGCAACAGATTGGCTGTGTGATTGTTGAAAATGTTCAAATGTTTGTAAAGCTTATGGGACTTAACTGTGGAGTCATCAGTCCCTAAAGTTACAACCTACTTATGAACTAGCTTATACTAAAGACAACACAAACATCCACGCCCGAGGGATGTGTCCTTGTTAATATGAAGCTTTGTACAATTTTTGACACAACCATATTCATGCTTCTAATATTATGCTGCCTTCAGACTCTCACAACAAAATACGTTACGTGTGATAAAAATAATGACAGCACTTCAGTTTCGTTAAGTTGTTGTCGTTAATTGTGACTTACAAGGAAAGTACTCGGGCTCGAAAAAACACGTATACACCAAAATCGTATGAGAGATAATGTAAAGGTCCCCTATTGCACTAGTGATACTCCCGCATCTGCAAAACTCTGCAGTCGTCCGTTAGAGGCCTCTGCGTGTGCAATGCCGCATTGCACTTTGACCTGTCGGTTCGCCAGTAGGACGGTGTAGTGTGCCTCCGAAGTTGCGTTTCGCGATGTTATTTGTGTGGTGAAGCGTCAGATGTGGCGGCGATTGCTAATCAATCCTGCTAATGTATTGAGATTAGTTGAGATGAAGTTACGAAGAACCCTTCTTCGTGAAGATGGTATTAGTGTAGAAGATGAATCATTTGCATGCTTTCTCGTATCTGTTATGGTACAGAAATATGAGCATAAGTTAGATACTGTTGTTACAAACTCATAATAATGTTCAAATATTTGTAAAGTCTATGGGACTTAACTACGGGGTCATCAGTCCCTAAACTTACAAACTACTTAGAAACTAGCTAATACTAAGGACGGCACAAATATCCATGCCCGAGGGGGGATTCGAACCCCCGACCGTAGTGGCCGTGCAGACCGTGACTGGAGCGCCTCAATCCCCTCGGCCACCGCGGCCGGCCTCATAATAATGATAATAGGGATGATAATGACGAACAACTCATTGCAAGCGGTAATGCTACGGTAAGTTCGGAAAGAGGCGATGGAAGCAGTGGCAGTGAATACCAACAGTTTTTCGGTAAGAAGGTTAAAGTTGCAACTATCATCACGGCTTTTGATGACAATTCGCCAGAGAACATGTACGATGATTATTACATAAGTTATAGTTAAGATATCTGCATTACGTATGGCGTCTACAATTACATCTACAGTGCTATCTAGAGCACGGTTGCAGAGCTTTGCATTAAAACGACACCCACCATCACATTGAGGTGTACGTAGAGATCCTGTAACCAAACGTTCATACAGATATGTAGTTTCCTTGTTAGTTAAAACTATGGAAACAACAACGCCATTACCCCCGAAAAATAACTGTTACCAGAAACGGTTTTACGATAACCGCATTACTTCTCAACCTCGCGCAGATATTACATGGAATTGGTGTACTCCGGCTATGTTCAAATGTCTGTAAATCTATCGGACCAAACTGCGTGGTCATCAGTCCGTAGCTTACAAACTGCTTAAATCTAGGTAAACTAACCTAAGGACAACACACACACACACACATGCCCCAGGGAGGACTCGAACCACCACGGCGAGCAACCGCGCACTCTGCAGCGAGACTCTTTAGACCGCTCGGCTAATCCACCGCGGCTGTACGTAGAGATCCTGTAACCAAACGTTCATACAGATATGTTTGTTCGAGCCCATGTACTTTCCTTGTTAGTTAAAACTATGGAAACAACAACGTCGTTATCCCCGAAAAGTAACTGTTACCAGTAAGTGTTACGATAACCGCGTTACTTCTCACCCTCGCGCAGATCTTACACGGAATTTGTGTACTCCGGCTGCGTGTCTGGAGACTCCAGAAAACTCCGTCGCCACTTGAGTGTTTGTCGAGGCTGGGCACAGGCGGCCGGCAGCCTTGGTGCACGCCAGACCTTGTGCTGCTGGGGCCTGCTAGTACCAGCTAGCGACACGCTAGGCCTCCTCAGTAAACAGTTGCCGCCGGCTTGTAACCCGTAAACACCTGTTCACACCGGTGGCGGCCAGCAAACACGAGAGATTCTGAAAATTTCCGAATAATCAGCCGATCGGCGCATCTACTGTAATCATCTATTGCAAACGTTTACCTGATTTCCATAGAAATAATGCAATGGGCCTCACTAAAGCACAGTTTGATTACATACATTCAATGTAGTAAGCGGTACTCTTCGCTTTGTACGTTTAATGTGAAAAGCATGTAACTGTTTTCTTTAAGGCAATGTCCCAACTGACTGACTGACTAACTCATCATCGACCAGTCCAAATAACTGAAGATAGAAACTTGAAATTTGTAGAGGCTGTTTATCTTAATATTTAGGCGTCATTTAAGAAGAGATTTTTCGATATTCCGTCCTTAAGAGGGTGAAATAGGGGATGAAACTTTTTTTAAATTACGTTGCTATCTAGGCAATTTTTAAGCAAGAACTACAAAATTAAGGACTTTAATTCAGGGCAAAAGCTATTTTTGTCAGCGTACGCAGGACACCAGTGCGATGGTAAGGTGGATGACAACTTGCATGCAAGTAGAGGTCCGTGTGCGTGGGCTTTCTGTAAACACTATGTCCCAATGTTCCGTCACCCTTTCTGTACACCATGTCATCTAAAAATGGAAGCCTTCCATCTCTCTCGATCTCCATAGTGAACTTAATGCTAGGGTGGAGGCAATTAAAATGGTCCAGTAAACGGTTCAGAGCAGCTCTGCCATGTGGCAATACCATGAAAGTATCGTCAACGTACCTCCAAAAGCATGTAGGTTTTAAAAACGACGTTTTCAGCGCCGTGTCCTCAAAATCTTCCATAAATAAATTGGCGCCGGCCGCGGTGGCCGAGGTGACTGAGGCGCTCCAGTCACGGTCAGCACGGCCACTACGGTCGGGGGTTCGAATCCCCCCTCGGGCATGGATATTTGTGCCGTCCTAGATCGTAAGTAGTTCATAAGTAGTTTGTAAGTTTAGGGACTGATGACCCCGTAGTTAAGTCCTATAAGCTTAACAAATAAATAAATAAATAAATTGGCGACTACGAGGGATAATGGACTCCCTATAGCCACTCCGTCAGATTGTTCAAAATATTGATCGTTGAATAAAAAGTACGTTCACGTCAGCACATGGCGGCAAAGTTCCGTGTTTCCTCGTCTAGAATTTCACTAATTAATTGCAAGGATTCTTCCAGAGGAACCCGGGAAAAAAGCGACACCACATCGAATACGCTGCTATTTAGGCAATTTTTAAACTAGAACTACAAAATTTCGGATTCGAATTTAAAAGTCAGGTGTTCCGAAATTTTTTGAAATTCAACCAATAAGGGGGTAAAATAGGGGACACAAAAAATTGATTTTCAAAAATATGTTGCTAATAACTCAAATTTTAAGCTACAACTACGAAACTTCGGATATGGAATCTTGGTCAGGATTAAAAAAAAAATAAAAAAAACCTCGAGTTTCAGTATTTATGGAAATTCAACAAGTAAGAGGGTAAAATAGGAGATGAAAAATTATTATTGAAAACACGTTGCTATTAAGACAATTTTTGAAGCTAGAGTTGCAAAAATTGATATTTGTATTGTTGGTTAGAATTTTAAAACACGTGATTCGGTATTTTTGGAAATTCAAGCAGCAAGGAGGTTAATTAAATTGGAGAGGGGATGTTTTTCGAAAATCTTTTGCTATTAAGGCAATTTTGAAGCTACATCCACATAAATTGGTATGTTTTCTTGGTCACAATTAAAAATATACGTGTTTCGGTATTTTCAGAAAATTAATCATTTAGGGGGTGAAATAGGGGATGAAACTTTTTTAAGCCAATTTTGCTACTAAGCCAATTTTGAACCCAGAATTACAAAAAATGATATTTGCATACTTGGTTGGTATTTAAAAGACACATGTTGGCGTATTTTTCGAAATTCAACTATTAAGGTTTGCTATAGGCGGTTACAAATAGTAAAATCAAATTTTGTAAATCTTAACAGACTTAACTACGGGGTTATCAGTCTCTAAGGCTTACAAACTAACTAAACTAACTTAAACCAACTTAGACTAACTTATGCTAAGGACAACACAAACACCCATGCCGAGGGGCGAATCGAAACCCCGACGGCGAATAGCAGCGCGCACCGCAGCATGGCGCCTCAATACGCATGGCCATTCTGCCGCAACATTTCATTATGATAGTACTTAAGCTATATTTATGAAAATTTATATTAAGAGGGACAAACAAGCCTACGCATGCGAAGCAGCGGGCGTTAAGCTAGTACTCGTATATAACCGCGGCGGTCCAGGAGATACGACGTCATAAACAACAGGAATCGCAAAAAAGCTGCCACATCGTGTAATGAGACTTTATTCATACACTGTATGAGAATAAGAGTTCTTAGAGACTTGCAACAAACATTAAACATAATTTCAATCCTTTATTACACTTTTTCTCTCTGACAACCAAAGAAAAGTGATGAAAGGAGAAAAGTTCCTCACTTACTACTTTTGTGCTGTTCATGTACTAAACTAAGGCTTTCGGTATGAGGTTACAATTTATGATTTCTACATTATAAATTGCAGCAGCAGTGTACTAATAGTGTACACACATATAGCTGAATGTGCCTTCGAAATTGTATCACAGTACGAGACATTGTTCATGAGATATGAGGAAATAAACAGTAACGTTAATGGATAACCGCCCCATCACGTACCAGGTTTTAATTTATTACTTCCATACTACTAACTGTATTCGTAACAGATTTTACCGCCGGCCGCAGTGGCCGAGGTGACTGAGGCGCTCCAGTCACGGTCAGCACGGCCACTACGGTCGGGGGTTCGAATCCCCCCTCGGGCATGGATATTTGTTCCGTCCTAGTTCGTAAGTAGTTCATAAGTAGTTTGTAAGCTTAGGGACTGATGACCCCGTAGTTAAGTCCCATAAGTTGTACAAACATTTGAACAGATTTTACCGACATGCAGCACTTACATAACTGAATATATACGTCTAAAATTATACAATATTACAACATATAATTCAATAAATATGAGATCTTACATACTGCGATTGGTAAAAACCTTTCACGTCATGCACCACGTCTTAATACATTTACGTAGTTACTACTAAGACACTCCTGTATTCCAGTCAGCTGAAAGAAATTCCTGAAAGCTGAAAGTTCTGCTGACAACTGTGAAGCATACTCGTCTGTAGGCGAAAGCTAGAGACTTCTATAGAGCTCCAGGGAAAAGGAAGAGAATGAATCAGTGTACATCCCACGAATACCCATTATTTCCGGCAGATCTATTAACTTCAAGAGACTGTAGTTTCCCGTGAGTCTTGCATATTGTATTACGATTAATAAATCACAGGGCAACCTATTAAATACTGGAGAGGGGATTTGACAGCTCCATGTTTCTCGCACGGACAACTACATGTCGCTTGCTCAGGGGTGGGCTCCCCAAAGAATTTATTCATATTAGATTTTGAACAAGTAACCAGAATTATTGTTTACAATCAAGTTTTGAATTAAATGAATGCATTAAGGTTATTATCATTTGCATCTTGATGACTGCCTTTCTTTGTTTGGATACTGTCATTATTATTTTGTACATTATGCAAGCCGTTCGCTGTCGGGGGTTCGAGCTGCCCCCCTCTTGGGAATGGGTGAGCCAGCCGCAGTGGCCGAGGGGACTAAGGCGCTCCAGTCACGGTCTGCACGGCCACTACGGTTCGAATCCCCCTCGGGCATGAATATTTGTGCCGTCCTAGTTCGTAAGTAGTTCATAAGTAGTTTGTAAGTTTAGGCACTGATGATCCCGTAGTTAAGTCCCATAGACAATACAAACATTTGGAATGGGTGCTTGTGTTGTCCTTGTGTTAGTTTACCTTAGTTTAAGTTGTTTGTAATCTACGGACTAATGACAAAGCAGTTGAGTCAGATAGATGTACAAACATTTGAACATTATGAAAGACAGCCTTATTTCTTGAATAGTCTCCAATAAATATGACATTAAAAAAAAAAAAAAAAAAGAAAGAAAAAGATGGACAGAGAGAGAAGGGCTATGATATGTACTAACTCAAAGCTTGAATAAATAAATAAATACCCGGGCAACGCTATGTATGTATGTTCGTAGGCTTCCAAGGACGGTGTCATTTTGAATCATCATCATCATCATCATTAGAGACTGATTATGCCTTTCAGCGTTCAGTCTGGGGCAAAGTACCTCCAATAAAATTCCTCCATGATCCCCTATTCAATGCTAACATTGATGCCTCGTCTGATGTTATGCCTTTCACTTCAAAATCATTCTGCACCGAATCTAAGTACTTTCTTCTTGGTCTACCTCGTCTCCTCTTACCCTGCACTGACGAGCTCATGAGTCTCTTAGGTAACCTTGCTTCTCCCATGCGTGTGACATGAGCCCACCATCTCAGTCTGTTCGCTCTAACTGCTTCATCTATGGTGTTCATTCCCAGCTTTTCTTTGATTTCCTTATTATGGACTCCCTCCTGCCATTGTTCCCATCTATTGGTACCTGCAATCATTCTTGCTACTTTCATAACTGTGACCTCTATCTTATGAATAAGGTAACCTGTATCCATCCAACTTTCACTCCCATACAACTAAGTTGGTCGAAAGATAGAGCGCTGCACTGCTAACTTAGTCTTGGTACTTACTTCCTTCTTGCAGAAGAGCGTAGATCTTAGCTGAGCACTCGCTGCATTAGCTTTGCTGCACCTATCTGCTAGTCAATCCTGTGGCTGCCTTGGGCAGATGGAGGGAATACTTTGAAGAATTGCTATTTTAAACACTTAGCAAAGGAATTGCGGACGTTTTATGAACAGACAGACGGAGTGGTAATGGGTTCTCCCCTTTCACCTGTAGCAGCTGACATATTTATGGAAGCCTTTGAACGGACAACACTAAACACTGCGCCACCACCATGCCCGCGCTGTTGGCTGAGGTATGTGAACGACGCTTTCTTTATATGGCCGCATGGAGAAGCAGAACTACAGAGATTCCACCAGCACCTCAACAGTTTGCATACGAACATACAATTTATGGTGGAGATGGAAACTAACGGAGCTATTCCTTTTCTGGACGTGTGAGTGTAGAGAACATCTACCGGTACACTAGGACACATAGTCTACAGGAAAGGTATGGTACAGCTCACTAGGTACCGGATTGAATAAGGTATGTGAAAAAAAGTTCAAATGTTTGTATAGTCTATGGGACTTAACTACGGGGTCATCAGTCCCTAAACTTACAAACTACTGCCGGCCGCGGTGGCCGAGGTGACTGAGGCGCTCCAGTCACGGTCAGCACGGCCACTACGGTCGGGGGTTCGAATCCCCCCTCGGACATGGATATTTGTGCCGTCCTAGTTCGTAAGTAGTTCATAAGTAGTTTGTAAGTTTAGGGACTGATGACCCCGTAGTTAAGTCCAATAAGCTTAACAAACATTTGAACATTTTTACAAACTACTTATGAACTACTTACGAACTAGGACGGCACAAATATCCATGCCCGAGGGGGGATTCGAACCCCCGACCGTAGTGGCCGTGCAGACCGTGACTGGAGCGCCTCAGTCCCCTCGGCCACCGCGGCCGGCATCCATGTGTAGTCAGGGCCATTTCATATTTATTTACTGTACATAACTTCATTGATGTGTGTGTGTGTGTGTGTGTGTCTTGTTTAAATGTATGTTGGACGTATTGTTGTAATGGATGCATACGATAATAATAATAATCTGCAGTTTCTCTTTTCTGGAAAATAAAAAAGGTGTGGCATCCCGAGCAAGGCTAATTATTACATATACGTTGAGCGTCTTCATTAAATTAGTCTTACAGCCTCAGTAGCGCTGTCATCCGTGCAACACTTGAAGATTTCAGGTTGGTGAACATTTCATTTTTTAGTTTGATGCAGTGAAAACACCTAGGACGCCTCGCTTGTTCGGTCATCTAGTTACAACCATGAACTGGTTCAAGTTGTTTAGTGCTAACACTAGAGAGGTTCAGCGATTTATAACAAGAGTCATAAAATCTACCCGTTGTAGTATACATTTTGGTACGCCCTATATTCACTTTTCTGATTTATGATTTCCACACAAAGCCATAGGACAATTAAGCGGCGTAACCGTGAAACGGAACCAACAAACAGGGTAGAACGGTAAACAAAGATCAACAAGACAAACCGTAACTCGCTTCAGCTGACGTAATGCGTAGAACTAGGGCACCAGTACAGGGGCGTCGCAAACCCAACTGCCGCCCTGTGCGAGTAGCCAAATTGCCGCCCCCTCATAAAAAATACAACATAAAGAAACTTGTGTAATGTTAAAATCCGTCACAGGTGACCATAAAAAATACGTGTGGCATATAAAAGACGTGAAGTACATACGTAAGCTTAATATGTAAAGAGGAAAAGTTTTTACCCACAGTTTCTAAGAGTTCTTGATTGATTTATTAGAAATTTTAAATCATACTTTGTTCAAAATTGTGAAAGGAATGCCGGCCGCGGTGGCCGAGGAGACTGAGGCGCTCCAGTCACGGTCTGCACGGGCACTACGATCGGGGGTTCGAATCCCCCCTCGGGCATGGATATTTGTGCCGTCTTTAGTATAAGGTAGTTGATAAGTAGTTTGTAAGTTTAGGGACTGATGACCCCGTAGTTAAGTCCCATAAGCTTAACAAATATTTGAACATTTGTGAAGGACATGGGTTATATTTATGAAATATAAAGGGATTTCAGAATTTTCATTATAAACTTCAACACTAGTACAGGAGAGTAAGTACATACATTGTTAAGGAGTCCGGAAACGTCGTCCGGTGATACGATTAGCACTTCTTTATCTCGGTCACTGTGAAACAAATCTCATCTACTGCAAGCTCTTTGATTTTCATGTTTTGGGAGGCGGTAGCAAGGACCAACACAAGAAAAAAGTCTACTAAACATGGAATCTACAATCAATAAATTAAGAGACGCGTAAAGAGTTGACGAACGAGTATGAAGACGTGCTCAGAGCTCTATGGTGTGCATTTTAGAGGCCATGTTTGATAGACATTTTGTTGTTGTATATGCTTCACATTCTTCCAGGCAAGGGAGCGATCTAAATTATTCTGAAATATATATGCCAAGATAATTGTTTAATACTTCATTCTAGAATACCGGTTTCGACAAAACTTTGACGTTATCTTCGGATCTGCAACTCCCTTGCCTCCAATACAGCACCTCTGTATACATCATTAACAATTCCACGGAACAATCAACCTGTATCTTGATTTACAACAATTTTGCATCTGCTCGTCACTTATAAGATCTATAACGTCAAACAATCGTGTTGTGTCATTTTTTAAAATAATGTTCCTCGGTTCATCAGTTTGTAATATCTATTACTCGACACACTTTTCACTTGCTCACACTTGTATGACTTGAATACGTACATTAAATAGTTACAATACGATTGTATGACGTTATACATTTTCTAAGTGAAGAACATATGCAAAATGTTGTACTTAAACAGATAACTTGGGTTCGGAACGCGGCCTACAAAAAATTTACATGTTTCCCCACGTATTTATTTCAAATCCCAGTGGTAGCCAAGGTTAATAAATATAAGGTTGGGCAGTAAGCGCTCTGTTTTGCCATTGGCTGGCGCTGTGATGTCACTGTGGGACTGCGCGCTCCCAAACGGCCTGCACTGGCTTAGTGCGCTATGGCACGGAATGTGCATTTATATCACGTTTTTGACGAAAGACATTGTTTCTATCTTAAATACAAAGTAGTATTCTACTGTAAAATATTTCAGTTAAGTCTGCTGGGCCACATTCTATCGTAGATCTACGCGCTACGTATGAGTAACATATCAGATCACAGACATATTGACAATGTCTATAGTATGAATTGCTGACTTTAAAAAAAAAAAAAAAAAAATTGAGGGCCACACTTCCTTTAACGTTTCATCAAGGGAAAATATGAAACGTTATTTCAGTTTCCTTTGTGTTCCGGCTTTGGGAATTACAACCCGTAATAGCACATCCTGCCATTGTATAAATAACAGAAGTATTTCAAAGAATTACAGCAGAAACGACAGCACGCGCGACAAGCACTCGGGAAGTCAATACACTTTCCACTATAAACTTTTTACTTCCAAACTATGAAGCAAACAAACTATTTAACCCTTTCATTCCCAGTGTTGTTCCTCGACAATAACGTATTAAAACTGATTTATACGGTATTTTGTGTATCAGTCCTTAAAGTCGCATTGTTGTTGATGAACAACATGCTTCTAATACGGCATTTTGGCGCTTGTTACGGTGTGTAGACACTTCTGCGGAACTAATCTGTCCGTCTTGGAGGTTGTGTTGCGTTGCCGTCTGCACGTGGCTGTGGGCGTGAGTGTGGTTCATGTTAAAGTATTTCAGCAGTGAATTGTTGCGTCTTTGGTGCTGTGACGAAGATTACGCTATCATTATTGATCTGACAATGTTATCTATCAACAAAATAGCGTCACAAGTAATAAAGTACCTTGATATACAAATGTCTTTGTTGTGCATGAAATACATAACATTACAAAAAAAAAAATAGTTCGACCAAAAATTTTAAAACATGTATTTTGAGGTTTAGTGCACTGTATTAACACAGAAAACACTGAATTTTAGTTTTTCGAAATCTGAATTCATAATGTGGGAATGAAAAGGTTAAGCAAATACAGCAGAAACGGTAACACACACGCACACGAGTTAGCAACCAACACTGCATGTTTTACTCCCAGGTGTCCCACGGTGACGACATGCGCAGAATGGCGAAAACGCATTTCTTACTGCGCATCGCTTACTGCGCCCCCCCCTGAGTGGCAGCTACAGTCTAAAATTCCCTTTGTCTGGTGCCGCCCCGAGCGGCCGCACGTTTCGCCCGTGACTTGCGCCGGCCTTGCACCAGTATACAGACGGTCACGAGCACCAACTTCTGCTGTAGCGACAGCTTCCAACGCCATTTTTGTTCCAAGCGGCGACAGCGTGAGCTTCTCAAAGGCGGAGTTCTCTGATGTTATTTCTTTGAAATATCGTTTGCTTAACTTCTAATACCTAAATCAAGAAGTAAATAAAGATTTGCATTAAAAATTAATCTATGTAAAGTACACTTACTTCAGCCAAAATCGTTAATTTATTTTATTTGCTGGTTTTTTTTTTTTTTTTTTTTTTTTTTTTTTTTTTTTTTTTTTTTTACTGGTTTCATTGAGCTATGTCATCATCGGCAGAAAAAGTTATAGTGTTCTCTTATTTTCAGTAAAGTAACGATTTACTCGTGAAAATGTAATGTAATTCACGAGTAAATCGTTATTTTACTGAAAATAGGAGAACACTGTAACTTTTTCTGTCAATGATGACATAGCTCAATGAAAGCAGTAATAAAATTAAAAAAAAAAGAACAGCAAATAAAATAAATTAGCTATTTTGGTTGAAGTAAGTGTACTTTATATAAATTTTCGATCGCTCTCCATAGGGGTAATGTGTCACTTAACTATAAAAATTAATCCGGACGTAATAAATTATTATAATACTCCTTGACTTCCTTACATATCTGAACTCCATACACCCAACATCAAATTCACTACGGAGACTGAAACGGAGGGTAAATTGTCGTTCCTTGACGTCTTGGTAAAGAGAAGAGCTGGGCACCCTGGGTCACGGCGTGTATCGGAAGGCAACGCAGATAGCTGTCAACACCCTTCACAGAGGAATGGGGTACTTAAAACTCTAGTACATCGGGCGCGCACCATCTCCGACGCAGAGAGTCTACCCCAGGAATTGGAACACCTGAGAACTGTATTCCGAAAAATGGGTACTCAGAGTGGCAGATTCAGCGGGCTCTCCACCCAACCACTACAGCACAACCTGTGGAAACGGATGAAAACACGAGGTAGGAGATAGACACAGTTTATTCCATATACCGGCGCACTCTTGGGGAAGGTCGCCCGCATTTTGAAGAAACACCAGGTTGAAACTATCTTTTGTCCGCCGAATAAAATTCGTGCACTGGTGGGGAGAGCCAAAGATGATCTCGGTTTGAGGAAGGCCGGCGTGTACCAGATTCCGAGTCAGTGTGGCAAGTCATATATTGGACAGACGATGCGTACCATCGAGGATCGATGCCTTGAACATCAGAGGCACACACGATTGATGTATCCGAGTAAGTCGGCGGTCGCTGAACATTGTCGGATAATCACGCGATGGAGTATGAACTAGAATTCTGGTACAGACGTAGAGATACTGGAACTGCGTCGTTAGAGAGGCCATTGAAATTCGCACTAGTGACGACCTCATAAACCGTGGCTGTGGCTATGATCTTAGCAAAGCTTGGGAACCAGCGATTGGGTTAATTAAGAGTAATTCTAGCAAACGTAACGTAGTGACGACCATGGCGGACAGAGCCCTCACATCGACGTCCTCTCAGAAGCCGTCGTAATCGGTTCCACTGCGCGACCGCGGCGTGGGGCGCGGACCACGGAGGGGTCGCTCCGCGGACTGAGGGTATTTAAATCGCCCGCTACCGGGCTAGAACCCAGTTTCCTTCGAGCCGCCGTAACATGCGGATCTCCGTGCCAGCGCGTTTCCAGGTGCTCAGTCCGTCAGTTCACCTGATGATGGCGACATGTATGATCGCGCGAAATATTGTGCCCGTTGGACACTGGAGACCGATAGTACACCCGTAGATATTTTGATAAAATAATACAGCTTGAAAAATAGTTAAATATATTTGTTTGGAATTTGCCCACCTGGGTACGTATCAGGAGCAATTTTTTCGCATTGGACAACTCATTTGTATTGGATGCCAGATGCACTTCCATAGCTTCTTGTTAACTGTACATTTTCGAATGTGATGTGATAAATTTAATCAGAATACAATCACAGGTCTGTAATTTTTTTACGGAGTATTTTTCAAATGTAATATAAAACGCTTTTCCAATGCAAAAGCTATGAATGTACATTACTATGATAAATTAGGATGCAATAAAAGATTTATGAATAAGAGAAGAATGGATCACTTAAAATAGTTGGTATAGCTGTAAAATACAATCGTTGCCAACCATTCGCACTGGTTTTTCAAACTGGCTGTCTTCAAAATGAAACTAAAATCAGTTTTTTTATTAAGTTAATACGAAACAACCTAGATGTTTAAAAAGTATTCAGTTACGACTTATGGCAAAAAACAGTATGCACCTTTAAAAGTAATTAATATTGCTTTAGTCTATATGTTGATACTGTTTGTTATCGCCAATATTTGTATAAATACAAGTCGGTAACAGAAGTTGTTGCGTCGGACACTTCCATAAACAAAAACAAGAAAACAAAAAATGTTGAAACCTCCCGTTTATGGTGTGTTGAAATCGTGGTGGGTAATCACAAATGATTGAATCCACTGCGCATAGTTTTGAAGTCCTCATTGGTGTCTTATTTCTCACAATGTCATTTTATTATCAGTACCTTACGGCTTTTAGGGTCCACGGAGAAATAAAAATATGTTCTGAACAATTACAACAATTCACACCACCATGCTGAAAGCATACTGATCGCCCTATGTTGCTGTCTCGCGTCGATACGAAGGAACAAAAATGGCGGATGCGCATGACTTCTTTATCCAGGTGCCCTATGCAGAAGGGTGACCGGACACTTGCCACGCCAGACATTTGCCACACTTTTACCGGCTCCGAAGGGTCGGGTGCCTCTGTCGAGTTTGTGACACTTGCAGGGAGTGTCACTTGCGGGGAAAGGAAATGTGTAGACACTTGCAGGGAGACCCGGACGCTGCAGGTAGTGGACAGGGTGTTCCAGAAGTAGGGATACACCACCCCTACTCCACGCCCTCCAGCCACTACTGTGCCGTATTCAGGGAAAGGCCCACCGAGCGAGGTGGGCCTTTCCCTGAATCAACGAAGCAAATGCATTAAACATCACTCAAATGATCCTCCTGCAAACAGAACTTACAGTTAAATCTACCGCTTTTCAATTTGCAATTTCCTAGCTAAGTAAAACCTCCTACAGTTGACACATTAAGAGAATTTTTTTCTACCTTCCAATATTATATCATGACCTAGAGCGATAACTGTAACCGTCAATGATTGTGAGTTCTAAAATTATTCCAGTAACTTCAGAGCTGCAGTTAGCTCCTAAAATATCATTTTTGTTAAACTGATAAGGTACACTTTAGATTTTAAAAAGAATCTGAACTTTAGAAATGCACTTTATACACACTAAAACAGATCGTATCTTAAGATTGACACGTTCGGCAGCTGTAGTGTTGAAATAATTCCCATATCTCCAAAATTAGACAAGGATAGGAATAATATAATAGCAGACGTAGATGTCATGAAATACACTTAGCTGTAGTCCTTAAAAATTAAAGTTTCTCACCATGTCGTTGATTATCTTTAATCGGGCCAGTAAAAGCTATGGAAACAAGGCAAGGAGCTTACTGTTTAAAAATAATTGTTACAAAAGAATATCATAAACAAATGTATTAGACGTGTTTTTCTTATGCATTAGAATCTTTTGAAAACATATTTAAACATTTCGTCTGCAACATCATTTATTTGATACGGTGATTTTCTTTGTATCACCAAGAGTATTTCCATGTTATGTTTGCACCAGTTCTCATTTCGAATCGTTGAGTATTTACTTCGTCTTGTTCAAATGTTCAAATGTCTGTAAAGTCTATGGGACTTAACTACGGGGTCATCAGTCCCTAAACTTACAAACTACTTATGAACTACTTACGAACTAGGACGGCACAAATATCCATGCCCGAGGGGGGATTCGAACCCCCGACCGTAGTGGTACTTCGTCTTATTTGATGAAAGAATTTCTGAAAACTTCATTTAATAACTCCGCTTTAGTGGCACTGTGTTCAGTAACATTACCGTGGCTATCGCGCAATAAAGGCATTCACGTAGTCTTTCCGCTGCTGTAGATAACATAGGACCAGAATCTCTTTGGATTTTCCGCCACATTTCTACGAAGATTTTAGATGTGAAAAATATTAAACGAATGTCGCATTGAAGGCCGCGCTAAATTTCGAGCTTCAGTAAAAACATCGGCAATCTTGGGGATTTTGAATTCGTCTAAATTTTCTGCAAAAGCTTTCTGTTCTGTTTTACGTACCATTGGGTTCAGTCTCTTATTGATGTATTTGGTAGGAATCCCTCCAATGCTGTTGATACTATTCCTTTTAATGTAAGCCACACATGGTCTTCACTTACATAGTTAATTTAGAAAAAATGGAGACTTTCTCCTAGGAAGATAACAACTGAATTTTGATCTATTTTTAGTAGACGTATTTAGCGTTTAGTTTTGGTGAAAATCTTTGTTACAGATTTGAGCTCGCTACAACGTTGGGTTCACTTCCCTGTATCCGTCGTGATGCTCAGGAGTATTTGTGACTAAGAGCTTAAGTGTGTTTCCGAAACCATTTACAGTTTTAATGGGCTCGTGAACTAATTGTTGAAAATAATTTTTAAAATATGTAATTAGAACAATTTCGGAAGATGTATCGGGTCAGAAGGTGTGTTTTTGTCAACATACGGATGGTAGATTTAAGTCACCGCCAACAATAATTGTATGAGTTAATTGTGTTAAGACTCAAGTTTTATATGAACTGTTCAGCGGCTGCATCATGAGAGTGCCGGGGTCGGTAAACTAAAATGTTCACATGTTTGTTAAGCTTAAGGGACTTTACCGCGGGGTCATCAGTCCTTAAACTTACAAACTACTTATGAGCTACCTTATATAAAGACGACACAAACATCCATGCCCGATGGGGGATCCGAACCCCCGACGGCAAAATGGCCTCGCGCATCGCAGCATAGCGCCTCAATGCGCTTGGCCGCTCCGCCGCGGCAGTTATTAATTTATTCCGGTAGTCGAGTATAACATCTGATCACACTATCTGAGAGGAACTATCGAATTCAGTTTCGCTTGTGAGCTAGTACACACATTATATTATGCTTTTTGTTTCTTTTGTAGTTCAGATCATAGGAATTATGGCATTTCCATTAAAAAAACTAGGATATTTCCTCTACGTCTCAGCTAAACAATGTAGAACAACAGTGTACTTTACAAGCATAGAATTTTATATTCCTTCATTTCTTTATTTCAGACCTGTATTTCGTTTTTAGATGATCTGTCAAACATAGACGCTTTTATTTATATTTTGTACGTATTTTCTGTCATTGATTTGAGCATTGTCCCAATTCACTTTATTAACTAATATTTCGCCACAAAAGAGTAAATTTATGAGGTGTATCGTCATTTTTTTCACACAGTTGTAGCAATTAATATATGTACAAATGCAGTGATCAAACTTGAATGACAATCGAACATTCGAATTACCTTTACATCGTTCCTTTCATGTTCCTTCCATGCCGATTGACTGTTTCTATCGCAATCAGTAAGTGTGGAAGAAAGCAGCCGTACAAACGGAGGGAGAATGGATCCATATTTGTGGTTGGAAGAACTAATTACACACTGACATAGCTGACGGTATTGCTTTCGTTTTCCAAAAGTTATAAATATTTCGATTTCGGGATATTGAAAAGAAGTTGTAAATTTCGGCGAGATGTCGAGCAAAAATTTCTCTTTCGTATTGGCTGTATCGTGTAAGATCGGAGACGGAGGTTTGGAAGCAAACAGCAGCAGTACGGGAAAGGGGGTCCCTTGCCTGAGGGGTCGCTAATCCGACTACCTGGCGAAGGGTCAGGTGTGGCAAATGCCGGCGTGGCAAAAGTCCGGCATCCCGCAGAAGAGGCAAAGGTCTCGGTTCTGCGCAAGCACATTGGGACGCCTCCCCCCCCCCTCTCCAATCTGAACTACTAGCAGTCGACCTTCCCTGGCCTGTGGGAGTGTTTGCTTTGGCTGAACCCCTTAGCTTCGCCTGTGCCTGCTATTACGACATTTTGCGCACGCACGCGGAAGTGGCAACTTGGCAGCTGAGGTTACGTCGCGGTTATGCCTACTTGGAAGGCCTTTAGGTACAGTGGGGGTCAAGAAGATTACGCGGCCGGAATAATTTTAAGTCCAAGAACAGAGCACTGCGAATGCGCAAGATCATAAGCGCAAGTGTTGCCAACTCCAGCGGTCTGTGCAGCTTCAGCTTGCTGTTAACAAGTAGAAGGAATACAATAGTTGATTTGATTTTTCCAGGGAAGCCAAAACAGTCTTGGTCCAAACCGCCACTGCCCGCACCGAAACTAAGTTTATTGTGCGGTATCGCTCCCTGTATATCTAGTAAAGCCAACCAATGTCCTTCAACAACGCAAGGAGTACCTTTACCAGTTCTTTATTAGACACAATTTCTTCCGGTCTGGTTGTCCCAAATGTTCTGTGCCTTTTACTTTCCAATGCAATGCATTCGAAGATTAGATGTGATGCAGTTTCATCACCGTCATCACAGATCCTACATTTAGGGTCCTCTTCTGTTATTCCCATTGTATGTAGGTGTTTTTTGAAATTCCCATGGCCTGTCAGCAATACAACCATGAGTTTAATCTCTCTCCTATTCAGGCCCAGGATTGCAGAGCTTCTTTTAAAACATGGCTTTCGCATCATTACCTTGCCATGTTGGTAGACTTTGGTCCAATATTCTACGTGCTGTCTTCTGAGCCAGTTACGTAGCTCTAATTTGATCATCGCCTTGGTGATTGTCAGGACAGGTTCCGGTCCAATAAATGGAGTCTCTGCCCCCATCCTGGCTAATCTGTTCGTTGCCACTGATCCCCGAGTGGTCAGGGACCCACAATAGGTTTACTCTGTTGCTTTCCCCTAGCTCCACCAGAACCCTGTGACATTCTGCAACAATTTTAGACCTTGTTGCAGGAGCTGCCAGTGATCTCAGGGCTGCCTGGCTGTCTGAATAGATATAGATGCTACGATATTTGTAATACAATAGTTAATATGAAGTATCTATCGAGAGTCATTGCACTTTAACTCACGTATCATTAATTTTGGAAAACATTATTTGAGCACGTAGAAACGGTTGAGGTATAAAATTCAACGTGGGGATATTTACTACAACGAACCGCTACTCACGTATGTTTCAATATTAATTCGCTAAAAATTTTGCAGTTGTAAGCTTTTATAAGGTTCTTGAAGATTCTATTTTATAATAATGTAATATTTCATCAGACAGATATGTGTTCATAGTAACAATATTGAAAATGGATGTAATTAGTTGTTTACTACAGAGAATACTAAAAAATAATAAAATAAAATAAAACCAATATAGTTTACAAGAAGTAACTAGAGCAAGAAACACTTGAATCGCTATAAAAAAAAATCGCACTGGCGTTTTACGGCCCACTTTAGATTTGCCTGTAGTTTTATAATTTTTTACAAACATTTCAGACACAAATAATAAAAATGTAAATCATTATACAAATACGCTAACACGAAAATTGTGGTACAAATGTTTCAAATGTTTGTAGAGGTTATGGGACTTAACTATGGGGTCATCAGTCCCTAAACTTACAAACTACTTATGAACTAGCTATTACTAAGGACGGCTCAAATATCCATGCCTGAGGGGGGATTCGAACCCCCGCCCGTAGTGGCCGTGCAGACCGTGACTGGAGCACCTCAGTCCCCTCGGCCACCGCGGCCGGCAATTGTGCTACAGATTACTAATTTATTCGTACAAGAAGGCCAATGAAAGTTAATTAATTCGAATGACTGTTTGTCGTAGATTTCACGAATATAAATATTATGTGTGCATTTAGCCATTAAAAGTGGTAAAAGGAAGTAGAAATTTTCCTATCTACAGCTTGGATCAAGTTCTACACTCTCCAACAATCAGCTCACTGATTGGCTATTCGCCTCGACCAAAGACGCTGTAATGCAGCGCATCTGCAGTATTAAAATAACCAACTAACTGAAAATAACGTATTAAAATAAGTGAATATCGAAACATAGAGTGCTCCCAACTCACTTTCTTGTGCCGTTCAAATGCTTCATTTTCGCAGTGATTAAGAGTGGTTAAAGGCGCTTCACACGAGTCGAGTTTTGTTGAAGGAGTTCACTTAATCAATAAAAGCTAAAAGCGACTTGAACCAGTTTTCGTTCACACGTTTCAACTGAAATCGATTAATTCAGTAAAAATGGCTTTAAAATTAAAGGTGCACTAAGTGGTGCCTTCTCTTTTATGCTACAAGTTGAGTTGAGAACAATTTTATTAAGCAAAGAGCGAAAGCGTCGTTCCCAATTCACTTTTTTTATTTGGACACTAACGAATGTTCCTTTTTGTACATTGTTCTCATTGTTTTCTCATGGAATCTTCGCTTTACAAGGGCAATTAATTTTTCTTGAGCTGACGAGGGTACACACAAGAACCTGTCAACCATAAAGCAGGAACAGCATTATTTGTTTACTTCATGGTCTGTACGATACACTAATCGAGTCATTCTATGTGGTTCGAACAAATGGGCAAAGATTTTCTATCGTGTTGTTGATGTTGCCAACATAATCACGGAAGGCCGCCGACATGATACATAAAATTTTACCCCCAGTGACCATTGTAAACACAATTGGTCGATTTTCGACCACAGGCAATACTAGTAATAAAAATTGTAGGACGATACGATTAGACTCTACTATTTTGATAATATCTATGCATCCAACACGTAATATTCTTTCTGGCCTTATTTTAACAAACAGCTAAAATTATTTGATTTTTGAATTTAGCTTTGACAAATATACTCTTTTTTGAAATTGTACCTCTTAAAACTATTTTTTTAATATCTCTCTAACATTTTAATTATCACTTAATTTTTTTCATCTTAGGGAACGATCTTATTGTAGATATAGCATAGATGCCAAGATCGCAATTTTTATTTTATTTATTCAACACGAATGGTTTCGACAATATGGTGTCATCATTTGGTCTCATTGACATTAAACTGCGTATTATAGTGCTCCACATACAATCTGGCTGCTGTACTAGATGACTACGACAACTGCCATAGAAATCTACGACTTCATTTATATATGAAACTACCAGTATCAGCCAGTTGTGTAAAATATTCATTATTACAGCATCCTTCCAGTTTATGTGCGTATGCCTCAGAAGACCAGTGTTCAGATCGTTGTTACGTATTTCACGGCATGTTCACGAAATGGAACAAACGCACATTTTAGAGGGAGCACTCTTACATCTGCACAACTCTAAACATTGCAGAAGATAGCTCTCTTTAGTTAATAATATGCCGGAAACCCTTTTAGGAACCAAGGCGAAAAAAATGGTCTCGGCAGGTTTCGAACTACCGAGCACATGCATCACAACGTAACGCACTACCCTCTACACTACGGCGAACAACTACAGCATCGTCCATTAATTCTCGTACTATTTCTGGCAGTTGCTAATAGCAAAAATGAAATTTTAGGCACTAAATTACAATTTATCGTACTATGAACGACGTCATTTGTTAATTCTTCAGTGCGCCACTGCTTTGAAATGACAACGCGTAAGAAAATCATAGAATACAGGAAGCAAGATGGCGTATGCCAGAGAGAGTTCTGGGCGAGAAATGTCACGAGACATTTCCTAACGCTACGTAAAGGGAGGAAAGTTGTAGAGAATTTTCTCTTCTACAAATTCGGTTATTCAGTTTTCGTGTCAGACGAACGGTTTGTTTGCAATTAGAATTACATTACAAATAACTTTTATTAGTGTTACTAACGTATTTCTTTTCCGATTTTTTTTTTTTTTTTTTTTTTTTTTTTTTTACAGGAGGTTCTGGGTCTGGCACCGATACAGAAGCGTTACATGTTTGCACCTGTTACTGTTCCTCAAATTAGTCACCAGCGTTGTGTAGAACCCGTTGCCAGCGCTGTGGAAGACGTGTACCATTAGCAGAGCATGTTCTGTTGAGATCTGCTTAATACCGTAAAAGAAAGTTAAGTATATCACGTCACGACTCCACTTAGGATGGTTTGATGCCGGTTCAGTTGTCACTTGAAGACACTTCACACGTTTATTTAAGTATTTCCACTTCATTTAATATTCGAAAATGCACCAAAAATCACGCTTTTCAACACACAATTTTCACTGCACTGTTTATGTTTTTATATTTTTGATTATATCACACTGTTTAGCTGAACAACCAATGTCTGTCTTAAAATTTAAAGTGTAAATTTAGTAATCATATATAACTAGTAGGTGAAAATCTGAGATGCTACGTCCAATTTTGGGCAGTCAATGAAAGAAATTTCGACAAGCTCTCTGGATTCAGTGTTTGTCAACATTCTAGTCTGTGTCAAAGAAATTGATGTTGTACAATATGGCAGACATGTATTCGTTGCGTAACATCTGATTGGAAATCAGATCATGTTATTACTTCTACCTCCAATCTCCAGAATTTAACTCTGTTGCCATTTTGCCGGCCGCGGTGGCCGAGGGGACTGAGGCGCTTCAGTCACGGTCTGCACGGCCACTACGGTCGGGGGTTCGAATCCCCCCTCGGGCATGGGTATTTGTGCCGTCCTAGTTCGTAAGTAGTTCATAAGTAGTTTGTAAGTTTAGGGACTGATGACCCCGTAGTTAAGTCCCATAAGCTATACAAACATTTAAACATTTTTTTTTCCATTTTCATTGTCATCTATGACACGAGCACCGATCATTAGTATGAAATTACTACAAACTTTGGGGACTTAGGTGTTACACCGTCCACTAGTTGAATGTATAAGCAGATTTTGTTTTTATCTAGATATCTATGCGCTGTAACCAAGAATTTTGTTCAGTTAAATTTGATTTGCTTTTTATAACCCGTTATTACTTTCATTTCGTACTTATTTCTAAGAAGGACCTTGCAAACTCTAGGAACTGCTGCCATATCGTTACATCTAATGTCGGTAATTTCCAAGAAAGCTTACACTCGAAGTTGTACGACCGGAGTCGATATATATTAAATGTCGATTACGTGGTCATTCACACGCAGGATGAGTAAATATGGGTATGGGTATTTACTAATGTATCATTTTTTTATTAGAAATCTACCGATAATAAAAAAGACTTCACTCTCGAGCTGAGTAAATACTGATATTTACTAATGTATCATAACGACAAATACATTTTATTACTAGGAAACTACCGATAACAAAGAAATTATTTCACTTACTTTATTAGTGAGTGAAGTATTCGTCTTTCGGTATTCTATCAGTTGTATATGCACTTTCTTAATTAGAACATACTAACATAATCGACATTCGATATATATCGAATTCATCCGTACAGCTTCGAGTATAAGCTTTCTTGGAAATTACCCTAATGTCTCTGTTTTCTTTTGTCAGTGAATGTAAGTGAAGTTGCGTTAGTGGTAAGTAAAATGTATGAGTTTGCGCTTTGCAGATCACGCAAAATGGGTAGGTAAAAAACTTTTTGTATTCACGTGAGAAAACAGTGAAAAGTTACAAACGTATACGAGTGTTTCCATTGTTCCAGATGAAAACAAGTTAAATGCGTAGCAGAAACACGCTGGGAAATGGCGAAACTTATCTTACTTTTATCGTAGCACGACAGCGTAACAGACTCTTGGCAACATGTTGTAGTGACGATAAATACTGCAGTACGTCCCAACAGACGAAAGTATCTTACAAACTGCACTCTGGGGCTTTTCGCTTTCCGTTGGAGGCTTGCTGCAGCGCAGCAGATAGTCTTGTCTTAATGCGGTCGTTTACCTCGCTGTTCGGATATTTTCAGCCATCAGTCATAGACAATGGCGTTGTCGTAAAAACACTTTCAAGGGAGTAAAGCCAAACCCGAAATGTTTGTTTTACCGCACTGCTGGTATCTGGCCTATCAACTGTACTATGTCAACATAAAGATATGGCGGGCGTGTGTTAACATAGAGAACTGAAACTATGGTTATTCTTCGTCACCTGGAAACAAAGATACCCCTAGTCCTTCAACAATGCTGAATTTTCTTATGTGTGGTAGACTTGACAATAGAAAACACGGTTAAAGTGCTTTTATGAGTCCGTGACTGGTGCTTGGCGCAGTGAATGATGGGAGTCGCGTTCAAGCGGCAAATAAGAATACGTATTTCATGGTCTAGTAAATTTGGCATCAGTTTTAAAATTTGTTCGGCGTTTGAGTGCAGCATTTTGAGCAATGTAATTCATATTTCATTTATAATCCGAACTAATTGTGATTTTATAACGATTTTTTACGATATATATGGAAGATGTGACGGAGTGATATAATCTACCGAACAACCTACCATGTAGTATTTACGAGGATAATTTAATTTACTTACCAGATAAGGGTATATCAACAACCTATCAACCATAGAGCAGGAACAGCATTAATTATTTGTTTTTTGGAGAACAGAAAAGGTACATGCTCCTTCAAAACTCATTGACAGAGGATGAGGGAAATAATATTTTGTGTCCACCATGAAATAAATAAAGAATATAAATTAATAAAATGCAGCAACCAGTTGCTTGTGATTATTTATTTTTGACGACCGGTTTCGGACTCTTGAGTGTCCTCCTTCTGCTCTATTTTAGTATTGTTGCTTAATGAATGTACATGCTAGTAGGAGAACCATGCTAAGTGCAGACATTATGAAATATATAACAATCAGCACTTAGCGTTGATTCTCCTACAAGCATGTACATTCATTAAGCAACAACACTAAAATAGACCAGAAGAAGGGCACTCAAGCACCCGAAACAGGTCGTCAAAAATAAATAATCACAAGCAATTGGTTGTTGCATTTTATTAATTTATAACCTGAACAGTTGCTGAAATAGATAAAATACTTTAAATAAAGAATGCTATTCCTACTCTATGGTTGACAGGTTTTTGATGTACCCTTGCCAAATGAGTATATTGGTTAGTCTCGGAGGTACTACATATTTAAAAAGACCATAAAGCCTAAAGCTATTTCACATTGGCTGCTCGAACGCGACTCCCTTCATCCAACGCGCTGCTGCCAACTTCTGCACGTCAAGCAGCAGTCGCTGACTCATAAAATGTTAGTAGAGCTTATGGGACTTAACTACGAGGTCATCAGTCCCTAAACTTACAAACTACTTATGAACTAGCCAATACTAAGGACGGCAAAAAAATCCATGCCCGAGGGGGATTCGAACCCCGACCGTAGTGGCCGTGCAGACCGTGACTGGCGCGCCGCAGACTGATCGGCCACCGCTGCCGGCGCTGACTCATTAACTGCACTTTATCCGGAAACAATACTATTCGTAACGTGGGAATAAAAAAGTATATAAATAAACGGATAACCTCGTACTGAAGCAAAACCTATTCCCTTTTGCACATAGGGTTTCATTGTACGACGATTCTCGCATAGCTCCAGAGGTTACGTTGACACCAATGGTAATGACGGCAACTCAGACGACCAATAAATGTTTCTTCGTGACAACTTCAATTAAAACGAAAATTATTTTTTTTCTGAACGGACAAGGGTAAGTACACTTTTCCTCCGCTTCCACTTTGTTTCTTTGTATACTACGATTTTAATTTGAAAAACATTTTTGCACGTAATTTACGTCATCATATTTCATGAAAATCTTTTGTTTGTGAGTTCTGGCTATTTGAAGTATGCAATTTTTTGTTCCCTGCTTTATGTGTGTGTGCGTGTGTGTGTTTTAACGTTAGTTAAGCCTCCTGAAACCATTAGTTCTCAGTACAATCAGACATTATCTACCAGTGCGCACCCCTCTCACCATCATGAATAGTATTAATTCCTAAATAAGTTTTAGAATGAAATGGAAATGAGTGTATGGCTTTCTTGGCCGGGAGATCCCTTGCGGGATTGTTCGGCCGCCTTAGTGTAAGTCTTTTTATTTGACGCCGCGTGGGCGACTTACGTACCAATGATGATGAGATGATGATGATTAGGACAACACAGAACACCCAGTCCCATGCCGGGAATCGAACCCGGGCCTCCTGTGTGGTAGTCAGCGACGCACCGCTGAACTACGGAGGCGGACTTTAGAATGAAAAAGTATTGTCTTAGAACACTCCCATTTTTTAAATGAATGAATGAAAGATCAATTATGTTTAGTTTTATAAAGCAACGGAGCATTGCGTCAATTGGTAGCTGAAACGTTTGAGTACAGCTGCTTATGCTATTAGGGTTATTGCAAACTATGATTATCCTCACCTCAGCAAATTAGCATACAATGCCTATTTCTATTCACTTTTCTCATATGGCTAGAGCAGTATCACAAACGGCAAAATACTTCCAAACACTGACTTTTCAAGCTAAAGTATTCACGCTCAAAATAATATGCACGTATAAGAAATACGAGTGAGGTGTAAAAATGTGCGAATATTAGATTCCACACTGAATTGATACGCGTCAAAAAACTGCTTGTCATAGTAAGAACAGACCACAGTAAAAGTTATGTTTCTCTTATGTTTATGATCTACTTACTTTCAACGGAGTAAGCTGCAAATATACACAAATTAGAATTTTTTCATGAACAAGTTCTTCTATATACCACTGAATCAGTGAAATTAGGCTGTTTTTACATTAATTCCCCAGTTATGCATGTCTCTTCATAGTTTAGTGACGCTTGTAAAGCAAAAATTATACTATTTCGTTAGTTACGTAAAAAAATAATTATAAACAACCAGTACTTCTGCGGCTTGCCCACTACCTAGGAGCGCTAGTGTCGCTGCAACTGTCAGTTGGTAACAACTTTCACAGCAGGGAGTGTCACGACTATTTACGTCAGACTGTGACCACAGTGTAACATATAGAGTCGCGACACTCACTGCTGTAAAAGTTGTTACCAACTGACAGTTGCAGCGACACTAGCTCTCCTAGGTAGTGGGCAAGCCGCAGAAGTACTGGTTGTTTATAATTATTTTTTTACGTAACTAACGAAGTACTTACTGTAAGTTTTGCGTTATAAGCATTATTAAAATATCGAGAGACAAACATAATACGGAAATTAATATAAAAACAGCCTAATTTAAATGATTCAATGTTATAAAGAACAACTCTGTCATGAACAAATACTTACGAATAAGTAAGCTTATTCCACTGAAAGTAAGTTGCATATGGTATAATAAATTTCTATTATGGTATGTTCTTACTATGACAGCCAATTTTTGACGTGTATCAATTCGGTATGGAGTCTGACGATTCTCACATTTTTACACGTCACTCGTCTTTCTTATACGTGCATATTCTTTGAAGTGTAATTACTTTAGCTTAAAAAAAAAAAAAAAAAAAAAAAAAAAAAAAAAAAAAAAAAACAATGTTTTGATGATTCTTGCCGTTTCTGGTTCAGATGTAGCAACAATTGTGGAATTGGTTTCTCCTTTGTTGGAAAACAGTTTGGTTGCTTTTATCGTTATATTGCCACGTCTTTGACGTTTTTCCTTCAGCTACAGCTGTGATAGTTGATTTGGTACGTTAAATACCGAATTTATTGCAATCTATATACGTTTCCTATGTTCCACCCTCACCGATTTTACTGGAATTGTAATTAAGAATACTTAACGTTCCTGCGTAGAAATTGACGTCTCTCTCTGGTAAAGGGTATGTCTCCTGGTGTTTCCTAAGCATTCTTATTTTCAATAGAAAATGAAATTATTCATTTAAAGCCTGTATGTTACAGGATAATTGTAAATTAACTGTCCTGTAATGTACCGTTTTGTACCTTGTCAGGGATCTTACGAAACATAAGAAAGACAAATGGGGAGCTACTTTTAAATTATTACCTATTTATAAGGCACTACATACGTTCCCTAATTTAAAAAGTATACTGAAGTCAGTCTAAACGATACCACTCGCTCTTATCAACTATCGTATTCAGAAACGTAGCTTCCCGGCCGCTTGGAGCGCTGCTATCGCAGCGTATAACTAAAATCTGTGGGAGTGTCGTGACTGTATATGTTAGACTGTGCTATGACTTCAGGCTTAATGGTATTTCTGAGCGCACGCTGGGGCTGGGCAAACGATGCTTGCGTTCGAACATGCTCGAGATTTCCCGATACATCGCAGAACTCGATACAGTATCGAACTGTTCGAACATCCACGTGACAAATGACCAACACCGCCTAGAAGACAAGGCCTTGACAACTATCCGTGCCTACGTCACACCGAGAGGCGGCGGCTGCCAGCTGACTGGCTGGCCGCTGGGGCACGCCCACCTCGTCGTAGCGGCCGGCCAGTCAGCTTGCGTCCGCCGCCTCTCGGTGTGACGTAGGCACGGACAGTTGTCAAGGCCTTGTCTTCTAGGCGGTGTTGCAAATGACATTTGTGACGTAGTTCAAACGATACACAGGAAATTTTAAAGTAACCGATCTATTTGCTCAGCACTAATTTCATAGGAAGTAGACGTACTTGAAGAAAATCACTACCAAAAACCTGTATATTTTGTTTAAAATTGTTCATATGTGACCTGACTGACATTAGTACAAGATAAGATCTATTGATAAACAAAATATTGGCTACTAATCACAGAACTACTGCATCAAATTACAGCGAAGCTGACATTCAAAGCTAAAAATATTGTTTCTCTAAATATGTTACATGCTTTTGAATTCTTCATTAGTCTAAATTGCATTTAACGTGATTGTAAGAGATACGTTGCGAATGAGCAATTCATTTCCTGCTCATATCGTACAGTACAGTAACAAAAATTTTACCAACTTTTAATAAGAAAAGAATGAGAAATTTTGTACACACGAGGAAAGTATTTAGGCTCGAACAAACAGAAATACACCAAAATCGTATGATAGATAATGTAAACGTTCCTTATTGCTCTAGTGACACTCCCGCATCTGCAAAACTCTGCAGTTGTCCGTTAGAGGCCTATGCGTGTGCCTTGCCGCATTACACTTGACCTGTCGGTACACCAGTAGTGCCGGTGCAGTGTGCCTCGGAAGTTGCGTTTTGTGATGTTATTTGTGTGGTGGAGCGTCGGATGGGTCGGCGATTGGCAAAAAATCCTGCTAATATAGTGTGACTGGTTGAGATGCAGTTACGAAGAAACCTTCTTCGTGAAGATGGTATTGGTGTAAAAGATCGTTCGCATGTTACCTGGTGTCTAGTATAGTGTTTCTAATGTATGCTCATGTTTCTGCACTATAGTAGATACCAGAAAACATGTGAATGATTCATCTTCTATATGAAGAACGTATTCACGAAGAAGGGCTCTTCGTAACTTCATTTCAACCAATCGCAATACATCAGCAGGATTGATTACCAATCGCCGATCCATATGACGCTTCACTATACAAAAAAGTCACAAAGCGCAACTTCAGAGGCACACCGCACTGTCCCTACTGGTCCAGACTGGCGTACCGGCAGCTCAAAGTGCAGTGCGGCGTGGCACACGAAGAGGCCTCTAATGGGCGACTGCAGAGTTTTGCAGATGCGGGAGTATCGCTAGTGCAATAAGGGACTGCTACATTATCTCTCACACGATTTTGGTATATCTGTGTTTGTTAGAGCCCGAGTACTTTCGTTGTCAGTAAAGGAAATGAGTAATTTTAAAATAAACTAATTGCGATCACGGGAATGAACAGTGCATGAGCTGCTGTTTAGATGGTACTAACAGACGTCCCTAGATCGCAGCACTAGAATTATAAATCGCGATTAATGTCTTTTTTTATATTATATTCGTTACTGATTTTACTTCTGCATCGTAGAAGCTATTACAGTCTGCAGTTCACATTTATTATTATTATTCTCCACAGTAAATTAATGAGATTGTTTCCAATTTCCTATATAAATAGTTTTCTTCACAGCGGCGAAAAGATTTATGTATGAACGCGTGAATATAGTGCTGTAAGTCGTGGAGATAGTACCTTCTGACATCGCTAGATAGCGTCGTGATCGAATCTTCCGAACTGTGACGTAAACTGTTCGAACAGTCCGAGTCGTGTTCAAACACAGCTCTAGCGCACGCGGCCTTAGCGGAAGCCAGTATGCGCTTGCGTTATCGCGGTGAGTGACGGAAGCGGCCGCGGCGAGATACGGCTGCAGCGGCCGGCCCTGATCCCACAGCTGACGCGCGGCCGCTGCAGCCGCAGCCAGCTGTAAACAAAACACCGCGCTGGCCGTCCGCCAGCTCCCCCGTCGCGGCCCAGCGCGCCAATTTCCGGACAGCGATCGTCACTTGTCCGCGACGCCAGCGACGCGTAACGGCGCGCACCTACGTGCTTCCTCAACCACCTCCCTTGCCAATGGCGCCAGTTGCAGTGAGATTACCGCATGACGTCACTGTCAAGACGCAGTTTGTTGTTTTAAGTCAGCGAGCGGCGGTTGAGCACTTTGCTTTTTTCAAGAACTGGCGCAATTAAACGCAATAGTGACGTAGTAGAGCCACAGTCTAACATCTACAGTCACGACACAAGAGCTGGGTTTGAACATTACTCTAACTGTTCGGACAATTTTCGTCACAGTTCGGGAAATCTCGGGGAAATGTTCAAACATTCGATCGAGTCGCTATCTAGCAATTTTCAGGAGGTACTATTTACGATTTACGACGATGATATTTATAATTTTTTTCTGTGCTGTGTAATATACGATATATAACGAAGATAGGGTGACATTAATGTACTATGGGGCTTAATAAGTGTGAAATTCCGACTGTAAGTAATAAGTAAAAACAGTTAACGAATAGAGGCTATAAGTTGCCGCGCGGGAGTAGCCGTCTTCCTTTCCGCACTGTTTATTGTCCATGTTTCACTCCCATACAAGGCAACACTCCACACAAATGCCTTAAGAAAGGACTTCCTTAGGCTTAAATCAATATTCTATGTTAACAAAATTTCTCTTTTTCAAAAACGCTTTACTACCCATTGCCATTCTTCATTTTATATCCCCTGTACTGCGACCATAATTTGTTATTTTACTGCCCAAGTAACAAAACTTGTCTACCGCCTTTATTGTTTCGTTACCTAACCTAATTCCTTCAGCATTGCCTGATTTTCTTAGACTGCACTCCATTACCCTAGTTTTGCTCTTGTTAATGTTCTACTTATATGCACCTTTCAGCACACTGTTCATTCCGTTCAACTGCTCTTCCATCTCCTTTGCTGTCTCTGACAGAATTACTATGTCGTCGGCAAAACGCAATGTTTTTAATTCTTCATCCTGGACTTTTATTCCTTCTCCAAATTTCTCCTTGCTTTCCTTTATAGCCTGCTCAATGTACAAATTGAATAACATTGGAGAAAGGCTACAACCCTGTCTTACTCCCTTCCCAACCACTGCAAATCTTTCATGCCCTGCAACTCTGACAACTGCTGTCTGGTTTTCGTACAAGTTGTAAATAACCTTACACTCCCTATATTTTACTCCTGCTAGCTTCAGAACTTGAAAGAGTTTATTCCAATCAACATTGTCAAAAGCCTTCTCCAAATCTGCAAAAGCTAGAAATGTATGTTTGCCTTTCCTTAATCTATCTGCTAGAATGAGTGGTAAAGTGAGTATTGCCTCCCATGTCCCTACATTTCTCCTGAACCCAAACTGATCTTCCCAGAGGTCGGCTTCTACCAGCTTTTCCATCCTTCTGTAAATAATTCGTGTTAATATTTTACAACCATGACTTACTAAGCTGATGGTTTCTGTAGTTTTCACACCTCTCTGCGCCTGCTTTCTTTGGAATGGGGATTATAACATTTTTCTTAGAGGGTCCTTCGCCTGTCTCATACATCAGAGTGGTATGAATCCTCAGGGCGCGGATTCGATCCCCGCTCAGATCTAGCATTTTTATCTGTCACTGTTCACGTCTTCCGCCACTGGCAATGTGGATAATGCGAAAAGTGCCGAGTTTCACCGTGGTTTGGAATCTATGTTAAACTGTGGGTCCCCCTATAACTGACAGGATAAGTCAGCTCGAAGGTCGTAGGAAGACCACGCATAGTAAAGCGCTGTGGTGTTGAAACCAATCTTTGGGTTGAAATATATGTTTTGCAGTAATCAGTCGTTATTGGTAAGAAACTGCTTTATTTTGCAGATCTAGATTTCGGCAAGTCACTTACCATTATCAATGCAAACATTTTTGATATATTATGCATGTGCATTACGGTATATCATCCTCATAGATGGTCAGTAATACAATGTTTTCCGTATTTAGATGTTAGATTAGATTAATACTTGTTATATAGATCATATATACGACATTTCGTAATGATGTGGAACATGTCAGTTTAGTAAATGTTGTCTACACTTAATAATCAATATTTTAAGGATTTTTTAAATTAAATTTTTGGTGGTTTTTATTTATTTATTTATTTATTTTTTGAAGTTTTATCTAAAAATTCATCAACATTGTAGAAGGAGTTGCCATTCAGAAATTCCTTTAACTTCTTTTTAGATACTAGTTGGCTATCTGTCAGACTTTTGTTGCTACTTGGTAAGTGACCAAAGACTTTTGTGGCAGCATAATAAACCCCTTTCTGAGTCAAAGTTAGATTTAACCTTGAATAGTGAATATCATCCTTTCTCCTAGTGCTGTAGCTAGGCACACTGCTATTACTTTTGAATTGGGTCGGATTGTTAATAACAAATTCATGAGTGAATATATATATTGTGAAGCTACAGTGAAGATCCCTAGATCCCTAAATAAATGTCTGCAGGATGCTCTTGGGTGGGCTCCAGCAATTATTCTGATTGCACACTTTTGCGCAATGAATACTTTTTTTGCTCTATATTGAATTTCCTCTGAATATGATCCCATATGAAAGCAGTGAATGAAAATAGGCATAGTAAGCTAATTTACGGAGATGTGTATCACCAAATTTTGCAATGACTAGTAGCATAAGTAGCTGAACTCAAACGTTTCAGGAGATCTTCAATATGTTTCTTCCAATTCAGTCCCTCGTCAATGCAAACACCTACAAATTTTGAATATTCTACTTTAGCTAAAAGTCAAAAATTTATGAATGGTGTCATGCCATTTACTGTTTGAAACTGTATATACTGGGTTTTATCAAAGTTTAATGAGAGTCCATTTGTAGAAAACCACTTAATAACACTCTGAAAGATATCATTTACAATTTACCGAGCGAGGTGGCGCAGTGGTAACGCACTGGACTCGTATTCGGAAGGGCGGTGGTTCAAATCCACTCCCAGCCATCCAAATTTATGTTTTCCATGATTTTCCTAAATCACTCCAGGCATATGCCGGGATGGTTCCTTTCAAAGGGCACCGCCGATTTCCTTCCCCATCCTTACCCAAAGCTCCGAGCGTTAGCTCCGTCTCTAATAACCAAGCTGTCGACGGGACGTTAAACTCTAAGCTTCCTTCCTTCCTTCTTCATTTACAATTTCATCAGTTAATTCCTGTTTGTCAGGCGTGATAGCTATACTTATAACATCAGGAAGAAGTACTAGCTTAGCATCTTTGTGAATGTAGAATTGCAAGTCATTAATATATATTAAGATAATTGCCAGTGAAGTGGGTTACAACTTGTGAAAAGACAAAAAAAAAGTTGTAACCCACTTTACTGGGAATAGTATTACATCTACCGTGAAAAACAAGGTATTACATGCCATCTATGGGGATTGAACAATGAACATCATAACATACATTGATAATGGCAAGTAGCTTGCCAAAATCTAGATCTGCAAAATAAAGCAGTTTCTTATAAACGACTGATTGCTGCAAAACACATATTTGGATATCATGAAAACAGTCGTGGGTGCAAACAACCTTATTTATGGAAGGCAATCTGATGAATCTTCGGGATGTTGACTGCTTTACCTTTTTTATACACTGACCAGCCAAAGAAACTAGTACACCTGCCTGATATTGTGTTCTGCTTAGGGCCTTGGCGATCACGCAAAAGTGATCCACAATATTTGCGGTGCAAGTGTTAGGTGATTCACCCCGTATAATGTCTGAAGAAGTGCTGGAGGGAACTGACACTATGCACAGGGCAGATACTGACAATAAACACGCACTCTGATTCAAGAGACTCTTAAATAAACTCTCCTGCAATGTACCGTTTCACACCTTCCAATTGTTTTTAGGAAACATAATAAAGACAGATGTGGAGTTATTTTTATGGTAGAACATATCGTCCCCGTTGAAGAAAGTATGTTAAAATCAATTTAAACGGTCGCAATCATCTGAAACCGTTCTCAGAAATGCTACCTGGAGCGCTGTTGTCGTGGCATATAACAATAATCATTGGGAGTGTCGTGCAGGACTGGGCAAATGATACTCGCGTTCGAAAATGCTCAGGATTTCCCGATAGAATACAGAACTCGATACAGTATCGAACTGTTCGAACACTCAGGTAATAAATGATGCGCACTGCATATCTGCAAACGACATGCGGGAAATTTTTGAAGTTACCGGGCTATCGCTTTGCTCAGAACTGATTTCATAGGAAATACAAGTACATGTTAAAGAAAAGCAGGGCATGACTATGAACGATAGTGTGTGTTTTTTTTTTTTTTTTTTTTTTTTAAAATAATGCATACGTGACCTGTCTGGTATCACTGCAAGATATGATCCATTGGTAAACAAAATATCTGCTATGAAAGAACTACTGCATCACATTACTTAAGGCTAACATTCAAAGCAAAAAAAATGTGATTATAAGAGATCGGTTGCAAATGACCATTCCATTCCCTGTTCATGGCGTACAGTAACAGATAAAAATGTTACCACGTTTTAATTGGCTTGAAAACAAGATTAAAAGATATGAAATAGAGAAAACATTAGAAATTTAATACCCAATAACGGAAATACGTCATATAAAAAATAAACTGTAATTGTTGTGACTTCGGAATAAATGGTGCACGAGCTGCTGTGTACGTACTGGCATCAACAGGCGTCACTAGATCGCAGCACTAGACTTTAAAATCGCGATTGCTATTGTTTACTTATAGCCTAAATATTCAAATGTTTGTAATCCTATGGGATCAAACTACGTTGGTCATCAGTCCCTAGTCTTAAAAACTACTTAAACTAAACTAAATTAAACTAACCTAACGACAACACACACATCTATGCCTGAGGGAGGATTCGAACCTCCGACGCGGGAGACTGCGCGATCCGTAACGTGGCGCTCCAGACCCGGTTTCTTTTTCTTTTCTTTTTATTTATTTATTTATTTTATGTGTGGTTCTTGTCCTTGCGGACGCTGATCCTGTTTGTTCGGTTTTGTTCTACATGTTCTTTGGCTCAGCTTTTTTTATTACAGAGAGCATGTTTAGCCCTCTGACCGGGCGCGCTGAGCCACGGCGCCCGGGACCGCTCGGCTTTTGAAATGTGGTGCTACACAAGAATGCTGAAGATTAGGTGGGTGGATCGCGTAACTAATGAGGAGGTACTGAACAGAATTGGGGAGAAAAGGAGTTTCTGGCATATCCTAAGAGAAGGGATAGATTGGTGGGACACATTCTGAGACATCAAGGAATCGTCAACTTAGCATTAGAGGGAAGTGTGTGGGGTAAAAATAGTAGAGGGAGACCGAGGGAAGAATGCAGTAAGCAGATTCAAAAGGATGTAGCTTGCCGAACGTAATGTCAGATGCAGAGACTTGGACAGGACAGGGTAGCGTGGAGAGCTGCATCAAACCAGTCTGCGGACTGAAGACCACAACAACAACCACCACTCTGCTAATGCGACACGTTAACTCGTCATTATTATTGTTGTTGTTGTTGCTCTTTTGTCAGAGAAATATATATTGCTTAATCCTGGAGGCGACTTGTGAGAAAACGGCGTGCCAACGAAAAAGGAGTTACTTGCGCTGAAGTTTTCAGCCACCTCGTTAAAAACGTGCTTTCACCCAAAGAACAGACAACTGCTTCCTCCGGCCTCTGTTACGTCAGGATTACACAACGCTTGGTTTCTCCTGTGGATGCTCTGTGACGCACTTCGCTGCGCACAAATAATACTGAAACGTGAGCGAGTCGTATCTCGCCTAAACTGTGAAAGGTACCGTGGGAAATGCCTTAGGCTCTACAAATGTAATTAGTCTATTGTCATTTTCTTTTCCAAAACCTTGGTTTTTTTTTCTAACGTGACTGACTTAAGTTATTTTCCGTTATTTGGCGTTGCAGAGATTTGTTTACTTAGCAGATAATTGGTTCATACCAAAGGTGTATTGTTATAGTTCACATATTATTATTAGCATTTCTAATGAGACTAATTAAATTATATCTGCGTAATATTAAAGTAGTTAGTATTGTGTTTTACCGTTTAATCCAAAAGTTTTGTTGACGACTCTATTAAACCAGATTTCGAAATGAAGAACTATTAATACAACCAAAACTTATAAATCAATTTAGTGTTATTACGCTACCTTTTACTACAGCCAACTGAATGTAATTGCTTACTTTTCCATTGTAATTAATTTAGTGTATGTAATTAACAATACGTAACTTCCGGAATCACTGTTCAACTAATATAAATAAATATAGAGTTTTCGCGTCATGTAAATGAGTCTTGCTTCGTGTTTGATTGGAGGCACAATCCACGTCAATCTGAACTATAATTTGAACTATTATGCTAAAGTTCTTCTGTATTAGTTGTGCAGAAAGTGTTTCTACAGAGACTATGAAGTGATTCTTAATATTCGTGCCACACTAAATGTACACCTCGAGAACTTTTGGCAGGGTAGATGTATTCCACACACAAACTGTATAAATTGTATTATTGGCGTGTCGAATGGGTATACTGGGTTGGAGAGACTGTAAATGAAAACATTTTGGTAAGGCTTTACTGTACTGTGACTGTTGTTTGAAATTGATTTAAACACAGGGTGTTACCGTTACCAGGCACTTAGTTTATTGTATTCAAAACGTGTTTTGAGGGTTTAAACCCCCATCATCAGGTGGAATGACAGTAAGTAGAGTACATATAGGTTACGTTCACCTGTTGCACTGTCTACAAGAGAAAATACAAAACACTACATCAGAATGTAACTTCTATAACTGATCAAATAAAGTTAAATGTAAACAATTAAAATATCATACCTCCAGTGGCCACAGGTCGCTTGTATTGTCATAACCTCACTTACATGTGCCAAATCACAACCACCATTTTTGTTTATTTCTAACAGGAGCAAAGAACTTACACTAAAGACATGATGTGCCAAAGATGATTCTAACACTATGCTTTAAATGATTATAAAACTGAATACAAGTATACAATGCACACAATAAATTAATATATACATACATACACGCAATTTGGGCTTAATATAGGATTAACGTTTTGTACAGAGATACTGAGTGAATGTCAACTCTGTTATTATGTTAGTAGATAATAGATATTAAAAATTCTCATCCTTCCCTTATATTCCGACTCCCGTCCATTCATTTTTAAAGGCTGTTGACGAGAGATCGGTAGACTGCGTCTTTCTGTGTAAACAGTCAGGGGACTTGTGAATTTCGTTTATAGCATGAATAAACAGCGACGGGTAAACAGCACGGGCACACGATTCTGCTGAATTGAATGTCATGCTGACTGTAATATGGCGGAGCAAAATACCAAATGTCACGCTTTACCGAGAAGTTCCGAAAAGGGCCGAGCAAATCCGAGACAGGTCCATTCATGGCTATGATGTTTGCAATGCAGCGTGTTCTCACATACGGTCCAATGCTGTTTCTGTTTCTGCCATTTCTTTTTCATTACTGATTGTGTATGGCGCTTTACCCTTTTAACAGTGTCATGTAGTATTGACGAATTTGTAATTTCGTTTCCTATTTTTCTAACTGTAACATACTTCAATAATTTTAGAAAACATGGTTGCGGGATTTCAGCAATCGCCCCGTCGGTACCAACCGACGCCATAAAATGACGACCGCAGACAGCCATCAAAAACTAATATCTTTATGGAAACGACATCCCTGGCGACAATAACCGACGCCAGCAGGTGACGCAAATGCTGACTGCTGTTTCCTTGTGGACATCAATAATCAATTCGACGTATCAACGTATGTGTATCTAAAACATCTCTGACTGCAAGCAGCCATTGTATCATAGAAACGGCGTCTCTGACGTCTTCAACCGTCAACAGCAGATGGCGATAACATCGGCCCTCGTTTTAAGTGATTTTAATTTGTGAGCATTGTTTGTAATATTTTACAACATTCCATTTTACACATTTAATGTATTAGCAGCAGTTTACTGACTGTGGCGAAACGTCGCTGCTCGTGACCACTAGCAACGGCCATATGGGTAATGCTACGCTTTTTATTCTTCATTTGTAAACAGTAATATGTAGTTGTGACATCTTTTTGTAACGTTATATCTTCTGTATTTATTTAAAGAGAACTATAACTGAAGATGACCATAGATAACTTGCCGACACCGGTCATTTTATAATAAATATTGCGATCTTAGACTGTTTAATTACCGTATATTTTCACAGATAAGACGACCTTCAGGTAAGACGAGGTACAAATGTTCACCAAAAATTTATAGTTTAAGCATATATCTGGCCTATAAGACGACCCCCAAGTTATCGTATTTACCCAAAAGCATTCCGCACTTTTTTTTTTTTTTTCGTTTACGGGATCTAAAAATACGCCTGCAACTTAGATTCGGAGATTAAGCTTCAAGAAGTGCCGAAAAATTGCCGTAAAAAGCCGCCATAAGTTGACTTCGTGATTGGTACACCTGGATTTCACCCTCTGTTTCCGGTCTGCTTTTGAACTTGCGTGCGTGTAGTGCTACATTGTATCCGATCGTGAAGAAGCATGGTTTTTTTTTTTTTTTTTTTTTTTTTTTTTTTTTTTTTTTTTTTTACACCGCGAAGTTTTTAAGAAAAGTAATTTTTTTAGCCGAGACGATGTTTAATCGCGCCGATGCACATATTATACGGGTGAAAACACACGAAATTGCCAGAGAACAGAAGATAAAGGATTTCGAAGGAAGCCGTTGTTGCGTATAGCTCCGAAATATTTTAACCCTTTCACTTCTACGTACGTAAAAATACTCTAATCGTTTCAGTGCGACTCTGCATATATTCAGAAATTATCTTTGACAAGCGACATTGTGAAATTAAGCTGCATTGTATGTAATTAATTCTATTCCTGCTTTATGGCATATAGGTTATCGTTTGTACCCTTGTCCACTCAGTAAATTAAGAAAGCTCAAAAAGCGAATATTGTTTTTAAAAAATTGCGCAAAACTTTGTTTTCGTAAATATTGCCTCCACGATGCCAATTTCATCAGGGTAATATCGCAGATTTGCTGCATAGCGCGGCTATAGCGAATCTTGTTTGTCCTATTCCTAACCTAACGTCACTTCTAAAAAAGTTATCTGTAACGTAGCCTTAAGAAGGTTAGGTATAGGTTAAACAAGAAGTTTTTTTTTAGTGCGTGAGTGCGCCTAGCGTCCGAATCTACGGTTCAGAAACACTAAATCGATTTACAGTTGTATGTTCGATATATTTCAGGCCGAGCTACTTCGAGTGTAAGCTTTCTTGTAAATAAACCAGAAAGCTGTACTATTAGGTTCCTGCCTAACCACATTCTTTAAAATCACATTTTCATAAAAATCATAACATTCGCCTGTTCGATGCGTATCGTGTCGATACTTAACCGCGATATATAGCGTTTGGAGGTCGAAGCCGCGATATGCAGCACATCTGCGAAATTATCAATTTCAGACTAAATTTGAAACTAATTTTTTTGTACTGTTACATATAAGACGACCTCGGATTTTGGTTTTTTTTATGATTCACTCATCGTCTTATCTGCGAAAATATACGGCAATTTATCGTAACATGCTTCCCAAAGGTGCACTAGCCCAAGGTCTCTCTGAGACCTGTGGTGATTTCATAAATGCTACATCTTACCTAATGGGGAGACACAACCTCACCTTCCTGCAGAAAACATACACATACACAAACGACGGGAGTATCAACAACACAGGAGACTAATAGAGATAATTAAGAATATCAACATCCCATCACTTCCATGTACACGCATATACCCCCTAATATTACTATACACATCACAGAACAGACACTTAAACTCAAGAAATAACCTGACACACAGGTAGATGAAATCTCATCCATTCCAAGGCTGATCACAGAGCAAAATTATTTCACTTTCAACAATAACTTCTATTTACAGGAAGATGGACTACCCGTGGGATCTTCCTTCAGTGGAATCCTAGCCAATATTTTCTTGGTCCTTATAGAAAACATAACAGTCGACAAAATTGTAAAACAAAAAAAATCACAAAGTAACATACATCTTGATACATGTGGAGGACGTAATTTTTTGCATAGATCATACACAAAAAACGCAATAGAAGAACTACACAGTGTCAACTCAGTACATCCTTAAATACACTTCATGGTAGAATCTGAAGAAAACAAGAAGCTCACAGTAACAACACACAACAGTCAACATGAAGTTTCCATCTACAGAAACCTACAGCATCAAGCACTTTGATCCATAATTCCTCCGATCACCAAGTAACTCATAAACATGCCAGTTTCACACACATGCTCCACAGGTTAAACAGAACAACCCTCAAAGCCCAGAACTAAACACAGGAAATAAACATAATCAAAACGTCATTGGAAATGGATACAAAACAGACAGCACAGGTAACTGAAGAAGAAGATAGAAAATACCAATGGCCATCTACCTAAATGCAGAACCAGAGGATCTCAAAACACAGGGGACAAAAAAAAAAAAAAAAAAAAAAAAAAAAAAAAAAAAAAAAAAAAAAAAAAAAACATACCACACGTTAAAACAGACAGTGCGAACGTGATCAGCAACATGAAGATCGAAAATATTTACATGTTTTAAAGCAATTTTTTAAGGCATTGAGAATGCCTTAAAAATGGCGTATGTTTCAAACCATTTCCATAGGCGGGAGTTTTATTTCTGTGACGTGATAGAATGTATACAGTTCCTCCAGAGAACTGCCTAATTAATGTGTTTACGTTTCCAAAATATGTACATCCTAGTACCCTCATAAACGATAAATAATAACAGTGCTCCAATCTGAGGTTGTAAAAACACCGAAATAGGGTAGTTCACAGTAATCAAACTTGGTATTAAAAGCCACTCGTACAGTTGCAGATGACATGCTGTAGGCCGAGAAAATGGCAACAAACACAGTAGAATGTGTAATAGCTACATTGTATAAAGGCAAGATAACGACTGTTTACACAGTGATACAACTGAAAAAGTGTATGTCTTATAATGTTTTTCACAGTTTTGTGACGATTTATGTCTGCATTCTTCTAGAATAAACTAAGGCGGAATTTCCGATGAAACTAGTATTACTATCTGACTACTAATCAGGGGCCCCACGTTCGTACACTCAAAATCATTGGCTACATCCAGCATATCATCCCACAAAGTTCTGCAGTTATTTCTAAACCAAGCGGTATAATCTTGGTGTGTCAGTGACTTGGATGCACGACATAGTCATCGTACTTAACTCCTCATCTACCTTCGGGATTTTGTGAATTGTTAGCATGTTAACAGCAAAAGATATGGCTCAAGGTGTCGTGGTGAAGCCAGGTGTGAGGTGAGTAACTGTAGCATATGGGGCGTTCAGGGCACGAGAGAATCAAGTCCATTTTTGATATACATGGGATACTCTGCAAATCACATTTAAGTGCCTGGCAGAGGGTTCATCAAACCACCGTTATACTATTTTACCTCCCATTCCATTCTCGAATAGCGCGCGCGAAGAATGAACACTTGAATCTCTCCGTTCGGGCTCTGATTTCTCGTATTTTATTCTGATGATCATTTCTACCTATGTAAGTGGGAATCAACAATGTATTTTGGCATTCGGAGGAGAATGTTGGCCATTGGAGTTTCGTAAGTAGCCCACGCCGCAGCGATAAACGCCGTTGTTGTAATGATTCCCATCCCAGATTCTGTATCATTTCGTAACGCTGTCTCCCCTGTATCGTGACAATACGAAACGAGCTGCCCTTCTTTGGACTCTTTCGATGTCCTCCGTTAAGCCCACCTGATAAGGATCCCACACTGGCCAGCAATACTCCAAAAAATGGACGGACAAGCGTAGTGTATGCAGTTTCGTTAGTAGTTCTGTTGCATCTTTTAAGGGTTCTGCCAATAAAACGCAGTCTCTGGTTCGCCTTTCGCACGACATTATCTACGTGTTCTTTCCAATTTAAGTCAAAAGTAATTGTAATTCCTAGGTATTCTGTGGAGTTTACGGCGCCGGCCGCGGTGGCCGAAGGGACTGAGGCACTCCAGTCACGGCCTGCACGGCCACTACGGCCGGGGGTTCGAATCCCCCCTCGGGCATGGCTATTTGTGCCGTCCTCAGTATTAGCTAGTTCGTAAGTAGTTGGTAAGTTTAGGGACTGATGACCCCGTAGTTAAGTCCCATAAGCTATGTAAACATTTGAACATTTTGGAGTTTACGGCCTACACAACTTGATTGATTTATCATGTAAACAAAGTTTAACGGATTTCTTTTCGTACTCATGTGGACGACTTCACACTTGTCATTATTTAGAGTCAACTGCCAATTCTTACACCATACTGATATCTTATTCAAATCGTTCGGCAGTTGGTTTTGATCTTCAGATGATTTTACTAGACGGTAAATGACGGCGTCATCTGCAAACAACCTAAGAGAGCTACTTAGATTTTCCCCTAAATCGTTTATGTAAATAAGGAACAGCAGATGACCAATAACACTACTCTGTGGAACGCCTGAAATCACCTCCTTTTTAGTCGATGCCTTACCATCGATTACTACACACTGTGTCCTCTCTGAGAGGAAATCCACTATCCAGTCGCAAATTTGATGCGATATACGGTAACCACGCAATTTGATTAAAAGCCGATTGTGAGGTTTTGATAATTTTGGACTTATTCCAGCTTTACATACTACTTAACAAGCTCAGAGCATAAAAGATCCATGTCCAAATATCAGAAACAGCTGTTATATATAATACTGACGGCATTGGGCACGGGAGGAAGCAGTCTTTTGTTCACAGCACAATAGCAACTATTTCATTGTCGTATTATTATCGCTCATTTTGTTGGTGTGAAGTAAGTAAAGTGGATTGCTAGTTATGAGTGATTCGTCTGAAGATATGGAAGACAACGCATAGGAATATCAGTGTTTTACCTCAGGTAAGCTAACAATTACTTTGTAAATACAATAAGTGAGAAGATATTAACGATTTAATAACCAATCTGACTTCGTGGACAAATGTATGATACCTACCAGCGCTGTGATATTTTACGCAGTTTTGTAACTAAAATACGAGACTATACTGTTACATTAACTGTCATAGTCGTTGCTTGTTACATTATCACATTTCTTTTAGATTATCCATTTATGATGTTTTTTAGAACCCGTGACTTAATTTCAATACAATTTAAGAAACATGCAACCAGTCACTTTAATTGAAGTGATACTTATTTTATTCCATAAACCGATTTTGCCGGCCGCGGTGGCCGAGGTGACTGATGTTCAAACCATATGATGTTCAAATGTTTGTAGAACTTATGGTACTTAACTACGGGGTCATCAGTCCCTAAGCTTACAAACTACTTATGAACTACCTAAGACTAAGGACGGCACAAATATCCATGCCCGAGGGGGGATTCGAACCCCCGACCGTAGTAGCCGTGCAGACCGTGACTGAAGCGCCTCAGTCCCCTCGGCCACCGCGGCCGGCGAGGTGACTGAGGCGCTCCAGTCACGGTCAGCACGGCCACTACGGTCGGGGGTTCGAATCCCCCCTCGGGCATGGATATTTGTGCCGTCCTAGTTCGTAAGTAGTTCATAAGTAGTTTGTAAGTTTAGGGACTCATGACCCCGTAGTTAAGTCCCATAAGCTTAACAAACATTTGAACATTTGAAACCGATTTTCGATGCTTTTCAGGTTTATCTTCATACGGTGCATGTGTTACAGGTTCATTTCAAGTTTGATGTTGGGTGCTGGCTCTGTGGTGGGGAGGTGGACACACAATTAATAAATCTACTTACGCGTTGTTTAAGTCGCGTTTTGTACCTGGAAATTAGGTGTAATTTGTTCTTTGAAGTAGAATAATTAGGGACTAGAGGGGTACAGTATGGAAATTAATAGAATGCTGTTTATATGATAAAACTCACCATAGCAGGTCCACGTTTAACTTACAACTGGTAGTACTGTTAATAACATAAATGCGACCGTTAAACAAAGCGGTACGGGCAGAGTTCCAGCCTGCGAGAATGGGCGGCAGCTTAGTAATATCAGAGATGTGTGTTACGTGCAGAAAATGAAAGGTGAGGGAAATGTGGCGGAAGAATATAACGGGAATCTGTTGAATCTTGTGAAACGATACACGGTGGTAGTGAAACAGTAACAAATCAATGAAAATAAAGTTATTAGAGGTCTGGCAGTGCAGCGGAAGAAAGATATTGTGAATTGTCAAAAGGGGGGTCATTTCGGAAAAAGATGGCTAACATGATATCGTAAAAAGTTTGATTTATTATAACTAGCTGTGTTTAGACTGTGTTCTGGGGGACCGTTTCACGAACTTAGTGATTTCTAATTCTTCCAGAAGTGAGAGTTTTTTTTTTTTTTTTTTTTTTTTTTTTTTTTTTTTTTTTTTTGAGGGGGGGGGGCGATGTGAAGAATTTGTCTAGGGAGGTAGAGTGTGTTTGCTTTCTTGAGATACTCGGAAAAGGCCTAATTATTTTTGGCAGCGCCTTTCTTAGTTAAAAGATGTTCTTGAAACCTAGTTTTGAAGCCTCGTCTAGTTTGGCCAATGTATGATAAGGGGCACTGCAAACATCGTATTTTATAGACGCCTGACTGGTAAAAGGGTCTTTAAGTAGCCGTTCACCGTGGTGAAAGCGATACTGGATCTTTCATTGATCGTGAAGGCTACATTTATGTGGGTGCTTTTAAGAAGTTCTGCGAGTCTGTAAGAAAGATTTCCTATGTACGGTAAAGGGCACCTACATACAATCGAAATAACAGAAGAGGACCCTAAATGTAGGATCTGTGATGACGGTGATGAAACTGCATCACATCTAATCTTCGAATGCATTGCATTGGAGAGTAAAAGGCACAGAACATTTGGGACAACCAGACGAAGAAATTGTGTCTAATAAAGAACTGGTAAAGGGACTCCTTGCACTGTTCAAGGGCATTGGTTGGCTTTACTAGATATACAGGGAGCGATACCGCACAATAAACTTAGTTTCGGTGCGGGCAGTGGCGGGTTGGACCAAGACTGTTTTGGCTTCCCTGGGAAAATCAAGTCAAATCAAATCACGGTAAAGGGACAGATGGATTCAGTAGTGATGGTGCTAGGTAGGAGGGAGGTGTTATTTTTAGAGATTTTTCTGCTGTACAATCGGTCTACCAGGCTAGCCTGGTGTCTGTTGGTTCTAGCAACGTGGGTTAACTGTTTAACTGTTTAAAGGGAGGTCGCATAAGCGGTCGAACAAATTGTTAAGCTATTTCCAAAACAGCTTTAAATACCAGGTATGTCCACAAAGTAAGATCCGTTTGGTTATATAAAACAAACATGTACAGATAAAGAAAAAATATTTATTGTACAAAAATATAAAACTATTAAACTACTTTTCTACATAGCTTCCGAAATTTTGTAGGCATTTGTCATAGCGTGGCAGAAGTCTTCGTGTGCCTTCTTCGTAGAAGGTTGCCGCCTGTGTATTCAACCATGTGGTAACATGTTCTTTCAGCTCGTCATCATCGCTGAAGTGTTGACCACCATGGACAGGTTTTAGGTGTAAGAAGAAAGTCGCTAGGAGCGAGGCTGTACGGACGATGATCAAACATGTCCCAGTGAAATTCCCGTAAGAGTTGTTTGGTCACATTCGCCTTGTGAGGTCGGGCGGCAACGTGAAGGGAAGAAGAAGACTCCTATCATCTCTTCTTAAACCTAAAATCTGTCCTTGGTGGTCAACACTTCAACGATGATGAGCAGACAGAACATGTTTGCCACATGGTTGAATACACAGGCGGCAACCTTCTATGCAGAAGGCACACAAAAACTTGTCCCACTCTATGACAAGTGCCTACAAAATTTTGGAAGTTATGTAGAAAAGTAGTTGAACAGTTGCAGATTTTTATACAATAAATATTTTTTTCTGTATCTGATCACGTTTGGTTTATACAACCAAACGGAACTTACTTTGTGGACGTACCTCGTAGTTCTGTGGCTCCATCTCCACCCAAGTAAGTTTTGACTTCTCGAAATTTACTCACCTGCCCGCCAGGTATACGGACTGTAATAAAACATTTGTCTGTCAGATGATGCACTAACAGCGCGAAACGCGTTATTGGCATAATAAAGAATATTGCAACAGAGACTACGAATTATTTAATTATTCAACACTGTTGCTGCACCAGATGCCACCACCATCATGGAATGGAATGAAATGTTAACAAGTAATCGAACTTAAATATTTCTTTATCTATATATGTGAATGTCTGTTCGGTGTACGTTTATCACATCTGAACCACAACACGTAAAGAGCTAATAATTTTACAGTTACTAATGTCTAATGTCTACCCGGGGAAGGCTTTAGGCACGGTTTTATGGCGATCGGATAGCTTTTTACCTATATATATTAATGTGAATGTCTGTTCGCGCTACGCTTATCACGTCCGAACGACAAGACGCAGAGACTTAAATATTTTTACAGTTAGTAATTTACACCTAAGGAAGGTTTTAGGCACGGTGTTATACCAATCTCATAGATATTTAGTAATTTGAAGAATATAACGCGAAATGCGGAACAATAATTACTCTTTGAAAGTTATATTTACTCTTTGAAAATGGTTTTATTGGTTACATTGTTGCTTGAGTGTTGATAATGATCAAAGGGTGGAGTATATTGGGACGGAAAGTTGTCGGTATATGTAAAATTCTACGTGTGTGTCTGTGTGTGTGTTAATATTTCGCTCTGCAACGAAAACTACAGAACGCAAAAGAATGGTCTGTGTGTAATTGTTGTCCGAAGTCTTCCGTTGTACACCATAGCAGTTCCATGCTGATAAGTATAAGGGGGTGGAAGATATGGTGGTTGAAACTCGTCAAATTGTATAAAAAAATTCGGACTGAATGCCAGCGATGAAGTTTGTGACTCTATAGCAAGGAGGTTACGTACAGCGAAACGTGATGCCACAGACTATATCTTTGGTCTATGCGTGTTACAATGTCTTGAGCTCTTTCTCTGTAAGGATATGCATACGAATAAGGAAATATAAGAATAAATAACTAAAGCAGTAAAAAAGAAATTTCTTTTAATACATCTCTTTAAAAAAAAGTGATTGATCTGTGATATTATTACAATCATTATTGTTGAATTTCGTGATTGAATTCTTCGAAATAAGCGCATTTTTACGTGTGGTTTGATCTACACTACTTACTTTCCTGATAAACGGTAAGTTCTGCAATGTGATAGTAATATTTTTCAGTTCATTCAAAACCAGTCTCATAGCACACTACTGAAAGATAGCTAGCTTATCGATCATAATCAACCAACATGCGAGCGGAGCCGCGGATTTAAGCTAGTTCTCTATAAGAAGACATTTCCCAATGTGTATTCTTTCATTAAGACGATTGACAATGAGCTGAATGTTTTCTGCAATTAGCTATTGAGCCAAAGCTTTAAGTCCATTTTCTAGAAACTTAGTTACTGTGACTTTATTCTCTTGTGCTCTGTGCGCCCCATACGCTGTAGCCGACAGTCCCGTTGCAAGGGCAGACTAGGGGAGAGTGAGGGGCATCTACTGTATAATAATAGCTTCTGTACAACTAACTGCCTCAGAGGAGAGCAGGACCGTGAAACCCGTTTCCTGCTGGGTTGTTGCCCTCCGCCTTTCTCAGACAGCGTGCCGGGAGCCTGACAATAACCCATCACAGTCATATCGCAGTGCCTGCTCCACAGCTCTGTGTTCGCGGGAATACCGCTCTCAGTCACGGTCTGCACGGCCACTACGGTCGGGGGTTCGAATCCCCCCTTGGGCATGGATATCTGTGCCGTCCTAGTTGGTAAGTAGTTCATAAGTAGTTTGTAAGTTTAGGGACTGATGACCCCGTAGTTAAGTCCCATAGACTATACAAACATTTGAATTTACAATACCGCTCTGTCTCGTAATCTTGCAGAAAATCGAAAGAAATTCTGGTCATATGAAAAAGTACACTAGCGGCAAAACACAAACAATACCTTCACTACGCGATAGCAATGGTAATACTACCGATGACAGTACTGCTAAGGCAGAATTACTGAACACAGCTTTTCGAAATTCGTTCACCAAAGAAGACGAAGTGAACAGTCCAGTATTCAATCCAAGAACAGCTGCCAGCATGCGAAACTGAGAAGTAGATGTTCCTGTAGTAGTAAAACAACTTAAGCCATTAAACAAAAAACAGATTCCATTCAGAGTATGTTCATGAAATAGCTGCATACTTAGCTATAATTTACAACCGATCACTCAGCGAAAGATCCGTACCCAAAGAATGAAAAGTAGCCCAAGTTACTCCAATATGCAAGAAAGGCAATAGGAGTGATCCCCAAAATTACAGGCCAATCTCATTGACGTCGATTTGCAATAGGATTTTGGAACATATACTTTGTTCGAATATTATGTACTACGTCGAAGAGAACGACCTATTAACCAATAGTCAACACGGATTCAGAAAGTATCGCTCTTGCGAAACACAGCTTGCCCTTTATTCACATGAAGTGTTAAGTGCCATCTACAGGGGATCTCAAAACGATTCCATATTTCTAGATTTCCGGAAGGCTTTTGACACTGTACCCCACAAGCGGCTTCTAATGAAATTGCGTGCTTATAGAATATCTCCCCAATTGTGCGATTGGATTCACGATTTCCTATCAGAAAGGACACAGTTCGTTGTAACTGACGGTAAGTCATCGAGTAAAACAGAAGGGATATCTGCCGTTCCACAGGGAAGCGTTATAGGTCCCCTACTCTTCCTTGTGTTTATAAACGATTTAGGAGAAAATCTGAATAGCTGCCTTAGACTGTTCGCGGATGATGCTGTCGTTTATCGTTTAGTGAAGTCAACAGAGGATCAAAAGCAATTGCAAAGCGATTTAGACAAAATTTCTACATGGTGCGAAAATTGGCAATTGACACTAGATAAAGAAAAGTGTGAAGTAATACACATGACCACTAAAAGAAATCTGCTGAACTTCTATTACGCGATAAATCAGTCAAACCTTAAGGTCGTAAATTCTACCAAATACCTAGGAGTTACAGTTACGGACAACTTAGACTGGAGAGAACACATAGAAAACATTGTGGGAAAGGCGAACCAAAGGTTACGTTTCATTGGCACAACGCTTCGAAGATGCACCAGCTCCACCAAAGAGACTGCCTACATTACACTTGTACGTCCACTCCTGGAGTACTGTTGCCCCTTGTGGAACCCTCAGCAGGTGGAACTGACGGAAGACATTGAGAAGGTTCAGAGAAGGGCAGCTCGTTTTGTTTTTTCACGTTACGGGGGGAAAAGCGTCACGGAAATGTTGCACGAATTGGGGTGGAAATCATTAAAAGAAAGACTTTGTGCATTGCGGATCTGTTTACGAAGTTTCTTTTACTTCTGAATGTGAAAATATTTTGCTAGCACCCACCTACTTAGGGAGACATGACCATCCCAATAAAGTAAGAGAAATCAGATCGAAAACGGAACGATTTAGGTGTTCTTTCTTCCCGCGCGCTATTAGAGAATGGAACGGTAGAGAAAGGTTATGAAAGTGGTTAATGAACCCTTTGCCAGGCACTTAAATGTGATTTGCAGAGTATCTATGTAGATGTAGATATTGGCAGCCTACATTTCTGTCCAAGTGCGGTGCAGTGGTTTCGCTCATTCTTGACATCGCTTCTTCAGTGCGTCATATCCGCTGCCACAGTCACAGTGGAGAAAGGTACTATCAGGCGTACCACACGGCTTGGTATTAGATCCAATGTTCTTTTGTAAATACCATATGTGTGCCGATGACGTCCAGTCGTGTGTATGTGCAAAACCAAGAAACCTGGATACATGGTGGTAGTGAAACAGTAACAAATCAACGAAAACAAAGTTATTAGAGGCCTGGGGGTGAGGCGGAAGATACAACTAATCGTGAATTTCAACACTGACCTTCGTGCAGTATCAAGACGCGGATAGAATATAGGATTAAGGGGAATAAAAATGACAAAATTTCAGGATTTTACTTTTATACACAGACTCTTTATACTCATGCAGAGACGTGCGGCGGATTGAATCCAGTTCCAACGAGTTGGCACAAAAGGGCACAAATCTTAAGATGGCGGACAGCTGGATGGGCTAAACATTGTGTCAAGATTACTTGATGACCCGACTGGAAGTCCGAGAAAAGTACATCCATAGCTGTCTTCTGTTTTCATCAGAAGTTTAAACCAGATGGGTTGTTGTTTCAGATGTTCGCGATGGAGCAGGCTACGACTTCTCTTACAAGAGGTGGCGGGATGGGTGTCAGTGGTCTGGTAAAAACTGTGTCAGGTGAAGCTTGAGTGGACCACAGGAAGAGGGCAAACGTTTTCGAAAGAATTTAGATTTTGAGTAACATTATACTCAATGTTACATGACAGTAGAGGTTGCTATTTTGTGGCCCGTGTTCGATTTCCAATACTTTCTGATTTGTCATTTTATTTGATTCCTATCAATGTTAAGCTTTTAATCATGCAGGCTGAAGCATTTAAAACGGTTTTTCGGAGTATTTGGAAAAATACAAATGGGATAATAAAAATTTGCAATCAAAATTTGTGGTGTCGCACAAGTATGAAGTGCGCGCCACGTACTTTCGCCGCGCGCCGCCATGCACGCACGGCGCGGCGTTCTTACGAGCGCCCTCTGCTGCAACTCCGCTCGTGGCCATGACTGCTACATCGGCCACTTGGGAATCAGATAGGCACCAGTTAAGACTTGGCTATCGGATAGGCACTAGGAATCATCAGTAGGCAGGCCTCTCTAGTCAACTATGTATCAGCATTCTGCAGTCAAGAACTATGTAAAAGTTAAGTATTACCAGGACTCCACGAAATATATATCTTGTTCTAATTTAGCCTAGTGTTCTAGTTTCTGCTGTCCCACTGGCTGCTCACCTCCGTACCTGCACACGCGTGCATCCTTTATTCCTGTGTCGGTCTCCTTCTACTCGACCACCGACACCTACGGCAACCGGCGGTAACGAGACACAAAAGTGGCGACGAGGATGGGATACAAAAGTGGCAACGAGGATGGGATACAAAAAAGTTGTTCACCTCGAAGAGGGACTTCCACACCGCTCCTGGGACGGGAGAGAGGTGACTTTGAAATCTTCGATAGCAACCCCTAATTTTTTTATTTCAGATTTGGATTTTCCGTGAAAAAAATATGTATGAAACGTTTTTTTCGTTTCATGGCACTGTAGTCGGCAAAAATTAAAATGAGTTGTCAATTGTTGAAAAACGGTAATACCTCGAACAAAGAGACATCGGGCTCTTTCTCTAGGTCAAATGCTTCCAGTTTCAGCAAACAGTTGGGCAATGCTGCGAAAAGTTGTTGCAGAAGGAACATTCCCATCAGGAAACAGGTTAGCATACCTTTGATGAGCCATTTGAGCATTTTTATGAGCCTCTGCAATCGTGGAACAGTTGCTTAGAAATTGCTTCATCGTAATTTCATTCCCTGGATGGGGCAGGCTGGCAACGCCTGAGGCGCTCATCAGCCTACAGGATTTATACATGACACGACGAAAAAACAAAAATACAAAGGAGTACAAAAGGAGAAGAAAAAACACACAACACGAAGAAAAATTGAAGAACATGCTGCGTGGAAATGGAGTGAGACGGTGAAGTTTATATAGGCACAAAAGGCGACGAAAACGGAAAAAGATAACAACAGTAGCACTGATGCACAGGCGTCGGATGTGGGCTGGTCATTCGCAGTTTTGTTAAACAGAATTGATTGCTTTTATTCTGACAGTAACACAAACGGTGAACATGCAGATGTTGAATGAAGATAGGAAGGGGGGAGAGTGGCAGAGGAATGGTGGCGGGTAGGGGAAATTTACAGCAGCGGCGGGGAAGGAGGGAGGAAGGGCCACAGGGCCGTGGGGAAGAGGAGGGGGTAATATGTCCTAGGAAGCTGACAGGAGTGGGGGGGAGGGTACCGAAGTGGAGTAGGTAGAGGAGTAGGAAGGAAGGAGGGAAGCGGGGCCTTCAAGTGAGGATCAAGGAGAGAGGAGGGGGAGGAAAAGGGGACGATCAACGCTGGTAAGAAGGACGTATTTCTGGGCGGAGGGCATCGTCAAGGAGAGAGAGGGTGTGGAAATTGCCACGGGAAAGGATAAGGAGGGTGAAGGACAGATAGAGAGCGGGGGGAGGGGGTTACAGTGGTGATGGCGCGGCAAGGGACTGGGATCGGTAAGGAGAGGATGAACTATGGGGAGAGAGGGATCCAGTTTACAGTAGAGTAAACAGGGGCGATGATGTTCAATGAAGCAGACAATGCGGAGGAAGGGATGAGGTCATAAAGGAGCCGCATGGGGGATGGGTATGAGGGGATATGGAAGGAGGAAGATTTGTGTTTAATGCCCCTGCGGTCACGTGGTCATTAGAGGAGGAGCTTACGCTCAGATTGTATGAGTAAGGATGGGGAAGGAAATCGGCCTTGCCCTTTGAAAGGAACCATCCCAACATTTGCCTGGATTGATTTAGGAAAAGCATGGAAAACCTAAATCAGGATGGCCGGAGGTGGATTTGAACCACCATTCTTCCGAATGCGAGTCCAGTGTTGTGTTACCACTGCGCCACTTCACTCGGTATGAGGGGATATGGAAAGCGAGGCTGAGGGTGTGGCGTTCTAAGATCTACAGGGACTTGTATAAGGATGGAGACGGAAATCCAAGCAGAATGGGAGACGTTGATGAAGGGGTGAATGTATGTATAGTGGACGGTTGAAGGGTTTAGGCCCCAGGTTCGGCAAATAATGAGTTTGAGGAGGCAGAGACGGTAGCGGTCTTTTTCTTGGATGGTGCGGAGATGGGGAGTCCAGGATAGGGTATCCACATACTTAAGGTTAGGGGCGAGGTGAATGGAACGACGTTAGAGGGTGAGAATCATAGGGACCGAAGTAAGGAGTGGCATGACCTATTGTGATAACCTGGGTTTTGGCAGGGTTTATAGATAGGAGCCATTGGTTACACCAAGTGGTGAAATTGTCAAAGTATTCTTGGAGAAGATGGTTGGAACAGGCAAGGATGGGAGCTAAGGCAAGGAAAGCAATGTCATCAGCATATTGGTAGTGGTTTATGGGAGGGGGGCAGGCAAGGGCATATCGTTTGTATACAGGAGATAAAGGAGGGGACGAAGGACGGAAACTTTGAGAACGACGGCAGAGGGACTAAAGAGACGGGAGTCAGTGTTATGAACAGTAACAGATGGCGTGGTTGGCGAGGAAGGGAGCAATGACCCGGACGAGGTTGATGGGAAGAGCAGGACGAGATGCCAGATCCAATGGTAAACACATTTAAGGTTTAAGGACACGAAGATGGCTGCATGACGGGATATGAACCGAAAGGAAAGGGGTTGTGAAGGAAGCATGAAAGCCAAATTGGGTGTCAGGGAGGAGGTGGTGAAGACAGAAAGTGGTGATGGATGTGACAGGGTAGGACAGATTTGAAGACCTCGCTGAACACTGGGCTGAGTCAAATTGGACAGTAGGAGGGGGCCTCGGGGGAGGTTCATTAAGTTTACGCAACATGAGGACTCGGGAAATATCCACAGGCGCAGGTGGTAACCGGTGTAGAGGATTTCTTAGTCTAAAAATGTTTTTATATCATGTGAATAAGTGCAATAAAATTTTCGCAGATAATTAACTGCTAGAATTGTCTGATGTATTATTTTCACTAAGAAATTCACCCAATTATGACAACAAACTGTTTAAATAAGTAATTAATTAAATTAAAGCACCTGTACCTACACCCATTGTATTTATTTTACATATATAAACTGATTTGTTTAAGCATTTTTAAATTTCATAATCAATACTTAGGGTACAATATAGAATTTAAAAAGATAATTAAAAAATAAATAGAAATAAACAAGTTAGGAAGAGGGTAGAAACTAACCCAGGTCACAAAGACTACAACGCATACCTTTACCCACTGCGCCACTCTAATCATGTGTTTGCTTGTTACGTATGAATATATCAAGGATCAGATGAGAATTTCTTGGCTACTTAATGTCTGTGACCGTGATGGGAACAGTTTGATTTGCATTGGTTGGCGTGTACACTCTCTGGCAGAGATACTACGCCTGCTGCGACAGCTGACAATCTTTGCCCCCGGGCTGAGATCACGGATCGCTGTTTAAAAGATGGCTGTGAACAGAAAACTTGTGTTTGTCTGTAAGAACGCTATGAGAGCGAAGTTGTAATTCTATTTAATCATGAAATCTGAAGGAGTTAACTGATAGGAAGCCTGAGAGAATTCTCATAAAAGAAAACAATATAATATTTGCATTATTTTTCAAGAGGCCATAAGGTAAGATTTTTTTCTGTTGCCCGCTTGGCGTACCGTAGTTCTTCATCTTCAACTGATGGGGTTAATGTGCTGTTACTTGTAAAGCATTAGATACTCGATCATTGTGTTAGTGACGTTGTTTTGAGACAGAAAGAAATTATGAAAAGGTTAACCAAACGTCTCCATAGTAAAAGATTCAATTTTAATTTTTCGCTTGTAATGAAAACAGAAAAACCAGCAAAGTAACAAAAGGCGTGTCGTGTAAAATGAACAATTTTTGTAGCAAGGCGGCCAAATTTATTTTTGTGTAGTTATTTCGCATTGCACATGAGTGGTTCCTCTAGTTAGAAAATATTATGCAGCTTAGCGATATTGGACAGCAGTGTCACAAAGGCATACACGTCAAGTGCATACAGGTACGTTGTAAATATTTCGTTAATGTAAAAGTAATTGAACAAAAGCCACTAATGAATATTCATTGCAGTAATGGACGTTTCTCAAAGTTGGAAAAAAACTGCCGACGCAGATTTAGTTCGAGTAAAGACTGTTCTCTATTCGAATTATTTCTCCACTGTTGCTGTACTACGTGCCAGTATGCAATGGAATGAAATGATAGATTCAGCTTTAACATCCCAGCACTATGTCAGTTATGCTTTACTTCACAAGCCGAAATTGTTCCTTTTCAGTGTAACAGTCTCACGCTACTTATCCCGTAGTGTCCAGATTACGTTGCCAAAGGTTTAAATGAAAGGTATACATAATAAAGTTTCAGTTACTAGTTCTTTTACGATTAGTCATTGTTTTTCAAACTATAGAGAATAATCAGATGGAACGGATTTATTCAGTTGTTTGCTGTTAAGATTACATTGCTAAAATTTTATAAGTAGCTTTGACAATCAGGTTTCTTCGCATTTTCGTACTGTGCACTCTTCACGCACACACGCGCACACATACACACACACACACACACACACACACACACAGACAAAGACAGAAAAATAGAGACCAATAAACTCACTCAGTTAAAGAGGGGCAAATAATGTTTATGTAAATAAACCTGTGTGTAATGTTCCGTTTTAAATACATATGAAACCTGTGGAAAGACGCAAATTAACACAGTTTTAATACACAGAGCGAAATCTAACTCGCTGTTCATTGTTTGTTTGTATTCGTAAAGATAAGATTGTGGCGCCTTACCAAAAATACGTCTCAGTGAGGCAATACACTGTTATTTGGTGCACTACGAAACTAACACCGCCGCCATTGGTTCATTGCTCTACAACGCCGTATTTATAAGCATAGCATAGCATCTAAAAATTGAAATTACGATATATCTTCTTTCTTCCGATTCGATTTGGATGAAATGAAACCTGTCTATTGGCCCAAACTATTCTCAATTTACCTTCGAAATCCCATGAACGTTCGTTGGAGTACTTATGGAAATAGGACTGTACTGATACATACGATTGGTTTTATACAAATGTTTAAATTATATTTTGTGTATTGCTGAAGAGTAGACCGTTTTCTTGGCGTGTAATAGACATTGAGGTACTGTCTCAGACCAGTCTTTCAAGACCACAACAACAAACAAACAACAATTATATGATTACTAATACTTTCTCTAGTCCGCTTTTTATGAAATGAAATCTTTACCTAACTACAATTTACTTATGAAAATCCCACGAAAATTCGTCGAGCACTTTTGGAAAGTAACGTATTCAAAGTGACAAAATGACATGACGGTCGTAGATAAAAAACTGTAAATTACTTTTTTTTATTGTTTTTTCCGTGATACTATTTTTATGAAACGAAGCCTGCATGTTTCTCGAAGATATGCTTAAGCAATTGTAAAAACCCCATGCAAATTCGTGAAATAGTGTTGGAGACAGGGGTTTCTAATAGATGAACTCACAAACAAGTTTTACTGAACACACGTAACGTTACGATTTTTATGAACTCATGACTATATGTTCAGCTAAACTAATCTCAAATTTTCTATGGAAATTTGTGTAGTAGTTTTGAAGATTGACTTGGACAACGACAGAAATACAGTGATCTTCATTTTAGTATATGTAGAAATTTTTAAAGTTGTTTTTCATAGTGACAGTGAAAAACAAATCCACGGCAGCATTTTGAGAAGAAATGGACGGTATAAGAATATTCCTTAGGTATCGTAAAACCGGAACTAAACGGTTTTCGGGACGTCATGTCATTTTGTCACTTTGAATACGTTACTTTCAAAAAGTGCTCGACGAATTTTCATGGGATTTTCATAAGTAAATTGTAGTTAGGTAAAGGTTTCATTTCATAAAAAGCGGACTAGAGAAAGTATTAGTAACCATATAATTGTTGTTTGTTGTTGTGGTCTTGAAAGACTGGTCTGAGACAGTACCTCAATGTCTATTACACGCCAAGAAAACGGTCTACTCTTCAGCAATACACTAAATATAATTTAAACATTTGTATAAAACCAATCGTATGTATCAGTACAGTTCTATTCCCATAAGTACTCCAACGAACGTTCATGGGATTTCGAAGGTAAATTGAGAATAGTTTGGGCCAATAGACAGGTTTCATTTCATCCAAATCGAATCGGGAGAAAGAAAAGATATCGTAATTTCAATTTTTAGATGCTATGCTATGCTTATAAATACGGCGTTGTAGAGCAATGAACCAATGGCGGCGGTGTTAGTTTCGTAGTGCACCAAATAACAGTGTATTGCCTCACTGAGACGTATTTTTGGTAAGGCGCCACAATCTTATCTTTACGAATACAAACAAACAATGAACAGCGAGTTAGATTTCGCTCTGTGTATTAAAACTGTGTTAATTTGCGTCTTTCCACAGGTTTCATATGTATTTAAAACGGAACTCGTATTAATAGAAAACTCGTGATTTAGACATTCGAAATATCGAGGCTCCACTGTATTGAATTCAGTTTACTTACTATCTAACTTCCTTTAATTTTTCTTTTTAGGCAGAAAATGACACGAGTAGAAAAGAATCCAATTTGGAAGCCCTTTAATAAAAGTACTGTCGATTTGTCTAAATTTGTAGGCCTCCTATGACATCTACGGACTCCTGATTAGGCTTAGACACACTCAAGTTAGTACAGGGAGGGGATCTTGAAAAATGTGGAAAAACTAGTTATTTGTGGCGTAACGTAAACAGACAGAAATTTTAACTTAATTACGCAAGATTACATGTTGTAATGTTTGTTAAGCATAAGATACTTAACTGCGGGGTCATCAGCCACTGCGACCGGCACGCAAGATTACGTTACGGTTTCGGCCGAAACTAGGAGCCAAATATTCAGTTAGGTGTCGGCCACATATCATGTTTCGGTCGCACCCTACAAAATATACCTGCCAGCTGTTGTCAGCAGGTGCCGGCCGCGGTGGCCGAGGGTACTGAGGAGCTCCAGTCAGGGTCTGCACGGCCACTACGGTCAGGGGTTCGAATCCCCCCTCGGGCATGGATATTTGTGCCGTCCTCAGCATTAGCTAGTTCATAAGTAGTTCGTAAATTTAGGGACGGATGACCCCGTAGTTAAGTCACATAAGCTATACAAACATATGAACATTTTTTGTAGTCAGCAGGAAGCTGCAATATGTGGTGGCAGCATGCGCGGCGTGTGCATTCGCGTATCGTTGCACACACCACATTGTTTGTCCTTGGCTGCCACAGGTGGCAGGCCTGAAGCAACGGCCGGCAGCGGAGTGGGCTGTGCCAGTCGCTTGTGTAACACGCCGCTGTATGGCTGCCGCATTATACTCGCGACCCACTGCCCCCGCGACGACACACTGACACCTCGCCACTCTGCCGTTGCGACTCATTTACATAGATAACGCTACCTACCACTGCTATCCGTTTCATAATCAAAAATGACTCCCTACTGTAGATTAGAATAGTACTTGCTCCGTAGATCACGAACACATTTCGTAATGTGGAACGTGGCGGTTTACTAAAAGGCATCTCTTCATGACATTAGAAGAAATACGATTTTATTTATTTATTTATGCAGAATGGCAATGGGTAGAAAAGCGTTCTTGAAAAAGAGAAATTTGTTAACATCGAATATTGATTTAAGCCTAAGGAAGTCCTTTCTGAAGGCATTTGTATGGAGTGTTGCCTTGTATGGGAGTGAAAAAATGGTCAAATGTTTGTAAAGCTTATGGGACTTAACTAAGGGGTCATCAGTTCCTAAACTTACAAACTACTTATCAACTAGCTAATACTAAGGACGGCACAAATATCCATGCCCGAGGGGGGATTCGAACCCCCGACCGTAGTGACCATGCAGACCGTGACTGGAGCGCCTCAGTCCCCTCGGCCACCGCGGCTGGCCAATGGGAGTGAAACGTGGACGACAAACAGTGCGGACAGGAGGAGGTTAGAGGCTTTTGAAATGTGGTGCTACAGAAGAATGCTGAAGATTAGGTGGGTGGATCGCGTAACTAATGAGAAGGTACTGAACAGAATTGGGGAGAAAAGAAATTTCTGGCATACCTTGACTAAAAGAAGGAATAGATTGGTAGGGCACATTCTTAGACATTAAGGAATTGTGAATTTAGCGTTGGAGGGAACTGTATGGGGTAAAAACCGCAGAGGAAGACCAAGAGATGGATACAGTAAACAGATTGACAGATGTAGGTTGTCGTTCTTATGTGGAGATGAAGAGGCTTGCTCAGGATAGGGTATTGTGGAGAGCTGCATCAAACCAGTCTCCGGACTGAAGACCACAACAACAACAACATTTATTTTTATCTTTTTGTAAAATTACTAATTTATATCTAGAAATTCATCTACGGAATAGGAATTGTTCAATTTTTTTTTAATTTTTTCCTACGTGTTACGCCGATATTACACTAACAAATTTTCTTTGACAACGATTTTTTGTCATAGAAAATTGGACAATGTAATACGGAACTTTGGTCAAAGTTGCCTTCCGTCAAAAATTCTTCGATCAAATCTAGCAGCTCACCGTAGATTTGATCAAAGGAAGCGTTCGTCTTATGGTAACTGCGGTGAAAAATTTGACCGCTTGAAGCGCTAGCAGTTTTGGAGGTACTGTTTGAAAACACGACCGCGTAATTCGTATTGCGTGTCGTCGCAACAACTAAATTTATGCGGTTGTATAAGGATGATTATTAAAACCGGCTGTATCGAGCCGAAAACTAGATAATTGCGGAATTCATTAGCGATCAAGTGAATAATGTTTGCACGGCAGACGAAGTAAAAAAGAAAATAGTCTCTTCACCAGTTTTGCAGCGGAGAAAGCAAAAGTACTTAATGACACTGTTTAATTCCCTACATATATTTAGTCAGACAAATACGATTTACACGATATTTAATACAAAAATATAAATATTTGAAAGGTTTTTGTTTACTGTAAGCGCGACCGAGTACTAGCAAAACCGGGAACAGGGCACAGGCTTCTTCCAGCGACAAATGTACTGCAATAGAGCAGAACACCACTGCAGACGTAAGCGTCACCATTGTCAGTCTTCCAAACGACGAGAAGAACCGTTTTCGAGTGGTACAGCGGCTCTCGCCTCAGGTGTATCGTGTAGTGCAGCCTAATATTACATATTTGTAGAAAACGACGAAGAACTTTGACAAGCTACACTGTAGATGTCTATTATGATTAACAAAAGTACTTCACAATTTATTTATTTTTATGAATATGTCTTAAGAGTACAGCTTAAATTGTTGTGAGTGAACATCAGCGATGACTTCTACAGTCTAGCTTGTCAAAAGTACTTCGTCCTTTTCTACAAATATCTGATATTAGGTCTTAATATACGATACACCTGAGGGGAGTACTGCGGTACAAGTCGAAAACAGTTCTGTGAATAAAGGCACGTTTGCAAAAGTCTAGTCGTTGCAATTAAATGTTCAAATGTTTGTAGAGTCTATGGGACTTAACTACGGGGTTATCAGTCCCTAAACTTACAAACTACTTATGAACTACTTACAACTAAGGGCGGCACAAATATCCATGCCCGAGGGGGGGGGGGGATTCGAACCCCCGACCGTAGTGCGTTGCAATTGCTGTAGGCGTACATGCAATCAAAGTGTATAAATAGATATTTATAATCTATGTAATCAACAACTAAGGTTAATAACAAATTTTCATCGGCCATTTTCGATGCACTGCGACAGATTCTTTGTCAAAGAAAATCTGAATAGTGTAATGTCACCATTTCACGAGGTCAAATATTCTTTGTGAAAGAATATTGCACAAAGATTCTTTGTCAAAGAATATTGCACAAAGATTCTTTGTCAAAGAATATTGCACAAAGATTCTTTGTCAAAGAATATTGCACAAAGATTCTTTGTCAAAGAATATTGCACAAAGATTCTTTGTCATAGAATATTGCACAAAGATTCTTTGTCATAGAATATTGCACAAAGATTCTTTGTCATAGAATATTGCACAAAGATTCTTTGTCATAGAATATTGCACAAAGATTCTTTGTCATAGAATATTGCACAAAGATTCTTTGTCATAGAATATTGCACAAAGATTCTTTGTCAAAGAAAATTTGATAATGTGATACTGGCCTTATGTGTGTCTGTCGGAATTTTGATGCTATTTGGGAAGTGACTTTCATGGCAGCAGAAGTCAAACTTTTCTGTACCACAGATATGCCCATGAATACTGAACATTACACTTTAACTTAGAGCCCAATTAAAATAACTTGGTAGTTTACATTTTTCATGGCGCGCTCCAGTGTTGCCCACATAACTTGCCGGCTACCATTCGGTTATAGGCGACACACACATCCTGCGTGCATTTCTAGAGATGGGCAAACTAATTCATTTTGGGGACTGGTTGATCGTTCCTTTTTGGAAACCACTTCTTCCTATTGCTTCGCCGCTCCTTTTTCATCCAATTATCATCCAATAACAGGTAATCAAAATAGAAACTGAGTAGTTGGTTTATAGAAGCTTTCTGAGATAAAAACTAAATACTATATAACTGCAGTCTGCATTTTTCGAAATCGAAATCCCTTTTCCTACTCAGCTGATATCACGCAAAACTACATTTTTCCTTCATTTTTATGCATAAAACCTAGTAAGTAGGTACTACAAAGAATCTTAAAAATTACAGCCACTTTCTGACACGTTTCGGCTAGGGAAGGAAGAGACAAATCTATTTATTTGAACACTCTTACACCACATTTTAGGGAACTAATTAAAAGTTACGCTAAAAACTGCTAAATGAAGCAGATGAAATCTAAAAATGTACGAATAATAATAAAAACCTGTCGTTGATCAAAATTATAATAATTACAAAGGAATAAGCAGATTTACCTTTATGATGCCTGTAAAACATATGTATTACACAGAATGCAATTTTTATGCGTGTTAAATTGTTTGTTCTGGTCTTCAGTCCGAAGACTGGTTTGATGCAGCTCTCCACGCTACCCTGTTCTGTGCGGATATGTGACAAAAGCACCCAGTGACATTTGCACCCAACCCCAAATCTGCGACATTTGCACCCAGTCTGACCTGTTTACTACGTCACGACCTACCTGCAGCCCGTACCCTCCCTAAGCCGCCCCTGTTTTCGCGGTAATGCCACGCCGCCCAGTCCTCGCTCACCGGAAACGCTCTCTCGACACAGTCTGCTTGCAGTCCCGAGGTCCTTGTCCACCTCAGCGGATGACTGCTAACTGTCAGTACGATTATAAAGATCGTAGTGTTCGGTTCGTGCAATTTGTGTATTTGTGCCAGCTGGGCACACATTTTCAGCTTTGTCCCATCGCAGTTGTCATATATTCTATAAATATGTAATTTTTTTTTTTGTAACGTAACAACACATTCGCAAATTATAACTTTTTCGGAAATAAAATCCAGATATTTGTTTCTTCCTTTGTTTTCTAAACGTAACATACAATACTGTAGAACATCCTTTTCATATACAGTAAAAAGGCTTAGAACCAGAATTTAACGTGTTGATAGTTTTTGACTTCTATCACCGATACATAGGCGATATATCGATGTTCAAACCATCGCTGTTAACATCGATGTTTTGGGGCAAAACGTTGATGTTTTCAAAACGTAGTTTTTTCGTTTGCATCCCTAGTCATCAGTCTTCTGACTGCTTTGATGCGACCTGCCACCAAATCCTTAGCCAACCGTTTCATTTCAGAGTACCATTGCAACCTACATCCTCAATTATTTGCTTGATGTTTCCATTCTGTTTCTCCCCTAGTGATGTAAAATGCCTCGACATTTGCAAGTTGGGGCAAATGCCTAGAATGAATGCTTGGGCAAATGCCCAAAATTCATAAATACCCTGGCATTTATGGCTTTAAAACATAAACTTAAAAGCAGTACCTACAAAAAAATTACGTGATATTTTGTACAACTCCATAAACTACATATCAAATGCTTCAATTCTCTTCTGTTAACATTTCCCAGCAGTCCAAGTTACATACAATGTTACACTGCAAACTTATGTTCTGCGAAATTTCTGCCTCAAGTCCAGGGCGATGTTTGACAGCAGTAGATTTCTCTTTCCCGTGAATGCCCTCATTGCTTGTGCTAATCTACTTTTTATGTCCCTCTTGAATTAGTTTACTGCAAAGGTAGCGGAATTCCTTGTCTTGGTGTACATTGTGATCAAATTCAAATGTTTGTAGAGCTTATGGGACTTAACTAAGGGGTCAGCAGTCCCTAAACTTACAAACTACTTATGAACTAGCTTATACTAAAGACGACACAAACATCCATACCCGAGGGGGGATTCGAACCCCCGACCGCAGCGGACGTGTGGACCGTGAATGGCACGCCGCAGACCACTCGGCCACTGCGGCCGGCTACAGCAATGCATTGTGATCACTAATACGGATGTTCTTTTCTCGCTACTTTTATTTGTGTTACTTCTTATCACTTTCATCTTTCCTTGGTTTACCTTCAGTCCATGGACTGTGCTCATTAGTCTTTTCATTCTATTCAACAGACCCTGTAATTTTCCTTCACTTTCACAGATGACAGCAATGTCATTAGCAAATCTTATCACTGATATCCTTTTACCCAGAACTTTTATCAGAGCCTTGAACATCTTTATTTTCTACATTAAGTCTCTTCATTGTGCAAGTTGAACAGTGATGGCGACAGTCCACAACCTTTTCTTACCCCCTTTTTAATCTGAGCATTTCGTTCTTGACTTTGGACGCTTATTGTATCGACTTCGTTCTTATACAAACCATGTATTTTCCGCCTTTCCCTACAAGCTCACTCCTATTTTTCTCAGAATTTCGAACATCATCCAGCACCTTACATTATCGAAGACTTTTTCCAGGTCACAAATCTTATTAATATGTCTTGGTTGTTCTTTAGGCTCGCTTCCATTATAAATTGCAGCAATGCTATTGCCGTCAAGTACGGCCTTGTGTCAATGCGACCTCACAGCCCTCGGCTCTTCTACCTGCCGAGCAGAGACCGGACAGGGAGATTAGCCGACCGCCCCTCGACCAGAACTGGGTGCTAATGTCACTGGGTGCTAATGTCACGGGGTGCTTTTGTCACTGGGTGTTTTTTGTCAGGACACCGTTCTGTGCAAGCCTCTTCATCTCAGAATACGGTCGGCAACCTACATCTTTTGAATATGCGTACTGTATTCATCCCTCGGTCTCCCTCTACGATTTTTACCCTACACACTTCCGACTAATGCTAAGTTGACGGTTTCTTGTCTCAGGATATGTCCCACCAACCTATCCCTTCTCTTAGTCACGATATGCCAGAAACTTAATTTTTTCCCAATTCTATTAAGCATCTTCTCATTAGTTCCTTGATCTACCCATCTAATCTTCATCATTCGTCTGTAGCACCACATTTCGAAAGCTTCTATCATCTTTTTGCCTGAAATTCTTATCCTCCCCGTTTCAATCCCAGACAATGCCACACTCCAGACAAATGCTTTCAGAGAGGACTTCCTAACATTTAAACTAATATTGGATTTCAACAAATTTCGCTTCTCCAGAAACGCTTTTCTTCCCATAGCCATTCTGCATTTTATATCTTCTTTATTTCGGTCATCAAAAGTTATCTTGCTACCCAAATCGGCCATGGATATTTGTGCCGTCCTAGTTCGTAAGTAGTTCATAAGTAGTTTGTAAGTTTAGGAACTGATGACCCCGTAGTTAAGTCCCATAAGCTTAACAAACATTTGCATTTTGCTACCCAAATAACAACTCATCTACTACTTTTATTGTCTCATTACCTAATTTAATTTCTTCAGCACCGCCTTATTTTCTGACATTACATTTCATTAATCTTGTTTTACTCTTGTTAATGTTCATCTTATATCTTCCTTTCAAGACAGTTTATAGTGTTATCTTAGTTTATTGCTCTTCCAAGTCCTTTGCTGTCTCTGACAGAAGTACTATGTCATTTGCAAAACGCAAGGTTTTTGTTACCGCTCCCCGGACTTTTATTACTTCTCCAAATTTCTCCTTGCATTCATTTACAGCTTGCTCAATGTACAGATTGAACAACACTCGGGAAAGGCTACAACCCTGTCTTACTCCCTTCCCAACCACTAAGACCCTTCCATGCCCTTTGACGCTAATAGCCGCTGTGGTTTTTGTACAAGTTGAATATAACTCTTCGCTCCCTATATTTTACCCTTGCTACCTTCAGAATTTGAAAGACTGTATTCCAGTCAACTGCTTTCTCCAGATCCACAAGTGCTAAAACCGTAGGCTTACCTTTCCTTAATCTAAGATAAGTCTAATGTATTGCCTTGTGTGTTACTGCATTCCTCCTAAATCGAAACTGATTTTTCAAATTCAAATGTTTGTAGAACTTATGGGACTTAACTACGGGGTCATCAGTCCCTAAGCTTACAAACTACTTATGAACTAGCTAAGACTAAGGGCGGCACAAATATCCATGCCCGAGGGGGGATTCGAACCCCCGACCGTGGTGGCCGTGCAGACCGTGACTGGAGCGCCTCAGTCTCCTCGGCCACCCCGGCCGGCGATTTTTCCCAAGCTCGGATTCCACTAGTTTTTCCATTCTTTTTTAAATAATTCGTGTTACTATATTGTAACCATGACTTATTAAACTGATAATTCTGTAATTTTCGCACTTGTCTGCAGTTGCTTTCTTCGGAATTGGAATCATTATATTCTTCTTGAAGTCTGAAGCTATTTCCCCTGTGTTATACATCTTGCGTACCAGGTAGAACGATTTCTTCATGACTGGCTCTCCTAAAGATAACAGCAGTTCAGGCGGAACATCATCTACTCCAGAGCCCTTGTTTCTATTCATATCTTTAAGTGCTCTGTAAAAATTCTTCTCGCAGTATCTTATCTCCTATCTGGTCTTCTTGTAATTAGTCTTCCATTTCTAGAATACCGCCTTCAAGTTTATTTCCTTTGTACAGCCCCTCTAAATATTCCTTCCAACTTGCAGCTTTCCCTTCTTTGCTTAATACATCTGATTTCTTGATATTCATACTGACGCTTTCCTTGTCTCCAAATGTCTCTTATTTTCCTGAAGGCGGTATCTATCTTTCCCGTTGTTATACAATCTTCTACGGTCTTGCATTTCTCCTCAAGTCACTCCTGCTTAGCCAGTCTGCACTTCCTGTCAACCCCATTTTTCAGCCGTCTTTACTCGCTTTTGCCTGCTTCCTTTTCTCCTTTCATCAATTTAGTTCAGGCTGTGCTGAAGGAATTAGATTAGGTAACGAAACAATAAAGATGGTAGATGTGCTTTGTTACTCGGGCAGTAACATAACAAATGTTGGTCGCAGTATAGAGGATATAAAATGCAGAATGGCAATGGGAAGAAAAGGGTTTTTGAAAAAAGAGAAATTTGCTAACATCGAATATTAATTTAAGTGTAAGGAAGTCTTTTCTGAAGGCATTTATATGGAGTGTTGCCTTGTATGGGAGTGAAACATGGACGATAAATAGTGCGGACAGGAAGAGGATAGAGGCTTTTGAAATGTGGTACTACAGAAGAATGCTGAAGATTAGGTGGGTGGATCGCGTACATGAGGAGGTACTGCACAGAATTGCGGAGAAAAGGAATTTCTGACATACCTTGATTAAAAGAAGGAAACAACTGTTAGGACACATTTTTAGACATCAAGGAATCTTGAGTTTAGCGTCGCGGGGAAGTGTGTGGGATAAAAATCCCAGAGGAAGACGAAGAGATGAATACAGTAAGCAGATCAAATGGATGTAGGTTGCCGTTCTTATGAAGAGATGAAGAGCCTTGTTTAGGATAGAGTAGGGTGGAGAGCTGCATCAAACCAGAGTGAAGACCACAACAACAACATCTCCTGTGTTATCCAATGATTTCTATTAGTCATTGTCCTTCTGCCTATATGATACTCTGTGGCCTTCACTACTTTATCTCCCAGAGCTACTAGACTTGCGCATAATAGTTCGCGATTGGGAGCACTCACTTTATTTCGGGGCTCTGGCGCGAACTGTTCTTTCTTTTAGTTCGTCCGGTCCCAGTGACGGCTGAGCGGCGTGGTCTGCGTATGCAGGTGGAGGGAGAAGTTCCCCACCTAGCTGCTTCATGCGCTTGCTGTTTGAGCCACTTACAATATCACGCAAACCAAAAGAAACAGTTTGTGGATAATTTCTCGATTTTAAGTTTAGAGTTATTAGTCAGATATTGCAGAGTGCAGAATACTTCAAAGCAGAAATTTTGTAGCACTGAACTATGTAATCTAGCCGGCAGACGCTAACCTCGAAATGGCTCTCATCAGCAGAAGGCAAACACGTGATTTTTATTCTGTTCTTGACCTATTGCGCATACTTTAGTTCGCGACTTATCGTCCTTATTTTAGTTCGCGACTTATCGCGCATATTTTAGTTCGTGACCGGTAGCTCTCATTTTATTTCGCAGCTCGGCCGCGAAGTAGGTCGCTCTTTTTAGTTCGTCCGCTCGTTTTGGCTTTTGCTACCGCTACTAAAACTACAGCTGAGCTGCATCTCAGCTCGAAATGACGGCAACTGGCAAGAGGATATCACGCGATTCGGCGCACTCTCGCGTCCTCTCCCTGTTACCCGACAGTCTTCGGAAAAGGAGCGGACGATCTAAGAGGCGAGGGATCTGCGAACTAGTTCGCGTAGTTCGCCTGTGGGGGCGCTCTTCCGAACTAGTTCTTTCGCGAACTACAGAAGACTAAGAGCTACCCATTTTTCTTCTTCTATATTACTTTTCCCCATTTGAGAAAAAAATGAAGTGTTTTTTGAGCAACAGAGTTCACGTTGAAGTTATAAATATAAATTACATGTGACAGGATTTAAAAAGAACAACTTATATTTGGTGTAACTAAACTCGCCGCTATGGGTCGCGTGTATGGTCACCACTGTAGGTGGCATCTGACCACATCTTTGAGGAATACAGCGATCAGTCGCCAAAATCTGCTTATTACAAATCCATTTCGGCTATATTCCTAAGCATTGTCAGTGTAATATCGTATGTCAGCATATGTTAGGCACTCTGCCGTTACAAGTGACTTAAATGCCTAGGCAAGGACGTGAATATTGTTCCTGGAGACTGTGTGTTCCTACGGCGTAACCCTCGTGTTATTTCCAGACCTTAGCTCGCTGTGGACGGCTGTGTACTTAGGCCCCAGAAAAGGCACTTTTCATGCCTCATGATTTATGCCTCTGCATCAAACAGCAGACTGGTTTTCTGTCTGATGCTTTCTCTTTTTAACCAGCAGGCGCCAGTTTCCGTACACCGCACATCCTCCTTTAAAAGACGCCACTATACTGTCGAAGCATTTGCTTCCTCTGTGTACTGGTTCGTGTTACAAGGTGCCCCCCCTCCCTGAAGATCTGTTGAGATAAAACGGAAATTCTTCTTCATAAGTTTTTCAGCGTGCAGTGAATCAAATTTTGTTGGAGGTAAAACAGAAACTACAGAAAATGAACCTGATGCACTGTGGTTTACAAAAGCCAGACTCCACCTTTGCCGATCGTGTCCCGAAGGAAAGACGTAGGTACCAAGTCCACACATAAGTGCTCTATTTTGCAGATGATGAAGAAAACTAAACCTGTTAGAAGCACTCGAGGTAAACAAACATTTAGCTAAAACAATGTTGCACTTTACAGAACTTTTTAAAGGATAGAATTGTTAAATCGTAAACAATATTGACGCCACAGTTTATGGTATTTACCAGCTACTATGTTTAGTTAAGACCAGATTAATTATTAAGTGACTAAAATCAATTAAAAGTTTAATAAATGAAAAACAAAATTACGACTAATGTTGCTTTTTTCCTGATTATTAAATTTTAGCTAAAAGTCCCCAATTGGTTGTAAATGATCAGTTACAATTGAGCGTATCCCCAATTTAAAGCTTCACACGATGCAGTCAGCCAGCCACCTAACACCCACCAACGATCACATACTGCTGCACAGGTTTTTGCAATACAATTTCCTCTTCCCACCTTGTTTGCCGTGCGAACTTTAGCATTAAAAAAACCACTGAAATACTATAATATAATTTTGTACACCGTATTTGAATTTTATCTGTTATGTAAATTGTAATGACATTTTACAAAAACATGTTTGTGACGAGTTTTAAGTATGAATGTTCTTAATGTGGGTCGTCTGTTCAAAAATTGCAGAATTTCGTCAACAATTTCTGCGTTTACCTTTTACTTTCCGTCCCAGTCTCCTCCCCAATTGATACACCGCTCCCACCCCAGTTTCCACTTCCGGAAGGTCTTGGTATGTCTCTTGCATGGGCGCAAGAATCGCTGTCCTGGAATCTTCGTTTAATTCATCATTGCAAATCTTCTTCGTTCCTACGGAGTTTTCAACTATGGAAATAAAAAAAGTTCGCAGGAGCCAGGTCTTGAGAGTACGGAATATGAGGCAGCACTGTGACTTCGGTGTTTTTTTTTTTTTTTTTTTTTTTTTTTTTTTTTTTTGTGGAACAGTCAGGCGCCAACAGTGATGAATGAGCGGGTGCGTTATCGTGATGCAAGAGCCACGAATTGTCTCTTCAGATTTCAAGCCGTTTCCTTCTTACATTTTCTCGACATTTCGTACAATACAGTACAGTTGATTACCATCAATAAACTAGTGCTTTTAAACGGAAACTGTCAGGGAAACTTTGACATTTGACCTCACCTAACGAGATTTTTTCCCTTTTTACGCCCTTTCCCGACCATTTCTAAAGACTAAACCTTGGTCTGAACATCACAACAGTAGACCCACATCTCACTGCCAGTATCTTACTGAACATCTTGTTCTAATTTGAAGATATGAATGGAAAAACATCCGAAGTCAACATTTGCCCAATTTTCATTTTAATGTGAATCTGAATGTATATGACTAGAGCTATGTCCTACATAGAAGAACATTCCAAGTGCAGTTCTTTCCTCCTTAAATGGCACAATATATATTCAAATGAAAGAAATATCGCAAGTCCATGGACTTGGGCAGTTTTTCCATTCAGTAGAGACTTGGAAGCAACATAAAATTTTCAGTACTTCATGTCAGCTGCAAACATTCAATAAAAGTTATTTTTCTCAACAATGGACCGGCTTACTGCATTCTCCATTGTTTATATTTTATATCTCAGTTTCCATTAAGCCTGTGTAGAGAATGCATCATGTATGGAAGTTGACATTTTTCAGCCTAATATGAGGTCGTTTCAAGTGATGACGATTCCAAATTTTATGATAAAAAAACCTAAAATGCCTGATAAGTGGAAAAAGTAGCGAAACAAAAACGATTTTTATTATGTAGTATTCTGCCTAGTGGCAGGTGCATGTCTTCGTACGGAGAATTTCTGATTTCGTTGTTCCCTGTCTTCAGCTTTTTCCTTCAGTCTGCTTCCATCTTTCATGTCGTCCTGATGTCGAATTCTTCTTCTTCCTCGTCCTGTGTTTCCTCCAATTTTCTCTTCGATGAGTCCCTCGTGTCTAAGTACGTGACCAATCCAGTAGGCCTTACTCTGTAGAATTGTATGCAGAATACTTCTCTTCTCTTCTCTCCTACTCTTCTCAGTACAAAATTTTTCATGGGATCTGTCCATTTGATCTTTTCCATTCTCATCCAACACCATATTTCAAAGCTAAGTATTTTTTTCTCCTTCTTTCTTGTGGTCCACGTCTCTGCTCCATACAGTGCAATGCTCCAAATGTAGCACTTTACCAGTTTCTTCCTTAATGCCAAGCTCAACTTGCTAGTCAGCAGAGTCCTCTTCTTGTTGAAAGCAGCTTTGGCCATGGCGATTCTTGCTCGGATTTCGCTGGTGTGGTGGCCATCCTTTATGATAAAATATCCCAGGTACTTGAACTGATTCACATTTTCTAGTTCCCGATTGTCAACAATTATCTTAAAGTGTTTCTCACGTTTTGATATTCGCTTCACTTTTGATTTTTCGATATTGATTTCCAAGCCGTATTTTCTTCCCATTTCCACCAAGCGGTTCATCAAGTGTTGCAGCTGTCTCTGGTTTTTGACGAGCACTACCAGGTCGTCTGCATACTTGGTGTTGGTGAGACGTCCTCCAACTTTGAAGTTTCCGCATCCTTTCAGTGCTTCTCTCGCCAGCATTTCTCTTGAAGAGACTTGGCGACTGACAACATCCTTGTCTCACCCCCTCACATACAAGAGAAATACATCCAGATGGGAAAAACAGGCCCTGATGATAGTGTGGCATTAACAATTTGAGTGCCAGCCATATATGCGAACCGACTTCTCCCAGTGCCGGGTAATTTTACAGTATTTCGTCCTGTTGGTACAGATTCAGGAATAATCATTAATATATTTTTCTTGGTCAGGAATAAACCTAATTATTTCCTCTTCAAATACTTGCCCCCTACATTTCCCTGCTTTGTAAGCCTTCATCACAACAATCAAAACAAGAAACGCTGTTTTCGGGTAGATAAAAAATTGTTTTTCGTATTATCAACTGTTTATTAATATGCATGGCAATTTTGATGTGATTACATGCAAATATCATGAATATTAAACATCAGCAAACGGCGTTTACTGCGAATAGTTCTTTTTTGAGTGGTATAGCTGGAAGCAGGGCTGGACACAAAACCCCACTTTGCATACTGCACACTGGAATGAAGTATCCTTCCTTCTGGCGACTACTGCTTCTTTCTTGCCCCTCTCTGAACACACTCTTACAAGTCTTTTGTGCCTTCTTCTTCCCTAGTGGAGTGGGTATTCTTTCCAAGAAATGTGTCCCATCCAGTCGTGAAAGCAATTATATTACCTGATCCTGATTCAGCATAAGTTGGATCTTCATCCGTGTCATCGCCGTCAAAAACATCACTCAGATCATCTTCCGATTCATCAAGAATGCGGCGAATCTCGGCGTCGCTCAAAGGCCTACTGCTTGACGTGTTGCGTCTAACGCTCGCCCTGATGTCTCACAGTCAACTGACACAAACCCTTGTTTCGCAAAGTGAACAGTTTTGTGGTGCCTCCTAGTGGCAGAGATGTCTACTACAAGGGTTTGCCTCCCTTCTGATAACTGCCGTATGGATAATGATGCGCGCGAAAGCTAGAATTCGTTTGAGAACAGCCGTCCGTAATATTACGGGCGCGGCAGTTCTCGTAAAGACACAGAGAACGTAATATTACGGGCGCGGCACTCTAAGTGTTAATGGCATTATTCTCATCGGGAGTCGTGTTCAGCTTGCCTGCTGCGAGCCTTTTAACTGACGCCACTTATGCGACTTGAGTGTCAATGTTGATGAAATGAGGACGACACGACACCCAGCCCCCTAGCGTAGAAAATCTGACTGGACCGGGAATCGAATCCGGGCCCCCTGCGTAGCAATCCACCACGATGTCCGCTGAACTACAGAGGCCGGCCAACAAGCCCCAACTGCAACTCCAGAAGAAAATATTAATACCTGGAACTGAGAAATAAACAAGAGTTTAAGAAAATGTTGTGATTTGTTTACTGAAGAAGAAAAGTCAGCCGCCGCGGTGGAGTAGCCGAGCGGTATAAAGGCGCCTCGCTGCGGAGCGCGCGGTTGCTCGCCGTCGGAGGTTCGAGTCCTCCCTGGAGCATGGGTGTGTGTGTGTGTTGTCCTTAGGTTAGTTTACCTTAGTTTAAATAGTTCGTAAGCTACGGACTGATGACTACGCAGTTTGGTCTGATAGATTTACAAACATTTGAACATTTGAAAAGTCAGCCGCGGCAGAATGCCGTGCGTACTGGGGCGCCATGCTGTGGTGCGCGCGGCCGTTCGCCGTCGGGGGTTCGAGTCCCCCCTCGGGCGTGTTTGTGTTGTCCTTAGGTTAGTTTACCGTAGTTTAAGAAGTATGTAAGCTACGGACTAATGACCACGCAGTTGAGTCCGGCAGATTTACAAACATTTAAATTTTTTGTGAAGAAAAGTCGGCTACTTTACGTAATTTTAATGGTTTAGCTGTTAAAAATATACAAGATGTTTATCTCCGAGGGCTGATGTCTCCTACTTCCAGTGTTACAAATTGTCAGTAAGAATCAGAGGTCAGGTATTTTCTGTTTCGAAGTATAAGATATTTAAATACACAAACAAATATCCAGGAATAGTTGAATTTGCCGAAGCAATTGGAGGAACAGACTTCGTAATATATTCCTTGGTGAAAGATCCTTTCCAACAGTTCACTTTCAGCACACTGCCATTGTACAATAACATACTGTGCATAAAATAAGAAAAGCTGGAAAAACTGAAACGTCTGGTAAAGTATATTTTGCCAGACAGTTCAGCGTTTTATTCGCCACTCCAGCGGATATTCCCAACCTGAAGTAACAGCGTTGAAATCAGGAGAAGAAACAACACATTGAAAGGAAAATAAGTTTTTCTCCATTGAAGAAAATATTGTAATTTTTTTCTATTTTTTATTTCTCATTTCCAAAGCTTGAGATGTTCTATTCATTTATTCTATGCCATAAACCATGCAGTTAGGAATAAATATAATTAAAATATTTTTTTTTTCTTTCATGAAAGTCTATCTTTTTTTAACACGCATTGAAAAACATCACAAGTGCATAACCATATATTAATCATTTTCTCTTAATATATTGCCTCCAAGTGTCTGAAACTTGTAGGGATTATAAAGCTGAGCACGTCGTAAATGACTAAAAATTACGTTAATACAGCGAACATTTCTCCAGTTGCGTTTTTTGCCTCTCCTGAAAAATTTTATTCACTGGACTTTGGATATCTGTTGTGACATTGAGATCTCCTTTCACTAACAGCATACTAAATTGTTTCAACAGTCTACACCAAAAAATCATTCACAGTGGAACTTGAAAAAGAAAAAAAAGCATCAATTTTCTGGACCTAAATATTACAAGACACAATAACACCACCACATTTAAAATTTACAGGGAAATTACAATGACAAACTCCACAACCCCTGCAACCTCATGTCATCCAAACATCCACAAACAGGCAGCATACAGGTCAATGCTACATAGGGCAACAAAAATTCATTTAAGCCAAGAAAACATGAGAAAAGAAATAGCCATAGTGAAAGAAATAGCAGCTGCCAAAGATTGTAACCCAGGCATGTTCGACACCATACTAAACAAAATAAAGAAAAATCCATGCACACAAGCCACACCACAGATGAACAAGACAACAACAAATGCATTTCCTGCATCCCATGTATAGGCAATATCACACAGAAGATTGCAAACATCTTCAAACATCGCAAAGTCAAAATTGGCTCTTCTACAAACAACAAATTACAACAAAACCTACTGCATTACATTAAGTGCAAGAATGACCCATATTCTGACTTCGAAATATATAAAATAACATGCCAGGAATGCTCCAAGTTCTACATAGGAAACACATCAAAGCCTACAGAAACAACGAACACACATCAGCAATAGAACACACACAAAAAACACAGGACACCCATTTAGAGAAAATGAGCAGAATGAGAAAGTACTGCACCAACTAGACAAAGGAAATAAAATGGACCTATATAAAAAACCACAATAAATTACAGAATGGACTCACCAAAAGGAATAAAAAGAGGAAGTTAAGCAAAGACATTTATATCACGGATAAAATGTGCCGTGATACCAAGACGGAAGCGGTGGAGAGATAACAATGACGTTTGGTTTACGGAAGTAAGTTACAGTAGTGACTAAACGGGATAATTGTGCGATTAGCTAAATGCTTTTCGAAAAGGTGAATCTAATGATATGTTTAGTACAAATTGTTAATTGTAAAAATATTTGGCCCGTGGGGGGATCGAACCCACGACCTTCGCGTTATTAGCACGACGCTCTAACCAACTTTTTTTTTTTTTTTTTTTTTTTTTCTTTTTTTTTTTTTTTTTTTTTTTTTCCAATAAGACGGTAAAAATGGAAATGAGGGTATGGCTTTCTTGGCCGGGAGATCGCTGACGGGATTGTTCGGCCGCCTGAGTGTATCATTTTATATTTGACGCCGCGTGGGCGACTTACCTGCCAATGATGATGAAGTAGTATGATCATCATCATCAGGACAACACACAATCCCAGTCCCCTGCCGGGAATCGAACCCGGGCCTCCTGCGTGGTAGTCAGCGATGCTGCCACTTTTTTTTTTTTTTTTTTTTTTTTTTTTTTTTTTTTTTTTTTTTTTGCCTTCATAAACCCCTACCCCCTTTTTTTTCCCTAATCTTTTCCACTTCAGGCGTTGGCGCCTAACTACTATATCCCACATAAACCTAAACATCTCGCCTGCCAAAAAATAAAATAAAATAAAATAAATAAAAAAAGTCTAGTGCCACCGCCACTTTTACCCTATACTAAATCAAGGATGCAACTAAGGGAAAGAAAAGGAAATAATGTGTTCTTTTATTTAAACTTCATAGCTTTTATTGTAAATACAAATAGACAACAGGAGAAACAAAACGGCCCATCCTAACCGTTGTGTTTTGAAGTCTTACCTAATTCTTTGAATTATAAATAAAATTAAAAAGATTTTTTTTTCCTTCTTCTACTTGAACGTAAGGAAGGTATTTAACGTGACTTTCTAACTGTCCGGAGCCTTGGCCGTCTTCTCGTGGTGTGTTTATTACCGGTAAATTCAATCATAAATCTATTTTTTTTTTTTTTTTTTTTTTTTTTTTTTTTTTTTTTTTTTTTTTTTTAATGAACCAGTTCATCTCCACTTCCTTTACTTAATATCTGCTCATGCCCGGCTTCAACGGACCACCAAGAAGTCATCAAACACCTTCAGGAGAAAGTTTGCGTAATTTTTACGGTAGTTTGCATTCCTCTTAATTTTCGAATGTTGGCTCTCTATAAAAGTTCTATAATCACCGATGTCGTGTTCCGTTGTGCCTAATATATAGTGCACTGTTATTCCTTTCAGCCAGTTTACTGCATTTCTCTTCGTATTTGGGTATGGAATCTCATCAGGATAGAGTAAGGTCGTCATCGGAATAGCATGAGGTGCAGTGCGTTGAACGAAGGCCAGAAGGCGGCAGAGCAGATGCCAAATGTCCTTTGCCGGTCCGCAGACTAGTCTGTGTGTGTCCGTATCATGCACGTTGCACGTCTGGCACAGCGGGGTCGCCGCGAGGTGAATGCTGTGCAGACGTGACTGCGTGGGGTACTTTCCGTTCACGTAGTAGTACCATGTAGTCCGTGCCGCTGTCGGCAAATTAGGGGAGTGTACGTTCCACCAGACTGCATTCCAGTCAATCGTTGGGTGTTTACCTTCCACAACATTCCGTCGTTGCCCCATCATGAGGGTTCCGTACACCTTACGGACCGCAGGTAGATCATCTATGCGTAGTATACGTCTGAGGTAACTGTATTCCAGTAAAAATGTACTGCAGTGGGACATTGCCGCGGGGATATGATGGAGATCTATCGGTGGGTCCAGATTGGGTGGTGCAATTTCCGTGAGAAGAAAAGCGATCAGACTGCTGGGGTCTCGTTTCCATTGCCACAGTGTCAGCCTCACAAACAAAGCCATAGCCTTGACATACACGTTGGTGAGTCCTAGTCCACCGCCCAACACCGGGAGTGAGAGCGTGGAGTAGCTGACTTTAAAGAGATGTCCTTGGTTCACGTAATGTCCAAAGGCTGCTTGGATTCTGTCCGCAGTCGCTCTTGGCATCGGAAAAATCCTTGCCAAGTACGTCATTTTTGATACCAAGTAGGTGTTAATCAAGTCGACCTTTTGCAGCGCATCCAAGGAGCGTAGTGAGTGTAGACGGATACATGCACGGATATTGTTCAAGAGGCGTTTGTAGTTGAGAGCTATCGTGCGGCGTGTGGTCTTAGTGTACACCACCCCTAAACATTTCATCTCAGTGACCAACTTGATGCGTCCGTCGAGTTGCGCAGGTAATCCGCAACCGATGTTCATGATTCCTGATTTTCTCATGTTCATCTGTGCACCCGACGCTTTCCCATATCTCTCTATCTGAGCTATGGCTGTGGCAATCTCTTCATTTGAACGGACGAGGAGAACCACATCATCTGCATATGCACGATACACAAATTTATCCCCTCTTACATTGACGCCGCTTAACGTTCGATGTAGTTGCATCAGAAGTGGCTCAATTGCAAGTGAAAATAGGCCCATGGAAAGAGGACACCCCTGTCTGACGGAGCATTGGATAGTGACTGGTCCTGTCGGACTACCATTCACAAGTACCATTGACTTCGTCCCATTCAGAAGTCGCATTACAGTCGCGATGAAACGTACTGGTATTTCCATCGCTACCATCGTGGCTCGTAGGAAGTCATGGCCGACTGCGTCAAAGGCTTTTTCCAAGTCGACTGCCAGCATCGCGCCCTGAATTCTGCAGGCTTGTGCGATTGCTATCAAATCACGATAGTCACAAAGCGCCTTGTGGATTGCACGATTGTAACCGATACATGTCTGATCTTTCCCTGTTAACACTGTGAGGGCTGGTTTTAATCGCAATGCTAAAAGCCGTGCAAAAATTTTATAATCGCTGTTGAGGAGCGTCAGTGGTCGGAATTGGTGCACCGATTGTCCCGTTGATGTCTTCGGGATGGGGATGATTAAACCTTGGGTAAATTCAGTTGGTATAATGACTTCGGCGTGCAGTAGTTCTTGAAACATCTGTCTCAAAGTCGGTGTTAATATATCTTGAAATTCCCTGTAGAATTCAATGGGTAGTCCATCGAGGCCTGGAGCTTTGTTTGGGCGACCTTTCGCCAGGGCCGCCTTCACCTCTTCCTCGGTCACGTCTGCTTGCATCTCTACCGCCGTCTCGCGGTCCAGTTTCCGTGGCAGTGCCGCAAGCATGTCGTTGAGTGCCGCCTCATCTGGAATCTTCTGTGAGTATAATCGAGCGTAGTAATCCACAAAACCTTTCCGAATTCCTGCCTGACTTGTTAAAAGTTGGTCGTCCTCTGTCCGTAGTGCCGTGACGAGATTCCTCTTGGACCGCCTCTTTTCACATACTATGTGGTGCATAGAGGGTGGTTCGTGCGCAACTCTGTAGTCCTGTCGAGCTCTAATGACTGAACCTTCCATTTTCTGGCGCATTAGTTGTAACAGTTTGGCTTTGACACGGTTGATTTCTATCAGACGAACTGGTTGCTGCATTGCACTGTTGTATAAATCACGGAGGACGCTGAAATAAAATTCGATCGTGTTGTAGTACCATCTCATTCTGTCTCTTGAATAACTCATCAGTGTTCTTCTCAAGGCCGGTTTGGCGCACTGTAGCCACCAAGACAACACCGACGGATAGGCCTGTCTACGTCGTAAGCATTTTGTCCAGGTTTCGGAGACTAATACACGACAATCTTGGTCCTTCAGAACGTCTACATTCAGCTTCCACACCCCCTTTCCACGATAGGTTGTCTGACGCTCCAGGTTAACGGTGCAGATGTAAGCCAAATGGTCAGAAAAAACTGTCGGCCAGAGTTCCGATTGCTGAAGACTCCCACGAAGCTCACGTGAAACGTATATGCGGTCTAGACGGCTCGCTGACATTGCGGTGAAATGCGTGAACCCAGGCGCGTCCCCGTGTAAACAGTTCCAAGTGTCCAGCAGGGCCATGTCACGTACCAGGGCGGAGAGCTGTGGGCAGGTGTTGTAATTTGGCGTCTGGTCGCGTGGCGACAATACGCAATTAAAGTCCCCTCCAAAAACTACTTGATTGTATCGGCCAGTGAAGAGGGGCATTATATCTGTCCTGTAGAAGTCGGTGCGGGCGCGTCTGTTTCCGGAGCCCGATGGGGCGTATACGTTGACGAGCCGGACGCCGTTGACCGTGAGCGCCGTTCCTCTCGCCGATGGCAGGTACTCTACGTCCCTAACTGGGATTCCCTCTTTGATCAGGATTGCAGTGCCCAATTCTTGTGCAGTGCCCGGATGGATGTGTGCAGTATAAGCGCACAGGGAATGTAGGTCCGCCTCCCTCACCTCCTGCAACAGCGCGATATCAACTTCCGCCGCCCGCAACATGTCACTCAGTAGCTGTAATTTATTCCCACTGCTGATTTTGTTGATATTGATCGTCGCGATGCGATATGCTTGCAGGGGATTCATTTTGCACCGCCTCTCTACGCGTCCTGCGGTCCAGTGACGACTACTGTTCCACTTCTAGCGTCTTGTGTTTTGCTGGTCGTAACACATTTGCTCACGCAGTCCTCTTGAGATGGTTTTTCCGTCATTTCTACGTCTTCAATGCACTCGTCAACGTCTTCTGTCCAGTCGCCAAGACTGTGGTCAGGGGCGAACTTCCGTAAGTTCTGAAATTCTGGACCCGGATCTTCACTAAGCTGTTGCACTGATATCACGTCTTTGGGAGACGCTTCATGTCTTTCACATACCCGCTGACCTGTGGTATCGTCCTTCTCCATCGTATTTGGCAGCGTACGATCAAGTTCTTGAGCGCTTTCGTGGCATGGTTCAAGTGTCTCGTCGACGTCTGGGGACGCAGTACGTTGTTTCTTTCGTTTCCTGTAGCGGCGTCGTGGAGAGCGTCCTTCCTCTGTATCGGAAATTTGAGACTGTCCCATACTTGTAGTTTCTGATTCCTCTCCCTTATCGTGCGACTTGTTGGTGTCTATCTCCATTCCATCAGGCCTCACTTCTTCGTCTCTCGTCGGGGGGTCGTCCTCCTTTCGCGGTGGTTCGGTGGAAGCTGGTCCCTCCTGCTGCACCGCGACCTCCGGCACTTCAATCTTGGACACTTGTTCATGATCTGGTGGCGACGCGGTTCTTAGCGCCGCTTGAACATATGTCAGGGGCAGAGTTTGGGGACGTTGCGGTAATTGGCCTTCACCCGTCGGTAATTGCATGATTCGTCTCTGTAAGCATTCTGATCGCACGTGGCCCTCCTTGCCACAGCCTGAACAGGTGCGCGGTTGTCCGTCATACATAATGATCGCACGGCACCCACAAATGTAGACGTAAGAGGGAACGTGTTTCTTGAGGTCTATCCGTACTTGCCGTACTCCATTGAGAACATGATATGTCTCAAAACTCGTCCATTTTTCTTCGGTATAGGCGAGGACCGTGCCGTATTGCCGGAGCGCCGTAGTTACCTGTTGTTCCGTCACTTCAAATGGTAATTCGAAGACACGTATCGTTCGAATTCCGATGCCCGCTGGCTCCACCGTGACGTTTCCTACATTGCCGTCGGAGTGAAGGAACTTATAAGACCCGCCGGAGTTCTGAATGAGTCGATCGCAACATGCATCGTTGATTAATTTGACATTTACAACACTCGCCACAATCGAAAAGTGAATTCCAATCAATTCGTGAGGATCGAGTTTGACCACTTCTTTTAAAAATCGTTCAACTTCTAGTGCTTTAGGTCGAGCAAAACGGTTCTCAAATGTGAACTTCACTGTCGATTTCCGTAAGTAGTCAGCCATGTGAACGTCGTTTGTATACAGTACGCGCGCCGCTGCTAAGCCTCGCACTCGCCGCTTCCTCCTCGCCGCTAGCTACGGCTCGGACGTAAACAAGACGTCCTCACCGCGAGGCCGCTCAGGCCAGACTGACCAACTGAGCTAACGGGCCGACGGCAGCTACAGTGGCAATTGTTCATAGTGTATGGGAATTCGAGATTCAGTATTTTATTCATTATTCCTAAACTTCTTGTTTGATTAACAAATATTGACACTGATGACTAAAACTTCGTGAAGCGAGGAAGTACGTCCCCACATGAGCTGCTTTTGAAGCTGTAAATTCAACTCCGATTGTTTCTCTGGTACGGCAACGCTTTAGATGGCGAAATTTTTCGTACAGAATAGTTTTCATGCGAAATATTGGTGTTAAGTATAGTATGAGAACGGAGCAGATTTCTGTGAAATTTTTTCTTCTTGCATTTTAATGCAGCTTCCGGAATCGACCTGGACATATCGCGGAAACATAAAACCTTCAACTTTATCTATGATCGAAGGTGGAAACTCAAAGTACAATAACAGACTTTGCATTGTACTAAAAAAATTGTGAAATATGCATGTATAACGCCATATACTATAAAGAAAACCGTCATAAATCTGTATTAAGCAGTGACGTAGCCAGGATATTGTTAAAGGGGGGGGAGGGGGTGCGACTAGTTAAAGAGAAATTTACAAAGGCTCGTGGTTTTTCAATTCTTCTAAAAACAAACTTAACATATTTTTTATATTTTATGTACATAATTTGTATTTGTAAGCCATTTTTACAAATACTGCAATATTTTATATACAAAATTGAGGAAAAAATTTCCTAAAAATTGTTTCAATATATGCCAGCAGAACCTTAAGTCGTTATCAGAATAGAAAGTGTTCCTTTGTATTTGAACTCTGGCAACGACACGGTGGCACTTCACCAAGCTCGCTGCCTATCAGCCACGACTTTACGTCGGTGTTTCGCAAAATTTCCATTAATTTTTGCTTCAGTATAAATACCTTGCATGTTGATTTAGGGAGCGTAAGTCTGTAATTTTATTTCCAAGATTATTGGTTCTCTTACTCTTAGTGGCATTCCAACGAATCCATCCTCTAGATAAAATATTACTCTCAAACCTAACACGTACTGAGTGAGGTGCCTTATGATATGTTGAAATACTGCCACTCCAAATAACGACTGCAGTGCTAACATTAAACTGCTGTACATAGATAAATCATAGATAAATAAGCTATTATAGTAGTACGTATTATAACTTACCGTAACGCTAATGGACGGATGAAAGTCGGTTTTTGTCTTTTTTCTTGTTATGAACTTATTCATAACTGGAAATTATCTTAGCAGTACAAAGGAAATAAACGGCATCGGTAGCCGCAGCATTCCACTGTAGCGCTTAACATAGCAATAATGGAGTAAGGCCAACAATGAACAACGGCTAAAGGCTAAAGGAGTACTGGGCGCGTAAATTGATTCGTACTACAGTTGTGCTACATCCCCTCAACACGGTGTCTCCAGATTGGGTTTTTTTTTTTTCCTCCATTTTGGGGAAAAATATTTCTTATGGGTAACTTTTGGGAAACAAAAAACATGGGGAAATTGTTGGGGGGAAAAATTTTGTACTGGGGAAATTTGGGGTTAAATTTTTATTTTCAGCAGTGGCAGTGTTGTGTGGTCATGTTGGCATCGAAATGTTCCATTTACGAGAGTAATTAATTTAGTGAGCAAAAACGGGTAGATACAAGAACCTGTCAACCACAGAGCAGGGAAAGCATTAATTATCTACTTCATGGTCAACACAAAAGATTATTTCCCACATTCTGTTGCGTTTTCAAAGAGCATTCACTGGTCATTAAAACATTAGCACACTACACAGCCAGAGCCGTAAGAAAGATTGCACTTGTATTTGGTGGCAGCTGTATATCAAGATGTCACTCCTAACTTTGCTGAAACTGGCATATTATGCAATCCCTAATACAAAATTTTACTTATTGCTTATGGAGTAAACAGAGAAGTATGTTTATATGATAGTAAGCAGTGATTTCTGCGAACATTTGACAACTGGTTGTCATTTCCTCAAACTAGTACAATAATGCAGAACCTTCATTGTTGGCCCTTCACAAAAAAAAAAGTAGTTTACTACGAACACAGCATCTGAGAGTTAGTGAGGAAGTAGGCATCAAAAAATTATCATGCGAAGATATCGACCTGCATGGGAAGCCGAACCACAATTTTCTGGTAAGTTAATAAATTTCTACATTTTCTACCTGCTTCCTCTGATGCATACTTGTCTGATGTAAAGCAACGAAGCTGGAATAAATTACTTTAATTTTAATTTTAGAATTAGTACAGTTACAGCGAAATTAGACCAAACAAAATTATTTAATACCTACTTAAGATCCTTGAGAAACGTGATGAAATATGTAAGACTGGTTTCATTCCTGGTTTGTTCTGTGGGTTTTTGTCCCATTAATATAAAAAGCATATGCAATAATATTAACATTGTTGCCATAAAACTAATAATTTTGTTTTGTTGTTGTTATGGTCTTCAGTTCGGAGACTGGTTTGATGCAGCTCTCCACGTACCATAATTTCTGATACGTACGATAATTTTATGACCCTGAACACGCCGTTACACCCCTACAAGTTGTCATTACTGATAATAAATGTTAATTTGAAGAAAAAGGTAGTTTTAATCTATTTGGGGAAAAGTTGCCAAAACAGTGTCATTTTGGGGAATTTTTTTGTCTGGTATGGAGAAAACTCCAAAACTCAATCTGGAGACACTGCCTCCACAAGGGCAGGAGGAGGCGGGGCATGTTGTGCACGTGACTAGTCTGCAGTAGCGCTTATCAGTGGCAGAATCACAGAATAGGGAGCATACAGAACGGAAAGCTGGAGGCGGCGCCTTTGATCTGTATGTTACCAAGCGTTGCGCTCGACGCCATATGGAAAAGCAGTAAACGCGAAACTATAGCCACTTAGCACTTTGGCTGGAAATGGACTTTTTACGAACTGCAGCTAACCTCACAGACTTTTAAGAAAGGAAACGGCTTATCTACATCTACATGGGATACTCTGCAAATCACATTTAAGTGCCTGGCAGAGGGTTCATCGAACCACAATTATACTATTTATCTCCCATTCCATTCTCGAATAGCGCGCGGGAAGAAAGAACACCTGAATCTCTCTGTTAGAGCTCTGATTTTTCGTATTTTATTCTGATGATCATTTCTACCTATGTAAGTGGGAGTCAACAATATATTTTCGCATTCGGAGGAGAATGTTGGCGATTGGAGTTTCTCTAGTAGCCACGCTCTCCTCTATTTTGCGCCCAGTTCTTGCACCTAATTGTAATCCAACGGAAAAAAAGTAGGCCTAAATTTTAATACAACTACGAAAATGTACGATGGAATCAATGATCGTTTTATTTGGTGCTTATCTCCAGAAGAATCCCAAGTAACGCGAAATTATGCTTGGGAATTAGTTATAAACAAGAAAGTGACTTTACAACTGCTAGGTTTTATTTGACACGAATAAATTTGCACAAGTCAGACTTAGCTGTACAACGTGATTACACAGAAGTAATGACGTCTGGGCATATATAAAACTGTTAAATTACACATAAATGAAGGACAGGTAGCGGAAACATAAAGCTACATAACAATGGAACATATTGTTTCAGTTATAGCAAAGGAAAAAGTGTTCATCATTTTCCTCTTAGTCTTCCTTGTCAGTATGCATTCACTAGAACATTACACTCCATTTGTACCTCACAGATGGGTCACTTTTATCACTTTGAAATTTTTTTTTTTTTTCAATTTTGGTTTTATATTTCAAGTCTCTGTTTGTGAAGTTCAAGAAATAGAAAATTCTCACTCTCACAAAACGTTTCACTAAATATTGGAGAATATATTTTTAAGTAAATCAGCGCTCCTTGAATTCACAGTCCGTTTCTTAGCACTGGAAATAAATACTGACTATAAAAATATGTTATACTTTACTTACGGCAGTGATGTAGTTGTGTTTCAATGTTGGAAAAGTTGTATTTGCTTTAGGAGGATCATTAATTTACTGATCGGAGAAGGGCATATAGAAAAATCTGTCAACCATAGAGTAGGAACAGCATAAAATAATTATTCCCCTTAATCTATCTGTTTCAGTATCCGAAGAGCATTCGTTGTCCACATTAGCACACTACGCCTCCATTGCCGTAAGTAAAATTTTACCTGCCTAAGCAACGTAGAACAAGGGGAGAAGGCAGGATGAGTGTCATCGATTTGACTGGTTCAGTTTTACTTACGGCAGTTGAGGAGTAATGTTTTAATGTTGGCAACATAATGTACGTTTTACGAGGACAGCTGCTTTACCGACCAGAGAAAGGTAGATACAAGAAACTGCCAACCATAGAGCAAGAACAGCAAGATTATTCCCCTTCTTCCATTTGTTTGAATATGGTAACAAGGGGAGGTCGGCAATCGGGACTCGCCGATTTCGCCCAAGTTACGTGTGTAGAAGGAGGTAGGTCTCCACATAACGTGCCTGAAATATTTCGCCTAAGTGGGCCTTAGGAAAAGAGGAAATGCTCTCGAAAGTTTGTTCGTGAATAAATGGCGTAGCGTAATGTACAAAAAAAAAAAAAAAAAAAAAAAAAAAAAAAAAAAAAAAAAAAAGGAAGTTCCTGGAATTGATCCCAGGGCATCTGTTTCGCAAGTAATTCGGTTGACCATTACGCTACGCCGTTAGTCACGAACAGATAGCTAAATAAGATGAACAGTACTATTGGAAAAACTTTCGAGAGCATTTTCTACTTTCCTGAGGCCCACTCAGGCGAAATATTTCAGGACATTATAGGGAGACCAATTTCCTTCTACACATGCAGTTTAGGCTAAATCGGCGGGTCCCGATTGCCGACCTCCCCTTGTAAGAGGATCAACGGTCGTTAACATTAGCACGCTACGCCTCCGTCGCCGTTAGTAAAATTTTACCGTTTGCATCAAATTATGTGAAGGTGAGCAGGTAGATGAGCCTTAAAAATTCCTGAAATATTTCGCCTATGTGGGCAACCGGAAAAGGGAACGCACGCGCAAAATGTTGAAGTCCCGCTACTTACGCACTATTCTTTGTCTTTCACTTTGTATTATTCCGACGTTAAACTTATAATTACAAAATATAAATGAACTTCAACATTTCGATGCTGTTGAACTGCTACAGCAACAGCGAGAGTTATCGTCAAGAGAAGAAGCAAGGCTACTATTAATAATTATGCACACATTGCTCTCATTCGAAACTAATGACATTTAACTTTTACCACACATATAGCGATGTTCTCTAACCGTTCAACATCTTTTGGGGAGGTGAAGAAGCTTATATCCTTGTATGAGAATTATTGCTGCAATTAGGTGCTGAACACCATCGGCCACCTTTACTTTTATTGCTGCTCGTATCAAAAACGGAACAGCTACACCTACTGACACAGTTATTTCTTTTCCTTGCAGCGTAAACTTCTTTATTTTTATGCGATTCAGGCAGCTAAAATACACCATTAACAAACAAAGACGGCACATTACACCACCACTGAGTAGGGAGTGACCACGCGTTTACTGCTTTTCAAGATGGCCGATTCCGCGCATGCGCACTAAATTTTGGACGACAGACTGCAGCGGGAGTTTCCTTTTGTGTACTCCTTATTCGGTGGCAGAATGCAACAGCTTAACGCTGTCAGCTGTTGCTGTCTTATATTTTACGTTCATTTTTATATTTTTGACGTCTGTGGCTCATGAACGAATGTTCCTATTTTATGAAATTTCATAGTAGGTACTACCAAGGTTACGTTTGTCCCTACTACCCCTACAATAGGCTACATAAATTGCAAGCCTGAAGGAGTGGGACAGTTCTGAGGTACAAACAAAAATGATAGAATTGGAAAAGTGTAAACATTAACTCAGTTTGGCAGAACTGTAAAACGATTCAATTTACGCAGGACGGGGCAATAGCCGATGCTGTTATCGATGTATCGATAATTAAACTCTATAGATAGCTTTGTTGACTGTCGATAGTGCGTATCCTTTTTTCGTCGTATGACTGATAACAATATCATTCAATTTCAGTACGCGATTGATAGGTCGTGTCTTATTTCATTTAGTCACTTGGAGGTTCGACTCCACCATCTGGCATGGGTGTGTGTCTGTCCTTGGCATAAGTTTGAGTAGTATTTTATCGTTTAGGAGGGGTCCGGACCCTCAAGACCCCCCCTTTGGTTATGTCCTTGTATTAAGATGGCCATCTTTATAGTTCTGCACTCCAAGCGAATGCCGGGATGGTTCCTTTGAAAGGGCACGGCCGGTTTCCTTCCTCATCCCTGACAAAAGTATCTTAGGTGTGCTCCTTCTATAATGGTCAGGATGTAGACGGGATATTAAACCATAATCCTCCTTTTTTTAGTTCTTATAAAGACATTGAATGAAAATGTTTTTTGTACACAGCGTATTGTTCCTCAAAATGTTCCCCTTTAATAAATACACTATTTAAAGTGTGTTTTAACCAATTTTACAAACAACGTTACAGATTTTTGTATCTCAAATATATGGTTTTCTTGCAAGATATCATTCTTAAGGGTTTTCCGTAATCGAAAGAAAGAACGTTGATAGAAGATACGAGACAAATATAGGCACTGAGTCAATAACTTTCTCTCTGATGTGCAATCAGTTCTGTGCTGCGTTAGTTTCAGGTACAATTAATTTTAGTTGTAACTGTTAGTGAGAAAGTGTTTTTAATCTTGTGGTTTGAGGCTCCTAAGATTATTTCCCCACCGTTTTATCCTCAGATACATTTTACAAGTTGAATGAGGACTAGATGTTGTAGAATTTTCAAAAAAAAAAAAAAAATTCAAATGTTTCTTAAGCTTACGGGACTTAACTACGGGGTCATCAGTCCCTAAACTTACAAACTACTTATGAATTACTTACGAACTAGGACGGCACAAATATCCATGCCCGAGGGGGGATTCGAACCCCCGACCGTAGTGGCCGTTCAGACCGTGACTGAAGCGCCTCAGTCCCCGCGGCCACCCCGGCCGGCTAGAATTTTGTTTTGTACTGTTCTCTTTGTTTGACTCCCATCTCCTTAGGTTATACTGATGACCTAGCTGTTTAGTCCCCTTAAAACCAACAACCACCTTATTTTACAGAGATATGCTTGTTGTTTAATTGATGAAAGGAGAAAATAACCAGTCAATTTTAATATAGGTGATACAGTTTAATATGCTCGTTTATTCCATACTCACATATTCGAAACATATGTAACTGTCCGCCACATTTCATTGTTTAAGTCTTCGTCGTTCTTCTTATGCAATAAATAACTGAAAATGTTCCCGGACTTGAGTGTACACTCTGCATTTTATACATTCACATTCACAGCTGTAAAATTAAACGGAAGCGTAGTATACCTTGCTGGCTCTCGTGCACCGCAGTGACCCCTGTTTCCACGTGTTGACTCACATGCATTGGCGATGGCCGGAAGGAAGCCCGCCACAGCGAGCACAGCACGTGAGATTAATTGGAAGCCACTCTCACAGCCAGTTAACTCGCTCACATCGCCTCTTACGAACGGTCCCGACAAATGCCACATTTGAATTGTCACATCACTGCCGGATTGCAAAATTTGTATATGTTCCAGAAAAGTCGATTTGCAATTAGCTTGCCGCGGTGAAGGGGGTTGGAACACTTGCGGGGAGTGACACTTGCGGGGAACCCGGGGCCTTTGGGGCGGCCAATAGCTTTTCCTGGGTACAGGCACACCAAGAAGTCTAGCACTGTCAACATAACACGAAACTTGTTCTAACTACATATTAATTCGTTGAGTGTTCCTCCTGAAAACAAAACGGTATTTTAACAGTGATAATGTTTGGAGAGTTATTAAGACATTCTCTGCTACTACAAGACGATGACTTTCAACAGTCATACCTCCTAAAAGCATATTATTCAGAACACTAAGCATATCAAGACACCTCTGAAAGCAATAAATATATTAGGCATCCTGCACAGATACGTTGATGTAATTGATCGCTATGTAGTTAACCCCACTTTAAAAATAGCTACTATGCTTTTTAATAGGAGATGCAACCTTAATACTTCAATTAAAAGACGTTAATAATAAGTCAATGAGTATTTTACATACTTGATGCGTTTATTCCAGACCCCAAAACGATTTCGCTGTATTCGAATTACAAATACATCTAATAAATGTATGAAATACGGAATGTGTAAGGGAATGTCACACACCGAAAAATGCTAAAGATAAATTCTTTTTTCTTTCACATTTTTACTCCGAACTTGGCATAAACCAACAGGGAGAAACAAGTTGCAAGACTTCCAGGAAAAATGAAGCGAAATTGGCAGCCAGTAGTTGGTTATAAATTGTATTGCCTGTTAACTGTACAAATATATATTACGGAATACGCGGAACTCCTGTTCAGTACAGTCAAAAAGGTCTAAGGTAATAGGCAATGGTTTACAATCAGATATCCGTATCACTCTCCTCCTCAAGAAGTCTGTGTGAAGATTTATATTCAGAACATTCAAGAAAAAGGCTACTGTGATGTTGAAACTACAAGAAGCAGCTCATTTATCAGGAAGGGAAAACGTTATGGTGCCCGTAAATTTGAATGGCTTTATTCTTGTAGTAACATTCATTTTTTGATAAAGTGTTAAAATCCAATATACCAGAATTTTGTTTTTCTAAACTCAGATCCAACTTTTTTGTCGAAATGTTTGCAGGAAGTAGTCCTGATGTGATTTCATACGTCTATACATTAAATTGATGTTATCAAACATGTAATTTGTGTCACAAATTGCGCGGCCGGTCCTGTGGGCCTTTCCCTGAATACGGCACAGGTAGCGGCTGGAGGGCGTGGAGTAGGGGTGGTGTATCCCTACTTCTGGAACACCCTGTTCACTACCTGCAGCGTCCGGATCTCCCCGCAAGTGTCTACACATTCCCTTTCCCCGCAAGTGTCACTCCCCGCAAGTGTCACAAACTCGCGGTGGAGTATCCGAGCGGTCTAAAGCTCTCGCTGCGGAGCGCGTGGTTGCTCGCCATGGGGGCGCAGGAGCCATTCCTCCCGCGCTCAGAAAAATAGGACTGAATCCTCCCGAGCCTGTAAGGGTGTGGAAAAGGACGGGACTGAATCCTCCCATAACCTGTTTAAGCAGGTAGTTGGTGGCGGCCCGAGACCAGAGAGTGTGGCTAGGCCTTTATGAACATTCCAGGCAAGCAAAGCTTTCTAGCATATGTTCCAGTGTATGTTCCTACATTGTACAGTAAAGTAAGAGTGAGAATTAAGCCCCAGTTAACTTAGAGTCAGAGTAAACGTACAGTAATATCACTTTGGTTCTTACAATCTAAAGATTACGTTTTACTCGCAATTGATAAATCTGTGCAACATTTTCTGCACTTGGTATACAAGTTTATTTGATATAGCGTCGAATTATAACAGAGGATAAGGCAGGCTAATTTTTTTTCCTAAGGAAGAAGAAATTCTGCTTTCAACGGGAGGGCGGTACATGAGTCTTATTGAACTGGCTTGACTTAACGTGAATAGAAGCAAGTTATGAACATCTGTAGTTTCTAATAAAACTTGCCTTAATAAGAAATCGGAAGGTAATAAGTAGAAAAAGGTAACACGAGAAAAAAATCCATTAATCAACGCCGAAACGTGGAAGAGATATAAGGAAGCATGAGGGTGTTATAAACAAGTACAACGAAAACATTACAACAATGGAGAATGACAGTTGTATTCGCGTATTTTTTCACAAAAATTTGTTTATCTAGTGGTACCTGGGTAAAAAGCTTCAAACGTAAACATTATATAAGACAACAACAACAACAAAAACTAACCAAATTTATCAGCACGAATGATGTTGCAACTTTGGAAGAAACGGTAGGAGTAGTAGAGAACTTACGCATGGAGACGAGATATATAATGTCAAACTTTAACACTTGTTATGTAATCAACACTGATCATACCGGATGACAGTATGAATCAACGCTGAACACTGGTTGGTATACGAGGATGCGGCGACCTTTTGCGAATCTTGCAATTAGCACTGCTTATTCTTTATACTATTGGAAGATTAATTTTTAGCGTCACATCGAGATCGTCGTCATTAGAGTCGGAGCTCATGGTCGGATTGGGTAGATGTCATAACTAATGAGGAGGTACTGAACAGAATTGGGGAGAAAGGAAGTCTTTGGCATATGTTGACAAAAAGAAGGGATAGATTGGTCGGACACATTTTAAGACATGTAGGTATCGTGAAACTAGCATTAGAGGGAAGTGTATGGGGTAAAAATGTCAGAGGTAGGCCGAGAGACGATTACAGTAAGCAAATTCAAAAGGATGTAAGCTGTCGTTCTTATTCAGAAATGAAGAGACTTGCACAGGATAGGGTAGCGTGGAGAGCTGCATCAAACCAGTCTACGGACTGAAGACCACAACAACTACTACTAAATTTAATCACATATAATACCATAGAGTAAGTAAGCTAGTAAACTGTTGGTTTTGTTAGAAGTGACAAGTAAGGCCGGAAACGGCTTGGGGCGGGGCTGGGGGCTGGTACATGAAGGAGGCGCCACTGTGCTAGAATAGTTCGGGAGGATTCAGTTCTGTCCCCTGTTCGCCTACCTGCCGTTGGGAGGATTCCGTCCTGCGCCCCGCCGTGGAGGTTCGAGTCGTGCCGGCCGCGGTGGCCGCGGGGACTGAGGCGCTTCAGTCACGGTCTGCACGGCCATTACGGTTGGGGGTTCGAATCCCCCCTCGGGCATTGATATTTGTGCCGTCCTAGTTCGTAAGTAGCTCATAAGTAGTTTGTAAGTTTAGGGACTGATGACCCCGTAGTTAAGTCCCATAAGCTTAACAAACATTTGAAGATTTTTTTTTGTTCGAGTCGTCCCTGGAGCATGGGTGTGTGTATTGTCCTTAGGTTAGTTTACCTAGGTTTAAGTAGTTTGTAAGCTACGGACTGATGGCCACGCAGTTTGGTCCGATAGATTTACAAACATTTGAACATTTTGAGCAATTAGCTTCATGCAAGATACAGTAATTGCGAATGTGTGGTTACTAGAATGCAGTACATACTATTACACCTGCAGTTCATTAAAGAAGCATTTATGTGGACGCTTGATTCTATAGTCTCGCAGTACTGTTGAAACTTATATATTTAAATAAAATAAAATATTATGATTGGGACTGGAGACTGTAACGAACGTTTGTGAGGTTTGTGTGCCGATGAAACAGTACCTATCTAGATTAGTACAGCACTGTGAATGTAAAAACTTATCTGAACATCAAGTAAGGGTAAATGTTATAATTAATCAGCCTGGAATCGACTGACTGTAATGGGTAATGCGCTTAACTATCCAGAAGACGAATCTGGTTAAACAATGAATGATAAGTCCGGTTGTAGCTCTAGTTCTCATTCGTTAATCAGACAGACAAATTATTCATTAATTAAATTAAATACTGTTCAATGTTTGACACAAATTTGATATCCAAAATTAAATGTGGTCATGGGCGAAGTGATATACAATCTCGAGCAGTGACTGACAGCAGCGGAATGACGTAATGATGTGACAATAAAAACACTAAAGTTGACAATTATCTGTCTGTTAATCAAAGATTATAGTTTAACTTACTACTGTGACATAGACTGAGCAAGACATCTATTCGTAGAATGACAAACTATAACAGTAGCTGATAGCGATGAAAGGAAATTGTAGCCTGCAATCTTAGAGTAAAAACATCTAAGTTCAAAAATGTTCAAATGTTTGTTAAGCTTACGGGACTTAACTACGGGGTCATCAGTCCCTAAACTTACAAACTACTTATGAACTACTTACGAACTAAGACGGCACAAATATCCATGCCCGAGGGGGGATTCGAACCCCCGACCGTAGCGGCCGTGCTGACCGTGACTGAAGCGCCTCAGTCACCTCGGCCACCGCGGCCGGCAAAAACATCTATGTCGATAAACTTGTACAATCTATTCTAGTGTGGAAACGTCTAAGTCGATAATTGTGTAATTGACTAATTACTTACAGTATAGATCAAACTTTAGTTTATTAAATGCCAAAACTAACTATTGATTCGATTGCGAGCTTAACAACAATTATTATGTGTACCGACACCTTCTGAAATTGTGACCTAATTTTACTAACAAACCAATTATTGTGTGTCAGCAAGTGGTGTAATTAATACCTGTATGAAAAGGCACGTTACACAATAGACAAGTAATACCGGTAGCTACCTAATAAGCAATTTGGTTACGACTTTTACCATTGAATATGAATGACATAACAAAAAGTGAACATTAAGCAAGTGGTGTAATTAATTTGGTATGTCAAGTAATTTCCACGATTGGCAAGAAATATTGGAAGCTACCTGATAAACTAGTTGCTTGCGATTCTCGTATCAAAAACCACTCCCCTCTTATCCGAAGACAGCATCTTCTTGCAGCACATTAATGATGAAATATAAATAAAGTTGAAACTTGTATCTATCCTACCTTTTAAAAGTTGCAAAGTTGCAGCCTAAAATAACTTGGGTATAAGAATATATTTAAGTTTAAAGAAAAAGGGGGACAAAGCTGCCTTGAATTAAAACGAAGTTGTAAGTTATGATTATTATTATTATCGTCACCTTATCAACATGGTCATGCGAATGTTTGTATAGCTTATGGGACTTAACTACGTGGGCATCAGTCCCTAAACTTACAAACTGCTTATGATCTAGCTAACACTAAGGACACAAATATCCATGCCCCGAGGGGGGAATCGAACCCCCGACCGTAGTGGCCGTGGAGACCATGACTGGCGCGCCTCAGTCCCCTCGGCCACCGCGGCCGGCAACATGATCATTACAACAAAAAATAAATAAATAAATACAAAATCAAAATCAGAATTATTAAGAATACAACAATATTCTCGCAGTCTATAGCTCTTAACCAACACCTAACTTCGTTTGTGTCCTTCTCTCGTTACTGACCAGCTTACAACCTATTTAGTTAAACATCTACATCTACATAGATACTCTGCAAATCACATTTAAGTGCCTGGCAGAGTGGCCGTGGAGACCATGACTGGCGCGCCTCAGTCCCCTGAGTGACAATACAATGCTGCCACCCCTCACTGTGAACTAAAGCAGTATCTACAGTTTTCATGGACAAGAAAGTTGCGACAAAACTTGGGGCCAAACTGCAGGGATGAGAAGTTGAATTCAGGTCAACGGCCAGTATGGTGACTTTGAAGTAGTGTGGCAGAAAATACTGCGATGAAGCATGTGAAATGAGACCACCAAAATAACACCGAAAATGCAAACCAAAATGTCTGGATTACCACGAGTGCAATGCGCAAATATGACGTAATCTTTCATTCCTCAGACACGTGCGTACTAAATTTCCACGTTATTCACGAGATTCATACAGCAAAGAATGTTTCGTTCGCCGATTTTTTTTTATCTTAGCATCATTAGTGAGATTTTTACGAACTTGTCACCAAGAAACAGAATCGATTATCCTACAAAGTAAAATCCATTGTTGCGTCGAGAAATACACTTCCATACAAGGACTTGTAAGGAGATGTTTCTCAGAGATACATAGAGATGGAAGCAATATCGCCTTGTCGACAGAATTTTAATGCTGTTTACGTATTTTTTATGGAAAATGTTAAGAACAACGGAGGGACAAGAAATGAGGCTGAATTGCTTCAGAGAAAGGTGTAAAAAAACTGGAGACAGTTTTATTGCTTTTTTACTGGGCTGAAGTGTTGTCTCGAATGGACAAAACTAAAAATGTTGGCAAAAACCTGGAATGGACTAAATTTGCAGGTTTCAAGCTAGGAGTCGGAGATTATGTATCAAGAATTTACGACGAAAGGAAAAACAAAATAAGATTTACTCATGGAGAAAAATCAGCAATATTATGTGGTCTTCCTTGTTACAGTTGTGATAAAGTACAATCCTACAGAATTAAACAAGGGATAAGACTATTAATATAGTAATAACTTGAAGCAGAAGCTAAACAATTCTGAACAGTATCGTCTCAAACGTGTGGAAAAATATCAAGGCGATCTCGATGAAGAAAGCTCTAATTTTTTTCAGTTTGCGTTTTAAACCATCCTTCATCTCTCAACGCTCGGGTTCTCCAAACTAACTCTTTAGTAGATTACTTGCTAAAATGCAAGAACTCGTATTTGCTGTCTGCTTGTCAAATGAAGTGACAAGTGTGTGAGTGTTTGTTTCTGCGGCGATATCCAATAATAAAATCTTCTCGGGTTACAAGCCGCGTCGTTAGGTTTACTGCCCACGAGCTTTCGACAGAGATCTCCTCTGCCATTGTCAAGTGGATGAAAGCATTCATCAACTTGACAGAGACAGAGGAGATCTCTGTCGAAAGCTCGTGGACAGTAAACCTCACGATGCGGCTTGTAACCCGAGAAGATTTTATTAATGAAGTGACGAGTTGTCTTTATTTCCGGAATGTGAACTACGCTAGGACGAAGGCTAAGACAGGAATGTTTAACAATTTTTGTTGTTGCATTTATATAATAGGGTATTAGGTGTGTTTCTTTATGATTTTCGAAAGTTTAAATTGGTATTAACATCAGTCGCGCGCGTGCGCCACATTACGTATCGCGTGGCCGCTCGCGTCCTAGGTTCAAGTCCTGCCTCGGGCAGGTTGTGTGTGTGTGTGTGTGTGTGTGTGTGTGTGTGTGTGTGAGTGTCGTTCTTAATATACGCTAGTATGAGTAGTTTGTAAGTCTAGAGAGCGATGACCACAGAAGCTACGTTCCTTAGCATTACAGACATTTTTTATTTACATCATGGATGTCACATAACTTGGTATATTCGCTTAACTTTGCTACAGTTCTTTCACAGAAATGTAGCCCTAGAAGGCAGCACTTCCTTGTTCTACTCCGTGGCCTCCACATGGGTTAATCCGGATCTTATGTTTTACCTTCTTACGAAATATATCACACTAAGAAAGCTTTACTAAAAGAAGGGTTCGACTGACAGCACACATTCTTAGACATCAAGGAATCGTGAATTTAGTGTTGGAAGGAAGTGTGTGGGGTAAAAATCGCAGAGGGAGACCAAGAGATGAATACAGTAAGCAGATACAAATGGATGTAGGTTGCAGGTCTAATGAGGATAGAGTAGGGTGGAGAGCTGCATTAAACCAGTCTCCGGACTGTAGACCACAACATACAACAAAGAAAGCTTGCTGACATGAGGTTCTTTGCAGTGCTAACTAATTTTAGGAACTACAGCAATAAAGAATACTCATAGTTATACTTTATTTTAACCTCTTCGTTCCTGTGATCCACAAATGTGGACCTACGTCCATTAATCTGTTTCTACGCAAATATGCGTATTTTTCCGCTTACAGATCAATGGTCCACAAGTTTGGTCCTATTTCTCAGTTTCAACACTACAGCGCAGCACCTCGTCAGAAACGCCTGATGCATTTGCTTGCAGCTGGTTGTGCACTCAATATGGCTGCTGCTAGAAGTCCGAAAATTTATTACTACGAAATAACTCATTTTCTGAACGCCCTCGTATGTGGACCTCAGGTCATAATATGAATATGTTGACTTTAATTTCTTCTTCGAAAGTAGACCACTGGAATAACTCCTCTTTTTGTACTTTACAGATATAAATGAAATATTAACTGATGGGCAACTGAAAGCACTTCTTAATGACAGTAATGCGGAATTATCTGATGGGGAAGATGACGAATTTTCGTTTTTTACTAGAGATTTTGCTGTTGGTTTACACGCATTACAAAATGCGTGTAGGCAAAGCTATGATTAATTATAAATATTTTGAGCCTGTAGCTAAAGGACGCCCTTGTGTAGTGAATTCATCTACTAGTGATGATCAAGATAATGTACAAAGTATGGATAAAAATCCAAGAATAGCTCCGTGACAACCAACTGCAAAAGTTACGGTTGACAATGTAGGCCGTTTACCAAAATTTGTTGAGGAAAAGAATGCCTCAAAATGCAGTAAACCTTGCTGCAACAAAGACAAGGGTCATCTACATCAAATGTGAAATGTATTTGTGTGTCATGAAAAATAATTGTTTTGAAGCGTATCACAAAAAGTAAAGATTCATTTACTGCCAATATCAAGTTATTATTTGACAGAAATTATTGCTTCTTTTTCTTTAATTTGTGGGACTGTCAATGAGCATTAACAGAAACCTGTATTGGAAAAAATGTATTTAAAAATATTATAAATACATATTTTATGTGTAGATTAGCATATGTATTGAGGAAAAGAGAGAAAAAAATGCAATTAAAAAGAAGTACCTTATTGTGATAAGTGCGACCTGGAGTCCACACATGTTGACCTCCATTTATACCTTAGTTAATCACCTTTTTTTTCTTTTGCATATGTTTCATGCTTCAGTACTAGTTTGTTGGAAAATATGAAGAGAAAAAATCCTGTAAATTTCTTTCATCTCAGGACTGAAGAGGTTAAGGACTCTCTAGACGACCCGTGCGAATACTTCGCACAGTTAGTGGAATGACACAAAAGTTGGGACAAAATGGAGGTAAAGTTGAATGTTCATTTTAAGCTTTTATCAGTATCAATCATTGCAAGTGTTTAAATGCGCAAATGAAATAGCTTGGTCCACTGAGTGTTGTTGGGCTAAAAAGAACTGCGTACCTTAATTAGAACGGAAGATATCGTAAAACGAACTGATCGAAAGTGCAATGCAAGGACATAAGGACACCGTGTTTGTAAAAAATAAAAGTTGGAGAGACTTAAGTTAATTCTGATACTTTATGACTTATCTGTGAATGAGTACCTTTCATTTAAAGCAAACATGAAGCAAATCGGTCGGATAGAACGGCCTGACCGACTGACTTTAGTTTACAGCAAGGGCATCCCCATGAGAAATATACGAAGGAAACCTCGTTTGAGTTTAGAAAAAGGAAGGCGAGAGTTATGTAAATTCTGATACTTGATGACAAATCTGTGGATGAATACCTTTAGTTTGAAACAAAAATGAAGGGAATCGGCCGGGTAGTTTGGTCTGGGCGACTGACTGTAGTTTTCTTAGATTCTTTTAATATATAAGACTAGTTGACCGAACTGAATAATTCGCACTCCATCCTGATCAGTCACAGATAGATAAGACAATAATCGAGAAACGACAGATGAAAGTACATATGTATAAAAGGTAATAAAGTTTGAGTAAGAGTAACAAATATTAGTCAATACCATATGATTAATTGTGAAACATATAAAAATTAGATATTGACTTTTTCATGTTTATTTTTTTAAAGTTGTTTATTTTACAATACTTCTTTGAAAACAGTTTTAGTATTTATGTGATCATCGTTTACTTTTTGCCTGTATGTGTCTTTAGCACAAACATAAATATCACTGAATGATGGAACTCGTGAATAATCCACGTATAACTGTCGATGGGAAAAATCAGGTTCTGATAAATATAATCCTGCCCTTTGAAGCGTCTGACCTTGTTCTTTTATGGTCATAGCGAACGTTACGTTTATTGGGAATTGTCTTTTTATCATTTGGAAAGGCATGGTTGGATCAAGTGATGTGACGTTAATGCGTAAGGAATCTAAAAAACTGCAAGAGCTGCCGTTCATGTTTGTTAAAGACTGTTCTCTATATACAGGGTGTTACAAAAAGGTACGCCCAAACTTTCAGGAAACATTCCTCACACACAAAGAAAGAAACGCTTGATTTCAAAGTTAGAGCTCATTTTATTACTTCTCTTCAAATCACATTAATCATGGAATGGAAACACACAGCAACAGAACGTATCAGAGTGACTTCACTTTGTTACAGAAATGTTCAGAATGTCCTCCGTTAGCGTATCAGAGTGACTTCACTTTGTTACAGAAATGTTCAGAATGCCCTCCGTCGCATGGAATCCCTGATGCGCTGATGCAGCCCTGGAGAATGGCGTATTGTATCACAGCCGTCCACAATACGAGCACGAAGAGACTCTACATTTGGTACCGGGGTTGCGTAGACAAGAGCTTTCAAATGCCCCCATAAATGACAGTCAAGAGGGTTGAGGGGAGCGTGGAGGCCATGGAATTGGTCCGCCTCTACCAATAGCGGCCTTTACACGGACAGTTCTGCCTGCAGGATTTGTGCCGCGCCGCGCCACGCAGGTACCGACCCGGGCTCAGCCGGTCCCAGGGGGATTTGGCCACTCCGTCCCTCGCGCAGAACCGGCACGCGGAACGTCCTCACGTTTACACGGCCGCTCTTGCAGTACAGCTTTAGACGGCCGCGCCTGCAGTCCAGAACCGTGGCAGACTCGCGCTGTTGGGCGAAGGAATACCTGTGTGAATTTATTGACTTATACCGGCTACAGCCTTGTTTGTGGCGAATTCACAGTAAGGAGTACACAAATAAAAACCTAAAAAACGAGGCATACGATAGACTGGTAACTTTATGCAAACCAATTTTTCATAATGCTGATAGGCAATTTGTTGAAAAAAATTCAAGGTTTACATGGTTCGTTCCGAAAAGAAATGGAAAAAGGTTTTAGACAGCAATCGATCTGGTAGAGTATGTGCCCAATCTATGGTATTATGACCTAACATTTATAACGGATCAGGGGCTCACGTCGTCAAGCATATCGAATACGGATGGAGAATGTGGAAGACATGTGCGTGACGCCGATAAGTGTGCTGTAAATGAAGAGCATCTCGATGACAGTATCGCCGCAGAAGAGGTTTTTGTAATTGAGGAACAGCAACGTACCGAAGGAAATGAGCAGGTTAGAGTTAAATTGTTATTTTTTCAAAGACGTAATCACAGATGTAACAAAGGAACGCAAAAATATATGTTGTGAGATTACAATACTTAATTAACAAACATCTAAATAAAAATTCTTAGGCTCTTCCTAATTTCAACATTTCGTCTTGACAAGAGACACACTTTTCTGAAACAAAATATTTCTTGTATAACTCTCTATTCGCTTTATCATTTTTGTTTGGATTTCTACGTAACATATTTTGTAAACTATGTAGTTCCGTTGTTTGTCGCCAATCTGCTTTGCGCAGTAAGAAGGTCTCTGTATCCACAGCTGATGGTGATAGATAGCCATGACTGTTTCTGCGCATAAAATTATGCAAAACACAGATAGCCAAAACAACATATAACATTTTTTCTGCTTTCATATTAATGGCTGTCTTTAGCCTTCGAAACCGTGAAGAAATAATGCCGAAAGCATTTTCTACGACATTCCGAGCACGAGATAACCTGAGTGTCGCTGTTAGGCGTTCTTCAGCTGAAATGACTTTTTCATCACTGTATCTGTCTCGGTAATTTTGTGCTTAATCAAATCTAGCAAAATGTTAAACGAGGCACAGTCCATCCGTAAATAGTTTTTAAAATCATCGTGGAAATTATCGCGCAGTTGAGTTATTAAAGGCAAATGACTATAGCGATGCCTGTATTCTTTCTCCCAAACACGGCGCTTTGATCTCTTTCGGTTCATTACAAGTGCCAGGCACATCCCAGCTGCAGGACACGGTTTCCCTACAGCTGCGCTTCGCTGGCCTGCCGCCGCGCCGCGCAGAACTTTGGGCCTCGCCCGAAACGCCGGTCGGGCCGCTCCTGCGCGGCGCGCGGCGCGGCACCCCCTGCCAGGCTGCCCTCCGCCGCTCCACGAGACACGCCACGGTTCCGCTGGCGTTCCTGCCGGCCGGCAGGAGCGGCCGGGCAGGCGCGCCCGTGTATAAAGGCCGCTAATCCATCGGTCACCGAATCGTTTTTTGAGAAGCGTACGAACACGTCAACTGAAACGTGCAGGAGCTACATCGTGCATGAACCACATGTTGTGTCGTACTTGTAATGGCACATGTTCTAGCTGCACAGGTAAAGTATCCCGTATGAAATCATGATAACGTGCTCCAGTGAGCGTAGGTGGAAGAACATGAGGCCCAATCAAGACATCACCAACAATAATGGCCCAAACGTTCACAGAAAATCTGTGTTGATGACGTGAATCGAGGAAGTACAGTACATACTAATGAAACAATTGGGTATTTTGACAATTGTCTACAATTGTCTGCACGAATTATTTCAATTTACATTTAAAGAGAAATACTAAAATGAGCTCTTACATGGAAATTAAGCGTTTTCGGACACATGTCCACATAACATATTTCCTTTCTTTGTGTGTGAGAAATGTTTCCTGAAAGTTTGGCCATACCTTTTTGTAACACCTGTATATAGTAGTTAAAGAGATTGTCAATATGGCACCTTCTACATTGGTTTTATATCGGCCGCGCAAACTTAGTCGATGATCGGCGCTGTGGCTGATAGGAGCAACCGTAAATACATGAGAACTATTTACGATCGTTCGCCGGATAGTTTGTACAAACAGCACAATTTATTTCTAGTTCACTTTTTTTTGTGAAAACGATGTTTTTTTACTCAAATGTTTGTAAAGCTTATGGGTCTTAACTACGGGGTCATCAGTCCCTAAACTTACAAATTACTTATGAACTAGCTACAACTAAGGACGTCATAAATATCCATGCCCGAGGGGGGATTCGAACCCCGACCGTAGTAGCCGTGCAGACCGTGACTGAAGCGCCTCAGTCCCCTCGACCACCGCGGCCGGCCTTTTTTTTTTTTTTTTTTTTTTTTTTTTTTTTTTTTTTTTTTTTTTGTTACTATCTGTGTATTTTTCGTCATTAGTGGAGAACGAAACCTATAACCCTGCGTTGCTAACATCTAATTTTAACGCTCGTTACTAACTCCCGTCTTTAAGGGGGTTTTGATCTCTTGTTGGTAACACCCGTCAATTCGGCGAGTGTGATTCCAAACTAACACTACCCGTGTACACTTGTTCATGAATTGTTCCTGAAAACGTCACAGCTCACTGACAATTTGAACGTAGCCGTCAGTTTGACGGATCATACTAAGCTAGGGTTAAAATGATACCTCAATGATTAATTTTGGATAATTAATACGGGTGATATGGCGTACCCAGAAAAAACAACACGGATGAGAAATAATATACGAGGCGCGTCCATAAAGTAAGTTCCGTTTGGCAATAAAATGAAATTGTACACAGGTACAGAAGAAATTTTTATTGCACAAAATTCTACAACTCTTAAACTACTTTTCCACATAACTGCCTAAATTTTGCAGGCATTTGTCATAGCGTGGCACAAGGTTTTGCATTCCTTTTTCATAGAAATCTGCCGCCTGTCTCTTCAACCAGTTGGAAACATTTTCTTTCAGCTCGTCGTCATTGGTGAAGTGATGACCGCCAAGAAAAGACTTGAGATGTAAGAACAGATGAAAGTCGCTAGGAGCGAGGTCAGGGCTGTACGGAGGATGGTCAAACACGTCCCATCCAATCCTTGTAGGAGGTTTTTCGTCACATTTGCAGTGTGTGGTCGTGCGTTGTCGTGAAGCAAAACAACACTTTTTGACAGCAGTCCCCGGCGCTTATTCTGAATTGCACGGCGCAATTTCCGAAATGTCTCGCAATAAGCATCTGCTTTGATTGTTTGACCACGCGGTAAGAAGTCAATGAGTAGGATGTCTTTCCAGTCCCAGAACATTGTGCACATCATTTTCCGAGGTGTCATGATTTGCTTCGGCTTTACCTTTGGTGGGGATGAAGTGTGCCTCCATTCCAATGATTGCCGCTTACTCTCAGGGGTATCGTAAGAAACCCACTTTTCATCTCCTGTGACTATCTGTCTCAGAAATTCTTCGCCACTTTCAGCATAACGGGTCAAAAACTCAAGTGCACTACCCATCCGTTGTGTTTTGTGTTGCTCGGTGAGAATCTTTGGTACCCAACGTCAGCAAAGTTTACGGAATTTCAGTTCTGTGATAACAATTTCATGCATCAAAGACCGTGAAATTTGGGGGAAGTCCATAGCGAGAGCACTAATTGTAAACCTACGGTTTTCCTGGATCTTATCATCAATCACGTGAACCAGTTCTTCTGTAACCAAAGGTGGACGCCCACTTCGTTCTTAATCGTGCACATCACTACGCCCGTCATTGAACTGTCGGACCCATCTTCTAACCATCGAATCACTCATCGCATTTGGTCCGTAAACATCGCAAATTTGCCGATAAATTTCACTTGGTTTCACTCTCCTCGCATTCAGATACCGAATCACCGACCTTATTTCACAGGCGTCGGGATTTTCAATCAACGCCGACATTTCAAACAAGCACAACAAAGCGTTCGTAACTGACAGCGATCTCCAAATGGCGCACGTTCTTCTCCTTGATATACATCATCTACAGCGCATGTGCGGAACTGCAATAGCAGCGCTGCAGCGGAGGTAAATTGAAACGGAACTTACTTTCTGGACGCGCCTCGTGTATAATTTCCGTGAGCGCAATGAAAGCGACACTGGTTAGGCCGGTATTACACTATCAAATTATTGGACAAAGAATTGGACGAAAAAATTGAATGAAGTATTGGTCATATTTTTTGATAAAGACATTGGATGAATCGCAAAAGGGGGTATTACACTATCATCCAATATTTTGTCAAATTTCCTTCAAAATGGCGGTGTAATGCTCAGCTGTTGTTTATACTACAGTTGCGTTGTGTCTGCATTTAGAAGAGAAAGAGGGAAAAAAGAAAAGGAAACACAGTTGGATGAAACCGTGGTTGTCAGAGCGAGATAAATAAAATTTGTTACGGGACCAGGAGGATTTACTTTTTTTTATGCCGTCGGCAGAACAGCCAGGCCGTTAACTGCTAATTATTTTGTCGCTCTTCATCCTTCACAGTTAGCGATAGAGTAACAAAAAGGCTGACTCAAACAGTGTATACGAATAAGATTGTTAAAGCAAGTTTCGTTAAATAACGTTTTAAATGGAAAATGTGAGCACTGACAAAGAGGATAATCTAAATTGTTTATGACGTTATTAACAATGTAAGGGGGGAAACATTGCTGATAAAGTAAATAGGCTCTATTTATTTCCTTACAAAAATTGACTGACGTATTTATATGTACATAGTTCCCCTGCAAACAGATGTCGATGTTTTGGAAGTTGTTTCACTTCCCAGCACTTAGCACACCAAGTTACCAAAATCATACATTTTAAAATCTGTTTCGGCCGCAAATAGGATTTAGGGATATTACTTCAATTCCGATAGTATATGACTTTTTTACATCACGGATTGTGATTGGGCGAATTGACGTGAGGGACAGTGTGAATTGGCCTTGTCGCCTGTTATACAACGCTCCATCGGATTTTTTAATTTTGTTGTTGCTGGAAAACACTACACAAACATTCCACTGCCAGCCATGTTTACGAATACGAACGTTATGTCTAAGTAATGTCAGATATTTAACCTCCAAATAAAATAAAGGAAGCTGTATTCTACTAGCGCTCCAAGCGGTCATATTTCTCACTTTAGGAAATAGAAGACGAGCGATTTCTTTGATCAAATCTAGGCCGAGGCATTAGATTGGATGAAATATTACACTACGTCCAATTTTTCTTTATCCAATTCTTTGACAAATAATTTGATAGTGTAATGCCGGCCTTAGGCGGACTCAGCAGTGAAACTGTTCATAATCTGCATAAACTGTAATAGCGTTCTAATGAACTCGATACGTTATAGTGAGTCTCGTTAACATTCAGCACTAGTCAGCAATTTATTAACTGTTACGACACCTTAGTGACGCTAGAGCAGGTTCCTGCTCCTCTAGTAAATACGGCAGCTCCGGACCAATCGTTAAAAGGCAATTTGGGCTGGGCTGCGGCGAGGTCCGGATTCTGTGCGTCTCTGGCCGCTCGCCATTCATGGCGAGAAGTAAACAGCAGCTCGCAGCCGCCGAATCCGGAAAACCGCGGCCAACCAGATCCGCGCCACAAGCACAGGGGTTGGAACACTTGCGCGGAGTGACACTTGCGTGGAACCCGGGGCCCTTGGGGCGGCTAATCGCGTTTCCTGGGCACAGGCACACCAAGAAGTCTAGCACTGCTGTTGTCAAGTTTCCACACTGTCAACATAACACGAAAATCAGTGAAATTGCACAACCCTTTGCAAGCTGAAGAGCAATATAGTGACTTGTTCTAACTACATATTAATCCGTTGAGTGTTCCTCCTGTACACAAAAAGGTATTTTAATAGTGATAATGTTTTTGAGAGTTAGTCTCTGCTACTACAAGACTATGACTTTCCACAGTCATACTTCCTAAAAGCATATTATTCAGAACACTAAGCATATCAAGACACCTGCGCAAGCAATAAATATATTAGACATCCTGCACAGATATGTTGATGTAATTGACCGTTATGTAGTTAACCCCACTATCACGCAACTTCCATCTCTTTAAAAATAGTTACTATGCTTTTTAATAGGAGATGCAACCTTAAACCTTCAATTTAAAAAAACGTTAATAATAAGTCAATGAGTATTTTACATACTTAACGCGTTTATTCGTAGACCCCAAAACGATTTGGCTGTATTCGAATTACAAATACATCTCAGAAATATATGAAATACGGAATGTGTAAGGGAATGTCACACATCGAAAAATGCTAAAGATAAATTCTATTTCAATCACCGTCACATAGAACCATTTTTACTCTGAACTTGGCATAAACCAACAGGGAGAAACAAGTTGCAAGACTTCCAGGAAAAATGAAGCGAAATTGGCAGCCAATAGTTGGTTATAAATTACATTGCCTGTTAACTGTATAAATATAAATTACAGAATACGTGGAACTCCTGTTCAGTACAGTCAAAAAGGTCTAAGGTAATAGGCAGTGGTTTACAATTAGTATCACTCTCCTCCTCAAGAAGTCTGTGTGAAGATTTATATTCAGAACATTCAAGAAAAAGGTGTTGAAACTATAAGAAGCAGCTCATTTACTCAGGAAGGGAAAACGTTATGGTGCCCGTAAATTTGAATGGCTGTATCTCTTGTAGTAACATTTAATTTTTGATGAAATGTTAAAATCCAATAAACCAGAATTTTGTTTTTCTAAACTGAGTGCCAACTTTTTTTTGTCGAAATTTTTGCAGGAAGTAGTCTTGACGTGATTTCATACTTCTATGCATTAATATTATCAAACATGTAATTTGTGTCACAAATTGCGCGACCGGTCCGGTCGGAGGTTCGAGTCCTTCCTCGGACATAGGTATGTTTGTTTGTACTTTGCCTAAGTTATTTTAAGTAAGATTAAGTAGTGTGTAAGTCTAGCGACCAATGATCTAAGTAGTTTGGCCGCACAAGACTACACATATACACGTAATTTATTTATTTCATAACCACATTTAAGTACTAATAATTAAAGAAACTTAAAAGAGAAATTTGAAGTAAACACTGAAAACAAATGATTGATATTTCTCATGAGATGAATGCACACAACCGTTGTCTTATGTCTTGTGAATGTACCTACAAATTCTGCCATATGAAAATTGTAGTGTGAGTCCCAAATATGTTTTTTCTGTAATAACATTAAAAACATATTAAAAATTCAGAACTCGAAAATCAGTGAAGTTTTGGACTTGAAGCGTTTTGTGTTGCTACATCATTACATAGTAGACACGATTTTAAAATTTGGTTGCTATCGCCAAAGTAGACGAAACGTTAAATTTTTTGGTGTAATCTTCGCCGTGTAGACTGTATGTTGTAGAAGTCTACGTCGAACCTAATCATACCTCTGAGGAGAGAACGTTGTTTGCACTTCTCCTGCGTTTCCAGTCGGCTGTGCTGTGCTACGTAACGACATCGTACCGTTCCACTTTACCGAGAGCTATATGTGTTGGTGTGATGCCTGTTTTTTTTTTTTTTTTTTTTGTTTTTTTCGAAATAAGCCGTTCCACTTTACCGAGAGCTATATGTGTTGGTGTGATGCCTGTTTTTTTTTGGTTTTTTTCGAAATAAGACATCACACCAATATACGTATCATTTAGACGCAAAGATTCTGGGTTCTGGTTTCATCGCTAACGCGATTAACAACGTTAGACCTCGTGTGTAAACAAAATGTTCAAATGTTTGTATAGTATATGGGACTTAACTACGGGGTCATCAGTCCCTAAACTTACAAACTACTTATGAACTTCTTACGAACTAGGACGGCACAAATATCCATGCCCGAGGGGGGATTCGAACCCCCGGCCGTAGTGACCGTGCAGACCGTGACTGGAGCGCCTTAGTCTCCTCGGCCACCGCGGCCGGCTTGTGTAAACACTTGGACATTATGAGTGCCACTGGAAAAATGCACTCCTGTTGTTTGAGACTTGAAGATGACCTGAAATTAGCCGAAATCGATATCTCATAATAAACATAAGGTGTAGCTGTCTATATTTCATAATGCTATTCCTAATATATTTAAAAGCTGCTCAAAACCACCTACAAAAAACCTTTATAATGAGATTGTATATAATTCCACGATCAAATTGTGTTTTAGTTATTTGTAGTAATACACCCAAAGATCTGCACTTGCTTTTAGTGCCTTGATCAGCTGTTTATTTTTAGAGGTATTACTAGGGACAGGAAAAATTCGCATTTGCGATAAATGCGAATATAGATGCGAATTCTGACTCAAAATGCAGTAAATCCGAAATTGTAGTTAGCAACGGTTGCGCTAAATTCCGATTTCATCACATTCCTCTTCACATGGTGCTGTATTGTAAATCGAGTGATATTTGTTTGACGTGTTATCTCCCTGTTGAATGAGGCTGTGATATCTCCGGGCCGTTACTACTGCTCCACCTTGCTCGGTGGGCCTTTCCCTGAATACGGCACAGGTAGCGGCTGGAGGGCGAGGAGTAGGGGTGGTGTATCCCTACTTGTGGAACACCCTGTTTACTACCTGCAGCGTCCGGGTCTCCGCGCAAGTGTCTACAAATTCCCTTTCCGCGCAAGTGTCACTCCGCGCAAGTGTCACAAACTCCAAGCACGTCGGTGGGGAAGTACGAGGCGGGGTTGGAACACTTGCGCGGAGTGACACTTGCGCGGAGTGACATTTGCGCGGAACCCGGGACCCTTGGGGCGGCTAATCGCTTTTCCTGGGTACAGGCCCACCAAGAAGTCTAGCACTGCTGTTGTCAAGTTTCCACACTGTGAACATAACACGAAAATCAGTGAAATTGCACAACCCTTTGCAAGCTGAAGAGCAATATAGTGACTTGTTCTAACTACATATTAATCCGTTGAGTGTTCCTCCTGTAAACAAAAAGGTATTTTAATAGTGATAATGTTTTTGAGAGTTAGTCTCTGCTACTACAAGACTATGACTTTCCGCAGTCATACCTCCTAAAAGCATATTATTCAGAACACTAAGCATATCAAGACACCTGCACAAGCAATAAATATATTAGGCATCCTGCACAGATACGTTGATGTAATTGACCGCTATGTAGTTAACCCCACTATCACGCAACTTCCATCTCTTTAAAAATAGCTACTATGCTTTTTAATAGGAGATGCAACCTTAAACCTTCAATTAAAAAAACGTTAATAATAAGTCAATGAGTATTTTACATACTTAAAGCGTTTATTCGTAGACGCCGAAACGATTTGGCTGTATTCGAATTACAAATACATCTCAGAAATATATGAAATACGGAATGTGTAAGGGAATGTCACACACCGAAAAATGCTAAAGATAAATTCTATTTTCCGTCACCGTCATATAGAACCATTTTTACTCCGAACTTGGCATAAACCAACAGGGAGAAACAAGTTGCAAGACTTCCAGGAAAAATGAAGCGAAATTGGCAGCCAATAGTTGGTTATAAATTACATTGCCTGTTAAATGTATAAATTACGGAATACGCGGAAATACTGTTCAGTACAGTCAAAAAGGTCTAAGGTAATAGGTAGTGGTTTACAATCAGATATCCGTATCACGCTTCTCCTCAAGAAGTCTGTGTGAAGATTTATATTCAGAACTTTCAAGAAAAAGGTGTTGAAACTATAAGAAGCAGCTCATTTACTCAGGAAGGGAAAACGTTATGGTGCCCGTAAATTTGAATGGCTGTATCTCTTGTAGTAACATTTAATTTTTGATAAAATGTTAAAATCCAATATACCAGAATTTTGTTTTTCTAAACTCAGTGCCAACATTTTTTTTGTCGAAATTTTTGCAGGAAGTAGTCTTGACGTGATTTCATACTTCTATGCATTAATATTATCAAACATGTAATTTGTGTCACAAATTGCGCGACCGGTCCAGTCGGAGGTTCGAGTTCTTCCTCGGACATAGGTATGTTTGTTTGTACTTTGCCTAAGTTATTTTAAGTAAGATTAAGTAGTGTGTGAGTCTAGCGACGAATGATCTAAGTAGTTTGGCCGCATAAGACTACACGTATACACGTAATTTATTTATTTCATAACCACATTTAAGTACTAATAATTAAAGAAACTTAAAAGAGAAATTTGAAGTAAACACTGAAAACAAATGATTGATATTTCTCATGAGATGAATGCACACAACCGTTGTCTTATGTCTTGTGAATGTACCTACAAATTCTGTCATATGAAAATTGTAGTGAGAGTCCCAAATATGTTTTTTCTGTAATAACATTAAAAACATATTAAAAAATTAAGAACTCGAAAATCAGTGAAGTTTTGGACTTGGAGCGTTTTGTGTTGCTACATCATTACATAGTAGACACGATTTTAAAATTTGGTTGCTATCGCCAAAGTAGACGAAACGTTAAATTTTTTGGTGTAATCTTCGCCATGTAGACTGTATGTTGTAGAAGTCTACGTCGAACCTAATCATACCTCTGAGGAGAGAACGTTGTTTGCACTTCTCCTGCGTTTCCAGTCGGTTGTGCTGTGCTACGTAACGACATCGTACTGTACCACTTTACCGAGAGCTATATATGTGTTGGTGTGATGTCTGTTTTTTCGAAATAAGGCATCACACCAATATATGTATCATTTAGACACAAAGATTCTGGGTTCTGATTTCATCGCTAACGCGATTAACAACGTTAGACCTCGTGTGTAAACAAAATGTTCAAATTTTTGTATAGTCTATGGGACTTAACTACGGGATCATCAGTCCCTAAACTTACAAACTACTTATGAACTACTTACGAACTAGGACGGCACAAATATCCATGCCCGAGGGGGGATTAGAATCCCCGACCGTAGTGGCCGTGCAGACCGTGACTGGAGCGCCTTAGTCTCCTCGCCCACCGCGGCCGGCGTGTGTAAACAAAGGTTATGAGTGCCACTGGAAAAATGCATAAGTAACACCTGTTGTTTGAGACTTGAAGATGACCTGAAATTAGCCGAAATCGATATCTCATAATAAACATAAGGTGTAGCTGTCTATATTTCATAATGCTATTCCTAACATATTTAAAAGCTGCTCAAAACCACCTACAAAAAACCTTTATAATGAGATTGTATATAATTCCACGATCAAATTGTGTTTTAGTTATTTGTAGTAATACACCCAAAGATCTGCCCTTGCTTTTAGTGCCTTGATCAGCTGTTTATTTTTAGAGGTATTACTAGGGACAGGTTGCGATAAATGCGAATATAGATGCGAATTCTGACTCAAAATGCAGTAAATCCGAAATTGTAGTTAGCAACAGTTGCGCTCAATTCCGTTTTCATCACATTCCTCTTCACATGGTGCTGTATTGTAAATCGAGTGATATTTGTATGACATGTTATCTCCCTGTTGAATGAGGCTGTGATATCTCCGGGCCGTTACTACTGCTCCACCTCGCTCGGTGGGCCTTTCCCTGAATACGGCACAGGTAGCGGCTGGAGGGCGAGGAGTAGGGGTGGTGTATCCCTACTTCTGGAACACCCTGTTCACTACCTGCAGCGTCCGGGTCTCCGCGCAAGTGTCTACAAATTCCCTTTCCGCGCAAGTGTCACAAACTCGTACGAGGCAACCCAGTGCCGACGCGACAGCGTGACGTAACCATAGACTTGGTAAATAAAAACTAGACCGCTCGCTGGCGCGAGTGTCGTGTCCCCACAATGAACGTGACAGAAGCCGCCATTTGCAGGGAAACATGGTTCGTTCGTGTGCTGCTTTTAACCCTCGCGCCGCACACTTGTTTTCAGTTACCTTCCACTGCACACTGGGGTCTACTGGACCCCAGAAAATTTTTATCATATATCAAGTGTAACAAGCTCATTAATATATACATTGGAATGTCTTATGTATCTGAAACGTTGTAAATAACTATTTAGTTACCCGTAGTGATTTTTTATTATTAGAACTATGAGTCAGGAATGATATTTATAAAATGTGTACAACTCATATATCAGTCACCACTTACATTGTCAGTGAGCACACTTGGTACAAATTATGGCTCTATGTTCATCACAGATCGCCCTTTTACAATCCTGGCAACACATTTCAGTTTTTGTGTCCCTTTTTCTCGGATACAGTGAACCACAAATGAGCTACACGGAATGCACACTGAGGTAATCAAGACCCCACAGGCGAACAGCAATCTTTACAGCTTGACAGTAGTGCAACAACAATGCGGATGTTTTAGTTGACATCACGTACGTGTAGGCAGTGTTACAAACCTAATATACACCAAGTTTCAAAAACTTTTAGCCAACGTACTCTCTGTAATACACAATACAATTTACGCTGGGGTCCCTAGGACCCCAGTGTGCGGTGCGAGGGTTAATTGAAGACTACACGGAAAGAAGGGATTAAGTCCAAATTTCACTAAAATGTGTTACTGGTATCCTTATGAAGCTCATCAGATGTACTTTCAGTTGGGTGAACTTATATAAATGTAATGGGTTTAGTCACTGAGTTATAGCGAGATCAAAATGCGGTATACACTGAGAAAACGGGTCAAGTCCATCCGAAACACGGAAAGAAAGGGTGAAGTCCAGCCGGTGTCGATTTCTCAGCAGTCAGCTGTATTTTTTCCCTGCTGTTAAGGAAGTATCATTGTTGATATCGTAAAATTCAATGTCATTGTTGATTTTCATATGTATTGTCGAAGCAAACATGGAGCAGATTTCACATTAGCTTCTTTGCTTTATGCCGTGGCAGAACCGAATATCGTGTCGTGATTTGTGCTAACACAGAGTAGCCTTGACATTAACTTGAATTCTTCCCGGTATAGTAGATTGAATTTCGTGTGACATCCAACTGAGGACAGTGTTTCAACTGGCGATGTAAGATTCAGATTCAAGCTGCAGTGGTAAGTCTAGAAAAAGACAGAGCTTTGGTAGACAGTCTAAAGTCGTAAAGGGTCCATATATATTTCAGGGAATACTAAAGAAAGGTCGTAGAATGTACTGGATAAATTACAGAAGCGTATGTCAATAACCAATGAAGCTGTAACGTTTTAAACTTTGAAATTACTCTCCTGAAAAGTCTGTAAAATGGACTTAACCCCTTCTTACCTTGTAGTAGTCTTCAATTGTAACCGTAAGAATGGAAGCAAATACGAAGGAAACAGTGTTACATTTCACAGATTAGTCATTACTTGTAGTCTTTATAGTATTTCATGAAGAAATAATAAATCAAAATCGTTTGTTTTTGTTTAGATTTTCTCTTACAAATAATTCTCTAAAATTGAGAAAAGTACTTTGTTGCATGTCACGTATTTATATTTTATTTGCATATACATAGCTAAATGAATAACTAGGCGTATAAGAGTTATTTAGATTTTTAATCATATATATAAGTATGAAGCAGAAGTAGGTCGAATAATTGCTGTTAGACACTTAACAGGTGGTGATTGTACTTCGCAAATGGTCATTATTTGATCGAATGTCGCATACTCAACCACTTTGAGAAGTACCACCTCTTTTAAAAAGTAATGTGCGAATGTAATGCCTATTTAAAGTTGCATGGGTTATTAGAATTATTCATACCCAAATTCGTGGAAGCTGAAAGAAAAATTCTATGTAATATAGAAAGGAATGTAGCCAAAAATGTGATATACAAAAATAAGCGTGCAAAACGTGTTGAGTAGTTGGCAAAAAGCAAACAGAACCTGACAGAAAATCACGCGAAATAAATAATAATCACACTCTCTGCTACTTTACAAGTTTCACGCAATCATGTTATGCAAATATCTCGATGAAAAATCGCTCCACCTTCTCAGAAAAAGAGACTTACATTCTTACAATCCGTGTCTCTATGCAGACGTATTTAGGAAATTAGGAAACTTAATTCATTTAAGAATATTTTTTAAACAGACTGTAATAATCAGTATCTTTTAAGAGACATGCGTTTATTTTATTGCGTTATTTTGCTCTTGTTGCGTCTCAACACTAGAAATCACAACCCCAGTACTAGGATTCTTCCCTGCAAATGGCGGCGGTCAGCTGCTTCAATTCGGAGACAGTTGCCTCGCTTCTCCGGTACGGCGTGGTAGGGGCTTGGACGTAACTACAGTGAATAACTTTAATATTGATATTTCAATCTTGCAACATCATAACTTTATTTATAACAAACAAAACGTATGACCAATTATTACATTACGTGATGTGTCTTGTAAGTAATCATATACATTTTATTGAGATAACTTGCATAACTTCCTTAATAATGCAATTTAAATACAACTCGGTCCTATATTCGGACACTGCGGAACTAAGTATTTCGAGACAAGATTTTATGGAAAATAAATGTTTCAATATCATGTTGGGTAGCCATTCTGTTTTATCACTTCTTTCAAACGCTACGGCATACTGCTAATGATACTTTTTTAAATAGCCCGCACGTAGACTATCCCATTCTTCTTTCGGTCGAAGCTTCAGACTTTCTTTGGAAGATATTGGTGTACTTCTAATACATCACTTCACTTCTCCCCACACATTCTCAATCGGGTTGACATCTGGTGACTGAGGTGGTGGTGGTAGGACTATGGGGCAGTTGTACAACAAATATTCCTGCATAATGCGAGCCTTATGTTTCGGGTCATTGTCCTGGTAAAATTTGAAGGTGTTTGATATCCCCATGGTTTCAGCACTTTTTCGTAAATTGTTCTTTAATATGTTCAAATAGACATATTTGTCCATAGTATTGCCGATGAACACCATTTCGCCCGGTCCAGATGTCGATATACAGCCCCAGATAAGGACGCTGCCACCTCCATGCTTTACAGTGGGTTTAATATTTGTGACTGTAAATTCCTCTTTCTCCTTCCGCCACATCATGCTTCGTCCGTCCGACCCACAGACGTTAAATTTACTTGCGTGACGTTATTCTAGCAAGTTGCATCCTTCGTAATAAACTCCCTATCAAAGTCCAATCTTTTCTGTCCATTCTGTTGAGTCACATAAGGTTTCTTCCGAGCCACTCTTCCATTGTATCCACTTTCTTTCAATGCTCTGCGAATCGTTTGAGGATGTACCTTCTTGCCAGTCTCGTTTAGAGGCTCACGTGCTAATCTCAGTGCACTGAGTGTTGGATCCTTCTTTATTTTTCGTATTAACTTCCTCTTGTCACGAGCATCCAACTTCTGTGGCTGGCCCATTTGTGGTATGGAGTCTATACGGTCCTTGTTTTTGAAACGCTTGACAATATCTGCCGCAGTACTCTTACTCATGTTGAGCATGGCAGCAGTTTGTCGATATGATTTTCCTTTCGCATTGTGAAAAATCACAATTTGCCGTATCTCAAAGTTGGTATTATCTTTGCGTGGCATCGTACCGTCTGGACAGTCGACCGCGCTTGTAACACAGTCTAATAAATACAGTCGCGACACTCACTGCTGTGAAAGCTGTAACCGCTGGACACTTGGAGCGACACTAGCGCTCCAAGCGGTCGTAAAGCCGGCTGTCCCTTAACGCCGTATACGACACATTAATAATGCCCGCTTGTAATTACATTTGTGTGATTTTTATAAATATTGTACATATTCTTGCATTTCAAGCTTTATTTAAGTATCTTGACACATGACTGAGTGTAAAAGAAACGTAAACCAAGCAAAAACTCGTGATCGGACACAGACTGCAATTGTGCGATATGTTACGGAATAATTCTTTAGAAATTGCTTGCAGCTTACCTTGCTGGTAGTGATGGATAAACATAGTATTTTGTGCAGACAAGCCTATAATAGAGCTTCTAAGGGACAGTTAAATTTCAACAAATGTAAATTTAGTAAAAACTCGTGAATAAACTGACGCTAACTGCAACATATTTATGACGAAATTCTTCAGACATTGCACCTTACTTTGCTGGTAAACATAGTATTTCGCATATGAGAAGCATGTAATTGTTCTTCCCGGTGTTAGAAGGTGCGAAATTTTTTTCGCCTGCTTTTTAGTTATGAGAACATCCACTGGCTATGAAACTTTCATCTAATATAATTTTGCTATGAGATAATTTCAATTATATGTTATTTTAAGATAATATTACGTCGATTACGCGACAGTCTAAATGTCATATGAATGATCCTCAGTAATTATCACAGTCTGTCATCATATGGTTCGAAGATGAGGGAGGAATGGGAGGGGGCGGGGCGACAATCGTCTGTAAAATAAGACGGCTCTGTGGTTTCCGATAAAGAGTTTTATATGTTACTGTGGTTTCCATTAGATAAAACGGACAACATTAATAACGGTAACAATGAACACTTCTTTTCCATACATTCTTATACATTTGCCTCTATAGTGAATTACTTTCGAATGCCCAGACAAAAATGTTTCTAGCTGTGATGTAGCAGCAACCACAGTCGTAATATTTGTTTCAAGACACAGTTTAATTTCTTCCGCCTTTACATTATCACGTCTTTGCGGTAGTTACGTCTTCATTCCCAGTTTCGGTGGTTTGTTTGGAACATCAAACAATCTAGGCACAGCATTCCACACCAGCTTCTTCCGTTCATCATTCATGAACTGGTTTGCATCGAAGTGTAGCGATCTGAACTTCACATTATCACGTAAATACGCGGCAACTTTATTCAAAAGATCTTGTCACCTGCTATTTATAAGCCATTTCTTGATCCTAAAAAGAAATAATCTTCAATATGTGTGTGTTGCTCACAACATAATTGTAAATAAGCATTACCGAAACTTTCTCATATACCTCTCAGGCTCTGTAGAAAACCTAAAGAATGACAAATATGACGTATTCTAGTTTTTGTTGCTGCAATTTATTGCACTACACACGCTTCCCTTCGTAAAAACCATTTCGTACACTAAAACACGCAACAAACACACGTCTCGTATACGATATAGAGCAACGTGGCTTTACGTCCGCAAGGAGCGCTGCCGTCGCCTAGTATAACAAAAATGAGCGGTAGTGTCGCGACTGTATATGTTAGACTGTGCTTGTAAACACACAACTGCCTCCTGACTAGAAGCAGGCGTACTCACCCCGGCGTGAACGGTGACAAGTGCGACACTGCCATCTGTCCATATATTAAAGTAACGTGACCATCGAGGAGTGGTTTATTTTAATCGCATTCTTTAACAACTGTTTTACTTTATGCAAACAACGTTCATACTGTTATTTACAAGACATGCACCTTCATATAATATTTGGTTATGTTATATTTTTGTTTGTTCCGAATGCAGTTATAACGCAGCAAACTAAAAACATCTTGGTGTCCGAATATTAAAGTTATTCACTGTAGTTCTGCTAGAGCACAGGCTGGCGCATCCGCCATTTTTATGTCTGCGAATGCTAAACACAGCACGCAGCTTATACGAACAGTGTTGTTCTTTCAAGTTTAGTGAAATGTTTTACAAGTGCCCGGCGTAAAGCCTTAGATTGTGCTACTTTGAGCTAGCATTCCGCTTTTGTTTACATCGATATGTGGATTAGACACAAAAATCTCGCCTTTTCTTTACTTATTGCTGCTTCTGTCCAAATACAGAAAAAAGAGCAAGAAACATATATTTCTGTGTAAAAAATCGCGTACTACGTTTAAATGCTGCCGAAACTGGTCATCTAAATAAAATTTTTAATCAATCTTGGCTTCTATTTGAACAATGAATGTCAATATGCGACGTTTGTTTGCCGTCTTGCAGTAAGTGTTTGTTGTCTGCTATGACAAATTCACCACATCGGATTTTTGTACTCAACTTGCTGAAAGTACTTTTATTATGTTACTGAGAAAGTTTCAGAATGTATTACAAACACTAAAACTAAAAATAATACTAGTGTTCAGCATATAAAGTTTACGGTCGTAGAGGAACACGGTGCTGATGTTGGCAACAACCTTTGAATGCTATTAGAAAACCTAGTCGTATAGAATGTGTTGACCATGAAATAAATAAATAATTCTGTTCCTCCTCTCAGGTTTATAGGTTTTCGTATGTAACAGTGCTCTTGTCAGTAATTTAATAATCCGTATAAAGCAAACATTTCGTTGCCAACTTTAGCATACTACGCCGCTGCAGCCGTAAGTAAAATTTACCCATTATTCTTGCCAGGTATGTTACAGCCTCTTACAGATAAGCGTCAACTTTGGCATTTACTAATAAGAAATTGAATTGAGGGTGTATTTTGTGATAAAACATCAGGTACTGTACTATTCTGTCAAATTGCATACTACAAGTTATGACGCTAAAACTTCGAAATACCACAAATAGCATTCAACGGTAGTTGCCTGTGTCAGCACAGTACGCTGCTACGGGCGTAATGAAACTTTTTGCCGCCGGCCGCGGTGACCGAGGGGATTGCGCCGCGCCAGTCACGGTCTGCACGGCTACTACGGACGGGGGTTCGAATCCCCCCTCGGGCATGGGTATTTGTGCCGTCCTTAGTATTAGCTAGTTGATAAGTAGTTTGTAACTTTAGGGACTGATGACCCCGTAGTTAAGTCCCATAAGCTCTACAAACATTTGAAACTTTTTGCCCAGTATATTTATATTTTCCGTCTTAGTGTTTGTAATACTTTCTCGTAATAATGTAACAGAACTATCTTCAACAATTTGTGCAATGTCAGTACAAATCTTTTTGATGCGATGTATTCCTCAATATACTATATAAGACACTCATATTGTGCTCTAAAAACAGTATGTTCTGGGATGATTTGCTGTAATATATTTTGCGGCTGCTAATTCTTTACGGGCAGCTTCTCTGTAGTAGGTAGTACTTTCAGAAGAGCTAAGCAAAACCGTAAGTTCAAATATCACAAACGATTTTTACTGTTAAATATTGCTCCAAGACATAATAATATTTACTTACAATACGTAACTGTGGGCTCGGTTCGGGTTTTCAGTTTTTGCGCCGACATTCAATGATCCATTTCTTCTTCTCTTAGATTCTCTCGGGAAACTAAACATTCTGTGCCGCGGTGGAGTAGCCGAGCGGTCTAAGGCGTCTCGCTGCGGAGCGCGCGGTTGCTTGCCGTGGAGGTTCGAGTCCTCCCTGGCGCATGGGTGTGCGTGTTTGCCCTTAGGTTAGTTTACCTTAGTTTAAGTAGCTTGTAAGCTACGGACTGATGACCGCGCAGTTTGATCCGATAGAATTACAAACATTTGAACATTTGAAACATTCTGTAGCAGTTTATGTCAACACAACCACCTGTAATGTCATGCTAAAGCGTCGTGACGCAAATGCTTTAGTACCGCAGTGTGTTTAATTTACGAGCCACGAGAATGAAAATGGCGGATGCGTCAGTTCGTACTTATAGGAGCCTAAAGTTCTGCCTCTCCGGAATCCGCTCCAACTAAAGTTTCGGCGCACGCGGAAGTTGATCGTCTGTTGGTGTTTTGGTCAGCGTACAGGAATGTTAGGCCCGTACCCAAAACCAAGGGGTGGTGTCTTCGACAGCCGTTGAATGTTTGGGCACATTAACTGACTCCCTGCCTGCTTCGTGACTCACAGTGCAACTGGGTGACGTCTTCGAGGTTGCCCAAGCGGTCTTCCATGCTCGTAAGCTGTTTGTACAGAAACAAACATTACTCCGGGCAAGCTACATTACTGAGCGATAATCCCGGAACTCACTATCGTCTGCAGGTTGCATAACAGCTTCCAGGGGGGAACAAAATATTTCATTTCTAGTAATCCACGTAATTATTGTCCGAATTAAAATTTTTAAAATGCATTAAGAGGTAATAATCTTATGTGAAACTTTACACGATACGGTAAGCATAAAAAATAGAAACTTGGTGTTTGTCTTGAAGCTGATGACACTCAAATATCCCAATCGACTTCCAACAGACTTCATATATGCATGAAAACTTCTCGATTTACTTGTCAGTCTTACCCCTAAAGACGATGATGCAAGTTATCGTCAAAAGTTAGAGATGTTATCCTAATTTGAATCGGCAAGGAAGCAGAACTTTTTGGACAAAGACTTCGTCGCGAAAGACTGCATAGCGATACTTAACACTGTAAGATAACAGAACTACCGGTAATGTTTATTCTGTGTTAAACAAATACGGGAAGAATGTACCATTTGCATCTATTGTGGCAGGTTGCTGGGCACGGAAGGTGACATGTACGGCTAGGCCCTTAGACTACATCGACCCATATGCCATCTACTGAGCCGTGATAGCCTAATGTGTCTTCGTTGTCTTTGACCGGTACAACTTTGTTCATAATGAGAAGCACGTAAAGTCGCAACATACAATCATCATCATAATTAAAGACTGATTATGCCTCTTAGTGTTCAGTTCGGAACATACTCTCCCTAATAAAACTCCTCCATGATCCCCTATTCAATGCTAACATTGATGCCTCGTCTGATGTTAAGCCTTTTAAAATTTTAAACATAGCTGCCACTGTCAGCGACCGTTACAACGTCAAACGATAAAAACAGCCCTCGGTCGCAAATTAAAAATTATTTGACCTGGTTTCGGCAATGACTAAGATTGCCTTAATCAGAAATTATAAAATAAAAACAAGTCACGCAATAAAATATACTACTCAGCTGTAAAGTTTACGTCACAAAATTTTTAGAAAAAGCTAGCCACTATGGGCTGCACGCCTGCAGTATTTCGATTCTGTATCACAAGTTAATTTGTAACTCCTGAGTAGGAAAAGCCGTATCTCCTTCACTTTCCTCTTTAAGCTGTTGTCTGTCGAGAAAGGTACATTACAGCTAAAATTCTTCACTAGAAGACGTTTGATGCTATCGGAAATGTTTCCCAAAAAGGAGCGTATATGAATTTGTCTGCACTCACGTTGTTGCAGGACGAAATGTTGTTGCGTGTTGTTTACATATTTACTCTGCAAATCACATTTAAATGCTTGGAAAATGGATTATCGAACCGTTTTCATGCTATTTCTCTACCGTAGCAATCTCAAATACTACGCGAGAAAAAGAAACTAAATCTTCATAACACCTTTCTTTTAATGACTTCAACCCCAACCACTGCATCACTCTCTACCTAGTATTACGACAATCAAAAACAAGTTATCTTTCGCTGAATTTTTTTCATGTACTCCGTCACTTCTACATTGTGCACAATATTCTTTCCAATGAAAATCCTAAGTATTCAATTAAAGGTACGACCATTAGACGTGAATGAAGTTCAACGGATTTCTTGTAGTGCTCATATTAATCTCCTCATACTTTTCATTATTTACGGTCACTTGTCAATTTTGGCACCATGCAGATATTGTGTCTAAAAAGTTTTGCAGTTGCTTTTGATCTTCTGGTGACTTTACCATGTGATAAACGACAGCATCATCCGCACGTACACAAATACCCGGTTTCACCAAACTTCGTCTAGCCAAGCCGGAAAAGAGGGGGAGAAAATACCCTTTTTCGATTTTCAAGTTGTAAAAAATTTTGACGATATATAACACCATGCCAACTTATTTTTTCTACTTTTCAATCGGCGCGAGTATTTAATTTCGTAACGCTCTTCACTCAATTTTGATGAAAGTATGCAGTTAAAAAAAAATCTGATTTTTGGACACATGGTAGTACAACATCTTAGCTTTCGAATAAAACATTCACCTTTCCATAATTAGTAACAGTCATTTTCAAATGACGCTATTTGTCAAGTATGCGCTCTTGATTTACAAATCGTGTATTGAAAAAGTTCGGTAGCGGACAGCTTACTGTTCTGTACGTTTTAGACCATACATTACGAGTGAAATGGGGCTAAAAGTACAGAAAAGTTTTTGAAATGGTCTTCGCACTGATATCTACCTCCTTTCACAAGTAATTTCGAGTTATCTCAGTCATGCCACGTTCGCAAGCCTACGAACTCGGCGGGTGTTGGGCGCAGCATGCTGGACTGCGGCAACGAAAAAATGAATTGCTGGCCACTTGTGTCAGTCCCTAGTGATGTCACTGTTAATGGTCCATAACTAGAAAACAAGTATAAATTAATTTTCCTTTGCTGGCGTCCTATTACAATGGCCAACGATCTACTATGGTTTTACGTCAGGTTATATTTCAACTGGTACCACCCAAGCAACCGCGCGCTCCGCAGCGAGTGCAATTCGTGTTGACTTTCAATGTGGAGAGATATGTCATCAATGAATCCCAATCCTGAATTTTGATACCATTCTCGAACCTTTCTCTTATTTCCGTCTTTGCTACTTAGATGTAGGTATTGAACAGTCAGGGCGAACAGTCCTACAATTTTTTTCAATAGGAGCACCTAGTTCTTATTCTATTCTGTTCTCTTGGTTCTTGTACCGATTACCCATTACCCGTTGTTTTCCCTATACCTTAGTATTTTTATCAGAATTTAAAACTCGTTGCACCTTCCGAATCATCTTTCCGTACCGAGAAATGCTATGAACATTTGCACATGAGGTTTAGGAAAGTCTTCTCTGTTCTCGCGTTATAATTACACGACATCGAGACTGAGCCGAAGATTCTCGCACATTTAAAAAGGAGATGCCTCGACACCGACCTAGGCCTCGCGTCAGAAGTGGTGACGTAATTCTCGCAGCTCTGCTACCACGGTCCACGTTTTCGGTCCCCCTGTACTGCTTCAGTTTGTCCGTCCGGTGTGCTTCTTTGTTCGGTGCCACTGGTCAACTTCCGAGCAGCAGCTTCAAGGCGATCAGCTGGAGTGGGCGAAAGTATGCTTTGATCGTAGGTAAAAGGCTGCTGTCGGGTCTTTCTCAAGGCGACGCTCGTGTGGGCTGTGTTTTAATGTTTGTTGTTATATAACTAAGCAGAGCGGCCGGCGAAGCTGCAGAGCTGGAGCCATTGTCAGTGACTGCCACACTTAATGGCGGGGATTTCAAGGCTGGTCGCCACCATTCCAGCCGGAAACTGGCCGGAATTCCGCGACGCTGTCCTTGGCGAGGATCTCACCGAGGCTGCTTGCGTTACGTTACCAGGCCAGCAAGTGGCGTTACGCTGTATCACAGCAGCCGCATTCCTCCGGGCTCTGCAGTGTGCGCATTTGCCATTCGCAGACGGGTCAGAGGTTAGGGGTGTATCAGGCCAATAATGTGCTCTCGGTTGCACAGTGGTAGAGTGCCAGACAACAAATCCAAAGGTCGCGGGTTCGATCCCCGCCAGGTCCTGGGATTTTTATCTGTCATTTTCCACTTCTTTCACCTCTGGCAGTATTGCTCATGTGAAAAATACCGAGTAGCACCGTGGTTCGGAACCCACGTTAAACTGTAGGTCCCCCTATAACTGGCTGGGTAAGTCAGTTCGGAGAAAGGCAACGGCATACCACCTCCAAATAGGACCATGCCTAGTGAAGAACTGTGGTGTTCAAACCACTCTTCGGATTGCTGACTGTTTTACTTTTAGTGTGACTGAAATTGTCTCCAGTGAACAGAACACATTTTTCATGATCTCCAAAAAACATACTTGAACAAGGTCGCTTCAAATCTGCTATTGCTCTATGCTGCCATCATGAGACCTGTAGGGTGGTTATAACCCTACCCGTCCTACATCGCCAGTTAGTATACGATAATTAGAAAAATGACCCGTGTGCCTAATTATCTTAAATGGGTGGAAGGGCTATAGGAAATGAAGCCGATGATGTAGCGGAGGCTATTACCGGAACGTTGCTGTACCTCTTTGGTAGACGACAACGATGGATAGGAATAAAGAAAGTGGAAAGTAAAATTTGGAATAATATGATTAATGTTTAAATGAAAAAATGCGGAGCAAAGAGGAAACAGGGATTAATTTGGAAAAAGTGTATAACTTATTGATTTACGGTCGCCAGCTCGTTGTACGAGCAAATAATTTAGTGGGATCTCAATAATAACAAAGTTAATTAACAACGTGAAAAATTACGTAAAATTTAGGTGGGCAGTGAATCACGGTATGTGCATCATATCTGGTGCAAAAGACACTGACAGTCTACTAATTACAGATAAATAGTTCATTAACACAGGGGTTGAATACAAGACAATGAAATGTAAGCAATAGCCACGCAAATGCAACATGCAGCAGATCATGCAAAACTCTCACCTTAATACTTACTATTTACAGCTCCAAATAGTTAATTGTTTATATAAATACCAGAAATTAATCAACAGCGAGTATCCATGTGCTTTAGCTATAATCAAGTTGCAACTGAACTATTAACTGTACTTACGGCAAGCTCAAAACAATTAATAAATGACTTGACGTGATAACGCTGAATATTTAGAAATCAACTATTTAACCGTCTGATTAACTTTTGCTCTCTCTTTAACCAGGAATTATTAGCAAACACTTGCAAAAAATCACTATTCTCACAAATCAGTACTTGCAAGTAAAAACTTTACCTCGAAATGATATGCAATGGAAAACAATATTTTACACATTTATTGAAATATCCCTTGAAATTGAAAGTTAGTCTAGCAGTTCCGTTCCACTTAGCAAACCTATAGATCAGCAATACTGGCATAAGCTACATTTAGTAATACTTTTCTGAACGAAATATTATTAATCACTGTCACATTGTCTTTAATGACTTTGATTTTTAGTTTTCTATAACTTTGTGAATATTCTCGGTAAAACGATGGATGAGGAAGGAACCTGTCTGGACAATGACTGTGGGTAATGATTTTTAAACACAGGTTCTCGAATAACAGTGTTCACTATTGAACAAATATCATTAATATGCTGGTTATCTGTACATGCTAAGACAAACTGGACAGATCTTACGGATTTCGGTGTGCGACGTGGTGCTGCTGATTGGACACTGTTGGCACTTAACAATTGGCAAACACAGGCTCTTCTTGGCGACGAATGTTAATTACAATTTTGGGCCCACAGCATTCCTCTTGGTGCATTTATTATCTGAGCTGTGCCCGTATGAATAAATAATATTGCCTGTTAGCCGTCTCCACCTCTAGTGCCAATCCAACACGCATTCTCCTTCACGTACTTTTGCCGTACACCATTGCGCGCAACGTCTCACTACCAGCGATAAAAAACTCCCTACTCAAAGATGATTTTGTACAACAGCAAAGCCCTCGCTAACCCAGCATATCTACTACGGAAATTAGCAGGACAATGCAAATATGTTACAGAAACAAAATATACAAATATATAATAAATTACCAAAAATACAAATAATGAGGAAAAATACACAAAGCATCGTTTTATATTACACACTGTACGCACTCATGATTGGAAAACGGCGTTGGTCACTGTGTTGTTGTGTCACATAGTCCTAAAACACACTCCAGGAAAATGAAAACGAACGCTATGAATTCGTCGACCCATCAGAGGGAAATTGTTATTGACACATTGTAGAGGTCGTATACAACACTCGATCACACAGGCGGAGGCATACGCACGTTAATACAGTCACCAGAGCCTGCGCAATGTCTGCATTAGTACCGTGTACGATGGAAGCAATACAAGCTCTAATTCTTCTATGGGAACGATCGGAGAGGTGCCGAATGTGGTCTTCTGGAATGGCCTACCATGAAATTCCTAACTGATGCCTCAGTTGGTCCACATTTAGAGCTGCTCATGCAGACAGCCCAACATAACGTTTCATGCAGTCCCAAACATACTCAACGGGGGACAGATCTGGGGATCGTGCTGGCCAGGGTAGTTGATGTATAACTTGAACAGGACATTGGGTGGTACCGAGATACAGGTGGACGTCCATTGCCCTGTTGGAAAAGGATATCGCTTTGTTACACCACGAGTGATACCAAGATGATTTGGGTCATTGTGCCGAGCACTGTTCAATGTTCTCTAGACGATCACTAGAGGAGAACGGCCAGTGTAAGATGTGGCTTACCATGATGCACGATCATGCGTGCCGTTAGGGTGTTACCCAATCACGCCCCAACATCTTCAGCCCGCCTCCAGTGCTGTCACGGTAGACGCTTATGGAGGGACGAACGATGTCGTCTTCAGTGATGAGAATCGTCGCTAGCTCGGCACCAATGACCGTGGTACGCGTATGTGGTGTCGTGCAGGGGAGCGCAAAAATCTGGAGTGTACGCGATAGAGGCAAAAGGAGCCGACACCTGGCATCATGGTGTGGGGTAGCCATATCATACAGTAGCCGTTCTCCTCTGATCTGTCCTAATTTATATAAAAACAAGGTAAATATGTAATAATATTGTGCAATAGGTTCAGAGTGTAATATTGTTATATTTATATTGGTAAATGAATTTATGGGCACAGCATATTTTGTAACTGTGTGTAATGTATTCTTAGTGGTTGTGATTTTTATTTACGAAAGTATCGAAACAAATTACTACATAGCGAGATGCCAAAGGTTAACAAGTTCTTTAAATAACCTTTCAAACTGTAAAGGTAGGTGAACCAGTTTAAATAGATTACGAGTATATTTCAAATTACACGTCCGGTGGTAGTCTTTTACTTAAGGCTCCCTACTGGTTGCGTCTGTAATGTTGGCAACGCTAAATGTGTACTCGGGGATGTACAACATGCAGTAACGTTTGTAATATTGCGCTTTTTTTAATCCCATCAGGTGTTGGAGTGGTTGTTAATGTTCGGGGGCGCTTTTACAGTTTCACTAGCGTTGTAATATTACAGGGAAGTAACTTGGTGGACTGACACATTTAATTAACTTTATAAATAACAGACTCAAAAAAAGAGGCGGAATCTGACTTTATAATTTAGCGGCGGTATAAAATGGAATAAAAGCAACACCTGAGCATAATATTACATAAAGAAACTAACAGATTCCGCGATGACCTTTTTTACCATAATACTTGCATTAAGTTCACTGGATGTAGCAGATGAGGCTGTAAAACTCTTGCTGCATTGTGTAAAATGATGCTTGGTTTGCTTAGAGCGGATTGTACTAACTGAATGACTGTGAAAAAAGAAAAAAAAATGATCTTTTGTGACGAAAGACTGTTTAAATCGATCGCATTTCGTTGAATTTAGGATTTCCTTGCAGGCATTACTATCAAGTCACGTTCATAAAAGTTACATATAATGGCATCTAGAAGTTTCTATTAAATTATTGATACAATTCCAACAATGGCTCCAAGCATCATGTTACATAATCAAGATTATTGCTGGAAAAATAGAAACACTTCATGATTCATTAAAAGGTGGGTCATTTTAAACAAGTAAAAGGTTTTAATTGTACCAACTATATTTTCTTCATATTTAAAGATAAAAAACGAACTCACACACTTACATTTGGTAGTAAGGAAGTCCCTGACATACGTCTAATCTTAGCGAAGGGTAAAATATAAAAGACGAAGTGCACAACTGCGTTCTAGGCAACCCGTAAAAGATAGATGAACATCAAAAATATATGAAGAACGTAATTAGCTGTCAGAGAAAGCGGTGGTCAGCGACAAGTGTTGCAGATATATTTTTTACTAAATAAATTTTTCAATGTAATACTACACGTTACAGTATGTATAAACATTGTTTCCTGTTTTAGTTAGTAAAATTGTTTCTGTATGCATTTAATGTAATGCGTTCCAGTGTCAAAATTTGTAGGTCCTGAGCAGATATTAGTGAGCAGCATATTTTATCTTTCTGCGACTTCCAGTTGTCAGGCATCTGAAGATGGCCTAGTGACGGAGTAAATAAATAGATATTATTTGCAGAACATTTGGATATATTTTACTTTCGTAATGTTTCATCTTATTTTGTCAAGCACTGGCGGAATAGATTATAATTTTTTTCTACCGGCAGGTTTCGAATCTAATGCAGTGGCTTGCGTCAACGCTCTCTACTACGTCATGCTATCTGCACAGTCGTCGATAGCTGATAGCAAGAGTCAGCGCTTTTGACGGGAGACGGCTGTTATTATCGGGGCGCTGACTGCGCCTGTTGGCCGTTGCGTCAAACCCTGAAATGTGGAAAACAGCGAGCCGCGGGGGACCGCCGCGGTGGGTAAGGTCACGGACAGGACAGCGCGTCATCAGCAGTGTAGTGTGGTGATCGGCTTCCTGGACCACTTGCGTGTGGGCCCCAGCCAGCAGTTCAAGGTCACCGATGACGGAGTCCAGGCGGGCTGAGGTCGTTAGAGGCGGAACTGGCGTGCTGCCGCACGGGAATCACAGCGGGAAGCGACCTTGGATTAGTTCAGGGGTTTTTGAAGCCGCCTGGGTTAGCGCTTAACCCTTCCGGCCACACCATAGGCCTCTGAGACCTAGATGCTCACTCAGTCCAGTCTAATCGCGCTCCAACACAGCTGGAGGGGACGTGTGTGTAAGCCTCCTCTAGTTAGTTGTCTCTGAGCTAGTGAACAGTGCACAACACTTCCGCCCCTGCCGGCCCGTGAAGGTAAACAACTAGGCCTCCGAGACCTCCATAACTTTACAAAAACCAAGGGAAAGGGAGACATAACGATCAAACAAAAACATTGTCCCGATTTGGGTTTATTTTGACGCTTTCAGAACACCTTACAGCACCTTGGATGAAGGCTAGTCTTGACACACCAATTTCCCGTGACCTATGGGACAGTATTTACAGATGTCTAAACATGACCACCTGCAGAGGCAGTTCGTGAGCAAGGAGCTACTCCCAAAAAAAAACTTACGGTAAGTTTTGTGTCTACGAAAAACAAATTAAATAAAAAATGCAGTGTGATTTCTGTATTCTGTAAGTTGCCAGTGTGTGGTCAGCACCACAAAAAAAGAGAGAAAAAAAAAGAAAAATAAATAATAATTGTCCAAATTGTACCGGCTAAAAATTAAGAAACTTCCACTGAATTTTGTGCTACATATTTTAGTTTTAAACATAATTATTAGTTGGCGGTTTTTGAATATGATGGATTTTTTGGGTTATATGAAGTTTAGACTATTATTGTTTAATTTGAGTTTGCTAAATTTGTTTTGTGGTTTCTTGAGGAAATATATATTTCTTTTGAGTCATTGAAGGTTATTTAATGTATTATACCCTCATCCTTATCATGACACTGAATTTCTTAAAGAGTTTTTCATTATAATATATCGTGTGGGCCTCTGAGGCCTATGGTGTGGCCCAGACGTAGGAGCTTGGTGGTGTGGCCCACGGGGTTAATGGCTCTTTTCGTGCGTGAGTGGAAACTTGTCGAGTAGGTGATATCTGTTTCTCTTTCGAATCTCAGGGGCACCGTAATTTTCGTTGTATGCACCGGAGATAAGAACAGTGTCGAAAAAGCTGCTTTGGAGTTCTTTATTGAACAGTGAGGGTTTTTTAGAGACAGAATTCCGTATTCTGCGATAGAGGGCCGTATGACAAAATAAAATACTAGGACTGCAAACTTTATCTGGAATCTCATGTGATAGGATTGAAATATCCTTCCTCTCCTTGTTCCATATACCTGTCTGTATTAAATGATTCAGAAACTTAGAAGATTATTTCATTTAAGCCGACTGTAGGACGTGAGAATAGGACCCAGACATGTGCGTTATTGTACGTGATACAGTTAATCCTGACAACTGAAAAAAAAAATTCTGGAACACCTGCTCACAACTCGGTGGAATTTATACCAGGCCTGACAAATGGTATGCCGCTCGCATTGGCCGAGCGGTCTGCGGCGCGCAGGCAGAGACAAATATATACAGACGGGAAACCTCCGTAAGGGCCTGGTCCCACGCTCAAGGGTGCGGGGTGGGGGCTGCTAAAGCAGTTCCATAAGATGTCCCATGATGGCGCTGCGGCCAGAAGCAGCCCTTAGGCCCGGCGCACACTTGACGCAGCAGATGCAGAGGAGGCAGCGTAGCTTGCAACAGCACGTGCTGCATGTCCACTGCAAACCTTTCGTTGCAATCAGATTTAATTCCTGGATCTCCTTCAAAACTCAGTCAATTTAATGTGTGTGTGTGTGTGTGTGTGTGTGTGTGTGTGTGTGTATTCTGATAGAGTGTAAGAGCACTGCAAGGTCTATTGAGCTACAGGCAAAAGTGACAAATATTTGGCGAACTTTTCTGGTGTATGGAAGTTCATTATAAGCTGTTGAGCTATTCTGACTAAACAGACGACATTTCCAACAGGGTCACATGCTCAGTAAGAAGGACTTAAAAGAGAAGAAAAATAGTGTGACACGTCACACCCGCTAAAGAAAAATTAGGGATATGTTTTAGGAATTTAATTAAAGTCAGATTTATTTTTCTTTCATTTCTTTTATAATTCAGTGAAACAAGTGTCACAGCAAATAATTGAAAGAACTTTTATATAACTGACATATTTAATCATTATTGTGGCGCAGTATATACGATCAGAAACACTTTTCTTCTCGGTGACACCTGGTATGCTTTTCATATGTCTTAGATTGAAAGATATAACGATATGAAAAATTTTGCAAATTATAGTTTCCTTGTTTAAATGCATTTTCACGCAAAGTGTTTCATTAATTAGGTCTTTATTCGTAGCTCTTCCATGCTCCTGAGTACTAAGATACTGACGTTTGCTTTTTTCCTTCTTCTATAACGGTAGCTGTGCATGACATGCAGTATTTCATTCCATTGCATTTCTAATGATAATTACCATCAGCAGCCATTATATTTGTTAGTAATTAGTGAAGCTAATGCTAATACTTTTGCAAATGTTGAATTTCTGAACGTAGTATAGAATTCAGGTTGAGAAATACTGACGAGAGACGTTTCTAGCATCATCTATGGTTTAGCAGTGAGCTGAAGCTCCACGAAGGGGTGGACATTGTGTTTCAAGAAATTGAAGGAAGTCCCTGACAGTAAAAAAAGTCGTTGCTCGTCCCTTCTGGTATCGCCGAACTTATTATTCAGTAGTAACGGGAATTTTAGCTTATGTAGTACTTTCATGCTTGCCACATAGTTTACTGAAACCAGAGACTATAGACCGTAAAAATACACTATCAGCATCTTAGGTTTATGAATCTCGGTGTCTTTCTATTTCAGTAAGTTGTTCGTTTCCAGCTTTGGGTGTGTATCAGCAGCATACGGAGAAGGGAGACGCGAGGCAGCTCCGCACTCGGCACGGCAGGCGGCAACAGCCTTGCGTGTGCCGCGTAGCTGCCGACCGCGTCGCGTCAGACCTGTATCTCACGTATTTTCTCGAGAATCGAAAGAGACATAGCTCTCCTTCCACCGATATGTTAGCTACATTTCGTTCGCAGTAATTTATGGTGTAAAATGCACCAAACGCAAACTAGCCAGCGACTACTTTTTCCACTGCAAACTCTTCAAAATATGCGCGGCGTTGTACTTTATTTGTTATTATAACAATAACTATGTACAATAACGAAAAGAAAACCTCCCCAACGTCATGCGGTGGCTTTTACCTATATGATACAGAAAAATTATTTTTTTCTAGTGAGTAGTTTCTGCAAAATCGATTGTGGAAGTTGCGTTAGCGCAAAACACGCACAAATCGGAATAGTATTTTTAATTTTTTTTACGCAGAAAGTAAAAGTGTTACAAAGAAACTAAGTACAGAGAAGGATGAAGCTTATATTCGTCTACATAAAACAATTTTTTTCGAAGCATATCCGATGACTTGAAATTTCACTTTGCGACAGAGGTGGAACAGAGGCGCAGGAAAACTGTGTGCCTCGGACAACGGGACAGAGGCGTAACCAAGGAAACGCCTGCCCTCCGCCTCGGCTGCGTTAAGTGTGCGCTACCCCATTAGAAAGCATGCGTTACAGACGGACAGAGGCCTATCCTCTGCCTCTGCTGCGTCAAGTGTGCGCCGGGCCTTAAACTGAGTCCTGTGAAGTTGGCACCCCTTTTTTGGAAAATGTACATTTTTTTCGGAGTTCTAGACAGATATACAATAGTTCTGGAGTTCTCTGTACAAAATTTAAATAGTTCTGCATAATTTCGCCGAAAAAATAGGAAAAATTACCACAAAATTTAGTTTTTTCAAAATAATTTTCTGCCTAATTGTTCAAACATAGTTCTGATCACAGTTCTAAATAGCTCTCAAAGAGTTCTACAGGAAATCCTAATGACATTTTTCTGTGCAGATTATACTTCATGAGATAATTGCAATAATGGGGAATCCATTTACACGCTACTGTGAAGTTGGCACCCCTTTTCTCAAAAATGTGCATTTTTTTCAGAGTTCTAGGCAGATATGCAATAGTTCTGGAGTTCTCTGTACAAAATTTAAATAGTTCTGCACTAATTCGAGAAAAAATTACAAAAAATTGTAACAAATTTTAGTTTTTTCCAAATAATTTTTTGCCTAATTGTTCAAACATAGTTCTGATAACAGTTCTAAATAGCTCTCAAAGAGTTCTGCAGAAAATCCTAATGATATTTTTTTGCCCAGATAATAGTTCACGAGCTAATTGCGTAAATAGGGAGAAAAACTACATAAAATTGCGCCCGAGTCGTGTGAAGTTGGCACCCCTTTTTTCAAAAATGTAAATTTTTTTCAGAGTTCTAGACAGATATGCAATAGTTCTGGAGTTCTCTGTACAAAATTTGAATAGTTCTGCAGAATTTCGCCGAAAAAATAGTAAAAATTACCACAAACTTGAGTTTTTTGAGTTTTTTTAAATAATTATTTGCCTATTAGCACAAACATAGTTCTGATCACAGTTCTAAATAGCTGTCAAAGAGTTCTACAGGAAATCCTAATGATATTTTTCTGTGCAGACTATACTTTATCAGATAAATGCATTAATGTGGAATCCATTGTCACGTTACTGTAAATTGGCACCATTTTTTTTTTGAGAAATACACATTGTTTTTGGGGTTCTGTGTACATATGCTATAGTTCTAGAGTTCATGTGAATATTACTATGTAATAGCCCGAAAAAAAATTTGGAATATCTGATAAGCTGTCTTATTTGTGCCCGTTATTCGAGAAATATACATTTTTCTTAGGTCTTGACAGATATTCTATCCACTGCACATTCAATTTGTTGTTTTTACGTATGAGTGATTACTGCTTATCGTAAACAAGAACTATTGCACATGTCCCTAGAACTCTGGAAAAAAGTCTAATTTTTTAGAAAAAACGGGTGCAAATTCCACAGTAGCATGTAAATGAATACTCCATTATTGTAATTATCTCATAAAGTATAATCTTCACAGAAAAATGCTATTAGGATTTCCTGTAGAACTCTTTGACAGCTATTTAAAACTGTGATCAGAACTATGTTTGCGCTAATAGGCAAATAATTGTTTTAAAAAAACTAAAAAAAAAAAACTCAAGTTTGTGGTAATTTTTACTATTTTTTCGGCGAAATTCTGCAGAAATATTCAAATTTTGTACAGAGAACTCCAGAACTATTGCATATCTGTCTAGAACTCTGAAAAAAATTTACATTTTTGAAAAAAGGGGTGCCAACTTCACAGCTCTCCCACTATTCAGAATTGCGATATTTCACGAAATTCTGCAGAACTATTTAAATTTTGTACAGAGAACTCTAGAACTATTGCATATCAGTCTAGAACTCTGAAAAAAATTTACATTTTTGAAAAAAGGGGTGCCAACTTCACACGACTCGGGCGCAATTTTATGTAGTTTTTCTCCCTATTTACGCAATTAGCTCGTGAACTATTATCTGGGCAAAAAAATATCATTAGGATTTTCTGCAGAACTCTTTGAGAGCTATTTAGAACTGTTATCAGAACTATGTTTGAACAATTAGGCAAAAAATTATTTGGAAAAAACTGAAATTTATTACAATTTTTTGTAATTTTTTCTCGAATTAGTGCAGAACTATTTAAATTTTGTACAGAGAACTCCAGAACTATTGCATATCTGCCTAGAACTCTGAAAAAAATGTACATTTTTGAGAAAAGGGGTGCCAATCTTCACAGTAGTGTGTAAATGGATTCCCCATTATTGCAATTATCTCATGAAGTATAATCTGCACAGAAAAATGTCAATAGGATTTCCTGTAGAACTCTTTGAGAGCTATTTAGAACTGTGATCAGAACTATGTTTGAACAATTAGGCAGAAAATTATTTTGAAAAAACTAAATTTTGTGGTAATTTTTCCTATTTTTTCGGCGAAATTATGCAGAACTATTTAAATTTTGTACAGAGAACTCCAGAACTATTGTATATCTGTCTAGAACTCCGAAAAAAATGTACATTTTCCAAAAAAGGGGTGCCAACTTCACAGGACTCTTAAACTGGACAGAGCAGGCGACAGGTAGCGGCTGACCCCACCACCACCTCCCCTCAAACGCCAGCAAGCGGGACACAGCCGTGGTCTCGTGGCAGGCGGCGCGATCTCTCCCCTCAGCCTCCCCTCCACGCTACCCTCTGACGTGCGAGAGGCACCCTCAGAAGTGCCCCTAATGTGGTCTACCGGTACTAAGCCGGGGAACCGCCTGACACCTGCTAGCATCCTACGGAACTACGAGGGAGGCGTGGGATAGTGGTTTAGGGGGGCTGCTTCTCTGTATGTGGCGCAGGTTACAGTCTGACGGCCGCTACGGTCGGGGGTTCGAATTCCCCCTCGGGCATGGATGTTTGTGTCGTCTTCAGTATAAGGTAGTTTATAAGTAGTTTGTAAGTTTAGGGACTGATGGCCCCGCAGTTAAGTCCCTTAGGCTTAACAAACATTTGAACATTTGCCAAATGGTAAGAAAACAATCACTTACACCGAAAAAGATGCTTGGGATTTATTTATTCTTCTAGATACTGTGGATGAAATTGTGAGGTGCACAAACCTGGACCCAAGAAGAGTGTGTGTACAAAAGAAATAAAGAAGAAAAAACGGCAGTTGGTCGTCAGAAAAGGTGTTGTCCTCAGTGTCCTGCTTCAAAAGAAAGAAAAATGTAGTATGCAGTAAGTGCACAAAACGGGTGTCTGGACTACTGCAATGTGACGTACAAAATTGTGCGAATTGATGTGGTGTTTTTATGTGCAATGACTGGATCCTTCAAATGTTCAATTGTTTGTAAAACTATGAGACTTAAGTACTTAAAACACACACACACACACACACACACACACACACACACACACACACACACACACACACACACACACACGCCCGAGGGAGGACTCGAACCTCAGACGGCGAGCTACAGCGCGCTCCATAGGAAGTCGCCTTAGATACCTTATCCACTCCACCGTGGCGATTGATTCTTTGCCAGTGCCAAGGTCAACAATTTATAAAAAAAAAAGAAAGAAAAAAAATACTGGTGGCTTATGTTTCAATTTTCGTAATGTCACTAACTAAAATTTTTACATTCATGGTTAAAATTATTCTTTTTAACTTAATAAAACTGTTAGAAAGTTGCCACAAGTTTTTTTGTATTATACTCCTAATCTTCAAATAAAAATAATCAGTGATGATAGAATGCATAAAAAACTTATTTTCGTTTTAAATTCTCGTATTAGACGTAATGGCTTCAATTGACCCAGGGTATGTAAATGTGCAAAAAATGTAGGTCGTATATAGAACTGTTAAACGGTCACTCCAATGTATTCCTCTCGGCAATTTAATGAAATTCACTTCTTCTGCAGATTGAAATATATACTTCACGTATATACTACCTCATATACGATACACGATAAATCAGTCGAAACTACAGATCGTATATTCAACTAAATACCCAGGAGTAACAATTACGAACAACTTAAATTGGAAAGAACGCTTGGAAAATATTGTAAGGAAGACGAACAAAAGACTACGTTTCTTTGCCAGAACCCATAGAAGATACAGTTCTGCTAAAGAAACTGCCTACACCACACTTGTGCTTCCTATTCTGGAGTATTGCTGCGCCTTGTGGGATCCCCACCAAGTGGGAATGACGGATGATTTAGAGAAAGTTCAAAGAAGGGCAGCTCGTTTTATATCATCGCCATATAGGTGGTTAAAGTGCCACGGAAAAGAAACACGAGTTAGGTTGTAATTCATTAAAAGAAACGCGTTATTCGTTCCGAATGCGAACATATTTTGTTACTACTCACCTACATGGGAAGATATGATTATCAAAATAATACAAGAGAAATCATATAAAAAACGGAAAGATTTAGATGTTCCATTTACCGCGAGCTATTAGAGAATGGAACTGTAGAGAAACATCATAAAAGTGGTTCGATGAACCCTCTGCCATGCAGTTCAATGTGACTTGCGGAGTATCCATGTAGACGTAGATAATTCGCCAGATACGGAAATAGAGCCCTAACGTCCATGTCGTCTTCTCGACATTTGGATTCCCGCTCGAGGTCGAATGATATCACTGCATTTGCGGTGAAGCAATGAATCGTACACCATCATTGCGTAGAAATACATACAGACTTAACACTATGCAGGAGTACAAGGAAAAAAATTCGCAAAGACGTTATGCTCTGGTATCGACATGTCCCTATTTGATATCTTTGACAGCTGCGCAGTGAAATTCTTCTGCAACGTCACGCATTCATCCATCGAGCGCGAAAGTTTACAGTTTTTATTTTCCGTTGATACGCGTAGGAATGTCAATTTGTAAGAAAGTTGCGTAACTCTTTGTTGGTGTCTAGCTTTGTCGAAAAGTGTATTGTACGAAAATACCATTGCAAAATAACTGTAATATCTTGCATAACATTCCCTCTAGGTACCAAAGGCTGTCATACAGTATATACATCCTCTGACAAAGATCGATGAATAGTCCTGTAACATCAAGGTAGTTGAACTATGAACTACAGTTAACTTACTGTAATTCGAAATAGTCACCTGCCATAACTATCTACATCTACATAGATATTCTGCAAATCACGTTTAACTGCCTGGCAGAGGGTCCATTAACCACTTTCACAACCTTTCTCTACCGTTCCATTCTCTAATACCGCGTGGGAAGAAGGAACACCTAAATCGTTCCGTTTTCGATCTGATTTCTCTTATTTTATTGGAATGGCCATGTCTCCCTAAGTAGGTGGGTGCTAGCAAAATATTTTCACATTCAGAAGTCGGTAATCGAAATTTCGTAAATAGATCTCGCCGCAACGAATAACGTCTTTCTTTTAATCATTTCCACCTCAAATCGTGCAACATTTCCGAGACGTGATAAAACAAAACGAGCTGCCTTTCTCTGAACCTTCTCGATGTCTTCCGTCAGTCCCACCTGGTGAGGGTCCCACACTGGGCAACAGTACTCCAGGAGAGGACGCACAAGTGTGATGTAGGCAGTCTCTTTGGTGGAGCTGTTGCGTCTTCGAAGCGTTCTGCCAATGAAACGTAACCTTTGGTTCGCCTTCCCCATACTATTTTCTGTGTGTTCTCTCTAGTCTAAGTTTTACGTAATTGTAACTCCTAGGTATTTGGTAGAATTTACGACCTTAAGGTTTGACTTATTTATCGCATAACTAGCTTAAACCCGCGGCTCCCCTCGCGTGTTGGTTGATTATGATAGATAAGCTATCTTTCAGTAGTGTGCTTTTACAATAAATAATACATTATTCCTTATAGCCTGTGTTGCAAATTCATTTTAATTTCATTTTAGGGCATTCTAGTAAACTACGTTATTTGTAGTATTGTTTGTAGCGTAAATGTAGAGATTTTTTGGGTTGCCCACCTTTGAGCAAGCGACTTATCGTTGACCATGTGAAAACACGAGGGTTCTAAATTAATTCCTGTGACGTTTAATGATTGTCCTTGAGCTTTGTTAATTGTCATGGAAAAAGCTAGACGAACTGGAAACAAGTCTTTTGACCTGAAATGGCATATCTGAAGGGATTAAATGAAATTCAACATTAATGATTGTAATAATATCACAGATCAATCACTTGATGTAATGCGCGAAACGTTAAATCGACTTTTTTTAAAGAGATGTATTAAAAGAAACTTCCTTTTTACTGTTTTATTTGTTTATTCTTACATTTCCTTACAGAGAAAGAGCTGATGACATTGTAGCACGAATAGACCAAAGATATGGTCTGTGGCATCACGTTTCGATGTATGTAACCTCATTGCTATAGAGTCGCAAACTTCAGTCCGATTTTTTTAAAATAATTTGACGACTTTCAACCACCCGATTTTTTAAATAATTTGACAACTTTCAAGCACCCCCTCATAGCTATCGGCATGGAACTGCTATGTTGTAAAACGGGAGACTTCGGCCAACAATTACACACAGGCCATTCGTTTGCGTTCTGTAGTTTTCGCTGCATAGCGAAATATTAACTCAGACACGCGTAGAATTTTATATACACTGACAACTTTCTATCCCAATACATTCCACCCTTTCATCATTATCAACCCTCAAGGAACAATGAAACCAATAAAACCATTTTCAAAGAGTAAATATAATTTTCAAAGACTAATTATTGCTTCGCATTTCGCGTAATATTCTTCAAATTGGTAAATATTTATTAGATCGCTATAAAACCGTGCCTAAAACCTTCCTCAGGTATAAATAAGTAACTGTAGAAGTATTCAAGTCTCTGCGTCTTGTCTTTCGGACGTGATTAGCGTACACCGAACAGACATTCACATTTATAGATATAGATTCAAGTTCAGCGGATTTCTTTTAGTGGTCATGTGTATTACTTAACACTTTTCTTTATTTAGTGTTAATTGCCAATTTTCACACCATGTAGAAATTTTGTCTAAATCGCTTTGCAGTTGCTTTTGATCCTCTGTTGACCTTACTAACCGATAAACGACAGCATCACCCGCGAACAGTGTAAGGAAGCTATTCAGATTGTCTCCTAAATCGTTTATAAACCCAAGGCAAGAGTAGGGGACCTATAACGCTTTCCTGTGGAACGCCAGATATCACTTCTGTTTTACTCGATGACTTACAGTCAATTACAACGAACTGTGTTCTTTCTGATAGGAAATCGTGAATCCAACAGCACAATTGGGGAGATATTCCATAAGCACGCAATTTCATAAGAAGCCGCTTGTGAGGTACAGTGTCAAAAGCCTTCCGGAAATCCAGAAATATGGAATCGATCTGAGATCCCTTGTCGATGGCACTTATCACTTCATGTGAATAAAGGGCAAGCTGTGTTTCGCAAGAGCGATACTTTCTGAATCCGTGAATAGGTCGTTCTCTTCGAGGTAGTTCATAATGTTCGAACAAAGTACATGTTCCAAAATCCTGCAAATCGACGTCAATGAGATTGGCCTGTAATTTTGGGGATCACTCATTTTGCCTTTCTTGAATATTGGAATGACTTCGGCAACTTTGCAGACTTTGGGTACGGTTCTTTCGCTGAGTTCTGTGATACATGTCCTGGAATCTTTACCTGAAGTCCTCCTTTGGGATGGCGTTTAAAAAGCCTCGCCGGATCTGTTCTCCGGCCTTCTATCTATTCCCTCGATTGAAACTCGCTTTGGAAGGATACAGATTTGACTATTTTCCTGACATCCATTGAAAAGTGACGAGGCTTTTGAACGTCATCCCGTATGGAAGACTTGGTGCAAAGTTTCCAGGATAAGTATGGCAGAGCTCAGCGGTGCATAGTTATGGGAGGTGACTGTTTCGAAAAACGGTAAGCTATCTGTAGATCATAGTTCAACTACGTTGATGTTACAGGAGTAGTCAACGAACTTTGTCGTCAGATGTTGTGATTATTATCTCCTCAACTACCGGTTGGCTTCGCAGTTTGTTTATTGATAAGCAGCCTACGTGACGACCTTTTGCTCTGCAGTATCAGAGGATGTGTTTATCAGCAGGGATAAATAATAATTAGGTACATCGGGTGTGAATACGAGTTTTCTCACACCCAGCTGTTGTCATTTGTCAATGTCAAGTGTTATCTACCACTGTCTGATATCTGAGAAACCTGAAAGAAAATAATGTAGAAGCAGTGAAATCACAACGCAATGGCGGTTGGTCCATCAGTTGTATCTACTTACTGCTTACACAACATTGTTTGTCTCTCTTTGTCTTCGCCTTTGTCCCGCACGCGCAGCGTCGTCATGATTACTCAGATTTGGCGAGATTAGTTCAAGAGGTGGCCGCACCGCCCGGTTTAAATCGTCGCTTATCGGTACTAGGAGATGTGCTGACAGCGATTCGAATTCATCCAGAGGAATCTACATTTATACCCATACCCCGAAAGCAAATTAAAATGTTCAAATGTTTGTAAATCTATAGGACTCAAATCTTCAAATGTTTGTAGAGTCTATGGGACTTAACTACGGGGTCATCAGTCCCTAAACTTACAAACTACTTAAGAACTACTTACAACTAAGGACGGCACAAATATCCATGCCCGAGGGGGGATTCGAACCCCCGACCGTAGTGGCCGTGCAGACCGTGACTGGAGCGCCTTAGTCCCCTCGGCCGGCTCTATAGCACTCAACCGCTGGGTCATTAGTCTGTAGCTTACAAACTACACTGTTGGCCATTAAAATTGCTACGCCAAGAAGAAATGCAGATGATAAACTGGTATTCATTGGACAAATATATTATACTAGAGCTGACATTTTCACGAAATTTGGGTGCATAGATCCTGAGAAATCAGTACCCAGAACAAACACCTCTGGCCGTAATAACGGCGTTGATACACCTGGGCATTGAGTCACACACAGATGCCCAGGCAGCTTCAACACGATACCACAGTTCACAGGTTATCATAAAACTGACAATCCATACTCTTTTTCAGGTTCCTGTACATGCTCCAGCAGTAGTAGAGGAAACTGCTGTTATAGAATACCTTGATGTCAGTAGTAATGTAAGTTAAGACTTCTTAGTTTCCCTCTTTGTTCACCATAAAGTAAAGATTGAAGTACATTTTTTTATTTTGCAGGCTGAAGGTGACCCATGCATGGAGATGTTGGTTTTGGGATCAGAGGACACTATGAATGTAAGTAAAATGCAGATGCTAAGTTTGGTACATAATTGGGTTGGAGAAACAATGGTTTATTTCTAAGAAAAATGCAAGTTATTTTACACAAATAAGTTTATTCTACTTTCAGTTACAATTTATAAACTAAGCTTTTCCCTTGCTGCTTCTTAATAATCATAGGGGGCTTGTAGCTAGCACCTTCAACAACAGGACCCTAGTACTTCTACACCCACCAACAGGAAGAGGAATACAGACAGTGGGCTGCTGGCAACAGTCTTACAAAATACTAGCTTAAACCCGCGGCTCCGCTCGCGTGTTGGTTGATGATAGATAAGCTATCTTTCAGTAGTGTGCTATGAGAATGGTTTTGGATGATGAAATGAAATACAATACCTTCTTAAGAAACAAACATTTTTAATCAACATTATCAGGAAAGTAAGTAGTGTAGATCAAATGTCATGTAAAAATGCACTCGTTTCGAAGAATCCAATCACGAATTTCAACAATATTTATTATAATAATATCACAGATCGATCACTTGATGTAATGCGCGAAACGTCAAATATATTTTTTTAAGAGATATTAAAAGAAATTTCTTTTTTATTGCTTTATTTATTTATTCTTATATTTCCTTATTCGTATCGTTATCCTTACAGAGAAAGAGATGAAGACATTGTAGCACGCATTGACCAAAGATATTGTCTGTGGCATCACATTTTCGCTGTATGTAACCCTCCTTGCTATAGAGTCGCAAACGTCATCGCTGGCCTTCAGTCCTTTTTTTTTTTTATATATATATATGATTTGACGACTTTCAACCACTATATATTCCACCCTCTTATAGATATCGGCATGAAACTGCTATGGTGTACAACTGGAGACACAGAGAGACCATTTCGTTTGCGTTCTGTAGTTTTCGCTGCAGAGCGAAATATTAACACACACTCTCACTCACTCACACACACACACACACACACACACACACACACACACACACACACACACACGTAGAATTTTATATACACCGATAACTTTTCATCCCAATATACTCCACCCTTTTATGATTATCAACCCACAAGCAACAATGCAACCAATAAAACCATTTTCAAAGAGTAAATATAATTTTCAAAGAGCAATTATAATTACTAAATATCTATCAGATCGCTTTAAAACCGTGCCTAAAACCTTCGTCAGGTATAAATTAGTAACTGTACAAATATTTAAGTCTCTGTGTCTTGTCGTTCGGACGTGATAAGCGTACACCGAACAGACATTCACATTTATAGATATAGATAAATAGCTATCCGATCGACATAAAACCGTGCCTAAAGCCTTCCCCGGGTAGACATTAGTAACTGTACAAATTTTTAGCTCTTTATGTCTTGTGGTTCAGACGTGATAAACGTACACCGAACAGACATTCACATTTATAGATATAGATTAACTCTAAAATTTGTTAGCCAGAGCCAACAATTAATGATGGTTTGCTCCATTATGTCTCTATGGAACTCAACAAAATTCCAGATGAAGCTATAGTTATGGAGGCAAAACACAAAATTGCATGCATGCAAAACACAAAATTGCATGCATGCCTAGTTGCAGTACGCTTCGAAAAACAAATGATGAATGTTATTTGTTGTAAATCTGAATACATTGAATTATTTAAGAAATAAAATTTTAAATTCAAAAATTGTATCTTTTCACTGACTCCCACTGCCACGGGACAAAGCCTGCTTCATTGAAATGTTCACAATATACATCACACACTTCGTTAGCACTTCTTGCAGTGCTGTTTCCTGCTTGTCGTCTTACCCCGCCAGTTGGGTTCCAGCGCGCCACAAGCCATCCTCCAGAGTGCGTGCCTCTGTATTTTAATTGTCTCTTGCTGCTAAATATACACTCAGACTCATCAATTAGGAAGTTATGTAGAATACATAGTGTCTCAGTTATTAGTTGGACTTTTCCACTGGTAGTCTAATTGTTGTTAGTAATACACGAAACCGATTGGCCAAGATGCCAAATGCGTTTCAACCACTCTTCTCGCTGTTGACAGTCTATAATTGAAGATTTTCTTCTTAGTATCTCTTGTACAGTCTTCATATGGTTTCATGATGTAGGGTAGTAGACGAAAAGCATCGTCTGTCACAATTACATGTGTTACTGGTATGTTGCCGCCTTTTAGTGCCTCATCCCCAGGGATTTGGAGCCAGTTGTCTTTCAGTGCAGAACTGATCTGGCTCTGCAGGAAAACTCCATCACTGACTCGGCCATTACATCACACATCCACAAGTGTGAAACGATACCTTGCATCAACTACTGCTAGCAAAACAATGCTATTATTTTTTTGTAATTTTAATATAATAAGCTAGAAGAGCGTGGTGGGGACAAATGCGACGTGTTTTCCGTCCATTGCACCTGAAAGTGTACCATACATATTTTAGCAATGTGAACAAAGTTGTCTCCATGTAATGAAGTGGTTACATTACAACATTTAAAGTAAGTAATATTAACTGATCTTGAAAAAAATGGAACAGTAATTAACTTACCCGAGCAGTTTGGGAACTGCCGTAGTTTATAAAACTTTTCGGCAATCAGTTCCCACTCCCTCTCAGTTGTTGGAGCCTGTGAAATAACATTAAATTATGTGACTTTCCAGAATATAATTTGAGTGTGAGATATTGACAAGAGGGTAACCATCTACCAGGTTTCCTTAGGGATTCTGTGACTTTGAGTTGACATGCTTTAAAAAAAACCACAAGTACATGAAGAATGAAACACCTTGAGTTTGCAATAGTTAAAACTAAAAGCCCTCCAAGATAAACATAAAAAAAAAATTGAGTATGTTAAAGTTAACTAGCAAAACGTGCACAATAGAAAGTACTGCAAGCAAAATCAAGATAAAATCCAGTAAAATTATGTTTTGCTTCTGGGACTCACTGCAATAGCTCTTTAATTGGTGTGCAAATTATTTTTAATGAGTTATATTATGGGGAAACATAAACTTACCTTTAAATATATATCTCTCATGCTGCTGCAATCACAATGCCTGATACACTGCCCCTGCCCCTGTAACTATTGAAAAGTAATAAATAAATTGAAAACACTGCTGCCCCTCTTCAGGAACCACACGTTTGTCTGGCCTCTCGACAGATACCCCTCCGCTGTGGTTGCACCTACGGTACGGCTATCTGCATCGTTGAGGCACGCAAGCCACCCCCACCTCGGCAATGGCCGCGGTTCATGAGTGTGGGTATTAGACATAACAGCTCTAATTGATCTAGGGTACGTAAATATGCACAACATTTTGGTCTTGCATAGAAGGGTTAAACGATCACTCCGAGCATTTGTCACGGCACTTCTTCTGCAGATTGAAACATATTTCACGCATAGACTAGCTCATAAGTCGCCCATTACGGAAGTGGGACCCCTAACGTCCATGTCTTCTTTTCGCCATTTGGATTCCCGCTCGAGGTCGAATGGTATCACCGCATCTGCGGTGAAGCAATGAATTTTACGCCATAATTATGTAGAAATACATACATCATTCCAAACAGTACAGGGAATGAAATTTGCAAAGACTTTACGCTGTGGTATCGACAAGTGCCTATTCGATAACTTTGACAGCTGCGCAGTGAATTTCTCCAGCAGCGTTACACTTAATCCTTTTATCGTGTGTTTAACAAAACAACTAGATTGTTATCATTTGAAGTACTGAGTATATTGACTAATCAAAAATATGAGACAGTTCTATTTATCCCTTGTGTTTAAAGCTAGAACAGTGATTTTTTATTTCATTTTTTTAACCAAAAATGAACAACTGCAGGTCAAAATTTAATTTCCTAGCCAGTTTTGAGCAAGTATTGCTTTCCTTCAGAAGAGACTGTAATAGAAAAATCGTCAGTGTTGTAATAAATAAAATAAAAATTTAACATAGTATACATTGAAAAAATACTTAAAAGACGACATTAGTCAGGCCCGGTGGTCTTGGGGTAAGGAGCTCGACTGCAAACCGAAGGGTCGCGGGTTCGAAACCTCGCCGGAGCTCGAATTTTTTTCAGTCTGCGTTTTAACCTATCCTTCACCTGTCAACGATGTGAGGAGTCGCCAGGAACGACACGTGGTTCGGATTCCACGTTAAGCTGTAGGTCCCCTTTCCTTTCCCCGGTTGGATAACTAGGGTAGACTAGGAACACACAAGTCGCCGAAGTGGCGTCCAATTGAAAGACTTGCACCAGGCCAAAGAGTCACACGGAATTATTATTAGGAGAGATTATACATACTGTCAATTATCGCAAGATAAGCGAAAGTCAATATCACATTTCGCTTATCATGCGATAATTAATAGTATGTATAATATCTCCTTTTAAATATTCTTTGAATTTTATGCTTTTTAAAATTAAAATAAAATTGCAAGCTACGAATTTCACTAAACTGACGATTTTTTCTGTACAATTCCTTCTGAAGAAGAGAAATAATTGCTCGAAATCCGCAAGGAAATCAAATTTCTACTTTCGACTGGTTGCTGTTCGTTTTTGGTGAAAAATGGGGAACAAAGACAAAATAACGGGTTTATTAAAAATGTTTAGGTGGTATAAATTCAGGAGTTCCAAGACGTTAGAAAATTAGATAGTGCTGTTACTGAATGCTGCCTTCAAGTGTTTTTAAAAATAGTTTTTCCATAAAACCACTGAAATATTTTTAAATCCACCGTATTTCCCACTAACCACATAACGAAAAAAAAAAAAAAAAAAAAAAATTGCCCACTAGTCACGTATTCAAAACCACCAGATTTAGTGGGGAAACCGCTAACTTCGCAACACTGTTACTAAGGCCGGTATTACACTATCAAATTATTGGACAAAGAAAAATTGTACGTAGTGTAATGGGAACGTCGTCCAATATTTAATCCAATCTAAGGCCTCGGCCTAGATTTGATTAAAAGAAATCGCTCGTCTTCTGTTTCCTGCAGTGAGAAATGTGACCGCTTGGAGCGCTAGTACTAGTAGTATACAGCTTCCTTTATTTTATTTGGAGGTTAAATATCTGACATTACTTGGACATAACGTTCGTATTCGTGAACATGGCTAGTAGTGGAATGTTTGTGAACTGTTTTCTAGCAACAACAAAATTTTAAAAAATCAGATGGAGCGTTGTATAATAACAGGCGACAAGGTCAATTCACACTGTCCGTCACGTCAATTCGCGTAGCCCAATACCCTGCAGCGAAAGTGAGGTTGAGTTACAATCCGTGATGTAAAAAAGTCATTATGTACTATCGGAATTGAAGAAGTAATACCCCTAAATCTTATTTACGGCCGAAACAGATTTTAGAATGTATGATTTTGGTAACTTGGTGTGCTAAGTGCTGGGAAGTGAAACAACTTTCAAAACATCGACATCTGTTTACAAGGGAACTATGTACATATAAATACGTCAGTCAATTTTTGTAAGGAAATAAATAGAGCCTATTTACTTTATCAGCAATGTTTCCCCCCTTACATTGTTAATAACGTCATAAACAATTTAGATTATCCTCTTTGTTAGTGCTCACATTTTCCATTTAAAACGTTATTTAACGAAACTTGCTTTATCAACTTAACAATCTTATTCGTATACACTGTTTGAGTCAGCCTTTTTGTTACTCTATCGCTAACTGTGAAGGATGAAGAGCGACAAAATAATTAGCAGTTAACGGCCTGGCTGTTCTGCCGACGGCATAAAAAAAGTAAATCCTCCCGGTCCCGTAACAAATTTTATTTATCTCGCTCTGACAACCACGGTTTCATCCAACTGTTTCCTTTTCTTTTTTCCCTCTTTCTCTTCTAAATGCAGACACAACGCAACTGTAGTATAAACAACAGCTGAGCATTACACCGCCATTTTGAAGCAAATTTGACAAAATATTGGATGATAGTGTAATACCCCCTTTTGCGATTCATCCAATGTCTTTGTCAAAAAATATGACCATCATTTTATTCAGTTTTTTCGGCCAATTCTTTGTCCAGTAATTTGACAGTGTAATACCGGCCTAAGCCACAGAGAGTTGCTGTCCTTCGCCGACCACGTCATGGCTTCATAGTCAGCTCAGTGTATTATTGTTTGGGTCAGTACGTAGGCACGAGAGGGTCGTAACCGTCAAGAGTGGAGGCTGGTTGGGGGAATGTAGGCCACCTCGCCTAGGCAGGAGCCGTGTGCACGGAGGTCCGCAGCTATAATTACTCGGTTCAAGTGCGCTGCAGTGGGTTCGCCGCCTCGGTCCCTACCTTGACCACACTGTAGCGTGCTGTACAAAGGAACGCCTGGGCGACCAGAAAATAGCCCCCCCCCCTCCCCCACTCTGCCGTGTCGGTCGGCGCCTGGTGTGTTGGCCAAGCAGGCCGATCCGGAAAATGCTCCCCACCCCACCCCTTAACCCTGACTCACGTTGTCTGCATACCGAGGTTGCTGTCGGCAGGTACGGAGCGCATCTTGCCCTCGCGTGCTTCCACTAATAAGAACGGCCGGGCTTTTTCAGGGCGTACCGCGTCCATCACGTAGCAGCGGGGAACAGATAACACCACAGTCGGTTTACATTCGTCACGCTTCTGATTTACAGAACCAGTAAACGTTATCGTGGATCATGATACCCCATAAAAAATAAGAGCGACACTCAAAATACGGTATTTCTGGAGCTAGAGACTGGTACTAACTTGAAGGTCACGCTCGCTTTCCGTATGATTTCTACGTCTACGTCCAGTGGCGGCTCAAAAATGTTCAAATGTTTGTTAAGCTGCGGGGTCATCAGTCCCTAAACTTACAAACTAGTTATGAACTACCTTATACTAGACCTCTCGGACACTGCGGCCGGCCCAGTGGCGGAGAAAAAGTGAATAAATAAATTAATTAAATAAAAACTATTTTAAACGCAGTATTCGGTTCGGTCTTCTATCAGACCATTTTATATGCACATTTAAATATTTTTTATCGCGTGAGAAACATTTGACGTCGAGGAGACAACACTTATACGAGTCGTAGCGCCGCCGTTTAATATACGCGGCAGTGGCCGCAGCGTTGCAGTGCGCATGCGCGGCTGAGGTTCAAATTCTGAACGACCTGGTTGCAGCATATGGGCGGGAGGTGCGAGGGGAAACGCCGCTTGTAACATTGGCTAAGGAGCTGGAAAACGCGAGCTCCTGTCTACTTGAGCTCTGCCGGTTAGGCCGATATTACACTATCAATATTTCTTTGACAAAGATTTTCTGTCAAAGAAAATTGGCCGGCCGCGGTGGCCGAGGGGACCCAATTTCAATACATCGATGGAGCTGAAACGTATCGTTAATGAACTACGTTTAATTGACACTTGGGAACACCTGCACGGCATGTTACAAGGTTTCACTTATGTCACGAGCCATTCTGCAAGTCGGCTGGACAGAATATATGTCACCGAACAACTCACTTCTTCCGTCCTACATTCCGAAATTTGGCCGACAATTTTATCAGACCATGCTGCATATATATATGTACTGTTAACATGAGCAAACAGGGCACATACCGTGCCAGAGGCACGTGGAAACTGAACAACTCCATTCTCCATGATGCAGAATGCCAGCGTGCATTTAATGAAACATGGAGGGAATGTGAACGTAAAGTATCACAGTACAATTCAGTGACGGAATGGTGGCTCAAACATGCCAAACCAAGGATACGGAGAATGTTTCAAACTTATGCAAGAGAAAAGTATTACTGGCAAAAGATGACTACAGAATTTTATTTCTCCTGCCTAAGAGAGTTACATAAATCGGACGCGACGATAATCGACAATTATGTACAAATAAAGCGAATTAAAGCTAAACTTCTAAAACTTAAACGGCAACAGTGTGATGGGTACAAAGTCCGGTCTAGGTCTGATAACCTGATAGAGCAGGAAGAACCTTCTATGTTCCATGTCATTCGAGAGAATAAGAGAGGAAAAAGAAAAATTATCACACAACTCTGGTTACGTGATGGGACCACCCTGGTGCAGCAACACGAAATAAAAAATGCAATCCATACTCACCTGGAAGAGCTGCTGGCAACGGGAAGCAACGATGCAATAATGCAACAGGAGTTGTTACACAACCTTCAAGGGACATTAAGTGATGCACAAGCTGAGAATCTCCTTACAGAAATTGATGAGGAGGAACTAGAATATGCCATCCAACGAAGCCCCAAAAACAAGTCACCGGGCCCTGACGGTCTCACCGCGGAATTTTATTATATTTTTCGTGAACAACTGCAGCCAAAATTACTAGCTATGTGTAATGAATTGTTCCAGTCACATTTTAATCTGCCTAAAGAGCTGGTAGAAGGAATAGCAGTTTTCGTCCCTAAACATCCGGGAAGCAGACTTATTGACGATTTTAGACCTCTGACGCTACTAAATTGTGACTACAAAATCGTGGCACGAGTAATTGCCCATAGATTGAAACTTTTGCTGAATTCAGTAATAGGCAGATACCAGACGTGCGTGGGTCTTGACAGGAAAATCCAACAAAATTTATGCGAATACAGAGACGTGATTGCTACAGCAGAGGCTTGCAAAATTCAATGTGCCATAGTATCACTTGATTTTGCGAAGGCATTTGATAAAGTGAACCACCAGTACCTCTTGAGCACCATGCGTGCTATGGGCTTCCCGCAGCGCTTCACGAACTTCATCAGTGAAATCCTCAGTAAAGGCGTTACAAGAGCATTAGTGAATGGACAGCTCACAAAAGAAATTAAATTAAAGAGTTCGGTGAGACAGGGCTGCCCTTTGTCAATGGCTCTTTTTGCTATCGCCATAGAACCCCTGCTTGCTACACTGCACCAACGTCTACGAGGATTGACAATCCGTGGACTCAAGATTGCCTGCAATGCCTACGCGGATGACGTGGGTTTCTTAGTCATGGACGAACAGGAGTTAGGAGCAGCACTCCTCATCGTTAAGCAATACGAACTTGCCTCCGGGGCGAAGTTAAATGAACGAAAGTGTGGTTTAATGAACATAGGAAGTGGGATTGCAGTGCAGCACCATGAATACTTAACTCCAGTCTCCAAACTGACATGCTTAGGCATCGAATACCGGAGCGACATAAGGCACACGATCGCTGTCAATTACCGCAATCTTCTCGCACGTCTGCGTGCATGCATACAGAGCCATTACATCAGGAAGCTTGATGACTTACAAAGGGTTACCCTCGCTAATGTTTACGTAACATCGCAGATGAACTATGTTGCACAAGTATTACCGATGCCACACGGGACAATGCAACGAATTATGTCCGCCCTGGGTCACTTCGTCACTCGAGGGTACATCTTTAAAGTGAAATATGACACGCTCACTTTGGCTGTTTGGGACGGCGGATTAAACCTTATACATGTTGAAACTAAGACACGGGCGCTGTACGTGTGTAATACATATAAGATATGGAAGAACTTACCTAACAGTTTAACAGCCCACCTGTTAAACGAGATAACGCCTACCAGTCTGCAGCCTCCAATTAACGTCCAACATATTCCGAGCGCTATGTTCCATTTCCAAACCTTTATAATTGAGTTGAGCTACCTGCAGATAAACATGCAAGATGATGAGCTTATGACGGTGCTTAAAGTTTATAAGAAGCTAATGGAAACGAAGAACCGGAACATTATTGAACAAAAATATCCTAATCACAGATGGCCAATCATCTGGAAGAACATCCACTGCCGTGATTTGACAACTGCGGTCAGAGCCTCCTGGTATCGCTTAGTGAACCGGAAAGTGCACAACAACTCCAGGCTATATTCCATACACTTGGCGGACTCACCATTGTGCGCAACGTGCAACTTATTGGACAGCGACGAACATCTTTTTGTGTGCTCCAAGGTCCAGGACGTATGGAACTTTATTCGGAAGAAGCTTGCAATCATGACAAGAACATCGGCTCTTCGTATTACACCTGATGATTTCTTGCACCCAGATACTGTTCCGTACCCTAAAACGAAGAGGAACTCTGTTAACTGGCTAAAAGGACACTTCGTTCACTACTTAATGTCCAGTACTGCTAAAAGCAAAGAGGACATCTCCATGTATATAGTTCAGGAACTTCACAAGTTATCAAGAAAAAAACATTACAAGCGAACCTATGCAAACTTTCTAGAAGCAGTTTTCAGAGAAGAATTTCGAAACTACTGAGCACCCCAGACATTTAAAAACAGGAAACACGAAGATTGAATGTAGTTTGATATCTTTGGAATAAGAGCAATTTTAATCCATTTATTTTTCATTTGTTTCCAATACTTTTATTCCATAAGTTCCACGTTTAAACGGCGAGAAGACGCCTTTCTTTTAATTATGTACTCAGCATTCCCTTATGTGTTAACATGTGTAATAATAAAAATACAGCACCTAGCAGCTCACGGTTCGCGAGTTAAGAGCAGATACATAAAGAGAAGAGACAAAGAATTTAATTGAATTGTAAAACAATGGAAACTAAACGGTAACACTCAATTTTCGAGAAGACGAACTCGGAATCGTTCAGAGAGCTAGGAAAGAAAATGGCTTCGATGGAGAAACGAAGTTTTATTTTAGTCTTTTTATGGAAGAAAAATTTGACTTTCATCGTGGAAGAGATCCATTAATTTTTACCTGCAGAAGAAAAAAAAAGAAAAAAGAAAAAAAAAAAAAAAAAACCGGCTAAGACGTAAAAAAGAAAAAAAAAAAAAAAGGGGGACTGAGGCGCTCCAGCTACGGTCTGCACAGCCACTACGTTCGGGGGTTCGAATCGCCCCTCGGGCATGGATATTTGTGCCGTCCTTAGTATTAGCTAGTTCATAAGTAGTTTTTAAGTTTAGGGACTGATGACCCCATAGTTAAGTCCCATAAGCTCTACAAACATTTGAACATTTGAAAGAAAATTGGACAGTGTAATATGGAACTTTGATCAAATCTAGCAGCTCACCGTAGATTTGATCAAAGAAAGCGTTCGTCTTATGTTAAGTGCGGTGAGAAATATGACCGCTTGAAGCGCTAGAATCGCCATAGCAGTTTTTGACGTACTGTTTGAAAACACGACCTCGTAATTCGTATTGCGTGTCGTCGCAACAACTAAATTTATGCAGTTGTGTAAGGTTGATTATAAAAACCGGCTGCATCGAGCCGAAAGCTAGATAATTGCGGAATTCATTAGCAATCAAGTCAGTACCGTTTGCACGGCAGACGACGTAAAAAAGAAAATTAATTGTCTCTGCACCAGTTTTGCAGCGAATAAAGCAAAAGTATATAATGACACTGTTTAATTCCCAACATATATTTAGTCAAATACTATTTACACGATATATAATACAAAAAATATAAAAATTTCAAAAGTTTTTGTTTACTGTAAGCGCGACCGAGTACTAGCAAATCCGGGAACAGGGCACAGGCTTCTTCCAGCGACAAATGTACTGCAATAGAGCAGAACACCACTGCAGACGCAAGCGTCACCATTGTCACTCTTCCAAACGACGAGAAGAACCGTTTTCGAGTGGTACAGCGGCTCTCGCCTCTGGTGTATCGTGTAGTGCAGCCTAATATTACGTATTTGTAGAAAACGACGAAGTACTTTGACAAGCTACACTGTAGATATCTACTATGATTAACAAACGTACTTCACTATTTCTTTTCTTTACGAATATGTCTTAAGAGTAGAGCTTAAATTGTTGTGAGTGAACAAACAACGATGACATCTAGCTTGTCAAAAGCACTTCGCCTTTTCTACAAATATCTGATATTAGGCCTTATTATACGATACACCTGAGGCGACAGCCGTGGTACAAGTCGAAAACGGTTCTGTGAATAAAGGCACGTTTCCAAATGTCTAGTCATTGCAATTGTTGTAGGTGTACATACAATCAAAGGGTATAAATAGATATTTATAATCTATGTAATCATCAAGTAAGGTTAATAACAAATATTCATTCGCCATTTTCGATGCACTGTGACAGATTCTTTGTCAAAGAAAATTTGATAGTGTAATACCGACCTTATGCACCAATAGTCCCGAAGCAAATACAATGGAGCTACTGCGCACCTCGCCTAATTTCGTGGGCAAATCCTTCATGAAGGCAACATCCGCCCTTCATATTTGTTTTGGGTGCATTGAAGATTTGTCAAAAACACGTCGTATTTGGTAAAACGTTTTATAATTATCGTCAGTAAAAGCCTTCAGAAGTTCCGGTCATGAATAATAAAAAGTCACTACTCTCCACCTAGCAAGATTAGCCGTGGGATTAGCAGCAAAGCGCTGCGTTTTGTCGAAGGTTATGCGTTCCAGACCAACTGAAAGCAATTTTTTAACCCAATCTTGTTTTTAACAGATACAAGAACAGCAATGACACTTGTCACATATACTTTGGACGTTTTTGCGAATGTGTCGCGATTTTAAGTGTAAATGGCATTTATACTCTTCGTATGTAACGAATATTCAACTGTTTAAAGAGAACAGCAATGTTACGTGAGCCAAAGGTCTCTTCATCGTAAAAGAATCGTTTCAGTAACTTAACAGTATAATCAGTAACTTACTGATTTTTAGTGTACATTTGCATATTCATATCTTCTTGGTGTTTATTATCAGAGGAAAATGAACAACGGTCAGTATCTTTTATACTGCAAGGGCTGTTGCGACAGAGAGAAATAGGAAACTGGTAGACGTATAAGAAAGGAAAGTAGATTGTGGTGCAAGCACTGTAACGTCGGCCTTCCAATCCCAGGTTTACCACACCAAAATTAATTACATGTGTAGCACAGAAGATATCCTTATTTGCAGATACCCACATATAGAGTTTCTTCTTCTATTTATGTGAATATAGAATGAGTAATTACTGTATCACTCTTTCTCGTTTTGCCCTCTGTCCGTATTGCGTACTCTAAGATAGAAATGTATTCGTATAACATACGTACTTTTCCCTCTTAAATGAGTCAAGAATCATATTCCTACAAAAAATTTCTGAATTTTGGAATTTAAATTAAAAGATTTCGCAATTATCCCAGTTTACAGCCAATTACCGGATCGGAAATGGAGTGTGTTAAGAGTGTTAAACTTACGCTAAGAACAACTGTAGCGTCTAAGGGCGCACACAAGATATTTGTTGTTAAAATGATGTTATGAAAAAGGAGAACGCAGAAGACTCTGAAGTTCTGTAAAAATACAGTGTCCCGTGGTAAATGTAGAAACATATCTCTTTATTGTTATAGAGGATTTATGGTCCTATTCTTCTCTCTTTGGTTTTCTTTTTTGTCTGTCGTCTGTAAAGTATTTAGCTTCTTGATGTGACGAGCTATGCCACGGATTTTATTATCTGTAAAATTAGGTTGAGAAAGATTTATAACCAAATGGTACGTTGGTGAAAATATATGTATGTTAAATATGGATATTATTGTTACTCGTAGTTTGCTAACCCCGTCATTATCATGTAATATGTAAGACTTGAACTTTTCTCGGCGTAATGAATGTTCAAACAACTTACGGGTATGCTGTCGGGTGACGTCGTCAACAACCGCCGATATTTCGGCAGGAGGACACCTTGCCATTCTCAAGGCACAACTGCACTTAAGGAAGCAATGTGCAAGTGTATTTAATACCACGGTTGGCAAAGGGTAAACAAGGAAGATAACACACAGAGTACAAGTCACAGCAAAGTCAACATAACCAAAGATGACCAAACATCAAAAATATCGATAGTGACTGTTAATCAACAGGTGAGGCAGCATTAATTTTGTCCCTCAGTTTTCTGACGAGAGACAGCCGGATTCCAAGCAGAATTTAAACAAAAAGCACCATCTCTGTTTATAAGGTCGCTTGCTAGTTTAATTTCAACAGCTTCCGTAATAACACTATTCCAATAGGTGGAAGTATAGGCCAAGATATTTTTGATGTTTGGTCATCTTTGGTTGTGTTCACTCTGATGTGACTTGTACTGTGTGTGTTATCTTCCTTGTTTACCCTTTGCAAACCGAGGTATTAAATGCGCTTGCACATTGCTTACTGAAGTGCAGTTGTGCCTTGAGAATGGCAGGGTGTTCTCCTGCCGAAATATCGGCGGTTGTCGACGACGTCACCTGGCACCATACCCGTAAGTTGTTTGAACATGTAATATGTAGTTTAAAGATTTTCAGCTCAGACAAAGGAACGCCGATGACCGTTACGAAATCGCTGCTATTACGTTGCGCACATCTATTTTTCATAAAGAGAAACGTCTACGAGATTCTATATTACGTCATGTTTCATGAGCAATCAATTTCAAAGATTTTTTTAACGTCAATGTTTGTCTTTCATAGTAGCAAGATTTTGTACAGTTCAAATGTTCAAATGTTTGTAAATCTATCGGACCAAACTGCATGGTCATCAGTCCGTAGCTTACAAACTACTTAAACCTAGGTAAACTAACCTAAGGACAAACACACACACACACACACACACACACACACACACATATATATATATATATATATATATATATATATATATATATATATATATATATATGCCCTAGGGAGGACTCGAACCTCCGACGGCGAGCAACCGCGCGCTCCGCAGCGAGACTACTCCACCGCGGCAATTTGCACAGTTCTGGCCTAGGTTCATTAAATGTAAGGTTTCATTAACTTCATTTGAGAATTAAAGAAAAAGAATTATCAGCTGCACATATAAACTCTTAACATTTTCAATAGATTTAATAACATTGAGGTTAACTACTACAGAACTACTAAAGAAACTGCATACACTACGCTTGTCCGCCCTTTTATGGAGTATTGCTGCCCATTGTGGGATCCTTATCAGGTTGGTTTAACGGAGGACATCGAAAGAGTCCAAAGAATGCCAGCTCGTCTCATATAGTCACGATATAGGGGACATGATACAGGATCTGGGATGGGCGCTTGTGGCTGCGGCGTGGGCTACTTACGAAACTCCAACCACCAACATTCTCCTCTGAATGCGAAAATATATTGTTGACTTCCACTTACATGGGTAGAAATGATCATCAGAATGAAATACGAGAAATCAGAGCCCGAACGGAGAGATTCAATTGTTCATTCTTCCCGCGCGCTATTCGAGAATGGAATGGGAGGTAAAATAGTATAACGGTGGTTCGATGAACCCTGTGCCAGGCGCTTAAATGTGATTTGCAGAGTATCCCATATAGAAAGTAGAAAAGGGTATATTCCGTTTATCTCTGCGTAAAAGTCGCGCGCAACAATCAGAGAAATTACGCGATCTGTTACCTAACCTCAGCGCATTGAAGCTGATTCTATTTACAAATTTCAACTAAGAAGAGTGGAACGTACAGACGTACGGAATGCAAAAAAAAAACACACACACACACACACACATACATATACATACATACACACACACACACACACACACACACACAGGAGCGGTCGCCCAATACACGACTTAGCGCTTTCAACGGTGTCCGGACACTTGCCACGCCGGACACTTGCCACGCCGGACTTTTGCCACACTTCTACCTGCTCCGAAGGGTCGGGTGCCGCTGTCTCCTCCTCCTCCTCCTCCTCCGCCCCTAACATCCGGCTCAGGAATTTCCGTGCACGGTGTCCAGGCCTGCACACTGGTCACACTCCACACTGGTCACTAGTACACACATTACATTACGAGTTTCGTAAGTTGTGCTTCTTCTTTCTGTTCTATTGCACATCATAGCAATTATAGCCTTTCCCTTCGAAAACTAGGTTGCTTGCTCTGCGAGTCTGTGGATAGCAAACCTAAACAATCTAGAACAGTGTACGTTACAAACATTGCACTCTATATTATTTCAGTTTCTCATATGAAACATTTTGAAATTGTATGTGGACTTTAAGTGACCTGTAAAAGACAGATGCTCTTACCTTGTTTAGTCAACGTATTTGCGGTCACTGATTTGAACACTGTCCCACTACACTTTAACAAACTAGCTGAAAACCCAGCGTTGCGCGGATATTTATTTATTTATTCATTCCTGCCTGGAGTTATTACTTCTCCTATCCTCTCTCTGTCCATCTCCCTTTTTCTAAAATGATATTATATTTTTTTATGGTTCCGGACCTAGGTCAGCAAAAATAGAATCCTTGTTGGATCCCTCTGTCAATTACTCAATTCTCATAGCCAAGATGTAAAATTTAAGTAGAAGCCATTGTCTTAGACGATGAATGTTCATAAAGTGAAATTAATTTAAGTCCGTACTCCAGAACGATGTAAATTCAATGTTAGATTGTGTTTGGCGTAAACTTCTGGAAACACTTCTATCGTTGAGATGAGAAATGGTAATAACACCGCCATGTATTGGTTCCATGATGTAGTACTAAACTGTTTATCTCTCACAGTTAGTGTATGCTGAAGTATTAGTATGTTACAGTGTAGCACTGGGGACAATGTAGTTATTCTGTATGCAGTGCTCCCTATTATCGAAAACTCGACGAATTTTGAAAGCCTGGTAATTCAGTCAACAGAGCGGTTCATGTCTGTTTAAATAAGACGTCATGGTGGTATTAATGTGCGATAAAGTAAGTCTGAGTAATCGTTGAAGGAATGGCGTCAGGTGATCGTCTCTTCCATTAAATATAGTATTTCCAGTGAATTGTCTTGACTGTGTTAGCAGCATCGGCCACTGTTTCAGCTAATAAATTTCTCCACGTCCTTCAGTGATTATTTCATAAAGCACGAATTTGAAATCTACCTTGTGTAGTAGAACTATATATCAGAAGTCGGATTATAACTAGATGCCATTGTATCTGCAAAAGAAGACGTCCTTCTCTATCTTAATGTAGTCCGCACCAAAAGTAAGTAATTTCACATTTTAATCACAATATTGTACCGATTCTTAGACATCGGGGAATCGTAAATTTAGCATTGGAGGGAAGTGTGTGGGGTAAAAACCGCAGAGGGAGACCAAGAGACGCGTATAGTAAGCAGATTCAAGTGGATGTGGGTTGCCGTTCTTATGAGGAGATGAAAAGGCTTGCTCAGGATAGAGTAGGGTGGAGAGCTGCATCAAACCAGTCTCCGGACTGAAGACCATAACAACAACAATATTGTACCGAACAATTATGAAAGCAGATTCGTTTCTGATAAGTTTGTCGCTCGCGTATGTATATTATCTCTAGTGGCAGGCAGAGAGCAGAAATATCTCTGGAATGAGCTTCCAGATGCGCAGAACAGATTTTGTATTCTCAACATTAAGGTGCAAATGTCACATGATATTGGGAAAAATCTACTAATCGCTGACTTTATCTTGGTCCCTTTTTGTTCGATTAATGGACCTTTTAGCGACGCTTCCTCAACTTTGTTGTTGCTTCTATGACACATTTATTTACATATTATTTCATGTTATGTGGTTGCTCTGCAAAAAGGAGGTGGGTCTTCTTCGCAAACAATGCGGTACAAACTAATCGTAATAGCAAATAAATGTGTGGGAAGAGTGGATTTGTCTCAATATCACGTGGTAATTCCAGCTTAATGTTGAGAACATGCACAGAATTCAATGCTCACTCCATAGATATTTCCACTATATATACAATTTAGTGTTTATACCCATCAAAAGATGAACTTTTATTTCCATGACATTGCAAAACATATGGGATACAGCTAGGAAGAACAAAATTTTTGTGTTCTATCTGTAATAAATTTTACTTGGAGAGGCAGCGGTTTATTATGTTAACGTTGGCAACGAAATATTCGCTTTAGGGGGATCATTAATTTACTGATTGGAATAAAATTATTTATTTCATTAGTTACACAAATAATTATTCCCCTCATTGTACGTGACTGATTTTTCAAAAAGGATTCAACATCAATACACTACACCGCTGCCGTAAAAAAAATCGTAGCCCTTGTTTCAGTGTATTACGCCTTAGTTATGCACATATAAAACGTAGCATCGCCAGTTATTAGTTATTTGGTGTACTATGTAACAGCGCCTCTATCGGATGTTTGCTACACTACGCAGCAATTCAAGCGTAACATACACCAGAAACTACAAATTACATCTTTCCTTTCCCTGATCCGATTTTGATGAAATGGAGCTTATATGTTGCCCCAAGGTACTCTCAGTTGACGTACGAAACCCCATGAAAGTTCGTATAATACTCTTGGAGATTTGCTGTACTACACCAAACTTACAAGCATAATATACATAAAAACTTCAAATTACGATTTCCTTCCCCATCCTTATCCAAACAATCTGAGCGTAAGCTCCGCCTCTAATGACCACATTGTCGACGGGCCGTTAAACGCTAATATTCCTTCCTTCTTTCCTGACTAAAATCAATATTTCTTGTGACTTGTCCAGGATATAATATGAATATTGTCTGTGGAGAGCCCATGCCTTAGCAAGCGATAGAAAGCTGTCCGTGTGAGAAACTTAGAGATTTCAAATACACTCCACAGTATTGAGTAGATTGCCCTGTAATATATTAATCATTATAGAAAATGCAAGTCCCACTGCAAACCGCAGGCTCTTAGTTAAAAAGCCAGATCTGTCGTAAATAAGGAGTATTCGTCGGATGTACTGTTTCATTCTCTTCCTTTCCTTGTAGCTCTATAGATGTCTATTGCTTCTTCCTACAGCGTTTTGCGCTTCACAATTAAAAGTTGCTTCAAAGTTTTCAACAGCACTCTCAGCTTTCAGGAATTTCCTTAGGCTCACTGGAATACAGAAGTTTCTTAGCAGTAAATAAGAAATGTAATAAAACGTAATGCCTGATGTGAAAGTTTTGATCCATCGCAGTATATATTGACGATGTCTGTGTAGAAACAGGAATTAGTGATCATGATATCGTCATAGTGTCGATGGTGACCAAACTTCATAAACCAATCAAGACGGCTAGGAGCGTGTTTTTGTTGGGAAGAGCCGATAAGCAATTGTTAGGATCGCACTTAGAAAATGAATGGGCATCCTTTAGTTCCGGTATTATGGATGTTGAGGAATTGTGGACTAAATTTAAGTGCATTGTACATAAAGGGTTAGAGACATATGTACCTGTAAAGTCGATTAAGGACGGAAAAGATTCACCTTGTTATAATAATAATGTGAGAAAGCTACTGAGAAAGCAAAGTCTTGCAGTCTCGGTTCAAAAACGAACACGCAAATGATGACAGGCAAAGGTTAGTACAGGTTCGTGCGTCTATAAAAAGATCGATGTGCGAAGCATACAATAATTACCACACCCTTACCTTAGCAAAAGATCTTTCCGAGAACCCGAAAAAATTCTGGTCCTATGTGAAATCGATAAGCGGGTCAAAGCCCACTATCCAGTCACTCGATCATTCCGGGGCAGTAATAGAAAAAAGCAAACGGAAAGCTGAAGTTCTAAATTTAACCTTTAAGAAATCTTTCACGCAAGAGGACCGCACAAATGTACCATCATTTGATCAACGTACTAATTCTGAAATGGAGGACAAAGTAATAGGTATTTCCGGTGTAGGGAAGCAGCTGAGAGAGCTAAATACGAAAAAATCTTCTGGTCCAGATGGAATACCAGTTCGGTTTTACAAAGACTGTTCTGCAGCATTGGCCCCTTACTTAGCTTGCATTTATCGCGAATATTTAATTCAGCGCAAAGTTCCAAGTGACTGGAAAAAAGCGCAGGTGACTCCCGTTTATAAGAAAGGAAATAGAACTGACCCCGATAATTAATGGCCAATATCGTTAACATCAGTTTCCTGTAGAAATTTGGAGCGTATTCCCAGTTCGAATATAGTAAATTTCCTTGAAACGGAAAAGCTTCTTTCCGTGAATCAGCAAGGGTTTAGGCAACATCGTTCATGTTAAACTCAGCTTGTCCTTTTCTCACATGACATCTTGCGAGGTATGGATGAAGGGCAACCGGCGGATTGTGTTTTTCTCGACTTCAAAAAGGCGTTTGACCCGGTGCCACACTGCAGACTGCTAACGAAGATACGAGCCTATGGAATAGGTTCACAGATTTGTGACTGGATGGAAGAGTTCCTAAGTAACAAAACGCAGTACCTTGTTCTCGACGGCGCGTGTTCATTAGAGACGAGTGTATCGTCAGGAGTGTCCCAGGGGAATGTGATAGGACCGCTATTATTTTCTATCTATATAAATGTTTTGATGAACAGAGTAACTTGTAATTTGCGGCTGTTTGCTGATGATGCTGTGGTGTATGGGAGGGTGTCATCTTTAACTGACTGTAATAACATACAGAATGACTTACACAAAATTTCTAGTTGGTGCAAAGAATGGCACCTAGCTCTCAAAGTAAAATAAATAAATAAATAAAAATAAAATAAAATAAAAAATGTAAGGTGATGCCCATGAGTAGGAAAAACAAACCCATAATGTTCGAATACAGCATTAGCATGAGCTTTCTGATGGAGTCGCGTCGTTCAAATATCTAGGCGTAACATTTCAGAGCGATATGAAATGGAACGAACATTTAAGGGCAGTTGTAAGGCGGATAGCCGACTTCGGTTTATTGGGAGCACTTTGGGACGATGTACTTCATCTGTAAAGGAGACCGCGTATAAAACGCTTGTACGATCACGTCTTGAGTATTGCTCAAGTGTTTGGGACCCGCAGCAGATCAGTTTAAAGGAAGACATAGAAACAGTTCAGAGGCGAGCAGCTAGATTTGTTACTGGTAGGTTCGAACAATGCGCGAGTGCCACAGAAATGCTCTGGGAACTCAGTTGGGGATCGCTGGAGGAAAGACGACGTTCTTTTCGTGAATTTCTGTTGAGGAAATTTAGAGGGCCGGAATTAGAAGCTGAGTGTAGTACGATCTTGCTGCCACCTACTTACATTTCACGTAGTGATCACAAAGATAAGATAAATTAGGGCTCGTACGGAGGCATATCGGCATTCTTTTTTTCCTTGTTCTATTTGTGAGTAGAATAGGAAAGGAAATGCCTAGTAGTGGTACAGTGTACCCTCCGCCACGCACCTTACAATGGATTGCGGAGTATTTATGTAGATGTAGATCTCACATTTACTGATTTATATTTTGTACAATTGTATAAGTGCTGTATGTCTGAAAAATCTGTTGCGAATGTAAATAATAGTAAAGAAGTAATAGATTGCGTGCGTGGTGTGCGTGGGGTGGTTTGCCATGAACGTTACTGTTTATGTGCTCATATATCATGAACTACGTGTCGTACTGTGAAAAAATTTAGAAGCTTCATTAAACTATATGCGTGTATACTGTCTTCAAAATTTCCAGCGGATACAATTTTTAGTGTAGAAATTATAAATTGTGACGTCATACCGAATGCCGTAATTTTAGTCCACGAACAGTGGAAAAGTAGTAAACGAGAAACTTTTTTCCTTTCATTATTTTGCTATGGTTGTCAGCGAGAATAAGCTCAACAAAGGTTTGAAATTATGTTTAAATTTGGTTTCAAGTTGCTAAGTACTGTCATTCTCATACAGTGTGTGAATAAAGTCTCGTCGCATTATGTGGCAGTTTCTTGCAACTATATTGTTTATGACATATCTCCTGAACCATGTGTCGTATGTTGTTCTTACCCAGACAGCATTGTTACCTCATGGTAAGGAATATGTGCACCAAATTTGGTTGATATCGGCCCAGTGTTTTAGGAGAAGATGTGCAACACTGTCGTTTGATGCAGCAGTTTTTCGCGCATCTCATTGTTTATGAAGTCATATCTCGTGAACTATGTGTTGTACATGATCCTAACCCTTAGGCGCGGCGACCGTCCTCATGGATCGAAGCTTACGTGTACAAAATTTCATAATCATTGAAAGAAAACTGTAGAATTGTATACAATACGTACACATAAACAAATAGACGGAGTCTCTGCTTTAAATATAAAGAGATATCGGATTTTAGAGAGTAAATTAATGTAGACTGTGTCGTTAGTTATATCAATATTATTTCGCAATAGCGAATTTTTCTTAGCTTCACTGTATGAGGTAGGCTGTTATACCAAATTTTAACATATGAAAATTTGTGGCGGGCCGGGACTCGAACCCGGGTTCCGCGCTTTTCGCGAGCGGTCGCCTTAACCACTAGGCTACCTGAACACGACTCCAGGACTGTCCCAAACTTCCATATGCCTCACTGACTGCACATACAAGTCAACTGCATTCATCCCTTAGCACTCGCAACTTAATCTGTATTCCCGCACCAGGGAGAATGTAAACAACGAGGTATTAACCTACGCTGTTATCGTCATTGCCTTGCTTAGGCATCTGTTAAATAACTGTATGGTGTCGAATTACAGTGTTGATATTTTTATCAATATTATTTCGCAATAGCGAAGTTTTCTTAGCGTCACTGTATAAGGTATGGATGTTGTACCAAATTGTGACATATGTCACAATTTGGTATAACATCCATACCTTATACAGTGACGCTAAGAAAAATTCGCTATTGCGAAATAATATTGATAAAAGTATCAACACTGTAATTCGTCACCAAACAGTTATGTGTCGTTAGTCTTTACTTTCTTTCTTTGATTTTTTCATTAGCATTGCTTTTACGTCGTTCCTTTCTTGTTCATGCTCAAAGCGATGGGCTGTATCTCTCGCAATCAGTAAGCGTAGCCTTGCTGTCGATCGCGCAGTTACTGCCCGTCGAAGTTTCGAGTCCTCCCTCGGACGTGTGTGTGCGTGTGTGTGTGTGTGTGCGTGTGTTTTGTCCTAAGGTTACTTTAAGTTATTTCTAGTAATTTTTAAGCCTAGGGACTGATAACCGCAGTCGTTAACTCCCATAGACTTTATAACATTTGAACATTTTCAATTTTCAGTAATGGAGTAATGGATCTATTTTTATGCTTGGGAGAACTAATTACATACTGAAACAGATGACGATATTGCTTTTGTTTTCCAAAAGTTGTAAATAAATATTTCGATCTCGGGTTATTTAAAAGAAGCTCTATATTTCTCTAAGATGTCGAAGAAGTAAGTTGTATAGAACGTGGCTTGAAAGCGGACAGTAGGAGGTGGACGGGCGCGCGTCCCATGCCTGGGGGGGGGGGGGGGGGGGAGGCTTGCCTGAGGGACGGCTAATCCAGCTACCTGTCGAACGGTCAGGTGTGGCAAAAGTCCGGCGTGGCAAAAGTCCGGCGTGGCAAGTGTCCGGGATCCCTTTCAACTGCCCGGCAACAATGAGCCGTCATAAGACAGTGGTTAGCAGTGTTGCTAGCCCGTGGGATTTGTTCCATATCGTGGGACATTTTGACAATTATTTTTCAGAAAGGGACAAAGGGATTTTTTTTCCCTAAATGTGAGAGGAATATGGGACATTTCTTTGGTGCCTCTTTTTTTCTTCCTCTCGTCTGTTGTGGTTTGCTTACACAACACGTAGGTGTGATTGGCACATGCCGCGATAATAAGGTGAAAAACGACACAGCAGTCCGTAATCCCATTGTACAGTAACAGTAGCTATATTTATTCACGAATGCACCATTATTTATGAAAGAGGGACACGTGTGATACATTGTAGAATCCCCGGATAAAAAATGTATCATTGACTGTCAGTTATACCCAGTCTAAAATTACTTTGTGAGAGACGTTTCAGTGTGCCGAGTGGTGGAATTTTTCAGATCAATTAGATCCGCAATCTACAACGTCCGTCCCTCATTGGCTGGCTACCTGTAGTCGCTAAGCAAAGAAACGACGCTACTGAGCTGCCAATACCAATGACTCAAAGTAACAGTGTGCCCCCCCCCCCCCACCATCACTTCGCTTCCCACAGCGAGGCGCCAGCAAAGAGCAACAATAGATGTTAAGCAAACGACCACTTTTTTAAGCACGCAACTGTCAGTGGCATGGGCAGTTGGCAATGAAGTTGTAACGTAGCTCATTATTGTTATATTCCAGTAGAAAGTTGTGTCAAAATTTCAAAACATTCGTTGAAGAACTTCTGGAGATTTGCGGATTCTCTCAATACCTCGCAAAAGACGCACGGAAGTGGTACGAGAGTCGCGGGGCATCATTTCGTAGATATAAGATTTTGAAAACACTGAACATGGCTGTTTGTTAGGCGGAGTTGTAAGAGGAGTGAGAGGAAAAGTTTTTTAATTTGCTCGTCGGTCGCACCCACTGCAGGAAAAGCAGCATGGTATAAAGCAGTCAGTCAGTTAGGATTTTTTTTTTTTTTTTTTTCCTCCTGTTGTTGTTTGCAGTGGCCATGGGACACTTTACGCTGAAAAGGGACATTTTGAATTCCTGGATGGGACTTTGGAGTTTCAGAGGCTGACAACACTGGTGGTTAGTGTCCCAGACGCTTCCAGGCAAGTCCGAAGAAATAGAGAACCAGCAATTGCAAGGGAAATCGAACCCCTGGTGCATCGAGGCCATAGAGGGAAACGGAAGAAATCAGTGCCGGCTGAAATGTCAACGGCCGGCACTAAAATTTGAATACGGCATTGCATCACGAGCCGCCAGCTTCCGCGGTTGCTCGGACGCGTTCTGAAGGCCTCCGAGTCGGGCCGGAAGTCGCAGACCAACCAAGGCGAAAACTACTTCCACGGGATTCATTACTGCGAAATACGAAATTACCAGTGCTCGTAGTGCGATAAACAAAGTGCCAGCCTTTAAAATTTATTTGTTCCATCAAGGAGCAAGGAAAGAATCCATTAACCTCAGGTGTGGCGCATCTACATCGATGCCAAAGATATTACTTTAGGTTCCGGAAACAGAAACGCAACATAGGCGTGTGCCCGCTGCTGCACAGTGGAATGGCTTGGTTCCTGCCCCTGACTGATGTCCAAGGTGGCCAGGGTCCGGATCCGACGTTTGTCCATGAAAACGAGATGTTTACCAGGCGCGCCGCTAAAAGCAACTTCTCTCGATGCAATCAAATCACGCCGGTTTTCTATAGGAATGGGTAAATTGTTTTTGAGATGGTGAGATGTAATAGGCAAGATACAGACAGGGGCGCCGACTCCGTGGGTGCTCCGGGGCTCGTGCACCCCCAAGAATTTTTTAGGGGTGCTGAACACCCACATAAAATTGAGATCGAAAATAAAATTGTATAAATTTTTAAAAAATCGGGAAAAATCAAAACCTACCTTATGACTCAAGAGGCAATGCAAAACGTGACCATAGCGAGAGACGATGTTTCATACGTGAAAGAAATGATCAGTTTTGTACGCGGGTCCCCAAGCGAGTAGTAAGGAGTGTCCGTGTTTTCCCCACTATGGCCCTCGGTCCTTTTGGCCTTTCAGGTGTACGTATTTTTGAACATTCAATTTTGTTCTTTCCGGATTTTAGCTTGAAGAATCTGATGCTAAAGTTAATCGTTTTTTCATTTATCTTTGTCACTTCTCTTGTTATTAAAATTTTAGATTCAGTTGAAATTTGTAATGCTTTTCTCTCAGGATTAAAAAAAAACCTTGTACTATATTAATACTGAAGTGATGAAAGTTTCGATGAATTATACAGCTCTTGCTTGGAACTGACCAAAAAAATTTGATGTCTGACTTCAAAATCTCAAAATATTTCAAAGATTTCTTTAAACCTTGGTGACGGTGTTGTACCAAACGCTTTTGACAGAAAGAATAGCTTCGCACAAAAACTGTTAGATTAGTGTAGAGTGAAAGATTATTTCATTCGTCGTGTAGAAGTTTTGGGGTGTTACTTATATCGAAATATCCACTGCGGCCAATTAGATCGTTTTATAGTAGTGTCCTAATGCAGCCATGCTTTCCTTTTCTTCCTCCTCCTTCTACCTTCTATATTTAAAAGGCCAGACAACTGCCTATTTACTGTTATCAAGTATTGCTCATTCAATAAAGCATGAACATAATTTTTCAGAAAGGTTGATTTCGAATATTTGTGAACCGTAATATAGAGCACCCAAACTGATTTTCAAAAGTCGGCGCCTCTGGCTACAGAGCTAACTATTTACTGCTTCATCACCCAAATAACAAATTAAACAAATTATTTTATTAGTTAAATGCCAGTTAGTGATCTCAGAGTATGTGTAATATAAGAAACATGATTTCTAGATAAAGTAATGGTTAAGAGAAGATACATACATTGCTAGGAAAACAAACAATATTTAATCATAAAATAAATGGGGGACTGAAAAATTGACTTATATCTATTGGGAAGAGGAGATGTGGTAGACCACTACAAAATAGGCAAAAAATTAAAAAAAAAAAGATGAAACAGTATCTCCTGTATCAGTCAATGATGTACGGTATGATAGATATGACAATATGTTGTCACTTGGCACATTACGGGGCAAAAGAAATTTGCAAGTTTTTTCTTGAGGCATACTTGACTGTAAAATATTGAAATCATGGGACTGTTCTCAATTTTGCACCAAAACCGACTTGTTCTCACACATTTCACATGAAGTAGTCCAAAATACAATAATTTCTACAGTCATAAGAACGACATTGTAGTATTGATACCGTACTACCATACGAAGATTTTGGGCAATGTTACTTACAAACCAGAAACTATATTTTGAAAAACATTTAAGTAACATGATACTTTTTCTTCTCGTGATTTCTGTGTGTGCCAAATAAAGGGTAAAAGTAACTTCACTGCTGCTGTTAATGGCAGTCTATAATAACAAATTCTCAGTGCAGTGTAATTCATACAGCTCACAATACCCGAGTCGCATTCATTTTTGAAAGCAGAAATGAATTGCAACCTGATGTGCTCAAGTATAAAAGGAACTTATTATGATTACGTTCGCGTGCTGACATGTTTCACGAGTTTTGTTTTAGCGGATTTCGGACATTGTAATATTTTCAAAAGTACACACAATTTTTACATTGTAGGAGACTAGATTCTATATCGTCGTATAAACCCTCTTTTCACCTTGTCCTTGCTTCTGTGCCTTTCGTGTGCCTATCATAATTTTTATTGCTACTTCGCAGGTATGAAACAATGTTTTCAAGAATGTGACATGCTAATATTAACAGTTTATATAAGGACATATTATTATTCACTTTATCAAACTATTAGGTAATCGGCAAAATATGTTAGTATACAGGCTTATAATTTTTGTGAAACTGAGGTACGAAACTAACCAGGCTCTACTGAAACAGTTAATTAAATGCTACCGGAAGCATTCAGACATTACTTTTGTGCAGCAGTAATATTATGAAATAGTGGTCAAGTATTGCGATTCTGATTAAGAGCAGAAGTATGGACATGAGTGAATTGTTAAAGATTTACTTCTATACCTAAAAGTATAACTATCCACCGTAAACGAATATTTGTTATACATAATATTGTTCTCCTACTTCTGAGAATCCTTTGCAAATGAGAATGTCCGAATTATAGTTTTGATAGTTGCAAATATTTATAGCGCCACAAAAGCTCTATATCTACATGGGATACTCTGCAAATCACATTTAAGTGCCTGGCATGGGGTTATACTATTTTACCTGCTATTCCATTCTCGAATAGTGCGCGGGAAGAAAGAACACCTGAATCTCTCAGTTCGAGCTCTGATTTCTCGTATTTTATTCTGATGATCATTTATACCTATGTAAGTGGGAGACAACAATATATTTTCGCATTGGGAGGAGAATGTTTGCGATTGGAGTTTCGTAAAGTAGCCAACGCCGCAGCGATAAGCGCCGTTGTTGTAATGATTCCCAACCCAGATACTGTATCATTTCCGTAATGCTGTCTTCCATGTATCGTGGCAATACGAAACGAGCTGCTCTTCTTTGGACTGTTTCGTTGTTTTCCTGATAAGAATCCCACACTGGGCAGCAATACTCCAAAAAAAGACGGACAAGCGTAAATACGAAGGTATTTTGAATTTGCTGCTTCTCTACAAATACACATTCATTACACAGTCGTTTCGCGGTATGTTTATACGACCTGGCCGCTTGGCAGCGCTGCAGTCGCGAAGTTGCAGAAATTCACTGGGAGTTTCGTGATTCTTACGTCTGACGCTGATGTTACATTTTCCGCAGATGATTAATTAATTTGTCTAGTTTCGGAGATTGCGAAGAGTTAGTTATGGGTGGAGAGTGGAAACATTCAACATGAAGAGTGTTATTTGTAGAAACTAGTTAAGGGTTGTGTCTCTAGACACAAAGAAAGTTTACTCACACGTGTTAATGCAGGGGACGATGTTGTTGACGATTTTTAAGATTTTTTGCCTGTAAGTAATTCAACAGCACAACTGTATCCGAAAATTGTTAGTTATTTGCAGCAAAACAATTTGATGTTCATAGACGGCTGATGAATAATATGAAAGACGAGAAAAAATTAGTTGTTCATTGCTTGAAAAGTGACAAATGATTTGCTAATAAATAATAGTAAAAATTTCGCGTTCTTGTCACCATTGACACTTTTTCCCCAACTCTCGTTTTCGTGACCTAACATGTTGGTAGGGGAGTTCCGAAGCAGTGTTACCAATCCTGTTTGAGGGAAAGAAGTATAAATGAACCATAAAAAAAATTTCGAATGGCGTAAAAAGAAAGAGAAGAACCGTAGCACTCCATCGCCTTAATTAGATTTGATTAGTTGGTTCTTTCCATAGATCCTTGCTGAGGTGATCCTCGTAGATGTGGAACATCTCAATTTTTTTTATTTTTTTATTTTTATTTATTTATTTTTTACAGTTTGATAATATATTATTACTATTACAAGTAAATACACTTTTTACAAGCTGATAGTATAATAATACTAATAGTATGAATACGGTATTATTACATTATCAGCTTGTAAAACGTGTATGTACTTGTAATAGTAATATTATATTATCAACTTGTAAAAAAAAGAAAAAAAATGACATTTTCCACATCCGCGAGGGTCACCTCAACACGGATATATGGAACGAACCAATTAATATAATCAGGGCGATGCAGTGCAACGGCTCTTCTCTCTTTTTATGCCATTCGAAATTCTTTTTTATGGTTCTTGTCTACTTCTACTTCTTTCACTCAAACAGATTTGGTAACACTGCTTCGGAGCTCCTTTACCAACATGTTAGGTCACGAAAACGAGAGGGGTAAAAGTGTTAGTGAATGCGCGGTAATGTGAATGTTTGGTCCCAGAGAGTTTATGATTGTCAGTTGAGGTTTTGCGAACCATGAAAATGTAAAACTACAGATTTTGTATGCGATCTGTGACTTAATGCTTAATGAACATATTAGAACCCGCGTGACATGTAATTAGAGCGAACATTCGAACACAGACAAGCTTGCGAAATTACAGTCCTTACGGCAACAGGTTAAAGTTTACCAGTAGTGTGACTGTGGTAGCTAGTGAAAATCAATATTGTCTTAGAGAACGTTGTTGGCCGTTTTTATGATTTTGTGGCAGTAATAAGAAACTTTTCCTCGAAAAACTCTTCCATCTTCGTAGACACTTGTTACAAAATAATTATCTGATGCGACCTGTGGAAGTGTACAGCGTGGCTGTTTTCCACGGAGCGTTTTGTAGACAAGGAACAGTATAGGGCTTCTGACAGGGCTGGCGTGGGCTTCAGAAAGAAGGCGAGTGAACATCTGTATGAGTGTTTCAATTGGACATTTGTATTTCAATTGGGCAGGAGGAACGGCTGCGTCGCGGTTAGCGCCTAAGCGCCGGGATTCCGCCACCAAGGGTGACTCTTAGTAGGGAATGTTCTGTGTATTAGAAAATGAACAAGACTGGGTAAAAGTTGGACACACAGTCGGAAGCAAACTGTTTTTACGTGTCAGGGTGTGGCGACGTTGGCAGCGGTCGTACGCAGAGTTGCCAACTCTACCACAAAGATTCCCTCTAAATTTTAAAATCCCCCTCAATCGGAAGAAATCCCTCTAAAACAGCAACCCGCGGGGGGGGGGGGGGGAGGGGCGGTTTAGAAGGTGCAGCCTGACTACCTTCGTTTCGGGAAAAAAAAAAAAAAACGAAACCTTGTTTTTGAGAGCCTCCCCCCCCCTTCTCTCTCTTTTTTCCGCCATCTCTTTCACATATATCAAAAATTAAGAGCCATGCCCATAGACAGGAACGTAGAGGTGCGATACCGAAAGATAGCTCATAAGAAGAAATAATTACAATCTTACCTTCAAGCAAAGGGTCCGTTTCCCAGATCTTCGCATACATAGTTTCTCTTATTTTTGGTTGCCATTTTGACCAATAAAACAATGCATTTACATCCCAACTTGAGCCGATCATTACAAATAATGATGGACCACCAATTCAACACAATGATCGCTAATGCACTAAACTGCCCATCATAGCACGTGACTTCGCGATAATTCAGTGCAGTGTCCTCGGGAAATACCTATCCATTACTAATCGCGGAAAAAAATGGTATTGTTGAGCAACGGGATGGGGGTGGAGAGAGGGAAAATGATGCGCCGCCTCTGTGCGCCGTAAGTAAACAGTGCAGGCGACATGAACTGAAGACACAATGACAGTAGTGACAGTAGTGATGGAAGAGCGAAGATGTAGTCAACACAGGCTGACAGTACGCTGCACGGTTGGCAATGAACGTCTGCAATCAGTACGGCAACACGTCTTCTGATTGCTACACACACATTTGATGAAAAACAAAATCTTCTCTTCTTCTCCCTAAAAAATCCCCTGACGCTTCTTTTCCCCCCTAAAAATCCCCCTAAATTCTCCCCTGAAAACAATATTTCCCCCTAAATCTGGGGAAAACCCCCAAGTTGGCAAGCCTGGTCGTACGGCGTGCAGGAACAATGCAGTTGTTTTTTTACTTGCGCCTGGTTTCGGCCTTAGGCCATTTACAAGACCTAAGGCCAAAACCAGGAAGTTATAATAAACAATACTTTCAGTCAAATGGCGGTCAGCTCTTTTAAAAAATGAAACTAACGTGTTCCGAGAAAAAGAATATTTTTCATCAAGCAGCAGTTTCCATTGCAAATTATCAATGTTTCAAGCATTATTTTTAATTAAATCATGTCAGAGGTGCCCCCCACCTTGGCCAATGACTCACCCCCCTTCCCCCCAAACTGCGAACAACTCTCCCCCCACACCCGAGATATTTGGATTCCTATATATAAATATGGTTTGCCCTTTAATACTGAAATTAAATATCTTTTGTTTACGCTTTGTAAATTGTTTTATAAAACCGCCCCCCCACAGGCTGGCCAAAAGTACTTATTTCTCCCCCCCCCCCCTCCCAGAAATTTCAATAGTGCAGTTTGCGTCATGACCAAAGACCTATATAAACAACATAGACTGGCCACAGCGCCGCCATAGTAGAAGCCAATTGGAAAGAGTGCCGCCATCTTTGAGAACGTCAGTGTCACGCCAGGTGTTACTGGGCGTCGGCTAACGATGAATCATAGGTTTTATATTAATCATTGCGTCTTGATTTATCCTTAATTTCTGGGCGACGCATTTCGGAAAGTTATTCCACTACGAATAGAATTTCTCGTTTACTACTGCATCCTAAGTGTAATGTTTACAATCGTTGAATTGCGGCATTATTTGATGTTACTATAATGTCAATAATCGTATGTATTTGCCGACATATCTTCCCTATAAATACAGGCGAATTTCTTTAAAGTCTTTAATTACCTTTATTCTGCCTGTGGTTCAAATGATGTTTCATGCTTTGAAGTACTTTACGTATTTATCAAGCTCTCCACAATTTGACGTTTCCTTGGTACTCTCCTTATAGAGTTTGGTTTCTGTAAGTGCTCAGGAATCGAAAATAGTGTTAGAATGGCATTTGCAAGTAGCCGCTTTCGATCGGTGGTAGCATCCATAACTTCTCTTCAAAATGACAAGAGCATATGGAACTATGTAGGCTGCCACTTATCACGCCTCGTACTGATTACCCACTGGGTTAGCAACTCCTTGTTTTTCAAGGGAAATCTGTATAAAGAATAGTTTAATTATAGTTCATATACCTAGGCTACTTACCCAATGGTTAATATGCTTTTGTACACTATATAAACAACTATCATTACATTAAAACACGCCGGCCGCGGTGGCCGAGGGGACTGAGGCGCTCCAGTCACGGTCTGCACGGCCACTACGGTCGGGGGTTCGAATCCCCCCTCGGGTATGGATATTTATGCCTTTCTTAGGATTAGTTAGTTCATAAGTAGTTTGTAAGCTTAGGGACTGATGACCCCGTAGTTAAGTCCCGTAAGCTATACAAACATTTGAACATTAAAACACACCAAATAAGTCCGTCCTCTGCCTAGCTTTTTGATGGTCGTGAAGTAAATATAATTTTGAAACTTGGTAAATGCGAAAGTTATGTATAATGAAGGTTTATAGACAAATACACGCTGATACACAACGACCTATATAATTACATATCTCTTTCTTTATGTATGATATTCCAAAAGTTTTATCTCTGCGGTTGCTGCAATTGCACGCCGAACATACACTGGGCTTGATTCACCACTAATAATAGCGCTTACACATAGTTTAGATTACAAACAGAAGCGTCTGCTCACGCTGCTGGTTCAAACTGACGTTCTCAAATATGGCACCCAATGTTGCTTAGTGCTGCCACACAGAGCGCTGTAGCTTGCCTGTAGCGTCTCTATGTTGTTTATATACCTCTTTGGTCATGACGCCCCACCACCCCCCGGTGGGCAACTCTGAATCAGGGGGTCAGCAGGTGGATTGGTGAACGTAAATGGCTCAGGTTGTATTTAAAAAGTTATGACCCATTCGTAACAAAACTTCTCCGCTATTAAACCACGGGATATACAACATTCAATAATGTCGTCCAATATAACCTCACCCAAATCCAACAGTGTAATCAAATCGCCTTCTGTAGTTACCACGAAAATTTAACAGGACCTCGCAACCACAGCAAACCAATACGGCGATATTACTTTTGAGTCCATCGTTCCTCGCCTCTCATCGGTTAAATCAAAGTGGCACGTCATTGGCTACGCAAAGTACTGTGCGTTGCCAACCTATGAACGCTACGGAACAGTCTCATACTACGAGAACGACTTCAGCCGAAGACTGAATGAAATCTTTACGACGGAAAGCGAGTGGTAAAATATTTACAGGACAGAAGACACAGCGTATTAGAGTTGGCTACGGTTTCATGGTTTCGAAACCAGGTTTCGATACACACAACAGTTTCAGTGTTTCAAAACCGGTATGCTTCACGGTTTCGAAACCATGCGGTTTCATTCCGTTCTGTTTCGGATCACATTCGCGTTCGATTGTCGATACACTGAAACCGTTTCTTTCTGTTGGTTTCACGGTATCGTGTCGGTTTCACGATTTCATGTCGGTTTCACAACACCGGTGTTTCAAACCACTAATGCAGAAAGGCGGAACAGACTACTGGTATCGAAATGTGGTGTTTCATTTCACTGAAGCTCCACACAGATACACTTATAACTTATAGTATATAAACCATTTAGAGTGTCGAACAGTAGTTGACACTCGTGAGTCTGCAGCTTATGATTACTGAAACCAAGATTCGTTTCCAAGAGTCTGCTATATTCCGAAATAACAAACTCTGCTTTATAAATGTAAAAGAACAATAAATGAAAGTTCACTATTTGCATTGAAATAACCAGGTTTATCTACCATATTAAAAACACACGCGTGAAACTACAATTTAAAAAAAAATAAGATACAGCATGAAGCCTGAAATGACCTTTTTTTTTTTTTTTTTTTTTTTTTTTTATATATACGAACAAGGGTAGATCGCATATTTAATCTCGTGTTAAAAAGTTAGTTTCTTACGAGCGAAAACGAAGTTACCTACTGTCGTTATAATTTTTCGTCAGTCATATTAAAGGAATTGCGGCGGTGGTGTAACGGTCAAGACGTACAAGTGGTGAACTTGTCTCTTATTATTTTTGTAATTCCATAGCATTATTTGTGATTATTTAGTGTGCCCTTTATTCCCTATAATTTATTTAGTATGTATAGAAAGTAGCATTTATGATCCGTCACTGTAATATGTGTACCGTATTGCAGTTTGTGAGCCGGCCGCGGTGGCCGAGGAGACTGAGGCGCTCCGGTCACGGTCTGCACGGCCACTACGGTCGGGGGTTGGAATCCCCCCTCGGGCATGGATATTTGTGCTGTCCTAGTTCGTAAGTAGTTCATAAGTAGTTTGTAAGTTTAGGGACTGATGACCCCGTAGTTAAGTCCCATAGACTATACAAACATTTGAACTTTTTTAGCAGTTTGTGAGTTCCTAACAGGGTAAAGTTTTACGCGGCCTCGTGTGACTATGCTGGCAACATCAACAACACGGGAGCAAATCTTTATCAAGATGTTTCGTAGAGACCAAGAAGTAATTATATACTCTATGGTTGACAGGTTCTTGTATGGGCCCTCGTCCACATAGTGAAAAATATTGCCCTCCTAGAACGAAGATTTCATGACAAAACATACATTGTATCATGGTTTCCAAACTGTTTCGAAACCACAGATGGTACGGTTTCATTTGTTTCGAAACCGTCAGATGTTTCAGTTTTCCCATCTCTACAGCGTATAATTGGACCTGCGTGCAACAGATGTCGCGGTAGAACGGACCACAACAGGTGTTTTGATGGCAGTCGCTGAGTGGAGGGGCAGCTGAAGCTGTTAACGGCAGCGCGAAGAGCTTGGCAGTCAACGCGCAACGTCTGCAGCTGAAAACGGAAGGTCAGTTTATTTTGTTACTGGCTGCTGTGAAACGGCGTGTCACAATAATTCTGTAATTGTGAAGGAAGACTGGGACGAAATTTAGTTCAGTGATAAGCTGGAGATGGTGTAAATAGTGACGAAGGATAAAGATGTAGCCCCCGGTCGCAAAATTAAAATTACTTAACCTGGTTTCGTCAATGACGACGATTGCCTTCATCAGAAATTATAAATTAAAACAAGTCACTTAATTAAACAGTTACAACTCAGCTTTAAAGCTTAAGTCACAAACTTTTTTTTTTTAAATTTGTGACGTAAGCTTTACAGCTGAGTTGTAACTTTTATTATGTTACTTGTGCCGGCCGCGGTGGCCGAGGAGGCTGAGGCGCTCCAGTCACGGTCTGCTCGGCCACTACGGTCAGGGGTTCGAATCCCCCCTCGGGCATGGATATTTGTGCCGTCCTAGTTCGTAAGTAGTTCATAAGTAGTTTGTAAGTTTAGGGACTGATGACCCCGTAGTTAAGTCCCATAGACTTTACAAACATTTGAACATTTTATGTTACTTGTTTTAATTTATAATTTCTGATGAAGGCAAGTTATTGCCGAAACCAGATTAAATAATTTTAATTTTGCGAAAAAATTGTATAGTGATGTTTCACACGATTATGTATCTCACTTGCCTCCATTTCAAAAATGCAACAGTTGTAGACTGTTTGCGGTTGGACGATAATTCTGGTACGTTCAATTATTTTAGTGGCAGTAAATTTGATGTTACTAATATAATGCACATAAACAGAAAACATTTGAGGCAGATACCAAATTTGGTGTGCTGCCTATAGAACTAACTGTACAAGGAACTGCCCATCAGGAACGTAAATCTGGTTTTGAATTTTTTTAACTGAAGTTATTTAAAGAAAGAATGGGAAAATTACATTTGTTTAACATAAAAGTTGATGAAAGTGTTACTACAGTACAGTTAAATATAAAAAAGTCTTCTGAACTTGTGAAAGGTGAATTGAAAAGTAATAAAAATGTGGTTGATGAAAACAAGCAGAGTTAGTAAAAGACGTTGTAAACAAAATACAACGTGGCTGCATTAGAATGTGAAAAGGACGACACGTTTTTACATGGTAAAATTAATTCTGAACGTATAAACTGTTTGCCATATGTCGAAGTTGTGAACGTATGAAAGTGATAAGACCTAACGTAGTAAAAAAAACAAAAAACAAAAAAAAAAAAGTTCAAATGTTTATTAAGCTTAAGAGACTTACCTGCGGGGTCATCAGTCCCCATACGTACAAACCACTTATGAACTACCTTATACTAAAGACGACACAAACATTCATGCCTAAGGGGGGATAACAGCCTCGCGCATCGAAGCATAGCGCTTCAATGCGCTCGGCCGCTCCGCCTAACGTAGAACAGTTCACTAACCAAGCTGAGATACAAATAATTTTTATAAAATACTTTTAACTAAGATCGCATAAGCTTCATGTAAAAATTGTTCTTTTCGATGCTTAAAAATATTTTATACAAAATAATTTAGTTAACTGTTTTTCCACGGCGTTTTTTAAAAAACTAAGAAATAAACTGCAAGAGTTTGTCATGTTGACTGGAACGTGACATTAGAATTGGTGCTAACAGTGGGAGCTGTTGCTTGGTGTCTGAAAATTCTCAAGTTGCCTACATTATACACTTTATACCATTGGGTCCATCTGGTAATGTGTATTCAAAATAGATCTGGAAAGATTTTCAAAATGTTTTCCTAGCTTTTGGACCGATCAGCAAAAGATAGGTTTCATTGCGCTGATTTTTCTGGGCGAAGCCAGAACGTGTGTTGTAACTGCTACCGACCAGTGTGAAACGTTGGATCAGCTTAAAGAAGCGTTTTATAAAGAATATTCGGGTAACCAAAAGTGATTGCTAAACACAGCATGCAGCTTCTACAAACAGTGTAGTTTAATTTAACTTTAGTGAAATATTTTACAAGTAACCGGCGTAGAGCCTTAGATTGTGCTACTTTGAGCTTGCATTCCGCTCTTGTTTATATCGAAATGTGGATTAGACACAAAAATCACGCGTTCGCTTTACTTATTGCTGCTTCTGTCCAAATACAGAAAAAAGAGCAAGAAACATATATTTCTGTGATAAAAATCGCGCACTAGGTCTAATACTGCCGAAGTCTTGCAGTAAGTGTTTGTTGTCTGCTGTGACAAATTCACATCAGATTTTTGTACTCAAATCGCTGAAAGTACTTCTATTATGTTACTGAGAAAGTTTCAGAATGTATTACAAACTCTAAAACTAAAAAGAATATTAGTGCACGGGATCTAAAGTTTACGGTCGTAGAGGCACATGGTGCCGATGTTGGCAACAACCTTTGAATGCTATTTGAAAACCTAATCGTATAGTATATGTTGACCATGAAATAAATAAATAATTCTGTTCCTTCTCTAAGGTTGACAGGTTTTGTATGTAACAGTACCCTTATCTTGTCAGTAATTTAATAATCCTTACAAAGCAAACATTTCGTTGCTAACATTAGCACACTACGCCGCCGCAGCCATAAGTAAAATTTACCCAGTATTCTTTGCCAGTTATGTTACAGCCTCTTATATATAAGCGTCAATATTGGCATTTACTAATAAAAAATTGAATTTAGAGTGTGTTTTGTGATAAAACATCAGATACCATACTATTCTTTCAAATTTCATACTACAAGTTATGACGCTACAAATAGCATTCAACGGTAGTTGCCTGTATCATCAGAGTATGCTGCCATAGCCGTAACGAAACTTTTTGCCCAGTATATTTATATTTTCCGTTTTAGTGTTTATAATACTTTCTCGCAATAACGTAACAGAAGTATCTTCAACAATTAGTGCAATGTCTGTACAAAATTTTTTGATGTGGTGTATTTCTCAATATACTATATATAAGACACACATACTGTGCTCTAAAAACAGTATCTTCTGGGATGCTTTGCTGTAATATGATATTTTGCGGCTGCTAATTTCCTACAGCTTCTCTGTTAAGAGGTAGTACTTTCAGAAGAGCTAAACAAAAACGTAAGTTCAAATATCACAGAAGATTTTTACTATTAAATATTGCTTCAAGTCATAATAACTATTGACTTACAATACATAACTGGGGACTCAGTCCGTGTTCCCAGTTTTTGGGCTGACATGTAATAATCAATATTTTCTTCTCTTAGAATCTCTCGGGAAACTAAACGTTTTGTAGCCACCTCTGGAATGATTTGAGCAGTTTATGACAACACAACGACCCGTAATGCCGTGCTAAATTGCCGTGACGCAAATCCTGTAGCACCACAGTGTGTTTAACTTACGAGCCACGAGAATGAAAATGGCGGATGCGTCAGCCTTATGCCTCACACCTGGCCATGCCTACGTCACACCGAGAGGCCGCGAACTCAAGCTGACTGGCTGGCGGTGTGACATAGGCACGGCCAGTTGTGAGGCCTCGTCTTCTACAGTTCTACAGTCGAGCCGATATAAAATGATCGCTGGTGCTTGCGCCAATCGGTTTTGAGCACCGGCCGCGGTAGCAGACCATTGGAGGAAGTCAAACGAGAACGTTGCTCTGCGCATGCGCGAGGCGGTCTGCGCTGAACACTTCTGCCAATTCTATCTACAACAGTGACCGTTAGCAGTACTGTCCGGCAGCGAACTGACTATTTGGCAACAAGGTTGCATTCCGTTTCCGCGGCCGGGACGGTCTCCTAGCCCAGTAGGCGGAGCCATAGCTCATCGCGTTTCGGCCCAACTGTAGATGGTGTTAGCAGCGGTCGGCAATGCCTATATGACAACAGCTGTCTGGCGCAGGCGTCAGATCGGTTACTGCTGCTTCACTGGCAGGCTGTCATGATTTAAAAGAGTTTGAACTTACAAGGAAAGTACTTCGGCTCGAACAAACACATATACACCAAAATCGTATGAGAGATAATGTAAAGATCCCTTATTACACTAGTGATACTCCCGCATTTGCAAAACTCTGCAGTCGTCCGTTAGAAGCCTCTGCTTGTGCCATGCCACATTGCACTTTGACCTGTCGATTCGCCAGTAGGATCGGTGCAGTGTACCTCCGAAGTTGCGTTTTGTGTTATTTGTGTGATGGAGCGGCGATTGATAATCAATCCTGCTAAAGTATTGCGATTGGTTGAGATGAAGTTACGAAGAACCATTCTTCGTGAAGATGGTATTAGTGTAGAAGATGAATCATTTGCATGATTTCTCGTATCTGTTATGGTACAGAAATATGAGCATAAGTTAGATACTGTTGTAACACTAACACGTAATGATGATAATATGGATGATAATGACGAACATCTCATTTGAAGCGGTAGTGCTACGGTTAGTGCGGGAAGAGGCGATGAATACCAACAGTCTTCCGAGAAGAAGGTTAAAGTTGCAACTATCATCACGGCTTTTGACGACAATACGCTAGAGAACATGTACGATGATTATTACATAAGTTATAATTAAGATATCTGCATGACGTATGGCGTCTACATTTACATCTACAGTACTATCTGGAGCGTCGTTGCAGAGCTTTGCAGAAAAACGACACCCACCATCACATTGGGATGTACGTAGAGATCCTGTAAACAAACGTTCATACAAATATGTTTGTTCGAGCCCAAGTACTTTCCTAGTTAGTGTTATAGTTGGCGCACGGTAGATGGGACACTGCATGTCAGAGGTAGCGACGAGGTGGGGATTTTTCCGTACGACCCTTTCAGCCGCCCTGGAGTAGCCAAGGGCTAGAAGAAGTCTTGTTCCAGAGCGCACAGTTGCCGCCGGTCTGAGTTTCGAGTCCTCGCTTGCACATGTGTATGTATTAGGTTAGTTTTAGTAGTTTGTAAGCCTAGGGACTGATAACCTCAGTTGTAAAGTCCCATAGGTTTACAAACATTTGGACGGCCATTCAAGAGTACACCGTGAATGTAGGGAATACGGTAGAACGTGGAATCTCCGACATAACTGCTGCCGGGAAAAAATCTTGCGAGGACAGGACCAACGTAGATTGAAGAGAATCGTTCAGCGTGGCAGAAGTGAAGCCCTTCCGCAAACTGCTGCAGGTTTAAATGATGGGCCATCAACAAGTGTCAGGTGCGAAACATTCGACCAAATGGTCTTTCGGAGCCGACGGCTCACTGGTGAACAATTGCTGACTGCACGACACAAAGGTTACCCCTTTCCTGGGTCCCGTCAATCCAGACATTGGACTGTTGATGGCTGGAAACATGTTGCCTGTTCTGACGAGCCTCGTTCCCAATTGTAACGAGCGGATGGACACGTACGGGACCCTGCATGTCGTCAGACTTTTAAAACTGGTGGAGGCTCTGTAATGGAGTGGGGCAGGTGTAGGAGGTGACACCAAATAAGTACGCATTTTTATTGACCACCTCCATCCTTCCAAGTCCACTTCGCATTCCGATTGCCTTGGGTAATTCCAGCAGGACAATGCGACACCTTACATGTCCAGAATTGCTAGTGAGTAGCTCCAGCAATGCTTCTGCTGGTCATCAAACTCCGTGGACATGAACATTATTGAGCATATCTTGGATGCGTTCCAATAGGCTGTCAGAAGAAACCTCCACCACCTCGTACTATGGACAGCCCTGCAAGATGCATGGTGTCTGTGGTGTCGCACAAGTACAAAGTGCGCGCCACCTACTTTCGCCGCGCGCCGCCATGCACGCACGGCGCGGCGTTCTCACGACGACAGCCACGAGCGCCCTCTGGGACAACGCCGCTCGTGGCCACCACTGAAGGACATCGGTCACTTCGGACGGAGATAGCAACCAGTTAGGACCTTCGTAATCAGATAGGCACCAGTGAAGACTTTGCTATCGTACAGGCACTAGGCAGGCCTCTAACAACTATGTATCAACATTCTGCAGTACTATGTAAAAGTTAAGTATTGTTACATTCTGTGCAATATATATCTCTTTCTAATTTACTCGAGTGTTTATAGTTTCTGGCTGCTCCCCTCCGTACCTGCACCAGCGTGTCGGTCTCATTCCACTCGGCCACCGACACCTACGACGAGGCTGGGACACAAAAGCGGCGATGAAGTTGGGACACAAAAGTGGCGACGAGGAGTGATAGAACCGAGAACCAACCCACTTGCAGCAGCCAGACAGCAGCAGTCGGAGCACGCATAAATTGCTCCCGCCCACCCACCCTTATTATAAGAATTTTGGGGGAACATTTTCAGTTACGTGTTTTGTGGACTTTTTTTGTTGCAGAGTGTCCTCTTTCATATTGCATTTGTGTTTTGTTATAATTTACTTGTATGCGCGGCGCCTAATCGGTCAGCATGGCCACTACCCCGAACCCAAACTTAATGGAAATTATTCAGTTACAGACGGCGCAAATAACGCAACTCCTCCAGGCGGTGTCCCAGCTCACAGCGCAGGCAGCTAACCAACAACAGCCGCCGCTTCAGCAGCCCACACCTGCCGCCGCAACACTTCCTACGTTTCGCCAATACAACGAACGTGAGGAAGAATGGAGTGATTATCTGGCGCAGTTTCAAGAACTCGTCGCGGCTCATCAAATTACAGGTCAGAGAGTGAAGAACCTTTTCTTATCGATTGTGGGCCCCCAGACTTTCGTACTATTGCAAAAACTTTTCCCTCTCGCATCTCCTCGTGATGTAGACTTTGAACAAATTGTAGATGCACTGAATGCTCATTATGAGAGAAAAGTTCTTGTAGCCGCTGCACGATACCGATTTTTTAGACTTAAAAAATTACCGCAGCAGTCACACCAAGAGTGGATTACGGAATTGAAGGGCTTAACCCGCCAATGTAAATTTACTTGCTCTTGTGGACTTTCGTATAGTGACGTGATGTTGAGGGATGCGATTACGCAGAATATTCAGGACCCCAGAATTAGAACAGCAATTCTGAAACAGTCTGACCCCTCATTAGACAGTGTACTGCAGCTTATAGAAGCGCATGATACTTTTGACTTAGCAGATGTAGAAATGCAAAGCCACAGTGTAAATTCAGTGCGCCGCAACGGACGCTTTCCTAGCCGTAGTTCTCAGTATAGCACTAGTGATTCTTATTTTTCTACCGGCCGTGCTGAACAGACAGTGAACAGTAGCCAGTGTAAAAGTGCGACACAAAGGTCGCCCCGTAGTGTTAGACACAGTAATTTGAATAACGGGCGCCAACGCTCATTTCAGAAAAATGTACGTAAATCTTGCCCCCAGTGTGTGTCTCGCCACAAGCGTGCTCATTGCCCTAGTCGCAACGCAACCTGTTATCAATGTGGCAAATCGGGACATGTGCAGTCTGTGTGTATGCAAATTAAAAACTCAAAGAACAGTAACGTTAGAATCAGTGCTTCGCGGAGTGCGAGAACAGTTAATTCTGTAAATGTCATACACGCTGTAAACTTGAACAGTGCTTTCCTTGGATCTCCATTGCAAGAAAGTAGTTCTGCGCCTATGGCAAAACTATATAGTGCACCATGTAGCAAGCGCCGACGAGCGCGTAAAACAGTGCAACGGACAAGGGTTCGGGACAAGCAAAATGACTATGAACAGTGCATTCCTGTAGTGAAAATAGTGCCTTCTGCAACTTCTTATTGTAAAAGTGCCCAGTACTGTGTAGCTAGTGACAGTAGACAGCAAGTAGCTACTCAAAAGTGTAGTGCAGTAGTTAGTACATCTGGAGTAGCTTCGCATTGCGCGGACGCCGATCCGGCGGTAGTGTCATCTAGTGACAGTGTGGTTAATCCGCTGCGTGCCGAGTCTGCGCCGCTTACTTCACTACGCGGCCCGCGCAGACGCAGCAAACAAACCGTAGCAGACGTTGCCCACATTGGCGCACCTGTCGAGCGCCGCAAGCAAAAACTGTTTGTGACTCTCTTCGTAGAAAATAAGACGGTGCAATTTCAGCTTGATACTGGTTCCGCTGTCACATTAATAAATAAAGATACTTATGAACTTCTGGGTTCGCCAAAATTGTCGCCGTCACAGCTTATACAGGTGAAAATATTCCCGTGCTAGGAACATGTAGCCTGCCCGCCTCTTTTCAAGGTGTAACAAAAACAGTTGCTTTTGTTGTTCTTCAGGCCAAATCTACACAGAACATTTTTGGACTAGATGCTTTTGATTTGTTTGGTTTATCAATTCAAAGAGATGTGCTTCAAATTTCGTCAGTAGTGCCTCAGGACAAAATCAATGCTTTATGTGACAAATATAGTGACTTGTTTTCGCCGGAACTAGGTTGTGCAAAAGACTTCGTGGCACATGTAACTTTAAAAGAATCTGCCGTTCCAAAATTTCGTAAAGCTAGACCAGTGCCTATCGCAATGCGTGATACAGTTGCCGAAGAACTTCAACGTTGGCAAGATAGTGGGGTGATTTCTCCTGTTTCTGCGAGTCAGTGGGCCTCGCCTATAGTAATTATACCCAAGCCGTCAGGAAAACTTCGTCTCTGTGCGGACTTCAAATCAACAGTGAACAGTCAAACAATTGTCGACACTTATCCCCTGCCCAGACCTGAGGAACTGATGGACAAATTAGGACAGTCTCGCTTCTTTTCCAAGATTGATTTAGCAGAGGCATACTTACAAATTCCGCTTGATGACGAGTCAAAAAAATTTTTCGTCATTAATACTCACATGGGCCTTTTTCAATTTCAACGCCTACCCTTTGGCAGTTCTTCCGCTCCCGCTATTTTTCAGCGTTTTTTGGAACAGCTGACAGTTTCTGTACCGTGTTGTTCGAACTATTTAGATGATATTGTGGTATCCGGACGTACAGTTGAGGAACATTTAGCAAACCTGGAGTGCCTTTTGAAAGTTTTGACTGCAGCAGGTCTACGTTGCAATAAAGCAAAGTGTTCAGTTTTTTCAAACTGAAATAGAGTACCTAGGCCATGTGATTAATGCCCAAGGAATTCATCCCTTACAGTCACATCTTCGAGCAATCAAAGACTTGCCTCCTCCTAAGAATGTGCATGAGTTGCAAGCGGTGATGGGAAAGCTTAACTATTATTTCAGATTTATTCCCAATGCCTCTCAGATTGCAGCTCCACTGCATCACTTACGTAGGAAGAATGTTCCTTTTGTATGGTCCAAAGATTGTCAGGTTGCCTTGGACAAATTAAAGTCTGCACTACTCAGTGATGCATGTTTGATTCCCTTTGACCCACAGAAGCCTGTAGTGTTAGCAGTTGACGCCTCGTCGTATGGTCTGGGCGCTGTAATCTCACATCGTATTGGATGTCACGATCGTCCTATTGCCTTTGCATCCAAGCTACTGACGCCGACGCAACAGAATTACAGTCAGATAGAAAAGGAGGCCTTAGCAATCATTTACGGCGTCGCAAAGTTTCATCATTATCTCTATGGCAGAAAATTCTATTTGTTGACAGACCACAAGCCTCTCACGTCGTTGTTCTCACCCACAAAGCCAATTCCTCCACGTACGGCACAAAAGCTTCAGATATGGTCCTTGATATTGTCAAATTATCAGTATGAGATTTTGTACCGACCTACCACTAAACATGCTAACGCGGACACACTTTCCCGACTTCCGGTTGGCCAGGGTGTATCATTTGATTCTTCAGAAATGGCATGTTGTCAGATAGACTCCAGAGATGCTTCCGCTGTCGCAGACTTTCCTTTGAACTCTCGTCGGGTTGCACAGGAAACAGCTGCGGATGCAGACCTAAGTGTAGTAGCACGTTTTGTTCGCTCAGGGTGGCCTGCCAGGGCCAAAGACATTGATCGGCCTCTGGTTCGACGTTATTTTGCACAACGTCATGCATTATCTTTAAGTCAGGGTGTACTGTTGTTGCATACCGACAACGACCAAGCAAGGGTGATTGTTCCTCGTTCCCTGCAACGAGAAGTGTTACGCCTCCTGCATCAAGGACATTGGGGCATTGTTAGGACAAAGCAATTGGCCAGACGTCATTGTACCTGGGTTGGTATGGACGCTCAGATAGAGAGCATGACATCACAGTGTACAGTTTGTGCGGAGCATCAGGCGGCTCCTCCACAGCGTTTCTCAGACTGGCCACGCCCCAAGGGACCATGGCAACGTTTACATATTGACTTTGCCGGACCTTTCTGGAATACGCGATGGTTAATTGTTGTAGACGCTTTCAGCAAGTTTCCTTTTGTGATTGCCATGAACTCAACGACAGCTTCTATTACAATCAGTGCCTTAACATCAGTGTTTTGCATCGAAGGCTTGCCTGAAACTATCGTCAGTGACAATGGGCCTCAGTTTGTTAGTGCGGAATTTCAACAGTTTTGTCGTGTGAATGGTATTCAGCATATTACCACTGCACCTTTTCACCCTCAGTCCAATGGTGAAGCAGAACGTTTCGTTCGAACATTCAAGTCTCACATGGAGAAGATGAAAGGTCAGCACTCCAGGCAGCAAGCTCTTCAAATTTTCCTGTCTACGTATCGGTGCATGCCACGTGACGGCCCGTCTCCTGCCGAGCTGCTACACGGCCGCCGTCACCGCACTCTCCTTCACCTGCTGCAGCCTCCCACGCACCGAGTCGGTTCGTATGGCGCTACGCGTTTTCAGGTTTCTACGCCGGTGCTGTACAGGGTGTTTGCTGGAAACAAGAAGACATGGCTGCCGGGCACCATTCAGCGCGTGCTCGGTAGCAATATGTATGTTGTACGTTCTTCCACAGGGTCGGAGCTGCGGCGCCACGCAAACCAATTGCGCCTGCACAGGCCGCGCGATCCTGTCTCCGGTTTCTTGATTCCAGACCCAGTTCACCGCCAGGGAGCACAACCACATCGTTCGTCCCCGGACTACGAGATCGTCCCGATGGAGATCGACGCGACGCCGCCGCTGTCGCCGCCGCAGATGACAGCGTCACCGAGAGGGACTCCGGGACCGTGCGTGCCGCCGCCGCCTGGGCCACGCACCTCAGAAGAAGATGACCTGCTCCCTCTGGGCGGGGGCGGGCGCCCTTCCCCAGGTTTCGGCGGGTTCCCTGGAGGATCTCAAGGCGGATGCCGGGGCGCGGACGGCGTCTCGATCCCGGCCTCAGCTACGACGCCCGTCCCACGACGTTCTCACGACGACAGCCACGAGCGCCCTCTGGGACAACGCCGCTCGTGGCCACCACTGAAGGACATCGGTCACTTCGGACGGAGATAGCAACCAGTTAGGACCTTCGTAATCAGATAGGCACCAGTGAAGACTTTGCTATCGTACAGGCACTAGGCAGGCCTCTAACAACTATGTATCAACATTCTGCAGTACTATGTAAAAGTTAAGTATTGTTACATTCTGTGCAATATATATCTCTTTCTAATTTACTCGAGTGTTTATAGTTTCTGGCTGCTCCCCTCCGTACCTGCACCAGCGTGTCGGTCTCATTCCACTCGGCCACCGACACCTACGACGAGGCTGGGACACAAAAGCGGCGATGAAGTTGGGACACAAAAGTGTCAGTTCCCTCCAGCACTACTTCAGACGATAGTCGAGTCCATGCCACGACGAGTTGCGGCATTTCAGCGCGCGCGCGGAGGCCCTGCATAATATTAAACAGTAGTACATCGATACTCTGCTAATCACATTTAAGTGCCTGGCAAAGGGTTCATTAACCACTTTCATAACTTTTCTCTACCGTTCCATTCTCTAACAGCGCGCGGGAAGAAAGAACACCTAAATCGTTCCGTTTTCGATCTGATTTCTCTTATTTTATTGGGATGGTCATGGCTCCCTAAGTAGGTGGGTACTAGCAAAATATTTTCACATTCAGAAGTAAAAGTCGGTGATTGAAACTACGCAAACAGATCACGCCGCAATGAATAACGTCTTTTTTTAAATGATTTCCACCCCAATTCGTGCAACATTTCCGTGACGCTTTCCCCCCCGTAACGTGATAAAACGAGCTGCTCTTCTCTAAACCTTCTCAATGTCTTCCGTCAGTTCCACCTGGTGAGGGTCCCACAAGGGGAAACAGTACTCCAGAAGAGGACGCACAAGTGTGATGTAGGCAGTCTCTTTGGTGGAGCTGGTGCATCTTCGAAGCGTTCTGCCAATGAAACGTAACCTTTGGTTCGCCTTTCCCACGATGTTTTCTATGTGTTCTCTCCAGTCTAAGTTGTCCGTAATTGTAACTCCTAGGTATTTGGTAGAATTTACGACCTTAAGGTTTGACTGATTTATCGCGTAATTGAAGTTCAGCGGATTTCTTTTAGTGGTCATATTTATTACTTCACACTTTTCTTTATTTAGTGTCAATTGCCAATTTTCGCACCATGTAGAGATTTTGTCTAAATCGCTTTGCAGTTGATTTTGATCCTCTGTTGACTTCACTAACCGATAAACGACATCATCATCCGCGAATAGTCTAAGGGAGCTATTCACATTGTCTCCTAAATCGTTTATAAACACGAGGAAGAGTAGGGGACCTATAACGCTTCCCTGTGGAACGCCAGATATCACTTCTGTTTTACTCGATGACTTACCGTCAATTACAACGAACTGTGTCCTTTCGGATAGGAAATCGTGAATCCAATCGCACAGTTGGGGAGATATTACATAAGCACGCAATGTCATTAGAAGCCGCTTGTGGGGTACAGTGTCAAAAGCCTTCCGGAAATCCAGAAATAAGGAATCGATTTCAGATCCCTTGTCGATGGCACTTAACACTTTATGTGAATAAAGGGCAAGCTGTGTTTCGCAAGAGCGATACTTTCTGAATCCTTGTTGACTATTAGTTAATAGGTCGTTCTCTTCGAGGTAGTTCATAATATTCGAACAAAGTATATGTTCTATAATCCTACTGCAAATCTACGTCAATGAGATTGGCCTGTAATTTTGGGGATCACTCTTATTGCCCTTCTTGAATATTGGAGTAACTTGGGCAACGTTCCAGTCTTTGAGTAGGGATCTTTCGCCTTTTTTTTTGGGGGGGGGGGGGGGTATGGGCGAGGGTGTGTCTTCAGCGTGCAGTGCCTTGCGTCCAGGTTAATTCCCGTCAGTCCAAATGGCATAGCACCTGGCACCTTCACCAGCGCAAACACACATGTTGCTAGCAACGTTTCTCCTCGACCCTCCCTCGCGTATAGCTCCACACCTTGTAACTAGCTGAACACCTCTAAAAGTAACAGTTCACTTCTGTCGAATTCGAGCGCACGTCCTTTGCGCTCGTAAGCCGTCACCCTATCCACTCAACCATGGAAACAAATGTCAAACGCTCCTCGTTGTAATAATTCTACCGACGTGAAGTAGTTCTTTAATTGTACTTCAGATGTCTTTTCAGCCAAAGTTGCAAAGTGATTTATTATTATACACTGGGGAAAAAATGTCCGACAGATGGCGCTGGTCAGCAAAACGTCAGTGACTACTAACGTGACGGGTGAGAGGTACGCCGATATGTTACAAAATCGCATTATCCCCAGCCTGGCTCTTAAACACCTGCTGGATTTTTGTGTGGAGGATGGCGCTCCACCCCATATTGCTAGACGCGTGGAAGATCTCTTGCGCACGTCGTTTGGTGATGATCGTATGCTTATCCGCCACTTTCGTCATGCTTGGCCTCCCAGGTCCTCAGACCTCAGTCCGTGCGATTATTGGCTTTGGGGTTACCTGAAGTCGCAAGTGTATCATGATCGACCGACATCTCTAGGGATGCTGAAAGACAACATCCGACGCCAATGCCTTACCATAACTCCGCAAATGCTTTTCAATGCTGTTCACAACATTATTCCTCGACTACAGCTATTGTTGAGGAATGATGGTGAACATATTGAGCATTTCCTGTAAAGAACATCACCTTTGCTTTGTCTTAATTTGTTATGCTAATTATTGTTTTTCTGATCAGATGAAGCGCCATCTGTCAGACATTTTTTGAACTTTTTTTTGTTCTAATAAAACCTCATCTCATTCCAAGTATGTGTGGCAATTTTTTACCTCTCTATCTTCAGTATTCCAAGATTTGTTAAGTTTTCAAATTTATACTGACTTTTTGATCACCCGCTATATTGAGAACAGGTTTCGGATTGGATGACATGAAAATGGGCTCTGGCAAGCTCCAAATTAGTTCGCAATGAATAAAGCACATGTCGGTCGCGGTGGCCGAGCGTTCTGCGGCGCGCCGGCCACCCTCGGGTACGGATATTTGTGCCGTCCTTAGTATAAGGTAGTTCATAAGTAGTTTGTTAGGGACTGATGACCCTGTAGATAAGTCTCATAAGCTCTACAAACATTTGAACATTTTTGAATAAAGCACATGTTTTTGCAAATGTGACTGTTGAGAAGACATCTGAAATGTGATCACGTTTATTGTCCATCATTACATTGGCATTACAGTTGTGTGACAATGTGGCGCCTGTTTCCTTTCCGCGAACACATTTGAAAACAAAGTGCAGCGTTCGGAACTGGCATAATTCTGTTGCCCTTTGTTTGCTAATACAACAGCAAAAGTAGAACAGGCCGATAAAACCGCTATTCTACTTATCGGATAAGGAAAACGATTATCCGTTTATGTTGAAAGCACAGAGAGATTCATTTTGTAAATAAAAATGAAGGAAAACTTTAATATATAAAAGTCGTTAATTTTTTATCACAGGAACTGCCGACTTTGATATCGTTATCTTGTTATTGTTGTGTTCGATGAACACATGATAAACAAGAAGCCAACACTATCCTTGGCGTCTGCATTTACTAGTTCGTTTCGAACTGCATTTCGGTTTATGACGCCATCGTCAGATAACTTAATACCGAACAGAGAATCTACACTAATTGGGAGTACATAGTTATATAAAAATGGTATTTCAAAGACATACGAATTTTATTATACCAGAACAGAAGTATAACACAAATGGAATCTGATTAAATAAGGCTGATTCCGTGTGTGTTTTATGTGATGCTTATGGTATGGTACCGATACATAGCCGGCTGCGGTGGCCGAGGGGACGGAGGCGCTCCAGTCACGGTCTGCACGGCCACTACGGTCGGGGGTTCGAATCCCCCCTCGGGCATGGATATTTGTGCCGTCCTTAGTCTTAGTTCATAAGTAGTTTGTAAGTTTAGGGACTGATGACCCCGCAGTTAAGTCCCATAAGCTATACAAACATTTGAACATTTGAACCGATACATAGCCGCGGCGGATTCGTTTCCCCCCTCTGGCATGGGTGTTTGAGTTGTCCTTAGTTTAGTTTACCTTAGGTTAAGTAGTTTGTAAGCTAGGGACTAATAACCAAGCTGTTGAGTCTCATAGATTTACAAACATTTGAACATTTGAATTTCAATCGATATGTAGACAGAAACGTCACTTACCTGTGAAAAACCTTGTTTCTGTAACTCCGTCTCTAATGACGACAATGTCGACGGGTGGTTAAACGCTAATCTTCCTTCATTCCTCCTTTCTTTTGTATAACTTACTTATTCTCACTGTTTTGGGGATTCTACTTTGAATATTAAGTTATTTGACGATGGACAATAAAGCCTCAAAATTTGGATACTTCGTATTTGTTACACATTTGTGTTTATTTATGAGTTACTGAGTCAGATTTATATTTGAAGTTATCGTATATTATATTTATGGAATATTCCTTTGGTACCTGGAGGAACAAAGGTATATCAAAAACTTAAATACTTAGTTTTTTGTTCCACAATATTTTTTATTTGTTTGTTACGAGCAGCTTTCGGCTTTTTAGGCCATCGTCATTTAACTTAGTATTGTAGAGATAGTCCACACGTAACATTATCGTATACTATTGCAGAAATTTGTAATGCAACTCCTGGTATCATAAACTGGACCCTTTCAATGGCATGTAAGTATTAAGACGTTAAGTACACTGTTTACGTGTAAACATTAAATTCGCCGACGGCGGATGATTTTTAATAAAATTTTGGATAGAATATGCGATTATATAATGTGAAAAAAATAATTATCTGAATTTAAAAACATCACAATGGATGTAGGCAATGTGAAATGACACATATTTTTGGAAACATTTTTGTGTCACTTTTTGTGTCACTTTTTGTGGGCATCAGCACTCTTATTTATGAAATGACCGTATGGCTTTCTTGGCCGGGAGATCCCTTATGGGATTGTTCGGCCGCCTTAGTGTAAGTCTTTTTAGTTGACGCCGCGTAGGCGACTTACGTGCCGATGATGATGATGATGATGATGATGATTAGGACAACACACAACACCCAGTCCCCTGCCGGGAATCGAACCCGGGCCCCATGCGTGGTAGTCAGCGACGCTGACACTGAGTTACGGGGGCGGACACTCTTATTTAAATTTATATATAGATAACAGTCTAGACTGCAATAATTTATTTTATTCGACTAGTTTCCGTCTTCTTTTAGACCATCTTCAGGAATTTTAACTCCGTCGATGTTGTGGAAATGGCAGGTAACTGGGAGCCTTCCAGTGCGTTCACAACATTGATGGAGTTAAAATACCTGAAGATGGTCTAAAAGAAGACCGAAACTAGTCGAATAAAATATTGCAGTCTAGACTGTTCTCTATATATAAATGTGAAATATGTTTATGAGATTGTATCGAGATTTCAGAGCACGTATTCACAAAACCATGTCTGTCACCATTATAGATAGGCGAGGTCGTAAATTATCAATGAAAAAAGTGAAGACGTCTTCAGTGACAGAAAGAGCATGTCAATAAACATTAACACCGTCAAACGAATCCGGTTCTTGCTGGTTGGGACTAATCTCCAGAGAGTGACAACACATTTCATAGGTCGGACCACTCGAGAAAGAAAAGAGAGCCGCTGACACCGCATAATTGGCCAAGTGCAGATTACGATAACGGTTATTTGTCGCAGGGGCCTGCAAGATTACGCCAGCGGTGTTCTTCCATCGCGAAAGCCCGGCCGATCACGTACTGAGGTGCGGGCAGGCTGCAGATGAAGGCTATCTCCGCAACCCGACCCGACCCGACCTGTTGCCGATGTAGGCCAGAACTCAGCCGCGACACACTTTGCTGCGACTGGCGCTCCGAAGAGATCAAACCTGCGAGGGTTGCCTTTCTAGTGACAAAGCCACGGAAATTGGCCGATTTCATCAATCTTTAGGAGACACAATTCTAAGTTTTAGAGGGAAAACCTTCTTTCAGTGACTTCTGGTGACTTTTAGGGCGTCAAACGGACGCAGTGTATCTTACATTAATAATATACAGTGATACTTCCCTTAACGGACACTTCCCAATAGCGGACTCCCCTCAATAGCAGACCTTTTAGAATTCCTCTGCAAAACTACATTAACCCTGTGAGATTACCGCCCAATAGAAATACTGGTAATTAATAGCATTTGATAATTAAACAGTATGAAGTTCACTGCAAACATTGACCATGCCAATGGACTAAATGTTACACAATTTTAATCTTATTAATTATGCTAGCAATGTATGTACGCAGTTGGGTGACAACATTTACAGTTAGGCCAAAGGTAGAAATTCTCCACGTTGAGATTTGCTGTGTGCTTGTAGCTGACGGGAGGCCAGCGAGCAGGCCGACGTTGGTGGCTTGTTCCAGCTTAGGATTTTCCAGTTCGTTTCCGGTGAGGGGAGAGAGGGACAATGGCGAGTGCCAGGCACAGTGCAGTGCACAGCGTGAAATAAAATATTCTAATACTACTGGCATTTGAAGTAATACGATGCAGTTAGGAATCTTTAAGGCCCTCACTACAAAATAGCCCGTTGATAAATAAACAATACATTAGCTGATATAGTCACATCTGGCGTAATATGTTTAATTGACAATGAAAAGTAATAAATTACCAATTAATAGAAGACAGTTACACAACTAGCATGGCAATGTTTTGTTTATAAAAATAATATATTAACTATTTCTCATTTTATTTTAAATTAATCTTGTGTATTTTATCTTGAAATTTTCAGTTAAATCACTTATCTGTGATATAAGAAAATAGTACAAAGAATGTTTATACTAATATAAAAACGTAAGAAGATATTTGTTTAATGTGTAGAGTAATTATTTTCATTTTAAGTAAAGTTTTAGAAATGTATTGGCTGAGCGCTGTACGTTGGAAGTTGGTTAGAACAGCTCACATGGGGAAGTTGATGACGTAGGGAAAAAACCCGGTAGTTGGGCTTTTGGCACGCGCGCTCGAGGGTAGGAAGTGACGGGTTGGGAGCAAGTGGGGTAGCTGGCCGGGCGGCGTCGCTCTACGACAGTCGGCATGTGGATCTCCAGGTGGAGACTATAGATTTTGGTGTGGCAATTGCCAAGTGTGGTTGCTCGTCGTAGACTGCACCAAGTTGTATCGAGTGCTACTGTGTGTTGTGAATATGTAGCCGGTGGAACAAGGTGTGCATCGCACTAAAAGTGACTGTGTTTTGTTAATGTAACACGTGTCGTCGCATAGGCATGAACATAAACGGTGTTTGAGTCAGGCACATGGTGTGAAAACAATTTGCGACAAATATTCATTTTGTCTGGGGGCTCACGAGCTATAACTTTATTTGATAAATGTGTCGACGTACAGACGTATCAGCCACAGGGTTTTAATATGGTGTAATAAACAACATAAAGTGAACTTTCACGTGTTTTCAAAAATAGTAGTTAGTACACCCTTTTCTCTCATGAACTTGACTTTATTATGAATTTTTTTGTTAATCATATGCAGGGAAGGAAAGCTGCGAACGTGTGATATCATCCCCTAAAAAACGAGTCAAACAGTAGCGACCACAGTTCCAGTGTTTTCGCATGTTTAGGAATTTGGTTCGCAGTGGTTGTGAGTTTAAAAAATTAATCTTTCCCTATTTTAAACTCTCACCCCGATCTTCACCCTCGCAACCCTTATCCCGAAATTATTCCGAATAGCGGACAGTCTCAATAACAGACACGGACACTGTAATATGTCCACCAACAACAAACAAAAATTCCAAGTAACGGACAGCGTGAAAGAATCAGTGCACTCGTGCATGTCAAAAGTCTGAGTTGCGTCAATTCGAGCGTGTGTTGGTTGAAGTTTCAGCGTGTTTCTCGTTCGCACTGCGTGATTTCATGGCTTTGCTATCTAAAACTTCTTGGAAGTACAGTACGTACAATATTGCTCCTTGCAGCGCAGACGTAGCCATGTCCAAACCGACAATGAGAGCGGCGCCAAAAACCCTTCCGCCTGTCGTCGGCACATCAGACGAAGCCAAGCGTTTAACAGTAAACGCACTGTTGTGTTGCCGTGTGAGCTTGGATGGGACAGGGGAGAGGCGATAGAGGTACGTAATGTTTCATTCGATGCCTTCCACAGCCTGGTATGAAAGTCAAAAGCTTTGGCTAATGCGTCTTGAGTGTTGTCGTTCGTCTGTGTGTTTTCGATTTGAAGTTTCGTGCTCGGGAGGAAGAGAGGAAAAAAAAAGCTGAAAAAAATGTGATCTCGTAACGAAAGCTTTGCGCTTTGCAGAAAACTGATGCTGTGAGCCACACGCGAAAAAGTTCTTGGGATTTGAACGTCGGCAAGAGTGCGATTACTGATTGAAAAACATATCGATCAGAAATTGAAAAAAATTGTTCCATTCAAGCGTTAGGCAGCGAAATGAAATCTCAAAAAGGTTCACATCTTCAGAAGAGGCTTCATTTCTGAGGCACGAACAAATAAGAGCCAACGGCGTGCCAGATTCAGGTCCTCTACTTCGTCAAAAAATGATTATTTTGTTACGAGCTGATTGAAGGAAAGGAGCGAGAATTCCTCGTGAATAACCACTGGTTAGCTCAGTTCAAGAAGCGGCGTGGCATTCGCACGTTTTACGATCATACTTAGCGATATTGACGCAATTCGGAGCGTTTCACGCATGAAAACAGGGGACTTCCGTTTATCCGAGATTTTCGTTATCCGTAGCGGCCGCCTTCCCGATCATTTCGGGTAAATGGTACTTTACTGTTTTGTATTTTATCCTTTTCTTAACAGCGGACGCTTCTTAAAAGCGAACAATTGTATTTTCCTTATCGGTGTCCGTTATTCAGACGTTTTACTGTATTTCGACTACCCGAACATAATTCAATAAATTGTTTAATTCGAGCATTTATCGATTTTCATTTCCCGAATCTAGTATCTTCAACATCGAATTAAATAGAATGGGATTCCGTGGTACCAAGAACACTGATACAGAAGATGGCTACGAAGCTCGAAAGGTGACTAGAGTGGTATTTGTTGACCTATCAACAGCGTACGACATCGTCAGCCATCAACTACCTTCAACAAAGGCCTGCATCTAGACTGTGACAGAATCAGGTCGATCGCCACTGTTTTGCAGAACCGTGGGTTCTTCGTTGACTTCCAAGGAGAGCGTAGTCGATGGAGACTACAGAAGAATCGTCTTCCTCATTGAAGTATGGTAACTCCATCTCTGTTCGTGCAACGGTCAATTGTCTGATACACACGCAATATTTGACGGTGTATTTCTAGCTAGAACACAACCTACCGTCCCTGTTAGTTGAAGTACTTCACTGCTTACCACTTTAAGAGTATTTCTTTGCTATTCAGCTTTAGTATTAACGTCACAGATTACCATCAAAAGTTTATAAATCAAAGATAATAGCTTTCGATGAATCAGTTAAGGAGCACAAATACTAATAAAAACAAATAACTTTAAATGAAATCACATATTTTGACACACTTTAGTAATTATTATGGTAAGTGAGTCTTATCAGTGATGATATCTAGTCTCGTCTCTACATTCACACGCAGGTAAGTTCGTCACAGTCAATTCCCTAGGATTTTTCCTCTGCGAACGGTCACTGAATTATGGTTTGTAGTTATTTAGAATTCACTGAATAATAGTCTCTGCCTCAATAGCTAGCTCAGTATTTCAGCACTAGAGTCCGTTTTGAGTTCAAGTCCAAAACATTTGAATTATGTATTAAACGGTACGGAATTAATTTCTTTACCGTCGTAACTGTCAAAGATATTCGTTATGTAATTAAAGATCGCGTAACCTGTACTTGTAATCACGATCTATCACAAATGTAGTTTCGAGAAAGACTATTAGCAAATCGCGAACTGTTGCAATACGTACTATCTCAAACAATGATTAGAACCAAGAGACTTTAACAATCAATTTAGTCCCTTATATAGCCTACTTCAACCAAAGATTTACAGCTGTAATCTCCATGACTGAAGCTCCGCGTTACTTTGCATCTAGCACTACTCTTTAATTTATATTACAAAAATTTTGATAAATTGATCCCCCTTTCTGAAATATCCCCTTTCCTTCTAATAAAAAATAGAAATAAACTCTCTTTTATAATTTTAACCGATTAAAAGTCCAATTTCAACTGAGGGGGCTATAAAGAATACGGCTGTCAGCTCCTCTGCCGGCCGCGGTGGCCGCAGGGACTGAGGCGCTTCAGTCATGGTCTGCACGGCCACTACGGTCGGGGGTTCGAATCCCCCCTCGGGCATGGATATTTGTGCCGTCCTTAGAATAAGGTAGTTGATAAGTAGTTTGTAAGTTTAGGGACTGATGACCCCGTAGTTAAGTCCCATAAGCTTAATAAACATTTGAACATTTTTTTGGTCAGTTCCTCTAAATTCTTCTTTGGCAGGCGATGATGAGCCAGAGTGCCCTGATCTCATCCTCGGTCATTCCCACTCTTCGAACCAACCAGATTTTATTCTATCGATTATCTTTTCCTATCCTGGATACGCCACTACATCTGGGAATCGGTAGCTGCGGGCCTCGCGAAGTGATACAAGAATGCCTGTCGGCATCATACAGATCTCAATGTAGAGGTCACTACTTCACTTCGCAGCGCTGTTCTTAGTGTCACATACGAGGTTTCAATTTCGTCTCTGATTCCAATCACGTCCCTTTTTACTTTTACGTTTCCCTATCTCGGTCGGTAAAAGTGGATCCCTTACGAGATTCCTTCGTTGTGCACCCGCCTGTATGTCCCAACGTTAAGATTTTTTTTTTTTTTTTTTTTTTTTTTTTTTTTTTTTTTTTTTTTTTTTTTTTTGGTTCCTCAGCAACAATGTCTGACGAGAAGACAGCTAACAGTCGCGAAATAAATTTTGTATACATGATACGTATCATGTGCTAGAGTATGTGCTAGCAGTCGTAGATATAATCCTCCTCCTTCTTCTTCGAGTCGGGTTGTGATTCTAGGACATAAAGTTGCCTGTCACTCCACCACACCATGTTCAGGTTTTCCTCACTTCTTCTCTGTGCACTGTATCTGCCCATCTCTTTCGTGGTTTTCCTCGTGGCCTCTAACTACTCACATTTTCCAAAAAAAAAAAAAAAAAAAAAAAAAAAAAAAAGCTGTCTTTGGTACTCTCTCCTTTCCCATTCTCATCATATGTCTGTACGACTTTAATTTGGTCGTTTTTATCCTGACCAGCAGCTCTTCAAGATTCCTGTCGTGCTTATGTTTGTAGTTCTATAGCCGCGGTTGAGTGACCGAGCGTTGTAAGCAACACCGCCTAGAAGACGAGGCCTGACAACTGTCCGGGCCTACGTCACACCGAGAGGCGGCGGACGCAAGCTGACTGGCCGGCCGCTACGCGGTGATGCGCGTGCCCCACCGGCCGGCCAGTCAGCTGGCGGCCGCCACCTCCCGGTGTGACGTAGGCCCGGACAGTTGTCAGGCCTCGTCTTCTAGGCGGTGTTGTCGTAAGGCGCCTTGCTGCGGAATACGCCGTTACTCGCCGTCGGAGGTTCGAGTTCTCCCTGGGGCACGTGTGCGTGCGTCGTCCTTAGTGTTAGTTAAAGTAGTTTGTAAGTCTAGGGACTGATGACGATAGCACTTTGGTCGAAAAGGTTTACTAACATTTGACCATATAATTCTCTCTCTTTTGGTCTTCCCTTCTATACGTCTTAGGAATTTCATCTCTGATGCCTGCATTGTACTCCCTTTTTGCAGTGATCCACGAGTTAGGTGCATATGTTAATATGGGCGAATCAAAGTTTGAAAGTGTGAGAATGGAGGCTTCTATTCCGTTAGACATGTGAAAATAGACTGTCATAAACTTGAACAGTCGCTGCTGCACAACTTTACAAATTGGATTTAAAAATGGATAATGTCACTTCTCTTTTTGTGCCTGGAGTAGGCGCAAGTTGCACAAGGCTAAGAATCCACGAAATCCGAATTTATGTTATTAAAAGCTACAGAAACGCCTTAACAATTTACGATTTGCAATTTGAGTGTTAGGAGACGTAGGTGACAAAAATAAACATGCTTGCATACTTTGCTTACTCTCAGTACATAATGTCGTATGGTATAATATTTTGGGATAACTCTTAGAGTCAAACAAAAAGAGTCGAAAAGCGTGTAATACGAATTATTTGTGGAGTAAATCCATTGACATACTGTATAACTCTATTCAAAGAATGGCTTAATGAAATTTGTCGTAAATAATAAATCCCTTTTTTCAGCAAACAGCTCATTTCATACATACAATACTGGGGGGGGGGGGGGGGGAGAAGCGCTCTATACAAGGACTTACAAGCTTTATTTAGTTCAGAAAGGGGTCCATTATTCAGACACACACAGTTTCAATAATTTACCAGCAACGACAAAAATCCAGTTAGAAATAAATATCAGTTTAAGGAGGAGTCTGGAAGATTTATTAGTGGCCAACTCCTCTTACTCTGTTGACGAATTACGGCTGTTGGTTCATCTAGATTCTTCTTCGAACTTCTAGTCCATCTATTTTCCAATCCTCCTTTTCTTGGTTTACATTTGTTGTTAACAGTTGGGCACTCCGTTCTTACCTTATTTCTTCATTTATTATTGTATCTTCTCGCGTGCAGTCTGATCTAAGTAAATTCATTTCCAATGTTTGAAGTGTTGCCGGCCGCGGTGGCCGAGGAGACTGAGGCGCTCCAGTCACGGTCTGCAAGGCCACTACGGTCGGGGGTTCGAATCCCCCCTCTGGCATGGATATTTGTGCCGTCTTTAGTATAAGGTAGTTGATAAGTAGTTTGTAAGTTTAGGGACTAATGACCCCGTAGTTAAGTCCCATAAGCTTAACAAACATTTGATTTGATTTTTGAAGTGTTTTGATCGAAATCTCCAACTTTCTGCTCCATATAGTACTGTGGATAGCGCCACAAAATGGTTGTGAAGAACGGTTTAATATTATCGCTTTTTAAACGTCAGGTTAAAGTGGAGATGGAGAAAACTGGCAAAATAGAATAGTGGTTGCTCGAGCTGTAACCGCCCCCCTCAACTTGAACGCCAATGTATTACACTACTGCACCTTTGTCACTTCACAACATATTCACATTTTCATCCGGTTAACCGGAATTTCCCAGCGCAGTGAGCTCTTGAGAGATGGCCCTGTAAAAACAAACCGAGCGAGGTGGCGCAGTGGTAACACAGTGGACTCGCAATCGGGAGGACGGCGGTTGAAATCCACCGCCGTCGATCCAGATTTACGTTTTCCGTGATTTTCCTAAATGACTCCCTGCAAAAGCCGATATTGTTTCTCTCAAAGGGTACGGCCGATTTCCTTCCCCATCCTTACCCTAGAAGATAGATTAAGAAAATGCAAACCTACATATCTAGCTTTTGTAGATTTGGAGAAGGCTTTTGACAATGTTGATTGGAAAAACTCTTTCAAGTTTTGAAGCAAGCAGGAGTAAAATATAGGGAGCACAAGCTTATTTACAAGTTGTACAAAAATCAGACAGAGTTTGTCAGGGCATGAAAGGGTTGCAGTGGTTGGGAAGGGAGAAAGATAGGGTTGTAGCCTTTCTCCAATGTTATTCAATTTGTACATTGAGCTAGCTATAAAGGAAAGCAAGGAGAAATTTGGAGAAGGAATTAAAGTTCATGGTGAATAGTTAAAACCATTGCGTTTTACCGACAACATAGTAATACTGTCAGAGACAGCAAAGGACCTGGAAGAGCAGTTGAACGGAATGGATAGTGTTTTCAAAGGTGCATATAAGATTAACATTAACAAGAGCAAAACTAGGGTAATGGAGTGCAGTCTCAGAAAATCAGGTGATGCTGAAGGAATTAGATTAGGTAACGAAACAATAAAGGAGGTAGATGAGTTTTGTTACTTGGGCAGTAAAAGAGCAAATGATGGTCGCAGTACAGAGGATATAAAATGCAGAATGGCAATGGGTAGAAAAGCGTTTTTGAAAAAGAGAAATTTGTTAACATCAAATATTGATTTAAACCTAAGGAAGTCCTCTCTGAAGGCATTTGTGTGGAGTGTTGCTTTGTATGGGAGTGAAACATGGACGATAAACAGTGCGGACAGGAAGAGGATAGAGGCTTTTGAAATGTGGTGTTACAAAAGAATGCTGAAAATTAGATGGGTGGATCGCGTAACTAATGAAGAGGTACTGATCATAATTGGGGAGAATAGGAATTTCTAGCATACCTTGACTAAATGAAGGAATCGATTAGTAGGACATATTCTGAGACATAAAGGAATTGTAAATTTAGCGTTGGAGGAAAGTGTGTGGGGTAAAAACCGCAGAGGAAGACCAAGAGATGGATACAGTAAGCAGATTCAGACAGCTGTAGGTTGCTGTTCTTATGTGAAGTTGAAGAGGCTTGCTCAAGATAGGGTATTGTGGAGAGCTGCATCAAGCCAGTCTCCGGACTGAAGACAACAACAACAACAACAACCTTACCCAAACAATGCGATCTTAAGCTCCTCCTGTAATAGCTATGCTGTCGACGGGACGTTGAATACTAATCTACGTTCCTTCCTGTAAAAACAACATACAACCCCTGACAATAAAGTTCGCTGAATCGTCCTGTAACATTAACGTAGATGAACTATGAAGTACAATCACCTTACTGTCCATCTTCCACAACTATGCACCTCTGAACTCTGACACATGTTCTTGAAACTGCATTAAGTCTTCCTGGGATGTTTGTTTTCCACCTTTCGTTGGACGTCAGGAATTCCGTCAAATCTCTTTCCTTTCAAAGCGAGATTGAGTCGAGGAAATAGAAAGTAGTCTATAGGATTGAGAGCAGACAAGTGTGGTGGATATTAACGTTGTGCCACCCCTTTTTTTGCCAGGAACTGTTTGACGATATTGGTTGAGTGTGGGTGAGCCTTATCGTGGAACTTATCTAGGTAAATTTTACATGACTATTCACCGAACTTTGTCTGAGATTGTATATCCGAGTGCGGATGCATGCATCTTATGTGTATCGTTACTGTTTACAGGCAAGTCTGTCACGACGGGCCGCGAGGGAGTAGCCGAGCGGTTTGGAGCGCCACGTTACGGATCGTGCGGCTTCCCGCGTCGGAGGTTCGAATCCTCCCTCGGGCATGGATGTGTGTGTTGTCCTTATGTAGTTTGTAAGCCTAGGGAATCACGACCAACGTAGTTTGGTCCCATAAGAATTACAAACATTTGAACGTTTTGTCACGAGGTTTTTATTTAAACGTTCTTGAAGCTACCATTCGCCTTCCGCAGCACATTGGCAGGAGCAATTCTCATTGTGGTGTTCCCAACAGTCCGTACTGACTGTTGGATCTGCAGGTTTGTGATGAAAAGTTTTGTATATTGCAATCCCATCGGAGGCTACTCTAGCTTAACATTGGCAACATCTACATCTACATGGGATACTCTGCAAATCACATTTAAGTGCCTGGCAGAGGGTTCATCGAACCACCTTTGTACTATTTATCTCCCATTCCTTTTTCGAATAGCGCGCGGGAAGAATAACACCCGAATCTCTCCGTTCGAGCTCTGATTTCTCGTATTTTATTCTTATGATCATTTCTACCTATGTAAGTGGGAGTCAACAATATATTTTCGCATTCGGAGGAGAATGTTGGCGATTGTCGTTTAGAAAGTAGCCCACGCCGCAGCGATAAGCGCCGTTGTTCTAATGATTCCCATCCAAGATCCAGTATCGTTTCCGTAACGCTATCTCCCCTGTATCGTGACAATACGAACGAGCTGCTCTTCTTTGGACTTTTTCGATGTCCTCCGTCAAACCCACCTGATAAGGATCCCACACTGTGCAGCAATACTCCAAATGAGGACGGACAAGCGTAGTGTAAGCAGTCTCTTTAGTAGTTCTATTGCATCTTTTAAGGGTTCTGCCAATAAAACGTAGTCTCTGGTTCGCCTTTCCCACAACATTATCTGCGTGTTCTTTCCGGTTTAAGTCTGAAGTAATAGAAATTCCTAGGTATTTTGTGGAGTTTACGACTTTCACTTTTGCAGGATTTATGTTGTAAACAAAGTTTAACGGATTTCTTTTCGTACTCAAGTGGACGACTTGACACTTAGACTCCATTGCCAATTTTTACGCCATAGTGATATCTTATTTAGATCGTTCTGCAGTTGGTTTTGATCTTCAGATGATTTTACGAGACGATAAATGACGGTGTCATCTGCAAACAACCTAAGACAGCTACTTACATTTTCCCCTAAATCGTTTATGTAAATAAGGAACAGGAGAGGACCAATAACACTACCATGTGGAACGCCCGATATCACCTCTGTTTCAGTCGATGTCTTACCATCGATTACTACGACCTGTGTCCTCTCTGACAGGAAATCTCCTATCCAGTCGCAAATTTGTGGCTATATACCATAACCACTCAATTTGGTTAAAAGCCGTTTGTGAGGTACGGTGTCAAAAGCTTTCTGGAAATCAAGAAATACGGAATCGATTTGCGAACCTTTGTCGATAGCACCCATCACTTCGTGTGAATAAAGAGCTAGTTGTGTTTCGCGTGAACGATATTTTCTAAATCCGTGTTGACCTTGGGTCAATAGATCATTCTGTTCGAGATAATAAGAGTAATAAAAGTTAGAATTTGCCTACAAATTAACAAAAAACTACTACAATAAGAAATCACTATCCACCCAAGCGAAGCTTAGACATTCAGTTATTAAGACACAAGCAACATATGGCTCAGAGTGCCTGACATTGAATAAGAAATGTGAACTAAGAGAACTAGAAAAAAGAGAGGAAAATACTATGAAAAATTCTGGGTCCCGAGAAAAACAATGAAAACATATGGATGAAAAGGAGAAATGAGGATTTATACAAAAATACAGAAAAAATCACATATACAATGAGGAAAAGACGGCTAAAATTTTATGGACATTTAAAAAGAATGGAAGACACACGGATCACAAAGAAAATTTTTAATTATGTTAATAAACTGAAGAAATCTGTAGGATGGATAGAAGCAGTGAAGAAAGATGCAAAGAAAGTAGTTGTTACAGAAGAAATAATAAGTGACAGGAATCGCTTCAGGCTACTGATAGAAAACGCAACCTATGAAGAAGATAAGCCCAAACCTCGACCAAAGAGAGTGTGGACAGATGACCAGAGACGAGCAGTTGGAGAGAAAATGAAGTACTGGGAAGAAAGGAAGAGAAAGAAACACCATTAGTCTTAAGTTGTATGCAATCATAGCTGGCCAAATTCATAAATAATAAATTAAAAAAATTGAATACAGGATATGTTAAAAAAAACCTGCTGCAAATTGACGTCAAAGAAATAGGCCTGTAGTTTAGTGGGTTACTCCTACTGCCTTTACTGAATGTAGGTGTGACCTGTGCAACTTTCCAATGTTTTGGTACAGATCATTCTTTGAGAGGGCGGTTGTATATGGCTGTTAAGTAAGGAGCTATCGCTTGATAATAATCAGATAGAAATCTAATGGGTATACAGTCCGGACGAGAAGACTTGTTCTTCACATCTGTGACGTTTGCAGCCTTCGACCGTGTTTTGCGAGCACGACAGCCGCCTCAGCACTGTGGAGGGCAGTATGGCGGAGCAGCGGAGGAAGGCGTCTGTGACTCGGGTTGTCCAGAGGCAGGAAGACCACCTGTCGTGCGAGTGCTGCGCGCCGATGGCGGCTGCTTTGCGCAAAACTGCGTTCCTGGACAACAGCGCAGCACAACACGGCCGACTGCAAAGTGGAGCGGAGCTGCGACCGTTGCGAAACCACAGGCGCGCGTCCGGCCGCGGGGGTACGGCATTACCTGCTACACCAGAGCTTTCCAAACTGGATGTCGTATCAAGGGTGTCGCGAGACTAACAAATTTAGACTCTAAACAAAAAAAAACTTCTCATAAAATAACACAAAATGTCCTTTTCATACTACCCTGAAGACTCGCCTGCAGCTAATCATCCTTCTCTTCATTCAGGGGTTTCCTTAGATGAGAAACTGACATGGACCCCTCACATTAGGAATATTTGATCCAAGGCAAAAGGTACTCTGGTAAGTACCAGGAGAGCTTGTGGCAAAAATTGGGGCCTGAGCCCCAAGGGTATGCACTGGATATACACCACGGTGATTAGACCCAGGATCACCTATGGGGCGGTCGTGTGGTGGAAGAAGGTAGAACAGCAGGTTGCTGCTAAGGAGCTTGGTAAGGTGCAGAGACTAGCCTGCTTAGCCATAACAGGCGGAATTAGCAGCACACCAACTGCTGGTATGGAAACCATGTTCTATATGCCCCCATTACATCTTTGAGTCAAGATGGAGGCAGCGGCTGGGGCATACAGACTCAAAACTGGCAAAAACTGGAACTCTTTGGTATATCCAGAATCACACACTAAAATAGTGAGTGAGGTAAATATAGGAAAGGTTGGGTAAATACCGGTCGACTATATTATAACCCCATACTGCTTCAACAAGCCTTTCAATATAACAATTGGAAGTAGGGAGCAGTAGGAGGAAATAGTTCGACCCCGTACGGGGGTTACTGTCTGGTTCACTGACGGGTCAAAATCAGACCAAGGCGTTGGCGCCGGGGTATACGGGGTGCAGCCAAGACTGGAGGGCGTCATCTCTCTAGGGAAACTGGCCTCAGTATTCCAGGCCAAAATCACTGCCATCAGGGCATGTGTGGAGGAGAATTTGCGTAGGTGCTACAAAGACCGTAGCATCTAGATCTATTCAGAGAGCCAGGCAGCCCCGAGATCACTGGCAGCTCCTGCAACAAGGTCTAAAATTGTTGCAGAATGTCACAGGGTTCTGATGGAGCTAGGGGAAACCAATAGAGTAAACCTGTTGTGGGTTCCTGGCCACTCGGGGATCAGTGGCAACGAACATGCCGACAGATTAGCGAGGATGGGGGCAGAGACTCCATTTATTGGACCAGAACCTGTCCTGACAATCACCAAGGCAATGATCAAATTGGAGCTACGTAACTGACTCAGAAGACAGCACGTAGAATATTGGACCACAGTCTATCAACAAAAACATGGCAAGGTAATGATGCCAAAGCCATGTTTTAAAAGAAGCTCTGCAATCCTGGGCCTGAAGAGGAGAGAGATTAGACTCATGGTTGGATTGCTGACAGGCCATGCGAATTTCAAAAAACACCTACATACAATGGGAATAACAGAAGAGGACCCTAAATGTAGGATCTGTGATGACGGTGATGAAACTTTATCACATCTAATCTTCGAATGCATTGCATTGGAGATTAAAAGGCACAGAACATTTGGGACATCCAGACCCGAAGAAATTGTCTAATAAAGAACTGGTAAAGGGACTCCTTGCACTACAGATCACGTATTAAAGGAATGATCGCTGCACATTAAATGCGTGCTCAGCCGCTAGGCGGCAGCTCTGCTTCAGCAGCAGTAGACTCAGGGTTCGTTCAAGCAGCTGCCAGTTGGCAGATTCCAGCAAACTGCGCATGCGCAGAGCTGTTGCTGTTAATCGATAACAGCTCTTCCCATGCGCAGTTTGCTGGAACTGGCAGCTGCTTGAACGAACCTTCACTGTTGTCTGCTTTCCTTCTCAAAAAGCTGCACCTGAGCGTTTTTTAATGGATTTATCAAAGCCACGTCACCGTCGGTAACGTTTCTTACAATGAAATGGCAATCAATGACAGTGGCTTTAAAAGGTGTCACAGATTGTAAAAGCAGTCACAATTGTCCACTGATTAAAGCTATTCAGTAGCGATGTTTAATATGGAGTATGACCGGGTGATTAACAGAGAGTAGTATTTTAAATGCAATGATCGTTGGTTCGAACCCCGGTATGCGTTTTTCTCTGTTTCCTGTATGTAACAGATTCTGGGACCAGAAATGACATTCATATTCCTACTTGTCACAAATATTTATCCTCGGGACTTCCGAGGTCGTGGTGAAGCAAGAACCTAACAATAAAACTTTAATAATAATTCATCACTTGTCATAAATACATCCTCTTTATTTCTGGAAATAATGTGATAATATTGAACTGAAAAGGTACAGCCACTGTGCTGTCTAAATCAGAAATCCGAGCAGCTAATTTCCAGATGCCGTTTCCAATCGATCCAGCAAAACCGTATCTGGCCCTGACATGTATACACGACAGCGAAAAACGGTTTCCGAAATTCAGTTTTCGTGTTTCGGAAGTTGCGTCACTTGTAGAAGAAGCATTACTGTGTGAGTTAGGCATTGTTGTCTGCGGTGTTACTCTGTTGTACATCCCCGTAGATCCTAATGTTTCCTTTTCTTGCGCTGAGGCGATGAGTGTACGTAATTGCTGCAGTCAGGATCAACATTAAACATGTTAGTGCGTACGAGGATTTCAGTTTTGTTTACAAACTACATTTAAGCGATACCATATTTTAGGCCCCCCCCCCCCCCCCCCACCGCTAGAACCATCAAAATTCTACCATATGCATTTATTAGTCAAAGGGTGTCGCGCAAAACTGTAAGCTATAAAAGGGTTTCGCCATGAGGGAAAGTTTTGAAAGCACTGCTGTACGCTAACAAGGTACGTTCGCGAAGTCTCTCACCGATATAGAAGTATCACTCATCTATATGTATAAAAGAAAGTCGTGTTAGTTACACTATGTATAACGCCTGAATCGATTTGGCTCAAAATGGGTGGGGAGGTAGCTTAGAAGCAGGAGACGGACATAGAATACTTTTTGTCCCGTTTGACCGCGTATTATATCAGAATTTGAGAAAAACTGAAAGTACCCTTGCAGCTGGGATCGTTTTCTCGATTATCCAACTATCAGAGTATTCATTCGCTCTTCGCCTAGCGACGCTGTAACACAGGGGTAGGCAACCACAAAGCCTTAGCGATCTACTATTTCATACCACCGTATCAAAGTGATCTTCTTTACAAAATACAGTAATTCCTACATTTTTAATTTTTAATCCTGTATAACAACTACATTAACAAGAAACCTTCTACATCATCACTGTTTCTTCAAATCATATAAATTTTTTCATAATATTTTGCAAATATTATCTTACATTTAATGTGAAAATGGAGTAGAATTTCTGTTAATCTTGTCCGTGTTATTTGGTATGTATCTTGCTACACTTAAATTCGAATACAAGAGTAGAGTTTTTCGAGAGTCACCTTGTTTAATGTTTTTTTTTTTTTTTTTTTTTTTTTTTTTTTTTTTTTTTTTTTTTTAGTAAAATTCACAATTGGAAACAATAATTTTCACAGGTAAGTAGAAGAGATAAGGCCTTTATTCTACGTGGAACGTTATTAATACGGGGTATTTCTCTTGAAGAATTAAAGGCGAGCAGTTTTGGGTTCTCTAACACTTTTGAGAGACAAGTCATTGTTGGTATAAGACCACGTATGAATATCTTACTTACGAAATATCCGCCTAAAAACCGTAAAAATGCTTAGTTCACCATAGAAAATATTGTCATCTTCTTGAACGGCACGAAACAAATTGCCATCTCTCGACAGGTACAGAACCAATACTAGAGATTGAACAAAGAGGAATGAAATAGTGTAGTAACGAGTGGTGTACAGGTAGCAGGCGATTGAACTATTTCGAAAAATCACAATTTTAGGGATTAAAATAACATCTTCCTACCACTCTATAACGTTGCCCTTGCTTAGTATGATGCCATAATTGTTAAAGTAGATTCTGCGATTATATTTTGGACAAGGAATTGATGGTACCGAATTTTTTGAATTTTGAAATAAGTTAGTTGAAGTACAGCACAAAATGAACATTGAAGCAAATAAACCGCGGGTTGCATATTAAAGTCGGGCACCATACAAGCAACAGCACGTTATAAGACTTGGAGATTCCGTAGTATATCAATGTTCAGGCTGTTCACTTCGCTTTTCATTGTTGTGTGACCGTGGATGGAATATGAAGTTACTGGTAATGATGGAATAATTAAAAAAAAAAGTAATCGGACTTCGTGAAATTACAAAAGAAATGACTGCAGGTTCTAAATTCAAGCTAAGTATAGTATCTGGATGATTGATTGATTGATTGAAATTTTGCAGACAATGCGAAGCGATTGTAATGGTGTCTGAACATTAAACTATTACGGACGTCGAGGAGCTGAAAACAGTAGAAAATAAGTACTTGACGTGGAGGAGTTTGATTTAAATGAAACCCAAGGAGGGGGGAATGCTTTTAAATTTAAATAATATATTTTCAGCAACAACTTGCATCATCTTACTTACTTTAGTGGATACAGGTATGAAAGACGTCTACACCGATTAGATACAGACCAGAGAGTGAGTCAAAAGTACTATCTCGGTTCCGTCTTCTCGCTTGTTTGGGAGTAAAAAATGCCGAACGAAATTAAATTAGTTGTATTGCGAGTCACAGGGAACCGGAGGCGATAAGCATCGCTGATCAAAGATAAACAAAAAAAATTAAGTGTATCGTTACAACTCCTACACGATTGCTAATAAATTAAACAACCTGTGGTCGAACGATCGCGCAATTTCACTGCTAACAGAAAACAAGTATTAATTTTAGTCAACAATTTTTCTTCTGCACTCTCAGTACTGACGCGATCTACCACATAAGCACTCGCGATCTACCGTTAGAAAGCGGTCGACGTATTGCAGAGCCCTGCTGTAACAGAACGAACAGATACGCCAAGGACGTTAGAATAAAGGGAGATGGCGTTATGCACACAAGGTTAAAACTCTCAGACAGATTTAACATGAAAATTGAAACGTTGTTTCTTTACAAGCCCCTCGGTGTTATTCTTACCTCCATGTGATCATAGCTTTGGAGCATTGCAAAGAGAGAATTGATGTTATTTCGTCGTATTTTTTAGTGTTACAAACAAATTAAGTGCAGATCGTGGTTTATTTTTTTAGAACAATGTCTCCATTGAGTCAGCGTAATATCGGTCGGCGTACGTGCAACGCAATCTTACTACGTGATCGTAGTCAAGGAGACCGACGAAAATCGTACACAGCGCTTGGAGGTAAATCGAATAGAGATTCTCAAGCGCGATCAGTTATGACTCTGAAACAAAGGGTATAGTCGAGTTCGACTCCCTCAGTTGCAGTTTACGCACGAAATAATTTGGGTCGTCGACAAAACAGACGGCCACGCGTGGCAATTATAATTGAACGTTTGGGGTACAGATACAATCCAGCAGTCGATCACGCAGCAGATGCATCAGTTGGCTTCGGAACAAACTGTTGCCATCTAAAATTTCATTGGCTATCTCAAGCTTTGCCACGATTGGTCGGCTTCATTCCCACGATCCAACATCTGTTGCCAACATAGCTATACCATGCATGTGTCGCGGACTGCAAAATTTTACCGGTATGTAGCAATGTTGTTAATCGTGTTTCAATTAGATTCCTAATAAGACAAGAAATTAAATCAACGCAAAGACTTTCGAAACGTTGTATTGCCATCCCACTTATTTTATTTCAATTAATTGTTTTGTTACATATGGAATTTCTATCATTAAAGTGTGATCATACTACAATTACTTTGCATCCAATTAAAAAACTCTTAATGAAATACACATGTGTTATAAGAAACATTTCTATACTGCTCGCTGCGAGAAAAATATGCTAAGCTGCGCTTTAAACATGTGCGGTTTTATTTTTTTATTCCCTGTCATTTTTAACATAAAACAGCAAAGTTGTTTCTATGCCTACACTTATAATCATACCTGTTTGTATAATGCAACCATTAAACGTGCGGCCATAGAAGCTACTAATCTCACAAATAGAGCAACTCAAAACGTCTCTCTAATAACCCGTTTCCAATTGATTTACCTGTCCATTTTGACTTCTATCTCCAATCAAGTTCCCGATTGCAATAACAATAAATAAGATCAGAGAGAATGAAACTTTTCACTTTGCAGCGGAGTGTGCGCTGATATGAAACCTCCTGGCAGATTAAAATTGTGTGCCGGAACCGGGAGTCGAACCTGGAACCTTTGCCTTTTGCGGACAAGCGCTCTACCGACTAAGCTATCCCGACCGACTCACGATGCCGCCTCACAACTTTACTTCCGCCAGCAACTCGCCTCCTCTCCTTCGAAACATGCAAGACTAGCACTCCTGGAAAAAAGGATATGGTGGAGACATGGCTTAGCCACAGCCTAGGGATGTTTCCAGAAGGATCTTTTCACTCTGCAGAGTATTCATTGCACAAAAGCGTGTAATCAGAATGATTGCTGGAGCCAACCCAACTGCAGACAGTTGTTTAAGTATCTAGAGATCTTCACTATAGCTTCACACACACAATAATATATATATATATATATATATATATATATATATATATATATATATAGTGTGTGTGTGTGTGCACTTATGAAATTTGTTATTGACGATCTGACCCAATTCAAAAGTAAGAGCAGTGTGCATATCTACAACACTAGTAGAGACGGTGATCTTCACTATTGTGACGATACTGTTGGACCTATCATCTCAATGTTATTGTACGATACCGTCTGCGTCGGACCCGGAATCGTGTGGTGTAATAGTGATATATTTTGCGTTTGAAGTTACAAACGAAATAGCCAGTCTAGAAATCAGTGTAGGACAGTATCTCGGTGATACTGTGATCAAAACAAGTGATAGCTTCCATTAATTAAGAGATTTGTATTAGACGTTTCCAGACAGTTCTATAAACAATACTTTTGTCATCGTACATAATTTCAATAAATAGACGAAGGGTACAAACTTTTGTAAAACATAAAGACATTAAAATAAATAGCATTGTATATATGTTAGGCTCATAAACAAGTTGTATTGACCAGCTAATTGTGTTAATTAATGTAATAGTCGAAATTCCTATATTGTATTTCTTTGTATATAGTGATTGACGTGAGATTTTGAACATATTTTCCGAATGGCCGAGAAATGTGATAGTTCAGTATATGTTAGGAACATGTATGATGTACTCGTTAACTAATTAATTGATATTTAACATTTTGGTTTGTTGTCAAACAAAAAGTAGCGTGATTAAGTCTTAAAACGATATGTGCCTTATAAAATTATTGTATGTATAGTTTTCATTTTATATTGTGATTATTTTTGTGTACATGAAATGTTTTCTTTGTGTGTTTGTTCATTGTAAATTAGTATATTCAATTGTTATGAACAATGCATAATGGAAGGTCATTATTGTCGATGTTATATATTTGCCTCACCGCCTTGCGTGGGGGAGTTCGAGGTCTGGCTTTCGCAAAGTGCTTTGGAATCTATGTCAGTCTGGGTTGTTGTTGTTGTTGTTGTACGCAAGTTTGAATTTGTAATGTTTTGGTGGAGAAGCAGCTTGGTTTCAAATTAAAGAAGAAGCGAAAAATTGTACATAACGAGTATTTATTTCTACCACGACGTTCCAGGAGAATAATGTTGCAGCGAGCAGAACCCCCATACATCGTAATGTTGAAAAGCTAAGTATCTTGTTTGGAAGTGGTAGAAAGGAACTGTAATTACTGAACACTCTAATAAAACATTTCACTATTCAAGGTTAAATCTAACTTTGGCACAGAAAGGGATGACTGATGCTGCCACATAAGTCTTCGATCACTTACCAAGTAGCATCAAAAGTGTGGCAGATAGCCAACTATTAATTAAAAAGAACTCCTCCTACACATTAGATGAATTTTTAGATAAAACTTAGTAATATCCCTAAAAAATCCTATATTTCTGGAAGAAATCGACAATAGCAAGGATTACAGAAGTAAGGAAAGATTTAGAAAGAAACCGTTTTATAAATACAGTACTAAATTTGAAAGACTTTCAAGGCAGAAGAAATAAAAAAAATCAGGAACAACATGGACAGAAGAAAGGAAGAGAGCTTAAGGGGAGAAAATGAGGGAATATTGGAAAAATAGGAAACAACAACAAAGGAAGAAGAAGAAGAACTGAGGTTGTTGACGTCATCGTATTTGGTCAATGCGATTGTAAAAATAAATAAATCTTCAAAATATTGAGTGACATATTTATGAAACTGACACGTTCCACATCATTCCGAAATGACTCATTTATAATCTATGGAACAAGTCTGTAATCCAATCTTACCTAGGCAATAAAATTGGTCAACACAGGCAACATTTGAAGTTCATATGAAAAAAAAAAAAAAAAAAAGGGTCATTACATAAAACATTTACAGGATGTAAGGAAGCTGGTTGTCGTCGTGAGATAACCTACAAAACAGGTGATGAAATTTATGACTTTAACGTAGCTGTGGCGGTGCTGTACTATCAAAATAGTCGGTATCATCATTATGTGAACACAAGAAACTGAACAATTTGGGAGTTTCTGAAAATTTTTGACAACATTGTCTGGGAATACGCTATAGCATAAATATTGTATGAATTTCGCACAGTCCAGGAAACTGTCGCATATTATTCACGGTTGTAAATTACTTCACAGATGGCGATCTTTTAAATTGATAGCAGGCTTGCCAAAAGATAACAGAAGACGACATGTGGCCGCAACAGTTGCTGGGCAAGATACCTGCTATCAGCAATGTGATAAGCGCTGAACTGATAGTGTAGTCTGCGGATTTGCAATTACATATATTACGAAGCAGATGGTGTCCGTAGCTACAAGATAAACACATAATGTCACGTCACATGAGTTTGTCGTGCCCTACTGTTATCATTACATGGTGAAAGTGAGCCTCTGCTACACGCATTTCGGAGATAACAACTCATGGATGCAAAATACTGACACGAACTATTTACTAAAGAACGGAAAAATGGTAGAAGTCGACTTCAGGAAATGTAGGAACATTTGAGGCAATACTGACGACTTGCATTAGACAACGAAAGGGAAACCTACATTTATACTCTCTGTAGATTTGTAGAGAGCTTTTGACTGTGATGACGGGACAAACTTTCAAATTCTGAGGGTAGCAGTGGTGAAATACGAGGAACGGCAAGCTATATACAACTTGTACAAAAACCAGACAGCAGTTATAAGCGTCGAAGGACAAAAAAAGGGACGCAGCGATTTGGAAGAAAGTAACCCAGGTCCTTAACTTTTCCGCAATATTATTCAATTTGTATATTGTTGCAACTGTGGAAGGAAAGCAAGGAATAATTTGGGAAGGAAATTAAAGTCATGGATAAGAAATAAAATTCTGCAGTTTCCCAATAACATCGTTATTCCATCGGATACAGCAAAGGACCTGAAGACAAATCCCATATGGTAATCCTTATGTAAGACGAAGAATTGTAGTAGAAGAGAAACTAAATTAACTTTTTTGTCACTTTTTGCCTTGTTTTATTGTTATTCAATACGTATGTGTATAACTAGGGAAATACATGTATTGCCTATAGGAAAATAAGACGTATAAATGTTCAAATGTTTGTTAAGCTTGAGGGACTTGACTGCGGGGTCATCAGTCCCTAAACTAACAAAATACTTATGTACTACCTTATACTAAAGACGGCACAAACATCCATGCCCGAGGGGGGATTCGAACCCTCGACGGACCTCGCGCATCGCAGCGTAGCACCTCAATACTCTTGGCCACTCCGCCACGGCTAGACGTTTGGAGACAAGAATAGGAAGGAGGAAGAAAGCTCGGTGTTTAACGTCCCGTCGACAGCGTGGTCATTAGAGACGGAGTGTTTGGGTGGATGTGGAAGGAAATCGGCCGTGCCCTTTCAAAGGAACCATCCTGGCATTTGCCTAGAGTTAATAACGGAAATCACGGAAAACCTAAATCGGGATGGTCGGAGGTGGATTTGAACCACCATTCTTCCGAATGCGAGTCCAGTGTGTTACCACTGCGCCACCTCGCTCGGTGGAGACAAGAATAGCTGCAAGTATATCAAGAACTCTGATAAAATTCAGTACTAAGCAATGAACCACAGACATTGCTGAGGTAGGGTGGCTTGCGTGCACAACGATACAGATAGCCGTACTGTAGGTGCAACCACAGCGTGTGCTTCCTGAAGAGGGGCAGCAGCATTTCAGTGGTTACAGGGGAAACAGTCTGGATCATTGACTGAGGTGGCCTTGTACCGTCAGCTGACTTGGCTTTGACATACAATTTCTGCGAACGGCTGAAAGCAAGGGGAAAAACAGCCGTTACTTTTCCCCGACGACGTGCAACTCTATTGTATGAATATATCATGGCATTCTCTCGGGTAAAATATTCCGGAGGTACAATAGTTCCCCATTCGTATCTCCGAGCGGGGACTACCGAGGAGGATGTGATCATCAGGAAAATTTAAAAAGGGAAATGGATACGTTGACGTTAGATATAGTAGGGATTACTGAATTTCGGTGGAAAGAACAGGATTTCTGGTCAGGTGAGTACAGGATTGTAAATACTAAATCAATTGGGGGTATCGCAGGAGTAAGACTGATAATGAATAAGAAAATAGGAATACGGGTATACTACTATGAGCAACACAGTGATCGCATTATCGTAGTTAAGATCTATACAAAGCCAACAGCGTCCACAGTATAACAAATTTATATATCAATTAGCTCTGCCAATGATCAAATCGAAGAAATGTGTCAAGAAATGAAACAATTATTCAGCCGTTAAAGGCGAGGAGGACTTAATTATGATGGGGGACTGGAATTCGGTATTAGGAAAAGGAAGAGAAGGAAAAATAGTAGGTGACTATGGACTGGGAAAAGGAAACGTAAGAGGAAGCCACCTGGTAGAATTTTGCACGGAACATAATTTAATCATAACAAACACTTGAGGTTTAAGAATCATGAAAGAAGGGTGTCTAATTGCAAGAGACTAAGAGACGCCGGAAGGTACCAGTTAGATTTCAGAACCAGGTTTTAAACTGTAAGACATATCTTGGGGCAGATATAGACTCTACCATATCTTATTGGTTATGAAGTTTACACTGAAACTATAAAAAAATTGCAAGAATGTAGGAAAATAAGGATATTGGATTTAGATAAATTGAAGGAACCTGACCTTCTTGAGAATTTCAGAGGGAGCTTTTGGCAACAATTCATTAAGATGGGGAGGGGGGATATAACACTAGAAGATGAAATAGTAAAGGCAGCAGGAAGAAAGAGCTACAAAACATCTTTGAATATCGCAGGAAATACTAAATTCAATTGATGAAAGGGGAAAATATAAAAATGCAGTAAATGAAACAGGCAAAATGGAGTTCAGACAACTAAGAAATAAGATTGACAGGAAGTCCAAAATAGCTAAGCAGGAGTGGCTGGAAGGCAAATGAAAGTCTTTACAAGAATGGATAAATAGGTGGAAAATAGATACCGCCTTGGAGACATGCTGCATGAATATCAAGAACTCAGATGGAAAACTAGTTCTGAGCAAAGACTAGTTCTCACCAAAAAAGGGTAAGCTGAAAGATGGAAAGAGTATATAGAGGGGCTCTACAAAGGAAATGAACTTCGACACAATATTGTAGGAACGGAAGAGGAAGTAGATGAAGATGAAAGGGGAGATACTATGCTGAGAGAATAATTTGACAGAGCACTGAAAGACATTAGTCGAAACATAGCACCTGGATTAGGTAACATTCTGTGAAGTCTCTGGGAGAGCCGGCCATGACAAATCTATTTACTTGGTGTGCAAGATGTACAATTTACGCGAAATACCCCCAGACTTAAAAAAATGTGGTAATCCCCATTAAAAAAAAAAAAAAAAAAAAAAGCAGTTGCACACAGGTGTAAACTTGCAGAACAATCAGTTTAATAAGTCATGGTTACAAAAATTTTAGATAAATTATTTACAGTAGGATGGAAAAGCTAGTAGAAGCCAACGTCGAGAAAGATCACTTAGCATGTAGGAAAAATGTAGAAACTCGGGAGGCAATACTCATTTTACGACTTCTCAGAGGATAAAGGAAAGGCAAACACCTACATTCCTAGCTTATGTAGATTTTGAGAAAGCTTTTGACATTTCTGATCGGAATACACTATTTCAAATTCTGAAGTCAGCAAGCTAAATACAGATACAGGAGATAATTTAAAACTGCAGTTATTACAGTCGAAAGGCATGGAAGGGAAGCTGTGGTTGGGAAGGGAATAAGACAGGGTTGCAGCCTTTCTCCAATATTATTCAATTTGTATATTTCGCAAACTGTGAAGGAAAGCAAGGAGAAATTTGGAGAAGGAATTAATGTTCAGGGTGAAGAAATAAAAACTTTGCGTTTTGCTGATGACATCGTAATTCTGCCAGACAGCAAAGGACCTGGAAGATCAATTGAATAGAATGGACTGTGTCCTGAAAAGAAGATATAAGATGAACATTAACAAGAACAAAACATATATTATGGAATGCAGTCTAAAAAAATAAGGCCTTGCTGAAGGAATTAGATTAGGTAACGAACCAATAGTGGTGGTAGATGAGTGTTTTTACTTGTGTTGCAAAATGTCATGGGATGGTCGCAGTACAGAGGACATAAAATGCAGGATGGCAAGGGAAAGAAAAGCGTTTTTGAAAAAGGGAAATTTGTTAACATCAACTAGTAATTTAATTGTAAGGAAGTCGTTTCTGAAGGCATGTGTGTGGAGTGTTGCCTTGTAAAGTAGTGAAACATGGACGATAAATTTTTTCAGACAGGAAGAGGATAAATAACACCCATCAACACCGGAAGAAAGTTACATGTGACTTTGTAAATACGTATTGTGAACGGAAACGTCATAAATACTGTTTCTAATCTGTATAAAAATGTACAGAGTTGTGTATGCTTATTTACAGAACCAGATAAGATTTTTTATTAGTAAAAAGTGAAACGAGTTTAGTGTAAAATTATGCTTAATAGTTCTCCCTTTTTATAATTACCATACAGATTATATTAGCTGAAATTTTCCTTTCCTCGCCAAATTTTACGCCACTTGCTTCTCAGATACTAAGCATAAGTTTTCCAATTCAGTTTGGAAGAACTGAATTAACAAATATTTTTGTGTAGGTGGTGCTGGACAGCTTTTAGATCGGTTAAAATGCATATTGAGAATAAACAGCTGTAGTGATAATATTCATTTGTCGATTTCGGCTTAAATCAGGCCATCTTTGGGTCTCTTGCACAGGAGAATAAATACAGAAACTGTGAACAATGCACTGTGTGTTTTTAACATTAGATTGTATACTGAATACATTTGCTATAAATATTTACAAAAAGGTACGTACAAAATGGGTATTAGTTGTACATTTCAATGTTGCTAATCATAACACTTTCTAGCTTAGCTGTTTCGTAGCTGTTTGTAAAACAAGGTAATTGTTACACCAAAAGAGGTAGGCCTATAAAAGAATGAATATAACAAAATCGTAGGTCAAAGGTTCTACACCAGAATATGTCAGTATTTCAATGGTTTTATTATTAGCGACAAATTTACTTAAGTTTTTAAATTAAAATTAATCTATTATATTTTAAAATTATTCGTAATTTAAAATTATACACAGTTTTCCTTTTTAGCATATAACACTGAAAGAGGCAGCATAACATGATGACAGAAATGTTTGAAATATTTACAGTTGCGATATCATTAGGTACAAATGTATATTTGCAGATACTTACTGTCTTTAATTAGTCATTATTTATTACTTTATTTTGTTGATGTATAACTCAAGTAATATCATACAGGCATAAGTAACACATTGATGGCATATTTCCACATATGCTCCCCTGTGTTCAAAGTACTGTTGTATATCAGCAGTCAATTTATTGCTGAATGTAGATGACTGAATATAATGGATAAGGCTAACCTTCTAACACTGTAAAAATAACTAAAAAGTTGACAAAATACTTCGTATTCCTAAGGTCTGTCTGTTAATTAAGCATTTTATCTGATGTGTTGCTTTTTCCTTTGTAACACTTTCATGGTATTCTCTATATCCTCTAGTGTGTACCCATGTGTTATAAGCTGGCAACGAAGAGCTGATTTGTGGTTCGGATTACAGTGTTACCTCAATCTTGTAGCTACTAAGTTTTCTTCTTGTTTGTCTCATATATTTTTTATTACATTGGTCAGAAGTGATGTTATATATTCCTGACTAATCATATATAGATTCCTTTTTAATTGTATGTCGTATTTATCTTACTGTTTGTTTCGAAAACTGAATTAAATAACAACTTGCACAGATTCTACTGAACTCATCTTGGCAGACAGATTCAAAGAGTTCTCCATTACTTGATTTATTGTTTTCAAACAGGTCGTTCGACTCGTATTTGTTCTTCATCGTGTAATACAAACCACATGAACACTGATACAGTACTGTAACTGAATTTCAAGCTATTTCGTTTTAAAGTTTATGCTTATTCCAAACTTTTAATTGCTGATTTTTTGCCGTACTTACTCTGCAGTTTTAATAGCGTTTTGTTGTTGTTATTACTATTATTGTTTCATTGATTTAAAAAGTACAAAACAATCTTCTTCTGTACTAGTAGCATACGTAGCTTACTAAAAGGGAATTCGATACCGCAAGTGACTGAGACTTAATGCAAGATATGAAATCAGGAGCATCGTATCTGACATGCATAGATTAAATAACTGCATGTCCAGTAATAATAACGTATACATATTGATGTATGAATATGTCTTCGTGACAATAAAGGGGAAAAAAACTTTATCTAATGTATAGTATATACGGCTCTGAAGTCGCTACGCATCGTGAGCCCCTGTGGCCTAATGGATAAGGCATCGGTCTCCTAAACCGGGGATTGTGGGTTCGAGTCCCACCAGGGGTACACAATATTTTTATTTTGCAAGATTTTGCCTTTAAGTTTATTTCATAGAGATATCCATAAAACATTAATTTAAAATCAGTAATTCCGATTATTTTTTGGAAAAAATTGTTACGGAGTAGTACAAATTATGAGGTATTTACCGTTATCTACATAAAGATCGTTGTGTTCGATATATTTGCGGCCTTTTTCCCGTTGTGGCAAATAATAATAACAATGAAGTTTTTCAGGTGATATGGAATTTATTTATTATTTATTGAAAATGATTGATACACGTGATGCAACTCCAGTTTCAATACTGGTTTAAGTTGCTCGTCATATTCTAATTTGGTTTCTACTTATTAAAGCTGCTCAGTTTTGCGAATACTGAATGTAGTATACAATGGAATGGGGGATAATATTACAGAAGAAAAAAGAAAAAAAAAAAAAAAACAAACAAAAAAAAAAAAAAAAAAAAAAAACATGTACACTGTAACTTGCGTGGAACTCCATTAATTGACCAAATTGTAACGTACCTCCTTCCATCGCGAAATCCACTGTGCTTACATTTTGAAAGAACTCGGTGTACCTCACTTCACCTGTTGTAGCAGACCACAATGAACAAGAAATGAAACAGTATTTAGTCACTTAGTTGAGACTTCATTATTACTGGTGTTCCCTTAACTTAGCATTTCTGAGAAAATTATTCATAAGTTGAGAAGTAAACGAATCTTAAACAGGGTGTGCATTTTTAATATATTATTTTACTTAATTTTTTAAATTTTTGCAGAAATTAACAAATGAAGCATATACACACACTTGCTTAAAACAATGAAAATTTCAACAATGCGAAATTTTGACTGAAGAGTATCGGAACCGATATTCCAATGTCAAGCCCGATGATTAAAACAGTTGTTCAGAACTACCATCACTGAGATACAGCACAACACGATTGTGAAAATATACAAAACGGCAGGAACAACAGCAAAGAGTATCTTTTTTTGTACGGATCTTTATCTCTAACATTATATATAGATTTTTTTTCAAAAGCATTACGGTCACAGAAGAAACACTAAGCCGTTTTAAAAAGTAAGAAACACATGCTTACCATAATTATATGTTGTCGAAGCTCATTCATTGTTAGTAGTTTAATATATTTGGTAGGTGGGGCTAAGTGTACGCACTGGGGTAAGTATACGCAGTTTAAAATCTTGGCTCCAAACAGTTATGTTTGCAGCTGTGTGGCATTATTAACTCGATAACAATGTCAAACGGGGAAGCACGGACTCTGAGCGCCAGTCAGGCATTGTTCGTGGCACGATGAGGTAAGTTCTGTTTTCAACATTCTCACTGTAGTTTTTAGGTAACTTCGTCCTCACTTTTTTGCGTGATCTTTAAATTTCTTGTTCCGTTTTAATCTCATATTGAATCCCTATGATGTTATTGTTCAGTAGAAATTGTAATTAACCCAAAGCGAATACTCTTAACTTTGTAGATATTAAAGATGTAGAAAGTCGTAAAATGGGGCAAGTGTAAGCTGCTTTCACGGGGCAACTATACGCATTCACGGAAGTGCGTACACTTGCCCCTTGATGAGCAGAAAAATATTGACAGTCTTTACCCTCTACTACTATACGGCCCTTCATGACTTGAAACGGACATTGTTTTACTATTGTTTGTTTTTAATTGCAAGTAGACTTATCTCCCTAATGTTTTTAATAAACGAATTACGTAAAAAAAAAAAAAAAAAAAAAAAAAAAAACGAAAAGAAACACCAGACTGATGTTCTTAAAACTGTACGACAACTTCTTAGCAACAATTATTCTATCAGGAAAGCAGCAAGAACTGCTGGATCTCATGAATCAACTTTGCAAAAACGACTTAAAATGGGTAAAGGTTCTCATTCGTTGGGGAGGTTTATGTAAGTTTTCACTCCTGAGCAGGAAGGAGAACTTGTGGAACACTGAAAAGAACTGGCTCGTCGTTTTTATGGGCTAACATTGAAATTTCTTCGCCATTTATTGTTCTATTATGCATAGTTGAACCAAATCAAACACCCCTTTTCACAAGTGAAGAAGGTGGCCGCTTTTTATAAAGAGACACAAACTTTCTTTGACAGTTCCTCGCAACACAAGCATAACAAGGACTATGGGTTTTAAAACAGAAGCCAAATAAATCATTTCTTTAATAATTTGGAAACATTGTATCAAAATTAAAAATTCTCGCCAGATCGCATTTTCAACATGGATGAAACTGGCATCCAGACAGTTCCACTGAAGTTGCCCCTAACAGTAGCTCCTATTGGGAAGGAGGATGTTCCTAAAGTGGTGACTGCTGAACAAGGGAAATCCATCACTGTTGCCTGTTGTATGAGTGCGTCAGGTAACCACATCCCACTTTTTTTTTTTTTTTTTTTTTGGCCGCAGTAGAATGAATCGCCTTCTCATCAAGGACTCTCTTACTGATACGAAAATGTTCCCACCTTTATCAAGTGGCTTTCCCACTTTCAAAAATTTACAAAACCATCATAACAAGAACCGGTTCTCCTCATCCTGGATAATCATGTCTCCCGCCTTAGTCTTGAAGCAATAAACTTCGCCAAAGGCAATCAGATTCACCTTATTACTCTGCCACCTCATAGTAGCCACAAGGCACAGCCACTCGATAGTTTTTTTCAAGCGTCTTAAGACAAGATTTGCTGCTGTTGCTGACGACTGGGTAACATCTCATCCTGGCCAATCTATCACGGTTTTTCATCTCGCTGGGCTTTTCAATACTGCTTTCTCCAGAACTGCCAATGTTGCAGTAGCCGTTACAGGATTCAAGTCGACTGGCATCTTTCCACTTCTTGTTGTTGTAGTCTTCAGTCCGCAGACTGGTTTGATGCAGCTCTCCACGCTACCCTGTCCTGTGCAAGTCTCTTCATCTGAGAATACGTTCGGCAACCTACATCCTTTTGAATCTGCTTACTGTATTCGTCCCTCGGTCTCCCTCTACGGTTTTTACCCCACACGCTTCCTTCTAATGCTAAGCTGACGATTCCTTGATGTCTCAGAATGTGTCCATCCAAACTATCCCTTCTCTTAGTCAGGATATGCTAGAAACTCCTTTTCTCCCCGATTCGGTTAAGCACCTCCTCATTAGTTACGTGATCTACCCATCTAATTTTCATCATTCGCCTGTAGCACCACATTTCAAAAGCTTCTATCATCATTTTATCTGACCTCCTAATCGTCCACGTTTCACTCCCATACAATGCTACACTCCAGACAAATGCTTTCAGAAAGGACTTCCCAACATTTAAACTAACATTGGATGTCAATTTCGCTTCTCCAGAAACGCTTTTCTTCCCATAGCGATTCTGCATTTTATATCTTCTCTAATTCGGCGATCAGAAGTTATCTCACTACCCACATAACAAAATTCATCTACTACTTTTATTGTCTCATTACCTGATATAATTCCTTCAGCATCGCCTGATTTTCTGACATTGAATTCCATTACCTTCGTTTTACTCTTGTTAATGTTCATCTTATATCTTCCTTTCAAGACACTGTCCATCCCATTCAATCGGCAAACCGCAATGTTTTTATTTCTTCTCCCTGCACTTTAATGCCCTCTCCAAATTTCTCCTTCCATTCCTTCACTGCCTGCTCAATGTACAGATTGAACAACATTGGGGAAAGGCTACAACCCTTTCCAACCTCTGCGTCCCTTTGTTGCCCTTCGACTCTCATTACCACTGTCTGGTTTTTGTATAGGTTCAATATAACTCTTCGCTCCCTATATTTCACCCCTGATACCTTTAGAATTTGGAACACACATTTTCACCGACGAACGTTTCTTGCCAGCAGAAGTAACAGACCAACAGTTCGATGGTGAAGAAGACCTAGACAGTGAGGGCATGTTTATGATTCAATTTGATGAAGGTGCCATCGGGGAACAGCCATCAGAAGCTCAGAAAAACCACCCTGGTGTGTCTGACAATGTATTGGAAGCACCTGCTTCTTCCTCTGAGACACCTTCAGACCTGCCAGAGAGTCCTCAACCCGGACCATCATCTGCTTGCAGTGGGCCTTGTCATACATCACCGTCTGATGCAGTGGGCCTTGTCACACATCACCGTCTGATATAATTCCAATTCCTCGTATACAAAGAGCAAGGAAATGCTCTAGGAAAGGTTTGTCGACGTCAAAAGTAGCCTTTCGTGTAGCGAAGTTGAAATTGATAGTTCCTGTAAGCTATTATGGGAATAAGTTGTACCTGAAAATCGTACGAAGTTAATAATTAGTTCCTTTTTCCAGCCTTCCGACTCTGGCGAAACAATAGCAAAAAGGTTGAAAGAAAACCTGTGTCAAATGGTAAACACATACCCGACTCATACAATAATAGTAGGCTGTGATTTCAATTTACCCTCAATCTGTTGGAAAAATTATATGTTCAAATCAGGTGGTATGCATAAAACATCGTGCGAAATTGTACTCAACACATTCTTTGAGAATTACTTCGAACAGTTAGTTAATGAGCCAACTAGAATTGTAAATGGATGCCAACACACTTGATGTCTTTGCAACAAATAATCCTGATCTCATAACGAGCATCAAAACCGATACAGGTATTAGTGAACACAGGGCTGTCGTAGCGATATTGAATATCGGAAGTCCCAAAGTTACCAAAAATAGACAAATAGTATATTTGTTTAGAAAAGCAGATACAAATACACTAACCTGCTTCTTGAAAGACAGTTTCGACTCATTCCAAATCCTAAACGTAAGCGTAGACCAGATGTCTCTAATTAAAAGTAGTATTATCGACAGCAGTTGACAGTTTTATACCAAACAAATTAATAAAAGTAGGTGATCCTCCTTGGTTCACAAAACAGGTCAGGACACTGTTACAAAAACAACGAAAAAGGCATGCAAAATTTAAACGAACACAAAATCCCCAGGATTGGCAGTCCTACACAGAGGCTCAAAATTTAGCGATGACTTCAATGCGAAATGCTTACAATACTTTTCACAACGAAACTCTTTCTCGAAATCTGACTTAGAAGCCAAAGAGATTTTGGTCATATGTCAAATATACTAGAGGCAAAACACAAACAATACCCTCATTACGTTATACTAATGGCGATACTGCCGATGATAGCGCTACTAAAGCAGAATTACTAAACACAGCTTCCGAAATTCATTCACCAAAGAAGATGAAACCAATATCCTAGATTTCGAATTACGAACAGAGACCAGAATGAGTAACGTAGAATTAGATATCATCGGAGTAGTGAAGCAATTGAAATCACTTAACAAGAACAAGTCTTCTGGTCCGAACTGTATACCCACTAGATTCCTTTGTATGCTGATGGCATAGCTCATTACTTAACAGCCATATACAACCGCTCTCTCAAAGAGCCGGCCTCGGTGGCCGGGGGGACTGAGGCGCTCCAGTCACGGTCTGCACGGCCACTACGGTCGGGGGTTCGAATCCCCCCTCGGGCATGGATATTTGTGCCGTCCTTAGTCTTATCTAGTTCATAAGTAGTTTGTAAGCTTAGGGACTGATGACCCCGTAGTTAAGTCCCATAAGTTCTACAAACATTTGAACATTTGAATCTCTCAAAGAAGGATCTGTACCAAAAGATTGGAAAGTTTCACAGGTCACACCTATATTCAAGAAAGGCAGTAGGAGTAACTCACTAAACTACAGGCGTATTTCATTGATGTCCATTTGCAGCAGTGTTGTGGAACATATCCCGTATTCAAATATTATGAATTATCTCGAACAGAACGATCTATTGATCCAAGGTCAACACGGATTTAGAAAATATCGTTCATGTGAAACACAACTAGCTCTTTACTCACACGAAGTGATGAGTGCTATCGACAGGTGTTCTCAAATTGATTCCGTATTTCTAGATTTCCGGAAGTCTTTTGACACTGTACCTCACAAACGGCTTTTAATCAAATTGCGTGGTTATGGAATATCCCCCAGATTTGTGACTGGATAGGGGATTTCCTGTCAGAGAGGACACAGTTCGTAGTAATCCATGGTAAGGCATAGACTACATTAGTGTTATTGGTCCTCTGCTGTTCCTTATCTACATAAACGATTTGAGAGAAAATCTGAGCAGCTCTCTTAGGTTGTTCCCAGATGACGCCGTCATTTATCGTCTAAGTAATCTGCAGAACGATTTAAATAAGATATCAGTATGGTGTAAAAATTGGCAATTGACTCTAAATAATGAGAAGTGTGAAGTCGTCCACATGAGTACGAAAAGAAATCCGCTAAACATTGTTTACAAGATAAATCAATCGAATGTGATGGCCGTAAACTCCACTAAATACCTAGAAATTACTATTACATCAGACTTAAACTGGAAAGAAGTCGTAGATAATGTCGTAGGAAAGGCGAACCAGAGACTGCGTTTTATTGGCAGAACGCTTAAAAGATGCAACAGAACTACGAAAGAAACTGCATACACTACGCTTGTCCGTCCAATTTTGGAGTATTGCTGCCTAGTGTGGGATCCTTAACAGGTGGGTTTGACGGAGGACATCGAAAGAGTCCAAAGAAGGGTAGCTCGTTTCGTATTGTCACGATACAGGGAAGACAGCGTTACGGAAATGATACAGGGTCTGGGATGGGAATCATTACAACAACAGCGCTTATCGCTGCGGCGTGGTCTACTTACGAAACTCCAATCACCAACATTCTCCTCCGAATGCGAAAACATATTGTTGACTCCCACCTACATAGGTAGAAATGATCATCACAATAAAATACGAGAAATCAGAGCTCGAACTGAGTGATTGAGATTTTTTTCCGGAGATGAATAGTATAAAGGTGGTTCGATGAACCCTCTGCCAGACACTTGAATGTGATTTGCAGAGTACCCCATGTAGATGTAGATTTGTATGCAATTCCTATATACATTTAGCAGTTGTTTACCAATTGTAAAGTTTTGATGGATTCACTAGTGCCTAATATAAATTTAAGTGGTAGGAAGTCGTTTTGAATGTTTTATATGGAATTTAGAGAGTAGAAGCTATTTAAGTGTGCTGCTACGGTAGTATGGTAAATGATGTGAGAGATCGGATAACAAGTCGAATCGAAGATCCTTGTTTTTCAGACATCATCTGACTTAACTGTTAGCGCATCTAACGAAATATGTGACTTCGGGCTGTAAGGTTTTGAGTCAATTTAAGACTCTGTACCGACTATACATGAACGCTCTCAGAATCACATTGTAGGATTTAAAACAGCTCCTGAAAATCGTAATAATAAACGAAACAAAAAAAAGTAGCTAGCCTTAAAGAGAGTTAATAGAAGTTAATCGAAGTTTTTGCCTAAGACGCAGTGTTTCGCTAAACAAGTGAACGATTCCCGCCTACTTGTACATTTCTTCCTGAAGCATAAGAGCTAAGCGACAGAAGTTGATGACACACGTGCTGGGATTAGCGTTGCATGCAGAACTGGATTGCACAACAGATGCCCTGCGTGTGGCGAGGCAGTCGTGCGCAACACTTTTTTTTTTATTATTGTTATGTGAGTGGTTTGCATAATGCTTCCAGAGTGATTCTTCTGTTCCGAGTATTTTGTTACGTAGTCACTGGAACAGAGAGCTCACGATGCTCACGTAACTTGGGTATTGATATTGAGTAGCTTTTTATGGTGTTCTAGAAGGTACGAAAAATCAAAGAAAGACGGCACAAACACTACCTATACTTAGTGATGGGACAACCGACTGTTTTTAACAACCGATTGGTCAATCGGTTGTTTTTTCGTTCAGTCGGTTTTTTTCAGTCGAATGAAACAACCGAATGAAAATAGTCTCTGTGGCCGTATGAATGATTTCACTCACTGGCGGGGTTTGAGTGGTTTCAGTCGATGCGAAACAATCGAATGAAACGTCTCTGTCGGTTGCAGTCGCTATATGAATGTTTTCACTCATTCGGTGCGTTTGAGTGGTTTCACTCGATACGCGAGCACCGAATGAAACAAGTCTCTGTCCTTTATATGAATGTTCTCGGCATTGAGTGGTTTCACTTGAGGCGATACAACCGACTAGAAAACGTCTTTGTCGGTTTCTGCAGTTATATGGATGTTTTTATTAATTCATCGACTTTGTGTGCCTTTATTTGCATACTCCTTCAGCCTTTTCGGGTATAAATGAACCGTGATTCAGCATGAAACATTCTTAAATACAAATCTTAAAAATATCGCAGTGTTTCCGTGTGTGTGTTTCTATTGCATGCAAATCTGCAGTTTTGTTCCAATATTGATGAAATTTTGCACACTTGACCTTCAAAGCAAGAGAAACGTCACTGTATACATCAAATTTAATTCGGTGCATGGCGGAGGGTACTTTACATACTAACTTCGACAAAAACCACAATTTGGCTGCGATTCGACGCCAATATAGAGTTTTATTCCGATCTTGATGAAAGTTTGCACACTTGACTTTCAAAACAAGTGGCATCTAAGATTTTGTATGGTACATGGCGCAGGGATGGAATAAACCTCCACACCGTTTCACCACAGAAATATCTGTGACAAGAGTGAATAATTATGACACTTGAGATGAATGTTTTCATACACTGTTGACCAATATATACGCGCTGAAGGAAATTTACAGCACTGATAAATGTTGTATGTCTTCTCGTACTCCTTCAAATTAGATGGAATTAACAAAATTATTTTTATAAGAAACATGTTTCAAATCAAATGTTCAAATGTTTGTTAAGCTTATGGGACTTAACTACGGGGTCATCAATCCCTAAACTTACAAACTATTTATGAACTACTTACGAACTAGGACGGCACAAATATCCATGCCCGAGGGTGGTTTCGAACCCCCGATCGTAGTGGCCGTACTGACCGTGACTATAGCGCCTCAGTCACCCTGGCCACCGCGGCCGGCGAAACATGTTTATACAAAATACTTTAATAAACTTTTTTTTACAACAACTAATGTTTTAGTGATCGAATTTGAATCTAGCAAATATGCTCAAAGTTAAAATACTTAACTCTGTCCTACTAGTACCTTAGATATGTATGAACAATAAGCCGCAAACCGCACGTTTGTACCTGTTCCCACTTCGGAGATACAGTATGCGAGATTAAACTTGTAGCCATCATTTTGGAACACCCTGTAGTTTCCACGCTTCTTTATTGAGACAGTAAGAAACCGACAACAATCGGCGATGGCACGCCCCGCCCGCCGGACACTGTTGTGTGGAGTTTGGCGCGCGCCTGCTGGCGCTGTCAGCAGTGAAAACGCGAGCGAGGCAGCACCCCCTCTCGTGTCCCCGCTCCCCGCGGTACTTCGTGGGCATCGGGCACTTATCTTCTACAGATTGTGGGTGTCTGCGAAATAATCTGATCGGACCCAGATGATCGGCGTTTTTGTAGTCTGGAATGGCCAATGAAAGTGATCGCAGGCCTGCTCCAGCGATATGACATCTAACTAGTTACTCGTTGATGGTACTACGAACAATTTAATCTACAACATAATATAAATCAGTGTTACTGTATATTATAAACGAAAAGTTACTTCATTCAGTACATAAGTAAATGGACATTGTAATACGCATTTTAACTTTGGCATACCCCTTTTACATGGCGCTATAATGTAGCACTGCTGTAGTTATCTGATGTGCATGTCAATTTTATTCATAGAAATGTAAGCTAAAACACCAATGAGTCGTTTCAGTTGGGATAATGATTACATGGTTCAACCGACAGAAAAACTTACTGCCTCTTTTCACTTGAAAGAAAAGATTGAGTAATTCAGTCAATGTACAAAACTGCAAAAGTGTCGCATGTTTTCATTCGGTTGTTCCCACAGACTACTTTCATTCGAAAAAAATAAACGAATATTAATCCAACATAGTAAAACTACGACCGACTGACTGTTTCATTCGGTTGTTCCCACTGACTGGTTTCACTCAAAAGAACTAATGAAGAGGCCAACGTACTGTGTCAATTTTTTCATTCGGTTGGCCCCATCGACTGATTTAACTCAAAAGAAAAGGAATGAGTGGTCCAACCGACTGTGTCGATTTTTTTATTCGGTTGCTCCGACCGACTGATTTCACTCAAAAGAAGGAATGAGTAGTCCAACCGACTGCGTCGATTTTTTCATTCGGTTGATCCCACCGACTAGTTTCACTCAAAAGAAGGAATGAGTAGTCCAACCGACTGCGTCGATTTTTTCATTCGGTTGATCCCACCGACTGGTTTCACTCAAAAGAACGAATGAATAGTTCAACCGACTGAATCGGTTGTTTCATTCGGTTGGTCCCACCGACTGGTTTCACTCAGAAGAATGAATGAATAATTCAACCGATAGGAGAAACTACAACCGAATGATCGATTTTTTCCAACAACCGAATGAATCGATTGTTTTCATTCGATTGTTCCCATCACTACCTATACTTGGTCAAGAGTTCACAGTATATTTTCAGTTCTGTGCTGGCTGTGGAATTTCTCAGGGTCATTGTACTGCAGACAATGCTTGTTCGCGTATTTATTCGTATGCGTTTATTACCCCCAGTTCGTACAATGTGACACACTAATTTACTGTCGAGCACAAAGCATATTTGTAACTCATAGCTTGGTTTTTAAAGCCTTCCTCTTTCGTAATTTGGCAAGCAGTCTTTTGCGTAATAGTCTGACTTTTCATTCAGGTCATACCTTGACAATGCATCGTTTGTAAGTTTGTGTACTTAATTATCTCACACGAGTAATTCCCCCCCCCCCCCCCCGCTCCTCCACGGTGCCATACTACATGTCGGACAATGCGTCAACCAGATAGTCGTAGGGGTTACATAGTATTTATGTAATGGGACTGAACTTCGAGCATAAGGAAAATATTACTGCAGTGAAGGCTTAAAGGCAACCCAGCAAATGTACGGCATGATCCGAAAGTCCTTTCACTACTTGTAGTTATGATGTATATTTCTTTTCACATGGTGGAGCCAAGTACCTACAGTGTGCAAGAACTGGTACTGCAGGTCCATGGGCTATCTACACCTGCCTCTTTATTCGGAAAGCCACTCTCGGTGTGTGGCACAGAGTACTTCGTCTTACTTCTTCCTTCCAGTCGCCTATGGTTGGCGGAAAAAAGACTCAAGGTCTGGGCTCAAACCTCTCTAATTTAAAATAGCCCCTTACGTCTACGCAGAGGTAATTTATGGAAGTAACTGTTTCCCGTGGTTATCCTGATATGGCGCAATTACATAATACAAAATCTTTATATGTAAACATACAGTTGCAAACACCAAACACTCGGATAAGTGTAACGGGATTTTGTGCCATTATTCGATAAAGAAGCTCACCGAAGTGACCGATATTGCGGTAGCAACAGACGCTCTTCACAACCGTATTCATTTTGGTTGGAAATAAGACAGATCAAACAAAGCTGTTGATGAACTTAAAATTTCAATAACGACTGTGCTAGCTAACACACGTGAAAAGAGATTTCCAATTAAAATTCTTTTAGGCGAACGTTCGTTGCTTGTCGATGACATGAAGAGAAGTAATGAAGCTTCGTCAAGGCTGCTCGATCTGTTTGTCAGGCTTCCACACCAGGGCAAAATTTTCTTCTTAGACGACTGAGATATTTATCAATCTCGTCAGAAGTTCAGAACGGGGTTGGTTTTTGAGGGGCAAGGAAAATCCATACCATTGTGAAGTGACAGAATAATCCCCGACATGTTAATGAAACAATGATACCATACAGTTGACGAATTAAAGCAATATGTCGTGGAGGAATTGAAGAAAATGAAAATGCAAAAATCAAATGTTCAAATGTTTGTTTTTGAGGGGCAAGGAAAATCCATACCATTGTGAAGTGACAGAATAATCCCCGACATGTTAATGAAACAATGATACCATACAGTTGACGAATTAAAGCAATATGTCGTGGAGGAATTGAAGAAAATGAAAATGCAAAAATCAAATGTTCAAATGTTTGTAATAGGGTATTTGACTGTTTTCTGGAAATCATTTTAAATTGTTAATTACGTCATATTATGGTCCGAACATGCTTTTTTACCTCGTGGATTACAGTACTTTTTTTAAAAAAAAAAAAGAAATGAAATTCATACAATTTGAAAGCCCGCTAAAACGCTACATTTTTGTCACGTGATGCCTGTGACGTCATACAACACGCTGCTGCTGCTCTCGTAAGATAAACGAATACCTGTATATTGTTTGGGCCGAGGCCTCGTGTTTGGACGTTAACGTTTGCATAATGACTCACAAATATTGCTTAGTTCCGCACTGTACCAATGCATCTGTCATGACTCCAGAAAAATTGTTCTTGCAAGTACCAAAAAATGAGAAGATACGCAAAAAGTGGTTGACACTGGCGCGAAGAGATCCAAATGAAATACCGTAGCGGCTACTTCATGTGTGTATTTCTGTGAGGATCATTTTAATGTAAGTAAACAATATTATTCCATTGGTAAACTAAACTGTTTAGTATCATTCTCTTCTACTGCAAAGGTGTAAAGTAGTATTATGTGTAGGTTAATGACCTGATGTTTACATTTGCGAAGTAAAACTTCATAATGTTACACGCCTACGATTTATGTGTAATTAAAGCCGTTGCTAAAATATTTGGTGAAAGAACAACATGAGTATTGTTGCAGCCCAATATAAAAGTATAGCACTGATTATTTATCTCCAGTAAGTGCAATTTTATCACCAACAGATCTTAGTCAAACAACTGTTTTATACATCGACAACGCCCTTCTGGTTACTTTACAACAACTTACCCTATCGTAATATACGTATGTGGGAGATGTCTTTAATGCGCCGATTTATTTAGCTTTCAAACTTTCGTAATATGCAAGTGTAAATACGATTAAAAGTGTTAGTTATCCAAATATGTGTTTATTGAAGCTTTACTGGGTTAAATTCTACTAACTATCCCGGCGGCTTCGTGTGACTATGTTGGCAACAGATGCTGAATAGCGAGAATCATGAGTCGTCGCCATTAGCCAAACCGGTGACAGCGCAAATATTTTGTCGTGAAACCTTTGATTTACGAGCGCAGTTACTTTTACTGACCGGACAAGGGTACATACAAGAATCATAGAGCAGGAACAGCATTATTTATTTACTTCATGGTCTGTACGATGCACTAGTCATTCTATATGGTCTGAACATCTGGACAAAGATTTTCTATAATCACTCAAGGCCGCTTGGATAGAAGATAAAATTTCACCCTTTATTGCATAATATGGTGACTTCAGATTAAGTCTGCTGACATCAACAAATAGGGTACTTTTTTCCAATGGCATAAAATATCTCTCGAAGTAATTCGCTTTAAAATGTAGGTATGCGTTACTTACAATGCAGTTTTCACGTTTCTTATTTCTGGCACGTAAAAATTTGGATTGTTTTTAAAGAAAGAAGACACCATAATTGCATCAACTTTAGGGAGGTTTCAGCTGTCAGTCTTCACATAACCATCTTCCATTGTAGCATAAAAACTGTAAACGCGTTTAGATCACGAAAAAACTGAACTTGAAGCTGCGAAATGGAGGAAACGCGTACAATAATACAGCTCCGACTTCTAGTTGCCGCGCTGTAGGTGTTCTATGACGTCACCAGTACTTCAGCCAATAACGGAGCGTTTTCGATCACGTGATCTAATCGTGAAATTTGATGATTTTTAAGCTTTAATTACGTAAAAATAACAGATGTTTTGTAAGAATTATGAGCGAAAATGACGTCTGAGTATTATAATCACTCAGAATAACAATAATTCGAACCATATTTTTAACACAAGAAAATACCCTATTCTATGGGACCAAACTGCGTTGGTCATCAGTCCCTAGACTTACAAACTACTTAAACTAAGTTAAAGAAACTTAAGGACAACACACACATCCATGTCCGAGGGAGGATTCGAACCTCAGATGCGGGAGGCTGCATGATCCGTAATGTGGCGTTCCAGACCGCTCGGCTACTCCCGCGTGGCAATGAAAATGCCTTTTGTAACTAACTGCTCCCATTTTGTAATGTTAGGCTCTCCTGTGAGCTATAATGCGATTTTTTTCGAGGTAGTATTTGATCTCGGCACTTTAAATCACAGGCAGTGGAATGCACTAATTTGGAATAATAAAAAGATAAAATCTCTGAATTATCTTGACTCTCGAAGTAGCTTCATGATCTCGTTTTCTCAGGAAGTATGAGTCTCCTAAAAAAGATTCTTGTTTCCGCCAAATTAGTAATAATTTTGTCACTAAGCAGATGTAATTGGAGAGTTGGTATATATTTTCTCAAATTTATTTTCCAGAAATTATCCACAAAAAGGAATTGGTCACAATTTTGACATCCCAGGCTTTTTGGCCAGAAATCATAAAAGCTGTCTCAATGCGACACACAGACACACACACATACACATACATACACACACACCTGCCTGACTGATTTACCGACTGTCTTCTCACAATGATCCTACAATCTTTGACTCTCGGTACCAAATATTAAACATAAATAATTATGAAAGGAGTAAATTTAACATAAAAAGAGGAGACAACATACGTGTTTGTCTTTTGAAGTTAATGTTACCAATGAAATCTGTAGTTAAGGTACTTTATATGAAAGTTCGTAAAGTGTTTATTTTGTATATAGTGGTGTGTGTTGACATTATGAATTACGTACAGTTTACAGATTACGAAGTGGTTTAGACAAAATTTGAAGTAAATTCATATGTATGGGTCATTAAACAGTGAATAAATTGATCTCATTTTCTGTGTCGCAATTTTCATTCCGGTTAGTATTTGTTTACTAGTAATTTTGTAGCTTAAGCCAGCTATACAATAAGCAAAAAACATAAATCATAATAAATGTTTTTAAATCGTGTGGATTCTTTTTTTATTATTATTTTTAGCTCTTAACAAGCACATAGAAATTGAACCATAAATTTTTTAAAGGAGCCAGACACACACTAAAATACAATAATCCGGGTATCTACAAAATTACGTGTAACACCTGTCAGAAATCATATATAGGCCAAACTGGCAGAAATTTTCAAACTAGATACAAAGGACACACAAGAGACAGTGAAAATAATCCATCTAAATTCTATCAACATTTAATCACGGAAAAACACGATGTAAAACCTTTAGAGGAAGCCTTAAAAATTTTACACATTATACAAAAAGGGCCAAAAATGAATATTCTTGAGGAAATCGAACTATATTCCCATATTCACAACAACCATAACGATGCACTAAATGAACAAACCGAACTCAAACATAAAAAATAGATCGAAAATTTTATTCACATTATAAACAAGAGAATGGATAAAAACCTAAGATTCCAAATCCATAGTAAAACTCCAATAGAAAAACCAATAAACCAAAGATATTAATGTATAAATTACTGGTAACCATGTAAACGTATAATATCGTTGGATGCTGCCACCACAGACTACCAATATAGAAAACTGATAAACAATCTCATCATATAACCAGTGCTGCTGCACATATACAGATAAGCATTACATCAACTTCTATAATCGATTGGGCATCAAATAAACAACAACAATATTATAAGTAATGTAAGTATGTTTGTTGTTGTTTTGGTCTTCAGTCCGGAGACTGGTTTGATGCAGCTCTCCACCCTACTCTATCCTGAGCAAGCCTTTTCATCTCCTCATAAGAACGGCAACCCACATCCACTTGAATCTGCTTACTATACGCGTCTCTTGGTTTCCCTCTGCGATTTTTACCCCACACACTTCCCTCCAAGGCTAAATTTACGATTCCACGATGTCTAAGAATGTGTCCTACCAAGCGATCCCTTCTTTTAGTAAGGGTATGCCAAAAATTCCTTTTCTCGCCAATTCTGTTCAGTACCTCTTCATTAGTTATGTGATCTACCCACTTAATCTTCAGCATTCTTCTGTAGCACCACATTTCAAAAGCCTCTATTCTCTTCCTGTCCGCACTGCTTATCGTCCATGTTTCACTCCCGTACAAGGCAACACTCCACACAAATGCCTTCAGAAAAGACTTCCTTACCCTTAAATTAATATTCGATGTTAGCAAATTTCTCTTTTTCAAAAATGCTTTTCTTCCCATTGCCATTCTGAATTTTATATCCTCTGTACTGCGACCATTGCATGTTATTTTACTACCCAAGTAACAAAACTCATCTACCACCTTAATTGTCTCATTACCTAATCTAATTCATTCGGCATCGCCTGATTTTCTAAGACTACATTCCATTATTTTTGTTTTGCTCTTGTTAATGTTCATTTTATACGCTCTCTTCAACACACTGTCCATTCCATTCAACTGCTCTTCTAGGTCGTTCGCTGTCTCTGACAGAATTACAATGTCATCAGCAAAACGCAATGTTTTTATTTCTTCCCCCTGAACTTTAATGCCTATTCCAAAATTTTCCTTGCTTTCCTTCACCGCCTGCTCAATGTACAAATTGAATAACATCGGAGAAAGGCTACAACCCTGTCTTACTCCCTTCCCAACTGATGCTTCTCTTTCATGCCCTTCGAGTCTAATAACCGCGATCTGGCTTTTGTACAAGTTGTAAATAACTCTCCTTTCCCTGTATTTTACCCCTACTGACTTCAGAATTTGAAAGAGTGTAGTCCAGTCAACATTGTCAAATGCTTTCTCCAAATCTACAAAAGCTAAAAATGTAGGTTTGCCTTTCCTTAATCTATCTTCTAAGATAAGACGTAAGGTAAGTATTGCCTCCCGGGTTCCTACGTTCCTCCTGAATCCAAACTGATCTTCCCCGAGGTCAGCTTCTACCAGCTTTTCCATTCTCCTGTAGATAATTCTTGTTAAAATTTTGCAACTATGACTTATCAAACTGATGGTTCTGTAATTTTCACACCTGTCTGCGCCTGATTTCTTTGGAATGGGGATTATTACATTTTCCTTAAAGTCTGAGGGTATTTCGCCTGTCTCATACATCCTACACACCAATTCAAATAGTTTTGTCATGGCTGGCTCTCCCAGAGACTTTAGCAGCTCTGAGGGTATGTCATCTACTCCTGGGGCCTTGTTCTGACCTAGGTCTTTCAGGGCTCTGTCAAATTCATCTCTCAGTATAGTATCGCCTATTTCATCTTGATCTACTTCCTCTTCCCTTCCTACTACATCGTCTCTAAGTTCATTTCCTTTGTAGAGCTGCTCTATGTACTCTTTCCACCTTTCAGCTTTCCCTTCTTTGCTGAAAACTGGTTTCCCATCTGAGTTCTTGATATTCGTAGAATTACTTTTCTTGTCCCCAAATGTCTCTTTTATTTTTCTGTAGGCGGTATCTATTTTCCCCCTTCTTATACATTCTTCTACAGATTTGCATTTGGCTTCTAGCCACTCCTGCTTAGCCATTTTGCATTTCCTGTCAATCTCATTTTTTAGTCGTCTGTACTCCATTTTGCCTGTTTCATTTACTGCATTTTTATATTTTCTCCTTTCATCAATTAAATTTAGTATTTCCTGTGTTATCCAAGGATTTTTTGTAGGTCTTGCCTTTCTACCTATTTTGTCCTCTGCTGCCTTCACTATTTCATCTCTCAATGCTACCCATTCCTCTTCTACTGTTTTATTTCCCCCTGTTTCTGTCAATTGTTGCCTAAATCTCCCTCTGAAATTCACCAGAACTTCACGTTCCTTCAATTTATCCAGGTCCCATCTCCTTATTTTCCTACCTTTCTGCAGTTTTTTCAGTTTCAGCCTACAGTTCATGACTAACAAGTTATGGTCAGAGTCTATATCTGCCCCTGGGTATGTCTTGCAGTTTATAACCTGGTTCCGGAATCTATGTTTTACCATTATAAAATCTATCTGATACCTTCCAGTGTCTCCTGGTCTCTTCCAAGTATACAACCTCCTTTTGTGATTCTTAAACCACGTGTTTGTTACAATTAAATCATGTTCCGTGCAAAATTCTACCAGGCGGCTTCCTCTTTCATTCCTTCTGCCCAGTCCATATTCACCTACTATTGTTCCTTCTCTTCCTTTTCCTACTACCCAATTCCAGTCTCCCATCACAATTAAGTTTTCCTCTCCCTTAACTGTCTGAATAATTTCCTTTAGCTCCTCATATATTTCTTCGATCTCCTCATCATCGGCAGAGCTAGTTGGCATATAAACCTGTACTACTGTTGTCGGTGTTGGCTTCGTATCTATCTTGACAATGATAATGCGATCACTGTGCTGCTTATAGTAGTTTACCCGCATTCCTATTTTCTTATTCATTATCAGTCCTACTCCTGTGATACCCCCAACTGCTTTTGTATTTATAATCCTGTACTCACCTGACCAGAAATCCTGTTCATCCTGCCACCGAACTTCACTAATCCCCACTATATCTAACTTCAACCTATCCATTTCCCTTTTTAAATTTTCTAATTTTCCTACCCGATTAAGGGATCTAACATTCCACGCTCCGACCCGTAGAATGCCAGTATTGTCTTTCCTGATGATCACATCCTCCTGAGTAGTCCCCGCCCGGAGATCCGAATGGGGGACTATTTTACCTCCGGAATATTTTACCCGAGAGGATGCCATCATCATATTTTCATACAGTAGAGCTGCATGTCCTCGGGAAAAGTAACGGCTGTAGTTTCCCCTTGCTTTCAGCCGTTCGCAGTAACCGTGTGGCCAAGCCACATTAGCTGATGTTACAAGGCCAGCTCAGTCAATCATCCAGACTGTTGCCCCTGTAACTACTGAAAAGGCTGCTGCCCCTCTTCAGGAACCACACGTTTGTCTGGCCTCTCCACAGATACCCCTCCGCTGTGGTTGCACCTACGGTACGGCTATCTGCATCATTGAGGCACACAAGCCACCCCACCTCGGCAATGTCTGTGGTTCATGTAAGTAAAACTTTGTAAAAAATTTATGTAATTATGTTATAAGAATATATGTAACAACTCTTCTGTATTACTTGTATTACAGAACACCTGATGATGGCCTAAGGCCGAAATAAGCTTATAGTGAGTTAATAAAGTTTAAAGCAGTGTTAAAATAATTTATAATTATTGTGGTATTGACCATAGAAATATGTTACTTTTACGTGTCACAAGCGATATATATGTCGGCATTTCGAAAATTGAGATATTAATGTTTGTAATTGAGTATCGAATACTTCAGTACATCATTCCCATCTTAGGCTGTACTATGCATCGGAAAATTTCACACAGAACACGGACCCCCGACAATGGTGGCCCCGATGCTGATAGCCTGAATCACTAAGCAAGCTAAAATCATGTATCACGGATCTCCGATGATATGTTTAGAATAAATGAATACACTTCATGACCGGGAAAAAAGATGGGGGAGGGGTTAATTGAACTTTCGGACCACAATGTTTCATAAAGATTATGTTCCTAACAGAACGATTTGTTCAAGAACTATTGTCGAATCATCAGTGGCACAGCATTGTTTGTATTGTTGCAATATTTTCAATATTTTGTTGTTGTCCTTCACATGTTGACATGTTTGTAACTATATTGGTCATCAATCTCTAGTCGGGCGCGGTGGACGCTCGACTGGAAACCGAAGGGTCACAGGTTCGAAACCCGGTCGGAGCTCGGATTTTTTAAATTTTTTTTCAGTGTGCGTTTTAAACCATCCTTCACCTGTCAACTATCTGAGGGGTCGCCAGAAACGATACGTGGTTCGGATTCCACGTTAAGCTGTAGGTCCCCTTTCGCCGGTTGGATAAATGGGGTAGTCTAGGGACTCGCAAGTCGCCGAAGTGGCGTCCAATTGAAAGACTTGCGCCAGGCTACTGAACTACAAGAAATTATTAAGTCAGTCCCTAGACTTACAAACTACATAAACTTATGATAAGGACAACATACACACCCAAGTGCGAGGGACGACTCGAATCTCCGAGCAGCAATGCACTCCGTAGCAAGGCGGCTTAGAGCGCTCGGCTACTCCCGCGAGGCGTTATTGTCCTCCCTTTCAAGTTTTCTTCCGTGTTATATACTTGGTGACGTATAATTTTTATTTCGCTAATTTTTGAATATAGCTAATTTTAATATTTCAGATATGACTTTATATGACGCTGACGTTATTTAAAAAATTAGCCGACAGGTGATTTCAATTATAGGACACTCAGTAACATATTATTTAGTGTCCATAAAAAATAGTACCGCATTTCTTAGTTAACCTGTTAAATTTAAGAAAACGGCGAAGCCTTAAAGAAGAGAGAAATACTTCCGACGATACAATCTTTAAAAAATTTTAAAAAGCACCAATTTAAGAAGTAAATTTTCGTCCAGTGTCTTGGATGAGACGAATTCTCCTCATGCGCCTACTTTATTTCAGAGCAGGATAAATTCCAAACTCTGTTTCCCTGCAGTTAGTACCCTCTGCACCTCCCTCTGGTAAAGTGGGCTAGTGCCTGACGCATTAACACATGCCCTATTATCTTGTCATTTCTTTTTGGCGTTGTTTTCCGTTTGTTTCTTTCTTCGTTTTTTACGGGGATGGTCTTTAATCATTATCTTAGCAATCTTACTTTCAACATCCTACTACAGCACAAAATCTCATAGGCTTTCGTTTCAGGTTTTCTCACAGGCCTTGATTAAGTAACACAAGTGCTATTCTCCATGATTCGTTGTTTCGGTCGTCGTGCATTATTATGATTCCAAAGCGATACATTTCTTTATCTTTGTCTCATTCGTTTCCTGAATTTTTATGCTAATTGTCAGCTTCACCTAACTTTTTTTAAAAGATCCTTAGTTACCAAACTGCTAAGGTCATCGATCCCTAAGCTTACGCACCACTTACATTAACTTACTCTAAGGAGAACACACACACACACACACACACACACACACACACACACACACACACACACACACAAGCTTGAGAGAGGACTCGAACCTCCGGCAAGAGCGGTCGTGTAATCCTGACACGGCGCTTCAGACTATCCTTGCCCGGCTCTGGTAATTATTCCTAATCCCGTTTACTCTCAAACCGTGTTCTGTACTCATTAGCGTGTTCATTCCATTCAACAAGTCATGTATTTCGTCTTCACTTTGGTTCAGAATAGCAACATCATCAGATGTTGTTGTGGTCTTCAGTCCGGAGACTGGTTTGATGCAGCACTCCACAATACCCTATCCTGAGCAAACCCCTTCAACTCCACATAAGAACGGCAACCTACATCTGTTTGAATCTGCTTACTGTATCCATCTCTTGGTCTTCCTCTGCGATTTTTTCCTCCAACGCTAAATTCACATTGTCTAAGAATGTGTCCTACCAATCGATCCCTTCTGTTAGCCAAGGTAAGCCAAAAATACCTTTTTTGTTCAGTACCTCCTCATCAGTTACGCGATCCACCCACCTAATCTTCAGCATTCTTCTGTAGCACCACATTTTAAAAGCCTCTATCCTCTTCCTGTCCGCACTGTTTATCGTCCATGTCTCACTCCCATACAAGGCAACACTCCATACAAATGCCTTCAGAAAGGACTTTCTTAGGTTTAAATCAATATTCGATGTTAACAAACTTATCTTTTTCAAGAACGCTTTTCTACCCATTGCCATTCTGCATTTTATATCCTCTGTACCGCAACCATCATTTGTTATTTTACTGCCCAAGTAACAAAACTCATCTACCTCCTTTATTGCTTCGTTTCCCAATCTAATTCCTTCAGCATCACCTGATTTTCTTAGATTGCACTCCATTACCCTATTTGCTCTTGTTAATGTTCATCTTATATGCACCTTTCAGCACACTGTCCATGCCGTTCAGCTGCTCTTCCAGGTCCTTTGCTGTCTCTGACAGAATTACTATGTCGTCGGCAAAACGCAATGTTTTTAATTCTTCGCCCTGATCTTTAATTCCTTCTCCAAATTTCTCCTTGACATCATCAGTAGACTTTTATATCCAGTGAAAAAAGAAAAGATAAACATTGCCGACTAAGATAGGGAGACGTTTCCGAAAAAAGTTACTATTACTGCTTGCATTTGCAAGTTTATCGCTCAGTTACAAAAACACAGTTAAAAACAAAAAATAATAGTACAATATTAGTCCCTCCACACAAGAAGTAACAACTTTCATTGCTGTCGACTGACGTCTGTCTGGTATAAATTTCTTTCAGTTACTAAACCTTTTCCCAACAGTTTGTAATAATATTTCTAAATTTAACGATGGCCATTTTGGCTACAACGCTAGCTGCAATTGTGTTATACAAATTTTGTGAGGTAATATAAAAGCATTAATTGCGTGATTTTACCCTTAATATTGTATGACATAAAGTGTCAACACGACAAGAAATTATATTTCTGGCAAAATCAACAAAATATTGAAAAAATCAGCATAACCTTCGCTTACCAAAACATTAGAACAAAAATACAATCAGGTATTTGCAAAACACTTATTTGCTCAAACCCTGGTATATTAAAAATCACTGTAAAAATTGCGAGGAATACTATATTGGACAAACCTGGAGAAATTTCGAAGTTAGTTTTCGTGAACATGTTAGACAAACTGATAACAACCCATCCACTTTCTTTCACCATCTAAAATCTGAACATGACGCAGTAGACGATCTTCAAAGCGCTATCGAAGTGTTACACATTACACCTAAAGGACCAACAATGATCTTGGAAGAATTGGAGATACTTTTACACCTCGAAAAAGAACCACTTCTTGTAATGAATGACCAAACAAATCTGAAACATAAAAGATTACTCGAAAATTTTATTGAAATATTCAAAGCGGAACCAAGTTAATAGCAACACACCAAGTGGTAAAATTGTAACGCATGTTACACAAAACAGCACCTTCTAAATTATTTTTGTATATCATTTGTAAACAAAGTGTTGGAGGCATGCAAAATCGTTGCCTATCATTATCGGAGACAAAATTTATGAACCAAGGAGGTTACACTAAAGGGAGATGGCATTATCTATACCGAGCACATACTAGTTGAAGCCTGTCCGCCATCTTGGTCAGTTTTGAAATGCTATTTCTCCTCGCTTTGAACTGATTAATATATCGTTGGTATAGTTATAAAAAAGTTATTGTAACCATAAAATATCGTTGACCTACATTAGCAGATAACATTTATGGCAAATTCTTACAGTACATTATAACTGTACCATAACGGTGGCATGACAACGATCTTCTATGGAAAACCACATTACATGATGTAAAATCAAAATTTATGTAAATATTGTATCCTGTGACTTTTCTATTATCTCACGAAATTTGTATTACACAATTGCAGCTAGCCTGAAGTCGTCTTTGTAGCCGAAATCTCCATCGTTAAATAAATACAGAAATATTAAAGCAGCGATCTGGAATTAATACTATTATATTTTAATAGTTTACGTATCTCGTATCGCTCAAGACTTTCTACTTACTACTACTTCATATATTAGGCAGGGCAAAAGGGTATATGATTTGGAGTGTCGTGACAATCGCCTACCTGTCTAATGTGTGTAAGTATCATACGACATAGGGCAACCCTGTGACAAAGACAAACATCTTTGACAAATCTTTTGAAGAGGTAGATGGGGTTCTTCCTTTTTTAAAAGATAAAGGATTCCAGTACACTGTTTATAAAGGTCTTTGACGAATGTAATATAGTGTGAAATATTTCTGTACTAGTTGAAACCCAGCGTTGTCCTGGTATTTATTTATTTATTCCCGTCATTTTTCAAGTATATATTCACTTGTATAAAGACTGTATGTCTCTAAAATCTTTTGAGTATACAATTAGTAGTAAAGAAGTAATAGATTAAAACGTTGTGTGTGATAGGGCGGTTTTCCATGTACGTTACTGTTTATGTGCTCATATCTCATTAACTACGTGTCGGGATGTGATACAATTTTGAAACTACAGTCAACTATACATGTGTATACTGTCTGTAAAATTTCCTGTCGCTACAATTTGTAGTGTTCAAATTATAAATTGTAACGTCATACCGAGAGCCGTAGTTTTACTCCATAAACAGCGGAAAAGTAGTAAACGAGAAACTTTTTTCCTTTCATCATTTTACCATGGTTGCCAGCGAGAAAAAGTTTAACAAAGGTTTGAAATTATGTTTAAAGTTTGTTGCAAGTCGCTAAATACTGCCATTCTCACACAGTGTATTTCGAAAGTGTCGCCGCATTATATGGCATTTGTTGCGATTCCTATTGGTTATGACATAATATCTTTTGAACCATGTCCCGTATATGATTCTTAACCATACATCAATTATTACCTCACGGTAAGGAATGTGTGTATCAAATTTGGTTGAAATCGGTCCAATGGTTTGGGAGAAAATGAGCAGCATTGTCGCAAAATGCAGCAGTTTTTCGCGCATCTCATTGTTTGTAACGCCATGTCTAGTGAACTATATATCGTATGTGATTCTGACACTTAGGGCGACCTTCCTCATGGATTGAAGCTTACGTGTACAAAATTTCATAAAGATGGCAACAGAACTGTAGATTTGTATGCAACAATTAAAAACATACGGACACTCTGCTTTGTATATTAGAAGATGTGGTTCTGAAACGTGGAAAGCTACGGATAAGCGTTCCCGTTTCGCCGTAGAGGAGTGCAGGAGAATCCAGTGTTTGGCTGGGGAGAGTGAAATATCTGCCGCTGAGCTCACAGCCAGTGACGAATCATTTAGACGCACGTTAGAGCACTGCTGAGGGAGCTGACGCTGCCGTGTTTCTACTCGTGCGTCTAAAAATAAACATACTGACTTATCTGCTGCTGAAAACTTTCCGGAACATTCGTAATTTCGCGCCAGTTGAGTGTTGGAGCGAAATGCGATTGGCATTCCTGCCTGTCTGTCGTGGCATGTCTGTTAGTTATTATTCATTGCTGTGTTGAGAAGGAGTTGTGATGCGCAGAATTTTGTCTAAGAATCCTATAAACCCGAGCTGAACTGTCCGCCATTTTTTCCCCAAGCTGTAGGAGTTACTACGTTCCGGACGAGCTCACGCGTTACCTCGCGTTTGATTCAACTCGCTCACATTGGCAAACTACTCACTGTACGAACGTGGAATTTTCATCAATGTCTTCGTTAAGAACTACACTACATTTTAATTTTTTTTATTTATGGCAATAATTTATAAACAGCATATACTAATAGTTTACGCACATGGACTTTCTGACCATGCGAAGAACTTTTTTTTTGTTGAAGTTAGGTGAACACATTAAGCGAATGAAATGTTCAAAATACATCAAGTTTTCATCCTCTCCAAACAGCAACTCTGTGAGAAATGTATAACTAGAGATAATGTCAGTTAAATATGACGCACTGGGATCCGCCCGCCCGTCTTGTAGTAACACGACTTCTGTATTAAAGCTCTTAATAATTAGGCACATGTTGTTACTGCATGACATCCGTACTTGAAGATACTGGTACTGACTTCTTTTAACCCATTAAATTTAATAGTTGCAAACTAAAAAAGTACTGTGTCTCTAATATTCAATTTCAATTTTTCAGTTGTATGAAAAGGATATTCTAAATATCTCAATACAAAGAGCTTTATTATGTGAGGAAATGAGAACAAGTAAGTTCGTTAGCTAGTGAAGAGATCCTTTCTGTCATCTTCAAGTAATCTCACATAAAATCCTCATTAGATCTAGTAACTATTAGGCGTTAAACTGAAGGAAATGTAACTCCTATTAGGTTTTTGAAACGGAGTAGTAGCTCTGAAACACATTGAACAAGAAGCAAAGAAATAAATATTTGTGAGTGACGAAGGAATATCTGCAAATCGAATAAAAAATCACTAACTTTACTCTTTTTCATTCTACAACTATATATTTCCTTGAATAACGCGACAATTAATGAAGTTTCGCGTAGTAAGCGTGTGGCAAAATACTCCCCTCTTTGCATGTTATCATTTGTCAAAATATCATTTTGATACCTCTAACCGTGTATGAAATACTCAGTGATTCATTCTGGCCTTATAGCCATCGGAAATGAGTGCGATAAATAAAATAAAGTTTAGCGGTATGTGTGAAAGGTAAAGATCTCCTCCTAAGTCGAAAATAAAATTCAATCCATAAGGAAAGTTTCACCCACAGCAACAAAATGTTCAAATGTTTGTATAGTCTATGGGACTTAACTACGGGGTCATCAGTCCCTAAACTTACAAACTACTTACGAACTAGCTTATACTAAGGACGGCACAAATATCCATGCCCGAGGGGGAATTCGAACCCCCGACCGTAGTGGCCGTGCAGACCGTGACTGGAGCGCCTCAGTCCCCTCGGCCACCGCGGCCGGCAACAGATTATCATCCTATTTTTATGATTTCAGACAGAAAAAAATATATTTTGCTAAACAAGGGTTTTCCATTTCAGCAAGATTCAGAAGCGAATTATCCTTCTTAAGAAATTTGTAAAGAAGTGGAGCCGCTGCGGAGCGGCCGAGCGCATATTTTCCAGGGAAAAAAAAAAAAAAAAAAAAAAAAAAAAAAAACAAAAAAAAAAAAAAAAAAAAAAAACGCTACACTATCCCTATTAGGCATTTACGTAAATAACGTAATAACTATGGGAAGAAAAGCGTTTTTAAAGAAGCGAAACTTGTTAACATCCAATATTAATTTAATGTTAGGAAGTCCTTTCTGAAAGTATTTGTCTGGAGTGTAACATTGTATGGGAGTGAAACGTGAACGATAAGGAGTTCAGATAAAAAGATGATAGAAGCTTTTGAAATGTGGTGCTACAGACGAATGATGAAAATTAAATGGGTAGATCACGAAACTAATGGGAAGGTGCTTAACCAAATCGGGGAGAAAAGGAGTCTCTGGCATACCCTGACTAAGAGACGGGATATATTGGTTGAACACATTCTGAGACATCAAGGAATTGTCAGGATTAGAAGGAAGTGTGTGGGGTAAAAATCGTAGAGGGAGACCGAGGGAGCAATATAGTAAGCAGATTCAAAAAGATGTAGGTTGCCGAACGTATTCCCAGATGAAGAGACTTGCACAGGACAGGGTAGCGTGGAGAGCTGCATCATACCAGTCTGCGGACTGAAGACCACAACAACAACAACGTAATAACCCAAAAAAAGACAATGACTGTATAAATGAATACGAAGAATTTATAAAGGGAGAATTCTTTAAACTATACAGATGGAAGGATCATAAAAAAATGGCAATACGTTAAAAATTTTGAACCTCGAACATAAAATAACATAAAGGCCTAAACTGAAGTCGGCTAGCCTGATTATGGCTTGCATGGCAAAGTAGGGAATTGCTGCTGAGGGTAAAGTACGGTGAGGTCGGTATGGTAGCCGTGAAGGCCTCAACAGAACCCTGAAACAGCGTTGTAAGCTGTGATTACACGGGCATTATACGTTGATAAGTCAAGATAGATACGAAGCCAACACCGACAACAGTAGTACAGGTTTATATGCCAACTAGCTCTGCCGATGATGAAGAAATCGAATAAATATATGAGGAGCTAAAGGAAATTATTCAGACAATTAAGGGAGAGGAAAATTTAATTGTTATGGGAGACTGGAATTCGGTAGTAGGACAAGGAAGTGAAGGGAAGATAGTAGGCGAATATGGTCTGGGCAAAAGGAATGAAAGAGGAAGCCGCCTGGTAGAATTTTGCACAGAACATAATTTAGTTATAACAAACACCTGGTTCAAGAATCACAAAAGAAGGTTGTATACATGGAAGAGACCAGGAGATACCGGAAGATATCAGATAGATTTTATAATGGTAAGACATAGATTTCGGAATCAGGTTCTACAGTGTAAGACATACCCAGGGGCAGATATAGACTCTGACCATAACTTGTTGGCTATGAACTGTAGGCTGAAACTAAAAAAACTACAAAAAGGTAGGAAAATAAGGAGATGGGACCTGGATAAATTGAAGGAACCTGAGGTTCTTAAAAATTTCAGAGGGAGCTTTAGGCAACAATTGACAGAAACAGGGGAAAATAAAACAGTAGAGGAGGAATGGGTAAAATTGAGAGATGAAATAGTGAAGGTAGCAGAGGACAAAATAGGTAGGAAGGAAAGACCTACAAAAAATCCTTGGATATCACAGGAGATACTAAATTTAATCGATGAAAGGAGAAAATATAAAAATGCAGTAAATGAAACAGGCAAAATGGAGTACAGACAACTAAGAAATGAGATTGTCAGGAAGTGCAAAATGGCTAAGCAGGAGTGGCTAGAAGGCAAATGCAAGAATGTAGAAGAATGTATAAATAGGGGAAAAATAGATACAGCCTACAGGAAAGTAAAAGAAACATTTGGAGATAAGAAAAACAGCTCTATGAATATCAAGGACACTGATGGAAAACCAGTTCTCAGCAAAGAAGGGAAAGCTGAAAGGTGGAAAGAATATATAGAGGGGCTCTACAAAGGAAATGAACTTCGAGACAATATTGTAGGAAGGGAAGAGGATGTAGATGAAGATGAAATAGGAGATACTGTACTGAGAGAAGAATTTGACAGAGCCCTGAAAGACCTAAGTCGAAACAAGGCCCCTGGAATAGATGATATTCCCTCAGAGCTACTGAAGTCTCTGGGAGAACCAGCCATGACAAAATTGTTTCACCTGAAAGGAGAAAATATAAAAATGCAGTAAATGAAACAGGCAAAATGGAGTACAGACAACTAAGAAATGAGATTGTCAGGAAGTGCAAAATGGCTAAGCAGGAGTGGCTAGAAGGCAAATGCAAGAATGTAGAAGAATGTATAAATAGGGGAAAAATAGATACAGCCTACAGGAAAGTAAAAGAAACATTTGGAGATAAGAAAAACAGCTCTATGAATATCAAGGACACTGATGGAAAACCAGTTCTCAGCAAAGAAGGGAAAGCTGAAAGGTGGAAAGAATATATAGAGGGGCTCTACAAAGGAAATGAACTTCGAGACAATATTGTAGGAAGGGAAGAGGATGTAGATGAAGATGAAATAGGAGATACTGTACTGAGAGAAGAATTTGACAGAGCCCTGAAAGACCTAAGTCGAAACAAGGCCCCTGGAATAGATGATATTCCCTCAGAGCTACTGAAGTCTCTGGGAGAACCAGCCATGACAAAATTGTTTCACCTGGTGTGTAAGATGTATGAGACAGGTGAAGTACCCTCAGACTTTAAGAAAAATGTTATAATCCCCATTCCTAAGAAAGCAGGTGCAGACAGGTGTGAAAACTACAGAACCATCAGTTTAATAAGTCATGGCTGCAAAATATTAACGCGAATTATATACAGAAGGATGGAAAAGCTGGTAGAAGCCGACCTCGGGGAAGATCAGTTTGGTTTCAGGAGAAATGTAGGAACACGGGAGGCAATACTCACTTTACGGCTTATCCTAGAAGATAGATTAAGAAAAGGCAAATCTACATTTCTAGCTTTTGTAGATTTGGAGAAGGCTTTTGACAATGTTGATTGGAATAAACTCTTTAAAGTTCTGAAAAAAGCAGGAGTAAATTATAGGGAGCGTAAGGTTATTTACAACTTGTACAAAAACCAGACAGCGGTTGTCAGAGTTGAAGGGCATGAAAGGGATGCAGTGGTTGGGAAGGGAGTGAGACAGGGTTGTAGCCTTTCTCCAATGTTATTCAATTTGTACATTGAACAAGCTATAAAGGAAAGCAAGGAGAAATTTGGTGAAGGAATAAAAGTTCAGGGGGAAGAATTAAAAACATTGCGTTTTGCCGATGACATAGTAATTCTGTCAGATACAGCAAAGGACCTGGAAGAGCAATTGAATGGAATGGACAGTGTGCTGAAAGGTGCATATAAGATGAACATTAACAAGAGCAAAACTAGGGTAATGGAGTGCAGTGTAAGAACATCAGGTGATGCTGAAGGAATTAGATTGGGAAACGAAGCAATAAAGGAGGTAGATGAGTTTTGTTACTTGGGCAGTAAAATAACAAATGATGGGCGCAGTACAGAGGATATAAAATGCAGAATGGCAATGGGTAGAAAAGCGTTTTTCAAAAAGAGAAATTTGTTAACATCGAATATTGATTTAGGCCTAAGGAAGTCCTTTCTGAGGGCATTTGTATGGAGTGTTGCCTTGTATGGGAGTGAGACATGGACGATAAACAGTGCGGACAGGAAGAGGATTGAGGCTTTTGAAATGTGGTGCTACAGAAGAATGCTGAAGATTAGGTGGGTGGATCGCGTAACTAATGAGGAGGTACTGAACAGAATTGGGGAGAAAAGGAATTTCTGGCATACCTTGACTAAAAGAAGGGATAGATTGGTAGGACACATTCTTAGACATCAAGGAATTGTTAATTTAGCGTTGGAGGGAAGTGTGTGGGGAAAAAATCGCAGGGGAAGACCAAGAGATGGATACAGTAAGCAGATTCAGACAGATGTAGGTTGTCGTTCTTATGTGGAGATGAAGAGGCTTGCTCAGGATAGGGTATTGTGGAGAGCTGCATCAAACCAGTCTCCGGACTGAAGACCACAACAACAACAAGTGCCTTCGATACAATAATATTAACTTGAAACAAAGAAAATAAGAATTAAGTTTGGTCAAGGGAAATGGAATGTACGGAAATGAATGAAGGGAAAAAAAACTGGTTAAGCCGTTTGGAAGCTCATTGAAGGTGCTCTGCAAGTGTGGGCCACGAAGCTGGCTACATGGGCGCAGGAGAAAAACCAAATCTGGACAACCTTTGCTACAAAGTGAAGCAAAGTAATCCTTGTTACCAAGGAGGAAACAAGTGAGGACGAGTTCATGGTTCTTGTGTGTCAAATGTTAACATAAAGTTATGAAACCAATCTAATACTTAATTAATGTTCTTGAGGTGTTTAATAAATGTGGTCAAGACGAGAAAAAAAAAGCACATTGAGGCGCTATGTTCAGATGCGCGAGTTCTTCAGATGTTTAATAAATGTGGTTAAGGCGAGAAAAAAAAGCGCATTGAGGCGCTATGTTCCGATGCCCGAGGCCGTTCTCCGTCGGGGATTCGAATCCCCATTAGGGGATGGATGTTTGTGTCGTCTTTAGTATAAGGTAGTTCATACGTAGTTTGTAATTTTACGGACTGATGACCCCACAGTTAAGTCCCTTAAGCTTAACAAACATGTTAACATTTTTCTTTTAAATAAGTAGATTTTTCTAGAATTACTTCTTATATCATGTTCTCTTGCCTATCGATTGGTTCCTGAAAACACTTTTCAGACTTCGCGCTTATTAATCATTAACAAAGAATATTGTATGATCTATCAATTCATAATGAATATTACGCAAGGAACTCTTCAACATTACATAAATTTAACTGAATCATACGTTTTTGTATTATTGTTCCCGTGGTTATTTTATGATACTTTTTTCTGTGACGGCGACTCCCCGAGCAAGACTTTGCGCCCCCCACCTCCGCTGGGGATCGCGAACCACAGGTTGAAAACACTGCCCTACATTATTACTATCGTTTTCTGTGCGTATATCTATCCTTTGCCCTTTAGTACTTTAGTATTCATGAGGACAGAAGAATCAAAGGATGAAATCATTGTTTTGAAATACTATCGACAGTGGGATCGTCAGAATCGCTAGGCTGAGAAGTAGTCCCAGGATCGTCAAGTCAATGGGAAGTGTGGAGTTTGTGTAAGCATTGTGTTTGGTGGCGAGGGGAGGGGAGAGATGGAGAGTCCTTATGTAAACAGTGACAGGCGAAGCCGGTGATGAATACCACTGCAGCATCTTTTGTTAGAGATTCTTGACTCGTGGACGAATAAGGAAAAGGGAGGAAGATTGGGATTTAGTGTCCCGTAAACATCGCTGTCGTTAGAGACGGAGAAGCACACTCTCGGGTATTTGTTGTCAGGGGTGGGTAAGGAAATCGGCTGTGGCCCTTGAAAGGAACCATCCCAGCAGTTACTTGAAGTGCTACAGGGAAATCACGGGAAACCGAAATCTGGGTGGCCAGAGGGTAGGATGACCAGTCGTGCCGTATTTTACGGGATCGTCCCGTATTTCGCCTAAGTTAGCCTTTCTCCGATGTTATTCAATTTGTACATCGAGCAGGCGATGAAGGAAAGCAAGGAAAAATTTGGAATAGGGATTAAAGTTCAGGGGGAAGAAATAAAAACATTGCGTTTTGCCGACGACATAGTAATTCTGTCAGAGACAGCAAAAGACCTGGAAGAGCAGTTGAACGGAATGGACAGTTTGTTGAAGAGAGCGTATAAAATGAACATTAACAAGAGCAAAACAAAAATAATGGAATGCGGTCTTAGAAAATCAGGCGATGCTGAAGGAATTAGATTAGGTAACGAAACAATGAAGGTAGTAGATGAGTTTTGTTACTTGGGTAGTAAAATAACATGCGATGGTCGCAGTACAACGGATATAAAATGCAGAATGGCAATGGGAAGAAAAGCATTTTTGAAAAAGAGAAATTTGCTAACATCGAATATTAATTTAAGGGTAAAGAAGACTTTTCTGAAGGCATTTGTGTGGAGTGTTGCCTTGTACGGGAGTGAAACATGGACGATAAGCAGTGCGGACAGGAAGAGAATAGAGGCTTTTGAAATGTGGTGCTACAGAAGAATGCTGAAGATTAGGTGGGTAGATTGCATAACTAATGAAAAGGTACTGAACAGAATTGGAGAGAAAAGGAATTTTTGGCATACCTTGACTAAAAGAAGGGATCGCTTGGTAGGACACATTCTTAGACATCGGGGAATCGTAAATTTAGCATTGGAGGGAAGTGTGTGGGGTAAAAATCGCAGAGGGAGACCAAGAGACGCGTATAGTAAGCAGATTCAAGTGGATGTGGGTTGCCGTTCTTATGAGGAGATGAAAAGGCTTGCTCAGGATAGAGTAGGGTGGAGAGCTGCATCAAACCAGTCTCCGGACTGAAGACCATAACACATAACACATCCCGTATCCGACAAAGTAAATACGGGACGGTCCCGTATTTTTGAAAAGTGTTTTTAGGAAATATGTACCATAATAAAACGGAGGACTCGTTATGTGATCTTAGCCAGAGGATAAAGAAACGTACTTTTTTTTCTAATTAAAGCAAAATGTTGGAGGAACAGCCGCGGCGGAGCGGCCGGGCGCATTGAGGCGCAATGCTACGATGCGCGATGCCGTTCCCCGTCGGGGTTCGAATTCCCCCCCCCCCTCGGGCATGGATGTTTGTGTCGTCTTTAGTGTAATCTAGTTCATAAGCGGTTCGTACGTTTACGGATTGATGACCCCGCAGTTAGGTACCATAAGCTTTACAAAATTTATTTAATTATTTATTTAGGAGGCATATTTATGAAGTCCTTTGTTCGGTGCTATATACTGCTTTAAATGCCAAGCAGTTGTACATCGATTATTGCTTCAGGACAGATAATTTAGTTCCGTCGTTTTAAATCATTAAGAGACACCAGTTGCATTTGTTTTTGACATAGATACCAAAAGGAATGTGTATTTTTAATGACAGAATAAAGGCTAATTTTAATTTCCGAAATTATAACAGCAAAGAGAGAAATTAGTTTCACGTTTGAGTAAAAGTAGCCTACTTTTTCAGTCGACAGTGGAGGCCGGATTAATATTGTGCAAGACACACAGCCTAGCCCTTTGGGGCAAACCTTCGTTATAAAGTGTGCCGTCTTTTGTTGCAAAACATGAGACTAGTGTCATGAAGTATGCGTTTTGCTGCTAAGGAAGGCTTCCTTGCTTTCCATGCGACAACACTGATTCCTTAGGTCAATGGAGAGCACTAAGTGAACAATGTTGACAATGTTTGTGAAAGGGCAAAGCTCGAATTTACAATACTTTCATGGTGAAAAATTTCGGTTTCAATTTATTTCATGCCATGATATCCGCTGCAAAATTTGCAGCTCGTAACTAACTTTGAACAGTGACTTTACTGATGCCATTGATAAAAACAAGAGGCTTAACACTCAAAGCATTAAGGATATAATAACTAAGACACATGTTTAGGATACTTGATATGTTAATTTTCTCAAAGCTGTGTTTCATGTTATCGTACTCCTGAATGACATGTATTCTCCTGAAAAATATATCTGAGAGAGTGAAAACTATGTAACCTATGTATAAAATAATAGCTGTCAGCCCTAATGAAAAATGTCATTATATAATTTTGCACATTGTGTTTGCAAGTGACAAGCATAAAATATTTACACCATTAGTAACGCAACATTTTTTATGCTTTTATAAGTGCGAGGAATGAAGGAAGATTCGTGTTAAACGCCTCGTCGACAGCGTGGTCATTAGAGGCGGAGCTTACGCTCGGGTTGTTTGGGTAAGGATATGGAAGGAAATCGGCCGTGCCCTTTGAAAGGAACCATCCCGGTATTTACCTGGAGTGATTTGAGGAAATCACGGAAAACCTTAATCTGGATGGCCGGAGGTGGATTTGAACCACTGTCCACACGGATGCGAGTTAGGTGCGAGTCTAACCAAAAAATGTATAGTGATGTACTAGCTTAAACCCGCGGCTCCGCCCGCGTGTTGGTAGATCAAATAACACGTAAAAATGCACTCGTTTCGTAGAATCCAATCACGAAATTCAACAATAATGATTGCAGTAATATCACAGATCGATCACTTGATGTAATGTGCGAAACCTCAAATCGATTTTTTTAAGAGATGTATTAAAAGAAATTTCTTTTTTTATTGTTGTATTTAATTATTCTTATATTTCCATATTCGTATGCTTATCCTTACAGAAAAAGAGCTGAAGACATTGTAGCACACATAGACCAAAGATATGGTCTGTGGCATCACGTTTCGCTGTATGTAACATCCTTGCTACAGAGTCGCAAACGTCATCGCTGGCCTTCAGTTCCAATTTTTTTTATAATTTGACGACTTCAAACCACCATATCGTACACCCCCTTATAGCTATCGGCATGGAACTGCTATGGTGTACAACGGGAGACTTCGGACAATTACACGCAGACCATTCGTTTGCGTTCTGTAGTTTTCGCTGCAGAGCGAAATATTAACACACACACACACACACACACACACACACACACACGTAAAATTTTATATACACCGATAACTTTCCATCCCAATATACTCCACCCTTTTATCATTAGCAACTCTCAAGCACCAATGCAACCAATAAAACCATTTTCAAAGAGTAAATGTAATTTTCAAAGAGTAATTATTGTTCCGCATTTCGCGTTATATTCTTCAAATTACTAAATATCTATCACAACGCTATAAAACCGTGCCTAAAACCTTCCTCAGGTATAAATTAGTAACTGTACAAATATTTTAAGTCTCTGCGTCTTGTCGTTCGGACGTGATAAGCGTACACCGAACAGACATTCACATTAATACATATGGATGAATAGCTATCCTATCACCATAAAACCGTGCCTAAAGCCTTCCCCTGGTAGACATTAGTAACTGTACAAATTTTTAGCTCTTTGTCTTGTGGTTCAGACGTGATAGACGTACACCGAACAGACATTCACATTTATAGATATATATTTAATCTTAGTATGAACCGAATATTTGACCTCAGTTCCATTTTACTGGTTCAGTATTTACGAAACGTTTCACAAAATGTGGCTTCATTGAAATTTCTAATTTGTTTCCCGTATTTTGATTTTTGAAATCTGGTCACCGTAGCATAGACGAGTTTGAACAGCAGTCCTCCCGAAGTCGAGCCCAGTGTTGTAATCCCTGCATCCCCTCGCTCGCTGAAACACACCAGTATGTCACCACTGCGACATCTCGTTCGATCGTGGACGAATAGGTAAACCGCATGCCCACACGTTCGTCATACGCTGCATATACTTATGGTCTCACGGAAGCGGAAATTATCCTTGGAGAGGAACGCTAGACGTCAAGGCTCCGATAATGGCACCTTTCGCTAAGATTACTACGTTGTAATTGGCATCGAGGAAACGTATTTCCCAGCGCCATCTTTGGGACATGCGTCACTCGTGGTTGCGGTTAATCCCCGATGAAATCCCACGCGTAGAATACAAAGCGAAAGCTGCTGGCAGAAAGTCCATTATACTGACAGGTAGTGGAGGTGTGTTTTCCGCTCGCCTAATATGTGGTGCCTCTTTCTTTCCTTCCTGAAAACCTCCGAAACAGCGCTGAACAATATACAGTAACTACACTTTATAAGGAGCCTACTAACAAAATCAACCAAGTCTATTTCATTTTGTTCCATAGAACATATATACGACATTTCGTAATGATGTTGAACGTGTGATTCTAGTAAATGTTGTCTACACTTGACAATCAATATTTTAAGGATTTTTATTACTTTTTGTTGTTTTTTATTTTATTTTTTTAATTTTTTTAACCTAAAAATTCATCTACATTGTAGAAGGAGTTGCCATTCAGAAATTCCTTTAATTTCTTTTTAAATACTAGTTGGCTATCTGTGAGACTTTTGATGCTACTTGGTAAGTGACCGAAGACTTTTGTGGCAGCATAATTCACCCCTTTCTGAGACAAAGTTAGATCCTTTCTCCTAGTGTTGCTGCTATGCACTCTATTACTTTTAATTTGGGTCGGATTGTTAATAAGAAATTTCATAAGTGAATATATGTATTGTGAAACTACAGTGTAGATCCCTAAATAAATGTCTGCAGGATGCTCCAGCAATTATTGTGATTACACGCTTTTGTGAAATGAATACTTTTTTTACTCAATGTTGAATTGCCCCAGAATATGATCCCATATGAAAGCAATGAATGAAAATAGGCGTAGCAAGCTAATTTACTGAGATGTATATCACCAAATTTTGCAATGACTCTGATAGCATAAGTAGCTGATCTCAAATGTTTCAGATCTTCAATATGTTTCTTCCAGTTCAGTCCCTCGTCAATGCAAACACCTAAAAATTTTGAATATTCTACCTTAGCTACAGATTTTTGTTCTAAGTCTAAATTTATTAATGGTGTCATGCCATTTACTGTATGAAACTGTATATACTGGGTTTTATCAAAGTTTAATGAGAGTCCATTTGTAGAGGACCACTTAATAACTTTATGAAAGATATCATTTACAATTTCATCAGTTAATTCCTGTTTGTCAGGCGTGATAGCTATACTTGTAAGATCAGCGGAAAAGTACTAGCTTAGCATCTTCGTGAATGTAGAATGGTAAGTTATTAATATATATTAAAGCAGCAAGGGAACCAAGACCGAACCTTGTGGGACCCCATTTTAGATAACTTCCCAGTTAGAGGAATTAATTGTTTCATCTATATCATGTGAACTGCTTATTTCAACTTTCTGCACTCTTCCGGTTAAGTATGATTTAAACCATTTTCGCAGGAGACGCAGAAAACTGAAGTGCATACTTCCAAACCAAACACACTATTTAGATTTTTGTTCTCTTTAACGTCAAATAATAACTTTCAGTAAAGGTACGTTTAGACGGGCAACATTTTACCTACACATTTAGCTGAAATGGTGTTGCTGTCAAAACTACTGCAATATGACTGCAATATACGGCAGTATTTCGATATGGACGGTCAATATTGCTGATGTTGCAGGTAGTTGCCGAGGGATTGCCGAGGGGTTGCCGTGTTGTCCGGGAGCGGTGGAGAACATTTCGTATTGCACGGCAATACCTATCTCGGTCCTTGTCTGTAAATGCTTTCCTCTCGCTCTCAAGGCTGTTTGTGCTTCTCTCACCGACAGCGCTGCAGTCACGAAAACAGAGATTTGTTCCACAGCAATCTGAGGAACACAGTGAAGCTGTGCAAAACGCTATTGACATTGTCAACAATGCTTCGCGAAAACGGAAGAATCCGTTTTCGGGTTTCGGAGATAATGTAGCAGGAAAGGTTTTGGGCTACAACAAAGTAGTCAATATTAGTTCAATATTAGTAAATTATTATACGAAGCGGATATGTGGATGATACAGTACGAAAGTGGGCGTCGACGTCATACAGCTCGGCAAATGTTATTTATGAAGAAAGTGGGGAAGGAAACAATGAGGAAAATGCATATGCAGACCTCATTGCTGCAACAGTCGTTATAGACGATGACAAACATGTGTATCAGTAATTGTCTGTGTGTGTGTGTCTGTGTCTATCAGAAATAAAATATAAATAACATATAAATAACAATTGTATATCATTTCAAAATTACCTTAATGACGTATTTCAGTCCTTCTACTAAAGCATTGCATACTTCTGGCACCAAGATGCTGATGGAAGAATAGTGGACTTTAAACAGGTACATCAGACTTCTATACGAGTCTCCAGTAGCTAAAAATTCAAGTGTGATCGCAAGTCGTGTTGTGATTGGAATTCAGTCTCTCATGTTTGTATTGGATTTAGCTATCTTCGGACCAATTAATTGGGCGAGATATTCGAAATCGTTTTTAGACATACGAGTGAAGTTCTGGAACAGGTACGTATCTAGCATTAACTCACGAGTTAAATTTTCTGAATTACTCCGCCTACTCAAAAAAAGGACGCATCCACAGAGTCCGATTTCTCTTATTTTTGTTTCGAATAGCATTAACACTTGTTTCATGTAAAAGTAGGTGAGCCGCACTCACTTCTATAACGTTGCACTCATCCATTTTGTATGAAATTGTGTAGCCTCTGCCCGGAAATTAGTTGCCGCAAACATTGCTGGGCAATAGATGCCGATGTGTTGTCACTTGCGTTGCTGCAACACATGTGGCTGCAATGTTGTCTGAAAACATTTCCGGGATATATTGTCGACAATATGCAATTTTCATTGCCCATCTAAACGTACCTTAACGAAAACATGTTAAAAAAAGTCCTGAAAAGAGTTAAGAAGGTGGATTATCTACTCGATTTGTAGATCATTCTTAATACTTCTACGTTTATCACTCTCCGGATCCGTGGTGTTATCAGGATCCACTTATAAAACGACAATTCGAAGGCGTCCAGCATCTTCCCCGTGTTTTTATTTAAGGTCAATGTCTCTACACCATAAAGGACACAATATCAAGTGCTATAGTCTGATTTTTGTTCTTAGGTTATGGCTCTTGAAGACAGATATTCCGAAACACAGTCCTTGCTTTCGTGATCCGAATCTTGATTTCTTGTGAAATTTTCTAATTTTCATGTGTTGTACGTTTTTGTTTTTTATTAATCTGGCCAGCTATTATCTGCATTAGGTGTTTTCCCTTCCTTCTTCCCAGTACTACTTAATTTTCTCTCAAACTACTCGTCTCTGCTCATCCTTCCAGCTCTCTCTTTGGTCGAGGTTTCTGCTTACCTTCTTAACAGGGTGCGTTTTTCTATCAACAGCCTGAAGCTGTTCCTGCTTTATATTTTATTTCTTCTGTAACACCTATTTATTTTCCATCTTTCTTCACTGTTTCTATCCACTCTACAGATTTCTTCAGTTTAGTAACATGATTAAAAAATTTCCTTTGCAATCAGTGTTTCTTCCATTCTTCTTAAAAAGTTCATAAAATTGTAGCTGTCTTTTCCTCGGTGTATCTGTGATTGTTTTGTATTTTCATAAAATCTTAATTTCTCCTATAAATTAAATCCGTGTGTTTCCATGTTTTTCTCGTGACGTAGTACGATACCCTAGTCTCTGATGAACACTCGCCATCGAGGATGTACTAGGTTGTGTTTCTTAAGTAATCTTAGAGCCACTCAGACGTTTGGGTACCTGTTACATAAGCTCGTACCTTCGTTAGCAGTCTCTAGTGCGGAACCGTGTCAAACGCCTTTCGGAAAGCTATAAATATTCAGTCTGCTTGTAGCAAATTCAAATGTTTGTCAAGCTTAAGGGAACTGCGGGGTCATCAGTCCCCAAACTTACAAACTACTTATGAGCTACCTTATACTAAATACGGCACAAACATCCATTCCCGAGGAGAGATTTGAACCCTTGACGGGGAACAGCCTCGCGCATCATAGCATAGCGCCTCAGTGCGCTCGGCCGCTCCGCCGCGGCGTGCCTGTTGCCCTTCATCCAGCATGCAAGATGTCATGAGAGTAAAGGACTAGCTGGGTTCCGCACGATCGATGCTTCCTGAAGCCGTGCTGATGCCAGGACAGAAGTTTTTCCGTCTCAAGGAAATTTACTATATTAGCACTGAGAATATGTTCAAGAATTCTACAGCAAACTGATGTTAATGACATAGGTCTGTAATTACGTAGGTCGGTTCTTTGGCCTTTCTTATACAGGGTAGTTATATGTGCCTTTTTCCAGGCGCTCGGTACTTTGCGCGGATCAAAGATTGGCGATAAATGCAAGGCAAGTTAGGTGCCAATGCCGCCGAGTACTCTTTGTAAAACCGGATTGGTACCCCCAGGCGAGTAGTTTGTTTCCATCTCTCTCAGCTGCTTCTCCACACCGGCTATGCGTATTACTATGTCTTCCAGGCAGTTGGATCATCAAATGAAGGTATCTTTGCATGCTGCTGCGTGAATGAGTTCTTGTTGTTGTTGTTGTTGTTGTTGTTGTGGTCTTTAGCCCGCAGACTGGTTTGATGCAGCTCTCCACGCTACTCTGCCCTGTGCAAGTCTCTGCATCTGACATTACGTTCGGCAAGCTACATCCTTTTGCGTCTGCTTACTGTATTCGTCCCTCGGTCTCCCTCTACGATTTTTACCCCACACACTTCCCTCTAATGCTAAGTTGACGATTTCTTGCTGTCTCAGAATGTGTCCAACCAGTCTATCCCTTCTCTTAGTCAGGATATGCCAGAAACTACTTTTCTCCCCAATTCGGTTAAGTACCTCCTCATTAGTTGCGTGATCTACCCATCTAATTTTCATCGTTCGTCTGTAGCACCACATTTCAAAAGCTTCTATCATCTTTTTGTTTGAACTCCTTATCGTCTACGTTTCACTCCCATACAAATGCTTTCAGAAAGGACTTCCTAACATTTAAATCAAGGGCGGATCCAAGACGGCCGGCTGGGGAGGGGGGCGGGGCGGTGAAAGAATTCTCATCGTCAGCTAAACTCTGGTTCGTAGAAAGACTCTGGTACCGGACACACCTTGTTACCCCACGCCCAATCAAACATACGTCTCACAGTTTTGAAGACTCTGGGCAATGATAGAACGCTAGCTTCGCATTCTAAGGAAGAAAAATAAAGAAAGAGAGAGAGATCTGCTGGGTTGGGGGGGGGGGCGACCATTCCCACCCACCCACCCCTCCCTTGGATCCGTCTATGCAACAAATTTCGCTTTTTCAGAAACGGTTTTCTTCCCATTTTATATCTTCTTTACTTCGGCCATCAGAAGTTATCTTGCTACCCAAATAACAAAACTCTTCGACTACTTTTATTGTCTTATTACCTAATCTAATTCCTTCAGCATCGCCTGATTTCTTAAATGTTTAATTAACAGTCGGCCTTCATTTTGCTGTCTTCTATCACCACACCAGAATGATCAACGAGTGACTGGATAGAGACTTTGATCCGCTTTTCGTAGGACCAGAATTTTTTCGGTTTCTCAGCAAGATATTTTGCTAAGGTATGAGGTGGTAATTATTGTATGACTCGCGCATTGCTCTTTTCAAATAAAATGTTCAAATGTCTGTAAATCTATCGGACCAAACGACGTGGTCATCAGTCCGTAGCTTACAAACTACTTAAACCTAGGTAAACTAACCTAAAAAAAGGTAAAGCAGTCAACAATCCGAAGATTGGTTTGAACACCACAGTGCTTTACTAGGCATGGTCCTATTTGGAGGTGGTATGCCGTTGCCTTCCTCCGACCTTCGAACTGACTTACCCAGCCAGTTATAGGGGGATCTACAGTTTAACGTGGATACGGACAAACAAACACACCCATGCCCCAGGGAGGACTCGAACCTCCACGGCGAGCAACCGCGCGCTCCGCAGCGAGGTGCTTTAGACCGCTGGGCTACTCCACCGCGGCTGCATTGCTGTTTTTATAGACTCGCGAAACTCTACTAACACTTGTCTGATTTGATTTGCTGGACCGTTTTTTTTTTTTTTATTTTTTTATTTATTTATTTATTTATTTTTTTTTTTTTAACCGAGAATGGACCTGTCTTTGCTTTCTCAGCATGTTTCTAATATTACTAATATACCACGGTAGATTTTTCCCATATTTAATCCACTTTGTCGGTACATATTTCTCCAGCACTTTATTTACAAAGCATTTAAATTTTTTAATATTTTTTCTACACCCATTGTACCGGAAGTAGACGATGTCCATCCATACCCCAAGTGGGACGCTAATAGTTGCTCATCTGCCTTTCTAGCACAATATGTCGGATTTTGTATGTTACTGGTATGTACAGGCGTTTTACCTAAGGCGGCCAACCGTCCCGCTTTTGGACTCGTTGTCCCGCATTGGATTGGGATGATTACTGAAAAAGTCCCGCAAAATGGCAAAAGCGTCCTGCATTCAAGTAATTTTGAAATTGTTGGTCTAAGAACACATACCGAAACTATTTTTGTACGCCACGCTATGCCATACTGCTTACAAGTCAACTTCACAGTGCATCATCTACGAATAAATGACAGTTTTCTTACGTGAAATACAAAAGAAGAAAAAAACGATACACATCTATTTCAAATTGAAAAATTCGCTAGCAGTGGATGTTGTTTTTGCTTTAAGCTAGTACTGCATTTTGGATAGGATGACGTATTAAAAAATTCTGTTTTTGACATATATTCTGTGTCTTCTTAAGTACATTTCAATGAGTGTAATGGGATATTTTTCGGTGCGGTGGTAAACATGATGTAATATTACCACAGTCTGTATAATCTTTTGTTTTTAATCTGACATGCAAATACAATATCAGCTTTCATCTTTCTTCCTCCAGGAACACCTGCATACAATGGGGAATAACAGAAGAGGACCCTAAATGTAGGATCTGTGATAACGCTGATGAAACTGCATCACATCTAATCTTCGAATGCATTGCATTGGAGAGTAAAAGGCACAGAACATTTGGGACAACCAGACCCGAAGAAACTGTGTCTAATAAAGAACTGGTAAAGGGACTCCTTGCACTGTTCAAGGGCATTGGTTGGCTTTACTAGATATACAGGGAGCGATACCGCACAATAAACTTAGTTTCGGTGCGGGCAGTGGCGGTTTGGACCAAGACTGTTTTGGCTTCAGATGGTGAAATTCTGAAAATGCAACAACGAAAGTGAGTGAACATTGCACGTAGTAAGGCACGATTAAACTCTATACTTCATCGAAAGAACTACTATAATATAGTACTTCAAATGGTTTTAAAAAGTTTTATCAAATTTCAATTGGAGGTTATTGCAAAACATAATTTTTGGGCGAAGTAAGCTACTTATCACAATTTGTGGAGCACGATGGTCTTAAGAGCTGGAACAAATGAAAGTAGTACAGACAACGAAGGTGATCGAAAAAGTGAACGGAGATAGAAAATGTAAAAATTGTCAGACTCAAATTCTAAATAGGAACAAGAGAAAATATTTATGAACTGTATATAAAGATTGAAAATTAATAAAATGACACTCAGATATGTTACTTTAAAAGTAAATGAGAAGGCCTACTCTGCTCGCCTAAATTTCTTTCCTAGTTTCAGAATCACTGGCACAATGAGTCACGTGATCTTAGCTCTTCACATCCTCGAAATGTCCCGCACTGAGTTTTGAAAAAGATGGCCGCCTTAAAAATATTCCAATGTTTGTAAATCTATCGGACCAAAATGCGTGGTCATCAGTCCGTAGCTTACTAAGGTAAACTAACCTAAGGACAACACACACACCCATGCCCCAGGGAGGACTCGAACCTCCACGGCGAGCAACCGCGCGCTCCGCAGCGAGACGCTTTAGACCGCTCGTCTACTCCACCGCGGCTTGGCCGCCTTAAGCCCGTTTTAAACGATCAAAGAACTTGTAATAGATAACAAGTTGTGTTAATGGCGGCCGTCAGTCGTTTGAACGGCTGCATTAGTATGATCGCGCTAGTATCGAAGCGCGATAGTTATAGCGATAAAGAAATAGGGCCAGTTCTAAATTCGGGCCGGCCGCGGTGGCCGAGGGGACTGAGGCGCTTCAGTCATGGTCTGCACGGCCACTACGGTCGGGGGTCCGAATCCCCCCTCGGGCATGGATATTTGTGCCGTCCTAGTTCGTAAGTAGTTCATAAGTAGTTTGTAAGTTTAGGGACTGATGACCCCGTAGTTAAGTCCCATAAGCTTTACAAAAATTTGAACATTTTTTTTCTCTAAATTCGGTACTAGCTTGCTACGCCTATTTTCATTCATTGCTTTCATATGGGATCATATACTGGGGCAATTCAACATTGTAGCTAGTAGCTATCAGCTGCAGTCACCGCTCCAGTTAGTCCGCCATTTTCCTTCGTATTTACGTATATTTTGCGTTATGTCGAAGTTTATGATGAATGTGTTACAAAATGTGTTTCTAATGACGGCATTTACACTGTCCGTCACAAGACCGTCACCTAACGTCAACGTCACGTTAAGCTTTCTCGAGAAGATTGTTTTGATTGAACGGTCGTCTGCTGACATCGGAAGTTAGCCTATTTTTGTCAGGCGATTTTCATATTGTAGTCGACAATTACACGGTTTGCACGCAAATTTGTGTTATTAATCTTTAATTTATTATTATACTTTGGTTTAGCGGTAAATTGCAAATGTTTCATGACGACTTAAATATTTATCTCAATTATTGTCCACCGAAAAACGAGGTCGTACATCTGAAACCGAAAAATGGTTTATGTTTTGCAATATCGTAACAGAAAAGACTGAAGCCAATTGTTTATTTGAATAAGATTGTAATTTGATGATGCAATTTTCATTAAATAGTATTTTAAATGAAAAAGTCAGTCCAAATGAAAAACAAAAATTCAGTTGTGCATGACCTTATTAACAATGTCAGTAGGCAAATCGTATTAGATAGAGTAAAGAAGGTCTATTTACGCTCTTATAAATGTTGCTTGATGTATTCATAAGTTTTTTTTTTTTCGCTTGAAAATAGATGTGAATGTTTTGAAATGTTGTTTCACTTTCCAGAACTTAAGTTGACAAATTAAGTTGACCAAAAACATAGAATGCAAGGTTTTCTTTGGCCGTCAATAACATTTAGCGTTGTTTCCTCAATTCCAGTATTAAACTATCGCTTCCTACATAACAAATCGCCTATTATAACCTCAATTTCAACATCGGGTATTTACTGTTCGATTACGTTTATCTGTCTAAACACGCTGCCACAAGATCTTGCTTGAGTATGTAATTCAGGGCTAGTACGCTAGGAGCGCTTCAGTAGACTATTATCTATCTTGTTCACCTTCGTTCATCGTTTAAAAAGGGCTTTAGTTTTACCTTTTCTACAGTACGTTTGTTTATGACTAAGCATACTCGTTTAATATTTTCTTTATTTACGACCATGAGTTCTGTGTTTGTGGTGTTTATTACGCGATCACGGTAGTCGTGTGTCAGAGATTCCTTTTTTTTTTTTTTTTTGGTCGGCGTTTATCGAGTGCATACCTGCCGTTTATCGAGTGCATACCTGCCAACCTTCAAAATGTAAAAATCAGGAGATCCAGTTTAGAAAATCGGGAGATTCCTAAAAAAATCAGGAGATAGTTCTATCAAAAACTGTGGTGCACTTTACTATAAGCCTTAAGATAACTGATTTTAGACTTTTCCTATGATCTCATAACGCTACATAATGGCTACAAAAAACTTGCGTTAACCCAATTGTTGATTACATCCTTATATTTTGTAGCCAGTCAAGGTAAAGTGATTGATTTTTTAGATCAAAACAAAAAAGTTCACAGCTGTATATTTGTGCTGTACTGCTACCTGGAAACATGTTATGGAACAAATGACCCACAGTCGTATTTAATTGGTAAGCCGTACTCTATAATAAACAATGTAAATAAGCACTCTGCTTGTATCGAATGATCACTTTCACTTTTTTCAGCAATTTCAGTCTTTTATTGTTACTCTGCACTATTTCATTACATTGCTTTTTCCACCACGTGATGTGGAAATATCACATCGACAAAGAGTACAAAGTAGAAAAAATGTTCCGAAAACTGCTTAAAAATTTATTATATTTCTTGCCATACTGGAACACCTACCACAGTATTGAAATCCCGTATCACGTAAAACAGCTGTTTACACGAAAGTTGCCTGTTTTCTGCAATTCGCGTATGAAACTGATGCCCCTAACTATCCAATCAAAAGGTTACCAGCGATTAAAAAACCACTGAAGTGATTTCACTTACGTACACAGACGAAACATCACATTCAAAAGCAGCACAACATAGAAACACTACATGTGTATTTGCAAATACGTGCAAAGAGCAGAAACAATCATTATATAAGTGCAACTCCTAATTTCTGTGAATTTCGATACGTATTTATTTCTAACTGATAGATGAACAAAGGACTTTTGACTATTGGCGGAAAATCGAATCTTGGGTTTCAGGACAAAAGCTAAAAATCGGGAGAAATAATGACAAAATCAGGAGGCGGGAGAAAAAGCGAAAAATCAGGAGACTCCTGCCTAAATCGGGAGAGTTGGCAGGTATGCGAGTGCATGAACGCTAGCGAGCGTTGCAGCGTCCCCCTCTTCCCCGGCGGGCATTTCGTCACACGCCGCCGCCGGCAGCGCGCACAGCGGGCGATGACGCAACCGCCGGGTGCGTGCGCACCGACCAAGGTCGCCGCCGCCGCCGCCGCCGCTGACCTAGCCGCGCCGCGTGGCGCGCGGCCGGGTCGATAGCCGCAGGTCGACTCCAGGCAGCCGGCAGACGGCTCTGCTCCTCCCCTCCCCAACAAGGACGCGGGGAGATGCAGCTGCAAGATGCAAGCAAGGAGGCGGCGGTAGCCTGCAACAGGCAGCGCCGGCGCGGCCCAGCGGGTTTTAAAAGCGAATCACAGGCAGGGTGTCGTTTAATTTATCGTGGCAGCTGGTGGCGTTCAGCAGTTGACGTTCGTGTAGCCACGATGCCTACACAGTCCATTGTCTATATTTCACTGAAACAGTTCAAATTAAATGATACGTTACGATCTAGACAGATTTGAATTTACTAAGTCATGTTACAAGGCAGTTTCTTTTATATCCTTGGTCACCAGTTTCGGTCATTTACATGACCATCATCAGACCACAACTGTAATGATATACAATATCATCATCATCATCTTCATCATCATTAGAGACTGATTATGCCTTTCAGCGTTCATTCTTTGGAGCAAAGTACCTCTAATAAAATTCCTCGTCCGATGTTATGCCTTTTACTTCAAAATCATTCTGCACCGAATCTAAGTACTTTCTTCTTGGTCTACCTTGACTCCTCTTACCCTCCGCTGCCCAGCTCATAAGCCTCTTAGGTAACTTTGCTTCTCCCATGCGTGTAACATGACTCCACCATCTCAGTGTGTCCGCTCTAACTGCTTCATCTATGGTGTTCATACCCAGTTTTTCTTTGATTTCCTCATTATGGACACCCTCCTGCCATTGTTCCCATCTATTAGTACCTGCAATCATTCTTGCTACTTTAATATCTGTAACCTCTACCTTATGAATAAGGTAACCTGTATCCACCCAACTTTCACTCTCATACAACAAAGTTGGTCGAAAGATAGAGCGATGCACTGCTAACTTAGTCTTGGTACTTACTTCCTTCTTGGAGAAGAGATTAGATCTTAAATGAGCACTCACTGCACTAGCTTTGCTACACCTCGATTCCAGTTCTTTCACTATGTTGCCTCCTGTGAGAAAATACATCCCAGGTACTTGAAACTGTCTACTTGTTCTAAGTTTGTTCCTCCTATTTGGCACTCAATCTGTTTAAATCTCTTTCCCACAGACATTTGTTTTGGATCATTGCCCGTCACTGGCATATTATATATCGTTCGTGGGGAGGGGTGGGCAAGTTTGAAGCCCTTACTCTTACGGGAATTAGTTAAACTACGAGTTTGAGTACTATGGGCAGGGCGAAGCTGGGAATTTGTATCTGATGGGAGGCGTGCATGGGTAGTCCTTGCAGGTGCGCTGATCACTGTGTCCCCAGTGGTGTAGGGGTCAGCGCAACTGCCTAGAAAACACGAGACCCGGGTTCGAATCCCGGCTGGGTACACATTTTCAGCTTTGCCCAATCGCAGTTGAAGTCATATATTCTATAAATATTAAATAGATACAATTCCCTGTCCACTCATAGCACTTTTCCATTACCTGCCGTAGGCTAAAGATCTGGTCCTGGCAGCCTCTAAGAGGCCTCACTGATTTTCATCTAACTTGTCTTCAATTAATTAGAGGGATAAATTATTTCACACTTCCCTGTATTATTATTATTATTATTATTATTAGCAGCAAATGTCCCCATGGGAGATCGATAAGCAGGTGATTTATCAATAGTTCTTAAGGTTCTTCTTATTTTCCCAATATTTCTTCATCTTTTCCCCAAAGGCCTTCTTTCTTTCTTCTGTCCACTTTGGTTGGTATGGTTTTGGTGCCGCCTCTGAATTAAACTTTCTCTTGTCAATTTTTCTTCTGAATGTATCCCTATCTGATGTGTTTTTTACGTCAATTTTTGCTTTTGTCAAATCCTTCTTAACTTCAGTTACCGAGGGTATTGTTGCTTTAAGTGATATCACATAGTCCAGTAGACCTGTTTCCAGGTAATCTGTGTAGGTGTCCAAAAAATTTCATTCGTCTCTTTCTGATGTCTAATTCCTGTAATATTATTATTATTCGAATGACACTTTACGGAGAACGTTAAATCAATACATCAACTCTTGCTTTCTTGCTTCTTCTTCCTTTCTGCCCACATTAATTTCATGAGTTCTGATCTTTGCCTTCGGAACCTCTCGATGTTCTGAGGCTGCTTTCTTTTTCTCTCTTCTTCTTGCCTGAGGATTGCTTTCGAAAATTTCTCCGTGTATAAGTTTCTGTTGTGTGTGTCTATTATGTCGGTGTTTGATTCTTTGAGGTCATTTTAAAGTTTGTGTAAACTACACTGGTTATCCTTTAAGTTTCATTACTTTATTAAAGAATTGTTTTGTCAGCCTGTCATTTACCATTCTCGCCAAATGTCAAAATAATTACTTCTTTTCCACATGGTATGTATTATGTTCTCTACATGGACGTAGTCTGTTATATTCTGTTCCTGTTGTCCTTGGGCCGAGTATGCTTCTCATCAGTCTGTTTTCCATTTTCATTAGTTCAGTGATCCCTCCTGTTTGGACTAGCTTTAGTGTTTCAGCACCATACAGAGCCTCTGTTCCCACCATAGTGTCCCATGATAATGCCTTCTTCTTGTATGTTTATGGTGGTCTGGAATGCTATGTTCATCTATTTTGCTCTTTCTTCTAGACTGTCTTTCTCATTGTTGTTTATGGATAGCCACTCAGCTAAATATTTGGATTAATTAACTTTATTGATTTTCTTTTGATTGACGAGTAGTTTCTCTGGGGAATTTTTTATGTTCGTTTCTCTTTTTGAAAGAAATTTGTAAACCGACTTTTCTTGCTTGCTCAATTAGTTTTTCTATTGGGGTTTTTGCATTCTCCGGTATGTATGATCACAGCACTGTCATCCGCGAATGCCAATCAATCTACATAGATGTTATCTTTTCGGTTTTTTAATTTGATGCCTTTCGTATCGGTTTTTCAAGTGCACAATAATATTATATATCATTACAGTTGTGGTCTGCGATGGTCATGTAAGTGGCCGAAACCGGTTACCAGGGAAATAAAAGAAATTGCGATCTAGACTACGTTGTTAGATCATTTAATAACTACTTGTAAATCGCTGTGATCCATAATGTTCTCAAAAATAATTAGTTTTTAATTTAATTTGTCGGTGTGTGCTTTGTGCTCTTAAAGAAGCAAGTGTGCACAAATGTGAAAATTACAGAACTATTAAACTGGGGGCAAACTACTGACACGATTACAGAAAAATGGAAAAATTGGTAGAGTCTGACCTTGGGGAAGATCAGTTTGGATTTAGGAGAAATTTAGGAACACGGGAGGCAATACTCACGACTTATTAGAAGATGGATTATGGAAAGGCAGTTCTTAGTTTTTCGCATTTGTTGATTTGGAGAAAGCTTTTGACAAGGTTGACTGAAATACACTCTTCCAAATTCTGAAGGTAGGAGGGGTCCAATTTAGGCAACGAAAAGTTAAATTTTATTTATTCGTGTTCCGTTGACCCATTACGCAAGAGAATTACATAGATATGGAACGAGTCATGATTTTAAATGGTAATGGTACAATAGTTAAATTTCCATATTTGTACAGACGTCTATATACATTTACATACAATGACAAGTTTGTAGACATCACATACAAAGACACAAATGTATTAAAATAAATTACAGTTACTTCATATTAAATACATAATTTTACTGGTATTGAGTTAAATTATTATTCATATCAATTAACTGTGCTGATGAAGGTTATTGTCTTAAGTTACTCAGTCGTTATGGTGAATCTTTGAGATTTGTATCGTATCAGTTACAGTGTAGAGGCATTTACATTAAAGAACTCATCAAGTGAGTAGAAACAGTTTCCCAATAGATATTCTCTCAATTTATTTTTGAATTGTGATGTTACATTAGTGAGAAATTTTCATTTCTAATGGTAGTGAATTATTTCGTGCTTGAGTAGTGAACATTTTTTTTTGCACAAGACTCAAGTTTTTCTACCAACATACATGTTATATTTTGATCTTGTGTTGTGATTATGATAACTACTATTAGTATTGTACATAGAGAGGTTCTTAATTAAAAATCACGTAAGAGATAGTATATATTGTGATGTCAATGTTAATATTTAATGTTTTTAAAAAAGACTTTTGTAGGAATGTTTTCTCTTAACTCCACTGATAATACGTATTGCTCTTTACTGAATCACAAACACTTTTTTTGATATTGCTTGGTTACCCCAGAATATTGTGACATTCGACAACAATAAATGAAAATAACCAAAATAAGCAGCTACAGTAATGTACGTATTAGCGATTGATGCTATAACGTGAAGGGTATAGGATGCTGAACTGTCTTTTTCTCAAGGCCAGACTATGGAAAGACCAGTTTAGTTTATTGTCAATAAGGAGCCTAAAAATTTAGAGGAATACAACTTGTACAAGACCAGGCAGCAGTTTAAGAGGCGCAGGACATGAAAGGGGCGCAGTTACTGGGAAGGCAGGATGACTGGTTTGCAGCCTTTCTCCCAGAGTAGTTCAACCTGTACAGTGAGCAAGCTGTAAAGGAATGGTAGGAGAAATCTGAAGGACTTAAAATTCAGCGTGGAGAAATTAAAACTTTGACAGTACTACATCATCATCGGCAAGCTGTAGAGACAGCAGAGGACCCGGAAGAGCAATTGAACGGACTGGACTTGTCTTGAAAGCGCGTTAGAAAATGAACATTAACAAGAGAAAAACAAAGTTTATGAAATGTAGTCTAAGAAAATTAGGAATTAAATTAGGTAAACAGACAATAAAACTAGTAGATGAGTTTTGTTATTTGGGTAGCAAAAAAACTTATGTTCGAAGCAAAGAAGATGTAAAATGCAACAATTCTATAGTGTACGCTGTGTTGTACCGTCTTCTAAAATTCAATATTTTTTCGAAGAGATGCTGACAATGCAATACATATTTTAAGTGTCCTAGCAGGAACATCCAGAATCGAAAAAGTGTGATAATCTATGAAAAGGACATGGTGGAATCAGACATGGCAAGGGCGAGTTTAGTTCATCCACGCAAGAATAGAATGAATTATAAGGACTAAGGAGGCTATACGAGAATTTTTCGTACCTGTTGCATTCAGTATCAATTGTTTTGGTTGGTTTTCAAGTTTAGGTAGCTAATAATTCAGTGTAAATGTATTTTTAAATAAATAAAAATTTTCTTTTTTAATTTAAATTGATCATAGCTGTCTCAACCAATTTGCACCCAGCCACAAACTTGTAAATTCAGATGTTACGTGAACAGGAAACAAATACAGTAAGTATTTATTTATTTATTTATGTATTTATTCATTAGTGCCAACTAGCTTTTCGGCTAATCTGGAAGTTTCAAAATCATTAAAACAACAAAAATATTGTCATCCTGCTTTCTTTTCTGCTACCGTATCAGTCATGATTTAGATTCATTTTTTTCCCTCCCACGTTTATTTTTTCAGATATTTCGACGGCATACTCAAATAAAAATGTTAATACACTGTAAAATACCTGTAAAAATACAGGTTATTAATATATGTTTTTATGTAAAATATACACCACACTCTATGGAACAACTATTTCATCATCTTTGTTGACTAAAACCATCTTTGTTGCTGTCGGTTTATATTTGATTTATGTAATACATTTCTTTGTTATTCTCGAAGTATACTGCGCACAGAATGTATAATATGTGCCATATTCTAAAGATAAGAACAACAAGAAAATAGTAACTAGAATTCTTCCAGATTTTCGCATATACTGTATATAGACAACTATAAAGTGCACCGTAACGAAACTTCTGTAGACGTTCTAAATTTAAACGTAACTCTTGTGACTCTTAGATACGTGAAGTGTTTCAACTTTCATACACTCTTATTTATCTAGAGATTATCCTAATAACCAATATCCCGACAAACCGTCGGCGAAGAAAAAAAAATTTGAAAGTGATACCGAAACCTGCAGAAACATCGTCTCACTATTAACAAAGAAAAACGTTGTAATATGTAAGAACGTAAGTTTGAAATTAGTGAACTCCTCAATAAGACACATTCGGCAAGATCTAAAGCTATTACTGTATCCCAACTTGGAATTCTATCTTGTTTCGTCCTTCCAAACAAATGATGTAATTCGTAAGAATTTTACAGAGTACACATAAAGCAAGGTGTTAGACTGATCTGTTCGTAATACAGGCCTGAGGCCTAAGTTACTTTGAAATGTTATAATGCGGCTGTGAGGTGACGAAATCAAAGAAAGTTATTGTTTTAGGAGCTGTCAAACAGTATGACGTTAAAGTCTTCTATCTAGAATATATTGACGAAAACACAACCTGGATGCCATGTGTCGTTTGCTGCGGTTGGCTGATAGAATCAAACCGAACTGTCCCCGTATTACACTCCACAATTCGTAAAGCTCAAGTGCCGTATTGGATGATATTAGTATCTAGACTCACCTGCCACCTAGATGTTTGAATGCAACGGCACATTAAAGAACGCTCAGAAACACATGGCTTTTCGTTCAGGTTGCAGATTAAAATTTTGGGGAATGCGACATCATTGCAGCACAACGTTACGTGACGTGGTCTGTTTTTCCATATACAGTACTGAGTATTCCACAGATACACGTTAATGCCTGCTGTGGTAACCGCGGCAGCATTGAAAGAAATGAAAAGCAAAGATTCTCGTAGCAGCGCGCCCGTACTAGTGTGTCGCATGGTGGCGGTAGCAGTCACGGTGGTAGCGTGGCCGAGCGGTCTAAGGCGCTGGTTTAAGGCACCAGTCTCTTCGGAGGCGTGGGTTCGAATCCCACCGCTGCCAATGTTTTTACTACGCAAAATACACTCAAACAGGTTTGCAGAGTGTAAAGTATTCCTGAGTTATTGACTGCGTAAATTATTGTCGTGTAGATAGACGGTTTTAGTCTGTATCCTCAGTAGTTGCTGCATAGTAGCTTAAGATGATTTTTTATTTATACTTTGGACAAATATTATTTTATTTTTGTAATGCACAAGTTCTTTTCACTAAAACGCCTTGTAGCGTTTTCATATTTATCAAAGGTACGATAATGACGGAAAAAACACATCAAACATGAACATTTGACATTACTAAATCATCGAAATTGTTCACTCTTTTGGAATAACACACGAAAATCACATTGTACGAAAATGTAACTGTTAAATATGCAAATAAAAGTTTATATACCGGTTTGTTAAAAAACAAATACCCAATGTATTTGTAATATTTTTCCAATTCTGGATCATGTAACTCCGCGACTGTTGGAGATTGCTAGTGAATAACGGAACCAGCCAAAAATATTTTTACAATGTTTTATTACAATGCCGTAACCAATTAAGCCTACAATAAAGTTTTCGTCAACAAGTACCTTCAGAATTTTTAAATAGAAATTCCTCTCACATTGACATATAAGTGTGTCTCGTTATTTGTCTTTGAATCCGGAACATGTTTATGCTCAAATGCATGTAACATCTCTGTCGTTTACATTGGTATGATCACATGAAAGAGGTATCATGTAGTTATTGAACCTTATTTGCCTTTCGTTTCGGATACGCTGAAGGATTTGCGCATTTCTGTGAGTGTAATAATAATTAGCTTTTACCGTATGCATTCTACATCTATTTGTGCATGTTAAATGTAATTTTTTTGTTCTACAATGTCTATCTGGTTTTTCCTTGTGAGATGTGTGCTGAGAAAGCTTTTTGCATCCATGCTATTGATAGTTCACCCTTGTCAAATTATCGAACTTATCTTAGTTGTATAAACAGTAATTATCAAAAAAATGAGCAAAGGTTAGCGCTGGTAGTTTCTGATTTATAAATATCCCACGCTTTGTTGAATCACAGAGATGAACATGTGCGCATTGAGTCAGTTGTTTCGGCACTGTAATTTTTATGACTTTTTGGAGCACAATGCAGTTTTATCAGTCAAACGTCATTTAAGAACTAGTCGCCGTGGAATATTATGGTTACTTTCTCTGTGAAGTAGTAATCAGGAAAAACACACACTTCAAAATCAAAATATAGAAGTAATTTCAAGATATCCATGTTGGACACTAATTGCAGCTGTAGCGTAAATTGATGGTTTATTTCCGTGAAAAGAATTGCAACCAGCTGCCTTTTTGGATGTTTTTTATTTAATCCAGAACTAGTTTTTGAGCCTCTGCAGGCTCATCTTCAGTGGATACTTTACAGGAGCATTTATCTTCCACTAAGTGTAGGTTATGCTGTGTTGGTTCTGGTGACATAACTGAACTTTAGTAAGCGAGAACAGAATAAACCGGAATTAAACGTATTGTAATTTTATGTACTTACTGTGTGGCCGTGTTTGTACATCTACAATAAAATGGTCTAAAGTAGACTAATTTACAGTTGCAAAAGACGGTCCCATACCCTATACAAAATTGTATAACTGCAACTGCGGAAGACAAGGCCAAAAACCGAAGAAATATGTATTTTTTAATGTTTACAACCACTTCATATACATTTCCATTAATAATAATAATAATAATAATGTCAATTGAATTTATTTAAATGTAAGGTGAGACAGTTTCGTTGAACAGCGCTTAGTCTTGCTATGATCCTCATGCTTTTCCAGGGCAATGTAGAAGCTATACTATTTATTTCAAATATATCATTGCAACAAACAAATACTGCATAATACTCATGTCAGCTCGAGCATAACCCATCTACATAACATTCAATGTCTTTGTGTACAAAGAACAGCCACTAAGCAATGTTTATTTTCATATTATTTTATTAGTTTGTTATTGGCTTCTAGCATAAACATGTATCATTCATATTTTATTGAGCGTAGACTGTAACTTAGCAAAGGAAATGTGAGGAAGGTGGGAAACATTGAAAACAGAAAAATGCATTTTGCTCAGAATAAGTGTGCACCGTATTTTTTAGCAGAGAAATTTAGATACTTATGGAATCTGGTTGAAGAATTAATTAATAATATATTTTTTCAAAATTTTATAGTTCAAAGTACTACTGCCCCCTTCTGCCCTTACATATTATGAAAGCCGTGGCGGAGTGGCCGAGCGCATTGAGGCGCTATGCTCCGATGCGCGAGGCCGTTCCACGCCGGTGGTTCGAATCCTCCCGCGGGCATGGATGTTTGTGCTGTCTTTAGTATAAGTTAGTTTATAAGAAGTTTGTAAGTTTAGGGACTGATAACTCCGTAGTTACGTGCCATAAGCTTAACAAACATGTATTATGAAGGCTAATTTTTTGTGCTTTTTTCAGAGGCGCAGAGATGTATCGAGTACTGCGTTTAAAAGACGACGGCAGAACCATATAAACCACAGCAGACACAGCCGTACTGATGTCTCGGTATCTAAGAGAAGTCTTAGGTGCATGTGGAGAAACAGGTTTCAACGCATTAGACTTTCAAGCAAGGCAGAAAACAAATTTCGTTAGTTTGAGGCAGACAGACATGGGATCAAACGGACACAACTAAGAAGAGGTGTCAGATCGCTGCAGTGTGTTGTGTAAGAGTAACTGTGATAAGTTTTGAGTGAAAATCCTACTCTGAATCTCCTGGTTTGATACTTACGCAGGTAAGAAGTGTGGTGTTCAGATAATTATTCGTTCAGAACATTGTTTGGGAAATAAGTATTGTTAGTGTTTCAATGAATTCACCGTTATGGACACTTGTCGTTGTTGTGGTCTTCAGTCCGCAGACTGGTTTGATGCAGCTCTCCACGCTACCCTGTCCTGTGCAAGTCTCTTCATCTGAGAATAAGTTCGGCAACCTACATCCTTTCGAAACTGCTTACTGTATTCGACCCTCGGTCTAGCTCTACTATTTTTACCCCACACACTTCCCTCTAATGTTAAATTGACGATTCCTTGATGTCTCAGAATGTGTCCCACCAAACTATCCCTTCTTAGTCAGGACATGCCATAAACTCCTTTTCTCCCCACTTCTGCTAAGCATCTCCTCATTAGTTACGTGATCTACCCACCACATTTCAAAAGCTTCTATCATCTTTTTGTCTGAACTCCTTATCGGCCACGTTTCACTCCCATACATTGCTACACTCCAGACAAATGCTTACGAAAGGACTTCCTAACGTTTAATATTGGATGTTAACAAGTTTCGCTTCTTTAGAAACGCTTTTCTTCCCATAGCCATTCTGCATTTTACATCCTCTTTACTTTGGCCATCAGAAGTTATCTTGATACCCAAATAACAAAACCGAGCGAGGTGGCGCAGTGGTAACACACTGGCCTCGCATTCGGAAGGATGGTGGTTCGAATCCACCTCCGCCCATCCAGATTTAGGTTCTCCGTGATTTCCCTAAATCACTTCAGGCAAATGCCGGTATGGTTCCTTTCAAAGGGCGCGGCTGATTTCCTTCCACATCCTTACCCAAACACTCCGTCTCTAATGACCACGCTGTCGACGGGACGTTAAACTCCAAGCTTCCTTCTTCCTTCCAAATAACAAAACTCATCTACTCTTATTGTCTCTTACCTACTCTAATTCCTGACGTGATGACGCTACATTCCATTATCCTTGTTTTCCTCTTGTTCATCTTATACCCCCTTTTCAAGAAACTGTCCATTCAATTCAATTGCTCTCCCAGATCCGTCGCGGTCTCTAAGGAGACGTTACTTTTCCTTAAAGCGGTTACGGTGCTCTTACAGATTTCTGTAACTGACTAGTAACATGAATAAGCTATAGTGGTGGTAACTGGAGCTACTTGTACTGAAGCATGCAAACCGATCAGTTCGAGTCGAGAACGCTGTGAATGGCTTCAGTGCTTTTGAGAATCATCCCGTTAGCCCGCATTGCTTGCCTGAGCAAATCTTTGCTCCCGTAACCTTCACGAATTCCACAGTAGCAAATTCTGAGACTCTAACATCAGACGATTAAGTGAGAACTGCAAGAGGAAATCAACGAGTGGAGGAACTGCAGGTACAGCCAGTAGCAGAGGTCACTAAAAGAGAAGAAGAAGTAGTTTCAAGGGCCTGAGTCCAGAGCCGTCGGTTCCAGGAAAACAAACGGAAGATGGCAGCATCACTCATTGTGAAGGCTCCTACTTTTATTACTGATCTAGAAAAAACGAAGGCCAGGGTGGCAAACGAGAATATAACCAGAGTTGTCACAAAGATGAGGGTGATTGAAAAGTCAGCTGTCCGTTTTCCTCATATCAAGTGTCCCTTTGCCCTACAGTTAGAGTACAATCCCTTTATTTGAATGTTCCCGGGCTGAGGGGCACGCCCAGTCAGACATTTCCAAGTGGCCTCTACATGAACTTTAAAAGTACACATCTCAACCTTCATAAAAATGTACAAAATATAAATTTTAATATCCTATGCAGATCAAGTAATAGGATACCGGTACATAAGTATATTAATGTGCAGACTAAAAACAGTTATGCCAGTGCACAAAAGCGAAACAAATAGCTTAACGTGTAATGTTTCCTTTTAATATATCTTATATCTATACCTATAAATGTGAATGTCTGTTCGGTGTACGTTTATCACGTCTGAACAACAAGACACAAAAAGCTAAAAATTTGTACAGTTACTAATGTCTACCCGTGGAAGGCTTTAGGTGCGGTTTTATGGCGATCGGATAGCTATTTATCTATATATATTTATGTGAATATCTGTTCGGTGTATGCTTATCACGTCCAAACGAGAAGACGCAGAGACTTAACTATTTGTACAGTTACTAATTAATACTTGAGGAAGGTTTTAGGCGCGGTTTTATAGCGATCTGATAGATATTTAGTAATTTGAACAATATAACGCGAAATGCGGAACAATAATGATTCTTTGAAATTATATTTACTCTTTGAAAATGGTTTTATTGGTTTCATTGTTGCTAGAGGGTTGATAATGATAAAAGGGTGGAGTATATTGGGATGGAAAGTTACCGGTGTATATAAAATTCTACGTGTGTGTCAATATTTCGCTCTGCAGCGAAAACTACAGAACGCAAACGAATGGTGTGTGTGTAATTGTTGTCCGACGTCTCCCGTTGTACACCATAGTAGTTCCATGCCGACAGCTATAAGGGGGTGGAAGATATGGTGGTTGAAAGTTGTCAAATTATTAAAAAAATCGGACTGAAGGCCAGCGATGACGTTTGCGACTCTATAGCAAGGAGGTTACGTACAGCGAAACGTGATGGCACAGACGATATCTTTGGTCGATGCGTGCTACAATGTCTTCAGCTCTTTCTCTGTAAGGATAAGCATACGAATAAGGAAATATAAGAATAAATAAATAAAGCAGTAAAAAAGAAATTTTTTAAATACATCTCTTTAAAAAAATCGATTTGACGTTTCACTCATTACATCAAGTGATGCATCTGTGATATTACTACAATCATTATTGTTGAATTTCGTGATTGGATCCTTCGAAACAAGCGCATTTTTACCTGTGATTTCTTATATATTCTCTGATAAATGTAACATGTTTTTAGAAAATAGGAGATGGGCAGAGAGAGAATGGATAGGAAAAGTACTAACTCAAGGTTCAAATAAATTTAAATACCCGGGCAACGCCGGGTTTTCAGCTAGTTACTTACAATTCTAATGCTCCCACATCCTAATGATTACTTTGAATTGTCAGTTCGTTGACTTACCACCATTATCCGACTGCAGCCTCAAATTTCAAAGTGTCTTTCTTTTTCCTTAGGTTTTTGGACAATGTGGTATTCAAAATACGTCTCCATTTGTCCCAGAATCTAACGCCCCTGGTTTTAATTTTGATTGATTATATACGTGGGAATCTTTGCATATATCCAGACCTTTTAAGTAAATTTTAATCAGATGACAGAGGAAACCAATTCGAACGTCGGGACTTGTAAGGAATTTCGATATGAATAAAAGTACAACTTTGCTTAATCCCTGGCACGCGTATTACTTTATCATTGCTGTATTTTTAATTATAGTTTTTGTTTTAATACAGTACACCTGAAGATGCGACTGTAATGAGTGATCTTAATAAAAATAGCTGAGGCGGCACCAGAAATTATCTATTGTATAGACTGACAATTCTTGAAACTATATTTAAATAGTAGTTTTACCAATGTTTTAAAATTTTTACCGTCTTTTTAAAATAATTGATAAATTCATTTATGAAAAAATTTATGAAAACAGCTCAAAAATTAGCAAAATTACGAAACCAAGTCGCTTTATGCAAAAAGAAATAATAATAATAATAATAATGCAAAGTACACCTCAATCTGATGTAAGTTCCCAATAATACTGCGTTTTCTCTCAACTTCTCGGTAGGTTAAAAGTCTAACAAATAAAGTGTTAGAAAAAATGAAAACTACCTACAAGAAAATGTTTGCAAAATTAAAACCCAAGCAATCCCCCAACACACACACACACACACACACACACACACACACACACACACACACACAATATAGCGATTCCCAAACAAAGATCACTTCCATCCAAGACTGATTAGCCTTAATGACACAGTGTTACAAGCGAATGAAATAAAATCGTTAGAGGCCTGAAATACATCATCAGCACAAATTAATATATATAAAACCTGAGAGTTAAATCAGAAAACATCCTCTTACAATGACGGTGAATGTGTATATTGCATCAACACAGTTCCTTAGATTGTCCATAGATGTCACTAAACCCTCACAAAAATGTAAACTACCATGGATGATTAGTGTCAGTGTGACGTAGTGGGTAACACGAGCGCATCCGCATCTGCATCCGCCATTTTTGTTCCTTCGCGTGAACTCGGAGCGGCAGCATACGGCCATCAGTATGCTTTCAATATGGTGGCTGTGCAGATTCCATTGGATCTAATTGTTCAGAAAATAGTTTTGTTTCTCCGTGGATCCTGAAAGCCGTAAAGTACAGATAATAAACTGTCATCGTGAGAAATAGACACCGATAAGGACTTCAAATCTATGCGAAGTGGATTAAATCATTTGTTATTGTGCACGATTTCCACGATTTCAACGCATTGTACACGGCAAGTTTCGGCACTTGTTTTTTAGCGATGGGTACGACGCATAAACGTTTGTTACCGACTCTTAATTATAGATATATTGGCGATAACAAACCCTATCAGCCGAAACTTCTATATAATTCGTGCTATGTGCTGCCATCCTGGAGAACGAGCGTAAACTATAATAATAAGTAACACCTAAAGTACGGAGTGGAGGAAAAGCATAACTGTGAGACCTTCTACATCTACATACATACTCCGCAATTCACCGTAAGGTGCGTGGCGGAGGGTACACTGTACCACTACTAGGCATTTCCTTTCCTGTTCCACTCCCAAATTGAACGAGGAAAAAAAGAGTGCCTATATGCCTCCGTACGAGCCCTAATTTCTCTTATCTTGTCTTTGTGATCTTTACGAGAAATGTAAGTAGGCGGCAGCAAGATCGTACTACACTCAGCTTCAAATTCCGGCCCACTAAATTTACTTAACAGAAATTCACGAAAAGAACGTCGTCTTTCTTCCAGCGATCCCCAATTGAGTTGCCGGAGCATTTCCGTGACACTCGCGCATTGGTCGAACCTACCGGTAACAAATATAGCTGCTCGCCTCTGAACCGCCTCTATGTCTTCCTTTAAATTGATCTGCCGCGGGTCCCAAACACTTGAGCGATACTCAAGACGCGGTCTCCTTTACAGGTGAAGTACATCTTCCCAAAATTCTCCCAATAAACCGAAGACGGCTGTCTGCCTTACTCACAAATGTCCTTACATGCTCGTTCCTTTTCATAACGCTCTGCAATGTTACGCCTAGATATTTGAACGACGCGACAGCATCAAGAAGCTCACTACTAATGCTGTATTCGAACATTATAGGATTGTTTTTACTACTCATGCGCATCACCTTACATTTTTCTACATTGAGAGCTAGCTGCCATTCTTCGCACCATCTAGAAATTTTGTCTAAGTCAACCTGTCAACCTATTACAGTCAGTTACAGACGACACCCTCCCATACACCAGCATCATCAGCAAACAGCCGCAAATTACAACTTACTCTGTCCATCAGATCGTTTGTATAGATAGAAAATAATAGCGGTCCTATCACACTCCCCTAGGGCACGCCTGACGATTCACTCGTCTCTGATGAACACTCGCCGTCGAGAACAACGTACTGCGTTCTATTACTTAGGAAGTCTTCCAGCCAGTCACAAATCTGTGAACCTATTCCATAAGCTCGTATCTTCGTTAGCAGTCTTCAGTGTGGCACAGCGTCGAACGCCTTTTTGAAGTCGAGAAAAACACAATCCGCCTATTGCCCTTCGTCCATGGCTCGCAAGATGTCATGTGAGAAAAGGGCAAGCTGAGTTTCACATGAACGATGTTTCCTAAACCCGTGCTGATTCATGGAAAGAATCTTTTCCGTTTCAAGGAAATTTACTATATTCGAACTGAGAATATGCTCCAAAATTCTACATGAAACCGATGTCAACGATATTGGGCTGTAATTGTATGGGTCATTTCTCTTTCCTTTCTTATACACGGGAGTCACCTGCGCTTTTTTCCAATCACTAGGAACTTTGCGCTGAATTAAAGATTCTATATAAATGCAAGCTAAGTAGGGGGCCAACGCCGCAGAATAGTCTTTGTAAAACCGAACTGGTGTTCCATCCGGACCAGCAGACTTTTTCGTATTTAGCTCTCTCAGCTGCTTCTCTACACCGGAAATACCTATTGCTATGTCCCCCATTTCAGAATTAGTACGTTGATCAAATGATGGTATATTTGTCCGGTCCTCCTGCGTGAAAGATTTCTTAAAGGTTAAATTTAGAACTTCAGCTTTCCGCTTGCTTTCTTCTATTACTGCCCCGGAATGATCAACTAGTGACTGGACAGTGGGCTTTGACCCGCTTATCGATTTTACATAGGACCGGAATTTTTTCGGGTTCTCGGAAAGATCTTTTGCTGAGGTATGGCTATGATAATTACTGTATGCTTCACGCATCGATCTTTTTATAGACGCACGAATCTCTACTAACTTTTGCCTGTCATCATTTGCGTGTTCTTTTTTGAATCGAGAGTGCAACAGCCTTTGCTTTCTCAGCAGCTTTCTAACATTATTATTATACCACGGTGGATCTTTTCCATCCTTAATCGTCTTTACTGGCACATATTTCTCTAACCCTTTATTAACAATGCACTTAAATTTAGTGCACAATTCCTCTACATCCATAGTCCCGGTATTAAACGATGCCCATTCATTTTCTAAGTGCGATCGTAACATTTGCTTGTCGGCTCTTCCCAACAAAAACACGCTCCTAGCCTTCTTGACTGGTTTATGAACTTTGGTCACCATCGACGCTATGACGATATTATGATCACTAATTCCTGTCTCTACACAGACATCGTTAATAAGGCCAGGCCTGTTTGTGGCTATAAGGTCTAGAATATTTCCATTGCGCGTGGATTGCCGCTTTAACTGCTCAAGACAGTTTTCGGAGAATGTGTCCAAAAGTAGCTCGCAAGACTGCTTGTCTGTACCGCCTGAAATGTAACTAGCGAGGTCCCAATCTATACTCTTAAGGTTGAAGTCACCTCCGACTAATATTACATGACCCGGGTACCTATGCACTACCTGGTGTAGACTTTCCTTGAATGATTCTAAAACAGCTACAGCAGCACTGGGGGGCCGGCAAAAACACCCAACTATTAACTTTACTTCTTTTAGACCTGTTATACGTGCCCAGATAACTTCACAGTTACTTTCAACCTCGATCTCAGTAGAAACAATATCTTTGTCCATAGCGATGAACACTCCTCCTCCAGTGCTATGCTACCGTGGGCTAATTGGTAGAGCGTTAGTTCATCGAACGGAGGGTCGTGGGTTCAAGCCCCGCCTAGAGCCTTTTTATAACTGCAGTACGTTGAAAATTTTTAGAACAGAATGTCTATGACGTTCCACGGGTTCACTTCGCAAACCAGCACTGTCAGATGCAGCAGTAGCAGTAGCGTGCGGACTGGACAGCAACGTCTGACTTGATGGTGTGGGAAAACATTGTTATTATTATTATTATTACTTTAATAATTCCGCACTTATGGAGCAATTGTTTCTTTCTTCTACAAATATACTCTACAGGTTTGCTACTTTCAAATAAAACGTAGCAGAAGCAAACTGCCGATAACACAGTGCTATAAAATCCGAACAGTAGTTTTACTTTTACATTTCAGGAACATGTTGTCCCGTGTAAGAAAGACTCTGTGTACGTTTGTCGACGTAGAACAATTTGCAACGTCATAAAGAAAAAAAAAAAAATCGCGCCACCCTCGTTCTATCAACTACACCACGAAAGTTCAGCGCAGCAGACCCCCTACAGATACGCTTTTCCTGTGCTCTGTAGAACAGGAGTGACATATTATTTCCCGTTGACGCACTGTCTCCTGGACGGCAGCACTTAGCACGAATTATATACAAGTTCCTGTCGATATACAACGTTTGGTACCGAGCTGTCTGACATCTGAAGGTTTGGGTGTTAGACACCATGCAGCGCGGTATTGAAGGTCCCAACAGCTTGCTGAATACCCCCGTCAAAACTGACATCAAGTGCTATTGACAGATTTGTCACGCATCTGCCTTGACGTCGGAGGCGGAGTCAGCAACGTTCACGCGTTTGTAAAGCTATGGGTCCGAACTGCAATGGATATCGCTCCTACTTAAAGTAACTTACGCTAAGGACAAAACACACACACACACACACACACACACACACACCTATGCCTGAGGGAGGACTCGAACTCCCTCCCAGCAACACGCCTTGAAGCCATCGGCACACGAAACGAGGCAGTTAATGTTAACGTGCGAGGGAACGGGAAATACGACGCTACGAGGCACACGGGACAAGCTGCTTAATGTGATTTGGGCTTTCAGAGTTCTCTATCGAAAGTTTTTAGCGCGTAATCGTCGTCTGATACAGCTTTATTTGGGGTGCGAAGTACGTGTTTAAAATGGATCCTAATTAATTGTTTTGGCGTTACTAGCTATTCTCGAAGATAGAAGATTATGGGTACGGGAGTGGATTCAGCGGCGAAATAATGGCAGGGGAACTATTCATATGCAATACCGCATTTGATCTTCCGATAGCACCCGTCTGCTTTGACACAACGTCAAGACGATAACCGACATTCATATTTCAATGCGAATGTAATGCGGCGTCGATAACAACATGAAATAAACACGACACAAATATGACTGTAAGCGAACAATAAGAAAAATAATTTAACGGGACTATCGCAGGAATTAATTGGTTTTGGGTGGGGAGATTCTAAATAGACAAAACAATAGAAATAGCTATAGTGAAATAAACTGAAGCATGAAGATTGACGTCGCACGGTTCTGGAAGCATTTTTTTTTTTTCTTTAAACAGACTCGGTTGCCTCGGCTTCATTTGTTAACAAAAGAACGTGGCAAAATGTAACTTCACTTTTACACTTGGATAGTCTCTCACGCCGTAAATCACAAACTTTCGTAACTGTATTTCATTATTACGAAAAAAAGCTCTCATTACGTCACATTGTATTCAAGAACTTCAATAAACAAGCCGTTTTCAGGGAGATTTTGTGTCCTACACTGCTATTTACATACAGTGGAACATTATCATTGCATTTTTTAAAATTTTTTCCCTTAGTGTAACGCTCCCTCCCACCTACCTATCTCTCGCCGGCGCTATATCTTCAACGTGTTGCACTAAAAAATGTTTTGAATGGATTAAAGAGAAAGTATGTTTGAAAAAAAATTATAAAATTATATTTAGATCACGTTAGGTACATGCCATTCAGCAGAAAGCTGAAGTTACATAGTAACATGAAGTACATGTATCATGAAATAAGTGAATGACGAGTTCAGGACTGGGTCATCTCTTCCTATATGTTTTCCATCTGGAATAAAAAAGAGTGCCTTTAGTGTTGCAATATGGTTGCAAAAGACAAATAAGTTGTGTAGCGATACTGGTATGAAGAAATACCGGTACTGATGTCATATGCACAGTTATTTTATTAATCTCCATTTGGGTGTTTTCGGCACAGCCAATGTTTCTTGGTCACATAAAGGTCCAGGTAAAGGATCTCGAGCAACGTAAGGTCCAAGAAAGCTATCAGGGGCTTTGCAAAGTCCAGGCTGAACAGTCAGTAGTTGATCTTCAACTGAAAAACATGTAATTGAATGATTAATATTATGACAGAAAAAATTGATTAATAAAGACGCATAATGCTGCAATAATTACACGATTTAATACCTTCTTTTACCTTAACGGCTTCAGACAGTGGTGCTGCAAGTGGCTCGTCCAAGTCCTCTTCGTCTTCTGTATTCAAAGTGTCGTCAATGTTCGAGTACAGTCCTTCACATTGCTGGCACAGTTTCGTGCAGAAAAGTCATGCTCGTCTGCATCCACACCAACCATGGCAATCCGTCTTGCACTTGCAAGATATAAGTTGCAGAAGCCAATTTGGAGCCGGGGTTTCAGTGTGGTAATGGGAGCAAACCCACTTCTTGTCAACTTCCAGCCCCACTGCTGCGGATCCAAGTAGTTTGCAGTCCACTGCTGCATCTGAAGAAAAACTCTGAAGGTGTACTGTTAAGCCGCAACTTCAGTGGGAGGTATGGAAGCCATGTTTGCTGTTGCCTGATAGCTGATTTGACTTACTGCTTATGCCTCAGCTCTAGATCCCCTCGCTTTTTGCTCAGCACCACAATGTCCATGAACACTCGGAGTCTCAGGAATACCATCCTCCATTTCCTCTAGAAACCATTCTGAAGCAGGGTTTTCAGTCACATTGTATACTTGCGATCTTATGTCTTCCACAATTATGGCAGCAGCTGCTTCAATTATGGCACAGTTTTCTTCTTTCTCTGGTAGCCTCTGAATATCTCGATATCAGGATTCATTGATAATTTTGTGTCCATTGGCTTTGAAACATAAAACGTAAGGTTTAGTGGTTGTAATTAAAATGTCGTCGCCATACTTCTGAAGCAGGTGTCTTCTGATAGTGCTCTGATGTGGACGCGAATCACATTCAGGCTGCTCCAACAATTCTTCCATGGTGACATGACATTCCTCGTCGTTGTTTTCTAGAAAACAGTAAAATTGCTTGCATAGCATTTTCCACATCATCTCCAGGGGGTCTGCCAACTTCATGATGAGTCGGTGGAGCCTGGTGTAGGAAACGGTACTGCGCATCAGCTGGTACTGCTATCAAGTCAGTAACTGGCTCTACACGTCGTACTATACTGCGCCCATATTCAAGTTACTCGCCAGTGTGAGTACATTTTATTTAACCGCTAATTTCCTCACAGGGTATACCAAATTACGTTTTGAGGGGGTCTTTTTTATTGTATCTTGGCGTAGCCCAGAGACACCTGCTCTCCACATAAGAAACAGTGAGTTTTAAAGGCAAACTCAGGTATAATTGAACGTAACGGTTTTGATTCAGGATTTTCTAGAGACGTCTTTAAATAAGCAGCAATAGACTTCTCTGTCACGTAATGCTTCCTACATTTTTCATGAACCTCAATTTCAGTGTTCCTCTTAAATATTAGAAACTTACCATCGTGTCTCTTCTTACAGGCTTGCATGAAAGATTTCAAACCTTTTTCTCTCACAACACACCTCTGTGTCCCATCTTCTAACAGTTTGTCACAAGTTACACATTCTGCACGAGACATTATGCATGCATATACACAGTGGCGGCTGATGGTAATGTGCTAATGTGCTGCAGCACACTGTAAATATATTACTAAAATTATGCCATTTCTCTTCGAATGCAAGCGAGAAATCGCTGTAAAATTACATCCTTTCTCTTGGAATGCGATCCAGATATCACAATAAAATTATGTCAATTCGCTTCCAATACGTATTACACTGCTAGTAATAAGGATGATAACGCATTTAGGAGCGCTCTCGCCGCGATAGCTGGAAACCAGCTCCGTGTGCTGAAGAGGGATTCAGCCGCGCTGGTACGTGCGCAGAGAGGCGGCGCAGTCGTCTGTTCGCTAGTGCGCATGCGCAGACGTGACGTCAGGCCTGGCGACTCATGTGTGCTGAGACCAACTGCAGCACTAGATCAATATTTCTCTCCGCTCTGCGTGTAACGGTTGCGGAAGAATAGAATATGACGAATACTGTGGCATGCAGAGTCAAATAGCGCGTTGGCTCAGGCGTCTTGCGTGTTGTCTCTAAGACCTACTTGTGTGAGGCTCGTATTCAAATACCTCTGAGTCCAAATTTTTAATTTCTGTAAATAAAACTTCAATCACAAACAACATTATAATGTATAGCCAACATGCGAGTGAAACTGCGCTTTTCAGCCTAGCAGTTTCATTGGTCACTTGTGTAGAACACAGATGACGTGGCGGGGTATTGCTAAGCTCCGTTATTTCCATTGTCAGTCACGATTTTTATTTTAGTATGTTTTGTTTCCTGTTTATTTTTGTAATAATGTAGCACACTGGTCACATTTTGTACGAGCCGCCACTGCATATACAATAAAAACTTGACACTGAAAAGTAAAAAAAAAAAAAAAAAAAAAAATGCAGCTTTAAAGTTTCGACCACAACGCGTTGGCAACTCTGACCTGACTAAACTACCGCAAGATCAGATGGGCTGCCAGACGCTCGAAAGTGTCTGGAGGGTGAACCTATTAGCAGGGATGTGGCCAACAAAGGAATGGAAGGACCGTCCCGTTACGTGGTGGGGACAGGGTTAGACCACTTTGACTCGGCTGATGGACATTTAATGTATTTTCACGTGGTGTAGGAGGTTTTGTCACAACATTTGATAACCCAATCCTGGACTCGACACTCACTCATTTCATAACACATGCTGATTTCATATTCAGTTTTCTGCTCAGTGTCATGTAACTAAAATGTTCTAAATATACATCGTTAATTTCTTTTTCAAACATACTTTCTCTTTAATCCATTCAAAACATCATGTTTCAGTGCAACACATTGAAAATATATCGCCGGTGAGAGATTGGCAGGTGGGAGGGGGCGTTACACTATAGGGCGCAGAAAGCATTGCTCGAAATTTTCTTTTTGGTGCTTCCCACCAATACGAGGAAATGGAATATTACAGACGTCCCTTGTAGGAAATTTAATGTACTTTCACGTGGAGTAGGGATATTTCTCGAGTTGTAGGGCGCTCAAGTGTGCGTTTTTGACGTTTCCGCAGAAGGGCCAAAAATTTGCTCTTCTTCATTGAGTTATACCGCCTATACTGCTCGTCAGCAAATCAAACATGAGTAGTGTATTTTGTAGGAAATTTCGTCTACTTTAAATTTGCTCCGAATGAACATCTTCGAGAAACGCATAGTTTTCGAGATATAAGCAAGAAACTGAAAAAATTGCGAAAATTTTATTTTTTAAGTTTTTCGTTTCGAAGCCGACGTCCTACAAGGAAGAAAACTTGGAATTCGAATTCAGCGCCCTCAAAAACATACAGAACGTTGAGAAAAAAACTTTCGGAATTTTGTTACGAAACAGGGGGAGGTGGGTGTCCATAATGAGGAAATGAAAGAAAAGCTGGGAATGAACACCATAGATGAAGCAGTTAGAGCGAACAGACTGAGATGGTGGGGTCATGTTACACGCATGGGAGAAGCAAGGTTACTTAAGAGACTCATGAGCTCCGCAGTGGAGGGTAAGAGGAGTCGAGGTAGACCAAGAAGAAAGTACCTAGATTCGGTGCAGAATGATTTTGAAGTAAAAGACATAGCATCAATGTTAGCACTGAATAGGGGATCATGGAGGAATTTTATTAGAGTTACTATGCTCCAGACTGAACGCTGAAAGGCATAATCAGTCTCTAATGATGATGATGAACAGGCTGTTTTGAGCGCCAATTGACTGGACTAAAGTGCCCGCCGTCACAGTCGACCGCTACGGCCCGTAGTTGCAGCGATGTAGTACCAAAGGCACGTTTTTCTCGGTGCGACTAGCGATTATCGTTCAACGATGATGGTGCAACGATAATGGGGCTGTGCTGCTCCGAGCGACTGCCGACGCAGTCGTTAACGATAATCGTACGCCGCGAATAGTAGGCTGACTGCAGTTGTCGGTCGCTGCGATTTCTGCCGAGTGGAGGACCACGTGCACGATGGCTCCTGCGTTTTCTGACGCAGGTCACGAAATACTTGACGAGGAAGAGGCGAATCATCCGTCACTGTGGCAGCTATCAAATGCGTTCTGCAAAGATCTGAGGCTCAAGGACAATATATGGGCTGAGATTGCCAACAATGTTGGAAAACCAAGTAAGCTGTTATTTTTTTAGTACTTGCAGTTATTGTTAATTTTTACATTTGTAATTTCCACTGTTATCTGTTAATAAAATTCTTCCACATATAAAGCTTTTTATCATCCTTTTTATTGTATACTAGCTTATATGCCCGTGCTTCGCAACGGTTGTTCAATGAGAGCCTGTGTGTATCATGGCTTTTTAGGGTTCTGAAACTCATTCAGTAAAAATAGAATGCTTGTTGGATCGCTCTGTTAATAAACTCAGTTGTCCTAGCCAAGATGACAAATGTAAGAAAAAGTAATTGTCCGAAACGATGTATCTTCATAAGGATGTCAAATGTAAGTAAAAGTCATTGTCTGAAACGATGTATCTTCATAAAGTTTTTGATACAAAAAAGTGAAACGGGCCAAAATAAGCAAAGAAATGTCGTTAAGTATTTAGTATATTAAGCGAAATCAGTAACAGTGTGTTCAATGTGATGTTTGATGGGGCCGTTTTCCATAAACGTTACTCTTTATGTCCTCATATCTTATGAACTACGTGTCGTACTGTGATAAAATTTCGAACGTACATTCAGTTTTAAGTGTGTATTCTGTCTGCAAAATTTCCTGTGAGTACAACTGGTAAGTAGAGAAATTACAAATTGTAAAGTTATACCGAATGCCATCGTTTTGCTCCATGAACAGCGGAAAAGTAGTAAGCGAAAAACAGTTTTCCTTTCATCATTTTGATGTGGTTGTCTGCGAGAAGAAGTTTATTAAAGGTTTGAAAGTATGTTTAAAGTTTGTTGCAAGTCCCCAAGTACTGTTTTTCCCATATAGTGTATTTATAAAGTCTCGTCGCATTATGTAGTAGTCCTTTGCGATTCCTATTGTTCATCTCCTCTGAACCATGTGTCGTATGTGTTTTATTTTCCTATAGCAATTGTTATATCACGTAAGTAATATGTGTACCAAATCTGGTTGAAATCGGTCCAGTGGTTTAGGAGGAAATGTGCAGCATTGTCGTTTGACGCAGCGGTTTTTCGCGCATCTCATTGTTTATGACGTCATATCTCCTTACGTACGTGTCGTACATGATTCTTACCCCGACAGCGATTGTTGCCTGACATTGAGGAACATGTGTCCCAAGTTTGGTTGAAATCGGTCAAGTGTTTTAGGAGGAGATGTGGAACATACATACATAAATACACACATACAGCCTATTTTATAAGATGTAAGATGTAACGTAGCGGATTATTTCGAGTTATTGTTTCATGCAGTAAGGTATTCCAAAGCAGTGGTTTGTGATGTAACCGGCAGATTATTTATTTATTTATTTTTTGTCACGCAGGCGCACCTGTCGTGGCCCATTATACCCCGGCTATGGCTTAAAGAATGCTACGTACAGTCTTTCTCCCTACGAAACTAAATAATCAGCATTCAATTTTATCCCGTTAATTTTATACTTCGTACACTGTCATCTGTTAAGAATCAACACTGCTTTTCACCTGATAACAATAATATCTATCACCAGGAAAGCCGATTAAGGTAGTTGGACTACACTTTCTTCAAGAAAAACAAACACCAACTCTTAGAACAAGCTGAGTAATTGAATAAATGTAGGATGGCGGAAGTAAGTAGGGATTCATACTGCTGCAACAACTTCGAATTTTTCCGTCTTCCAGAGACGATATCTACATAGATTTAAACAACAGAAATCTGTACGCAGCAACACCAGAAGAAAAACTTGCATTTAAGAATGCAAAACAATAAAGTCTTACCTTAGGGTAATAGCAAGTTTTTCTTCTGGTGTTGCTGCGTACAGATTTCTGTTGTTTAATTCTATGTAGATATCGTCTCTGAAAGACGGAAAAAAATTCGAAGTTGTTGTCCTCACGCTTGTCCTTCATTTCTCAGCTAAAACATACGATGTATTTTTGCCCTTTTCGTCCCATACATCTGCTAAATTATTTCGTCGTCTTCCATTTCGCCAATCAAAAGCCATTTAAGCTTATTTGACTGTTCAAAATGTTTGTAGAGCTTATGGGACTTAACTACGGGGTCATCAGTCCCTAAACTTACAAACTATTTATAAACTAGAATGAAACTTTCACTCTGCAGCGGAGTGTGCGCTGATATGTAACTTCCTGGCAGATTAAAATTGTGTGCCGGAACCGGGACTCGAACCTGGGACCTTTGCCTTTCGCGGGCAAGCACAGTCGCTAGTGCTCTTGTCCGCGAAAGGCAAAGGTCCCAGGTTCGAGTCCTGGTTCCGGCACACAATTTTAATCTGCCAGGAAGTTACTTATAAACTAGGTACAACTAAGGACGGCACAAATATCCATGCCCGAGGGGGCGGGGATTCGAACCCCGACCGTAGTGGCGGCGCAGAACGTGACTGAAGCGCCGCAGTCCCCTCGACCTCTGCGGCCGGCTATGTCACTGTAAACTCATTTTATCAGCCTTCGCTACAAAGACAAAGATAGGACTGCGAATGGAAACAGGACTGTACTAAGAAATCGAGAAATCGAGTCGCAGACGTTCCGAGCAAAATGCCGATTAGCGTTCAATGATCAATCGTTCTGCGATACTCGTTAAAGGACGGCCTTGATAAGACGTACCGAGCAACACGTAGCCTATAGACGGCACGGCCATACCCACGCGGCTCGGAGTCAGCCTGGCCATCCTGAAAAGACACACGGTCCAGCGAATGCAGCAACGTGGTGGTTTCCTAAGGTTTTGGGATGGCATTATGTAGGGCCGCGTACGCCACCGGTATCGTAGAAGGCAATCAAACGGCTATACGGTACAGGGATGACATTCTCTGACATATAGTTCAACCATATCGGCAGCTGAGGGACTCGTCGTAATGGACGACAATTCTCGCGCTCATCGTACACATCTTTGATGATAACGGCATCGGAAGGTTAGAATGGTCGGCATGTGCCGTATGTAGACTTGAATCACATAGTACATGGTACAAGCTTCCTAGGGTTTTATTTGCGGACGGAGAAGTTAGTACTGCTTCCTCCCACAAGTCCCCTAAAACCTCCACATCCTTGCGGATGCTGTTGATTAGGCCGGTATTACACTATCAAATTATTGGACAAAGAATTGGACGAAAAAATTGGATGAAATATTGGCCATATTTTTTGACACAGAAATTGGATGAAACGCAAAAGGGGGTTTACACTATCATCCAATATTTTGTCAAATTTGCTTCAAAATGGCGGAGTAATGCTCAGCTATTGTTTATACTACAGTTGCGTTGTGTCTGCATTTAGAAGAGGAGGAGGGAAAAAAACAAAAGGAAACGCACTTGGATGAAACCATGGGTGTCAGAGCGAGATAAATAAAATTTGTTACGGGAGGATTTTTCTTTTTTATTCCGTCGGCAGAACAGCCAGGCCGTTCACTGCTAATTATTTTGTCGCTCTTCATCGTTCACAGTTTGCAATAGAGTGACAAAAAGGCTGACTCAGTGTATACGAATAAGATTGTTAAGTTGATAAATCAAGTTTCATTAAATAACGTTTTAAATGGAAAATGTGAGCACTGACAAAGAGGATAATCTAAATTGTTTATGACGTTATTAAAAATGTAAGGGGGAAACATTGCTGATAAAGTAAATAGGCTCTATTTATTTCCTTACAAAAATTGGCCGACGTATTTATATGTACATAGATTCGCTTGCAAACAGATGTCGATTTTTGAAAGTTGTTTCATTTCCCAGAACTTAGCACACCACGTTACCAAAATCATACATTCTAAAATCTGCTTCGGCCGTATTAAGATTTAGAGGTATTACTTCTTCAATTCCGATAGTATATAATGACTTTTTTACATCACGGATTGTAACTCAACCTTACTTTCGTTGCAGGGTATTGGGCTACGCGAATTGACGTGACGGACAGTGAATTGGCCTTGTCACCTGTTATACAACGCCCCATCTGGTTTTTTAAAATTTTGTTGTTGCTAGAAAACACTACACAAACATTCCACTACTAGCCATGTTTACGAGTACGAACGTTATGTCCAAGTAATGTCAGATATTTAACCTCTAAATAAAACAGCTGTAGTGGCAACGAAGCTGTATACTACTAGCGCTCCAAGCGGTCACATTTCTCATTTCTTTGATCAAATCTAGGCTGAGGTCTTAGATTGGATGAAATATTGGACGATGTTCCCATTACACTACGTCCAATTTTTCTTTGTCCAATTCTTTGACAAATAATTTGATAGTGTAATACCGGCCGTAGCAGTGTGCGTTTGTACCGCCCTACAGTACGCACGAGGTGCCGTAGTTGCTGTCCAAGTCTTTATGGAAAGCATAGAGTTCTGACTAACCTGTTGTCTCCTATAGTTGTGTCCCCAGCGCAGAAGACAGCACACAGGTCGTTGGTTCTTCTACAGCATACAAGTGAGGCTAAAATAAGTTTTGTAAGATGGAAGCATAAGAAGCGACTCGCGAGATTTTTAATTGTCAGGGATGCCATTTATTAAATAAATAATAAAATATGAACAACTATTGTTAATATGACACGGCCTATGCTGCCCATAGCTCATGCTGAGACCTCGACTGTTATCACTATTACAAAAATCTTAACTCATGACCGGCGCGGTCCGGCGCGTATAGTGGTCAGCTCGAGACTGAAACTGCGGCGCGTTGCGAGAGGGCACCTGACGATTTCGCGCCAAAACAGGGCCGTCGCGCGCCTTCTGCAAAATCGCTCTTCTCTTGTTACAATAAGAGAAAGCACCTTAAACTTTTTAAATTGTCAAAATTTAGCCTGGCCTTGAGAGAAATTTATTACAAATTCTCAGCTCTGAACAATTAATATTTAGTATATAATAAACAAAACTAATTTCAAAAGAAATCACGTGACGTGAAATGCAGCAGCCAATGCGAGGAGAGCACCAGTAACATAGGCGGGCTTTCCCACTGGAACCAGCACCTATTGTGCCATATGCTACTGCTCCCCACCCCACATTCCAACATATGCCGCACTTCTGTCTCTCTTCCACGTTTAAGACACGTACGATGTTAGCAAAGAAACGGCCAGCGGCCAGAAATATGAAGTGGCCACAGGCCAGGAATATCACAATGCCTGGGATACATTGACACGGACGGATTGACCCACCAATCAATCTGAGAGATCTACACCTAATGCCGTTTGAGAAGTGTAACAATCTGAACCAACAGTCCCATGATGGTCTAGAGGACATATTCCACGACGAATACAGGCATGCATCAGTGCAAGAGGGCGTGTTACCGTGTTGTGTGCTGCAGTCTGAACACAAATTCAGAATGTCTACGTAATTGTCGTTCAACTTGTCAATTTCTGTTTTTATCAGAAATGATGACCGCCTCCGTAGTCCAGGAAACAGCGTGCTAGTTTGTCGCGCAGGGGGGGGGGGGGCGGCTGTGTTCGATTCCCGGTGGGATTGGAGATTCTCTCCTCTCTGGGACTGGGTGTTGTGTTGTTCTCATCATTATCGACACGCAAGTCACCCATGTGACGTCAGCTAAAGACTTGCAACAGGCAGGTCGAACACGATCCCAGCTAGGGTCTAAGGGCCAAAAATGGCACACGAAATCATCATATTACCAACTGACAGTTGCAACGACACTAGCTCTCCTAGTGGTGGGCAAGGTACCGTGAGTGAAATGTTTGTTTTACAAGAAATCCGCTGAACTTCAGTTACACGATAACTCAGTCAAACCTCAAGGTCGTAAATTCTACCAAATTCCTAGGAGTTACAATGACGACCAATTTAGACTGGAGAGAACACATAGAAAATAATGGGAAGGCGAACCAAGGGTTACGTTTCACTGTCAGAACGCTTCGAAGATGCAACAGCTCCACCAAAGAGACTGCCTACATCACACTTGGGCGTCCTCTCCTGGAGTACTGTTATTTGCGAAATTTCAATCACCGACTTTTACTTCTGAATGTGAAAATATTTTGCTAGCATCCACCTACATAGGGAGGTATGACCATCCCAATAAAATAAGAGAAATCAGATCGAAAACGGAACGATTTAGGTGTTCTTTCTTGCTGCGCGCTATTAGAGAATGGAACGGTAGAGAAAGGTTATGAAAGTAGTTAATGAACCCTGTGCCAGGCACTTAAATGTGATTTGCAGAGTATCTATGTAGATGTAGAAATAAAGAGAACTGAAATATTCATAAACCTTTTTTCTGTGTGTACTGTAACTGTATATAGGATGGAAAAGCTGGTAGAAGCCGACCTCGGGGAAGATCAGTTTGGGTTCAGGAGAAATGTAGGAACACGGGAGGCAATACTCACTTTATGCTTATCCTAGATGATAGATTAAGAAAAGGCAACCAACATTTCTAGCTTTTGTAGATTTGGAGAAGGCTTTTGACAATGTTGATTGGAATAAACTCTTTCAAGTTCTGAAGCAAGCAGGAGTAAAATATAGGGAGCGTAAGGTTATTTACAACTTGTACAAAAACCAGACAGCGGTTGTCAGAGTTGAAGGGCATGAAAGGGATGCAGTGGTTGGAAAGGGAGTAAGACAGGGTTGTAGTCTTTCTCCATTGTTATTCAATTTGTACATTGAGCAAGCTATAAAGGGAAGCAAGGAGAAATTTGGTGAAGGAATTAATGTTCAGGGGGAAGAATTAAAAACATTGCGTTTTGCCGACGACATAGTAATTCTGTCAGATACAGCAAAGGACCTGGAAGAGCAATTGAACGGAATGCTGAAACATTCATATAAGATGAACATTAACAAGAGCAAAACTAGGGTAATAGAGTGCAGTGTAAGATAATCAGGAGATGCTGAAGGAATTAGATTGGGAAACGAAGCAATAAAGGAGGTAGGTGAGTTTTGTTACTTGGGTAGTAAAATAACAAATGATGCTCGCAGTACAGAGGATATAAAATGCAGAATGGCAATGGGCAGAAAAGCGTTCTTGAAAAAGAGAAATTTGTTAACATCGAATATTGTTTTAAGCCTAAGGAAGTCCTTTCTGAAGGCATTTGTATGGAGTGTTGCCTTGTATGGGAGTGAGACATGGACGATAAACAGTGCGGACAGGAAGAGGATTGAGGCTTTTGAAATTTGGTGCTACAGAAGAATGCTGAAGATTAGGTGGGTGGATCGCGTAACTAATGAGGAGGTACTGAACAGAATTGGGGAGAAAAGAAATTTCTGGCATACCTTGACTAAAAGAAGGGATAGATTGGTAGGGGCTTAACTTTACTATCCGAGCCGCCGCGCAGTATCGAGTGTTTAAATGTTGGCTAAGGTGACGTCATCTGACCAGCCAATCAGGTGGTAGTATACGGCAGCCAATGAAATTGGTTCTTTTATACTGGCACAATATTCGAATGTATTCCCTTCGTATTGAGTATTTACAGTCAATTTACTGCGCGGACAAGGGTACATCAAGAACCTGTCAACCATAGAGCAGGAACAGCATTAATTACTTGATGATCAGTGCAAAAAATTAGTTATTTATTACGTCAATTTATATTTACGTTAGTTGTCATTCTCAATGTGGTAGTACTTTATATTCTCAAAGAAATTGTACTGATTTCTATAGTGATGTTTTGCATATATGTATCATTGCGCTGTTTATCTGCTTAGGGACTGTTACAGTAAAAATTTCATTCTGAATGGAGCTTCAGCGAAAGATAATGACGAAGAATGTTTCTTGATTGCCATTGCAGTTTCTTTTTCTTCGAAAGCTGCTTTTTGGCCATACTACCTTGTCAAGATAGTGTTCACAAGTGGTTTTAATTATGGTGATTGTAAGACTTTTGCCGCTTTTTTGTGTGGACATAACGTTGAGTGTTACAACATATGGCTTCCTGTAAGAGAGTTGAATGACAGTTTCAATTAGTTGCATTATGAGCGTATCCAAAGGCATTGGAAAAATTTTCATCATTCGTATCATGTAAGAGAAAGACACACTTATTTCGATTTGCGTTACGGGAAAGTACTGAATTTAAACAAGAAACCTGTCCATGTACAGAAACGTAATTCTGGAGTTAGCGATGTTCCGCATTCGAATAGTGTTATTCATTTTAAAAGTAAAGTAATTGAAACGTGACGTTAACACCTTTTTTCACATGTTCTGAACATAGTGTGTTACGTTCAAAGTCAGGAAGTTCTAAACAACGATCATTACGCTAACATAAAATACGATTCTTATTTCGTGATACTAATTATAACAGTGTATAACATGTATCATTTGCAGTTACTTCTGAATTTTTCGTGTGGTGTTCATTATAAATTGCGTAATATTTCAGTGCTTTCTTCTCAGTGTTTTTTCACTTACGTCATAATTATTACTACGTTTTTCGTACATTAGAATAGGCAATATTTCATCTCGTCTTGATGTGCGTGTTTGGCATTACTTTACTATCAATATCATCTATCGTCAAAGCAACACATAGGCTATATTACGCGATATCTGATTGGCTGTCACTGTCTGTGCTACGATTTGTTGGCCGCGGCCGCTACCAACATCTGAACATTCGATACTGCGCGGCGGCCCGGATTGTAAAGTTTTACCATTGGTAGGACACTTTCTTAGACATAAAGGAATTGTGAATTTAGCATTGGAGGGAAGTGTGTGGGGTAAAAATCGCAGAGGAAGACCAAGAGATGGATACAGTAAGCAGATTCAGACAGATGTAGGTTGCCGTTCTTATGTGGAGATGAAGAGGCTTGCTCAGGATAGGGTATTGTGGAGAGCTGCATCAGGCCGGTCTCCGGAATGAAGACACAATAACACTGTAACGATACTGCTGACCCTCTCATCTCAATGTTATCGTACGATACCGTCTGCCTGGCCCTCTCATCTTAATGTCATCCTACGATACCGTCTGCGTGGGATCCGGAATCGTGTGGTTCAGTTGTGATATATGTTGCGTATGAAGTTAAAAACGTAATAGCCAGCCTAGGAATCAGTGTAGGACAGTGTCTCCGTGATACTGCGATTAAAACAAGTGATAGATTTCATTAATTCAGAGATTTGTATAAGACGTTTACAGATAATTCTATAAACAATACTTTTGCCATCATACGTTACTTCAATAAATAGACAGACGAAGGGTACAAACTTTTGTAAAACACAAAGACATGAAAGTAAATAGCATTGTATATATGTTAGGCTCATAAACAAGTTGTGTAGACCAGCTAATGTGTAATTAATGATGTACTCGAAATTTGAATATTGTATTTCTTTGTATATATTGACTCACTTGAGATTTTGAGAATTTCCAAGATAATTGATAGCTCAATATATGTTAGGAACATGTATGATGTATTCATTAACAAATTAATTGATATTTAACATAGCACTTTGTTGTTAACAGAAAGATCGGAAATTTCGTCTTAAAATACATGTGCCATCTAAAATTATTGTATGTATAGTTTTCATTTTATATTGCAATTATTTTTGTGTACATGAAATGTTTTACTGTTGTGTTCGTTAATTGTAAATTACTATATTCAATTGTTATGAACAATGGATAATGTATCGTCATTATTGTCGATGTTATATATTTGCCTCACCGCCTTGTGTGGGGGAGTTCGAGTTTGAGTCGTTTGTCAAGTGTACTGGAACCTATATCAGTTGTTTTGAAATGGAAGTACTACAGTTCTGATGCTTTGTAATTTGCAATGTTTTGAATGTGTTATGTTTTGGTGGAGGATGATTTCAAATTAAAGAAGAAGTGAAAAGTTGTACATATCGAGTATTTATTTCTACCACGACGCTCCAGGAGAATAATGTTGCAGCGAGCAGAACCCCCATACATCGAAATATTGAAAAGATGAGTATTCTGTTTGAAAGTGGTAGAAAGGAACTGTAATTACTTATACAGCATAGAAATGTTTCAGTACACATAATAATACGTCTTGTAAATGGGCATTTGATATTGTTGCGTTTGAGGTAAGTGGAATTACGTGTCTCAGCAGACGTGCACGGAAATTCCAGTAAAAGAGTGGAATGCGTAAAGGTGGACGACATCGTTACGGTGTGGCAGGACTGTTAACGAGGCTGGACGCCCGCCGCCCTCAGTGTCGAAACCCCGAGCCGACGGCCGGTACTGGGGGAGCCACCAGATAGCACGGCCGGCCGGCTATCTGACGACAAAACACCGAATGACGTCATCAGGCGCCGAGGATCCGGAAACTGCCCGCCTCCAGAACCGAGCGACGTGGTACCAGGTGGTAAGCCGCATAATCTCCACCAACGTCAAACGCCACGCCATACATCACCATACCGCGGGGACTGAGGCGCTTCAGTCACGGTCTGCACGGCCACTACGGTCGGGGGTTCGAATCCCCCCTCGGGCATGGATATTTGTGCCGTCCTAGTTCGTAAGTAGTTTATAAGTAGTTTGTAAGTTTAGAGACTAATGACCCCGTAGTTAAGTCCCATAGACTATACAAACATTTGAACATTTCTAACACATACAGTCACGACACTCCTACAGATTTTTGTTGTAAACTGCGACAGCAGCGCTGCAAGCGGTCGGAAAGCTACATTTCTGAATACGATATTGGAAGCATACGAATAGAATCGTTTATATTAATTTTAACTTACTTTTTTTACGTTAGGGAAAGCATGTAGCACCATAAAAATAAGTAATATCGTAATAACAGCTCCACATTTGCCTTTCTTAGGTTTCCTATACTGCCTTACAAGGTACGAAACGGTACATTACAGGGCAGTTTGTTGTTGTTGTTATGGTCTTCAGTCCGGAGACTGGTTTGATGCAGCTCTCCACCCTACTCTATCCTGAGCAAGCCTCTTCATCTCCTCATAACAACGGCAACCCACATCCACTTGAATCAGTTTACTATACGCTTCTCTTGGTCTCCCTCTGCGATTTTTTACCCCACACACTTCCCTCCAATGCTAAATTTACGATTCCTCGATGTCTAAGAATGTGTCCTACCAAGCGATCCCTTCTTTTGGTTTGGGTATGCCAAAAATTCCTTTTCTCACCAATTCTGTTCAGTACCTCTTCCTTAGTTATGCGATGTACCCACCTAATCTTCAGCATTCTTCTGTATCACCACTCATCCAGACTGTTGCCCCTGTAACTACTGAAAAGGCTGCTGCCCCTCTTCAGGAACCACACGTTTGTCTGGCCTCTCCACAGATACCCCTCCGCTGTGTTTGCACCTACGGTACGGCTATCTGCATCGTTGAGGCACGCAAGCCACCCCACCTCGGCAATGTCTATGGTTCATGGGGGTGGCAGGGCAGTTTATTTACTATTATCTCGTAACCTATAGGCTTTTACCGAATAATTTCATTTTCTATTAAAAATAAAAAATGGCTAGGAAACACCAGACGACCTGCCCTTTGGCAGAAAGACGCCGCTCTTCTACTGAGGAAGGATAACGTTTACTCATTACAGTTCCAGTAAAATCAGTGAGGGTAGAACGAAGGAAACGTATAAAGACTGCGGTAACTACAGTATCTAACATACCAAATCGGCCACAACAGCGGGAGCTGAAGGAAAAAGTCACAGATGTGGCAATAAAACGGAAAATAGCAATGAAACTGTTTTCCAACAAAGAAGATCCCAATTTCACTAGTATTGTTGCTACAGCTGAATCACAAACGGCAAGAATAATAAAAAAATGTTTTTAAGCTAATGTAATTACACTCAAAAGAATATGCTTGTATAAGAAAGACGAGTGAGGTGTAAAAATGTGCGAATTATTAGAACTCACATCAAATTTATAGGCGTCAAAAAAACGCCTTTCATTGTAAGAACAGACCATAATATAAATATATAGTTCTCCTATGTTTATCCTCTACTTACTTTCAACAGAATAAGCTCCAAATATAAACATATTCGTAAATATTTATTCATGACGAAGATGTTCTTTATACCACTGAATCAGTTAAATTCGGCTGTTTTTACATTAATTTCCGTCTTATGCATGTCTCTTGATGTTTCGCTAATGCTTGTAACGCAAAAAGTATAATAACTGTTTCGTTAATCATATACAAAAATAATTATAACCAAACGTCACTATCTCGGCGGCTTGCCCACCACTAGGAGCGCTAGTGTCGTTGCGACTGTCAGTTGGTAACAACTGTATATGTTAGACTGTAATACCACGGTCGATTGTGTTGCTTGTCGAACAGCAAACACACTAGAACACCGGTTTGTGTGCACTAAAAATCACGCTGCTTGGACAATCGCGAGAGACATGCTGTGTCTGATCAACAGAGTTTCAATCAACGATATCACTTTCGATGACCTCATAACCCCGAATTGGACCCCCTTTCCTCCTAAGAAGAAACATGCAATGATTTGGATCATGGGACGGACGCTACACGCAGTTTTCCCGTTGCGTACGACGGATCCAGTCGAGTTCCTGTCGTATCTTTGGAAAGACTATATCGACAATACGAAGACGAAATACAAGGAACTGTTTGGTAACTTTCTAAAGATACCATTAGAATATGCTTTCGCCAAACAAGGGATGTAATCCTTCAGTTTGGATTTTAGTTGTTTCTTTATTTTTTTATTTTATTTTAATTCTCTGTGCAGTATACGAAGTGTCTTACGTTTTCTCTTCCTGTTACTCTCGGCTCCATGCGTCTTATGGTTTTAGTGTTTCGTTTTATTTATTCTTTTAAGTTGTACAATGGTGGATGAACACTGATTACGTTGTGATTTTTGTGTCTGGCTTTCCGGCATGGACTATTGCTTAAGATAAAGCACTTTTGTTTAATTTACACGAACGACATGTAGCTGTATTGAACCGACGACGACAGCGCCGGAAACAGATTTGCAATGGAAGATTGCCAAATTTTCATTTCCTTTTGAGGCAGGAATATGCCATGACTACTGTTTTAAAAAAAAGGGGGCAACCTCGGGGGGAATTTAAAAATTATTGCTCCAAGTCACTAAAAACATTATGCCTTACGTCGAAACGGTACCTTGAGTTCTTGCAAATTTTCAACTTTTTCTCAGAAATGCCCGGTTTGGGGTCGACAATTTGACTGAAGTATTACGAAATATTCGCTGGAAAACTGTAAAGAATTTGTAGGTGTGTAACGAAGTGTGTAGGGATTTATTCCCATCTGCCTGCAGTACTGAACCTTCCGATAGCAGTGTTGCATAATAACAGTAATTGGTGGAATAAATGAAGACTTAAGATTAGAAGAATGTTCCAAATGTTTGTATAGTCTATGGGACTTAACTACGGGGTCATCAGTCCCTAAACTTACAAACTACTTATGAACTACTTACGAACTAGGACGGCACAAATATCTATGCCCGAGGGGGGATTCGAACCCCCGACCGTAGTGGCCGTGGACACCGTGACTGGAGCGGCCGGCATTTGAAGAACAATAACAACCACAGAAGAATATAAATATTTAGGAGTGAAAATTACAAATGATGGGAAACAGGAAAAAGAAATTAGACCAAGAATAAATGCAGGAAAGACGACAATTTCTTTGTTGAATGGAATTCTCTGGGACAAACACATAACTACAGATAACAAAATTAGGATATATAAAACAATAGTTCGGAGCATTATTACATATGGTTCAGAAGTGTGGACAACAAAATGGCAACTGAAGTCAATATTATTAGCTACAGAAATTGATTTCTGGAGACGTTAATCAAGAATATGAAGAAGAGAAAGAATAAGAAATAAAGTGATAAGAGAAAAAATGAAATTAAAAATACAATTATTGAATTCATCGAACACAAACATCTAAAATGGTATGGACACGTCAGAAGAATGGGACAAGAAAGGCTTCCAAAATGCATACTCGACTGGATACCGAACGGAAGAAGAAAAAAGGGACGACGATGACATGGATGCAGAAAGTTCAGTCAGCAGTGAGGAAGAACAACATTCCTGAGGACTTATGGGAGGACAGAGAAGAGTGGAGATCAATAATTCGTAACTTAATGTAATCTAATATAGGTACTGGAAAAATGTACTTTACATTGTAAAACCAGAATAATAATAAGTAATAATGTAATTAGGCTATTATCACGTTCTTTTCCAAAACTGTTGTTATTCTTTCTTCTAACATGACTAGCTGAAGTTATTTTCTATTATTTGACGTCACAAAACTTTGTTTAATTACCAAATATTAATTAGTTAATGCAAGAGGCATATCGTATTTCAGATAGTATGCTAATTAGTATTTCTGATAAAACTAATAATTTCGTCTAAATTACTAGATCACTGAAATTTATCACCATGAATGGAATATTAGAAATGCCATAGCGAGACAATAAGAACAACAACTTAGGGTAATGCCTCGCTGCTTTCATTTTCCCTGTGAGGGAATACAGTACAGGTTGCGAGTGCTAAGCGATGAATATAACTGACTCTCATATATGGAAATTTGGTTCGGTCCTAGAGTCGTATTCGGGTAGCCTAGTGGTTAAGACGACCGCTCGCGAAAAGCGGGAAACCCGAGTTCGAGTCCCGGCCCGGCACAAATTTTCATTGTCACCATTTGGTAAAACATCTACGCCTAATGTAGTGTAGCTGTTAAAAAAAAATCGCAATGCGAATAATTTCTTCAAAATAAGTAAATTCTTGTATCATTATATTAAAATAGGTATTATTGTGTTTCACAATTAATGTTAGGATAGTTTTGTCCTCATTAGTTTCTGTGCAATTGCCGTTTATTACGAAGTAATTGGTTGAAAATTTATTTAGATATATATTTGAAAGTGAGGCAATATTAATTTAACATAGATTTGTATATCAATTCACTCAGTATTATTTACGCTACCTTTCACAATAGGCAGTTGTATATAATTGTTTACTTTTCCATTGTAATTAATGTACATAATCAAAAATACGTAATTTTCAGTATCATTGTTTCGATGACATAAATACGATGCTTTCGCGCCATGTAAATGATTATTGTTTCATCCTTGATCTGAGGCATAATCCACGCAAGAAGGGAGTGTTGTTTCGTTATGTATCTGAGACACAACCCACATCACTCTGAACTTTAATTTTGGACAATTACATAAAAGTTATTCAATGTTAGGCGTGTATAAAGTTTATCTACAGTGATTATTTCTTTATATTTGTGCCACATTGTACACCTCGGACTTTAGTATTGCACTCGCCTACTGTCTAAATGTGTATTATCAACAATTGGAATATGCGTACTGGGTTGTAGTGACTATTATTAATGAGACTTATACGCTAGCCATAAATAGGGACACTTGGGCACTAATAATTCATTAAAGCGTCAATGAACAGCAATTCTACGTGTCGCCTACGTGTTTTTTTTTTTTTTTTAATTTTTTTTATTTTATTATTGGCCTTTGAGTCGTCCCCTTACAGCCATCCACATAAGTAATGATGAGGACATCTTCTGGTACAGTTATGTAAGCAAGTTGGCAAAAGCAACTATACAAACATCAAAGATGTGACAGAAAACAAAAACAGAAAGATCAATTTGAAGTAACATAACAAACATTAAAGATATGACACAATATAGTGATTAAACATGGTTGTTGTCTTTTACATAACAGTTCATAACTCTTTCTTCGCCGCCGTTAGAAAGGGGATAAGTTCTTTGTACACTCCAAAGTCTTTGTAAACGAAGGCTTCCGCGGCCGTTGTCATTGTTTATAAAACTCTTCTGGGTGTTGGACCGCATCGTCAAAATATCAAATACTTCACCTACGTTTCGGCCACTTGCAATAGTGATATTTTGACGATGCGGTCCAACACCCAGAAGAGTTTTATATCCAAAGTCTTTGTTTGAAAATAATGTTGATACAGATATTGGTAACTGGTAGTCCCTGCTCACAATATAGCTTAGAAACTTTGAAGTGAGCTCCCACCTGTTCATGCATCCAAAAAAATTGTGATTTGTGTCTTCTGCTTCGCCGCAGTCACAAAGTGGATAAATCAGTCAAACCTTAAGGTCGTAGATTCTACCAAATACCTAGGAGTTACAATTACGAACAACTTTGACTCGAGAGAACACATAGAAAATATTGTGGGGAAGGCGAACCAAAGGTTACGTTTCATCGGCAGAACGCTTCGAAGATGCACCAGCTCCACCAAAGAGACTACCTACATCACACTTGTGCGTCCTCTCCTGGAGTACTGTTGCCTCTTGTGGGACCCTCACCAGGTGAGACTGACGGAAGACATTGAGAAGGTTCAGAGAAGGCAGCTCGTTTTGTTTTATCACGTTACGGGGGGGGGGGGGGGAGGGGGAAGCGTCACGGAAATGTTGCACGAATTGGGGTGGAAATCATTAAAGGAAAGATGTTATTCATTGCGGCGTGATCTGTTTGCGAAGTTTCAATCACCGACTTTTACTTCTGAATGTGAAAATATTTTGCTAGCACCCACCTACTTAGGGAGACATGACCATCCCAATAAAATAAGAGAAATCAGATCGAAAACGGAACGATTTAGGTGTTCTCTCTTCCCGTGCGCTATTAGAGAATGGAACGGTAGAGAAAAGTTATGAAAGTGGTTAATGAACCCTCTGCCAGGCACTTTAATGTGATTTGCAGAGTATCTATGTAGATGTACATACTATGCCGATGTGATGTATTTGCTGCGCAGTTCGACAATGGTTGAACTTCAGCCTCGCTATGGTGACTACCAGCTCCCGAGAACACGTCAGTCCCTTGTACCAAGGTCTGGTTGGTAGCACTGGTGTTATTTGTGCATAGTATTTCCCTTTAATTGACTGCGAAACTTGCCATTCTTTGTCCCATTCAGTCCTAATTTTCCGTCTGTAAACTGGTAAAAGATCTTCCGCTGCAACCTGAGTATATTCTTCCCTACCAGTGGTAACCGTTTTCTTGGCAAGTGTGTCAGCGATGTCGTTCCCCTGAACGTTGTTGTGTGCTTTAATCCAAAACATGGAAACACTGCGTCCATTCCTTTCCAGGTTGTTTTTGTGTGCCATTATCTCGTAGGCTATTGGGTGGTTTTTATGCCCTCGACGAAAATATTTAAGAAGTATGAGCGCAGTTTTAAGAGTCCGAGAAGATGACAATATGCTCCTCCGGAACAGTAAGGCAGTACTTGAGAGCTTCCAAGATGGCTGGGAGTTCAGCGGTCATTATTGTCATTTCCTTTGGGAGTTTGTATTTATATCCTTTCTACGCATTGGTATCCAAAAAGGTGCATCCCGATCCGTCCTGGGTTTTGGAACCGTCTGTGTAAAGAATCCTTGACTATGAATACTTGTCTCGGAACTCGAGTAATGCGTAATTTGCCAGAGTCGAAGAAGCTGGGAGATGACATGTCACGTGAGGTTCAACAACAGTACATAAATAGCTTGGTTCAAACATGAGCAGTCGCCGATTTGAGATGATTAATCGGATGTTCTGCGCTACCTCTAGATATTCTTGTAGTGGATTAGTTTTCGCCCCATGAAATTTCAGCCAGCCGCTACCGAAAGCGCCGATCTACGAGAACTACAAGAAACAACGACTCAAGACCCGGTACGTTACAGGTGGAGTAACTGTCACTGCCTCCTCCATGTTTTGATTATTTTTATTTATGTTTATTTGGTTTACTTATAAACACATTCAAACTCTTGAACAAGACATTGCTACAATCGAAATCTACGTCAAACGTTCCAATAAACCATTATTTGTAACCATGTGGTTGGTTATTTCATCTAATTGAAATTTTCAAGGGAGAGGAGTTTTCCTTAACATAGGTTATGCGTTTACGCCGTGTGATCAGGTTGCTCATTATTAGCCTCGCCTGAAGAAACGTAAAGGTAAACGCTCGAAGGACATATTCTGATCGGTGTATATGTATTCTGCGAAGGGAAAGAGAGCTGCTCTGTAAGCAAGTGTCAATATTTGTTCTTGTACTGTCTGTTTTATAAACACCACAGACGTTCCTGCTACTGTTTGCCAGAGAGGAGATACGGAACTGGATTTGGCGCGGCAGAAACACAGAGGAAAATCGTACGAAATCGAATGTTCCCGACAATTCCGAATGTTCGTGGCGAAGGAAAGATTGTATAATAGGTTTAAAGGGTTGTAGAAGAGGTTGCGTGTTTCTTGTTGTTCCCAAACCACTTTATGAATAATGGGGAAATTAAGCCCATAATTGGAGCTGATCGTTTGCTGTCCGTTGGCTGGCAGCGTTTTTACTATCTTGGAGAAATTGATTTTATCGCTTATTCGTAGCCCTTCGTATCTTAAAGAACGAAGGAGAAAAGGTGGGCTAACAAAATAACAACTTGTTGCAAAGGCAGATGGCGGAATCTACGGAACACAGTTTCGACCTTGATACACCTGCTATACGACTGTACATGAATAGGGGACTGATGACCCCGCAGTTAAGTCCCATAAGCTCTACAAACATTTGAACTGTACAGGAATATGTAGTGTTGTTTCCACTACCAATTGCCATGCAAACTTACTCAAACAAATTTCAAATGTTCTGATTGGTGTGAGTGCGTGAGGGTGATCTGGAAGTCTGTCGTCGGGCTTCGAATTTTTCACTACATTCGGATACGACGCGGACTTAGAATTTATTTATTTATTGTGTTGGTGCACGGACGCTAATTTACGTCGTTATTGGGTCAAATTGCGTGCTTTTCTCCACTTACCGAGTGACTCTTAAGACTTGTCATTTGCATGGTAGTGCTTCTATGGGAACATTTATTTGTAAATCTTCGCGTAGCTGTGCTTGGAGATTATGCCGCTAATCAAGTGTGCGATCCAAAGTTTGGCGTGGAAATCTGTTAACTTTCACTGAGTCATTTTCGAACATGCTTTTTATGGCAATCAGAAACTGAGAACATGTGAAAGTTTTGTTTACCATTCTGGCTGCCACAGGTGATTATGTTGGCAACATCAACAAACTTGTAGAAAATCTTTTGCAAGATGTTAATATTCTTAGAAATCCAAATAGACTGATATGATTAAGTGTTTCGCCTACACCATGAAGTAAATAATTAATGCTGTTCCTGCTCTATAGTTGATGGGTTATTGTACGTACACTTATCCGCTTAGTGAAAATAATCGCCCTCGCAAAACGAAGATTACAGAACCAAACATTTGCGTTGTCACCTGATTGGGTAAGGGCAACGTCACATGAGTGCCAACATCAACAAGCTTACACGACGGTAAGTAAAATTTAACCGAGAACATTTTTTTCTAAAACTTCACAGAGTTGAACTTTGAGTTGTATAAAGTGGGGAAGTGGGGGGATTTTCACATTTTCCGCCAGTGGGCTATTCAAATTTTGCCGCCCCTACCGACCTTTACAATTCCATACCCTACTCCTCAATCATACTAATTACAATTTTTTAACAATGAAATTGTAGCTTTATGTTTTGTGCACTATCATCATAATTATACCACCTTTTTCCGTCATTAGTATGACTGTGAACTAGGGAATCGAAGTGTCACTTCCTATATTATTTTTACAACCCAGCTATTTGGTTAAGATTGCATAAGAAATAGTTTTTGTGTATATTTCTGAGCTAATAAAAGCACGGTGTAATAGTACTGCGCCCCCTCTCTCTATTCAACGTGACGATTCCCTACGAAGTGAAGCTTCCGATACCCAAGCTGTGCCATGTTATAGACCAGTTGGGCAGAAATTTAATATGTATAGGGTAATTCGTAATCCTTGGACAGTGCACTCATTGCTGTGAATTTATCATTTTCATGCAATTTACTGGATACAGGCATGTAAAAAATCAAGAAGTTCTAAATAAAACATTGATGTTTTGCTGACAATAAGTCTATAGGTTACAATTGTTGTTAAAAATGACCAATATTGGGATATGACAAATGTTAATAATTAAATTAAACAAACAAATGAAATTATCCATCATAAAAGATCGATTATTAACAAACGTTCCATGTGGCCCTCTTTTCTTCAGTTGTTTGTGCAAAGCAAAAAATTACGTATGTCAAGAATACATACCACAAAACGTAATGCAACTAATTAACAATAGGATATAAATTGATACCGTACTAACATAAACTCGTACTCTACAAAAGGATATATACAAAATGATGCAATCGGATTATTCACAAATGTTCGCAATCATTTGAAATACGGAAACAGCTAACATTGTCACTTTGAACCTTTCACAAGTCCTCAGTCACAAAATAGGTGACTAGAATGTTCTGGAAAGTTCACGACTAATTATCTTTAGCAGTGAAAAATCGCCACGTCATTCCTAATTGCTGTATTTAATGATCTCAGATACATTTATATACGTCGCACTGTGTTTGAAAGGAGTTTTAGTTTCGCCACAGCTCAAAATCTGACGATCAAATATGTTTATCATAGCTCTAGCCACGCAAACGTATTACTCTTGTCTTCCTTCATGAATGTTATAAATTCACAGCACTCAGTGCTGTATTACCCTATATATATTAAATGTCTGTCCAACTGGTCTTTAACATGGCACAGTTTGGGTATCGGAAACTTCATTTTGTATGGATTCGACACGTTGAATAGAGAGGAGGGTGTGCAGTACTATTACAACGGCCATACACTACTAATAACGAGGGGGTAAGTTATGCATTAATACTTCTTACATATGGACAGCCGGCCGCGGTGGCCGAGGGGACTGAGGCGCTCCAGTCACGCTCTGCACGGCCACTACGGTAGGGGGTTCGAATCCCCCCTTGGGCATGGATATTTGTGCCGTCCTTAGGATAAGGTAGTTCATAAGTAGTTTGTAAGTTTAGGGACTGATGACCCCGTAGTTGAGTCCCGTAAGCTCTACAAACATTTGAACATTGGAACATATGGACATTCGCTAAAAGTAAATAACTTTCATTACACATACAGTTTAAAAATTTTGGACCCAAGTCTGCCGTCCCTAAAATCTGCCGCCCTAGGCTCCAGCCTACTGGTAAATCAGCCACTGGTTGCATATCTGCTTCTTGTCGGAATTTCGACATGTGTGGTCCGTTGAGCTGAGAGTGTTCAAAATGTTCAAATGTTTGTAAATCAATCGGACCAAACTGCGTGGTCATCAGTCCGTAACTTACAAACTACTTAAACCTAGGTAAACTAACCTAAGGACAACACACACACACACACACACACACACACACACACACACATGCCCCAGGGAGGACTCGAACCTCCACGGCGAGCAACCGCGAGCTCCGCAGCGAGACGCTTTAGACCGCTCGGCTACTCCACCGCGGCAGCTGAGAGTGTTCTGGTTCATTTGTGCTACGGCAGAGCTGAAACAATCATTAATAGAAGTTTGTTCCTTGTTATACGTTTTCCTGAGTTTATAAACTCAGATGGTAAAACGAAAACCACAGTGAGATTCGCAAACCACCCAGGCTGAATTTATTTGATAATCATGTAATATTGTCTGTATAATTTAGGGGTGAATGCGATGAGTGAATGGGTGACCGCTTGTAGAAAAGTGTAACTAGACATTTAGTTACAAATGCAACTGTTCACTTTGGCGCGAATTAATGTTGCTTTATCAGACAGATGACTTAACTGCAGAAACGTGCTGGGGACTTTGACCTACTTCATTTTCACAAACTACGATTTAAATTTGTTCATACTTCGACGCAGTGGCGTAAATGGGAAAGTGGTCGCAAAGTGTTCTAGAAAATACTGGATACAGTAAAACGAGTAAGCTTAATGTCTGTTTATCTTATATAACTTAGGAAATAAAGACAAAGCTTACGTGATTTGGTTTGACCTCAAACAATAGAGTTAAAAAAAATTAACACGGCTACGTAACAGGAAAACCACCGATCCGTAATTCAGTTAATGTTATCAGACCAGCAATTACAGTGGACAAAATAGCATGTCATGAGCGAAACAGGTTGCGACCACAGACTTTTTGCGTTGCGTACTAAAAAACGGAAACCAGAAGGCTGTGGGACTTTTGTTTGTACTTCCTGTTCCGCACTTTGCGTGACTCATAGAGGTCAGCACATTATATTGCGCTTCTGTAAGAGGAAACAAAGATAAACAGTTATCCGGCAAACGAAGTACTTCCCTTGCTTTTTTATTTTTTATTTTATTAACGCCAATGGAGACGACAATTTCCTCGCGTTTTATCTTAAGAGACCAAAAATACGCGTTATCGCATACACATTAAATGTGAATTTCCATTCACAGACAAATGCCTCTCCATACCTTTCAACCTTCAAAATGTAAAAATCAGGAGTTCCAGTTTAGAAAATCGGGAGATTCTTCAAAAAATCAGGCGATACGTTCTGTCAAAAACTGCGGCGCACTTTACTGCAAACCTTAAGAGAACCAATTTTAGTCTTTCCCTATAATCTCGTAACGCTACATAATGGCTACAATTTGCTTAAAAATTGATTATATTTCTTGCCATACTGGAACACATACCACCGAACTGAAATCCCATAATCACGTAAAATAGCTGTTTGCACGAAAGTTGCCTTTCTGCAATTCGCGTATGAAACTGATGCCCCTAACTATCGAATCAAAAGGTTACCAGCGGTTTAAAAAAACCACTGAAGTGATCTCACTTGCGTATACTGACAAAACATCACAACATTGAAACATTACATGTGTATTTGCAAATACGTGCAAAGAGCAGAAACAATCATTATGTAAGTCAAACCCAACTCCTAATTTCTATGAATTTCGATACATATTTATTTTTAGCTCCTCGGGTGCACAGTGGTAGAGTGCCAGACTACAAATCCTAAGGTCGTGGGTTCAATCCCCTCCAGGTCCTAGGATTTTTATCTGTCACTTTCCACTTCTTTCACCTCTGGCAGTAATGTTTATGTGAGAAATACCGAGTAGCACCGTGGTTCGGAACCCATGTTAAACTGTAGGTCCCCCTATAACTGGCTGGGTAAGTCAGTTCGAAGGTCGGAGGAAGGCAACGGCATACCACCTCCAAACAGGACCATGCCTAGTAAAGCACTGTGGTGTTCAAACCAATCTTCGGATTATTGACTGTTTTTTTTAAATTATTTTTAACTGATAAATGAACAAAGGACTTTTGACCATTGGCGGAATATCGAATCTTGGGTTTCAGGATAAAATCTAAAAATCGGGAGAAATAAAGGCAAAATCAGGAGGCGGGAGAAAAAGCGAAAAATTAGGAGACTCCTGGCTAAATCGGGAGAGTTGGTAGGTATGCCTCTCAGCGAGTGCTCGCCACACGTCTTCTACATGAATAATTTATCTGAATAAAATGGGCAGTGCCGGATCTTCGACTTTCCCCAGATGGATCCCAAACTTGGAAATGGCGCTTAAACCCCCCCCCCCCAAACCACTCGTCAGGGGTACGTCCTAGGGATGGCGGTTATTGCTGAAACAACAGGTTTTCGGTTATACCCGTTCTTTTCATCTCCAGTTTAACCGCACCGTAAAAATTGCTCAAGATAACCGGTTTTTTAAATAACCGGTTTTCGGTTTTTATTGCTATTATTTCCAGTAGAGTTCGAACGAAACATATTTTGCGGCCGAAATAGAAACCTTAACGTCGGTTCTTCTAGTTTCGGCAGAAACCGAAACTTTAGAAATTTTGTTAAAATCTAGGTAAATTTACGTTATAGGACAAATCAGTAGTCTTTTCATATTTTGCAAGATCCCCTCCCAGCACTACGCCTTCTTGAGTGTGTGTAAGCCTAGCCAGGAGTTCGTAGAAGACTATATACGAAGCATACAGATTTACTGGCCTAGTATTTCCATCCGGCAGTTGCGAATATTGAGCCAACCACTCCGTAAGTCGGACGTATGAGCCAGCGAATACGAATATCTCGTTATACACACAACATATATATGTTACAGTCAGTAAATAAACTTCGATCAATGCTGCAGAAGTATTTTGAAAAAAAAAAAAAAAAAAAAAAAAAAAAAAAAAAAAAAAAAAAAAAAAAAAAAAAAGAGTCACAGTTCCGACTAACAGTATGATTGTTGTCAGTGTCAATTTATGCAAATTGAACTAGGAAAGCTCTGTAGCACATGAACAAAGAATGTTCAAATGGGTGTGAGTTCTTATGAGATCTCAATTCTTAGGTCATCGGTCCCTAGACTTACAAACTACTTAATCTAACTTACGCTAAGGGCAACACCGAGGGAGGACTCTAACCTCCGACTGCAGCAGCCTCGCAGTCCGTGAGCCTCAGACCGCACGGCTATCTAGCGATGCACTACATGATCAATGTTACCCAAACCCATATTAGTTATTAAAAAAAGCCCCTCGCTTTCAAGGAATCACAGCCGGCCGCGGTGGCCGAGGTGACTGAGGCGCTCCAGTCACGGTCAGCACGGCCACTACGGTCGGGGGTTCGAATCCCCCCTCGGGCATGGATATTTGTGCCGTCCTAGTTCGTAAGTAGTTCATAAGTAGTTTGTAAGTTTAGGGACTGATGACCCCGTAGTTAAGTCCCATAAGCTTTACAAACATTTGAACATTTTGAAGGAATCACATTAATAAAACTTGTTAGCATAACAATATGATAATACATTAAAAGTTAGTATTCCAAGCTTGGAGTACATCACTTACATAATAGGTATATGACTCGAATTTACCTTCTCATCCAAGGAACATTTTGGATGCTTTCTCCTTCAATGACATAGCATGTTTGTAGTACCTCCACCCGCTTTCAGCTTTTTAAATCATATGGAGCATTGTATCTCAGTGCTCCCGTACTTCGTGAAGTACTTCCATACTCGAAATGGTGCCATTTAAGACTCAACCGATGTCTGGTGACGACAGCAAGGAACTGCCGCATGACCAGACGGAGGCAAGTCTCGTACACTGCCGGTGCACGCGCGTCGTCTAATAGGCCACGCCACACGGCAACAGGAGCATCGATGCCTCAGTAGCTGCACCAGTTCTCAAGTTCTTATGCCATGCGTTTGTTGCGCGTTTCTGACTGCCGGGATTGTTCTTAAATTAACACTGATCGCTTTTCTTGGTTTCTGCATTGACCTAATAATTCACAGCAGTGGAAATTTTAGGATAGCCGTAAATATTAGGGTCTACTAGTTTTAATTTTTTGAAATTATTTACAAAAAACACATTTTGAACCACTACAACAGGAAGTAGTCGTACCGGTTTTTTTACCCGGTTCTTGGCAACAACTAAAATAAACCGGTTACAACCGACACCAAATAAATACCGAAATAAACCGGTTATTCAAAACTAAAATACCGGTATCGGTTTTAACCGGTCGGTTTTTTCCATCCCTAGTACGTCCCCGTATGTTGGAGAACATTTGACGCCCCTCTGAGAGTAGCGGGCTCTGCCGTGAAGAGATACCTCGGCCCCCGCCAAGATCCTGGATGAAAATGAAAGTCATTGCTTCAGAACTCTCGTGCTTTCTCTTAATTTCATCAATATCTCAAGAGACCGTTCCTGCGATTACTCGATAGACCGACAAATGAACCATCTGTACCCGTGGTTTCCAATCTTTTTGTAGAGTGTAACCTTTTCTGCATGTTGCACATCCCATACATCGCGAGTTATTTAGCATTGCCAACATTACAGATGCAACAGGTTGGAATCTTAAGTAAAAGTCTACCACCGGACGTGTAATTTCTAATATTCTCGTACTCTGTTTAAACTACTATGGTTCACCTGCGTGTATATAATACTGGAATGTTTATTTAAAGAACTTGTTAACCTTTGTCATCTCATTACGTAATATTGTGTTTTGATACTTTCGTTAAGTAACAATCACAACCACTAAGAATACATTATACACAGTTACGGAATATGCTGTTCCCATAAATTCGTTTACCAATACAAATATAACAACATTACACTTTTTTTTAATGAAAGTCCAGCTCCAGTTGCATTTATAGGTGCTTTATTTAAGCCCACACTACCGGTTTCGGCCTCTGTTAGGCCATTTTCAAGTGTGACAAACGTTATGCCATAGAGAAAGCAACGTCAAGTTGGTTTTAGGAGTATGCTATTGTCTAAGCAGTTTCTTCTTATATTCATTAAAAAAACTGAAAATGGGCGCTCACATAAGAAAGTAGTTGCGCATCCCATTAAGCCTTTCAAAGATCTATTCGATACTATTCTTTTTGGGATTTAATATCAGATTAGGCTTCAAAGGAATTGTTCAAAGAAAAATCACATGATGGTTCCATTGGGGATGCCGATAGTTTAACTGTCTGATGTTGTCCTGTACAAAAGTTTACTTGCCTATAATTCATAAGGAATTCTTGACAGGTAATTACTGAAACAAGAACCAGTTTTAAGTAGTTCTGCTGGAGACAAACAAATTTTAATTCATAAAAACTTTAAACACCAGTCCATATCCGTTATTTTCATCATCATCGACGTACAAGTCGCCGAAGTGGCCTCAAGTAAAAAGACTGGCACTGAGCGGACGAACAATCCTAGACGGGATCTTCTGGCTAAAAACGCCATACGATCATTTCATTTCATTATTTGAAATAGAAAAGGTGTTCAGCTTAATTGCGACAGATAATGCCTTTAAACTAAGAAGTATTATAAAGCACACTTTCACTTTTTTTCAGTCTTTAAGATACTTCACTTTTAATATTTTAAAGTCGACTGGCGACCCACCAAAATGGTAAAAAAACATTTTCCATCAATCAACAAAAAAACGTTGTTAAGAAATGATATGATGTGAACGAAGTTAAAAGCCATGAAATTAGTACCCAGTGGGTGAACAGTCTTTTCATTGTTCGGCAACTTGCATGAATTGTACCATTAATCGTAATTATGCGAATGCGAATGAAGTTACTTTAAATTCACGTATGAATTGCTACTAGCTGACCCACTAAAAACTTGTAAAAAGTACAGATTTGGATTGTCAATACATTGCAGACCACCTAAAATGCAGTACAAGAACGAATGGAGGTATCAAAGATAAGTTTATTTCACAGACAACGTGCTGTACATACGTCACACCATTGAAAATACAGTCCCGTGTAGAGTGAGGAAGATGATGAAATGAGTATAGAGTGTTGCTGCCACTACTGGCTATAACCGCTGCGACACGCCTCGTCATTGAGTCAAAGAGGAAAACTGCGGGGTCATCAGTCCCTAAACTTACAAACTACTTATGAACTACAAACTATTTTATACTTCGGGCATCCACAGCTGAAATACATTGTAAATCAATTCTAGAAAGTAATATAAACAATCAGGATGTCTTTCTATGAATTATTGCAGTCCGCCTTAGCTGTTTTTATACGCCTTTATTGCGTTACTACTGGATTCGTACCGTTACTTTTAATTTACATGGGGTGGTTTGACTTGTTGCGTGTCCCAACGTTCATGATGGTTTGCCGGGTTTTATGGAGGTTTTCTTCAAAGCTGTTAATTGATTTTACAAAGGTCTCCCTTCAGTAAACGTCTATGTAGGCTACTGTTGCGTATATCAAGTTTACTGTTAAAAATTTTTAAAGTTGAACGTAAGGGTGGGTTCAGTATCCCCTGAATCTAAAGTAAAACGAATTGTACCAAGGGTTAGCGTTATATGCTATTAAAATATTTGACAAAACCAGAAGCTTTATGGAGTCGTGGTCGGTGTTATGATTCTCAAAATTAGGAAATTCCTAGAAACCATTAGGTGCACGTTAGGACTTAAAAAATTTTGTTGTCATTCAAACTATGAAAAGTATTCATGTGCACTGATAGTATATGAGTGTATTGCACTTCTGAACATATCATATACTATCAGTGCACCTGAATATCTTTCATGCCGGCCGCGGTGGCCGAGGGGACTGAGGTGCTCCAGTCACGGTCTGCACGGCCACTATGGTCGGGGGTTCGAATCCCACCTCGGGAAAGGATATTTGTGCCATCCTTAGTGTTAGGTAGTTCATAAGTAGTTTGTAAGTTTAGGGACTGATGACCCCGTAGTCAAGTCCCATAAGCTATACAAACATTTGAACTTTGAATACCTTTCATAGTTTGATGACAACAAAAATTTTTAAGTCCTAACGTGCACCTAATGGTTTCTAGGAATTTTCCAATTTTGAAAATCATAACACAGACCACGACTCCATAAAGCTTCTGGTTTTGTCAAATATTTTAAAGCATATGACGCTAACCATTGGTACAATTCGTTTTATTTTAGATTCAGGGGATACTGAACCCACCCTACGTCCAACTTTAAAAATTTTTAACAGTAAACTTGGTATACGCAACCGTTGTTCACATAGACATTTACTGAAGGGATTCCCTTGTAAAATTAATTAACATCTTTGAAGAAAACCGGCAAACCATCATGAACGTTGGGACACGCAACAAGTCAAACCACCCCATGTAAATTAAAAGTAACGGTACGAATCCAGTAGTAACGCAATAAAGGCGTATAAAAACAGCTAAGGCGGACTGCAATAATTCATAGACGTCCTGATTGTTTATATTACTTTCTAGAATTGATTTACTTATGAACTATCTCATAATAAAGACGACACAAACATCCATGCCCGAGGGGGGGGGGGATTCGAACCCCCGACCGTAGCGGCCGCGCACACCGCTCGGCCACTGCTGCCGGCAGTCAAAGAGGCTCTGGCCTTATTGTTGCGGGTATGTCAGTCCACACTGCTTCCACATACTGCGAATGGTGATCTCGTGTAGCAGTGGGTGGTGTATCTGAGCCAGTCCCTCCACAGTCTTTGACCAGACGTTTTCGACCACTGTTCGCAGATGCGACGCTTCTTGATTAGTGCACCCGTAGTGCGAACTAGAAGTATACAGGAGTGGAAACCAATGCCGGTGGTAACTGTCGTACTACGTGGAAGGCAATTATGGCGGCGCACAAGGCAACAGCTCAATTATCTCTCACTGTGATGATGGCAGAATCGGAATTGGATGGTGAAAAGAATGTCGTTCTTTTCTTTTGTCCATGTCTGCCATTCATTACACAATTACTGGCGCTAAAGACCGCGGCGTTGACTCAGTGGTGAACGCAGCAACGTGTAGCATTACATTTAATATTTTTTTAAATTAAAATTATATCTGCGACGCTTGTCGCTAGCATCTGTTCTCCCTGCCTGTAAACCTCTGATTGTTTTGTTTCAAAAGAGACTTTCAAATTTTAGAACGAGCTGGGGAGAAAACGGAATCGCTAGCCGTCTTTCGTCTTCTTGCTGTCGAATAGGTAGGACGTCTCTCTTTTGGCCTCTCCTCATTGATCATGTAAATGTGAGCTAAAAAACAATTATTGTAATAGATTCAGTAATTCGTTTGAAATTAATAATTTACTTAAACGGAGATTTCTCCCCATTTTTTACTAATTTTGTAATCTTTGTTTCCAGCATAATTCGTAAAATGATGCTTGGACATTGTTGTAAATTGCTTCGCGATTGCGCAAGAACATTCAAGTTTTTCTCAGTGTCTCTATGTTTTCAAAATTAATATTCATTGCAATATTTCACAGTTTGCTAAATTTCAATAACGGTACTTACTTTAATTTTAACGACAACACCAGCTAAAAAGAAAAAGTATCATTACAAACGGACAGTGCACTCTGGTGCAAACGACGTGGTATGGTATGCGCGGGCACTTTAGCTTACGGTAGTAACACTAAAAGTGGGCCTTTCCGATCGTCTTTTGACAGCTCGAAATTTAAATGAAAATAACGGCTTAACCAAACTTCTGACACGAAAATTAAATAACCGAATTTGTAGAGGAGAAAATTCTCTACAACTTTGTTCCCTTATGTTTCTTTCATATCTCGTATCGTTTCAGAGATATTTGCAAAAATAACGGCGATTTTGGGATGTCTGTCCGTCCGTCTGTCTGTCCTTAACGTGTTTCCTGTTTTTAAGACGAACCGTTCAACTGATCAGCACCAAATTTTACAGACATAATTGCAGGCCGTCAGAGACCAAAACCTCTCTTTTTCAAAATTTTCGGACAAAAGATACGGTAGTAATAAAAAAAGCCGTTTCTAATATAATTGTAACTGTAATAAAATTGAATTACCTAATTGGTAGACGGGAAAATTCTCTACAACTTCGCTCTATTTTTTTTTTTTTTTTTTTTTTTTTTTTTTTTAATATCTTGCATCGTTGCACAGATATTTTCAAAAATAAGGGCAATTTGACGATGTCTGTCTGACTAGAACGTGTTCCCACTTTTTAGGTCGAACCGTTCAACCGATCGGCAGAAAATTTTACAGACATATTTGTTGGCTACTAGAGACCAGACCCTCGCGTTTTGAAATATTTCGGACAAGAAATACGTTAGTAATACCAAAAAATCAGTTTGTAATATAATTTAAATTGCAAATAAACCGTTCATCTGCCGCGAAAATTGATGCACAAATAACGGAGTTTTGACACCCTGCATTGAATTAACAAAAACCAGCCGTTCGGAGATGTCACGTGACATTCCTCGCACAGAACTCTTTGTGGCATACGCCATCTTGCATTGCGTATTTGATGATTTTCTTATTGTAACTTACACGTTGTCATTTTAAAGCAATGGCGCACTGAAGAATTAACAAAAGCACGTCGTTCTTCGTACGATTAATTATAATCTAAAAATGCTATATTAGCATCAGTTAACAACGGCCATCAATAGTATGAAATTATAGAACGCATCTTCTAACTCTTATTCGTAGCGAAGTAGGCAATGCGTTGGACTGTGATGCCGAAGGTCAGTGTTTCGAAGTCCACCACTACCTCAATTTTTGTTCCCCTAAAAGGGTTTCAGACCCTCTTATTAATTAATTTTTTATTATTTTTGTCCAAAATGTTTGCAAAAACTTAAACTACAAATCTAAAGTGGGCCGTAAAACACGTTAGTGCGATTTTTTCTCAGTGTCTCTATCTTTTCAAAATTAATGTTAATTGCAATATTTCACAGTTTGCTAAATTTCAATAACGGTACTTACTTTAATGTCAACGACAAACCAGCTAAAAATAAAAAGTATCATTACAAACGGACACTGCACTCTGCTGCAAACGACGTGGGATGGTATGCGCGGACATTTCTTGTTGCACAACAGAACGGATTTGTTGAGATATGGTCCGGGATGTGACAGAGCGATCCGTCACTGCCGTGCGTATAATGGGCCCGCCGTTACGCGGTGGGGGCAGTTGTTACGTCGTTCACTCCTGCATCCGTCAGTTACATGTCCGCATTAGACTTCCTGACTCACCCAGTCGCTAGTTGTAGCTGCTTCCTGCCTCTACGCTCTTTTGGTTAGCTTCAGTCTCTCCTCTTCTACAGCCGAAACAATGAGTATTTTGACCCACTTTAGGTTACGGCAGTAACACTAAAAGTGGACCTTTGCGATCGTCTTTTGACAGCTCGAACTTTAAATGAAAATAACGGCTTAATCATGCTTCTGACACGAAAATAGAATAACCCAATTTGTAGAGGAGAAAATTCTCTACAACTTTGCTCTCTTATGTTTTTTTCATATCTCGTATCGTTTCAGAGATATTTGCAAAAATAACGGGCGATTTTGGGATGTATGTCTTATCTGTCCGTAACGTGTTCCCTGTTTTTAAGACTAACCGTTCAGCCGATCACCACCAAATTTTGCACACATAATTGTAGGCCGCCAGAGACCAGAACCTCGCTTTTTCAAATTTTTCGGACATCAAATACGGTAGTAATACAAAAAAATCCGTTAGTAATATAATTGTAATTGCTAACGAACCGTTCATCTGACGCGAAAATTGAATAAACGGATTTGTAGAGGAGAAAATTCTCTACAACTTTCTTCCCTTATGTTTTTTTCATATCTCGTATCATTTGAGAGATATTTGCAAAAATAACGGAGTTTTGACACCCTCCATTAAATTAACGTAAACCAGCCGTTCGCAGATGTCACGTGACATTCCTCGCCGAGAACTGTCTCTGGCATAAGCCATCTTGCGTTGCGTATTTGATGATTTTCTTATTGTAACTTACACGTTGTCATTTCAAAGCAATGGCGCACAGAAGAATTAACAATAAGACGTCGTTCTTCGTACGATAAATGTTAATCTAGTGTCTACAAACGCCATATTAGCATCAGTTAACAAGGGCCATCAATAGTATCAGATTAAAGAACGCAATTCCTAACTGTTAGCCGGAACCCGCCAGTACCAAGAATTTTTTTCCTTACAATGGTTGCAGACACTGTTATTAATTTGTTATTATTTAGTTTATTATTTTGGTCCAAAATGTTTGCAAAAACTACAAATCTAAAGTGGGCCGTAAAACACGGCAGTGAGATTTTTGTTGTTGTGGGAGAACTTGTAATACCCATCGTTTATGGAGGTTAGAGCTTTCCACTTAGCTTTCCTGGTCAAGGTCGATTCAGGCGTGATGTCTCTGCAGCTGCGTCTTGATGCAATCAGCGAGTGAATAAAATTTTCGGCAGGTCTCTTTCAGTAAAGTTCTCGTAGTAGGTTTCACTTCTACTTAATTATTTACAATTACGTTTATTGAATATTTCGCTGGTACTTGGAGGAACAAAGACATATTAAAAACTTAAATACGTACTATTTTTTGTTCCAGAATATTTTTTATTTGTTTGTTATGAGCAGCTTTTGGCTTCTTAGGCCATCGTCAGATAACTTAGTACTGAACTGCTGTTCAATAGTAAAAACAAAATTCCACATTTAGAACAGAGTATAGTGTTTAAAATTATCTGTAATCTTTGTGGTAAATTACATGTAGGCCAGTCACGTAGGGCTGTAACCTCTAGACTATCAGAGCACGAGATTGAAAAAGAAAGATTCCGCCTTTGCAGACCATGCTCTGAATGAATACCATTCTTATGATATTAAATATGATGGGAAGGAAACTTGGAGTTTAACGTCCCGTCGACAGCGTGGTCATTTGAGACGGAGCCTACATTCGGAGTGTTTGGGTAAGGATGTTGAAGCAAATCGGCCGCGCTCTTTCAGAGGAACCATCCCGGCATTTGCCTGGAGTGATTCAGGGAAAATCACGGAAAACCTAAATCTGGATGACCGGAGGTGGATTTGGACCACCGTCCTTCCGAATGCGAGCCCAGTGTGTTAAATGTGATGTTCACCATAAAGGGAAAAGGGCAGAAAACTGCCATTGTTCGAAATTCTGGCCATTAACAAACACCAGTCCAAGAATCCTGACATAGTGCTTAATGACCAGGCACAGTTCCATTTTTCACCTTCAGTAAAATGTTATCTTATTAATATTGTTCTCACTGACAAGGAAAGTACTTGGGCTCGAACATATCTGTATGAATGTTTGGTTACAGTATCTCTACGTACACCTCAATGTGCTGGTGGGTGTCGTTGTTATGCAAAACTTTGCAATCATGCTCTAGATAGCACTGTAGATGTAATTGTAGACGCCATACGTAATGCAGATAACTTATGTAATAATCGTCGTACATGTTCTTTAGCGTATTGTGATCAAAAGCCGTGATGACAGTTGCAACTTTAACGTTCTTCTCGGAAGACTTGGTTTTCACTGCTACTTCTTCCATCGCCTCTTTCCGCACTTGCCGTAGCACTACCGCTAGCATTGAGTTCTTCGTCATTATCATCCCTATTATCATCATCATTATGTGTTAGTGTTACAACAGTATCTGACTTATGCTAATATTTCTGTACCATAATAGATACGAGAAAGCATACGAATGATTCATCTTCTACACTAATACCATCTTCACGAAGAATGGTTCTTCTTAACTTCATCTCAACCTATAGCAATACTTTAGCAGGATTCTTATCAATCGCCGCTCCATTTGACGCTTCACCACATAAATAATATCACAAAACGCAACTTCGGAGGCACACTGCACCGTCCCTACTGGCGAACCGAAAGGTCAAAGTGCAATGTGGCAAGGCACACGCAGAGGCCTCTAACGGACGACTGCAGAGTTTTGCAGATGCGGGAGTGTTAGTACATTAGTGTCTTTACATTATCTCTCGTACGATTTTGATGTATATGTGTTTGTTCGAGCCCAAGTACTTCCCTTGTGAGTGTAAATAATTTTGTCACATGTGTTCCATACCGATCCTCCATATTCCTATCTTTCCCCTTGCCATAATTAGGCCCCCCCCCCCTCCAATGTTTCTCTGAGATTTACACTTTGCTTGTACAATCACCTGTCACTCACCTGGCCATTTGTAATATTTGTAACCTTTAGTGATGTAAGACGTACTCATTCGGACCCCATTTGTATTTTATATTATGTACTCTCTGTGGTATTGATACTTAGTCGTAACAAATCCACGTTTTGTTTGTACCATCACCCACATGACAATGCTGTTTCATACAATCCCACAGTTTTAATATTTTAATACAATTGTAGCCTAGGATGTTTTCATTTAAAATCCATTTGTTTTATAGTACACCTGATCTACAGTATCGATTCATAGTCGTAAGAAATTCACAGATTCACATATCTTTGAAAAAACATCTTTGTATGTGTAACCTCAATCGTACTTGTGAACTATCTGTTCAATAATAAGTTGTCTGACGACGGCCTAAGAAGCCGAAAGTTGCTTATAACAAACAAATACAAAATATTGTGTATTTAAATTCTTGATATTTACTATTAGTTTACATCTCCTGTCTTCCCAGTATATCTCCACTTTGATATAAAACATGTCTCTGCTTCTTCATAATATAACAAGAACTTCGACAAGACTGCAAACAGCACAGAAGATGCAGTCCAAGAAGTAAGTGCCGGCGTCTCCGAAACATCGCCTAGCATGGCCACTATTCATGTGGTCAGATCACTAAAAATGTTACATGCTTACTTAGTTTGTATAACTTACACAGTTTTTTGGTCTATCTAGTATGATTTATTATGTGGATTGCCAAGGTCGCTTTTTTCAAACTATTTAATCAGTTTCAGCATGCCTTGCTGCCGTCGTCATTTGCTCTCACTCTATCGTCGTCGTGATGGGACTGTGCTAAAGATATATATTACGATATTGCGTCGTCAAAATAATAATAAACTGAATTTTTTTAATTGTTTGTTTTTAAAGTGTATAAAACTTAAGTTACGTTATTTTTAGACAGAATAGAAAAAAATGTTAGCGAGATCTAATGTGAGGTAACTAGCAGATGTTAATTTAACCTGCAGTTGACTAGTTTTAGTGTTCATCCAGCAGGTACATCGGTAACACATTTATAACTATTTTTATACACTTATGTTTCATTTGTATAGTCTATGCTTTTGTTTATTTGTGAGGTTTAATGTGTAGTTTCAAGTTGGTGTAGGATTGAGTTTAACAATGTTACAGGGTCGTTTACAGTGTGTGGTATGTATTTCTTTTGTCCATGCTTTATGTTTTGATGGCCTTCTTGCAGTAATTAATGCTTGTTTCCAAATAGTACACCTGTGTTTCCTACATCGAATTGATAGGCTTTGAGGGCGCGAAGTTTTTAAAAGGATTTGGTCTCTCGTCAGAATTGCATGTATCGTCCTTTTAAAATTCAATAATTGGTTTTAAAGTTCATCAAATTGGGGTTTTGTAATCTGTATTCACCTTGTTGGGTGTTTACATGTAATAGATGTGAATTATTCAAATGTTCAAATGTTTGTATAGCTTATGGGACTTAACCACGGGGTCTTCATCCCTAAACTTACAAACTACTTATGAACCAACTAATACTAAGGACGGTACAAATATCCATGCCCGAGGGGGGATTCGAACCCCCGACCGTAGTGGCCGTGCAGGCCGTGACTGGAGCGCCTCAGTCCCCTCGGCCACCGCGGCCGCCTAGATGTGAGTCAAGTGAATTGAGTTGATGAAGGGACTAAATTGGTGCGAAAATCTTATCAAGGGTAACCCATACGTTACGAAAATCTACAATGGGTCGCCCGTCTGTAAACGACTATAAATGTTACTAGTTGCTTGGTTACGCCCGACACTATAACCGATTTCTCTGAGGGAAACTTCGGAATCCGTATTGACTTTCCTGTGTCGAACACCGACAGGCTCTCGTTGTTTTCTACGAGGTATACTGAAGCGGCTTACGTAAAACAACCGTACGGAAGACAACTCCAGTCGCATCTTCAGCAGTTTTTATTCAAGTAAACAATGAAATTTAATTATGAAAATATGTTAGCTGTTTATCAGTTCATGTACATAATAATTATCTCAGTTTTATGTCACTAAGTGTCAGGGCCAACAGTTATGAAAATAGATCCAAGAATAGCATTCAAATGAAATTTAATTATCAAAATGTATATTGTGATCGGCTCATACACAGTTTGTCTTTGTTGTATAACTATCAGTAAATATCAGGACTAACATAATTCCAGTAAACTGATTTATTTATCTACCTTTCAAGTGCTTAGAAATTGTTTTTTGTACTTTCGATCAGCAGTAGTTACAGAAACACGATATACACATGCACACAAATTTACAACACCGGAAACGAACTTAGCTACACTATTTTGTAGGAAAATGTTATTGTTTATATGTACCACCAATTTATCTTAGTGTTTCATCTGCCAGTCAATCAATGTTCATTCACACACGCAGTCAGATTCAACAACACACCAAAAAGAGGTTTTCATATAACAACAAAAACACAATTTTTATAGACAACTTTCAACATGAAACTTCCTGGCAGATTAAAATTGTGTGCCGGAACCGGGACTCGAACCTTGGACCTTTGCCTTACGCGGGCAAGCGCACTACCGACTGTGCTATCCCGACAAGACTCACGATGCCGCCTCACAACTTTACTTCCGCCAGTACCTCGCCTCCTACTTTCCAAACTTCACAGAAGCTCTCCTGCGAACCATGCAAGACTAGCACTCCTGGAAGAAAGGGTATGGTGGAGACATGGCTTTGCCACAGCCTAAGGGATGTTTCCAGAATGAAACTTTCACTCTGCAGCGGAGTGTGCGCTGATATGAAACTTCCTGGCAGATTAAAATTGTGTGCCGGAACCGGGACTCGAACCTGGGACTTTTGGGGACTTTCAACATATCAACGATATTGAATGTGAGGCGAGGCACTGAATTAAAATTTATTCCACGACCAGATTCGAACCCAAGATTTCTTGCTTGACTGCCTCGCATTATCCCCAGTGTCATTGATATGTTGAGACTACTTGTGTCTCTGGGAAATGTGTAATGTTTGACAGAAATTATACTGAGTTGTTGTTGATTTTAAACGTGCCAAGGACGTGAGCTGCAACAAAGCAGAAGAATGCCATCACGCTAAGTGATCGACGCCGACTCGGTACGTGGAGACGTTAATTGGATGTCCGTCCTTGATATTACAGCACGACTGACAGTCTTGTGGAAATATCTGTACTGTTGAGCAACAAAACACGTTCCTAAGGCAAACGCAGATCTCCGTTGCGAAGTCAGACACACGTGTGCTTTAAGCGTGGTTGGTGCAAACGGTGCACCACAGACGTGGAAGTAGTTGATCTGCTGGTCGTGTGTGACAAACAGTGGACCCGGACAGTGATCATACGAGTTTCGACCACTCGGAAGCGCTTTGCCCTTAGTTGATGTGGCTCGTATTGACACTCTGAGGAGCCCAAAGAGAAGGGTATACGGAAAGAAGGGGGTCTTCGACATTTTTAGAAATTTTTAAAAAGCATTTGAAGTGTATAAATCTAGAAGAGAGTAATCGACAACGTAGAAATTTTTCAGCAGAAGAATTTAAACAATTAATTCCATGTAGAACATGTGTTTTACAAACTATTCGTCTACTATACGTACTCCGCAATCCACCGTAAGGTGCGTGGCGGCGGGTACACTGTACCACTACTAGGTATTTTCCTTCCTATTCCACTCCCAAATAGAACGAGGAAAAAAGAATGCCTATATGCCTCCGTACGAGCCCTAATTTCTCTTATATTGTCATTGTGATTACAACGCGAAATGTAAGTAGGCGGCAGGAAGATCGTACTACACTCAGCTTCAAATTCCGGCCCTCTAAATTTCCTCAACAGAAATTCACGAAAAGAACGTCGTCTTTCCTCCAGCGATTCCTAATTGAGTACCCGAAGCATTTCCGTGGCACTCGCGCATTGGTCGAACCTATCGGTAACAAACCTAGCTGCTCGCCTCTGAACTGCTTCTATGTGTTCCTTTAAACTGATCTGCTGCGGGTCCCAAACACTTGAGCAATACTCAAGACGTGGTCGTACAAGCGTTTTATACGTGGTCTCCTTTAGAGATGAAGTATATCTTCCCAAAATTCTCCCAATAAACCGGCTGTCCGCCTTACTCACAACTGTCCTTACATGTTGGTTCCATTTCATATCGCTCTGCAGTGTAACGCCTAGATATTTGAACGACGCGACTGCATCAAGAAGCTCACTACTAATGCTGTATTCGAACATTATGGGAATGTTTTTCCTACTCATGCGCACCACCTTACATTTTTCTACATTGAGAGCTAGCTGCCATTCTTCACACCAACTAGCAATTTTATCTAAGTCATCCTATACGCTATTGGATTAAATTAAAGACGACACCCTCCCATACAGCACAGCATCATTAGCAAACAGCCGCAAATTACAAGTTACTCTGTTCATCAGATCATTTATATAGATAGAAAATAATAGCGGTCCTATCACACTCCCTGGCGATACATTCGTCTCTGATGAACACTCGCCGTCGAGAACAACGTACTGCGTTCTATTACTCAGGAAGTCTTCCAGCTAGTCACAAATCTGTGAACCTATTCCATTTATTCCGAAATTTGACTGAAAACCCAAAGAGATTTTGGTCATATGTTAAATATACTAGGAGCAAAACACAAACAATACCCTCACTACGTGTTTGTAATGGCGATCTTGCCGATGACAGCTCTACTAAAGCAGAGTTGCTAAACATAACTTAAACTCATTCACCAAAGAAGACGAAACAAATATTCCAGATTTCGAATTACGAACAGATGCCGTAATGAGTAACGTAGAAGTAGATATCATCGAAGTAGTGCAGCAACTAAAATCACTTAACAAGAACAAGTCTTCTGGTTCGGATTGTATACCCATTAGATTTCTATCTGATTATGCTGAAGCGATAGCCCCTTACTTAACAGCCATATACAATCGCTCTCTCAAAGAAGGATCTGTACCAAAAGATTGGAAAGTTTCACAGGTCACACCTATATTCAAAAAAGGCAGTAGGAGTAACCCACTGAACTACAGGCCTAGTTCATTGACGTCAATTTGCAGCAGGGTTTTGGAACATATCCTGTATTCAAATATTATGAATTATCTCGAACAGAACGATCTATTGACCCAAGGTCAACACGGATTTAGAAAATATCGTTCATGCGAAACACAACTAGCTCTTTATTCACACGAAGTGATGGGTGCTATCGACAAGGGGTCACAAATCGATTCCGACTCCCACTTACATAGGTAGAAATGATCATCAGAATAAAATACGAGAAATCAGAGCTCGAACAGAGAGATTCAGGTGTTCTTTCTACCCGCGCGCTATTCGAGAATGGAATGGGAGATAAATAGTATAATAGTGGTTCGATGAACCCTCTGCCAGGCATTTAATGTGATTTGCAGAGTATCCCTTGTAGATGTAGATGTAGAGGTATCTTCGGGAGCGGTCTGCAGCGTGGCACCGCGTCAAACGCCTTTTTGACGGAAAACACAATCCGCTTGTTGCCCTTGGTCCATGGCTCGCAAGATGTCATGTGAGAAAAGGGCATGCTGAGTTTCACATGAACGATGTTTCCTAAACCCGTGCTGATTCATGCAAAAAAGCTTTTCCGTTTCAACTAAATTTACTATATTCGAACTGAGAATATGCTCCAAAATTCTACAGAAATTTTATTATTTTGTTGTTGGGCTGAACAATGCAATGAACCCGTTTGTTCTCTGGAAGATGTCGATGGGCTCCTTCTTTTCCTGTATGGGATTTTTTCTTTTGTCATGTTCTGCGCAAGGAAATCCTTTTCTCGCAATGAGAATAGTCCTTATTGAAGTACACACTGACAGCAACACGCGGTCAGCATTTTGGGAAAACTGTCGATGAGCCCCATCTTTCCGCGTACCCTTCTTAATGTCTAACCACTGCCCACGGCGACACCGGACGCTGCGTGGAGACGTTAGCAGCACTTCACGCTACGACGAAGATACACTCTGAGACGAGGGAAATAGTCGCACTACGAAAAAGCAAGGTGAAATTGTCACAAATTGATTTTCACCCACGTATCGAAAGAAAAGGTGAAACTTAGAAGCTGATGACCCCTGCGTCAGCGCACGTCTGGGAAAGATAGTGTACAGGGGAGATGTTGTTTTGCGAATTTCAGTTCTACAGTAATCGTGTAGTCCGCGTTAAAAGTCAGTAAACACTCCGAACCGATCCATTCTGCTATTATTGCGTCCTACTGTTAACACAGCAAGGCCTGGTCCTCTATCTTTGCTGAACAAGGAGGTCCATTCTGCATTGTGCAAACGTGTAAGAATGTTCAAATGTTCAAATGTTTGTAGAACTTATGGGAACTGCGGGGTCATCAGTCCCTAAGCTTACAAACTACTTATGAACTATCTATCCATGCCCGAGGGGGGATTCGAACCCCCGACCGTAGTGGCCGTGCAGACCGTGACTGTAGCGCCTCAGTCCCCTCGGCCACCGCGGCCTGCCGGAGAATGGGTGATCTACATCATTCAAAACTAACTCTTAACTTCCGCACAGAAGGGTATGAATTATGCTGCAACAAAAGTCTTTGGTCACTTAGCAAATAATATCAAATGCGTAATAGATGGCCAACCGGCATTTAAAAACAAATTGAATGAATATTTAAATAACAACCAATAGGTGAATTTTTTTTACATAGAAATTAGTAATTTTACAAATACGATAAACAATTGAACATATGTATATAAACGTAAAGAAGAAGCGAGTGTAGTACTGGAGGGGGAGAGGGATGCAGGGCTGCAGCGCCATAGCCCCTCTCTGACTTCGCCCCTGTGTCGTGTCATTAGATACTTTTCAAATTCAATCCATTTAACCACTCATACCTTAGTTTCTCATTGGCTACATGGTCGTGTCTCCATTTGTTTTGTAATTCTTTCCACATAAATTACACGAAACAGTTCTCCAGTCCAGCTTCTTGAAATACTTCCACTTAACCGACTAATACAGTGCTGATGAAATGTTTTCCACTTTGCCAACAATCTCACATTGACGATGGCCCGCTGCGGTGGAGTAGCCGAGCGGTCTAAAGCGCATCGCTGCGGAGCGCGCGGTTGCTCGCCATGGAGGTTCGAGTCCTCCCTGGAGCATGGGTGTGTGTGTTGTCCTTAGGTTAGTTTACCTAAGTTTAAGTAGTTTGTAAGCTACGGACTGATGACCACACCGTCTGGTCCGATAGATTTACAAACATTTTTGAAGATGGCCGATGAGTATGTCGTTCGGTTTCGTCAGCAATCGGATTTGTCAATAACACCTCACATTGACTGTCATCTTTTCACATTACTGCCAACACCAGCGCCGTTGCAGTTTCTGTTGGTAGCGCTGAGCGCCAATTACGTCATCAGCGCATCCTTCACTTTATCCGCACAACCAATGACAAAGAATAGATAGGATAGAGTGGCAAGATTCCGTCACACAACGGAAGTAAAGTTATGTTCCACTAGTTTCAAAAGAAAAATTTAATTATCTACCGAAAAATTCGAAAAAAATGTAATGTAAAATAAAATATAGGCAGTCGGTATTATCATTTTGATATCGATATATCCAAGGTGCGACAAATAATGTCGATATTTATCGATATTATTTGAAAAATCGCACTGACGTGTTTTACGGCCCACGTTAGATTTGTAGTTTTATAAGTTTTTGCAAACATTTTGGCCTAAAATAATAATCTAAATAATAAAAAATTAATTAATAAGACTGTCTGAAACTCTTTTAGGAAAAAAAATTACGTAGTGGTGGGTTTCGAACCACTGATCTTCAGCGTCACAGTCCAACGTATTGCCTACTACGTTACGGATAACAGAAGTGGCGTTCTTTTATTTCATACTATTGATGGCCGTTGTCGTGTTTTTAGACATTTGATTATCATTTATCGTACGAAGAACGACGTGTTTTTGTTAATTCTTCAGTGCACCATTGCTTTGAAATGACAAAGTGCAAGTTACAATAAGAAAATCATCAAATACGTAACGCAAGATGGCGTATGCCTGAGAGAGTTGTGGGCGAGGAATGTCACGTGACATCTGAGAACGGCTGGTTTTAGTTAATTCAATGTAGGGTGTCAAAACTCCGTTATTTTTGTAAATCTCTCAAACGATACGAGATATGAAAAAAACATAATAGAGTGAAGTTATAATTTTCCCCTCTACCAATTAGGTTATTCCATTTTCGTGTCAGATGAACGGTTCGTTTGCAATTACAATTATATTCCAAACGGCTTACTTTGGTATTACTACCGTATTTTTTGTCTTAAAAATTTGAAAAAGGGAGGTTCTGGTCTCTGACGGCCTACAATTATGTCTGTAAAATTTGGTGCTGATCGGGTGAACGGTTCGTTTTAAAAACAGGGAACACGTTACCGGCAGACAGTCATACATCCGAATATCGCCGTTAGTTTTGCAAATTTCTCTAAAACTATACGAGATATGAAAAAACATAAAAGAGCAAAGTTGTAGAGAATTTTCTCCTCTACAAATTCGGTTATTCAATTTTCGCGTCAGATGGATGGTTAAGCCGTTATTTTCATTTAAATTTCGATCTGTCAAAAGACGGTCGCAAAGGCCTACTTTTAGTTTTACTACCGTAATCTAAAGTGGGCCAAAAATATCTCTATTGTTATATCGATATTTTGTCAACAGTGCTGCTGCAAACACTGATTCCATTCCTGTCCCACTGATGTCCTTCCACACACCATTGCCGTATACCATGTTCCTGCATATTAGTTAAAGGTAGGTGAACAAGAGGACGACACGAATGGAACCTGTGCTGTTACAAGCGGCGACAGACTGTCATCCGTGATGGTGTGCAATGTGTTAGTCTGTTGAGTCAGAGCCGCCATTCTTCAATGCCATTTGTATTAATGTGAATGCTCATTCTTCCATTTCTAAATATTCGTATCCAATGCCGGATAACATCCTTCTCTCATATTGTTTAGACCATGAAACGCACATAATTCTCGATGAATTTCAGCTACAGACTGACGTTTCACACAAAGCAGTTTTACACTACTGGACATTAAAATTGTTACATCAAGAAGAAATGCAGATGATAAACTGGTATTCATTGGACAAATATATTATACTAGAACTAACATGTGATTACATTTACACGCAATTTGGTTGCATAGAGCCTGAGAAATCAGTACCCAGAACAACCACCTCTGGCCGTAATAACGGCATTGATACACCTGGGCATTGAGTCAAACACAGCTTGGGTGGCGTGTACAGGTACAGATGCGCATGCAGCTTCAACGCGATACTACATCAAGAGTAGTGACTGGCATATTGTGACGATCCAGTTGCTCGGCCACCATTGACCAGACGTTTTCAATTGGTGAGAGATCTGGAGAAGGTGCTGGCCAGAGCAGCAGTCGAACATTTTCCGTATCCAGAAAGGCCGGTCGTGCATTATGCTGCTGAAATGTAGGATTTCGCAGGGATCGAATGAAGGGTGGAGCCACGGGTCGTAACACATCTGAAATGTAACGGCCACTGTTCAAACTGCCGTCGATGCGAACAAGGGGTGACGAGACGTGTAACTAATGGCACCCGATATCATCAAGCCAGGTGATACGCCAGTATGGCGATGACGAATACACGCTTCCAATGTGCGTTCACGGCGATGTCGCCAAACACGGATGCGACCATCGTGATACTGTAAACTGGATTCATCCGAAAATATATATGTTTTGCCATTCGTGCACCCAGGTTCGTCGTTGCGCACACCATCGCAGGCGCTCCTGTCTGTGAGGCAGCGTCAAGGGTAACCGCAGCCATGGTCTCCAAGCTGATAGTCCATGCTGCTGCAAACGTCATCGAACTGTTCGTGCAGATGGTTGTTGTCTTGCAATCGTCCCCAACTGTTGACTCAGGGATCGAGACGTGGCTGCACGATCCGTTACAGCCTCGACTGCTAGTGATACGAGGCCGTTGGGTTCCAGCACGGCGTTCCGTATTGCTCTGCTGAACCCACCTATTCCGTATTTTGCTAGCAGTCATCGGATCGCGAGCAGTAATGTCGCGATACGATAAACCGCAATCGCGTTATGCTACAATCCGACCTTTATCAAAGTCGGAAACGTGATGTACGCATTTCTCCTCCTTACACGAGGCATCACAACAACGTTACACGAGGCAGCGCTGGTCAACTGCTGTTTGTGTATGAGAAATCGGTTGGAAACTTTCCTCGTGTCACCACGTTGTAGGTGACGCCACCGGCGCCAGCCTTATGTGAATGCTCTGAAAAGCTAATCACTTGTATATCACAGCATTTTCTTCCTGTCTGTAGAAATTCGCGTCTGTAGCACGTCTTCTTCATGGTGTAGCAATTTTAATGGCCAGGAGTGTATAAATCCACGCACTTCACACTTGACGGGGTCTGCTATTGCGATGCTATGTTGTTTGGTTATAACCACGAAACCCGAGGCAGTACGATGCTCGACACTACTCGCGCTGTCGTCGAAATGGCAGCGCCACCCACACTACTCTTAGTGCTATGCATAAATGGAGATTGTCTGGACACCCCTAGCGTGCTGCTGCCGGAACACCGCGAAGTGTCGCGTGGATTCTAGAGGTAAATATTGCTCCACCCCTCGAGTGAGGTGCAACCTCCGAAGGTTGAGAACAAGATTTATCTCAACAGTGGAGCGAAGCGCTAGACACCCCGAATCACAACTGCGATTTTGGTGCTAGTATCGAGGCACCCATTACTAGAAGGCTGTTGGCGCCTGTTGCAAACCATCTTATTGGCCACGTTTAAGAATTGTAATATTAAGAAGTATAATTGAATGCTACGTGTAATACAATAAGACAAATACAGGTCATTCAAAAAGAAATAACAGATTTCTAACTTTTATTTCTTCTAAACTACAAAACATAGAAACAGGATTCCAACGTTAATGGAAAGTTTACAATTTAAACAGCCCGGGTAGAAGTTCCAATCACGGCCGCATTGGCGCTGTTGGTTGTCCGCAGTGAAATGGCGGCGATACCACAGGAGAAGTCATTTTGTGTGCTGCAGTTGGCACAACTAGAGTCCAGTGCTGCAGTTCAGAGAGTATTTCGCCGTCAGTTTAATAAACAACCGCCGCGTCATACGGAAATTTACGAGTGGCATCGTAAATCCGTAGAAGATGGTTGCATCTGCAAACGCAAAAGCACGGGACGTCCACGCACATCCAACGAGAATGTTTTTCGTACTCGTGCACTTTACGAAAGGAGCCCAAAGAAATCCACATCACAAGCAAGCAAAGAACTGGACGTCCCTCAACCAACGGTATGGCTAGTTCTGAAACATCGTCTGCACATGAAGCCATACAAACTGTAGTTATCGTAAGCATTGCAACCTGACAACCACAACAAAGGTACGAATTTTGCATTAGCGCGTTAGATGATATGGAAGAAGACAATTTTGCTCAATGATTAATTTTTTCAGACGAATCCACTTTTCATCTTTCTGATAACGTTAATCGCTGTAACGATAGAATTTGGGTAACTGAAAATCCTACAGCAGGTATTACACATGAAAGAGATTCAGAAGAGATGGACGTCTTGTGTGCGACATCTGTAAGCAAAGTTTATGGGCCATTCTTCTTCATGGAGAAAACTGTGACAGGAATAACCTATTTAGACAAACTTCAAAACTGGTTATTTTCCCAATTTGAAGATGATTCAGATCATGAAATATGGTGACCCGCCTCATTTCTCTAAACACGTTCGACGTTACTTGTATAACACCATCCCAGGAGGAGCAGAAGCTCAACTTTATCGCCGGTGGACTCCCAGGTCTCCAGATCTCACTCCGTGTGTTTTTATCCCTTCTATGCCTGACACTCTTGAAGGTCTACGACATCGAATTTTTGAAGCTCTTAATTTGATAATTAGAGACCAGCTGATTCGTGTGTCGCAAGAAATGAGTCACCGTTTTGACATTTGTCGTGTAACACCTGGTAACGAGGCTGCTGATGCCGCGGCCAAGGCTGCAACTCTCCTACCTCGAACAGCTACGTACTGTGCCCCATCGCATGATATTCGAGGGGCTGTTTCCTGTCCCACTGCATCGTCGTGGTATAATGTGTGGTCCTCGCTTACAAATAATAAACTTCGAACCATTAAACCGTTCCCGGTGGTTTGGAGGACCTCCTCAAGCCGCTCGCAACGAGAAGAGATCATCTTGGTCCGGTTGCGGGTCGGACATTGCCGGTTCTGCCACTGCCACTTGCTAACTGGTGACCCCGCACCGTTATGTTCCTGTGGTCACCCGCTGATGGTGCACCGTTTTATTGTCTTGTCCAAATTTTACTCCTGTATCGCACTGAATCTACCGAATACACTGGAAGAAATTTTAGCTGATGACACAAGAGCTGCTGCTAGAGTCTTGAATTTTATCAACTTCACCAATTTGTCAAAGGACATTTAGTTCTTCCTTTTGTTGTATTTTGCCATATGTTTTTAGCTGTTTTCATATAGGCTTATTACCTTTCGGTATATCTCAGTTTTGATTCGGGCGCTAATGACCTCAGCAGTTGTGCGCCCGAAAAACACAGAAAAAAATTAAATAAATAAAAATTAAAAAAAAAAAATCTCTTTCCATTAATGTTAGAATCATGTTTCGATATTTTGTAGTCTGGAAGAAATAAATGTTTGAAATCTGTTCTTTCTTTTTGAATAATCCTGTATTACAATTAGAAACAGTGTGTTTGCATTCAGTCTGATGGAGCTGAAAAATACAGTCTTGTATGTTTGTTACTAGAATTCATACTATTAGTGGACTGCAATAAACTTCACATACAATTTCACTTTTATGAGACTTATTTTCACTGACAGTTCCCACATGATGTTGAAAGAAAAAGGATGTTTATAATTTACATTTTCAAAATGAAAACGTCAGTCTAGTTCGCAAAAGGTTTTTACGATCTGCATACTTCAAAACCCGTCACCTTATTATAAATTGTAAAAACCTTTCGTAAACTACACCGACATTTTCATTTCGAATCATATACCACTTCACTGCTTTCCTAATAGGAAACAATGATTTCCAAACTCATTAATTTACATTTTCGATGTTCATGTACTCAAACTTCAGCAACCGCCAAAAGGTTTATAATTTGACAACCACTGTTTTCAATACTCTTTTGAGGCAGTATTTACATATATTAAAGTACGTGCAAACTTAAGTGACCGTATGCAATATTGTGAAGGAGGCAAGTCGTGATGGAGTTGGAACACTTCTACGGAGTATCACTTCTACTGAGGCGCGGGCAAACATATAGAAAGTAGTCTATAAGGGCACCAAAATTCTATAAGCGCCCAGCACTATCCTACCTGCAAGGGAAGCCTATCCACTAGCAATAACTTAGATCTAGGCGAAGGTAGCCATACTTGCATTCCAGATGAAGCAGCTAAAGAAGTGGGAAAGCACTTTGTGAGCACTAAAAGGCGTGCAAAGTATACGGATACTTAAATTTCTTCAATTTTACGTTGAGGAAATAGGATAGCTCTACAAACAAGGGTATGACATAGTAACATGACTACCATCACACGTAAGTGCAAAAAATTTGCTTTATCGTATTACACGGAAAAATATGGGATCTATACCTGATACGATCGACACTGCGAATATCTCTGTTCAAAAGCATCATGTGCTAATGACCGATGGATGCAATTTCTTCTAGATGACAAGGCAGGACAAAATGACAGGATATTATTTTATTGTTCGCCAGCGAATGGAGAAAGTCATGAGTATTCAGCTGTGAATCATTTTGTTGATGGTACATTCAAAAGTCCGAGCAAGCAATTTTGAATGTTATTTATTTTTTTACGGTGATCTTACAAGTTCTATAGAGGAAATAAAAACTTTTCCAGCCGTCTGCACCTTCTTATGTAACAAAAGGCGAGAAACATATGCTCACCTTTTCATAAGACAAACGTGCGTGAATGGAATCTATCATGACGGATTTATAAGTTGCAGTCGTCCAGTAAGCCTTGTTTCCTTGAGCAAAGATAATCATTGCAACTATCATTTCAATCAATGCTTGTGGAGACTAGTACATAGTTGCGGTAATGATCATGCCTATAAGGAAAATTCGTCATATTATGTGTTCTGCTTTAGCTCACATTCCCTTGGAAATGTTCGATGATGACTGGATATGTATTCAGGAGAATGAGCCTGAAAATCTAAAACTACAGGAATTTTACGACTATTTTGTACAAGAATGTGGAACTATACGGGAAAGCGACACTGCACGAACAGTGTTACAGAAGACGCGGACTATTATGGCCACAAATATGTACGATTAATTTTAAATCTAGAAGGGAAAATAAGAGAGAAGTCACCAATTAAGATTTACGACACAATTTCTAAAGCTCTAAGAAGACTCGAAACTGACAGCAACGTAAAAATCATTTCTGACCTGTGTGGCCTATGCATAGGAATTACAGTAAAAACGAAAAGATTGCAGTTATTGGAAAACATGTAAATATTGAAAGAATATTGCAGTCTCGTAAATATTGTAAATATCAATAACTTCCAAGAAGCTTTAAACAGTATTAGAAACCACTTCTACAATTTCACGCTTACATGCGTAGGTCGCGCGGGATGGCCATGTGGTTTGTGGCCCCATGTTACGGACTTCCGTCGGAGGTTCGAGTCCTCCCTCGGACAGGTGTGTGTGGAGTTTGTGACACTTGCGGGGAGTGACACTTGCGCGGAAAGGGAATTTGTAGACACTTGCGGGGAGACCCGGACGCTGCAGGTAGTGAACAGGGTGTTCCAGAAGTAGGGATACACCACCCCTACTCCACGCCCTCCAGCCGCTACCTGTGGCGTATTCAGGGAAAGGCCCACCGAGCGAGGTGGAGCTGTAGTAACGGCCCGGAGATATCACAGCCTCATTCAACAGGGAGATAACACGTCATACAAATATCACTCGATTTACAATACAGCACCATGTGAAGAGGAATGTGATGAAGTCGGAATTGAGCACAACCGTTGCTAACTACAATTTCGGATTTACTGCATTTTGAGTCAGAATTCGCATCTATATTCGAATTTATCGCAAATGCGAATTTTTCCTGTCCCTAGTAATACCTCTAAAAATAAGCAGCTGATCAAGGCACTAAAAGCAAGGGCAGATCTTTGGGTGTATTACTACAAATAACTAAAACACAATTTGATCGTGGAATTATATACAATCTCATTATAAAGGTTTTTTGTGGGTGGTTTTGAGCAGCTTTTAAATATGTTAGGAATAGCATTATGAAATATAGACAGCTACACCTTATGTTTATTATGAGATATCGAGCCGGCCGCGGTGGCCGAGGTGACTGAGGCGCTCCAGTTATGGTCAGCACGGCCACTACGGTCGGGGGTTCGAATCCCCCCTTGGGCATGGATATTTGTGCCGTCCTAGTTCGTAAGTAGTTCATAAGTAGTTTGTAAGTTTAGGGACTGATGGCCCCGTAGTTAAGTCCCATAAGCTTAACAAACATTTGAACATTTTTTTTTGATATCGATTTCGGCTAATTTCAGGTCATCTTCAAGTCTCAAACAACAGGCGTTACTTATGCATTTTTCCAGTGGCACTCATAACCTTTAACAGTTTACACACGAGGTCTAACGTTATTAGTCGCGTTAACGATGAAAACAGAACCCAGAATCTTTGCGTCTAAATGATACATATATTGGTGTGATGTCTTATTTCGAAAGAACAAACATCACACCAATACATATATAGCTCTCGGTAAAGTGGAACGGTACGATGTCGTTACGTAGCACAGCACGGCGAATGGAAACGCAGGAGAAGTGCAAACAACGTTCTCTCCTCAGAGGTATGATTCTAATTAGGTTCGACGTAGACTTCTACAACGTACAGTCTACACGGCGAAGATTACACCAAAAAATTTAACGTTTCGTCTACTTTGGCGATAGCAACCAAATTTTAAAATCGTGTCTACTATGTAAGGATTTAGCAACAAAAACGCTTCAAAAGTCCATAACTTCACTGGTTTTCGAGTTCTCAATTTTTAATAGGTTTTTAATGTTATTACATAAAAAATAAATTTGGGACTCACACTACAATTTTCATATGGCAGATTTTGTAGGTACATTCACAAGACATAATTCAACGGTTCTGTGCATTCATTTTATGAGAAATACCAATCATTTGTTTTCAGTGTTTATTTCAAATTTCTACATTTAAGTTTCTTTAATTATTAGTACTTAAATGTGGTGATGAAATAAATAAATTACGTGTATATGTGTAGTCTTATGCGGCCAAACTACTTAGGTCATCGGTCGCTAGACTTACACTACTTAATCTTACTTAAAATAACGTAGGCAAAGTACAAACAAACATACCCATGTCCGAGGAAGGACTCGAACATCCGACCGGACTGGCCGCGCAATTTGTGACACAAATTACATGTTTTATAATATCAATTTAATGCATAGAAGTATGAAAACACATCAAGACTACTTCCTGCAAAAATTTCGACAAAAAAAGTTGGCACTGAGTTTAGAAAAACAAAATTCAGGTATATTGGATTTTAACATTTTATCAAAAAATGAATGTTACTACAAGAGATACAGCCATTCAAATTTACGGGCACCATAACGTTTTCCCTTCCTGAGTAAATGAGCTGCTTCTTGAAGTTTCAACACCTTTTTCTTGAATGTTCTGAATATAAATCTTCACACAGACTTCTTGAGGAGGAGAGTGATACGGATATCTGATTGTAAACCACTGCCTATTACCTTAGACCTTTTTGACTGTACTGAACAGGAGTTCCGCGTATTCCGTAATTTATATTTATACAGTTAACAGGCAATGTAATTTATAACCAACTATTGGCTGTCAATTTCGCTTCATTTTTCCTGGAAGTCTTGCAACTTGTTTCTCCCTGTTGGTTTATGCCAAGTTCGGAGTAAAAATGGTTCGATATGACGGTGATGGAAAATATTAAAAAGCATAGTAGCTATTTTTAGAGAGATGGAAGTTGTGTGATAGTGGGGTTAACTACATAGCGGTCAATTAAATCAACGTATCTGTGCAGGATGCCTAATATATTTATTGCTTGCGCAGTTGTCTTGATATGCTTAGTGTTCTGAATAATATGCTTTTAGGAGGTATGACTGTGGAAAGTCATCGTCTTGTAGTAGCAAAGACTGTCTTAATAACTCTCCAAACGTTATCACTATTAAAATACCTTTTTGTTTTCAGGAGGAACACCCAACGAATTCATATGTAGTTAGAACAAGTTACTATATTGCTCTTCAGCTTTGAAAGGGTTGTGCAATTTCACTGACTGATTTTCGTGTTTTGTTGACAGTGTGGAAACTTGACAACAGCAGTGCTAGACTTCTTTGTGTGCCTGTAGACAGGAAAAGCCATTAGCCGCCCCAAGGGTCCCGGGTTCCGTGCAAGTGTCACTCCCCGCAAGTGTTCTAACCCCTGTGTGTGTGTGTGTGTGTGGTGTGTGTGTGTTGCCCTTAGCGCAGTCAGTTTAAGAGAAGTTTGTTAGTCTACTGACCGATGACCACAGCAGTTTATTGTTTTAGAATTGCAAATATTCGACCATTTGTTTGAACATGCGTAGTCATGTATATAGTTCATTACCTCATTCAGACAGTTCTGTATGTCGCGATAGGAAACTGTGGAATGGGGGTCGGTCGACACCTGTTCGCTGTGTGAGGCATTATTGCAGCATTTCAGTGCGCCTAGACGCTCGCCTTGAATCGAGAACGGAAAAACAAGAACTTGTCAAGATGCCAACAGAATTTTGTCATCTGTTACAACAGCAGGTGTGACTGTGCACAGGTGTTTGGAGTTTTGCTCCAGTTCGTTTCTCATTAAACGAATTAATCATCCAATAGTGAGAGACTACAGACGGGCTTTTATTTTTCAGTGTAAAATGTAAGCCGTCACGACGGCACATGTTTTTACGGGCTGAAGCGTAATTTTTCAGGCTTAAGCTTCGTCTCCTGCTGCGGGATAGTTGCTATTTTATTTTTACTATTTTTCATTTTTTTCCTTTTTCTATTTTGCCCTTTTGCATTTTGGTTTGGGTTGTTTGGGTGAGATAGGGGGGACGAAACTGTTAAGTTTATCAGTCCCACGGGGGGAGGGAGGAGGGGAAGGAGTGGGGATAGGGAAGGAGGGGAGGGGGAAAGGAAATGCAGTCCGGGTAGTAAAGAAGGAAGGAGGACTGCATTAGCTCGGGGCCCCTTGCTCGCCAAGCACGTACTCACGAAAGAACCGAAAGCCCCTGGGGTTTTTACATTTTGATATATCAAATTTCAAACAACTATTTTTGAAAACCCAAAACATCTAAACACGTTCATCACATCTTCCTATCATTCTTCAGTTATAATTATGGTCAATATTGATCAAAGACGGTTCAAAAGTTCCTACTTGTCGGCACCTTGCTTTCTTGAAATTGCGTCCGCACAACCCGTGATATGGCAGCCATCCCCTCCTCCTCCCCCCCCCCCCCAAAGGCAATAATTCTTTCTGACGGTTGAAGGCAATGACTTCCGTTTCCTGAAATGATCTACGAAATTCTTGTCGCAGTATCATACCTCCCACCACCAAGTGAGGTGGCGCAGTGCTTCCAAAGAGTTATATAAACAACGTAGAGAGGCTATAGGCAAGCTACAGCGCTCTGGGTGGCAGCACTAAACAACATTGGGCACCATATTTGGGAACGTCAGTTTGATGCAGCCAAGGAGGTTAGGGAGACGCCCTTACGCTGAAAAAGTGAAGCATGTCTCCGCCGTATTGCTAAGTTTTGGAGAAGTATTTGTATGGTAATAATAATAATAATAATAATTTCGCCTGGTGCAAGTCTTTCAATTGGACGCCACATTTTTTTTTTTCAAATTTATCTTTATTTAAACAAATTAGGTACAGAAGGAAAAAGGAGGAAAAATACAATATAATTAAAACTAAGGAGCCCTTAAAGCATAAACAAAAGAATATCTCTCACATCTTCGTAATAAAATTAATGATTCCGTCGGACTAGCACATCCTCACAAGACTGGCGATCGCTTTGATTAGCAGCACGAGAATAAAAACCGCACTGCGGCGATACATCAGTAGATCATCCACACACGTCTTCTCGAAATTATTTGTGTGTTACCGTTGTAATGATCAGTCATAATCTGGTAATAAGGAACGTAAGTCAGCTTGTCCCTGCATGGATGATCCAGCTGCGAGCGGGGTCGTGGAATGCACTCTGAAGAAAGTTCGAAAAGTATTGCTGATACTTCGGGTTCTTGACAACTGCGCAGTGCCGTTCATTGGTGTATTGCCAGAAATCGAGAACGGATTTATCACCATTTCCAAACAGGTAGTGGACAGCGAGACCGCTAATCCATGTCACTGTGTGGGTCTTAGCTTGCGGGAAATAGTCCTTATCGGGGAAGAGGAGCATTTCTGCAGTGATAGTGGCAGGGGTTGTGCGTGTAAAGAAGGCCAACATCTGGCGGATCAAAATCCAAACATTGCCTGCTTCTCCGCAAACAAATCGATGGCCGTCGTCGTCTTGCACTCCACACGTGGCACATAGTGGCGATGCTGCTAGGTGGATCCTGTGGAGTCGCGTCTGGCAGATCTGCTTCCCATTGACCGTGAGGTACCAGCTAGACTGGACTTCTGAAGTAAGCGTAGGATCATGCCTGCTCGCCACACTGCTGTCCAGCGAACATGCGGGATGTTTGTGTTCAATCGCATTCGGCGGAAGTCTCGATTGCATCGCTGAATACACCAGCCGAGCCGTCGACATACGTGGACGGGTAAGTGTGGTTCGAAGATAACTGTATTCGAGGAAGAGGTGTCTCAAGTAGAAAAAGTGCGCTGGGACGGCGGTCACCTGTACTGGTGCGATTAGCGAGCTTGGGGCAAGGGCCCTCATTAGTAGGCTGGAAAGGCAAGTCGGAGTACGTCGCCACATCTTGATAGGCGTGCTTACAAAGAGGGCCGTCGCTCGGTGCAGTACATGACAGAGGTGAAGGCCTCCTTTGCTCTTTGGGAGGGTAAGGGATTCATAGCTGATCTTGAATAACATACCTTGGCTCACAAACGAGCCCAGTGCCGCCAACATGCGCTTGGCTGTCGTCGAAGGTATGGGGAACGTCTGTGCCACGTGTGGGATACGGGATGCTACATAAACATTAGCGTACTGGGTGCGTTGCAGCATGTTCAGGGCTCGAAGGCGGTGATCTACAAGTTCCACCCGGATCCGTCGTAAAAGACGCCTACTGTTTAGAGCCGCAGATCGTCGCAAGTCGGCTGTGAAATCAATGCCCAAACATCTTATTGTGTCGTGGACCTGCAGGGGAGCGACGTCAGGCTGTCCGCGTCCTATGTGCAGTGCGCGTGATTTGCGAATATTAAAGATGCTGCCTGACGCAGCGCCGTAGGACTCTACCCACGCCAGCGCGTCTTGGACGTCGTTGTGGTTTCTCAAGAAGAGGACCAGATCGTCCGCATAGGCGTCCCCGTGAGGCGTTGACGGAGGCCACATAGGAGCGGTTCCATGGCGATAGCGTAGACGATTCGGCGACTTGCGTGTCCCTAGCCTACCCCAGTTATCCAACCTGGGAAAGGGGACCTTCAGCTTAACGCGGAATCCGAACTACGTGTCGTTTCTGGCGACTCCTCACATCGTTGAGAGGTGAAGGATGCGTTAAAGTGCAGACTGAAAAAATCCGAGGTCCGACCGGGTTTCCAGTCGAGCACTTTACCCCAAGACCACCGGGCCCGACTCTGTGTATGGTAGAGATAATGTTTTATGTCACTTAGAACATGAATATAACGTCCGACGATTTTGTCGTGAAGTACAGCGTGTTAAAAGAGTGCAAGTTAGAAGTTAAAAATTAAGTTTTCAAATATATTTTGATGAGTATTCAGTGCAATTTCTTCAATAAAGTGTATTGTTTGAAAGTACATACTTTTTGGTGACCGTCAGTTCAATGCATTAACATTATAGAGTCAACTTAACCCATAGAACGCATAGTTTTAACGGAGAGATGGCATTCCAAAACTCATCAAGATGGCGGACAGGCTTCAACTGACGTATGTGCTCAGCTTACATAATGCCATCTCCCTTTATTCTAACCTTCTTGGATGCAGCAGAGTATCCAGACGCTGCTGTTTGTAATCTAAACTAACGTGTAAGCGCTATTACTAGTGGTAAATCAAGCCCAGTGTATGTTTGGGGTACAACTGCAGCAACTGCAGCGATAAAACTGTTGGAATATCATACTTTAGGTACATATAAGGAAGGAGATATGTAATTATATGCCGGCAGCGGTGGCCGAGGGGACTGAGGCGCTCCAGTCACTGTCTGCACAGCCACTACGGTCGGGGGTTCGAATCCCCCGTCGGGCATGGATATTTGTGCCGTCCTTAGTCTTAGCTATTTAATAAGTAGTTTGTAAGCTTAGGGACTGATGACTCCGTAGTTAAGTCGCATAAGCTCTACAAACATTTGAACATTTTTTGTAATTATTTAGGATGTTGTTTATCAGCGTGGATTTGTTTATAAATATTCATTATACTTAACTTTCACATTTACCCAGCTTCAAAATTACGTTTATTTCACAACCATCAAAAAGCTAGGCAGATGACCGTTATATTTGGTGTGATTTAATGCATTGATAGTTGTTTATGTAGTGAAAAAATGCTTATTAACCATTGAACATGTCGCCTAGGTATATGAACTGTAACTAAACTACTCTTAATACAGATTTCGTTTGAAAAACAAGGTGTTGCTATGGCATTCTTACCTGAGCACCTACAGAAATCAAAAGCTGAAAGGAGAGTACCAGGGAAACGTCAAATTGTGGAGAGCTTGAAAAATACGATTGTACTTCAAAGCACGAAACATCATTTGAACCAAAGGCAGAATAAAGGTAATTAAAGATTTTAAAGAAATTCGCCTGTATTTATAGGGAAGATATGTCGGCAAAAACGATTATTGACATTATAGTATCATCACTAAATAATGCAGCAGTTCGACGATTGTAAACATTACACATAGTATGCAACAGTAAACGAAAAATGCTATTCGTAGTGGGAATTACTTTCCGAAATGCGTCGCCCAGAAATTAAGGAAAATCGAGACCGGCAATGATTAATATAAAACCTATGATTCAGCGTTAGCAGACAGTATCACCTGGCGTGACACTGACGTTCTCAAAGATGGCGGCAACATTTGCAATGGGCTACAACTATGTCGACGCTGTGGCCAGTCTATGTTGTTTATAGAGGTCTTTGGGTGGTTCAAATCCACCTCCGCCCATCCAGATTTAGGTTTTCTGTGATTTTCCTAAATCACTCTAGGCAAACGCCGGTATGGTTCCTTTCTAAGGGCACGGCCGATTTCCTTAACCAAGTAATCCGACAGTAAGCTCCGCCTCTAATGACCACGCTGTCGACGGGACGTTAAACAATAATTTTCCTTCCTTTCATACCTCCCACCTCATCTTCACGTACTGCCTATTCCCTTTTCTATAATACGAAGGTCGTTCAACTCAATCCGCGACTAGGTTCAAATAGACGCCTAGGCAGTAGAAACTGCCTCCTTTGATACAAACTATTTTATACTTCGGGCATCCACAGCTGAAATACATTGTAAATCAATTCTAGAAAGTAATATAAACAATCAGAATGTCTTTCTATGAATTATTGCAGTCCGCCTTAGCTGTTTTTGTTCAAATGTTTGCATAGCTTATGGGACTTAACTACGGGGTCATCAGTCCCTAAACTTACAAACTACTTTATAAACTAGCTAATCCTAAGGACGGTACAAATATCCATGCCAGAGGGGGGATTCGAACCCCCGACCGTAGCGGCCGTGCAGACCGTGACTGGAGCGCCTCAGTCCCCTCGGCCACCGCGGCCGGCTAGCTGTTTTTATACGCCTTTATTGCGTTACTACCGGTTTCGTACCGTTAAAGGTACATCTTCAGGTATCTGTATTAAAAAACAAAATGTTATACTTAGGGTTTATAACTATTAGTATTTACAGATTAAAAAACCTGATAAACACTAACCTTTTAATTTACATGCGGTGGTTTGACTTGTTGCGTGTCCCAACGTTCATGATGGTTTGCCGGGTTTAATGGACGTTTTCTTCAAAGATGTTAATTTTACAAGGGACTCCCTTCAGTAAACGTCTATGTGGGCAACGATTGCGTATACCTAATGAATGAAAAGTCATGTGAGCTAGAATTTAGAGGGGGTAACTGTAAAGGACAAGAAAAATTTTGAAGTCCTAACGTGCACGTAATGGTTTCTAGGAATTTTCTAATTTTGAGAATCATAACACGGACCACGATACCATAAAGCTTCTGGTTTTGTCACATATTTTAATAGCATATGACGCAAACCATTGGTACAATTCGTTTTACTTTAGATTCAGGGGATACTGAACCCACCCCTACGTTCAACTTTAAAATTTTAAGCAGTAAACTTGGTATCACTCCCCTTGTTACGCTTTCCTTTACGGTTACGCCTTCTAAATTCTAGCTCACGATGACTTTTCATTCATTAGATATACGCAACCGTTGCCCACATAGACGTTTACTGAAGGGAGTCCCTTGTAAAATTAATTAATATCTTTGAAGAAAACCTCCATAAAACCCGGCAAACCATCATGAACGCTGGAACACGCAACAAGTCAAACCACCCCATGTAAATTAAAAGGTTAGTGTTTATCAGGTTTTTTAATCTGTAAATACTAATAGTTATAAACCCTATGTATAACATTTTGTTTTGGTCCACTTTAGGTTACGGTAGTAACACTAAAAGTGGGCCTTTGCGATGGTCTTTTGACGGCTCGAAATTGAAATGAAAATAACGGCTTAACTATTCAACTGACACGAAAATTGAATAACCTAATTTGTAGAGGAGAAAATTCTCTACAACTTTGCTCTGTTATGTTTTTTTCATATCTCGTAGCGTTTCAAAGATATTTGCAAAAATAACGGCGATTTTGGGATGTCTGTCTGTCTGTCTGTCCGTAACGTGTTCCCTGTTTTTAAGACGAACCGTTCAAGCGATCAGCACCAAATTTTACAGACATGATTCTAGGCCGCCAGAGACCAGAACCTCCCTTTTTCAAATTTTTCGAACAAAAAATACGGTAGTAATACCTAAAGAAGCCGTTTGTAATATAATTGTAATTGCAAACGAACCGTTCATCTGATACGAAAATTGAATAACCTAATTGGTAGAGGAGAAAATTCTCTACAGCTTAGCTCCCTTATGTTTTTTTTTTTTCATATCTCGTATCGTTTGAGACATATTTGCAAAAATAACGGAGATTTGATACCCTCCACTGAATTCACGAAAACCAGCCGTTGGGAAATGTCACGTGACATTCCTCGCGCAGAAGTCTCTGTGGTATACGCCTTCTTGCGTTGCGTATTTGATGATTTTCTTAATGTAACTTACACGTTGTCATTTCAAAGCAATGGCGCACTGAAGAATTAACAAAAAGACGACGTTCTCCGTACGATAAATGATAATCTAGTGTCTACAAATGCCATATTAGGATCAGTTAACAACGGCCATCAATAGTATGAAATAAAAGAACGCAATTTCTGTTAGCCGTAGCGTAGTAGGCAATGCGTTGGACTCTGACGCAGAAAGTCAATGGTTTGAAACCCACCCACCACCACCAAACTTTTTTTTCTAAAAGGGTTTGAGACACTCTTACTAATTGATGTTTTATTATTTAGATTATTATTTTGATCAAAAATGTTTGCAAAATCTTATAAAACTACAAATCTAAAGTGGGCCGTAAAAAACGCCAGCGCGATTTTTTTAATACAGATACCTGAAGATGTACCTTTAACGGTACGAAACCGGTAGTAACGCAATAAAGGCGTATAAAAACACCTAAGGCGGACTGCAATAATTCGTAGAAAGACATCCTGATTGTTTATATTACTTTCTAGAATTGATTTACAATGCCACCTTTGCCCTGTTACTGATGGGCGGCACTCATTTCTCCCACTCCTGAATAGAACGCTATTAAGATGGCTGACAACAAGGTGAACCTCTACGTGGAACAGCCTGTTGTGATGAAGATTTCAGTGATCGGGGGCGTAAAGCCTGCTGAAATTTACAGAAGACTTCAGACTTTGTACGGTGATGAGATACTCAGTTACAGTAAGACATTTGAATGGTGTAAGCGTTTCAAAGATGGCCGTATCTCTATTACTGGCGATCCCGGTCGAGGTGGATGACAGTCTCAGGTAGTCATTACTGAGAACACTCAGCGGGGTGGAGGAAATGAGCTCAAATCAAATGTTCGAAATGTTTGTATAGCTTATGGGACTTAACTATGGGGTTATCAGTCCCTAAACTTACAAACTACTTATGAACTAACTAATACTAAGGACGGCACAAATATCCATGCCCGAGGGGGGATTCGAACCCCCGAACGTAGTGGCCGTGCAGACCGTGACTGGAGCGCCTCAATCCCCTCGGCCACCGGGGCCGGCAGGAAATGAGCCTGGACAATTGTAGATGCAGAAAAATAAATCCACTTTCCACATTTTGAAATTTCATATTTTATTAGTTTATTTTTTTTTTCTCTTTAAGTACGTTTCGCTTATGGGGTTATCAGTCCCTAAACTTACAAACTACTTATGAACTAACTAATACTAAGGACGGCACAAATATCCATGCCCGAGGGGGGATTCGAACCCCCGAACGTAGTGGCCGTGCAGACCGTGACTGGAGCGCCTCAATCCCCTCGGCCACCGGGGCCGGCAGGAAATGAGCCTGGACAATTGTAGATGCAGAAAAATAAATCCACTTTCCACATTTTGAAATTTCATATTTTATTAGTTTATTTTTTTTTTCTCTTTAAGTACGTTTCGCTTATGAGGGATTGTGGACCCTGTATGCTTCTTTGTAGTTTCAGATTTGTATTCTGTAGTACAAGGGGACCTTAGTGTCGGAAATTCTTATGGGTGAGACTTCGCAGGTTAGTTGTGTACCTCAAGATTACTCACCCATAAAAGTCATTAAGCTCACTAGCCAGAATATTCACAGAAAAGAGCCCATATACTTGTCAATTTGTACGCTCTGGTAACACACTGAAATGGCTCCGCATATAGTATAGTATTCGGAGAGGGAATTTAAGTCCAGGGAGCGGAAATAAAAACATTGCGGTTTGCTGGCGACATAGTAATTCTGCTAGAGACAGCAAAGGACCTGGAAGATCAATTACACGGAATGGACATTGTATTGAAACGAATGTAGAAGATGATCATTAACAAGAGTAAAATGAGGGTAATGGAATGTAGTGTCAGAAAAAAACAAGCGATGCTGAAGGAATTAGATTAGGTAATGAGGCAATAAAAGTAGTAGATGAATTTTGTTATTTGGGTAGCAAGATAACGTCTGATGGCGGAAGTAAAGAAGATAAAAAATGCAGAGTGGCTATGGGAAGGAAACCATATCTGAAGAAGCGAAATTTTTTGACATCCTCTATTAGTTTAAATGTTTGGAAGTCCTTTCTAAAAGCATTTACCTGGAGTATAGCATCGTATGGGAGTGAAATGTGGACGATATGTTCAGACAAAAAGATGACAGAAGATTTCGAAATGACGAATGATGATGATTAGTTGGGCAGGTCACGTAACTAATGAGGAGGTGTTTAACCGATTTGGGGAGAAAAGGAGTTTCTGGCATATCCTGACTGAGATAAGTGATATGTTGGTGAAGGATATTCTGAGACATCAAGGAATCGTCAACTTCACATTAGAAGAAAGTGAATGGGGTAAAATCGTATGGGGAGACTGAAGGACGAATACAGTAAGCAGATTTAAAAGGATGTAGGTTTCGTTCGTATTCTCAGATGAAGAGGCTTGCACAGGACAGGGTAGCGTGGAGAGCAGCGTGAAGAAAAACAACACAGTATACTCAATTCCGCGAGGTAGATTTGATACGGTATTCCAGACAGTTTTAAATTCAATTATTTTTATCTGTTTAAAAAAAATTACACCACCTATTGAACAAAGTTGTAAAATATTATAAAATAAATCATTTACAGTAATTATTATGTGAATCACAATCAATATTTAAATATTTCGAACAAATTTTTCACGTAGGTGAGATACAGCTTTAAGTACCACTAACCACTGTTGGGTTAGGGTTGTATTTGAAAACACTTTTTTGGTATTATTTGTCAATTTCCTTACAAGTAACAGAAAAACAAACTTTTTTTTATCTTGCACAAATAATGGAAGACGAACACCCTTTCTTTTATTTTTATTTATTTATTTATTTTTAAATAAAATATCAGTTTCTGAAAATCTCTTTCACAAGACAACATGGGAGCTTACCAGGTGTAGCAGCTTGTTTCATTAAAAATTAGCGAGCGCAGTTTCTGATGCACTATTGATTATAGTCTTCACGACAATTGATTTCTCTATTCTATTCAATGAGAGAACCACATATAGGTATAATCTTTATTATATTTTGTTTTGCTTCTCTACAAAATAAATAAATAAATAATAATACTCGATGGTAGAATCGAACCCGGATCGCCCCCCGTAAAAGTGGGTTCGCTAAAGGCACCGCCATTTCGCCGTGCTACGACAGTAGAGAAACTGACAAAAACTTCAGATACTTTTTTATCTCGGATCTTCCGGCTGACGCGCTTTACAACTTTTACGAGTTGACGACCAATAGGTATACAAATAACTTGCAAAGTGTCACCCCGGACCGAAGTTAAGAGACTGTAAGCTCTACTTGTTAGCACTCCCTTCCCATCTGAGCTTTGCAAACCGTACAAGTATACCCGTGCATGAGGTTCCAGATGCCGGTGGATCGTGAATGTCGGAATGACGTCCGTTTGGAAGTCCCCAGTACGTCATTCCGTATGGTTTGTTTACCTGTTGGGCTCTGTAAATCTGCAACCGCTTGGAGTTTTCCCAGACAGAATTCAGCAAGGTCATTAGACGAGAGACGGTTTGTGCGCAGTGGTAGAAAAACTAGTCTCCCAATAGCAATGCATCTCGTAGTGACGTCAATGTTCTCAACACGGTAGGTGCGCAGTGGTAGAAAAACTAGACTCCCAATAGCAATGCAGCTCGATGTGACGTCAGTGTTCTCAACTCCACGTTTTACCTTCAGCTTTCAATGCTCGTGTATACTGAGACATCTTCAGTACGATACAGCAACTTTGTCATCGTTTGTAGATGTATACGTTGCAAGATGGTAAGACCAAACCAAGTTTCGGTGTCCCTTTTACTGCTTGCTTTGAGATGCTTGATGACATTAATGCCTTATGTTGTCATCCGACTTTGATGGTACTCTGAAAACGTTATGTTAATTCAAATACAAAGGAATTAAACACTAATAATTGAAGGCTTCGGAGAGAGAATATTCGTAAGCTACAATTCCCCCCCCCCCCCTCCTCCTCTCTCCCCGAAATACAGTTTTTCGTGTTACCACAGTCTAACATATACAGTCACGACACTCACTGCTGTAAAAAGTTGTTACTAACTGACGATTGCTGCGACACTAGCGCTCCTAGCGGCGGGCAAGCTGCTTAAGTAGGGATGTTTGTTTATAATCGCTTTTGTACGTAATTAACGAAATATTTAGCATAATTTTTGCGTTACAAGCATTATTAAAATATCGAGAGACAAACATAATATGGAAATGAATATAAAAATATCCTCATTTAAATGATTCAATGGTGTAAAGAACAACTTTGTCATGAACAAATACTTACGAATATGTGTATATTTGCAGCTTATTCCGCTGAAAGTAAGTTGCATATAAACATAATGGTATAATAAATTTATATTATAGTCTGTTCTTACTTACTATGACAGTCACTTAATGACGTGTATCAATTCGGTACGGAGTCTAATGTTTCTAACATTTTTTTCTCTTTCTCGTCTTTCTTATACGTGCATATTCTTTTAAGTGTAATTACTTTAGCTTAAAAACCATTGTTTTCATGATACTTGCCGTTTGTACTTCAGATGTAACAACAATTGTGGAATTGGGTTCTTCTTTGTTGGAAAACAGTTTGGTTGCTTTTATCGTCATACTGCCATGTCTGTGACGTTTTTCCTTCAGCTACAGCTGTGATGGTTGATTTGGTACGTTAAATATCGTATTTATTGCATTCTATATACGTTTCCTATGTTCCACCCTCAACTATTTTACTGGAATTGTATTGAAGAATACTTAACGTTACTGTGTAGAAATTGACGTCTCTCTGCTAAAGGGCATGACTCCTAGTGTTTCCTAGGCATTTTTATTTTTAATAGAAAATGAAATTACTCATTTAAAGCCTGTATGTTAGAGGATGATCGTAAATTAACTGTCCTGTAATGTGCCGTTTCGTACCTTATCAGGGATCTTATGAAACCTAAGCAAGGCAAATGGGGAGCTATTTTAAAATTATTACTTATTTATAAGGCACTACATACGCTCCATAATGTAAAAAGTATGCTGAAGTCAATCTAAACGATACTATTCGCACTCATCAACTGTTGTTGTTGTTATGGTCTTCAGTCCGGAGACTGGTTTGCTGCAGCTTTCCACCCTACTCTATCCTGAGCAAGCCTTTTCATCTCCTCATAAGAACGGCAAACGACATCCACTTGAATCTGCTTACTATACGCGTCTCTTGGCCTCCCTCTGTGATTTTTACCCCACACACTTCCCTCCAATGTTAAATTTACGATTCCTCGATGTATAAGAATGTGTCCTACCAAGCGATCCCTTCTTTTGGTCAGGGTATGCCAAAAATTCCTTTTCTCACCAATTCTGTTCAGTACCTCTTCATTAGTTATGTGATCTACCCACCTAATCTTCAGCATTCTTCTGTAGCAACACATTTCAAAAGCCTCTATTCTCTTCCTGTCCGCACTGCTTATCGTCCATGTTTCACTCCCGTACACGGCAACACTCGACACAAATGCCTTCAGAAAAGACTTCCTTACCCTTAAATTAATATTCTATGTTAGCAAATTTCTCTTTTTCAAAAATGCTTTTCTTCCCATTGCCATTCTGCATTTTATATCTTCTGTACTGCGACCATCGCATGTTATTTTACTACCCAAGTAACAAAACTCATCTACCACCTTCATTGTTTCGTTACCTAATCTAATTCCTTCAGCATCGCCTGATTTTCTAAGACCGCATTCCATTATTTTTGTTTTGCTCTTGTTAATGTTCATTTTATACGCTCTCTTCAACACACTATCCATTCCATTCAACTGCTCTTCCAGGTCGTTTGCTGTCTCTGACAGAATTACAATGTCATCAGCAAAACGCAATGTTTTTATTTCTTGCCCCTGAACTTTAATCCCTATTCCAAATTTTTCCTTGCTTTCCTTCACCGCCTGCTCAGTGTACAAATTGAATAACATCGGAGAAAGGCTACAACCCTGTCTTACTCCCTTCCCAACTGATGCTTCCCTTTCATGCCCTTCGAGTCTAATAACTGCGGTCTGGCTTTTGTACAAGTTGTAAATAACTCTCCTTTCCCTGTATTTTACCCCTGCTGACTTCAGAATTTGAAAGAGTGTATTCCAGCCAACATTGTCAAATGCTTTCTCCAAATCTACAAATGCTAAAAATGAAGGTTTGCCTTTCCTTAATCTATCTTCTAAGATAAGACGTAAGGTAAGTATTGCCTCCCGGGTTCCTACGTTCCTCCTGAATCCAAACTGATCTTCCCCGAGGTCAGCTTCTACCAGCTTTTCCATTCTCCTGTAGATAATTCGTGTTAAAATTTTGCAACCATGACTTATCAAACAGATGGTTCTGTTATTTTCACACCTATCTGCGCCTGATTTCTTTGGAATGGGGATTATTACATTTTTTCTTAAAGTCTGAGGGTATTTCGCCTGTATCGTACATCCTACACGCCACTTCAAATAGTTTTGTCATGGCTGGCTCTCCCAGAGACTTTAGTAGCTCTGAGGGTATGTCATCTACTCCTGGGGCCTTGTTCCGACCTAGGTCTTTCAGGGCTCTGTCAAATTCATCTCTCAGTATAGTATCTCCTATTTCATCTTGATCTACTTCCTCTTCCCTTCCTACAACATCGTCTCTAAGTTCATTTCCTTTGTAGAGCTGCTCTATGTACTCTTTCCACCTTTCAGCTTTCCCTTCTCATCAACTCATCAACTATCGGATACCAAAACGTAGCGTGTCGGCCGCTTGGAGCGCTGCTGTCATAGTGTATAACAAAAATCTGTGGCAGTGTCGTGACTGTATATGTTAGGCTGTGGTGTTACGTCATTCTTCACAGTGAATTCATTTTCAGACGGTAAAGTTCTGTCTTCTCCAATAGAAGGTAGGATGTGAGAGAGTGTAGCAAAGCCCCATATAGAGGAAGAAGTAGCGGCAACAGCGGCGACCGCAACTGGCGTGTTCCCATGATGTACCACAGGGCCGCTACATTACAATGAGTTTATTATCGCTTTACGACGGAAGTGGAAGTGCGAATGATCTACATCTACATTTACATAGATACTCTGCAAATCACATTTATGTGCCTGGCAGAGGGTTCCTTAACCACTTTCATAACCTTTCTCTACAGTTCCATTCTCTAATAGCGCGCGGGAAGAAAGAACACCACAATCGTTCCGTTACCGATCTGATTTATTTTATTGGGATGGTCATGTCTCCCTAAGTAGGTGGGTGCTAGCAAAATATTTCCACATTCAGAACTAAAAGTCGGTGATTCAAACTTCGCATACAGATCACGCTGCAATGAATAACGTCTTTCTTTTAATGATTTCAACCCCAATTCGTATAACATTTCCGTGACGCTTCCCTCCCCCCCCCCCCCGTAACGTGATAAAACAAAACGAGCTGCCCTTCTCTGAACCTTCTCAATGTCTTCCGTCAGTCCCACCTGGTGAGGGTCCCACACTGGGCAACAGTACTCCAGGAGAGGACGCACAAGTGTGATGTAGGCAGTCTCTTTGGTGGAGCTGGTGCATCTTCGAAGCGTTTTGCCGATGAAACGTAACCTTTGGTTCGCCTTCCCCACAATATTCTCTATATGTTCTCTCCAGTCAAAGTTGTTCGTAATTGTAGCTTCTAAGTATTTGGTAGAATCTACGACCTTAAGGTTTGACTGATTTATCGCGTAATTGAAGTTCAGCGGATTTCTTTTAGTGGTCAGGTGTATTACTTCACACTTTTCTTTATTTAGTGTTAATTGCCAATTTTCGCACCAAGTAGAAATTTTGTCTAAATCGCTTTTTCGTTGCTTTTGATCCTCTGTTGACTTCACTAACCGATAAACGACAGCATCATCCGCGAACAGTCTAAGGGAGCTATTCAGATTGTCTCCTAAATCGTTTATAAACACTAGGAAGAGTATGGGACCTATAACGCTTCCCTGTGTTACGCCAGATATCACTTCTGTTTTACTCGATGACTTACCGTCAATTACAACGAACTGTGTCCTTTCTGATAGGAAATCGTGAATCCAATCGCACAGTTGGGGAGATATTACATAAGCACGCAATGTCATTAGAAGCCGCTTATGGGGTACAGTATCAAAAGCCTTCCGGAAATCCAGAAATATGGAATCGATTTGAGATCCCTTGTCGATGGCACTTAACACTTCAAATGAATAAAGGGCAAGCTGTGTTTCGCAAGAGCGATACTTTCTGAATCCGTGTTGACTATTGGTTAATAGGTCGTTCTCTTCGAGGTAGTTCACAATATTCGAACAAAGTATATGTTCCAAAATCCTACTGCAAATCGACGTCAATGAGATAGGCCTGTAATTTTGGGGATCAATTGGAGTAACTTGGGCAACTTTCCAGTCTTTGGGTACAGATCTTTCGCTGAGTGATCGGTTGTAAATTATAGCTAAGTACGGAGCAATTGCGTCAGCATACTCTGAGAGGAATCTAGTTGGTATACAATCCGGCCCGGAAGATTTGCTTTTGTTTAGTGACTTAAGTTGTTTTACTACTCCAGGAACATCTACTTCTAAGTTTCGCATGCTGGCATCTGTTCTTGGATTGAATACTGGAGTGTTCACTTCGTCTTCTTTGGTGAACGAATTTCGGAAAGCTGTGTTTAATAATTCTGCCTTAACAGTACTGTCGTCGGTACTATTACCATTGCTATCGCGTAGTGAAGGTATTGTTTGTGTTTTGCCGCTAGTGTACTTCACTTATTACCAGAATTTCTTTGGATTTTCTGCAAGATTACGAGAGAGGATTTCGTTGTGGTAACTACTATAGGCTTCTCGCATTGATGTCCGCGCTAGGTTTCGTATTTCAGTAAAAGATTGCCAGTCTTGTGGATTCTGTGTCTTTTTAAATTTTGCATGCGTTTTTCTTTGTTTCTGCAACAGTGATCTGACCTGTTTTGTGTACCACGGGGGGTCGGCCCCCTCTTTTATTAATTTATTTGGTATAAATCTCTCGATTGCTACTGATACTCTGCCGCGGTGGAGTAGCCGAGCGGTCTAAAGCGTCTCGCTGCGGAGCGCGCGGTTGCTCGCCGTGGAGGTTCGTGTCCTCCCTGGGGCGTGTGTGTGTGTGTGTTTGTCCTTAGGTTAGTTTACCTTGGTTTAAGTAGTTTGTAAGCTACGGACTGATGACCACGCAGTTTGGTCCGATAGATTTACAAACATTTGAACATTTTAACGGCATGGCACTGAGGCAGTTTTCGTGCCAGAGTAATAAGTGTGAGAAGAAGGTAGTATTACTTCAGCAGTACGAGTAATAGACGTACCTGAAACAGAATTTTTCGAAATTGTCTTACGAAAAAATTGTATTGGATGAAAATTCCTATTGGTGATGATGAGTTACTTATTAGCCCTCTTACGTCTCTGACAAGTAGGAAAAGAAATTAAGAAGCAGTCGGCGGGGTTCGAACACATGTACAGGCTTTCTCGAGTTCAAGTAGGATAAACGGTAGCGATTACGCTATAACAACCGTAAAGCTAAGCGACGCATACACAGTACTACTTCGTAATGTAACTAAGTCATTGTCAGAGTGTTATTAAATGAGACGATAGCACAGTTGTTTATAATGCAAAATACGGAATATAGATGTTATATTAAACAACCGGGAGACGAGAGTTAACTAGAGTTTTCTACAGACACAGAAATATGAACGATATTGCTCAATGCCCGACTGTAATTTATATACGAAGCTTCCGTGTGTAGGCTTGAATTCTAAACCATTAAACAGTTTATTAAGATTTTTAGTTAATAGAAAATGAATTTTTTGACACACAGCCTTCGAGTAGAGAAATAAACCGTAATATAGAACTTATTACTATGATTATTACATTTCTGCTTTACGTATGTGCAATGGCTACATTGACCGAGGAATGACTGCCGTATATCAAGTGACATGCAACTTACCAATGATAAAACGGCATTGTCGGCAATCCACACACAAAAAGTTGTCGCTACTTTCTACATAAGGCGCCGTTCACACTACGGCGATATATCGTAAGCGATATACGTTACGCGACAAGCATGGAAAGATACGTGAAATCTAGAGGGAGGCGATAAAAAGGGTTCACACTAGGGCGATTGCGCGATATATCGTAAGCGATATATCGCTTTACGTGCTGCCTGCCGGTCTCCTGAGCGATTAGTCGCGAGCGATATTTCGAGCTGTAAACATGGCGGGAAGAAGAGAAGACAATTCTGTGCTTTCTTTCGTTAATTTAGTTAAAGTTCAGCAGTGCCTCTGGAAGTATTCCATTGGCGAGTGCCGCATGGAGGGAAATTGCAGCAGAAATGAAAGACACAGATATGCGTATCGTTTATTTTATTATTATGTAGAAGACAATGAATTAATCAAACTGTTATAATATTAACTCACAAGGTAAATATTTAGAACTCTGACACGCGAAATAAGTGTGTCAATTACAATTCAGAAAGTAATCATCATTCATTTGGATAGAATATATTGACAAAATGTAACTACGCAGTGGAGTAACTATGGGGGGGGGGAAGGTGGAATGAAGGGGATAGAACCCTCCCCCCCCCCCAGAACCCGAAAAGAAAGAAAGAGAAAAAAAAAAAAAAAAAAAAAAAAAAAAAGAATTCGTATAACAGCAATTTGGTAAAGGTGAAGATTGGAAACTTGGGGTGTATTAGCATAAGCTTTCATTGGATGGGAGTGAATTAGTTTCTTGAACGGGAGTGGTAGATAGTAGTCTGTCTGGAAACTGACTAAAATTTTGCTCGTCAAGCAGATTTATCCCCCCCCCCCCAAAGCAAAGTCCTAGATACGACACTGTAACTACGAGTTAATTTTATCTCGTTAATGAAAATTTAACATTATTTTATGTTAACAAATAATGGAGTACACCTTTCTTTTTAAATTTTTGTAGTTTTAAATTTTTATTTCAGTTGTATACTGATACATATAGAACTTGTACTAAATTTCTGGGTCTTGTAAACAGACACATCTCCATTGTGTAGGGATTGCACCTGTTGGTTTCAGGAAGTAATCACCTAGTTTATTTCGTAAGCGGTTTGCTGCGTTCAAATTGTTGTTGTAACTGAACGTACTGTTGTCTTTTTATTCTGGTACTACTGAACACTTATTAAATTGTTGTGGAACGTAAGGTTGTCCTCGCCTGCGTATAAAATTGTGAAGCACGCATGCTGCCTTAATAGTCTGCACAGCATTACTTCTGTTGGTAGAAATTGGTCGATCAAATTGACGAAATTTTGACGTTAGCATTCCAGAACTGCGTTCCACACTTTTTCTGCCTCTTGAAAGTCGAAAATTGAATAGCGGATAGTTCAGGAGCGTATGGAGCTTCTTCGCACGTTCAGTGGGTATTTATAAATGACATTAGTGAAAATAATGTGACTGATGCCTTTGATACTAACAATGAAGGATGATGGCATCGATTCAACTCAGATACTGCTTCATAAAGTATATAAGACTTTTTATTTCTGTGAACCATTGTGCAGTGGCTTGTGAATTTGTTTCACTTAACCTCGCCCATGCACTCGTTCGGGGCGTCGTGTTAATCAGAAAACTTTATGGCCTTATTTCAGTAACTGCATAATTCTGCAATAATGTAGTTTTTGTGAAAACAGACTTGTAAAATATTTTCGCTTGATTACTATTTTGGAGTGTGTCTTAAGAGTATATCTCTCGCGAATTCTGAAATTAATTTGCTCTTCATATTACAAGTTGTACCGAGATGTGTAAATGAACTATCGCATCAGAAACCAAAATACTCCAGAAAAGAGAAGAGAAATACTTACCAGTGCAAAAAATACGATGGCGAACGTCGACGTAATGGTGATCGACGTTTCGTGTCTTCCAAGCCAACAAGACTGTTCAGGTGTCCACAGCTTTCACAAATATGTAATACACAAAATTGCAATTCGTTTGATAAAATACAATGAGAGAAGTTAGCATCAAAACAACGTTTTCACATAATTGCAAGAAACAACAAGCTTGATAAGTTTTATTATTCTTACCAAACTATTTGAAACACTTCGCGATTACTTGTCTGCACAAACTCCCCGAAACCGAAGACTCTTGCGATTGTGATGTTGAGAATCGAAGTTGGTTCAAGAAACAGACTTTTAAAATATACAATTGAGATGAATGGGCAGAAGTAGTACTGCAGTTTCAAAAAATTTCGTTGTGACGAAACTGGAAAATAGGCTTAAAAGTTTTTTTGATCGCTCAGACGCGTTTCACAGTGTAAATCGTAGAATACTTCTAGATAAACTCAGGTATTGTGGTAAAGGTACAGTGCACAGATGGTTAATTATTTAATTGATTGGAAGAGCGCAGAAATTTGGAATAAGTTCTTCGTGTTTACAACCATGTATTTTCCAATGTTTCACATAAACTCATGAATACAACTCACATAACTAAACACTGACTGAGTCAGATCTTACGCCAAAAGAACAACTTTGCAGGCTAATTTTTACTGCTCTGTCAAGTCGCGTTATGTATTTTTGAAACTACTTTCCACTAATTGACAGAAAGGTTACATTTACAATTAAGTTTTATTATTCTAAAAACAACTAAACAACTGGTTACAGAAAATTAACATGGTTTAAAATTTTAACTTTGACGTTTTTTTACCGAAAATTACGTAAATTAACATACCAGTAGTCAATTATATCAGTTACAAAATAATTTCAGAATTAGAGGCTATAATTTTGTATTTACATATTTTAGAGAACTTCATTTAATCAGAATAATAAACTTCAGTTTCCATATAAAGGCTTCATTTTATAGAAAAGTATTTAAAGACTTTTTGTTGATGAGGAGCATTCTGGAACTTTTAATCACAATATAAATTACAAATAATGTAAATTTAGTTTCCTCATTAACGTGATTGCTTTATATTCTAAGTGAATTAAGCTACATCTGCTGTCCATAATGATTATTTAATTGATATTTAATTGGTTTGAACGCAAACATTTTCTTTCCTAATGATGAACAGTACTATTAGTTGTGCATTATCCATGTTTATCAATGCAAATGTCATCTAACCATGCGTGCATGTCTGAAGGACTAGTGCATTGCTTTCATTGATAGGTCTAAACATACACTTCAAATCGTATTTAATTAATTCATGTCTTTAACATGAAATTGCATAAAGGCCATTTGACAGATCAAATTCGATAGAAAAAGACTGATGATTTTGTTATCGAATTTTGCCTGTCTAATAATGCCCGTTCCAAGCAATATATATGTTTGATATTTACGTGTCAAGAAATTAAATAAGCTTGTATATTCTTTTACGAGCTTTTTTCTGCAGATCTATGTTTTTTTCAATATCACATTTTGGTCAGAAGTAAAGGGGTGTAAGTACATTTTTTGCAGTTTCGAGAAATATTCCTATGGTTTCAGAATTCTGTATAGATTACAACAAGGAATTTCAAATTTATTACTGGTATATTAATTAAAATACTTTTTTAGTATTTTTCGTTTGCATTTAGGAATAGTAGATTAATATAAATTACCGATTTTAAATCACAATTCGTAAAAGTATGTATACACTTGTATTCCTTTGCTTGCAAAAATGTTGAATAATGAAGAATGTATTTAATTTTTCCATGGTGGGACGGCGATCTCTTTGAAGTATGAAAATGCCAAGATCGTAAATATTGATTTATTTTTCCTGACGACCGGTTTCGATACACTTAGGATATCATCATCTGGTCACTTGTGTCCTATGTTTTCGTTTTGTGAAGGCGCATGACATTAAAATGATACGTCAGTCATAAAACAATTAACACTGACCAATGGTACGTCACACGTAAAACGGTTAAAATACTTAAAACACATTCTCCATTGTGTCATGTTGACAGAGTGACTTCTTACAAGTTGTAAGAAGTTTTGTGTGTAACGAACCATTTTAATGCCATGCGCCTTCACAAAAAGAAAACATAGGACACAAGTGACCAGATGATGATATCCTAAGTGTATTGAAACCGGTCGTCAGGAAAAATAAATCAATATTTTACGATCTTGGCATTTTAATCTATATATATAAATGTGAATGTCTGTTCGGTGTACGTTTATCACGTCTGAATCACAAGACATAAAGAGCTAAAAATTTGTACAGTTACTAATGTCTACCCGGGGAAGGCTTTAGGCACGGTTTTATAGCGATCGGACAGCTATTTATCTATATATATATTAATGGGTATGTCTGTTCGGTGTACGCTTATCACGTCCGAACGACAAGTCGCAGAGACTTAAATATTTGTACAATTACTATTTTTTACCTGAGGAAGGTTTTAGGCACGGTTTTATAGCGATCTGATAGATATTTAGTAATTTGAAGAATATAACTCGAAATGCGGAACAATAATTACTCATTGAAAATTATATTTACTCTTTGAAAATTATATTTACTCTTTGAAAATGGTTTTATTGTTTGCATTGTTGCTTGAGGGTTGATAATGATAAAACGGTGGAGTATATTGGGATGGAAAGTTTTTGGTGTATATAAAATTCTACGTGTGTGTGTGTTAATATTTCGCTCTGCTGCGAAAACTACAGAATGCAAACGAATGATCTGTGTGTAATTGTTGTCCGAAGTCTCCTGTTGTACACCATAGCAGTTCCATGCCGATAGCTATACGTGGGTGGAAGATATGGTGGTTGAAAGACGTCAGATTATAAAAAAATTCGGACTGAAGGCCAGTGATAACGTTTGCGAGTCTATAGCAAGGAGGTTACATACAGCGAAACGTGATGACACAGATCATATCTTTGGTCTATGCATGCTACAATGTCTTCACCTCTTTCTCTGTAAGTATAAGCATAAGAAGAAGGAAACTGAAGAATAAATAAAGTAGTAAAAAAAGAAATTTCTTTTATACATTTCTTTAAAAAGAAAATCGATTTGACGTTTCGCGCATTACATCAAGTGATCGATCTGTGATATTATTACAATCATTATTGTTGAATTTCCTGATTTGATCTACACTACTTACTTCACATAATTTTGTTTTTTTATTTGAATGTTGATTAAAAATGTTAGTTTCTAAAGAAGGTATTGTATTTCATTTCATCCTTCAAAACCAGTTTCGTGGCACGCTACTGAAAGATAGCTTTTCTATCATAACCAACATGCGAGTGGAGCCGCGGGTTTAAGCTAGTACTTCAATATGAAGAATGTGATTTATTCTGTTCTTCCTTTTGCCTGAAGATCTTTCATCTGTGGAGGTGTTGGAAGCTTCAAATGCAACGTTCTCATCACTCACGACCACATATGCCTGAAGGCAAGATCATAAACAGATAAATCAGACCACTGCAGAAACACACAAACTCAGGCAGAAACTAGGTCATTATTATTATATAAGAAAGAAAGAGCAGCAAAAACTAGTTACCTTCCTCGTTCTTCCCGATATTATAAACTAAAGGGAGTCCATATCATGCACCTAGTTGCCTGGAAAATGTTGTATAAACAGTCGTTTTGGAGTAAACTATTACGTCACCGTACAGCAGCCCGGAGACAGTTTATTCAGGTGATCTGCTCAAAGAAAAGACCATGCAAGCGCACTTGTATCTCCCTGGCACTAACTTCTTTGTGACATCTTGCAACTAACTTTCCTTTGATTCTCTAGTAAGAAGCGTAGAGTGAAAGTCCAGTCTTTGCCTTTGCCTCAATAATTTTACTTCCTTTATCATGCTTTAGACACAATGTTTCCAGAAAATAACACATGTACCCTTTGTACATTATATAGCTGCAATGGTGGCTCTTGGTAAGGGAAACTTTTTCAGATTAAAACTGAATTACTGAAACCACAGTGTCTTACATTTCCTGGAATTCATTTCTGCTGTCGACTCGCCTAAGCAAAATCATAAAATAGAAGATTCAAATTCAGTCTCCTTGACGGTTGTTATGTTAATGGTCGCTCATTCAAATGTTCAAATGTTTGTTAAGCTTATGGGACTTAACTGCGGGGTCATCAGTCCCTAAACTTACAAACTACTTATGAGCTACCTTATACTAAAGACGATACAAACATCCATGCCCGAGGGGGGATTCGAACCCCCGACCGTAGCGGCTGCGCATACCGTGACTGGCGCGCCGCAGACCGCTCGGCGGTCGCTCATTCATCGTAGTTTTGAGGGCTGCAGATATTCGCGCTTCCTGCTTTCTTGGAAACGGGATCGATTACGCCTGCCTTAAGTGAGGTCGAAGGATGAATCCCGGCTTCCCTTTTAGCGGGAGTGCCTCGTAACGAGAGGTCACGTCAACCGCCGGTTCATTAAACAATCATGACACACTGTTTTCTGTGTCACGGCTGCGACGTTACCCAGTGCTTAAAATAGCAGTTCCCTCGTTTCTCTCGAGGCGTGTCGATTGTACGACCGCCAATTAACTTCGAAGTTTCCTGTTTCTAGGTTTCGGATCTGTGCCCATTCCTGATTAAGGCTTATGCGAAACGGTGGGAACTGAGGAATGTATATCACAATGGCAATGTTCATTCACTGCACACATATGTAATCAACAGTCCATCTAATGTGGACTGTTGATTACATATTGGGTGCAGTGAATCAACATTGCGACTGCAAGATACATTCTTCAGTTGGCAGCATTTCGAATCAGCCTTAATCAGTTGTGGGTATAGATCCGAAGCCGGCCGCGGTGGCCGAGGGCACTGAGGCGCTCCAGTCACGGTCTGCACGGTCACTACGATCGGGGATTCGAATCCCCCCTCTACCATGGATATTTGTGCCGTCCGTAGTATTAGTTATTTCATAAGTAGTTTGTAAGTTTAGGGACTGATGACCCCGTAGTTAAGTCCCATAAGCTGTACAAACATTTGAACATTTGAATAGATCCGAAACCTAGAAACAGGAAACTGCGACTGGGGATTTGGACGCAGAGGATACCGCGCTTCCGGGTGTGGCTCTTCTAGAGAGACGCTTGTCCACTGTTGGTCGAACTGATCTCTAAGACTTTACGAGAGTAACTCGGGCGTCCGATCTTCCATCGATGTGAGTGCACTCGTGCTCCCCCGATAATCTAATTTTAGTCTGGGGCAATATCCCAGAGATAAATTAAAATGGTGCCAATCCCCCAGTTTTCGGGAGGCTTTCCATGGTTGTAAGGCGTAAACCGGAACTGGTAAGCCCTTCCCACTTATTCCCAATTGGGATCCCCCTTTGTCCCACTATCAGCTTGTCTGCTAACTGGCTGAATAGAACCGCGACTCTTTATGGGCCGGATCTCAAACAGCTCGCTCCACTCCTCTGAGTGGATAATGAAAAGAATAAGTTTCTTTATGTTACTCTCTACTTTAGATAATAAAATAAACACAAGAGTATCAAGATAAAACCTTCCCAACCAATGCTTCACTTACGTTTCCTTCGGCTCTTATGACTGATGTCTGGTTTCGGTGCAAGTTATGAACACCTTGTCGTACCCAGCATAATCCACTTCGTACCTTTCTAATTTGAAAGAGTGTCGGTGGCCCGGGGCATCATAAGAAAAAAAAGATGCCCCCTACTTGGAACTACGTGTATTAATATAAAAAAGTAACTTTTGAGATTTGGAGGCCCGCCAGGACGAGAGGCACGGGACAGTCTAAAAAAATTGCTTAGAACCCACAAAGAGAGGCCAAGGGACCCTAAACATTAAAAAAAAAAAAGAAGACTGCTTCTAGCAGCTTTACCGTACGTGTCGATATTTCGCATCTATGACATGTTGTGGTCTTCAGTCCGGAGACTGGTTTGATGCAGCTATCCACCCTTCTCTATTCTGAGCAAGCGTCTTCATCTCCTCGTAAGAACGGCAACCTACATCCATTTGAATTTGTTTACTGTATTCAGCTCTTGGTCTCCCTCTGCGATTTTTACCCCACACAATAAAGCAATGTAGAAACATGTCGGCAACAATTTTCTTTGGAAGCATGAGAGTTTTTTCCCTGCCGCATACATCTTGCACTCCAGGTGGAATAGTTGGAATAGTTAAGTCATGGCTGGGTATCCTAACGACATCAGTGTTCGTGTACTCCAGGTGTCTTTGTTCAACTCAGATCTTTCAGCACTCTGCAAAATTATATACGGTGAGGATGTTGGTGTCAAACATACACACAGATATATATGTATACAATGTGTGATTGTATGTGTGTGTCGCCAACATCCTTCACCGTATATAATTTTACAGAGTGCTGAAGGATCTGTGTCGAACAAAGACACCTGACACCTGGAGTACTAAATTGACAACCGCCTATGCTATCTGTAAATTTACAACTTGAAATACTTGCGAAAGTGCAGGTGATTTGTTTTAACAGATTCACGGGAAGCATTATCATGTAGGCACATGACAACAGAACAATTGTTGGTGCTTCTGTTGTGATAGACATGAAGGTAAATAGTCCAAAAATGTTTGAATGTTTGTAAATCTAAGGGACTTAACTGCTGCGGTTATCATTCTCTAGACTAGACAAAACACGCGCACACACACACACACACACACACACACACACACACACACACACACACACACACACACACACACACGCCCGACGGAGGAGTCGAACCTCCGACGGGAAGGGCCGCCCAGTCCGTAGCATGACGCCTATTGCCACGCGGTCATTCCGCGCGGCACTGGAATTTGTAAGTTACAATTAATGTCAGGCCAAGTCGAAATTTTTCATAAGAAGTCCAAATTTGATATGTGCCTACGTGATAATGTATGTCCTATCTGTGAAAAAGTCACTAAGTACCAAAGCTTCATTTCGTTTACGGCCTGCACTCTCGTAGTTCAGTTTGTAAATTTGGAAAGAGAATATACAAATGTTCAAATGTTTGTAAATCTATCGGACCAAACTACGTGGTCATCAGTCCGAGGCTTACAAACTACTTAAACTAAGGCAAACTAACCTAAGGACAACAAACACACACGTATGCGCTAGGGAGATTATACAGTTGCCAATCATACATATTTTAACATTTGCATCTAGTAAGGAAATTTAGAAATATTTGTCATAGTGTATAGTGCTGACGAAGTACTGACATTACCGGAAATTCGGATATGAATTATTTATAGTGTTAGTCACAGTAAAGTATCAGCAAGGTGAAAACAGAAGATATGTGTATAAAGGATGCAGAAGACCTGTATATTATCTTTCAAGGAGGACAACTAACATTGACCAAGAAGAGTAAATATCTTGAGTCTTACATGCAAAATGGAGAACTGGAGCCTGAAAAACAGCACAGGATAAACTGCAGGAAATTGAGTGCTGTACTGTGTGATAAGCAAGGAGGTCAGAATACAAGAAGACACCCTTACGCTGAAAAACTGAAGCCTGCCTTCGCCATATTTCTAAGTTTTGGAGAAGTGTTCGTTATGTTGAGCTAATGTTTTATGTCACTTAAACGGGAATAAAATGTCCGACGATTTTGTCGTGATGTACAACGTATTAAAAGAGTGAAAATTAGCCGTCAAAATTGTTTTCAAATATATTATGAAGAGTATTTATTACTTTTTATTAAAGAAAGTATATTGTTTGAAAGTACGTACTTTGCAGTGACTGTCAGTTTCATGCATTAACAGTAAGAGGGTCAACGCATAGTTTTAACGGAGAAATAGCTTTCCAAAACTGACCAAGATGGCGGACAGGCTTCATGTGATGTAAGTGCTCGGCGTAGATAATGCCACCTCCGTTTATTCTAACCTCCTTGGTGATAGGGGTAGGTGCAGAATAAAAGGAGTCTGTGGTGAGGCCTGTGGTGCGTCGTAGTGCAGACGACAAAAGACCAAGGAAAAATACTGAAGTGGTGAAATATTCATGCGCAGAGGAGGGGGAGGTGAAGACGTCACACTGAAGTAATTATCTGGAATTACTTGCTAATTACTATCACCAGAACCATTTGAAACCCAATCCAGCGATTTGCGATTTTGCGATTTCTATTGGTTATGACGTAATATCTTTTGAACCATGTGCCGTATGTGATTCTTAACTATACAGCAATTGTTACCTCACGGTGAGGAATGTGTGTCCCATATTTGGTTGAAATCGGTCCAATGGTTTAGGAGAAAATGAGCAGCATTGTCGCAAAATGTAGCAGTTTTTCGCGCATCTCATTGTTTATGACGTCATATCTCGTGAACTATATACCGTATGTGATTCTTACTCTTACGGCGACCGTCCTCATGTATTGAAGCTTACGTGTGCAAAATTTCATAAAGATTGGAACAAAACTGAGATTTGTATGCAACACGTACAAATATACGGACACTGCTTTATATATTAGATTACATGGGCACAAGATTGTAAAGGATGGTGTTCTGGACATGAAAATAATAAATAATAATAACTGAAGTAATACAGAAATTATTGAAATACAAGAGATTCATTTCAAGCCCTATTTGCTAGTGGCTCCTTATAATTTTATGCTCTCTGTTTATCATTTATATTTGTAAATTTATTTAAAAGCTTTTTGCAGTTTGTATCTTCAAAATTCAATGCACGTATTCACTCTTCTATTCAAAACAGTGTAATCACCAATGATTTAAATCAATATTCGAAACACTTCTGAGGATTATATTAATATATATATTCATAACAGAGTATTTTATTGAAGTTTACATGAAACCATGTTAAGAGAAAGTATTTCTAATAGTAATATAATAAATTTAGTGTAAATACTATATCCGAATTTCTTAATTTCCCTTACAGAGTCGATTTCTACAGAAAATTACACAAACTGGTAAATCAAAGAAACACCATATTTATTTTAAAATAGCATCGACAGTACTTTCAGACACATTTTGCTTTTGTCACATGTTCAGTACTGGGATGGCCACCTATTGATCTAGTAGTAGCTGTCCATTCTTGGTCTTGTAAGCTGTTTCCCATCAAATCTACAGTGTCACCAGCAGGAAACAAAATTTTATTGTGTCTTACTAAACTATAATTCTCTATTCATATGCCTCCTTGCTTTCCTTTACTGTCAGTTGAACATACAGGTCGCTTAACATCGCGGATAGGGCACAAGCTTTCCTCGCTCCCTTCCCAACCACTGCGTCCCTTTAATGCCCTTCAACGATTGATAACTACCATCCGGTTTCTGTACAACTTGTAGATAACCTTTCCCCTGTGCACTTTACCCTGCTACCTTCAGACTTTCAAATATTATTTTCCAGGCAACATAATTGAACGATAAAAAATGTGTTCCAAAGTTTAGTGATTGTATTCAGTTACAGCAGTTTTTATACGCTAAATAAACGTACTTTTATCAGTTAGGTACGAAAATGTTTTGTGAATTTGACTCCACTATACATACTGCTTATACGAACCTCTTAACATGTTACTGCTAACAGATGTACGAAATTTGCGCTGCAGTTGTAATTTCAATGATCCTCTAGTCCACGATTTCAAGCCGAAATATTCGCTTTCGGAGTAGGCACGGACGAGGTTCTACGATCTTAGTATCAACGTTTTCAGTCAGCTCAGTAGCTCTGAAATCTCCAAAGGGATTACAACGAGATCAAAGATCGTTGTAGAAAGTAGGGAACAATGTCAGTCTGACAACTCATTCGAAATAAAATTGTTATATTGACTCGTATATGTTTAGAAGGAGTCAACAAATATACTTCGCCAGTTTATGGTACTGGGGAAACAGTGAATGTACATAAATATTTCAATTAATTCATGCTTCTGTGTTAGCAATTTCTCTAAATTCATTTTTAATACCTACTACAAAGTTCAAATTTAAACAAAAGTAAACTCTCGTGTTTTCCTGAAACTATGAAAATCTCACACCAAAAATCAAAGAAATATAAGCAAGAGAGAATTGTTTGAATCAATTGTCCAAAAGCGTAACAAATGTGTTACAAACTGCATTCCAAACCCTCAGTTTCTATACGTGGAGGGGGGAGGGGAGGGAGGGAGGGGGGAATGAATATTCACATAACTTACACGCAATTTATATTTATTAGTGAACATTTGGTCCACCATTGGCTTCGGAAACAGCTGAAACTCCTTTGAGTAAGAAATTCGTAAATTGTCTTTGTTTCCAACATAATGTTTTGCGTTCTTGTACCAAAACGTCTGCAGATTACTTTGACGATGCTGGAGTTGTAAATTTGTCCCGTTCTCCGCTCTAAAAGTCCCAAAAACGGTTCGTTTATGTTGAGACACGGCGATTGTGTTGTCCGGGGGTGATGTCTGATGAATTTCTGGTGCTGAACCAAGCACTAGTAAGGAGTCTGTTGTCCAGGAAGGTGAAATACATTCGTTCACAGTTACCTCACCAGTGAAGATAATGATAAAAAAACAAATTACCTTAATTCGTCTCTTGATATTTACCAACATTACGAAATGAGGACTTACTCCTCTCACAAGGAAAGTACTTGGGCTCGAACAAACACATATACACCAAAATCATAGGAGAGATAATGTAAAGATCCCTTATTGCACCAGTGATACTCCCGCATCTGCAAAACTCTGCAGTCGTCCGTTACAGGCCTCTGCGTGTGCCATGCCACATTGCACATTGACCTGCCGGTTCGCCAGTAGGGACGGTGCAGTGTGCCTCCGAAGTTGCGTTTTCTGACGTTATTTGTGTGGTGAAGCGTCAGATGGGGTGGCGATTGGTAATCAATCCTGCTAAGGTATTGCGATTGGTTGACATGAAGAACCCTTCTTCGTGAAGATGGTATTAGTGTAGAAGATGAATCATTCGCATGCTTTCTCGTATCTGTTATGGTACAGAAATATGAGCATAAGTTAGATAATGTTGTAACACTAACACGTAATGATGATAATAGGGATGATAATGACGAACAACTCATTGCAAGTGCTACGGTAAGTGCGGGAAGAGGCGATGGAAGCAGTGGCAGTGAGTACCAACAGTATTCCGAGAAGAAGGTTAAAGTTGCAACTATCATCACGGCTTTTGATGACAATACGCTAGAGAACATGTACGATGATTATTACATAAGTTATAGTTAAGATATCTGCATTACGTATAGCGTCTACAATTACATCTACAGTGCTGTCTAGAGCATCATTGCAGAGTTTTGCAGAAAAACGACACCCACCAGCACATTGAGGTGTACGTAGAGATCCTGCAAGCAAACGTCCATACAGATTTGTTTGTTCGAGCCCATGTATTTTCCTTGTCAGTCAAATAATGGCGGAAAAGGTATAAGAATTGATGTCGATCTTCTTAAACTGTTTGCACCTCTCCCTCACACTTATTCATTAGAAAACCTTTAATTTCATTACGGGTTGTTAAGCTACGAATACAAGCAAAGTGCAAGAAACGTAGATGAGTAATCCTTTTCATTTGCACGCCAAATTAAATCAAACATCCGTGTGGCTTTGGACGAATACTATCTAAAGAAGCGTTTCACAAACATTGTCTTTTCTAGGATCATTAGAGTGGATCTCAACGTACCACTTCCTTTGTCCTTCAGCGCAGTTAACTGCATTCCCACGCGCTGTTAGTGGGCAGCGGTCAAACTAGTTCCAGTTGCGTTCCTTGTGAAACCCACTGTTGCGGCGTTTTGGGCGTTTGCAGATCATTAGGGGTCTATACCCCCTCATTTATTTACGACAATTTACTATGTGTAAATATTGTACCACAAACAACAAAAAGTGTTGCAACACCGTGTTTCCAAAGTGTCTGGAACAATTACGCTAAATGTGCAAATTCTATCAAGAGCACAGGTCCTTAGATTGGCCATAGATTTCACTCAATCCTTACAAAGATGAAAATCCACGCATATGCAGTGCCAATGCGAGGGAGTGGGTTAGACAGCCGATTAACTGTAGTGATAACTAGACCTCGGACTTTTAGGTTTTAAAAATCTTAAATTAGGTACCTAAAATAGGTTCTACCACTTACAAAAATAGGTTATAAAAATCAGAAAATAGGTGACCAAATTCTGAAATTTTATTGTGTAGAAAGATAAACAGATTGACAAAAATTCCACACTATTTTAATGTTCATGTCCATAATTGCAGTCACAGTATATAACTAACACTTTCTCCAGATTTTCCGACGAGAAACTGCACTTCTTGTCTGTTAACAGCATCTTATATGCCGAGAATGAGCGTTCCACGCCAATGTATGTCACCGGAGCATAGTTAAATGACGTTTTTTTTTTTTTTTTTGTTTAGTTTCTCACTAACTTCCATACCAACAGAACCTGGGACCAAGTTGATTTTTTCTGTCTCCTATCAATCGCAGTTGCATGTATACTGGTTTCCCAGAACACTCTAGAGATTTAATAATAGGGACCAAAAATGCATAATGCAATTTTATGTATGCAATGACGTCGGGGGGGGGGGGTTAGAATCCCCCCTCGGGCATGGATATTTGTGCCGTCGTGGTTCGTAAGTAGTTCATAAGTAGTTTGTAAGTTCAGGGACTGATGACCCCGTAGTTAAGTCCCATAAGATTTATAAACATTTGAACCTTTTTTGCAATGACGTTGGAAATTATTTAGCTGAAGTAATACTCACTGCCTCCTCCGGCAATTTAAGAACAATGTCTTTAACGTCTTCCAAATGCTCTCTGTAATATTCCACGGCCTCTAGCCACGTTCCCCAGCCAGTAAGTATGGATTCTGGTGGAATTGGTACGTCTAGAAGTTCCTCTCTAAATAACTGGATTCTTGTAGGTGCCACCTTTTTGATCGTTGAAACTAGAGACGTATCGTGTCAGCTACGCGATTCATGGCATAGGCAAACAAGCCGGGAAGACTAGAACAGTATTTTTAGTCATACAAATTTTGACTGGATTTTTAAACATTAGGTACAGTGAAGTTCTAATATCAAATTAGGTATTTTAGTTACTATAAAATTACAATTTTCGATAAAATATTTGCATACTTAGCTGGGAAGACCACGAGGGAATTTGGCATAAAAATTTTAAATTAATTCGATTTTTAAAATTTAGGTACAATTAGGTACTAACGTGAAATTAGTTATTTTTTGGAGCTATAAAACAAGCGTTTTGGATCATAAATTTGCATAATTCGTTTATGTACAACTTTTATTGCCTTTATTTAACGAGGAACAAAATAGGTTTTTACCTTAATTCCGAGGTCTGGTGATAATACCAGGGAGGAAGTACACTTCCAAGCCTAGAAGATCAATTCCGAAGTTTGTTACTTTGTGTCAGGAGGACTATCATTAGGAGAACTTTGTAGACGTCTCGCAGTGAAACAAGCGATGTTGTTCTGACGTGGAGGGGGTGTTAATAACTTACTCTGGGCGACCAAAGCAGCTGATGACCGACACTTAATGAATTTCAGCTGAGGAAATCCACAATTCTAAATAATGAGTTTCTTGCAGTGACAGGACGTCGTCTTTAGACTCAAACTGTATGTAATACTCTGCATGGCATGCAACGTCACTCTCGAGGCCCATGGCGAGTTCAAGCCATGACATGCAGACACCATGCAGGGCGCTATAAAGCGGTGCAACAGCATCCTGAATGGTCTCTTAAGAATTCGTATCAAGTGCTATTCACAGAAGAGACTCGCATCTACCTTCAACCGGACAATCGTCGGAGACGTTTTTGGAGGCAGGGTTGTGAGCCTGAACGTTCTAAACACATCATACAGCGAGTGTACACCCCCATGAACCATAGAATTGACGCGGTGGGATGGCTTGCGTGCCTCGACGATGCAGATAGCCGTACCGTAGGTGCAAGCACAGCGGAGGGGTATCTGTGGAGAGGCCAGACAAACGTGTGGTTCCTGAAGAGGGGCAGCAGCCTTTTCGGTAGTTACAGGGGCAACAGTCTGGATGATTGACTGAGCTGGCCTTGTAACATCAGCTAATGTGGCTTTGCCACACAGCTACTGCGAACGGCTGAAAGCAAGGGGAAACTACAGCCGTTACCTTTCCCGAGGACATGCAGCTCTACTGTATGAAAATATGATGATGGGATCCTCTCGGGTAAAATATTCCGGAGGTAAAATAGTCCCCCAATCGGATCTCTGGGCGGGGACTACTCAGGAGGATGTCGTCATCAATAAAACAGGCATTCTACGGGTCGGAGCGTGGAATGCTCTAACCCTTAAGGTAGAAAATCTGAAAAGACAAATGGATAGGTTAAAGTTAGATATGGTAGGCATTAGTGAAGTGCAGTGGCAGGATGAACAGGGTTTCTGGTCAGGTGAGTACAGAATTATAAGTACAAAATCAGTTGGTGGTAAAGCAGGAGTAGGTCTGATAGTGAATAAGAAAACAGAAATGCGGGTAAGTTATTATGAACAGCATAGTGAACGCATTATCGTAACAAACATAGACACAAAACCAACACTGACCACAGTAGTGCAAGTTTATATGCTAACTAGCACGGCCGATGATGAGGATATCGAAGAACTGTATGAGGAGATAAAAGAAATCATTCAGAAAGTTAAGGGAGTCGAAAACTTGATTGTGATTGGGGACTGGAACTCGGTAGTAGGAAAGGGGAAGAGAAGGAAATGTAGTAGGTGAATATGGACTGGGAGAAAGGAATAATGAAGAGGAGATCGTTTGGTTGAATTTTGCGCAGAGCACAATTTAATGATCACCAACACTTGGTTTCATCATCATGAAAGAAGGCTGTATACGTGGAAGAGACCAGGAGACACTGGAAGGTACCAGATTGACTTTATAATGGTAAGGAATAGATTAAGAAACCAGGTATTAAACTGTAAGACATATCCAGAGGCAGATATAGACTCTGACCTTAACTTATTGGTTATGAACTGTAGACTAAAACTTAAGAGACTACAAAAGGTAGACAACTAAGGAGAGGGAAGCTGGAAAAATTGCAGGAACCAGAGGTAGTTGAGTTACACAGAGCGCGTTACGCAAGGATTGGCGGAAACGGGGGAAAGTAATACAGTAGAAGAAGAATGGGTAGCTCTGAGAGATAGGGTAGTCAAGGCCGCAGAGGATCATTTAGGCAGAACAAGGCCTAATAGGAATCGCTGGATAACACAGGATATACTGAATTTCATTGATGAGAGGAGAAAATATAAAAATACAGCAAGTGGAGCAGGCAAAAGGGACTACAGACATCTGAAAAATGAGACTGACAGGAAGTGCAGACTGGCTAAGCAGGAGTGGCTAGAGGACAAATGCAGAACCGTAGAAGAATGTCTAACTAGGGGAAAGATGGATACCACCAACAGGAAAATAAAAGACGTATTTGGAGACAAGAAAAGCAACTGTGTGAATATTAAGAACTCAGTCGGAAAACCAGTACTAAGCAAAGAGGGGAAACCTGAAATGTACAAGCAATATATAGAGGGCCTGTACAAAGCAAATAAACTTCAAGGAAGTATTCTAGAAATGGATGACGAAGTGGAGGAAGATGAGACAGGTGAGATGATACTGCGAGAAGAATTTTACAGAGCGCTGAAGTATTTGAGTCGCCCTTGGAGTAGATGATATTCTGTGTGAACTGCTGATATCGTTAGGAGAGCCAGTCATGAAAAAATTGTTCCACCTGTTAAGCAAGATGTGTGACACAGGGTAAATACCCTCCGACTTCAAGAAGAATATCGTAATTCCAATTTCAAAGAAAGCAAGTGCAGACAACTGTGAAAATTACAGAACTATCAGTTTAATAAGTCATGTTTGCAAAATACTGTTGTTGTGGTCTTCAGTCCGCAGACTGGTTTTATGCAGCTCTCCACGCTACCCTGTCCTGTGCAAGTCTCTTCATCTGAGAATACCTTCGACAACCTACATCCTTTTGAATCTGCTTACTGTATTCATCCCTCGGTCTCCCTCTACGATTTTTGCCCCACACACCTCCTTCGAATGCTAAGTTGACAATTCCTTGATATCTCAAAATGTGTCCTACCAGTCTATCCCTTCTCTTAGTGAGGATATGCCAGAAACTCCTTTTTTTTCCAATTCGGTTAAGCACCTCCTCTTTAGTCACGTGATATCGTCCACGTTTCACTGCCATACAATGCTACATTGCAGACAAATGCTTTTTAGAAAGGACCTCCTAAGATTTAAATTAATATTGGATGTTAACAAATTTCGCTTCTTTAGAAACGCTTTTCTCCTCATAGCTATTCTGCATTTTATATCTTCTTTACTTCGACCAACAGAAGTTATCTTGCAAAATACTAACACGAATTATTTACAGACGAATGGAAAAACTTGTGGAATCTGACCTCGAGGAAGATCAGCTTGCATTTAGGAGAAATGTAGGTACTCGGGAGACAAAATATTACGATTTATTTTGGAAGATAGGCTAAGGAAAGGCAAACCTACGTTTTTAGCGTTTGTAGATTTGGAGAAAGCTTTTGACAGTGTTGACTGGAGTACACTGTTTCAAATTCTGAAAGTAGCGGGGCTAAAATATAGGGAGCGAAGAGTTATATTCAACCTATACAAAAACAAGACAGCAGTTATTAGAGTCGAAAGGCAAGAAAGGGAAGCAGAGGTTGGGAATTGAGTAATACAGGGTTGCAGCCTTCCCCAATGTTGTTCAATCTGTACATTGAACAAGCAGTGAAGGAATGCAAGGAGGAATTTGGGGAGGAAATTAAAGTGCAGGGACAAGAAATAAAAACTTTGCGGTTTGCCGATGACATAGGAATTCTGTTAGAGACCGTAAAGGATCTGGAAGAGCAGTTGAACGGAATGCACAGTGTCTTGAAAGGAAGATATAAGATGAACATTAAGAAGAGTAAAACGAACGTAATGGAATGGAATGTCAGAAAATCAGGCGCTGCTGAAGGAATTAGATTAGGTAACGAGACAATAAAAGTAGTTAGTTTTGTTATTTGGGTAGCAAAATAACTTCTGATGGCCGAAGTAAAGAAGGTATAAAATGAACAATGGCTATGGGAAGAAAAGCGTTTCTGAAGAAGCGAAACTTGTTAACATCCAATATTAGTTTAAATGTTAGGAAATCCTTTCTGAAAGCGTTTGTCTGGAGTGTAGCATTGTATAGGACTGAAACCGTGTTGCAGTTGATACTAAAGTTGTAGAAAAGGCTGTTTATTTAAGATGGACTTATTATTTCAGTTCCCATAATTTGACGTCAAATGTATAGTTTGGTTTCAGAAATGGTTTAGCAACCAAAAAAGCTATATTATCTTTTCTCTCTGGAGAAAATAAAAGAGAACTGCGAATGCTAGGCGTGTTCATCAAGCAGATCGTGAAAGTCACGTTCCAAAAACCGTCTGTACATTCTTTCTGTGAGGCGCTCTGGAATACTATGCGCTCCGAGTAACATTGTCCTCACTAAAAGGTCACTGCCGTACGATGTTCATTGGCTCAGTTACGCAAGGAATCTCACGCGGCCGCACGCGCATGTTATGAGCATTCGCAATTGCGGGTAAAGAGGCTCTTATCCCTGAACATTATGCGACGACAAGAAAAGGCACTTTGTGCCGGGATCAGTCGAACCGCGCGCACAGCTGTACAAAGGAACATCACTCAATATACAGGCGAACACACATACTCGCCCATCATGTAATGTCTACCACATGTGGCATCATCTGTCACAACGTGGAAACAAAGACATTTCCGATAAAACTTAAAACATTTTGGTCTTATTTTGATACGTATATTACACCCAGGTACTCTTAAACATAAATAGAAGGAAGGAAGGAATCTTACAAGGGGAGGCCGCCAATTGTGAAATTCAGATTCTATTCATACTGCGCATAATGAAAACTCATGGCCAGAGCTGTAATTTGGCAAAGCACCAAGATGCACTTCTCAGCCGTTGTCGAGAAAATCAACAATTTAAAAAAAGCCGTTGCGGTGAAACACTCTTTACGATCTCTACGATTAGTAATGTTGTACAAAGGCGTGGCGTAGCGCTAAGCGCTCGGATTCGTTATCTGAAGGTCGCCGGATCGAATCTCGCGGCATGCAACTTTTTTTATTATTTGTTTCTTTGTAATTCAAAAATAGCACGAACTAGTGTGATAGTAATCATACAAATATAGAAAGCAGAAAAGAGCACGACATCGAGCACATCTGATAAACGATACGTTTTTACAAGAACAGTTGTTTTTTAAATTATCTGTTAGGAAACACACCTGATTGCCATCTGAAAAATTGTTCTACCGTTCGTAGGGTTTCATTTACGCTATACGTATTCCTTTCGGAATATCGTTTATACTTCTTCCGTTAACTATACGTGGTAAACATTATGAAGAGAATTAATAACATTTGTGAAGTACAACTTTGTTTGCGGAAAACATAATGATGTTCGAAGTCGCCAGTTGCATATAATAAGTTGTTTGAAAGTCGTTTGTTGTGGAAAAACTGGCGACTTCGAACATCAAATGTTATTAATTCTCTTCGTGTTTGTGTGTGTGTACATTGGAATGACAGAAAACAAATAATAAAAAAACTTGCACGCCGCGAGATTCGATCCTGCGACCTTCGGACTACGAACCCAAGAGCTTACCGCTACGCCACGCCTCTGTACAATGTTGCTAGTCGTAGAGATCGTAGAGAGTATTTCACCGCAACAGCTTTTTTTAATTGTCGATTTTCTCGACAACGGCTGAAAAGTGCATCTTGGTGCTTTGCCAAATTACACCTCTGGCCATGAGCTTTCATTATCCGCAGTATGAATCGAATCTGAATTTCACAATTGGCGGTCTCCCCTTGTTAGGGTTTAACGTCCCATCGACAGCGTGGTCATTAGAGACGGAGCTCACGCTCGGATGTTTGGTTAAACATGGGGGAAGGAAATCGGCCGTGCCCTCTGAAAGGAACCATTCCAGAATTTGCCTGGAGTGATTTAGGGAAATCACGGAAAACCTAAATCTGGATGGCCGGAGGTGGATTTGAACCACCATCCTTCCGAATACGAGTCCAGTGCATTACCATTGCGCCCTCTCGCTCTGTAAACATAAATCACCTCACTCATGAATTACCCTATTTAGATTCTTCTGAAATAATAATACCATAACATCTACATCTGCACCTTTGTCTATGTGATTAATCTGCAAATCACATTTCACTGCCTAGCAGAGGATTCATCTGAACGTACTAATGTCGAATAGGGCGAGGTAAAAAAATAACACCGAAACCTTTGCCTATGTAGTTGGCAAGCAACAGTACATATTCGCATTCGGTTGCAAAAAAAAAAAAAAAAAAAAAAAAAAAAAAAAAAAAAAAAAAAAAAAAAAAGGCGATCGAAATTTGGCAAGTAGATCTTGCTGCAACTAAAAATGCCGTTGGTATAATGATTCCGCTCTCAACTCGTGTATCAATCGCATGACACTTTTTCACTGTATGGCGATATTAGAAAACGAGCTGCTCTTCCTTGTGCTCTTTATGTCCTCCATCAGGATCCACACTGCGCAGCAGTACTCCAAAAGAGGGCGGAGTGTAGTGTAGGCAGTCTCCTTGGTAATTCTTTGGCATCTTCTAAATGTTCTGATAAATAAACAGTCTTTGTTTCCACTTCCCCAAAACATATTCTATGACTTATTTTCAATTTTGGTCCGGGGTATTTCGTTGCATTTAATGCCTTCAAATTTAGTTACCCAGTTAATGACGTTTAACACATTCGTTTTAGTAGGACCTACTCATGTGGACGACTTCTCCCTTTTCATTATTTAGGGTCAATTGCCAGTTTTCGCACCATATAGAGATATCTAAATCGTTCTGCATTGAGTTCAGGTCTTCTGATGCCTGCACTAGACAACAAATGACATCATCTGCAAACCTAATAGGACTTCTCATTAAACTTCCTGGCAGATTAAAATTGTGTGCCGGAACCGAGACTCGAACCTGGGACCTTTGCCTTACGCGAGCAAGCGCTCTATAGACTGAGCTATCCCGACACACGATCACGCCTCACAACTTTACTTCTGCCAGTACCTTGCCTCCTCCTTTCCAAACTTCACAGAAGCTATCCTGCGAAACGAAAGGCAAATGTCCCAGGTTCGAGTCCCGGTTCCGGCAAACAATTTTAATCTGCCAGGAAGATTCATATCAGCGCACACTCCGCTGCAGAGTGAAAGTTTCATTCTGGAAACATCCCTTAGGCTGTGGCTAAGCCATGTCTCCACCATATACTTCCTTCCAGGAGTGTTAGTCTTGCATGGTTCGCAGAAGAGCTTCTGTGAAGTTCGGAAAGTAGGAGGCTAGGTACTGGCAGAAGTAAAGTTGTGAGGCGGCATCGTGAGTCGTGTCGGGATATCTCAGTCGGTAGAGCGCTTGCCCGCGAAAGGCAAAGGTCCCGGTTTGAGTCCCGCTTCCGGCACACAATTTTAATCTGCCAGGAAGTTTCATATCAGCGCACACTCCGCTGCAGAGTGAAAGTTTCATTCAGGACTTCTCATGTTTTCTACCAGATCGGTTGTGTAGTAAGGAACAGGACCTATGTAAACCACCCTGGAGAACGACAGATGTAACTACTGATTTAATCGAATCCTTTACACCAATTATCAGGAACTGTGTCCTCTCTGACAGGAAACCTTCAATGCACTCACAGATCTGAGACGATATACCGTAGCCACGCGATTTTATTTAAAGCGGGACTTCAGGAAACCTAGAAATATGGAATCAATTTGAGATTCCTTGTCGTTAACACACCTGATTTTATGAAAAACAAGAGTAGTTGTGTTTCACAAGAACGGTGTTTTGTAAATTCGTATTTGAACATGGGTCGATAAATCTTTCACGGTAATTCATAATGTTTGAACACAGTATATGTTCCGAAACCCCAATGCAAATCGATGTTAATGATACAGGACTGGAAATTAGTGGGTTACTCCTATTTCCTTTCTTGTATATCAGGCCGCGGCGGAATAGCCGTGCGCGCTAAGGCGCCTTGCTGCGGCCGTTCCCATCGGAGGTTCGATTCCTCTCTCGCGCATGTGTGTGTGTGTGTGTGTGTGTGTGTGTGTGTGTGTGTGTGCGTGCGTGCTTAAGTAGTTTGTAAGTTTACACACCACTGTAATTAGGTCCCATAACTTTAGAAACATTTGAACATTTTCTTGTATATCAGTATGCTGCTACAAAAGTCATTGGTCACCAGACAACATCAAATGTCTGACAGATAGCCAACCAGCTTTGAAAAACAAATTGAAAGAATTTGTGAATGACAACTTCTTCTATTCAGTAGATGAATTTTTACATAAAAATAAATGTGTCATGTAATTTATCTTTTACTAAACTTGAAACTTTCCACAACATTCCTAAATCTCATATTGATGATCTGTGGAACAAGTATTAATCTGATCTCTGACCCGTACAATTTTCTAGTTTTTCCTTGAGTAAGCAGTTTTATATGATAAGTACGGAGGTATTGCATCAGCATTCTCTGGTAGGTACGTAATTTGTATACAGTCTGAACTGAAAGACTTATTTTTATTAGGCGGCTTAAGTTGCTTCACCACTTGGAAGACATGTCCGATATTCGTCTACAACAGTTCTATGGATGAATAAACGTGTACTTGTGTTCCTGCTACTAACCGTCAACTGGCTGTAACGGGGCTAAGAACTCTGCTTTAGGAAGTGGTCTTTTAACTGTACTTTGCCGACAGTGGTAAGATGGGCTTGATTGCAGGTATCATAAGTAACAGTTGATACTTAAATCTTCTTCTTTTTTTTTCAGCAAAAAGCGAACGATTGTAGCTATTACTAAAGGGCCCGAGCGAATACTTCGCACCGTTAGTGGAATGACGAAAGTAGGGAAAAAATGGAGTAAAGTTGAATGTTCACGCATAGCTTTCTTCAGAATCAATCAATGCAAGTGTTTAAAAGCGCTGGGTGTTGTTAGGTTTAAAGAACTGCGTACCTTAATTAGAACCGAAGATACAGTAAAACAAACCGATTAAAATATTTAGTGCAAGGACAGAAAGGTACCGCGTTTGAATAAAAATAAATGATGGAGAGACTTAAGTTAATTCTGATACTTGACGACAAATCTGCGAATGAATACCTTTCGTTTAAAGCAAAAATGAAGGAAATCGGCCGGTTAGAACGGCGTGACCGACTGGCTTTCGTTTACAGTAAGGACACCCCCATAAGAAATATACAGAACGAAATCGCGTTTGAATATAGAAAAAGAAAGGCGAGAGCTATGTAAATTCTGAGGCCGGCCGCGGTGGCCGAGCGGTGTGCGGCGCGCCAGTCACGTTCTGCACGGCCACTACGGTCGGGGGTCCGAATCCCCCCCCCCCCCTCGGGCATGGATATTTGTGCCGTCCTTAGTGTTAGCTAGTTCATAAAGTAGTTTGTAAGTTTAGGGACTGATGACCCCGTAGTTAAGTCCCATAAACATTTGAACATTGTAAATTCTGATACTTGATGACAAATCTGTGGATGAATACCTTTCGTTTAAAACAAAAAAGGAAGGAAATCAGCCGGCTTAGAAAAATCATGCGCTGCTGTAGGATTTAAATTAGATAACGAATCAATAAAGGTGGTAAACGATTTTTGTTACTTGGGCAGTAAAATAACATTTGATGGTCGCAGTACATAGGATATAAAATGCAGAATGGCAATGGGAAGAAAAACGTATTTGAAAAAGAGATATTTGTTAACATCGAATATTAATTTAACCAAAAGGAAGTCCTTCCTAAAGGCATTTGTGTGGAGTGTTGCCTTGTATAGAAATGAAACATGGGATATAAACAGTGCGGACAGGAAGAGGATAGAGGCTTTTGAAGTGTGGTGTTACAAAAGAATGCCGAAGTTTAGGAGGGTAGATCGCGTAACTATTGAGGAGGTACTGAACAGAATTGAGGAAAAAAGGAATTTCTAAAAGAAGGGATCGATGGGTAGGACACATTCTTAGACATCAAGGAATTGTGACTTTAGCGTTGGAGGGAAGTGTGTGGGCTAAAAATCGCAGAGGAACACCAAAAGATGAATATAGTAAGCAAATTCAAATGGATGTAGGTTGCCGTTCTTATGGAGATGAAGAGGCTTGCTCAGGATAGAGGGTAGGGTGGAGAGCTTCTTCAAACCAGTCTCCGGACTGAAGACCTCAACAACAACAACAGTTTGGTGTGGCCCGCTGTCTTTAGTTTTAGTAGATTCTTTTAATATATAAGAAAAGGAATTCGCAGAGGAGTAACATTTAAACCACAGGTACGGGTTTTTCCTGTTCTCCTCGTGTTTCAGATCCCAAGTAGTTTTCCGTGTCTCGGGACGTCTGCGTGAACGCGTGCAGCGATGACCGCACCACGCTTGACGCTGGAACAGCGCGGTTGTGTACACAAAGCGTAACTCACTAAGAGCAGCGTGAGTCTACCTAACGGCACAGACCAGTCTCCGCCATGTTCCGGCGGCACATGGAACGGTAATGGCCTGACACCATGTGACATTGCCAAACCGACTACAAGGACGCAGATAACCTTTACCATTCCATCATTCGTAACTGGGCTGCTTCACACCAGTAGTAAGTTTATGACGCGTCTCCAAACCAGGGTGGAAAGGTGGACAGTCTGTTTTGAATAGAGAATAAGCCCCTCTGTTGGGATATCAAATAATCTGTTGTTTTTGTTGTGGTCTTCAGTCCGCAGACTGGTTTGATGCAGCTCTCCACGCTACCCTGTCCTGTGCAAGTCTCTTCATCTGAGAATACGTTCGGCAACCTACATCCTTTTGAATCTGCTTACTATATTCGTCCCTCGGTCTCCCTCTACGGTTTTTACCCCACACGCTTCCTTCTAATGATAAATTGACGATTTCTTGATATCTCAGAATGTGTCCCACCAGCCTATTCCTTCTCTCTAAGTCAGGATATGCCAGAAACTCCTATTCTCCCCTTTTCTGTTAAGCACCTCCTCGTTAGTTACGTGATCTACCCAACTAATCTTCATCATTTCGAAAGCTTCTATCATCTTTTTATCTGAACTCCTTATCGTCCACGTTTCACTCCCATTCAATGCTACACTCCAAACAAATGCTTTCATAAAGGACTTCCCAACATTTAAATTAATATTGGATGTTAACAAGTTTCGCTTCTTTAGAAACGCTTTTCTTCCCATAACCATTCTGCATTTTATATCTTCTTTACTTCGGCCATCCGAAGTTATCTTGCTATCCAAATAACAAAATTCATCTACTACTTTTATTGTCTCATTACATAATCTAATTCCTTCAGCATCGCCTGATTTTCTGACATTGCATTCCATTACCTTCGTTTTACTCTTGTTAGGCACATGCCATTTTTGTTTGTGTTGTGTTTTTGTTTTTGCTGGTGTTGCCAAATGTTGAGTATGTGTTTGTCCTATCTTTGCTTTGTGTCAGTGTGAGGGGAAAAAAAACCACAGCTCTCTCCCTTTCCCACAATCCCCGTCTCTGACTGTCTCTATCTCCATGTCCCTTCCCTCTCCACCTCCCTAACTCTGTTCTACATCTCTTCACAATCAAGATTCACAAAAATAAATAAATAATCAATATATCAGTATCTGGTGCTGTCCTCTATGCAATCACATAACACACACACACACACTGACACAAAGCAAAGATAGGACAAACACATTCTCAACATTTGGCAACACCAGCAAAAACAAAAACACAACACAAACATGTGCCTAGTGGTGCTAACTGTGATGTGCTGGAACAACAAACACAGCAAAATGCACAGAACTGAAGCGGAACAGCTGGAAGCAACCAATGAGCACCAGATGTACTGCTATATCCATGAAATATCCAGACATCAATATTATATCTAAATAATGCATCAGAACTGTTCATAACCTAAAAATACAGAGAAATGTAAATATCAAATATTGTAAAACTTAATCATGTATATATTACAGGCCACTGATGAAGCATTCCAAATAAAGGCGAAACGCATATGGCAATAAAATATTTTATTAAATCAGTTGCATAGACAGATAAGTGAAATACCTACACTATAATATTATAATACAAATAACATATTTAGATATTTATAGGGTTATGTCAAGGAGTTTAAAATAAAGGGAGATGGCGTTATCTATGCTGAGCACATACGTCAGTCGAAGCCTGTCCGCCATCTTGGTCGTCGTGGAATACTATTTCTCTGTTAAAAACTATGCGTTAAGTCTATCCTCTTACTGTTAATGCAAAGTGTGTACTTTTAAAGAATATACTTTCTTGAATAAATACTTAATATATTTCGAAAACTTAATTGTAACGCTGATTTTCACTCTTTGAACTCGTTGTTCCTATTTTAAGTGACATAAAACATCAGCTCTACAATACGAATATTTTTCAGACTTAGCAATATGACGGAGTCAGGCTTCAGTTTTCAGCGTAAGGACGTCTCCTTAGGTTATTTTTATCTTGATAACCTAAATCTTGAGATTAGTTATTGTTTGTGTTTATTTTTCATGCTTCCAAATTTTAAAAAAAGTCAAATGTTTATAAATCTATGGGACTTGAATTTTTCTTCAGCAGTCCTTCGGCTTGAAAACTACTCAAACTAACCTAAATTAACCTAAGAACACAACACACACATACACAGACCCTTGCTCGAGGGAGGACTCGAACCTCCGGAGGGAAAGGCCGCGCAGACCATAGCATAATGCCTTAGAGCAGTTATTTTTGTACAGTGGATCTTTGTAAGAAACGGAAGTTTTCAAATAATTATATGAATCTAATGTATTCACATGGGACACTGCCCATTGCATCTCCCTTAGACGAAGTGGTAAGATGGCGCAGTCGATAACCCGTTAAAAGCTAACACAAATCAAGCACCAAAACAGACTGAAGATGTACGGAACTGTAAAAAATAAATAAATAAAATAAATAACGGTGAACGGTCCTAGTAGATGATGTTAAATATTAAGAAATCTGCCGTAGGCATTGCGTCGTGGTTATTTGGTCTTGGTGTTTGAATGCATGCGAGAGGACCGTATTCAAATGTCCTTTACATTTTGATCTGTATTACACTGACGTTATTGTCATTCATTAGGTGGGGGGGGGGGAGTCTTGGCAATGTCACGTGCATGCGTTGGTTGTAGAATAAGCCATACGGTGACAGCGTATTGTGATTGGGGGCGAGATGCCTCATAGAGCGTTCACGAAAACGACAACTAATTAACAGCCGCGGAGGAGTGGCCGAGCGCTTTGAGATGCCTTTTTTCGGAGCGCGCGGTGCTTGCCTTCGGACGTTCTAGGTTAGATTAGATTAATACTTGGTCCACAGATCATATATACATTTCGTAATGATGTGGAACGTGTCAGTTTAGTAAATGGTGTCTATGCAGGACAATATTTTAAGGATTTTTTATTTTTTTAAGTTTCTTCTAAAAATTCATCTACAGTGTAGAAGGAGTTGCCATTCAAAAAATTCCTTTAATTTCTTTTTAAATACCGGTTTGTGAGATTTTCATGCTACGTGGTAAGAGACCGAAGACTTTTGTGGCAGCATAATTCACCCCTTTCTGTGACAAAGCTAGATTTAACCTTGAATAGGGAATATCACCCTTTCTCCTGGTGTTGTAGCTATGCACACTGCTATTACTTTTGAATTAGGGTGGATTGTTAATAATAAATATTATGAGTGAATATATATATATATATGAAGCTTCAGTGAAGATCCCTAGATGTCTGCAGGATGATCTTGAGTGGGCTCCAGCATTTTGTGCAATGAATACTTTTTACGCAATGTTGAATTGCGCCAGAATATGATCCCATATGAAAGTAGTGAATGGAAATAGGCATAGTATGCTAATTTACTGAGATGTATATCACCAAATTTTGCAATGACACTCCGATCTTCCTATCCTTCCTCACCAATAAGAATTGGGCAGTACGTAACTCAGGGTAGTAAAAGGTATAGGACTCGTTGTCCCTGTTCATAAAGGTGAGTTATGTGTGTCAGCTTCTATCTCCTAAACAGCTACCCATATTGTTTAAACAATCTCAATAATTAATCTGTAGTTTAGCCAGTCTATCAATCTGCAGATGAAGACGCGAGAAATATATTTAAACAAAATAAATTAATGATAAGTTTTTATAAATGGAGTTTGCTACTTTTTTTGGACATGAAAATGCGGAGGTGGTCCTACTTTATACATTGGTCAATAACATTATTTCCCCAACTATTGTTCATGAGAGGCACAAAAGTATCATACGCATTCGAGAGTAAAAGTTCCAAATTATCACTCGTAAATTAGTGAAGTCCATCGAACATTGCAGTTCCAAATTAATCCGCGATTAATTACAGTATTTGTTATGAAACACAGTTTGTCATCACAGCCCTACTACCGTCCATAGTTTAACACTTTTCATCCAGAGACTTAATTCTGCAGTCTCAGTCCCGTAAATTTTCTAAGTCCACACATACCTATCTCTTCAAATCACAATTTCGTAACGCGGCTTCAGACCGCCCAGCGTCACAACTTTTCACCACCACTTCCAAGTTACGAATCCCTTCCCAAGGGTTCGAAAGTGTGCTCTACCTGCTCCCAATATTGTATCCTTCCGCGCTTCCTAACGCTTCATCTTTAAAATACAATTGAATATCACAGATTAAATGCTTTGACCACCTCCGTACAAATGTTCCTTACATTTAACAAACAAATATATATTTGACAATACTAAAATCCGTTGAGACTGAAGCTCTTTGCTCAGGTAGCTATTAAGTGTGACGCCTCACTGTTCAAATATACTGCCGCCGTCGAAATATAGTTACACAATTAATATTTATCATCCCTTTTTATGCAAATATATTCAGTTTTTGTCAACAAATACATATACTTGTTTATGTATGAATTATATGTTGCATATCTACTATTTTAGTCTACAACATGAAACGAACGTTACTAAGAGTAATCTATATCTTATACATATCTCATGTATATGTATATATATGAATTGCTGTTAGTCTCGCTAAAACTCGAGAATGGCCGAACTGATTTGGCTAATTTTGTCTTGAAATATTCGTGTAAGTCCAGGGAAGTTTTAAAAGGTGATAGCATGTGGAAAAGTTGTCCGAAAAAGAGGAAAATCGGAAAAAACTGAATCTGCTTTTTCCAGTAGCTATCAATACCGTTCGTCCAATTGCGATACTTTGTAGTTTGTAAGGCTAGGGACTGATGACCATAGCAGTTTGTCCAATAGGTTTACAAACATTTGAACAAATTAACAATTATGAACAAGGTTACAACAAAGGAACTGACGAGTCAAAACTTGGAAAACGGACGCAAGGGTTATATTAACGTGTGGTACATGTGTAGAGAAATAGGAGGAACGTACGTCTGAGATGACAGCGTCGAGTACCCATGACAACACACAAGCACCCTGTTCGCATGGGCTCCCAAAACCGGATTTCGTTAACCGATTTGCCGAATCCGCTTTTGGTTGGCCATGTAAACACTCCAAAATCGATTCTGGAAATCGTGTATAACGGTTTTCCAGTTCCACAATCGATTTTCGTGTCCATGTAAACGCAACCTATTTTGAAGCGTTCTTGGCTTGTCACATTGCGTTTTCTTGTTAAGAATTTTCGGCACTTATGGGCAGAGTGACATTTTCTAATGTGAAATAAAAGTATAAATATTAGAGTGGACATAAAAATTTGTATTTAAGTAAAGAAAAATAGCGTTTATGCTGAGTAAACCAAGAACTGAATTAGCTGTTTTTCAGCCGCCATATTAAGTGGACTAGGAAATTCGATTCAGGCTATCACATGTAAACACGACAGCGAAAAACGTTTTGCGAAAATCGGTTTTCGTCTTCCGGAAAATGTATTGCATGTAAACGTAGTGAAAGTCTCGCATACAAATGTGCTAACCGTGGGTCCGATGGGAGAAAACCGCGCTGTAGTATTGGGGACGTACGTCTAAACAAATCAGAAAGAACACGAGGTAGACGTCAATGAGTACAGCGCATGATGGTGTTGTTTTCATTACCGTGAGAGGTCTAAGCGACACTCGTCATTCTTCACGTTTATTTGCGACGGAAATATGTTATTATTCTTACCACGTGACTCATGTTCTGCAATTAATTTATAAATCCACAATTGCCAAAGCTACAAAAAAGAGCATACTCGTCAATGACCAGAAGGGCAGTTAATAATATTATGAAAAACGTAAAATAAAACTGAATGAACACGAGAAGGATTTCAAAAAGAATCCCCTATGTTGTAACACTATGACCAAAACGCTGTGTAATTGCTTCCCCAGTATCGGCGTTGTTTCCAGATTGAGTTTTCGAAATTTCCCCATAGCGGAAAAAAAATTCACAAAAATAACACTATTTCGGCAACCATTTCCCATATATCTGTAACGTAACTATTCCTTCAAATTACCATTTGTTACCAGTGTTGGCAGCTCGAAGAGAGGGATAAACGTGTTTAGAGCCGTATAATTGCAACACATATAAACAAAAAGATAGTACACAAATAAATTTTATTTTGTAAATACGACGCAGAACTTGACTAGAAAAGAAGCATGCTCTAGCGGCACAACTTTTGCTTTCTTCGTTGTTTTTCCATTATTATTACACTGACTAGCTTAACGCCCGCTGCTTCGCATGCGTAGGCTGGTTTGGTCTGCACCAGTTGTTTCTCCCTCTTAATATAAATTTTCATAGATATAGCTTAAGTACTATCATAATGAAATGTTGTGATACTACTTGTAGCCGCAGCAGAATGGCAGTGCGTAAACGTATTTTTTAAATTCTAACGAACAATACAAATACCACTTTTTACAGCTCTAGCTTCAAAATTGCCTTGACAACAATGTGTTTTCAAAAAGAATTTTTGATCCCCTATTTTACCCCCTTACTTCTTGAATTTTCAAAAATACTGAAACTCGTGTCTTTTTAATCCTGATGCAGTGTCCATATCCTAAGTATCCTAGTTATAGGTTGAAATTTGAGTTAACAGCAACATAGTTTTGAAAATAAATTTTTGCATCCCATATTTCACCCCCTTATTGGTAGAATTCCCGAAAGTACCGAAAGACGTGTCTTTTAAATTCGAACCCCGAATCCAAATCCGAAAATTTGTAGTTCTAACTTAAAAATTGCCTAAATAGCAACAAATTTTCGAAAAACATCCCCTCTCGAATTTAACCCCCTTTATGGTTGAATTTCCAAAAATACCGAAACACGTATTTTTTAAATTCTAACCAAGAATACAAATACCAATTTTTGCAGCTCTAGCTTAAAAATTGTCATGACAACGACGTGTTTTCGAAAAGAATTTTGATCCCATGTTTTACCTCCTTATTTGTTGAATTTTCAAAAACACCGAAACTCGTGTCTTTTTAATCCTGATCAAGAGTCCATATCCTACGTATCGTAGTTATAGCTTGAAATTTGAGTAACAGCAACATATTTTTGAAAACCAATTTTTTGCGTCCCTATTTTACCCCCTTAATGGGTGAATTTCAATAAATGCCGAAACACGTGTCTTTTAAATTCGAACCCTGAATTAAAATCCGAAATTTTGTAGTTCTAGCTTCAAAATTGCCTAAATAGCAACGTACTTTCAAAAAAACGTTTCATCCCCTATTTCACCCCCTTACGGGCGGAATATCGAAAAATCGCTTTTTAAATGGCGCCTACAGAGTAAGATCAACACCCTCTACAAATTTCAAGTTTCTATCGTCAGTGGTTTGGGCTGGGCGATAATGAGTCAGTCAATCATTCACTCAGTCGGGACATTGCATTTTATATATAGACTAGATGACCCGATGAACTTCCTATCACTTCTTATCTCTTATTATAAACCATATTAACTTAAATCATATGTATTTTAGATGCAGTAGCTTTATAAAGGCATCATCAGACAGTCTAAGTATCGGCTCGATAGTGGATGGAAAGAGTGGGCATATCACGCACACATGTCCGGGATAATGTTCATGTCACTTTTGATACCCCGTTGAAAAAAGCTTTTTCAGTTTCTCACGAATTTTCATATATACCGGGAAACTTTCCCATATTTTTAGTTCATAAGAACGTTCATCTTTCGGTGAACGTCAAATGATCAAAATTTTTATCCCAATCGGATGAACGGTTCTCACTAATAGTGTTGAGTACATTTAGAAACACAATGAAAAAGGAACTTTGTTCGAACTTTGCGTCTTTCCTCTTTAACGTCCCTATTTTTTATTTTATTTTTTTATTTTTATTTTTATTTAATGAGAGCTTTTCCAAGACCACAGTGAAAAAAATTATCTCTATCCGTCGTGCGAATAGTTAGTTATAGTGCTGAGTTCAATCAATAACACATTGAAAAACGCACTTTCAGTTATTCATAGCAAAATATAGCTTTCGGTTTTTCCTAATCTATCCTACTTTCCGGGCAACTTTTCCAAATTTTTATTTTATACGAACCTTCCTCTTGCTTTCAACATGAAATGTACAAAATTTTATCGCAATTGGACGAACGGTATTGATAGCTCACTGGGAAAAGCTGTTTCAGTTTTTCCCGATTTTCCTCTTTTCCGGATAACTTTTCTATATTTCATCACCGTTTAAACCTACCCTGGACTTACACGAATATTTTAAGACTAAAATTAGCCAAATCGGTTAAGCCGTTCAAGTTTTAGCGAGACTAACGAACAGCAATTCATATATATATATAGATTTAAAGATGATTTGCATGCAGTTGCGTATATAAGGGAAGGCAGGAAAAGGAAAAGAGTAATTACGATATTTGAACTATTTGAATGAAGGCATCGCCGTGGTAGACAGTCATACTTACCTGTATCGGTGACGGGAGTGGGGTATTAGTGGCGTGAAGTTCGTGCCAGTTTTTTTAAGCTATTTTTTTATGATTTAATGTCAACAATAAAAAAACTTGTACTCAGTAAAGTAAAAGGAGCTTCAGCCAAATTTGAATATGAGCAGCAAAACTGATACTAAATATTATAAGATGTCTGCTTCAAATTATTTATCTTTACAATACTCTTGCCCCCCCCCCCCTCCGTAAGTATATGCTATACTCGCCGCTGTTCACCAATAAATGGTAAAGTAAATTTAGAAAATGATGAGAGAGCTAGGTGCCAAATGTACAATTACGGCGGCATAATGTGTTTTCAATATCTTTATATCAATTCAAAATACGAATTTTCTGTCATTTATAATTGGATGATTTATTACTATAAATACATTTTGTTACTTGATCCAAAAATTAAATTACGCGACATTACTGCAATCTTCGTATCACTGCCAATAGTGTTTATTCTCGTTTATATTTAATTAAAACAAACAATAAATTTGTATAACCATATTTATTTCATTTCAAACTTTTTTCTATTGAATGCTGCACTTTTATTTATAGGTTCTTACTTAATGACGACATCGTTACGTTCTCAAATCAACTGCAGTATATACATACATATTAATACAAATACACAAATATTTCTTTAGGTCTAATTTATAGAAATTTCTCGAACTATCTAATTTATAAAATCACATGTGAAAACTGAAATAAATCTTACATTGGACAAACAGGTCGAAACTATACAGACAGATTTTAGCAACACACATTTCATACATTTATGTGACCATAAACACGAAACAGAAGGAATAGAAAAAGCAATGAAAATTGTACATCATAACCTCAAAGGAATCGTAATGTGTATTCTGAAATAATTTGAAATATATATCCACATGGATGAATTCCCAGACAACCTTTTTAACGAGGAAACAGATTTAAAGAACGTACGATATTCAGAAAAATTTATTGTCAACCTAAAAACAGCAAAAATATTGACATAAATTAAATCGTTGAAAACAAGAATCATATATATATATTAAAAACATTACAATCTTTGTTCATAGCTTACATCGCTGAAATTCTGTCAAATACAAAAATGTATTCTCTTTGTAAACAGGTAAATGTCACTGAAGTGTTCTACAAAATTAATAACATTGCAGAGGATAATAACTTGCTCAATACGTCGTGTAATATATATGTGAGCACAATAGCTGCAAAGAAAAGCACTCAAAGACATTAAATTGTAAGAAGAAATCGTAAATGTATGAACCAAAGATTATAAATTTGACCTAAATAAATATTTGTATGCTTATATTTAGATGTATGTGTATACTGAAATTGAGAATGATGAAAAGCAGAAACGATCGTCGTCATTAAATAACACCTAATAGTGAAAATGCAGTATTCACGGGAATAAAAATTAAAAATGTCGTTTGTTGACTTAATGTTTGCTGCGGGCCCACCAAAAAAGAAACTTTTGTAATTACATATTTATTACGACAGAATGTCAGCGAAAGCATTGTGGTTAAATATAAGGCCTCCGACCTACAATTTGGTAAGCAGCCATAGACATGAAGATGACAGAACAAACGGTATATCGATTGAAGAGAGAAAATAACCAGATAATTGAGAATATGCTGTTTGTACTGTAGTATCAGATGGGATTAATAGCAAATGTAGGCAAATAAAATTCTTTCCCAAATTTCCCAACAGTAAAAATGTTTAACCCAAAAATTTTACTGCCACAGTGGAGTGGCCGAGTGGTCTAAGGCATGGGTGTATCTGCTTAGCTTAATTTAGTTGAAGTAGTTTGTAAGCCTAGGGACTGATGACCAAAGTAGTCATAGATATACAAACATTTAAAATTTTTTGAAAAATTTCCCCAACTTTTCCTTTTCCCCAAACGTTCCACCAAAAAACTGCGAAAAAAATCTCCAAATTGGAATAACTGGTACATCTTGAGCATGGTTTGTTCACTTTGCCTCTTTTTGCGCAGTTCCGAACACTTTCTCCCGTTTTTCATGTCTGAACTGTGTTCGGTTTAGGACGGGTTCTGCGCTGCGCCATTTACCACTAAATCACCCCATTCATATGGGCTCCCAAACCAATTTCCCCAATTCCGCTTTTGGTTGGTCGTGTAAACACTCCAAAATCGATTCTGGAACTCCACTTCTGTAAAGCGATTTCCAGTTCCACAATCGATTTTTGTACCCATGTAAAACGTTGTTAGATTGTGTTTTGTTGTTAAGAATTTTCTGCACATACGGACAGAGTGACATAAAAGTATAAATATTAGAGTGAGCATGAATGTGTATGTTGTTGTTATGGTCTTCAGTCCGGAGACTGGTTTGATGCAGCTCTCCACCCTACTCTATCCTGAGCAAGCCTTTTCATCTCCTCATAAGAACGACAACCCACATCTATTTGAATCTGCTTACTATACGCGGCTCTTGGTCTCCCTCTGCGATTTTTACCCCACACACTTCCCTCCAATACTAAATTTACGATTCCCCGACGTCTAAGAATGTGTCCTACCAAGCGATCCCTTCTTTTAGTCAGGGTATGCCAAAAATTCCTTTTCTCACCAATTCTGTTCAGTACCTCTTCATTAGTTATGCGATCTACCCACCTAATCGTCAGCATTCTTCTGTAACACCACATTTAAAAAGCCTCTATTCTCTTCCTGTCCGCACTGCTTATCGTCCATGTTTCACTCCCGTACAAGGCAACACTCCACACAAATGCCTTCAGAAAAGACTTCCTTACACTTAAATTAATATTCGATGTTACCAAATTTCTCTTTTCCAAAAATGCTTTTCTTCCCATTGCCATTCTGCACTTTGTATCCTCTGTACTGCGACCATCACATGTTATTTTACTACCCAAGTAACAAAACTCATCTACCACCTTCATTGTTTCGTTACCTAATCTAATTCCTTCAGCATCGCCTGATGTTCTAAGACCGAATGTGTATATTGAAGTAAAAAAAAAAAAAAAAAAAAAAAAAAAAAAAAAAAAAAAAAAAAAAAAAAAAAAAAATGCGATTGTGCTGACTAAATCAGGAACTGAATCAGCTATTTCTCAGCCGCCATATTGAGTGGCTTCGGAAATCCGATTCAGGCTGTAACATGTAAACACGACAGCGAAAAACGGTTTACGAAATTCGGTTTTCGCCTTCCGGAAGACGTGTTGCATGTAAACGTAGTGAATGTGAAGCAGGTACGAACCCTTGTCAGTCATTTTTGTGTTTTGATTGCAGCGCGGCCCGTGCGGCGAGTCTTGGCAATGACCCGGCAGAAGGACGCCGGCTCGGCGCGGCTCGCGCATGCGCCGTGCGGCCCGCGCCTCCTGACCTAGGAGGCGGCGCCGGATTTAGCGGGCAGGGCAGGGTGGCGTGATCCCGGTCACGTGACCGCCGCCTGCACTCGCCGCTCAGCTGTCTGCGTCTGCCAGTGTGTCTGCACTCGCAAACAAAGCGCGGTGCGGGGCCGCTGCGGTGCGGACGTCACAGCACACTTGGCCAGCCGTCAGACGGGGATCCAAATTAGATGGCGCGGCTCTCTGGCGTGGGCGGATTTCTGGCTAAAGGAGGGGTCGCCCGCGTGGGGGGCTCAGAGAGGAACCGCGAGGGGAGATTGCCGTCACACGAGTATTTTCTACCTCTTGGATCAGTAGACCGAACAAAATAGTGACTGACCTAAAAGTACAGTTCCACTCAAATCTATTTCGAGCATTAACTCACATCTGTCGTTGTACAGTAACATAAACTATACCGCTACATTAGGTTTGCCAGACTGGAAGTTCAAAGTTCAAAATATCGGGATTTTGAAATTTTGTCGGGCAGAAATTTCTTATTTTTAAAATGAACTGCCTACCCAAAAGATTTAACATTATTGACAGATACATAATTAGTTTACATTCAATTTCTAGAATGAAATTTTCACTCTCCAGTGGAGTTTGCGCTGATAAAAAACTTCCTGGCAGATTAAAATTGTGTGCTGGATACTTCTTTTCTTCTTTTTTTAACAATGTTTATTAAAATTTGATGTACAAATAACAAATTTTACATGAGTGAGTTTTGTTTTATGTGTCCCTGAAAGAGAAAAATTTTTTTTACGAATATTTCTTTTTAATGACAGAAATGCATGAATGAGTTCTTTTATTACTTTGTCCTTTTTCACTTATTTAGTTTCACTTTATTCTGTCTTATGCGGTAATTTTGCTTAATTATTTATTTTTTTATTTTTTTTATTTATTTATTTATTTTTGTTGCATCCTTTTCGATATTTATGGCAGAACAAAAACACGAATAAGTAAATAATTGTAAAATGAACTTGTAATAAATTACTTTGTCACAATGTTTTTATTTCATCACCCTGAACGATAATTCCTTCTCCAGTAATAAATGTAGAGTTAAGTTTTAAGCTCAACTTGGATGAAAACTGTTGAAATCCTTCCTGAATACTGCTGGTGGACTCTGCAAATACAGTACCAATTAAAGAGGCAACGTAGAAATTGAATGAAACTTCCTGGCAGATCAAAATTGTGTGCCGGAACTGAGACTCGAACCTGGGACCTTTGTCTTTCGTGGGCAAGCGATCTACCGACTGAGCTATCTCGACACGACTCACGATGCCGCCCCACAACTTTGCTTCCGCCAGTACCTCGCCTCCTACTTTCCAAACAATAAAATAAAAAATAAAAAACCTCAATTTTACGTAATTAAGAACTGAACTACTTCAAAATTCCCAAAGCTGTTTCTTGGAAACAAATTTATATTTCTCCTATATTTGATCTCACATGTGTATTATTTGTACTAATCTTTTTCAGTGTCCTTTATTACTTATTTTTATTCCATTCATACTAAACATTGTTCACGTCGTCGTATTATTGTTGCATTTTGTCCAATCAGTCAGTTCAGGTCAATTACGATCAGTTTCAGTTTTCAATGAATTTCATGTTTCAGTTATTTTTTTGTTTACGAGAGGTTCTACAAGTTACAAAAAAGAACACATGAATGTCCAGAAAACGTTATGCTTCACGAAAGGACACTTCTGAAGTTGTAAGATTTTATTTATTCGTATCAGAAGCATTAATACGAAGTATACATTTACAAAGAAAGAAACTTTTACTGGATTATATAATTGTCTGCACTACTTTTGCCCAGAAGTTGGCGACAACCAGTGCGTCTTCTGTAGCCTGTAGCAAGTCTTGTACTGTGCATGTTTTAGGGCACCGGCTACACTGCAACAAATGTGTCATCGTCTGAATTGCACCACACTCGCCCAATGGATGCTCGGTGCTGAAAACCCACTACTGTAGGATGCTTTTACATCTTGTCACGCTTGCCCCTAATCTGTTCAGTGATGGTGAACAATGTGACGCATCGGCAGAGACAACAGGTGGTTCGGATGGCGTCGCATTGAGCATTGAGCCCCACAAAATTGTTATTATTTTTTATTTTAGTACTGGAAATCACTCGTAATTGACCAAACGTTTAGCATAAAAAATACTGTACATCACTATCCACAACTGAGCTCTTGCACTTAAGAAACCTGTCTGTAATATAAAATGTCGGGGGTAAGTGCTTTAAGATCTCGGTAGAAGAAACTGTTCTAGGCAAATCTAAACTACCTTTGAGAAAAAATAAAAAAAAAAAAAATTAAAGGGACCTATCTTCTGGATCAATGGTGAAACATCCCATTGGACATATTCGTGGCAGTTGCCGCTGTAGTTCCTCCCAAATAAATTCCGTCTATAGTACAGGTTCTGTAAGCCAATCCTGTGTTGTATGCGTGTCTTGCATTATTTTCAACAGCAACCTCTTGTTTGTAGTAATTTTAATGTTACTACCAATATGTAGTGGGTAAAAGCGTGGTTTTGAAAGGAGGGAAAATATTGGCCCGTGGGGGGATCGAACCCACGACCTTCGCGTTATTAGCACGACGCTCTAACCAACTTTTTTTTTTTTTTTTTTTTTTTTTTGTATTCTTTATTTATTTATTTACTTTTTTTTATTTTTTTTTTATTATTTATGTATATATATTTTTTGTAATATATGACAAGAGGTGCGCCGTAGTGATGCCGCCGGCATACTTAAAATCGTCCAAACGTGTCTTCTCGTTGATTATTATGTTCCGTTGTGGGTTCTGTTCAGTTCAGGTTGGTTGCGTTAAGATTTATCTTCTCATCGCTTGGACGTTCCAGCTGCGAGGCGGGTCGTGAAAGGCACTCCGTAAAAAGTTGGAAAAATATTTCTGGTACTTTGGGTTACGGGTTAGGACGCAGTGTCGTTCATTAAGAAAGTTCCAGTATCCAAGTACTGATTTCTCGCCAGGATCAAACAGGTATCGGATCGTGTAGCCACGAATCCAATTTACCGAGTGTGTTTTGGTGGTGGGGTAGAAAGTCTCCTCCGGAAATAGGAGCATGTTGATGTCGATCTGGGCGGGTGTTTGGCGAGTAAGGAACGCCAAAATTCGCCGAGCGAGCGTCCAGACATCGTTCGCCTGACCACAGTGGAACCTGTGGCCGTCTGTGTCGTCCACTCCGCAGTGAATGCAGAGGGGCGAATCGGCGAGATGGATCCGATGCAGGCGATGTCGGTTTACTTGTTTTCCGTTCACAGTGAGATACCAGGTTGACTGGACGTCTGATTCGAGAAAACGTTCGTAAATAGCTTTCCATATATGCCGCCATACATACTGTGGATGCGTAATTTCGATCGGGTTGGATGGTCGACACTGTTGTAGCAGATCATATACTGTTTTAGTCTGAGACAAACGAGCAGGTGGTAAAGATTTGTATACATAACTAAGGTCCAAGAAGAATCGTCGGATATGATGGAAGGCAACTGGAATGGCTGCAATCGTCACTGGGGCTACCAAAGAGTCCGGGGCAAAGGCATTGAATAGTATACCGGTGAGACTCTGTGGGCAACGTCGCCAGATTTTTAATTGAGAGCTGACGTAGAGCGCCGTGACTCTGGTCGGCACATGTGTTAGTCCCACCCCACCATGTTCCCGCGGGAGTGCAAGGGCGTCGTATTGCACTTTGAATATCAATCCGGAGCTGACGTAGGAGCCTAACGCAGCCAATATACGCCGTGCCAGGAGAGTTGGGATCGGTAGCACTTGAGCAACATGGGGTATGCGAGAGGCATGATAGACGTTCACATATTGTGTACGTTGAACTATGTCGAGGGATCGTAGCCGGTGATCTGCCAGACTTCCCCTGATTCTCTGAAGCAATCGCCGACCGTTGATCGCTGCTGAGCGGCGGAGATCGGCTGAAAAATCTATGCCAAGACATCTAACGGTTGTGGCTACACTTAGAGGAGCGATGCTTCTCTCTGGTAGGCCCTCGCCGATGAGCAAGACCTTGGATTTTGAGACGTTGAGCAAGCTGCCTGATGCCTCGCCATAAGTGGCCACCCACGTCAGGGCTGCCCGTACGTCGTTCTCAGTGCGTAGGTAAAGGACGATGTCATCGGCGTAAGCTGTACAACAGAATCGGTTCCCATGTAAACTCATACCTTCCAAACGTTGGCGTAGTCCCTGGAGCAATGGTTCTAAAGCAAAGGCGTATAATATAGTTGAAAGTGGGCAACCTTGTCGGACGGATCGTGTTATAACCACGGGTGGGGTGAGGCGACCGTTGAACATGATTTTGGAGGTCGCGCCAGTCAGAAGGCGCATAACTACTGCAATAATGTCGCCAGGGAAACCCATGTGCTGGAGAACTGTCTGTAAGTAGGAGTGATCAACACGGTCGAAGGCCTGGCTAAAGTCAAGTGAAGCCAGGGCACCAGGAAGTCGTTGATATCGGGCAAGTGCTATCATGTCTCGATAGCGGCAAAGAGCCGTATGGATATTGTTGTCTCCTCCTAAGGACGTCTGGTCGCAGGATGTGACGTACCGTGCAACTTTCTTGAGTCGTGAGGCCAACAACCGTGTAAATATTTTCATATCGCTGTTAAGCAGAGTTATAGGCCGATAATCTTGTATTCTGGATGACCCGTTCGGTTTGTGTACAGGAATAATTATGCCTTCAAGGAAGGTTTTTGGGACCTCAGTCGCTGGGGACATTAGTTCTTGAGCGATCGTCGTCCATGTAGGTGCTAACAAATAGTCAAAACTTTTATAAAATTCAACGGGAATACCGTCGGGCCCAGGAGACCTATTGTTATGCCCCATTGTAATTGCTTCTAGTACTTCATCCGTGGTCACGCCTTCCTGGAGTTCACGTGCCACCTCCACTGGGAGAGTACTTGGAATAAGTTGTGCGACTTCTGAAATCAGTTCTGGCGAATGCGGAACAGCTTCATATAGTCTTGTGAAATGGGCATGAAACGCCTGACCGATGGCGTATTGGGTATCGTGCCGGTGACCTTCCGCGTCAATCAGGGCGTGTATCAGAGCCCGGCGTCGTTTTTGTCTTTCCTGGATGAGATGGTACATCGACGGATGTTCTTCACCTATTCTATCATTTGTACGAGATCGGATGACAGTCCCTTCCAGGTGGCGGCGCATTATCAAAGAGATTTGGGCCTTTGTACGGTGAACCATCGTCTGCCTGGCTGGTGAGAAAGGCATCGTCACACATTCTCGAAGAATGGAATAATAAAAATTCAAAGTGTTGTTTCGCCATGTCTTGATGTCCCGGCCGTAATTCATCAGAGACTTGCGCAGTGTTGGCTTTGCACAGGAGAGCCACCAAGATAGAGTGGAGTTATAGGCATTACGACGGCGTAAACACTGTGCCCACGCACTTTCGATGATATGTCGACAGTCTGGAGCGGTCAGGTGAGACACGTTTAGTTTCCACAGGCCACGACTATGCCACACACGCTGTCGGACGAGACTAACGTCGCAGATATATGCCTCATGATCTGAAAAGGCTAAGGGCCAGACTTCCGCGTGGCGGGTTCCACCTGCGAGAGAGCGGGTGAGGTATATGCGATCCAGGCGGCTCGAGGAATGGGCGGTGTAAAACGTAAAGCCAGGGCGAGTTCCGTAGAGCTTTGTCCAGGTGTCAACGAGTTGTAGTCTGTCGATGACCACGGAGAGAGCCGCACAGGGTGAATGTTGTGGCAGTTGGTCGGTGGGCCCTTGTGTCGAGTTGAAATCCCCGCCAAATACCAAGTCATCCTGTGGACCCATAAATAGCGGCGTGATATCCTCGGCGAAGAATGTATTGCGGTCTCGACGGTGGCTGGAGCCGGATGGTGCATAGATGTTAATGATACGCACTCCAAATACAGTAAGAGCCATTCCCCGAGCAGTGTGGAGGTAAACGACGTCCTCTGCTGGAATGCCATCGCGTAGGAGGATGGCGACGCCGCTGCCGGTGTCGGAGGCGTGTGAAACATAGCCAGTGTAACCAGTAGGGATGAGAAAATCAGCGGCAAACACCTCCTGTAGGAGCGCAATATCAACATCACTTGAGTAGATGGTGTCTCGAAACATCGCCAGTTTGTGTGGGGCGCGAATGGTGGCCATATTCATCGTGGCGATACGATATTGCTGCGGATGGACACTTGCAAGGTTTACAGAAGGTGTTGCAGCGGCTCCCGAAAGTCGCTGACTTGCCGTGTCTCCCACAGTTGCCGCAATTCTTAGTTGGGTACCAAATCTGGTGCCTCCATGGGATGCACCCGCTCGGCCACGTTAGCTGTCTGATCCTTCGCCAACATCGTCGGCCCATGATGTGGATGTCGATGACGTGTGCTGGCGTTGGTCTGTAACGGACGAGGCGCATGCTCCAAGCGGTGCTGTGAGGGTAAGGTCGTTCTTTGGTGCTGACATCAAGGATGGTATGTCCTGATTTGAGGTATGGTGCGTCACCGTAGGACTGTCCAGTGTGGCAGTATCATCCTGCTGCTGGTCGGAAAATGGTACGTCACTGTCAGACATTCGTTCGGTATCTGAAAAGGTCGTCTGATGGAGGCCGTCAGCGGAGGGTTTTCGACGGCGTTTCTTACGCCTCCGAGGTGACCGCTGTTTTCGGATGTGTTGTTCTGAATCAGAATTTGGTTGCTCCTCTACTATCGCCGCACCCGTCTGTACGAAAGCGGACGTCGGCACCACACTTAGGTCGATGTCCATGGTACCAGCAGAGTCATTCGGAGTTGTCTCTATTGTTGCCGGTTCTGGTGAGGGCGCTGGAGGCGGTGCTGTGCTGGTGTCGTCAGTATTTTCTTCTGCGTTGGGTACAGGCAACGTAGGTTTAGGCGTAGCCTGGAGTTGTATTACGTGGTTCTGTGCAACTGCAGCGTAGGTGACGGGTAGGGACGTGACCGTTGTTGCTGAGGGCACCTCACCTAGTGGTGTCTGTACCAAACGTCGGCGCATACATTCGGACCGGACATGGCCTTCCTCGCCACATCCTGAACATGTTCGTGGCTGGCCATCGTACATAACGATGGCCCGCACACCACCAATCATCAGGTACGACGGAACGTGTTTCTTCAGCTCAATCTGTATCTGACGCACACCATTTAATACCTGGTAGGTCGTAAATGTTTGCCACTTTTCTGCGAGGTGACCAACGACGTTACCATACGGTTGGAAGGCTGCAATGACCGTTTCTTGAGGTACTTCAAACGGGAGCTCAAACACCCGTAGAGTACGTAATCCGAATCCTACATGATCGACCGTTACGGCACCGATGTGTCCATCAGAGTGCTTGAACTTCAGTCCGGTGTTATGTCGTTGGACAACTTCAGTGCATAGCGCTTCTGTCGTCATCTTGATATAGACGATGCTTCCCGTGATTGAAAAGTGTATTCCGATCACGTCTTGTGGATTCAAACGAAGATCTTCTCGTATGAACTGTTCGATTTCAAAAGCTCTTGGTCGTGGATGTTCAGCCTGAAACGTTACTTTGATCGTCGCACGGCGGTAAGCGTGCGCCATGAGGTTCGTGAATGCGGGACTCAATACACACAAATACCGCGACGCGGAAGTAAACAAACCCCGGAGCGGAGCGTTAAGCGGCGCGCGGCGCAGGTGCGCACGCTAGCACGGCCCAAGGCCAACTAATTGAGCTAACGGGCCGCACGGAAGAGTTCGCGCTGATTGAGGTACTAATCAAGTAAATTTATTATATTTCGGTCTAAAAGTTATTAGTATATATAAAGAATGCATGAATTAGAGTGAAGGAGTTGTCGAATATATTTATACCTTACCGCCTTCTGAACATATTTCTTTGTATGAACGTGTGTTACAAGAGGACAACACAGTATTGATTATGTTCGATTTCTTGCAGCCTATTGACTTGCATTGCCAGCAATGGGCATAACTGAAGACCGGGATATCAATCGTCGGCTTTGCTCCATGACGTCATCACCATGTCTGAAAACCCTTATGCGGGATAATATCTTAATACTTAGGTATTGTAGATAATAAATTATCTGTGGTTATCCTCGTAAATTACAGATTACAACAACAGAATGTACCATCGATCACACGTCTAAGCCCCTCCCCCCCCCCCCAAAAAAAAACTCTGTTAACCTATACCACGCTATCGGAGTTAAGGTACAGAAACACTTTTTTAAGCACAAAACCAGAACTTTTAAGGTAATTCTTTCAGCTATCAATCGTAAAAAATATATATTTATTTGTTTGCAAATCGAGATTTCGACCACTGTGTGGTCATTATCAATGCTTAAAACCAATTAAAATACTTAAAACATCTCGACCTCCAAGAATTACCACAAATCAAATACAGTCGTGGAGCACCAATTCCAACAAGGAATCAAGCCAGAACTCTTAATCTACCATCTATATTCTGCTTGTAAACAAACTATCGTCTTTAACGCAGCCACCACATGATTACTCACGCCACCTTCAAACACGCACAGGGCAATGCCACAGCCCAAAGCCTACGGACGGTATCCCCGTCTTCAGATGAGCCCAGCAATGTCTTCTGCAGCAGAGATGACTCCAAAAATGGTCTTTTGTGAGTCTTTTCGTTAGCTCTTAGCCTTTTACGCTGCATCGCCCTTCGCAAATGGACGTCAAAAACTTACGATTCATGAAGAGGGGCAGCAGCCTTTTCATTAGTTACAGGGGCAACAGTCTGGATGATTGACTGAGCTGGCCTTGTAACATCAGCTAACGTGGCTTTGCCATACACTTACTGCAAACGGATGAAGACAAAGGGAAACTATAGTCGTTACTTTTCCCGAAGACATGCAGCCCTTTAGCCCGTACGGGTGGAGAGCTGCATCAAACCAGCCTCCGGACTGAAGATCACACCAACAATATGTTAAATGGAATTTTTGTCATTTGTCTATACTACCACTTCCTAAAATATTTACTATTTCTTCTGAAACTCCCTGAATATGCACAAAAAGCGAACTTTCGAGAATTTGGAAGACAACACTTTTATGAAGTTACCTGTAGCACAATTAAACCCTACACTGCATGAATTTTTATTTTAGTGCAATGTTCACCTTGCAGGGGAAAAATATTGAAAAAAATTATACAACTCATTTAGCAACGTGAAAGTCATTATAACTGTTGCCATTGCCAACATCATGCATTTAGACATAAGTCACTCTGCAGGAAAATATTGGTATCTAACATGTTTTCTACTCCGATTAAATATCTGTAACATGATAAATTTTTTGCCCACTTTAGGTTACGGTAGTAACACTAAAAGTGGGCCTTTGCATTCGTTTTTTGACAGCTCGAAATTTAAATGAAAATAACGGCTTAACCATTCATCTGACACGAAAACTGAATAACCGAATTTGTAGAGGAGACATTTCTCAACAACTTTGCTCTCTTGTGTTTTTTTCATATCTCGTGTCGTTTCAGACATATTTGCAAATATAACGGCGATTTTGGGATGTCTGTCTGTCCGTAACGTGTTCCCACTTTTTAAGACGAACCGTTCAACCGATCAGCACCAAATTTTACAGACATAATTGTAGGCCGCCAGAGACCAGAACCTCCCTTTTTCAAATTTTTCGGACTTTTTAAGACGAACCGTTCAACCGATCAGCACCAAATTTTACAGACATAATTGTAGGCCGCCAGAGACCAGAACCTCCCTTTTTCAAATTTTTCGGACAAAATATACGGCAGTAATACTAAAAAAAGCCGTTTGTCATTGCAAACGAACGTTCATCTGGCACGAAAATTGAATAATTTGCTCTGTTATTTTTTCTTCATATCTCGTATCGTTTGAGAGATATTTGCAAAAATAACGGCGATTTGACACCGCCTATTGATTTTACGAAAACCAGCCGTTCGCAGATGTCATGTGACATTCCACGCCCAGAACTCTCCCTGGCATACGCCATCTTCCGTTGCGTATTTGATAATTTTCTTATTATAACTTACACTTTGTTACTTCAAAGCAACGGCGCACTGAATAATTAACAAAAACACGTCGTTCTTCGAACGATAAATGATAATCTAGTGTCTAAAAATGCATTAGCATCAGTTAACAACTGCCATCAATAGTAAGAAAATAAAGGACCAAATTCGTAACTGTTCGCTGTAATGTAGTGGGCAGCGTTTTGGCTTGTGGTGCACATGGTCCGTGGTTCGAGATCCAACACTCCCAAATATTTCTTTCTCCTTTTTTCCTAAAAGGGTTACGTATTGGGTGCATAGATATTATCACAATAGTAGAGTCGTAATCATATCACTATAATTATTTATTGGTGGAAGTGTATTACCGTCTTTAGCAACTAAATGAAAGGCGTTTTTTGTGTGCCGTACGCGTTTCGCTTCTTTATTTATGAAGCATCATCAGTGGCCTGTAATACATGTTATTTTTGTATAATATTGTAGTACAGTCAATAATATTATAGGTATTTCTCACAGTATGACAGTTAACAGTCTTGTTACAATTACTAAAGTTCGGATCTACTAGGTTAGAAACAACTTCTGTAGCACAAGTTTTGCAAAGTTAATTTAATTATACAGTTTTTGGCCCTACTTACGGTATTCTGTTTTATTCCTTGTGTGTTTTCATGGAGATGTTTGTGAGGTCTTCATTTAGTTGCTAAAGACGGCAATACACCTCCACCAATTTCACATGCAACTAAGGACGACGGAAATCGAAAAAATTATTTATTATTTACATTATTATTTTTGTCCGAAATGTTTGCAAAAAATGATAAAACTACGAATTTAATGTGGGCCGTAAAACACGTCAGTGTCAGTGCGATTTTTTTTTTTTTTTTTTTTTTTTTTTTTTTTTTTTTTTTTTTTTACTTGACAGAAGTTGTATCAATTTGTAATTCCATTAATGCTCAACAGTGAGTAAATCCGTTGGAGCGGTCTTTGTTGCATTTTTCCTCAATTCATGACTGCGCTGCCTTATATGGAGGAAACAATCAACTAAATGCTTAGAACAGACTCCAATGTGTACGATATGCATGGTGTTGTCATGTGTCAACAATACGTATATCTGAAAATGTAACAAAAATTTGCGTTGCCAAACGGCAACATCATGCAGTGTAGGGTGAAGAATCTAATTTGAAATTATAATTACACTGCTTTTATATTCAATTTGCCTCATACACGACGTACGCATAGCCACTCATTGATATTTAAACTCTTTGTGGACGTGTCGTCGCTGAATACACCGCGAAGAAATTGTGCTGAGCTGTGGCGCAACTAGGACTTGTCTTTGGGGTGGGGGGGGGGGGGAGGATAGATCTGCTTGACGCGCAAAATTTTAGTCAGTTTCCAGACAGACTACCATCTACCACTCCCGTTGAAGAAACAAATTCACTCCCACCCAATGAAAGCTTATAGTAAAACACCCCAAGTTTCCAATCTTTAGCCGGCCGCGGTGGCCGAGGGGACTAGGACGCTTCAGTCACGGTCTGCACGGCCACTACGGTCGGGGATTCGAATCCCCCCTCGGGCATGAATATTTGTGACGTCCTTAGTATTAAGTAGTTCATAAGTAGTTTGTAAGTTTAGGGACTGATGACCCCGTAGTTAAGTCCCATAGACTGTACAAACATTTGAACATTTTTTCCAGTCTTTACCTTTACCAGATCGCTGTTGTACGACTTTTTTTTTGGGGGGGGGGATCTGGGGGCGTTCTATCCCCCTCAATACCCCCCTACCCACATAGTTACGCCACTGGTGCTGAGAACAAATCAGGAACAGGCGCAAGTACGTCAGCCGCTGTGCAGAGGCGACTGAGGCCATTAGGAGGAGGCTCGGCAGAACTCCAAGGTATGCGGCGTTGTGAGGAGCCGTCACGCCAGTCACGCCTGACGAAGATGCAGCCGCTGATGTGCTCATTCGCGACGAGCGACGCGTAACCGCCTGGCAGCTGCGCCGAGGCATGACGCCAAAGCGAGTCAGGTGAGCGTCAGATTCATAACGACAGGCCGCACCAAGTTCAGAACACACTTCTAAACTGGGTTCATCAGTGTTACTCTATCCACTCTACACATCTCACCTAGCAACCGCAGACTTCCTCTCTTTTGGCCTTACAATACACTACTGGCCAGGGCCGGCGCAAGCCCAATTGCCGCCCCGTGCGAGCTGATAAATTGCCCCCCCCCCTTTTTTTTAAGTTTGTGGAATGTTATTTAAACAAATCTGTAGGAAATGTCAACAATCAATCGCAGTCTCAAAGCTTTTAATATGTGCGTACATATAAACCGTCATGTTGACAGTTACGTTCAGCATGACGGTATACATGTAAACATAAAGCATTGAGAATAGCCACACTGTTGCCGAAATCAATGTAGATCTTGGAAATTAAAAACAAAAATTGCGACTGATCGGTGACATTCTCAACAGATTTGTACAAAACAGTCGCTGGGCACCAGCTCAAAAATTTAGTCACACCTGATTGAAGAAATCTAGCTAATTTTAATAAGCCTTGTGAATTTACAAATCTGTGTGAAATCTTATGAGACTTAACTGCTAAGGTCACCAGTTCCTAAGCTTACACACTACTTAACCTAAATTATCCTAAGGACAAAAATACACACTCATGCCCGAGGGAGGACTCGAACCTCCGCCGGGACCAGCCGCACAGTCCATAACTGTAGCCGCTTAGATCGCTCAGCTAATCCCGCGCGGCATGAACTTAGATTAACGTAAATAAACATGTTTCAGTGATTGTGAACCGATAATGTATTCAACGGAAAATAAAATATATTTACAACTTAACGATAATACTTACAATAACAATTCAATGTTGAACAAAATAAGAAACAACACAGTAAATAACCAAGATTCTGATCATAATACAAAAATTAAAAAAAAAAAAAAAAAAAAAAAAGAAAAAAAAAAAAGGTAGACGAATCGAACCTTCCTGGCTTTTACTTGTGCAAACTCTTTCACACGATCTGTGTAATTTAAGTCCTCTGCAAGCTCGTATTCAACCGATATTGTTGCAAGATCATTCAAACGAGTTTGGCTCATAGTTGATCGGATGTATGTCTTCATCAATTTCAGTTTTTAGAAACTCCTCTCTCTACTCGCCTCTGTCACTGGGAGTGTTAGGAGAATTCTCAGAGAAATGTTAATATTAAGTCAAAAATTATGTCTTCCTATAAACTTCACAGTCTCTTTTGAACCTATTCCAGGTTTCAACAAAGTTGATAGCACTTTTAGTTCTTCTCTCAACTCCAGTGCATCAATGTCGCTTGACTCATGATCTTGCAAAATCGCTGCGAGGTTTCTACACTTTGTATCCAGGCTGTCAGGAAGTCCTTTCTTCAGCTCGCCAATGTCGTAGAGGAAATCAAAATAAACGCAATGAGATTTCAGTTGATTGCATCTCTTACCCAAAGATGCGGTTGCTATATCTAAAACATAATAGTAGAATTTAATCTTGTAACATTTTGTTGGGTCATCTGTTGTCTCATGCCTTTCTTCACAGATAAAGTGTATTGGCTTCTTACTTCGTCGCCGGGAAACACTTATCTTTGGTAACGTTAGATCTTCTAGCTCTAATTCTGTAGCCATTCTTTGGAATCCGTTAAGAAAGACACAAACTTTAATTCTGTTCTGCAGGTCTCAAAACATGCTTTCGTTTTTTTCATGGATTTCCACAGCCTTATAAATTTTTATGTCAATTATCTGGAAGGTCTTACTGACTACACTGATGTGAAGCAGAACGTCTACCAGATTACTAGAGAAGTGAAAAAGATGTAATTTTTTGATTTGATTCGCAAGTGACGTCGCTTCGTGAGCGGTCATGCCATCGAATTCTTCTGAGATGCCGCGTGGGAGTAGCCGAGCGGTCTGGAGAGACTCGTTGCGGATCGCGTGACCTCCCGCGTCGGAGGTTCGAGTCCTTCTTCGGACATGGGTGTTTGTGTTGTCTTTAGTATTAGCTAGTTCGTAAGTAGTTTGTAAGTTTAGGGACAGGTGGCCCCGCAGTTAAGTGCCATAAGCTATAAAAAAGCTAGAAAAAACTTTTTTTTCTTCTTCTGATATCTGAGCCAGTGCATCATAAACGCCTCCATTGTTTTGTGCGGACGAGAGGTTCAAATGTTTGTTAAGTTTATGGGACTTAATTGCGGGGTCATCAGTCCCTAAACTTACAAACTACTTATGAACTACCTCTATTAACGACAGCACAAACATCCGTGCGTGAGGGGGGATTCAATTCCCGACGGAGAACGGCCTCGCGCATCGGAGCATAGCGCCTCAATTCGCTCGGCCACTCCGCCACGGCCGGACGAGAGGGCTTGTTGCTAAAAGATCACACTATCTCGGGTTTTCATCGGAATCAAAGCGCCCAGTAGTTTGCTCAGATGAAACATGGAACACGCATTATACTGTAAATAAATGTTGGCAAAGTAATAGGGTGCGAGTAATATTGTCAAACAAAAGTGCCGGTCAGTTTAATTGTTGTTCATTCAGGCAGAGACAGGAGTTTCATGGCTCAAAAACAAAACTTCCGACTATCACTCAAACAGATAGCAAAAATTTCCAAAAATACGTCGAAACTCAAAACCCAACTTATGCCAGGCTTACTATCAATGTCTTTATCCCTTCAAGCTTAACATGTAATCGCAGTATCGAACAATGCATTCGAATTTCCAAATTAGATTTCGTCTTCTGCAAAATTAGTTGTGAGTAAAACGCACGGCGCTTAACAGCGCTCCACTCATAAGAATACTGGCGTGTACGCCAGATAGCTTCCCCCTCTCCTCTCGCTGACCGATCTCGCTGCGGAGCGCGCGGTTGCTCGCCGTGGAGGTTCGAGTCCTCCCTGGGACATGGGTGTGTGTGTTTGTCCTTAGGTTAGTTTACCTAGGTTTAAGTAGTTTGTAAGCTACGGACTGATGATCACGCAGTTTGGTCCGATAGAATTACCAACATTTGAACCTCTCCTCTCCTCCGGCGTAAATACGACGGTGCTGCCACAGGCCGCGGCGGATTAGCCGCACGTGCTGGAGCGCCGTGCTGCGCTGCGCGCGGCCGTCCGCCGTCGGAGGTACGAACTCCCCCTCGGGCATTCATGTTTGTGCCGTCTTTAGTATAAGCTAGTTCATAAGTAGTTTGTAAGCTTCGGGACTGATGACCCCATAGTTAAGTCCCATAAGTTGTACAAACACTTGAACTGGAACACTCCCTCCGAGGTTTGGTTTCGAATGCCCTCTTGGGCATGAATGTTAAGTTTGTCCTAAAAATATATATGTAATAATAATAATAAATAAAGAAAAATGGGGCGGCAGATTTTCCGCCCCTCGGAAAGTGCCGCCCCGTGCGGCCGCACGTTTCGCACGTGCCTTGCGCCGGCCCTGCTACTGGCCATTAAAATTGCTACACCAACAGGAAATGCAGATGATTAACGGGTATTCATTGGACAAATATATTATACTAGAACTGACATGTGATTACATTTTCACGCAATTTGGGTGCATAGATCCTCAGAAATCAGTACCCAGAACAACCATCTCTGGCCGTAATAACGGCCTTGATATACCTGGGTATTGAGCTTGGATGGCGTGTACAGGTACAGATGCCCATGCAGCTTCAACACGATACCACAGTTCATCAAGATTAGTGACTGGCGTATTGTGACGAGCCAGTTGCTCGGTCACCATTGATCAGACGTTTTCAGTTGGAGAATGTGCTGGCCTGGGCAGCAGTCTGATATTTTCCGTATCCAGAAAGGCCCGTACAGGACCTGCAACATGCAGTCGTGCATTATCCTGCTGAAATGTAGGGTTTCGCAGGGATCGAATGAAGGGTAGAGCCACGGGTCGTAACACATCTGAAATGTAACGGCCACTGTTCAAAGTGCCGTCGATGCGAACAACAGGTGACCGAGATGTGTAACCAATGCCACCCCATACCATCACGCCAGGTGATTCGTCAGTATGGCGATGACGAATACACGCTTCCAATGTGCGTTCACCGTGATGTCGCCAAACACGGATGCGACCATGATGATGCTGTAAACAGAATCTGGATTCATCCGAAAAAATAACGTTTTGCCATTCGTGCACCAAGGTTCGTCGTTGCGTTGCGTGCACGATCGCAGGCGCTCCTGTCTGTGATGCAGCGTCTAGGGTAACTGCAGCCATGGTCTCTGAGCTGATAGTCCATGCTGCTGCAAAGGTCGTCGAACTGTTCGTGTAGATGGTTGTTGTCTTGCAAACTAATCATTTGCACATCGCAGCATCTTCTTCCTGACGGTTAAATTTCGCTTCTGTAGCACGTCACTTCGTGGTGTATCAATTTTAATGGCCAGGAGTGTAATTTCGTGTGGCTCCGTGGCCTCGTGCAAGTCTTTCAACAGGACGCCAATTTGGCGACTTACGTGTCCGTAACTTATCACAGTGATCCAACCAGAGAAAGGTGACTTACAGCTTAACGTGGAATCCGAAGCACGAGTCGTTTCTGGCAACTCCTCACATCGTTAAGAAGTGAAGGCTGGGTTTTAAAGCATGCCATTATTTGAAGTCATTTTCGGAATGATGGGAAGTTGGATTCGCACGCTGAGGAAAGGGCTGGGAGGTAGCGTGGCTGCATAGCAGTTTGTCCCAGTAGGATCACAAACATTTGGACATTTTGAACAATAAATGATTCCGTTGATTTTTGTTGCAGTAATGAATACGACCTTTAAGCACTTCGTCTTCAGTGGAGTGCGAATATGTAATGGAGTCTGCATGCTCACGGTTTAATTTAAATGGAAATTAATCTTGCTATTATCGCGAACCATCTCAAATAAAGAAAGACAGACCAGAGCCACCTACGAAGTTTATTTTCCTTGTCTTGTGTGGTACATCCTGGTTCGCTGAATTTCGCCTACGATAGCGGCGCCTGCTTGTACTTCGTATCGAATGCCGGACACTTGCCAAGCCGGACACTTGCCACACCTGACCCTTCGCCAGGTAGTCGGTTTAGCGGCCCCTCAGGCAAGGGACACCCTTCCCCGTTCTCCTGCTGTTTGCTTCCAAACCTCCGTCTCAGATCTTACTTACTCGATACAGCCAATACCGAAGAAATCTTTTCCTTCGTCCTTCGACATCTCGCCGAAATGTACAGTCTTTTTTTTTTTTTTTTTTTTTTTTTTTTTTTTTTTTTTTTTTTTTTTTTTTTTTTTTTTTTTTTTGATAATTATAGTGAACAAAGTGCGCCTTGGTTGCACAGTGGTAGAGTGCCAGACTACAAGTCCAAAGGTCGTGGGTTCGATCCCCGCCAGGTCCTAGGATTTTTATCTGTCACTTTCCACTTCTTTCACCTCTGGCAGCGTTGCTGATGTGAAAAATACCGAGTAGCACCGTGGTTCGTAACCCACGATAAACTGTAGGTCCCCCTATAACTGGCTGGGTACGTCAGTTCGGAGGTCGGAGGAAGGCAACGGCATACCACCTCCAAACAGGACCATGCCTAGTAAAGCACTGTGGTGTTCAAACCAATCTTCGGATTGTTGACTGCTTTACCTCAGTGAACAAAAGGCCTGCCGTTGGCCGTTGTAATAATTTCCATACTGTCACACTACGAAATGAGAAAGCGACATTCTCGGGCCGGCTGTTAGAGGGGGTGGGGGGAGGGGAGAAGGAGGAGGAGGAGACAGGGTCACCCGACCCTTCAGAGCAGGTAAAAGTGAGGCAAATGTTCGGCGTGGTAAGTGTCCGGACACCCAATGAGGCGATCCAAGCTGGCCTCGAGGGAGCAGCATTGTCTCACAAGCCGTTATTCGCAGAAGGACACAGCCCGCCAGGCTAGAGCAAAGGCACAGCAATAAAAGGACTTTCGGTACCAGAAGAAGAGAACCACGTGCCCACCGAGTCCTGGGTGACCTTGTGACCATTAGCACCACACTCGGCTCAGATAAAAACACGCAGTGTGCTAAGAGCATCCAAAGAGAGTCAACAATATCTGCATGGTTACTCCCCTGAAGTGTAATTCGACAACATGTAACAACAGACACAGGCGTGTCAAGCGAGAAACCTCTAACCCAACGAGCTATATAAACTACATACAGTGGCTATCTCTGGGTTAACAGCGCTCCTTGTGGCAACAACCAGGAACTGTGGCAGCCATTTTTTTCAACGTCTAGTGCGCCGAATACGAAAGTTAGACCGACGCTATTTACGTGTTTTGGTTTCACATTTTATGTGGGGTTGGAACACTTGCGCGGAGTGACACTTGCACGGAACCCGGGGCCTTTGGGGCGGCTAATCGCTTTTCCTGGGTACAGGCCCACCAAGAAGTCTAGCACTGCTGTTGTCAAGTTTCCACACTGTCAACATAACACGAAAATCAGTGAAATTGCACAACCCTTTGCAAGCTGAAGAGCAATATAGTGACTTGTTCTAACTAAATATTAATCCGTTGAGTGTTCCTCCTGTAAACAAAAAGGTATTTTAATAGTGATAATGTTTTTGAGAGTTAGTCTCTGCTACTACAAGACTATGACTTTCCACAGTCATACCTCCTAAAAGCATATTATTCAGAACACTAAGCATATCAAGACACCTGCGCAAGCAATAAATATATTAGGCATCCTGCACAGATACGTTGATGTAATTGACCGCTATGTAGTTAACCCCACTATCGCGCAACTTCCATCTCTTTAAAAATAGCTACTATGCTTTTTAATAGGAGATGCAACCTTAAACCTTCAATTAAAAAAACGTTAATAATAAGTCAATGAGTATTTTACATACTTAAAGCGTTTATTTGTAGACCCCAAAACGATTTGGCTGTATTCGAATTACAAATACATACGGAATGTGTAAGGGAATGTCACACGCCGAAAAATTCTAAAGATGAATTCTATTTTCCATCACCGTCATATAGAACCATTTTTACTCCGAACTTCGCAGAAACCAACAGGGAGAAATAAGTTGCAAGACTTCCAGGAAAAATGAATCGAAATTGGCAGCCAATAGTTGGTTATACATTACATTGCCTGTTAACTGTATAAATTACGGAATACGCGGAAATACTGTTCAGTACAGTCAAAAAGGTATAAGGTAATAGGCAGTGGTTTACAATCAGATATCCTTATCACTCTCCTCCTGAATAAGTCTGTTTGAAGATTTATATTCAGAACATTCAAGAAAAAGGTGTTGAAACTATAAGAAGCAGCTCATTTACTCAGGAAGGGAAAACATTATGGTGCCCGTAAAATTGAATGGATGTATCTCTTGTAGTCACATTTAATTTTTGATAAAATTTTAAAATCCAATAAACCAGAATTTTGTTTTTCTAAACTCAGTGCCACTTTTTTTGTCGAAATTTTTGCAGGAAGTAGTCTTGACGTGATTTCATACTTCTATGCATTAATATTATCAAACATGTAATTTGTGTCACAAATTGCGCGACCGGTCCGGTCGGAGGTTCGAGTCCTTCCTCGGACATAGGTATGTTTGTTTGTACTTTACCTAAGTTATTTTAAGTAAGATTAAGCAGTGTGTAAGTCTAGCGACCAATGATCTAAGTAGTTTGGCAGCATAAGACTACACATATACACGTAATTTATTTATTTCATAACCACATTTAAGTACTAATAATTAAAGAAACTTAAAAGAGAAATTTGAAGTAAACACTGAAAACAAATAATTGATATTTCTCATGAGATGAATGCACACAACCGTTGTCTTATGTCTTGTGACTGTACCTACAAATTGTGCCATATGAAAATTGTAGTGTGAGTCCCAAATATGTTTTTTCTGTAATAACATTAAAAACATATTAAAAATTCAGAACTCGAAAATCTGTGAAGTTTTCGACTTCAAGCGTTTTGTGTTGCTACAGCATTACATAGTAGACACGATTTTAAAATTTGGTTGCTATCGCCAAAGTAGACGAAACGTTAAATTTTTTGGTGTAATCTTCGCCGTGTAGACTGTATGTTGTAGAAGTCTACGTCGAACCTAATCATACCTCTGAGGAGAGAACGTTGTTTGCACTTCTGCGTTTCCAGTCGGCTGTGCTGTGCTACGTAACGACATCGTACCGTTCCACTTTACCGAGAGCTATATATGTGTTGGTGTGATGTCTGTTTTTTCGAAATAAGACATCACACCAATACATGTGTCATTTAGACGCAAAGATTCTGGGTTCTGGTTTCATCGCTAACGCGATTAACGACGTTAGACCTCGTGTGTAAACAAAATGTTCAAATGTTTGTATAGTCTGTGGGACTTAACTACGGGGTTATCAGTCCCAAAACTTACAAACTACTTATGAACTACTTACGAACTAGGACGGCACAAATATCCATGCCCGAGGGGGGGATTCGAAACCCCCGACCGTAGTGGCCGTGCAGACCGTGACTGGAGCGCCTTAGTCTCCTCGGCCAACGCGGCCGGCGTGTGTAAACACTTAAAGGTTATGAGTGCCACTGGAAAAATGCATAAGTAACACCTGTTGTTTGAGACTTGAAGATGACCTGAAATTAGCCGAAATCGATATCTCATAATAAACATAAGGTGTAGCTGTCTATATTTCATAATGCTATTTCTAACATATTTAAAAGCTGCTCAAAACCACCTACAAAAAAATGAGATTGTATATAATTCCACGATCAAATTGTGTTTTAGTTATTTGTAGTAATACACCCAAAGATCTGCCCTTGCTTTTAGTGCCTTGATCAGCTGTTTATTTTTAGAGGTGTTACTAGGAACAGGAAAAATTCGCATTTGCGATAAATGCGAATATAGATGCGAATTCTGACTCAAAATGCAGTAAATCCGAAATTGTAGTTAGCAACAGTTGCGCTCAATTCCGATTTCATCACATTCCTCTTCACATGGTGCTGTATTGTAAATCGAGTGATATTTGTATGACGTTATCTCCCTGTTGAATGAGGCTGTGATATCTCCGGGCCGTTACTACTGCTCCACCTCGCTCGGTGGGCCTTTCCTTGAATACGGCACAGGTAGCGGCTGGAGGGCGAGGAGTAGGGGTGGTGTATCCCTACTTCTGGAACACCCTGTTCGCTACCTGCAGCGTCCGGGTCTCCGCGCAAGTGTCTACAAATTCCCTTTCCGCGCAAGTGTCACTCCGCGCAAGTGTCACAAACTCATTTTATGTATCGTAGTAAGCTTCAAAGGTTATTTATTAAGCTGAAATCATGCCGAGTGTATGCACAGCATATAATTGTACGAATCGCAGTAATGAGACTGTTGGAATATCGTATTTTCAGTAAGTATGTGTATGTTTTCGTTTCTAATATTTCGTGTACTCGTCTTTTGTTCTACCATATTTCTGCATACCATAGTCCTACTGTAACTAAAGTAAGCTGTAATTATATTTTTCAGTTTTCCTTTGAAAAATGAAGAACTTACAAAACGATGGTTAGCCAATATGAGGCCAGAGGTGAGATAAGGGGAAACCTACTGCATACAGTTGTATTTGTTCATCGCATTTTGAGGAGAAATCATGTATGCAACAAATGATACAAAGATTCCGACGATCTTTTCGTTCCTTGAACATCTTCAAACAGCAAAAACGCCAGCAAGGAGATCTACAAAAAACGTCAGATAGGTGAATCAGCTTCATTTGAAGATATGTCATGTAGCCAGGCAGGAGACATGGAACCTCTATTATTACCTATTACAAATCACGATTTTGATGATTTAAGTCATTCAGAGAGCAGTAGGCCTATTCATTGTGACCATGACTATGTGCCAGAATACGAAATGCTGACATTATATTCCGAAAAAGTAGTTGAATTATCTGGAAGCATCATTAGGCAAGTGAGAAAAAAACTTATAGATTGCTTGATGTTTCTCACATCTTTACCGAGTATGTTTACCGGAGTTTCGAGTCCTCCCTCGGGCATCGGTGTCTGTGTTGTTCTTAGGATAAGTTATTTTAAGTAGTTTGTAAGTTTAGGGACCGGTGACCACTACAGTTTGGTCTCATAACAAACATTTGAACATTTAGTTCGCGCTTTATTTACAGCGAATTTAATTTTGCCCACAATTCCTCCACGTATATTCTAGGAGAATTAAACGATGTCCATTCGGTCTCTAAATAGAATGTCAACAATTGCTTATCACACGATAACACTCTCCTAGTCTTTTTGAGTGATCTATTGACTTTGATAAGCATTGTCGCATGGTCACTAACCACTGTTTCGGTAGTGACACTGTTGTAGTTCAAGTGATTGTTAAGCGTATGGGACTTAACTGCGGGGTCAACGGTCCCTAAGTGACAGTGTATGTCGTTCACTGTAATGTTTTTAAAGTAAACGCCTTTTGCTACTGCGAATGAAGGATTTTATTTTTATATTTATAAGTCACCCATACGCGTTTCGCCATTGCCTCAAGGCATCATCAGTGGGTGTCCTGAAATATTTACATGTTTTTGTTTACATATAAAGGTTAGGTTTCTTACATACGTACAAAACATTTCATTTCTGATTTAAAACAGTTCGTTGTTTGCTATAAAATGGCGTACTTACAGCACTTGCTACTCCACGTCAGTCTCTTTCTGGCAACCAGGTCGAAAGGTTACATCGTTTTCTGAAACAGATTGTAGTTTTCTGGCTCCACTGTCACCTGCTGCCATACTGTGTCCACTGTTGTTTGTTTTGTAGTGTTGCCAACCTTAAATATTTGAAATTCAACTGTTTTATTGAAAGTGTGTTAAAGGTATCTTTGTGTGTGTGTGTGTGTGTGTGTATGAGTGTTTGTAATTTTTTTTTTTTTCAGAATACGGTGTAACCTTTCGACCTGGTTGCCAGAAACAGACTGACGTGGAGTAGCAAGTGCTGTAAGTACACCCTTTTGTAGCAGACAACGAACTGTTTTAAATCAGAAATGAAATGTTTTGTACTTATGTAACAAACCTAACCTTTATGTGTAAACAAAAACACCCGTATGGGTCACTTATAAATATAAAAATAAAACCCTTCACTCGCAGTAGCAAAAGGCGTTTACTTTAAAAACATTCAGCTGCTGCTTCTAATGGCCACTGCAAGACTGTATGTCTCTACAATGTCTATAATATTTTCATTGGGTGTGAGTTGTATAATTAGCTGTTCAAGACAGTTTTTGGAGGGCGTGTTGAATAGTAGTTCACTGCACTGCTCGCCTGTGCCACCTGTAATGAAACACCGCACGGAGTGGCCGAGCGCGAGGCCGTTCCCCGTCGGGGATTCGAATCTCCAAATCGGACATGTGTGTTAATGTTGTCTTTAGTATAAGTTAGTTTATAAGTAGTTTATAATCCATACACATATCAGTCTGTACTCAGTAGGTTAAAATCGCTCCCAACTACCACAGCATGATCTTTTGCACCGAGCGAGGTGGCGTAGTGGTAACACAGTGGACACGCATTCGGGTGGACGGTGGTTCAAATCTACCTCCGGCCATCCAGATTTAGGTTTTTTAATTTGTCAAGTAGGCTCAACCACATAGATCGTGTATAAAACACTAAAATATGACGCGTTTCAAGGGTCAAGCCCTCATCATCACATAAAATATATAGGAATCTTTAAAACCCGAGACAAAATCTAAAACGTAATAAAAGAAAACGTGGTTACTTCCCTTGTAACCGTATCTCCGCAGAAAGCTCCTCAGCATACTGTGCTTCGTCAATATTGAAAACAGACCCCAGCACTGGCGGCGCATAACACTAGTGAAATGCACGAAGTCAACAACACGAGTGGGGCGCACGTATGTACATGAAAACAAAGACTTGTAAATACCAAAGATCATCCACAAGGTAGTGGGTAATTCAGGTATCGCGAATCGTTTGCACAGTAAGACAGAGGTTGAAATTTACAATAAACGACATTTGTTATAATAGGTCCACAAAGTTTTTAAAAACGCTGTATGTATTGCCTTGAACTTGTTCATGTAATGAAACGTCGCTTTTCGCGTTATGTATTGTAATCTCCAGCTGTTCTAGCAGATCCAACTTTCTTCCCTTATCCTGTTTATGTAAAATCTTAAGGTCATCTTCTATCTGCTTTAATGGGTGGCCAGTTTCGCGGATATGTGTAGCTACAGCGGACTTGTCAAAATTATTAAGTCGGAAGGCGTCCATATGTTCCTTGTACCTAACTTTAAACGATCTACCGGTCGAACCAATGTAATTGGCATTGCAACTACTATAAGATACGCGTCATATTTTAGTGTTTTATACACGATCTATGTGCTTGAGCCTACTTGACCTAATAATTAAGCATACAACCACGACCTCACATCAACTATGGATATAATTAAGATTTAGGTTTTCCGTGATTTTCCTAAATCACTCTAGGCAAATGCCGGGATGGTAACTTTCAAAGAGCACAGCCGATTTCCTTCACCATCCTTACCCAAACAATCTGAGTGTAAGCTTCGCCTCTAATGACCATGCTGTCGACGGGGCGTTAACACTATTCTTCCTTCCTTCCGACCCTCTTTCAATGACTAGAATGTAACGGTTTCGTTTTGACTTAACTAGACACTCTAAAATATATGTAGTTTTATACGGCCTATAAATTTACATCCTTCGATGAAGCTAAAAGGTAAAAGTGATGCTATTGTTTTCAGGAACTTTTTCCATTACAAGCCACCGTAAGTATATCGTACGGAGCACGAAATGTGACGCTATATGTCAGGTAGCTGTGATCTAAATTTAATAATATTTTTCCCCCTCACAAACAGGTACGACGGACTGGACAGTTAGTAGAACATTACTGATTTATTTACGGGTCCTTATATTGGCACCTAATAAACAATCTTACATGCATGGTGGTCCGATGTAAGCTGCGTCGCCGCGGTGGAGTAGCCGAGTGGTCTAAAGCGTCTCGCTGCGGAGCGCGCGGTTGCTCGCCGTGGAGGTTCGAGTCCTCCCTGGGACATGGGTGTGTGTGTTGTCCTTAGGTTAGTTTACCTAGGTTAACTTAGTTTGTAAGCTACGGACTGATGACCACGCAGTTGGGTCCGATAGATTTACAGACATTTGAACAATTAAGCCGCGGCCGAGCGCATTGAGGCGCTATGCTACGATGCGCAATGCCGTTCCCCGTCGGGTTTTTGAATCCCCGCTCCGGCATGGATGTTTGTTCTGTCTTTAGCATAAGGTAGTTCATAAGTAGTTTGTAAATTTAGGGACTGATGACCCCGCAGTTAAGTCCCATAAGCTTTGCAAACATTTCAACAGTTCTGTTGGCTACATCTGAAGCACGGTATCTGAAGTGCTTCACAGCATGTACAATGTTTTTTGACGAAGTAATACATTTCACTGAAGTAGATTTCCGACATTGTTAACGAACAAAATCTTTACTTCTTATTTTAAAATACTGAGATAAACGTACTCGTTTGCATCGAGCTAACGGCCGCGGCGGAGCGGCCGAGCGCATTGAGGCGCTGTGCTACGATGCACGAGGACATTCCCCGTCGGGGGTTCGAATCCCCCCTCTGGCATGGATGTTTGTGCCGTCTTTAGTATGCGGCAGTTCATAAGTAGTTTGTATGCTTGATGACCCGCAGTTAAGTCCCTTAAGCTCTACAAACATTTGAACATTTCAAGCTAACGTCCGTAAGCTGCAAGTAATTAAAACTCCGTTATCTCCTGACCGCCAGAAACTGTTATGCTTGTGTGTCGAAAACAGACGTGATCCACTTTGACTTAAGTCCGGTAACCGGAATTTTCTGGTTCTTCAGAGATAACGGCTCTATAAGGTTAGCGTGTCACCGAATGGCCTCATGCGGTGACATTAACTACTTCCTGTTTCAGTAATGTGAACTTAGTTTTCTTTAATTCTTCAATTACGGTATATCAAATGTTGTTGTAGCATTGTTCCTACACTTTCTTTTCGAAACTGTTTATAGATGTTTATATTGTTACAGAGACGTGTCGCTATGTTGAAAAATAGTTTTGTATCTCTTTAATTTTCAAATGGAGGACAACATTCAGTATAGGTTACTTGGTCTGACATAATAAGAGAGTGTAACTAAATAATTTCCTCGTATTTATTTGCCGGACCATTCGTTCATCATCAGTGTCATCTGATCATCATCATATCCCTCGTCGTTCCATCTTATTCGATGGGTCGGCGAATGAGGATTCTCCACCAGTCCCGGTTCTTGAACTTCTCTTCTTTTTCCATATACGCTGGAGTGTATCCCCTCTGCTTTATATCCACTTCAGCAAGTCTTTGTACCTGTAGGTCTTTTGTCTCTCAGATTTAGCTCATGCATTTGTCTTGGTAGTCTGTTTCCATCCATACGACGCATATACCATCTCAGCCGCTGTGTGGTTATTCGGTCTTGTAGTTTTATGACTTGAGTCTGGTTACGGATTTCCACGTTCCGAAAATTATCTCTACGTGTCTTTCCGACGATACTACGTACGAATATCATTTCCGCTGCTTGGATTCTGTTGACATCCTTCTTTCTCATGGTCCATGATTCGCAACCATATGTCAAAATAGGTACTGTATGTAATTAATTTCATAGACGACTCTCTTGCATTTTCTTGGTATTTTTCTGTTCCATATTAGATCTTCAACTATTCTGTAGAACGTGCCAGCTGTTTGAATTCTGTGTGAGATTTCTTCATTTATAGAACTACTAGCTTAAACCCGCGGCTCCGCTCGCGTGTTGGTTGATTATGATACATAAGCTATCTTTCAGTAGTGTGCTATGAGACTGGTTTTGAAGGATGAAATGAAATACAATATCTTCTTTAGAAACAAATATTTTTAATCAACATTGAAATAAAAAAATAAAATTATGTATTAACAGAAATTTCATTTTTACTGCTTTATTTATTTATTCTTATATTTCCTGATTGCCGGCCGCGGTGGCCGAGGGGACTGAGGCGCTCCAGTCACGGTCTGCACGGCCACAACGGTCGGGGTTTAGAATCACCCCTTGGGCATGGATATTTGTGCCGTCCTTAGTCTTAGTTAGTTCATAAGTAGTTTGTAAGTTTAGGGACTGATGACCCCGTAGTTAAGTCTCATAAGCTCTACAAACATTTGAACATTTCAATTTCCTTATTCGTATGCTTATCCTTACAGAGAAACAGCTGAAGACATTGTAGCACGCAAGGAGGTTAGAATAACGGGAGATGGCATTATCTATGCCTAGAATATACGTCAGTTGAAGCCTGTCCACCATCTTGGTCAGTTTTGGACTGCTACTTCTTTGTTAAAAGCCTGCATTAAGTCGACCCTCTTACTGTTAATCCATTGAACTGACAGTCACTGCAAAGTATGTACTTTCAAACAATATACTTTCTTGATTAAATAGCAACAAATACTCATCATAATATAATTGTAAACTTAATTTTAACGGCTAATTTGCACTCCTTTAAGACGTTGTACATCACGCAGAACCGTCGGACGTTTTGTTACTGTTTTAAGTGACATTAAACATTAGCTCTACAATACCAATACGTCTGTAAAAGTTAGCAATATGGCGGAGGCAGGCTTTACTTTTTCAGCCTAAGGGAGTCTCCCTGTATTCTAATCTCCTTGGTAGCACGTATAGACCAAAGATATGGTCTGTGGCGTCATGTTTCGCTGTATGTAATCTCCTTGCTATAGAGTCGCAAACGTCATTGCTGGCCCTCATTCCGATTTTTTAATATAATTTGAAGGCTTTCAACCACCCCCTTACAGCTATCGGCATGGAACTGTTATGGTGTAAAATGGGAGACTTCGGACAGCAATTACACACAGACCATTCGTTTGCGTTCTGTAGTTTTCCCTGCAGAGCGAAATATTAACACACACACATACACACACACACACACACACACACACACACACACACACAAACACTCGAGCGCGCGCGCGGGCGCGCGCTCGCGTAAAATTTTATATACACCGATAACTTTCCTTCCTAATATACTCCACCCTTTTATCTTTATCAACCCTCAAGCAACAATGCAACCAATAAAGCCATTTGTAAAGGGTAATTATTGTTCCGCATTTCGCGTTATATTCTTCAAATTACTAAATATATATATCAGATCGCTATATAAACGCGCCTAAAACCTTCCTCAGGTATATTGTACAAATATTGAAGTCTCTGCGTCTTGTCGTTCGGACGTGATAAGCGTACACCGAACAGACATTCACATTAATATATATAGATAAACAGCTATCCGATCGCCATACAACCATGCCTAAAGTCTTCCCCGGGTAGACATTAATAACTGTATAAATTTTTAACTCTTTATGGCTTATGGTTCAGACGTGATAAACGTACGCCGAACACACATTCACATTTATAGATATAGATTATAGGAGATAACGCTACCCAGGTACTTAAACTGATCAGTCATCCGTAGTTGTTCTCCAAAAAAAAAAAAAAAAAAAAAAAAAAAAAAAAAAAAAAGTTCAAATGTTTGTAAAGCTTCTGGGACTTAACTACGGGGTCATCAGTCCCCAGTCCCCAAACTTACAACTACTTATGAACTACTTACGAACTAGGACGGCACAAATATCCATGCCCGAGGGGGGATTCAAACCCCCGACCGTAGTGGCCGTGCAGACCGTGACTGAAGCGCCTCAGCCCCTCGGCCACCGCGGCCGGCAGTTGTTTTCCTTCCAGCTCTGTGTGTCCCATAGGTTTTCCAGGTCTTTTCATGACCCCGAGAAATGACTCAGGTTCTGCTGCCTTGCAGGTGGTAGGGGACTATCGAAGGCTAAGGGAGACAACCCCGACAGAAAAATCTTCGCAAGTGATAGGCCTAGCAAGTCAGCTTCTGAATAAAGTGATATTGCTTTCAAACCTAAACGAGGCCTCGGGTGGATATACTGTCATCTGATGTAGAGGAAAAATAAATGCATCCATTTGGTTCTCGATAACGAAGAACTTGAGATCAGAATAAAGCTTTCAGTGTGCGCTGATATGAAACTTCCTGGCAGGTTATGAGGCGAGGTACTGGCAGAAGTAAAGGCGTAAGGACGGTAGAGCGCTTGCCCGCGGAAGGCAAAGGTCCACAACCTCTCTCGAATTGTCCAGTATCTTCGGATTTGTGTGACCTCGGCAGCAATCAGGTAACAGAAGAGGAACACTGTATAATGGCCGAAACGTCGACAGCCATTTGCTTAGTGCAGAGTGCGAAATTTACGGTCTCCAGCTCGCGTTTGGCATTTATGTCTTCTTCTAATGTATAATGCATAGTGTTCGTATATTTGTACGTGTTGCACACAAATCTACCGTTTTGTTCCAATCTTTATGAAATTTTGTACGCGCAAGCTTCAATCCATGAGGACGGTCGCCGTAAATCTAAGAATCACATACGATGTATATAGTTTCACGAGATATGAGTCATAAACAATGAGATGCACGAAAAACTGCTGCATTTTGCGACAATGCTGCTCCTATTCTCCTAAACCATTGGACCGATTTCAACCAAATTTGGAACACACATTCCTTACAGTGAGGTAACAATTGCTGCATGGTTAAGAATCACATACGGCACATGGTTCAAAAGATATTACGTCATAACCAATAGAAATCGCAAAAAATGCCTTAATAGGGCGAGACTTTCGAAATGCACTGTATGAGAATGAGAGTACTTAGCGACTTGCAAGAAACTTTAAACATAATTTCAAACCTTTATTAAACTTGTTCTCGCTGGCAACCATAGTAAAATGATGAAAGGAAAAAGTTTCTCGCTTACTACTTTTCTGCTGTTTATGGAGTAAAACTACGGCTCTCGGTATGACGTTACAATTTATAATTTGAATACTACCAATTGCAGCGACAGGAAATTTTACAGACAGTATACACATATATAGTTGAATGTAGCTTCTAAACTGTATCACATTCCGACAGGTAGTTCATGAGATATGAGCACGTAAACAGTAACGTTCATGGAAAACCGCCCCATCACGCACCAAGTTTTAACCTTTAACATCATTACTACTAATAGTATTCCCAAGAGATTTTACAGACATACAGCCCTTATACAAACAAATATATACTTAGGGAAAAATGGCAACAATAAATAATTAAATACCCAGGCAACGCCGGGTTTTCCTTTAGTTTATGAAAAAATTCAAATGTTTGTATAGCTAATGGGACTTAACTACGGGTAATCAGTCCCTAAACTTACAAACTACTTATGAACTAGCTGATACTAAGGACGGCACAAATATCCATGCCCGAGGGGGGGATTCGAACCCCCGACCGTAGTGGCCGTGCAGACCGTGACTGGCGCGCCGCAGTCCCCTCGACCACTGCGGCCGGCTATTTATGAATAAGTCAGGCCTATACATCCAAGTAGTTATATCAACATTTTTATGTTTTTAACATCGTTCCTCAGTATCAGTGCAAATAACAGATCTCAATGAACGCCAATGTTTTGACATTGCGGCTACCGTACCTTCTCAGTTTGTTCAAGCATCTGTTAGAGGGTTCCGGCGCATGTTCAGAGCTCTGTATAAGCTGCGCCTTCTCCTGTTCCTGTCTACTTGAGGTGTGACTGTTTCGTGCAGAAGCACTGACAGCTAGCAGTCTGATTAGCAGACTGTACTCGGAAATTTTTATTGGCGCTTCCAAGCAACCAGATTCGCGAATGCGAAGAGCTAAGGTTAGACTCACGTTATTCGTGTCTTGTGGCGGGTTTCTAAAAGTCTTGAAAGCTATTGCAGTTCTTGTTCGACTATTTCATATTTTAGTTTCATAGTCAATTGTAAGGTAATTATTTTATGTAATCCTACAAAATACCTTTACACATCGTCAGCTGATTCATCCGCGAGAATCCAACCAGAAATGTGGCTACTATATGTAGCGTACAGGACTTGGTTGAAGACAGACACACAGTAGGATTTACTGGCAATATCCGTGAATGGACCCCCTCTGTCTTTGACTCAAAGGTGCCATTCATAAGTGATGCTTCTCAGCAGAAATATAATGTTACACAAAAACGAAGTGCTACACCGTTAGACTATGGTACTGGTATGTATTTTTCTATTAACAATTTCATATGGTATTATATATAAACATATTGTTCGAGCAGTGACAGTGGGGAGGCAGGGGAAGTATACTTCATATTCAGATAAAGGGATTGTGGCGACCAAAGTTGTTGCACTGGCTGGTGGTTTCATAACTGAAATTTCGCACGCTGGCTTAGTATTATATAATGACGCGAACACCCGCATTGTTTTATTCAAAATAGCACTGGCAGTGAAAGCCTACAAACTTCGAACATTTCGTACTTGTAGTATATTTTTACTTTGTTATTATTGTTGTTGTTGAGAATTTGAGTCAAGCTCAGCTTCCTAAGGAAAAGGTTGTTTGTTTAACAGCTTCTTATACTTTTCGTTTATTTTATTATTCAATATCTTGTCCTTTTCTTATTTTCTTCTTCAGTGAGTGTCTAAACCTCTTATTCAGACCATTCGGCTCTGTACGAGAGGTCTGCAGTCGGTCCTGTCAATTATACTGCAGATAGCTTTGCTTTCATCTTTACCACTTTAGATAGCCGATCAAAATCCGAGAGAATCTCTTCCGATCCAAAGCGACACACGTCGTTGGTACCAAAATGAGACAGCTCCTGCAGCCAGCTGCACCCGATACTCTTCGTGGCATCTGGTGGAACCTGCTCCACATCCGAAATGACTCCACCCGCCATGCACACGGGGTTCAGCCTGGCCTTCTTCCCGTCCCTAGCAGCCATATCCCCAGGCCAAGGGGCTCCTTGCCCGCCTAACGTTGGAGCTCCCAAATCCAAGCAAACCCGCCATCTGTGGTAGCCCGAACCTGTTGGTAAAGACGAACTGGGGAGGCCTGTCGATCGGTCTTTCGGGAAGTCTTTCGGAGACAAACTCCCTCGCGAACACGGGCTTATCAATGCAGTAATTTTTTTCATCGCACTACTTACTTTCATTTCTACCTCCTACAATGCCTCTGTAAAATCAACTGTGTTGTAGTGCAGTAATTTTCCATTACGTTGTATTGCTTTTTTGTTTTAGTGATTTAATGTTTGTTAGTACGCCTTTTGCAGTTCCAGTATTCTTTTTTGTGTTGGATATTTTGTCCAACTGAGTGCACGAGTGATCTGTGAAATTTTCTATACTAGGTTTTCTGGTTGTATTTCTGCGTTAGTGTATAAAAATATTGTTACATTACGGACACTGGTATGCATACTTTCGTTGCTTTGTCCTCTGCGTCAGCTTCCGTGATGAATAATTATATACCCCCAATATTTTTACTTTTGAAGTACAACTCAAAGTGTACAGTACTTATCTGTAAATGTATATGATTTAATTATAACGGGATGGTTTCGCCTATGTGGTTGAGTGATCTGTGAGTTATTTCTGAACTATGTTTTCAAGTTATGTTTCTGTTTTCTACTAGCGTATAGAAAATACTATTACATTATTGGTACTGGTATGCCATCGCATGGCAGTGCAGCGTGGTGCATAGGCTACAACGTTAATGTGAAACGGATTCACACTGGAAGAATGTACCATTTTTGGCCACCAGGTGCAAACCTGGCGCTTTGAATGCAAAAACGACGTAAAGAGATGTTGTCGATGGATTAGGAAGGGAACGTGGCCAGAGGTCAAAGAAGTTGTAGTGCGAAGCGAAACTGAAGCGCCAGATGTATATTTATGTGTTTATAATTTAAGTACTATTTTATGTAATGTACTTATAGTTTTGTTTGTTTCATGCTCATTGAAAACGACACGGTACCGCCGGGACCAGCGATGAAATTGCTGGACACCACACGTCGCGGGTCGTCAGTTACGATGCAGCACAAGATCCTAAGGTCGCACTCATCTCAGCGAGCACATCGGTCGTCTAATGTTTTATTAATAATTTCAAAATAAATATCATGAAAATAGTAAGCTGTTGTCCCGAAATCATCCACCATGTTGGAATTTCATAATATTTTATTGTTGGGAGTGACACACACACACACACACACACACACACACACACACACACAAAGAAAGAAAAAACAAAAGAAAAAAGGGCAGTCAGTTACTTCAAAATGAAACAAATCTTACAAGTAAAATTGAAGAAATACCGTTACAATTGAACTGAAATCTATGTTCATGTATTGTATTGGTAGTTGTTTTTCTGTCAACTCGCATGAGAGGATGTTATGTAATTATCACGTACATTACATGACTACATGCATACAAGAACTGATGAATTGTTACACGGATTGCCAAGACCGCTTACGTCGAATTTCAACATAACTAGCTGCTCTCACTTCATAAAACTGGGTGTCGTCGTGGTTTTTTCTTTGACGACCCAGTATACGGTAATATATTTTATGAGCACAGTACCATCTCAACGACGACAATGACACATTGTTTTATTAAGTGCGAACATTAAGGATGGCAGCTACTTCTGCTGAAACTGATAATGAAATGAAATAGTTCCAACATTAGCGGTCTTGGCAAATCATACAGCAAGTTCAAATGTTTGTAGAGCTTATGGGACTTAACTACGGGGTTATCAGTCCCTAAACTTACAAACTACTTATGAACTAGCTAATACTAAGAACGGCACAAATATCCATGCCCGAGAGGGGATTCGAACCCCCAACCATAGTGGCCGTGCAGACCGCGACTGGCGCGCCGCAGACCGCTCGGCCACCGCGGCCGGCCATACAGCAAGTCATACGAGATCACCACCAAAGAAATGTGTAATATATGTTGAATTTGAAATCTGTGTATGATGAAGAAATATTTGATATTTACAAGAAATATATAAGTTTGTGCAACTTTTTTGACTGCGTGAAAATTTTTGTGCAGATTGTCCGTTTTTGTTAGATTTACCTCTCTCGTAGAGGAACATTTACGAGAAACAGCTCAAGACTGGACAGTTTGGTGATAAATTATTTCTATTGCCCTCGAATTGTGTCGGTAAATACGTTCGAGTGCGGTTATGTCACAGTCTGACAATGCGAATCTCCATACAGTGCTGATGGCCAAACGTAGATGCTCAGAAATTTTATTCCTCACATTCTGGCCAACGTTAGATTTCACTAGTCTTATCTTGACCATGAATACTTCTATGCATCTGACAGTCTCTTTTTTTATGTCGTCCTTACTTCGTCCATCGTATTTCTCACTTCCAAGGTGGCAGGTTTTCTTAACTTCATTGATGACGCGATCACTAATTTTGATGTTAAGTTTCGCGCTACATTTATTTCTATTACTTACCAATACTCTATTGTTTCGCAGTTTACTCGCAGTCCATATTATAAACTCAGCAGACATTCTATAATTCCTCTTCACTTTCACTGAGGATAGCAATGTCATCTGATTATTTTTTCATTGATTTCAAGCTGAATTTTGATACCTCTGTTTCCGTCATTGCTAATTCGTTGCATATATTGAACAGCAGACTGCATCCCTGTGTTTCCAAGTCGACTAAAACTAGGAACGTAACTTTGTTTTTCTTCGGTCTTGCTTCCATTATCCGGCGCAATGTCAGGTCTGTCTCTCTCGTGGATTTATCTTTCCTCAAACCAGACTGATCTTCACATAACGGATCCTCAACTTTCTTTTCCGTTCCTGTGTATATTAATCTCGTCAGTAGCTTGAATGCAAGACGTATTACTTTCGCTTCGACGATATTCCGCATGGTCGATATTTTTTCCGGAACTCTGGTGGTAAGTCTCCAGTCTCATAGATGTCAGTAACCAAGATGATTATTTTTTTATTTTTTTGCCGCTTCCCGAATGATTTTAGAAATTCCGATGAAATACTATCCATGTCTTCTGCCTTACTTTCTTTTATATCCTCCATAGATCTTTCAAACCGTGAGTAATTCAGGATCCTATGTTTTCCATATCTACACCCATTTCTTTTTCTGCCAGGTCATTAGACAAGTCTTTCCACTCTTCTCACACAACTGCTTTCTCCTTTGCGGTTAAGAATGGAGTTCCATCACAACAAACTATATCCCTTGCTTTTAATTCATCCGAAGGTTGTTTATACTTACCTTTTTTACAGAACCATTCCATCGACGACACTTTCGTTTTCGATTTCTTCACATTTTTCCTGCGACCATTTCACCTTGGTTTCCTATTTATTTCATTCCTAAGTTATTTATGTTTCTGTGTATACGAAATTCCACGCGCAGGAATGGCCGAGCGGTCTGAGACGACATGTCACGGATTGCGCGGCCACTCCCGTCGAATGTTTGACACTGGTGTGTGTGTGTGTGTGTGTGTGTGTGGTGTGTGTGTGAGTGTTGTCCTTAGCATAAGTTACTTTAAGAAGTTTAGGAACCGATGATATCAGCGCTTTGGTCCCTTAGCTTTACAAACGTTTGAACATATTATTCCCGAATTTTCCTGAACAGTTTCATATATCAGCTAAGTACTTCTTCTTTTACCCATTGTTTCTTCGCAGTTAGTTTACTTGTTCCTATGTATGTCTCTGCAACATTTGTGATTGCTCTTTTCACAAATGTCCACTCTCTTCACTTGAACTGCCTACGCTGTTATTCAACTTCGCAGTATCCACAACTTTATCTAACTTCAAACGCGTTTCGTCCACTTATTTTTTAATCTATCGGGCTCATCTGCGTGGTTATTAGTCCGTAGCTTGCAGACTACTTAAACTAAGGTAAACCAACCCAAGGACAAGACACATACCCATGCCCGAGGGGGGTCTCGAACCCCCGACGGCAAACGGCCGCGCGCACCGCAGCATGGCGCCCCAGTGCGTACGGCTAATCCGCCGCGGCGTTTCATCTGTCCATAGTGCTTTGGTATCCCATTCCCTTCCACATTGTTTCTTTCGGACGCTTATTTTAAATTTCGTTTAACTGTTTATAATTACCAAATTGTGATCATGGTTTATATTGGCACCTGGGTACGATTGTCCAATATCTGATTGCTGAAACTCTGCCTGGCCACGATGTAATCCAGGTGGAATCTTCCCAAGTCTCCAGGTCTTTTCCAAAGTAAACCTCTTTCTCTTGTCATGCTTGAACAGAATATGATAGGTATCATATTTGCAACCACAACCAGTCCTTGTTGTTACAGTTGTTGTTATTATTGATTCTTACTGAGAGCTAGAAATCCATGCAACCAGTTTCGATCTCTATTTAATGGATACAATATTCCGATGTAGGGGCCTGAAGATGGCATCATGGAATGCCAAAACTGGTAGTTAAGGAATAAAAGTTTCTGTTAAACATACTGCTGTTGGTATCCTACTTCCTACGTAGTTGTAATATTTCTGCCTGACTGTCCAATATAAAACTGGACAAGTTATTTTGTGTAGCCCACTATTGGATAATAGCTGAATTTTAGCTTTGCTATTGAAGATACACTGTGCTGTGGGGTTGTTTGCATAAAAGGAAATCGTGTAACTTTGACACTCTTTCCGACAGTGTACAGTTATTAGGCAAACCCTCTTCCCAGTGGCGAAGTCAGCTGCCGCTGCCACAGATACAGGAGTGACCAGAATCCATACTGGCAGGAACCTTCAAAGGCAGTTGCTGACGTAAAGGCTATGCTGTGGTGTGGAATATCGGGTACCCATATAATTAGATCCATTCTCATTGAACAGAACCTAAATTCACAAAGATAACTGGAAATTCTGCAAGAAGTGGTGTTTCCGTTTTCCTCTTACTTTCAACAGGATGGGGCTTCACCACCCTAAGGAGTCGTTGGTCGTCAGTGGTCAGATGGTCAGTTTACAGGTCACAGGATTGACCGACGTGGTTCTGTGGAATGGCTACCCTGATTAGGTGTTCCACTTGACATTTGTCTGTCGGGCCATTTAAAGAAAATCGAATACGCAGAGAAAATAAGAAACACACCATCTCGAGCAATGCTCTGAAGAATCGTGTGTCAGCATTTCTGCGAAAATCCTTCTGGGAGTGCAAGGCGATTGGATTCGGCGCCTTCAGTTCTCTGTTGACCAAGAGGGATAGCATGGAGAACAGGCCGCCAGTCCGTACTTACAAGAAAATGCATTTACTTTTGAAGTATAACTTCTGCGTCGGAGCTGTTTATTATTATTATTATTAGAGGATTAATTAATACAAAGATTAATTAATAACAACATCTTGTCGTATTCCTGTTATCCTCCGCCAAGCCTCTTTATCCAGCGCTTCTTTCTTGTCGATGCCGCGATGTTCCATCACTCCATTTATCTGTTCTGTCCAAGAGCGTCGTGGTTTTCCGCGCTTACGCCTGCCGGGTGGTTTCCATTCGTAAACTTTCTTAGGCCACCGATGATCTGGCATTCTCATCATATGTCCGTACCATTTCAGTGATTTTCTTTCAATTCTGCCTATCACTGTATCATTTGCCTTCATTCTAGCTCTTACTTCATCATTAGTTTTTCTTTCGATTCTTGATATTCTGGCACTCCTACGCAAATAGTCCATTTCCACAGCTATTAGTCTTCTTTTGAGATCCGCGTTTAATATCCAAAGTTCTGATCCATCTTTTCTTATTATTGTTGGAAATTTTCTTATCCCACCAAAAAGAATTCAAACACCATAACACCTTTCTGCTTTGCTTTATTCTGTATTTTACTTCTGTGTGGCCCAAGCCATTTTTATCAATATGTGCCCCGAGATATTTAAATTTCTCTACTCGTCTCATAACTGCTTTGTCATTGATGTTTACTTCAAATTTAGCATCACTATTCACCACCAGATACTCTGTTTTTGTTAGACTCAGTTGTAGCCCCCAGTTGTTGTATTCGTGATGTAATCGTCGTATCATGAACTCAAGGTCAAATTCATCTTGTGCTCTAATGGCTTGATCGTCAGCAAAACTTAATGAAAATATCTGTACATTGTTGACTGTGATTCCCATTCCTCGGTTTACAGGAAAGAAATTGTCAGAAAATTCTGATGATATTTGATATATCAAACGAGCCCCTTTCCATTTTGAAAAGTTGACTTACAAGGAAAGTGCTTGGGCTCGAACAAACACAAATATACCAAAATCGTGTGAGAGATAATGTAAAGATCCCTTATTGCACTAGCGATATTCTCGCATCTGCAAAACTCTGCAGTCGTCCGTTACAGGCCTCTGCGTGTGCCATGCCGCATTGCACATTGTGCTGCCGGTACGACAGTAGTGACGATGCAGTGCACCTCTGAAGTTGCGTTTTCATCTACATCTACGTAGATACTCTGCAAATCACATTCAAGTGCCTGGCAGAGGGTTCATTAACCACTTTCATAACTTTTCTCTACCGTTCCATTCTCTAATAGCGCGCGGGAAGAAAGAACACCTAAATCGTTCCGTTTTCGATCTGATTTCTCTTATTTTATTGGGATGGTCGTGTCTCCCTAAGTAGGTGGGTGCTAGCAAAATATTTTCACATTCAGAACTAAAAGTCGGTGATTGAAACTTCGCAAACAGATCACGCCGCAATGAATAACGTCTTCCTTTTAATGATTTCCACCCCAATTCGTGCAACATTTCCGTGACGCTTCCCCCCCCCCCCCCCCCGTAACGTGATAAAACAAAAGGAGCTGCCCTTCTCTGAACCTTCTCAATGTCTTCCGTCAGTCCCACCTGGTGAGGGTCCCACAAGGGGCAACAGTACTCCAGGAGAGGACGCACAAGTGTGATGTAGGCTGTCTCTTTGGTGGAGCTGGTGCATCTTCGACCGTTCTGCCGATGAAACGTAACCTTTGGTTCGCCTTCCCCACAATATTTTCTATGTGTTCTCTCCAGTCAAAGTTGTTCGTGATTGTAACTCCTAGGTATTTTCTAGAACCTACGACCTTAAGGTTTGACTGATTTATCGCGTAATTAAAGTTCAGCGGATTTCTTTTAGTGGTCATGTGTATTACTTCACACTTTTCTTTATTTAGTGTCAATTGCCAATTTTCGCACCATGCAGATATTTTGTCTACATCGCTTTGCAGTTGCTTTTGATCCTCTGTTACCTTCACTAACCGATAAACGACAGCATCATCCGCGAACAGTCTAAGGGAGCTATTCAGATTGTCTCCTAAATCGTTTATAAACACGAGGAAGAGTAGGGGACCTATAACGCTTCCCTGTGGAACGCCAGATATCACTTCTGTTTTACTCGATGACTTACCGTCAATTACAACGAACTGTGTCCTTTCTGATAGGAAATCGTGAATCCAATCGCTACAATTTCATAAGTAGCCGCTTGTGATGTTATTTGTGTGGTGAAGCGTCAGATGGAGCGGCGATTGGTAATCAATCCTGCTAATGTATTGCAATTGGTTGAGATGAAATTCCGAAGAGCCCTTCTTCGTAAAAATGATATTGGTGTAGAAGATGAATCATTCGCATGTTTTCTGGTACCTATTGTAGTGCAGAAATATGAGCATACATTAGAAACACTGTAATAGATACCAGGTAACATGCGAATGATTCATCTTCTACACCAGTACCATCTTCACGAAGAAGGTTTCTTCGTAACTTCATCTCAACCAGACACACTATATTAGAAGGACTGATTACCAATTGCCGACCCGACTACACAAATAACGTCACAAAGCGCAACTTCAGAGGCACACTACACCGTCACTACTGTTGTACCGGCAGGTCAAAGTGCAATGCGGCATGGCACACCCAGAGGCCTCTAATGGGCGACTGCAGAGTTTTGCAGATGCGAGAGTATCGCTAGTGCAATAACAGACCTTCACATTATCTCTCACACGATTTTCGTGTATTTATATTTGTTCGAGCCCAAGTACTTTCCTTGTTAGATTAAAGACGGGCGATTTGAAAATGGTGCCCATATTCGGTACATACAGTGAAGGACAGACCAACTCACCCTTATTCAGGATTCCCAGTTCCTGCACTGTTTCTGAAATAAAAGGGTTTCCTGCGACTTTTGACTCATCCTGTACCTTTTTGCTTTATGTCTCTCTCTCTTGTTTGGAGCTATTTTTGTTCTCAAACTTGATTCGCCAGCGGAACCATTAAGTAGTTCTGATCACAAACGAACAAAGAGATTGCGATGAGTCCTCCTTTATTTTGAGTGTCGGAGCGTCTCCTTTATTTTGAGTGTAGGTGCGTTTGGAACAGGCTGAAGGTTTCCGAGTCGTCACGTGTGCCACGCGGTAGATGATCGCCTGACGGAATTAGAGCAGGGATTTCCCGTGACAGAGGAAGCAGTCCTGCCAACTTTCAATCCGGCTTCCCTCCTCGCGACTCTCCAGAGTCGAAGCTGACCACAGACAAAATGTTTGCATGGGGCGAGGGCATACAAGCCGAGTTTCTCTACCATGCCGATCACCTCTGTCGTGCTAAAATGTAACATGTCTAATCGTAAGTGAGAATTTTAAATTTGGTCGTATAAAATAATACGTCTTCGTCTCAACTTCGAAGTTCAAATCTTCAAATGTTTGTTGAGCTTAAGGGACTTAACTGCGGGGTCATCAGTCCCTAAACTTACAAACTACCTATGAATTACCTTATGCAAAAGACGACACAAACATTCCTGCCCGAAGGGGGATTCGAACCCCACCGGCTCCAGTGGCCGAGCGGTCTGCGGCGTCACGGTCTGCACGGCCGCTGTAGTCGGGGGTTCGAATTCCCCCCTCGGGCATGGATGTTTGTGCCGTCTTTAGTATAAGCTAGTTCATGTAATTTGTAAGTTCAGGGACTGATGACGCCGTAGTTAAGTCCCATAAGCTCTACAAACATTTGATTCGAACCCCCGACCGTAGCGGCCGTGCAGACTGTGATTGTCGCGCCGCAGACCGCTCGGCCACTGCGGCAGGCAACTGCTGTCGGCAAGTGCTGTCTAGAATTAGTTTGTAAATAAAACTATCTCTTGCTACACGTAATTGTTCAGTAGTTAGCACCATTTCATTGAAAACAGACCATCACTCAAAAAATAGTTTAAATTAATATTTCGTTTTTTCTCTATAAGGATCTGCCTTGAGCAAAACACTATTTTTTTCTTTTTTATTCTCAAATATGTTTCGCTACAGTTGGTACTATCAGGGCGTCTTTTCACTCCTTTAAAGGAAGGAACAGAAAATATTTTTGTTTGTACAGGCATAGCTTATTTTAAGTTCGTATTGTCAATAAGATATATTACACAAATATCTCTTTTTTACATGTTGTAGTAGTATTACTTTTATGGTTAGTTCTATTACTATTTAATTTTGTGTTGAAAAAAGTTTGCGTGATTGTGTGTGTGTGTTTTGTCCAAGGCAGATCCTTATAAGGAGAAACGAAATATTTGCTAAGCAAACACGAATTAAAAGAGATTCAGCATCAAGACGATTAAATTACCTTTGTTGACTGAATTTTTGTTGTAATCGTCTGTCCGAAGACTGGTTTGATGCAGACATCCACTGTAGTCTTTCTCGTGAAAGCCTCTTCATATTTGTACAACGACGGCAAGCCACATCCATTAGAACCTGCGTACTGTATTTGTCTCTTTGTCAACCTGTGCAGCCGGCCACGGTGGCCGAGGGGGTTGCGGCGCGCCAGTCACGGTCTGCACGGCCACTACGGTCGGGGTTTCGAATCCCCCCTTGGGCATGGATACTTGTGCCGTCCTTAGTATTAGTTAGTTCATAAGTAGTTTGTAAGTTTAGGGACTGATGACCCCGTAGTTAAGTCCCATAAGCTATACAAACATTTGAACAACCTGTGCAATCTTTACTCCCGCCCAAAACACACACACACACACACACACACACACATACACACTTCCCTCCAATACTAAATTGACGCTTACTTGATATCTCGGTATCACATAAATCTCTTTTCTCCACATGCCTTCTCATTAGTTACGCCATCTACCCATATAATCTTCAGCATTTTTCTTATTAGTAAATTTCGAAAGCCTCTATCCTCAATTGCATACTTACACGTCAGTCTCCAGTACAACTCTACACTGCAGCTAAATGCCTTCAAAAAATGATTTCCTAACACTTGAATTAATAATAGATGTTTAAAATTTTCTCTTCTTCAGCAATGTCTCATTACCATTCTGAATTTTATACCTTCTTCACTCCAACCAACGAATTTTATTATGTTGCTTGCAGTGGCCATTTTGAGCAGCAGCTGAATTGTATTTCACTGTAAGGTTTTAAAATAAATGCCTTTTGCTACTGCAACTGAAGGGTTTTATTTTTATATTTTTTTTATATTTTTAATCACCCATACGCGTTTCGCCCTTTCTCTCAAGGCATCATCAGTGGGTGTCCTGAAATATTTACATCTTTTTGTTTGCACATATAGGTTAAGTCTCTTACATATCTACAAAACATTTCATTTCAGATTTAAATCTGAAATGAAATGTTTTGTAGATATGTAAGAGACTTAACCTATATGTGCAAACAAAAAGATGTAAATATTTCAGGACACCCACTGATGATGCCTTGAGAGAAAGGGCGAAACGCGTATGGGTGATTAAAAATATAAAAATAAAACCCTTCAGTTGCAGTAGCAAAAGGCATTTATTTTAAAACCTTACAGTGAAATAGAATTTTATTATACTGTCCAAATAACAAATTACATCTACTACCTTTATTATCTCGTTTCCTAACCTAATTCCCTCAGCATTCTAAAAGTGATCACAACTAACGACCACACTGTCGGCGGGGCGTTAAACCCTAATCTTCATTTTTTTCTTACTTATTTTTTGAAAGGGATTAAGCCTACCTTTTCACAAAAATGAGTTATGTATATGTTGATTTAACAAGAAATTTGTATTGTATTATAATGAGTGAAAATTGCTCTCGAACTTGGGAATGGTGCTAACTCCAGGACTTTGACAGACAATGGTCCTTTTGAAAAATCATTGGTGGTCACTCGTAATTTTTTGCAATACAAACTTTCTTTAACAAAAAGAGGCACAAAAAACGATTGACATAAACACTGTCAAGGAATACGTGGCAAATATTGTGAACTCACGAGCGAGAAACGTTCTATGACCGTCATGGTATAAACTGAATACATCACTGACTTTAATAACTGGTAACCTACGTTATATAAGAAAACAGATAACCCTTTAGAAACAATGAAAGAGGCGCTAAGGTAGAAACGTACAGTTTGCTATTTAAAAAAGAACCACTTGCTATACACATGTGATTATTAGAAAGTGCGTGCATATATTACAGAGAATGATCAAACAAAAAAGTCCTATGAGGAAGTATTAGTTTGTTCAGTCACGGAATGACTGTTCTTGCAAAATTCAGGTATCTGTTCAGTTATCAAATAAATAACTTCAGTATGCTGTGATGCAATAAAAATCAGATACAGATTTTTTGTAAGGTTTGTATATAATAATAGTAATTAATATTGTCACAAAATATGCAATACAAGTAATAATCGCACTGAAATTTATGTCTACTTACAAAATGTACCAGGTCCAGCATTTTAATAATTCAAAAGAATATATAAAGCAACAATAAATAATACAAATTAACAGCGCTACTACTACACTGGTTCTAACCTAAACTAAATGAAATACTACCATTGTGCAAAAAATGTATGCCATGAGTCTTAGAAAATAGTTTTTGTCGTTTTATTGATATTTGCTATTTTGGACTTGTCCCCTTTTGCAAGTCCCTGATTGAATTACAATTTCATTCCCAAAATGCTGAGTTCAATCTACATGTAACATTCTATTGAATATCTGTGTTATCACTTTCACAATTTTTGTACTCCATATTTCAGAAACTACACATTTCATTATCAATGTTTAAAACATAAGATTAAAACATTCAGAAGTTTTGAAACTTCATGTTGAAGTTCTTCAACGGGAAGTTTCAAAACTTTTATACGTTTTAATCTACATTTTTAAGATTTTAAGAATTCCTAATGGTAATAAAGTGACCGAAATGTAGGTCTGCCACAACAAAGAAGTATTTGCCACGGAATGCTGTTCATCTTCTACATATTCAAAATAGTCTTTGAGCACTACGATTTCAACATAGAAGCAAAACTTGCCGAAGCAAAGTGTTTGGATTGTAACTGTTCTATTAATATCAGTGATGGCGGCCGTTCTGACATAGCTGATCATCTCAACCAAAGAAAAACATTGTTTAAATCAATGAGTTGCAGTAAACGTCAACGAAATTATTTTCTAAAATTTCAAGGAACTGAAGACACAAAATTTCCAGCAGGCTAGCTTTCATTCGCCTACCAAACCACGAAACCTATTCTTTTTGGTGATAGGAAATACTTCTTCATTGGGTTAATACAGTATATTAACAACAATATTAAAAATCTGGGCACATTTAGACGGGTGGGGGGGAGGGGTGAAGTCTGGGGTTGTGTCCGGTTTCTTTATATATGTATATACTAGCTGAAAACCCGGCGTTGCCCGAGTATTTATTTATTTATTCGAACCTTGAGTTAGTACTTTTCCTATCCACTCTCTATCCATCTCCTTTTTTTCTAAAAACGTGTTACATTTATCAGAGAATATATAAGAAATCACAGGTAAAAATACACCCTTTTCGAAGAATCCAATCACGAAATTCAACTATAATTATTGAAATAATATCACAGATGCATCACTTGATGTAATGCGCGAAACGTCAAATCGATTTTTTAAAGACATGTATTAAAAGAAATTTCTTTTTTCCTGCTTTATTTATTTATTCTTATATTTCTTTATTCGTATGCCTATCCTTACAGAGAAAGAGCAAAGATTTGGTCTGTGGCATCACGTTTCGCTGTACGTAACCTCTTTGCTATAGAGTCGCAAACGTTATCGCTGGCATTTAGTCCGAATTTTTTTATAATTTGACGAATTTCAATCACCACATCTTCCACCCTCTTATAGCTATCGGCATGGAACTGCTATGGTGTACAACGGGAGACTTCGAACAACAATTACACACAGACCATTCGTTTGCGTTCTGTAGTTTTCGCTGCAGAGCGAAATATTAACATACACGTGTAGAATTTTATATACACCGATAACTTTCCATCCCAATATACTCCACCCCTTTATCATCGTCAACCCTCAAGCAACAATGCAACCAATAAAACCATTTTCAAAGATTCATTATTGTTCCGCATTTCGCGTTACAGTATATACTTCAAATTACTAAATATCTATCAGATCGCTATAAAACCGTGCCTAAAACCTTTCTCAGGTATAAATTAGTAACTGTACAAATATTTAAGTCTCTGCGTCTTGTCGTTCGGACGTGATAAGCGTACACCGAACAGACATTCACATGAATATATATAGATAAATAGCTATCCGATCACCATAAAACCGTGCCTAAAGCCTTCCCCGGGTAGACATTAGTAACTGTACAAATTTTTAGCTCTTTATGTCTTGTGGTTCAGACGTGATAAACGTACACCGAACAGACATTCACATTTATAGATATAGATATATGATTTAATCACCCTAGTCTAGCTCCAATTACCACCGCGCGATGAAAGTGTGAATTCGTGTTGTGTGGGCATAGCCAGGTCGGAAGCCTTTTTACATGAATTCCCGGAGTACCATCCTTTTAAATGAGTTTCGTCACCTCATTATACGATGGAGGCGCATTTCGAAATTTACCTTTCAAAAATAAAACTCCTTGATTATAAAATATATTTAGTTTATTATTACGTATTTCCATTTATTTGCCTGCCTCGTTTTTGGCAAAGAATAGCCTCTACGGCTAACATGAACCCCTATATTTTCATGTTTTATGTATCTTTACACATATAGCCTATAAATTTTGTAGAGCTGCTCACAACAGCCGAACTATCGCTGTTCTTAAATGAGACACTGTATAGTACTGACCACGTCACAAACATTTGTTGTCTTTTATTTTACTGATGTTACAGGTTAAGATAGTCGCAATAATGCCCTTCGCGTGCAATCAAAAAAAAAAAAAAAAAAAAAAAAAAAAAAAAAAAAAAAAATGTTTGCATAGCTTATGGGACTTAACTACGGGGTCATCAGTCCCTAAACTTACAAACTACTTATGAACTAACTAAGACTAAGGACGGCACAAATATCCATACCCGAGGGGGGATTCGAACCCCCGACCGTAGTGGCCGTGCAGACCATGACTGGAGCGCCTCAGTCCCCTCGGCCACCGCGGCCGGCGCGCGTGCAATCGTACCATTCTCGTGCTGAATTCTGGGAGCGTATTTTCCTCTGCTCTGGGAAAGAAATAAAGCGATTTCCTCAAGAAGGCTAACTCCCGCATTCACTAAAAGGACGTGAGAAAGAATATCTCGTTAGCTTATTATGACCAAAGATACCTTCTCAATTGTTCATCATTATGTAAGAGTTCACAATAAAAGCCAACAATGCCACAATGGGCATCGTTGGTTTGATCATGGAATGAGTTATTTCCTGAAGGTAAATATGCCATCAGGCAAAAATAACCAGCCTCTATTACTGCTGCGTCACTGTTCCCAGCAGAGTAACTTCTGGTGAATCAGATTAGTTTTACTGGTACTCGTCGTCTGGGACAAATTCTCAAACTTACGTAACTCTCTACAAACCTGCCTGACACGTGTATCCCAGTGGAAGAAAAAGAAATACAAAACAAAGAAACTGGCTACCTGAATATTGTTTTGGGATGAGGTGCTGGTATATCAAATAACTGTTAGCTAACGTTGATTGCTATCATAACTTTTATTTGTACTATTGTTATTTTCGTTAGAACTGATATAAAACTCGGGGATTGTAAGTGTTTTTTTTTCGTTTACCTCTGTGTCCTGTTAGTTTCATTCTTGTGAAATAAAAAGCAGTAGAGGCACTGCCTTCAGTGTGAAATCGTCGTTGTAATATAAATTTAGAGCATTGGTGCGCATCTTCAGGTACTGGATCGATGTGTATCATTTTTCAAATTTAATACTTCTTCATTTAAGCTGAAACTAAATTTGAAAAATTATGTAGGCTGGTAAAGCACCTAAAGATGCGCTTCCAGGGTTCGAAGTTTATCGCACACTGAACTAAAAATCACGATTAGAAGGCGGTTTGTTTATTTCTTTTGCGAAAGTAATGGAATCAACGCAGATAGCAGTGAATAAAATTACACTTTATTTGGTTGTATTGTGGAACCGCACCGATTTGTATCTCTATACGTACTACGCAATCCACCGAAAGGTACGTGGCGGAGGGTACGTCGTATCACTGTAAGCTATTTGCTTTTCTGTTCCATCCCCAAATGGAAAAAAGGAATGCTTGCATGCCTCTGTATGAGTCCCAATTTCTCTTTGTAGTATTTACGAGAAATGTAAGATGGTTGCATTAGAATATTTACATAGTCAACTTCATATTCCAGCCTTCTAAATTTCCTCCACAATGTTTCTCGAAAAGAACGTCGCCTTCCCTCCAGCGATTCCCATTTGAGTTCCTGAAGCATCTCTGCGACACTCGCGTGTTCATTGAACTTACCAACAACAAACCTACCAGCTCACTTTTGAATTAATTCTGTCTCTTCCTTGAAATCGATTTGGTGAGAGTCTCCAACACTCGAGTAGTACTGAAGACATGGTCACAGAAGCGTTCTATAACGTCGTCACCAAAATGCTACCAACAAACCAGTCCGGCCATACGTCTTTCCCATGACTGCGAGGCTGGGAGATGAATACGGAATGCAAATTTAACTCTGCAGCGCAGTGTGCGCTGGTATGAAACTTCATGGCTGACTGAAACTAGTACTTACAATTGGTTAAGGAATTAGATTGGGAAACGAAGCAATAAAGGAAGTAGATGAGTTTTGTTACTTGGGCAGTAAAATAACAAATGATGGTCGCAGTACAGAGGATATAAAATGCAGAATGGCAATGGGTAGAAAAGCGTTTTTGAAAAAGAGAAATTTGTTAACATCGAATATTGATTTAAGCCTACGGAAGTCCTTTCTGAAGGCATTTGTATGGAGTGTTGCCTTGTATGGGAGTGAGACATGGACGATAAACAGTGCGGACAGGAAGAGGATTGAGGCTTTTGAAATATGGTGCTACAGAAGAATGCTGAAGATTAGGTGGGTGGATCGCGTAACTAATGAGGAGGTACTGAACAGAATTGGGGAGAAAAGAAATTTCTGGCATACCTTGACTAAAAGAAGGGATAGATTGGTGGGACACATTCTTAGACATCAAGGAATTGTGAATTTAGCATTAGAGGGAAGTGTGTGGGGTAAAAATCGCAGAGGAAGACCAAGAGATGGATACAGTAAGCAGATTCAGGCAGATGTAGGTTGCCGTTCTTATGTAGAGATGAAGAAGCTTGCTCAGGATAGGGTATTGTGGAGAGCTGCATCAAACCAGTCTCCGGACTGAAGACCACAACAACAACAACAATAATGATTTTGCAGCCAAGATCGCATTTTTCATTTATTATGTTACCGGTTTCGGCGTGCTTGACGCCATCTTCAGACCTATTATACAAAGTTTAACAAGTGATCTGTATACATGATTGCCAAGACACTACCTATATACAATTATATGGTTACATACCTGTCGTATTTTACATAACTTCACAACATTTTTACATACTAAACGAGTTCATCCAGTTTGAGGCGTCACCAAACATAAAATTTCTAGTCACAAATAAAATATATACATCCATCTTCCAACGGTTCTGAAGCGAGGTACTTCAAAGTCTAAGTTTAATATTAATTGAAGTACAGTATAACACTAACTGTTAGGCGGGAAAACTAAAGTTGGTGTTAAAACTAAAAGTTAGTGTTATACTGTACTTCAATTAATATTGAACTTAGACTTTGAAGTACCTCGCTTCAGAACCATTGGAAAATGGATGTATATATTTTATTTGTGACTAGAAATTTTATGTTTGGTGACGCATCAACCTGGATGTACTCTTTTAGTATGTAAAAAATGTTGTGAAGTTATGTAAAATACGACAGGTATGTAACCATATAATTGTATATAGGTAGTGCCTTGGCAATCATGTATACAGATCACTTGTTAAACTTTGTATAATAGGTCTGAAGATGACGTCGAGCACGCCGAAACCGGTAACATAATAAATGAAAATGCGATCTTGGCTGCAAAATCATTATTAAACAATTATAGATCGCCCCATTGAACAATGAGTTCCTTATATAACACAATTGGTTGTTGACTCTTTGAATTCAAACCAGTCGGAACGACCAGAGGAAGGATTGACATAGAGGAAAACGCAGTCCTTATCGCTTGCAAAACAAACTTTTTTTTGGTGTTATCGGTAGAGCAAAGTGTTCAAAGCAAGGTGACTTATTGTAAGCTCTTTGGGCGGCGCATCACTGATAACCAATCAAATAAGTACTTTGTTTTCTCTTCATCTGCCTCACTAAGTAAAAAAAAAGGCTTGCCTAAGGTCAGGGACGTCATGTTTACCTCGTTACAAAGACATTAATACTTTCAACTGATTATGTGCTTCCATTGATTCTTTCTAGCTTCCACTGATGTAACGTCGCCTGATATCCTGGAAATTGACTTTGAAGACAGCGGCTTATGTTGTCTTTAGATGCGTTAAAATACGTGCACGTACAGAGATTGGCTATATAAAATAACTAGCTTAATTCCCGCTGCTTCGCACGCGTGGACTGGATGGTCTACATTAGTTATATCTGATTTGATTTGATTTGATTCTTTCAGGGAAGACAAAACAGTCTTGGTCTAACCCGCCACTGCCCGCACCGAAACTAAGTTTATTGTGCGGTATCGCTCCATGTATGTCTAGTAAAGCCAACCAATGCCCTTGAACAGTGCAAGGAGTCCCTTTACCAGTTCTTTATTAGACACAATTTCTTCGGGTCTGGTTGTCCCAAATGTTCTGTGCCTTTTACTCTCCAATGCAATGAATTCGAAGATCAGATGTGATGCAGTTTCATCACCGTCATCACAGATCCTACATTTAGGGTCCTCTTCTGTTATTCCCATTGTATGTAGGTGTTTTTTGAAATTCCCATGGCCTGTCAGCAATCCAACCATGAGTCTAATCTCTCACCTGTTCAGACCCAGGATTGCAGAGCTTCTTTTAAAACAAGGCTTTGGCATCATTACCTTGCCATGTTTTTGTTGATGGACTTTGGTCCAATATTCTACGTGCTTTCTTCTGAGCCAGTTACGTAGCTCCAATTTAATCATGCCTTGGTGATTGTCAGGACAGGTTCCGGTCCAATAAATGGAGCCTCTGCCCCCATCCTGGCTAATCTGTTGGCATGTTCGTTGCCACTGATCCCCGAGTGGCCAGGGACCCACAATAGGTTTACCCTATTGCTTTCCCCTAGCTCCACCAGAACCCTGTGACATTCTGCAACAATTTTAGACCTTGTTGGAGGAGCTGCCAGTGATCTCAGGGCTGCCTGGCTGTCTGAATAGATATAGATGCTACGATCTTTGTAGCACCTACGCAAATTCTCAAAAAAAAAAAAAAAAAAAAAAAAAAAAATGTTCAAATGTTTGTAAAGCTTATGGGACTTAACTACGGGGTCATCAGTCCCTAAACTTACAAACTGCTTATGAACTACTTACGAACTAGGACGGCACAAATATCCATGCCCGAGGGGGGATTCAAACCCCCGACCATAGTGGCCGTGCAGACCGTGACTGGAGCGCCTTAGTCCCAGCGGCCACCGCGGCCGGCCGCAAATTCTCCTCCACACATGCCCTGATGGCAATGATTTCGGCCTGGAATACTGAGGCCAGTTTCCCTAGAGAGATGACGCCCTCCAGTCTTGGCTGCACCCCGTATACACCGGCCCTGGTTGTATCTACTTCTAAATATAAATTTTCATACACTACGTTTACATGCAACACATCTTCTGGAAGACGAAAACCGATTTTCGTAAACCGGTTTTCGCTGTCGTGTTTACATGGCATAGCCTGAATCGGATTTCCTAGCTCACTTAACATGGCGGCTGGAAAACAGCTGATTCAGTTCCTTATTAAGTTTGCAAAGTCACTGTTTTTCTTTATTTAAATACACAGATTTATGTTCACTCTAATATTTATACTTTTATTTCACATTAGAAAATATCACTCTTTCCATATGTGCCGAAAATTCTTAACAAGAAAACACAATCTGACAAGCCAAGAACGCTTCAAAAACGGTTGCGTTTACATTGGCACGAAAATCGATTGTGGAACTGGAAAACCGCTTTAGAGAAGCGGATTTCCAGAATCGATTTTGGAGTGTTTACATGACCAACCAAAAACGGAATTGGAAAATCGGTTTACGAAATCCGGTTTTGGAAGCCCATGTAAACGGGGTGATAGATTTAGCTTTAAAAAAATACTTTCCTGATCAAGTATTTTGACACAACATGTCACCCCCTATTGCACCATTGATGGCAGAATTCAAAACATCCCGAACTACATTTTTTTTCTAACCATGGTTCCAAATAAAAATTTTCGCATTTCTAGCATCAAAATAGTCTTAGTAACACCTTTCACTCGCTTAATCGTTGAATTTCTAAAAATATCGAATCACGTGTTTTTAAAATTCCAATCAAAAGTCTAAATCCGAAGTTTGCCTTCAAAAAACCATTCATCCCGTATTTCACCCCTTAGGGGTGGGAATATCGAAAAATCGTTGATGCCCACAGTGTAAGATAAAAACCTTTACAAATTTCAAGTTTCTGTGTCTGTAGATTCACTTTTCAGCGCCGTTTTCCTTTAGAGACGGATCGAGAACGCGAAATTTCTTTCTTACGTTTTGGCATCTTTCTTCGTTGTTTTTCTTTTCAAACTTCACTTACTTTTCTTTATACGTTCGCTTGTTGCAGAAAAACAACTGAAGAATGTATATCACGTTTCACAGTATATACCCTCTTTGCTATTATAATGTCAAAAGTCTTCGCTGGTCTTTAGCATGGTCTTTAGTCCGAATTTTATATAAGCTGACGACTTTCAACCACTATATCTTCCACCCTCCTATAACTATCGACTGCTATGGTGTGCAACAGGAGATTTTGTGCTACAATAACATTGACAGATCGTTCGTCTCCATTGCGTAGTTTTTGCAGAAGATCAAAATATTGACACCACACTTTTAACTCCCATATCTTCCACCCCCTTATCGTTATCAACCCTCTACCACCATAGTGCACAATGGGAAACTGATAACTACTACCACATACAAACACTATTCGTTTGCGATGTGTAGATGTGGCTACAGAGTGAAATGTAGGCCCAAACACCTCAATTGTTATATATATTAAGATAATATATGATCATGAATGACTTATGAACGTAAATGATTAAAGAGTGTTACATCGAACTGACATGAGAGAATTCTGATCTCAAGTCTAGATATGTAAATGTATTAAGTGTGGTGTAAAGTAAGCAATTCTATGTGCAAGTAATTCGTGAGATTGTTAGAATGGATAAATCGTACCTCAAAAGAACGCACCAAATACGTATCTGATTAAACTATCACTGCCTATTATATTTAACAAGTCAACTGTAATACTAATTGCTTGATTGATAATCTGAGCGCTATATTGACAGTGCCACGTGGGGATGGCCGCGTGGTCTAAGGCATCAAGATACGAATCGGGCGGCCGTTCCCGCCGGAGGATCGAGTCCTTCCTCTGACGTGTGTGTTTGTGTGTGTGTGTGTGTTGTCCTTAGTGTAAGTTAGTTTAAGCAGTGTGTAAGTCTATGGGCTGATGACTATAGCGGTTTGGTCCAATAGGTTTACAAACATTTTAACATTAGAATGACAGAAGTCATTAAATTCCACCAAATAAGCCAGTTTCGATAAAGAACAAATTTCAATTCAAGCCTGCACAGTTTGTCAGATTGCTGTTTTTGAACAGAGATACCCCTCCTGATACCAGTTTAATTTTGAACCTACCCTTCAAATGTCTTCTGCTGCCACAGCATTTCTTATCTGGGATGGTGGCTTTTGTGTCCCAGCCTCGTCGCCGCTTTTGTGTCTCGTTCCGTTGTAGGTGTAGGTGGCCGAGTGGAATGAGACCGACACAGAAATAAAGATAGCACGCTGGTGCAGGTACGGAGGGGAGCAGCCAGAACTAGAAACACTAGAGTAAATTAGAATGAGATATATATTGCACAGAATTTATACAATACTTAACTTTTACATAGTACTGCAGAATGTTGATACATAGTTGAGCTAGAGTCCTGCCTAGTGCCTAACTGATAGCCAAGTTTTCACTGGTGCCTATCGGATTCTGAAGTCTTTACTGGTTCCTAACTCAGTCCCAAGTGAACGATGTCGTTCACTGGTGGCCATGAGTGGAGTTGCAGCAGAGGGCGCTCGTGGCTGTCGTCGTAAGAACGCCGCGCCGTGCGTGGATGGCGGCGCGCGGCGAAAGTAGGTGGCGCGCACTTTGTACTTGTGGGACACCACAGTGGCGAAAGAAACTTAACCACTGTGGCCGTTTTAGTGCGTATAAAACTTTGTGTAGTTATTAAAAGATTCTGTCTACAAAATAATGGATTAGATTTTGGTCCAAGCGCTATCGGCCTAAGTACAAATTACACACAACACTTTAATCTTTCTATAATGCACAACCAATACTTCAAGAACCAAGCTGAACGAGCGTGCAAGGCAACAGTTATCACAATCAGTAAAACCTGAAATTAAACGTGAACCGTACAAATAAGATTAATCACTGCGTTTCTTTGCAATTATCAATGACCAAGTTGAATAAATTAGTAATTTGCACTTAAATTGAGGAGAATGCAGGTTTGTTCTCCTGATCGTGATAATATAATGTGAAAGTGTGAACAAATCTACCGTTGGCTAAGCTCCAGAACTAAATTTTAAAAATTTAAAGTTGTTGAAAAGAGGGTTAAGTGAATTTTAAGACGCTTTGTAAAAATTCTGTAAGCACCAAATTCTCATGAACAATCTAAATGGATTAATCATCTAAAGTAGTGATTATTTCTCCGTATTTGCTATTGCAACTGTTTTAATATTAATTAGTGCTTATTCCTTCCTATTTCCCATTGCATCTTATCTTTTTTAAAACTTCGTAATCAATTTCGCAACACAGTGTTAAATGTTCCTTAAAAACTGTATTTTAACACAGGTACCTGAAAAAAAAATATATTGCCCAAAAATAGCTTCTTCACTCTGTCAATCAAGTAATTAGGCACTTTTAGATCTTCCAGGCATTTCCATATTTTATTATGAGGGACAGTATTATACGCCTTCTCAATGCCCAAGAACACCATCACTAAGTTCCTCCATGTTTTCAGTACTTCTCTGCCAAAATCCTTACCGCAAAGATGACATCTAGAGTACTTCACCCGTTTTCTGAAACCATGCTGTTCTTCTTCTAATAAGGGTTCAACTCCAACAGCTTTAGGGTATGTGAAAGTAGGGAGATACCTCTACAGTTTCCACATTTCTTTCGGTCTCCTTTTTTAAACAGTGGAATGATGATTCCTTTTGTCCAGTCATCTGGAATTTTGTTGTTTGTCCAGATGACTGACGGGACTCTGTAGTCCATTGTAGGTCAAGTGTTCCGGCTGCCTTCATCATATCTGAGCTTAGCTCATCAAACCTTGGAGACTTTCCGTTTCGCATATTTTTCAGAGCAGACTCAACTTCCAGCCAAGTTAATGGTTGTAGAACTGATTTATATCCTCCATTTCCTCCACGTTGCTCCTCTTCCACTCGTACAGCAGCGGCCTGCGAAAAATCTGAATTTCGCGACGCCTTGCAGTCCCAGTGAGTGAGTCGGGAGTGCGCGAATCTGTACCGAGGCGAATCCGCACATCCAATGCCGGTGAAGGTAGGGCGGAAATTTGAATTACCTACCGTCACTGACGTAGGTAAGGTGTTCAGGAGGGAAGGGGTGGAGGGGAGAACAGCGGGCAATTAAGACCCATGTAAAATAATGCGAGCCTACTCTTTTTATTTCTTGTGCAACTCATTTAGTAGTATAATGGGTTAACATAGTGCTCGATAAAGTCACCAAGGAGTGGGAGAAGGAGCTGAAAGTACAAGGGCACTGGAAGCCAGTGCGACTTGGACGACCAAAGGACAAGCTAGAGGTTGGCTGTCTAGCCTTCGCGGATGATCTGGCACTACTCACGGATAACGAAACTACAGCATTCAGACAGATAGAAATACTCAAAGAGTGCGCGGAAAAAGTAGGGTTACAAAACTCCTTTAAAAAAAACTGAGTTCTTCTGCACGAAGCTCAACATACCAAATTTGAACACAAAGTATGGCAAGATTAGTTGCACAATTTAAGTACCTAGATGAAGTGATCGAACCTACAGGAAAAGAGAAAATTGCGCAGAATACTAGAGTATTTAAAATGAAGAGATCTTTATACAAAACGCAGGATATCTACAATAAGAAATGTCTTTCCACCTTCACCAAAATTCGTCACTACAACACTGTAATCAAACCGGAGGTGCTATATGCCAGTGAGACACTGATGCTACACACAAAGACAGACCTTGAGAACATCCTCACACAGGAAAGCAAAATCATTAGGAAAATTATTGGACCAAAAATTACAGACGAAGGCTATAGACTTTACTCCAGGGATACGACAGAGAAGTTCTCTAACATCTTGGCTGTGTGTCTGGTGCATCCGTAACACAAACAGGTTCGTTAAATCTATCTCGTACTTCGTACACAGTTGATATAGACTGTGCCTTTAATATAAAGTGTCTTTCCAATTCATTAACCATATCAGTAGCACCACGTTTGTGAAAAGTATTGAACAGGAAAATGATTTCTTCTTTCGATAACATCGTGACAATTCGGTAAACACGCCTCATAGATCACGCTTTCATCAATTTCACTAGTTTGATTGTTGCCTTTCTCCTGTTTGTCATTGCATTTATACCAACATGAAAAGGCGTAATTATCTCCATTTGATAACAACAACTCAACGGGTTAAAACTTCCTATTGTTCTAAGTCTTGCTACTACTTTTGTTTTCTTTCAAGCAATTGTCTAGTGATTTTTGCGACACCTTGTATAATTCGTGGGGAATAGTGCCAAGTTGAGATAAAGATGGTGGAGATTGTAAAAAAAACCTCTTGGTTAAATTTTACTTACCGTGCTGTCGGCCTCGCGTGGTGATGTTGGCAATCGTGTAACGTTGGCATTAGCCAATCTCGTGACAACGCAAATGTTTTGTTATGAAATCTTCGTTTAACGAGGGCAATTATTTTTACTGAGCCGACAAGGGCACATACAAGAAACTGTCAACCGTAGAGTAGGAGCAGCATTATTTACTTACTCCATGACATCTAAGATACACTAATCAAGTCGTTCTATGTTGATTTCCAAGAATATTAACATCTCGGCAAAGATTTTCTATCGTGTTGATGTAGCCAACATGATCTTGCTAGGATTTACGTATTTACATTTAGTGATAAGAAAACAACTTTTTGTCTCGTCGAGTTAGTGTGACATAAGATGCACTTTACTTATTGCAAGAACAAAAACTCCGTGTGGACTTTCGCCGCCCTCCACAATAAATCTCGGGTAGCTGATTTGCTGACAGAACTGGAGTAACTATAGGCGTGAGAATGGAAGGGAAGATTTGGGGAATGACAATGCTGAAGGAAGGAAGCTTGGTATTTAACGTCCCATCGACAGCGGGGTCATTAGAGACAGGTCTTACGCCCGGTGTGGTTGGGTAAGGATGTGGAAGAAAATTGGCCGTGCCCTTTCAAAGGAGCCATCCCGGCATTTGCCTGGAGTGATTTAGGGAAATCACGGAAATCCTAAATCTGGATGGCGGAAGGTGGATGACAATGCTGAAGAAATTTCCCAAGTAGTAGACAAAATGCTTCAGAATTTCCAAAAACTAGGAGCTAATATTAGTGTGAAATTGAAATTTTTGCACAGTCATTTGGTTGACTGAATTAAAAGTCATCAGTTTTATGTATGTTCTGCAAGTTTATTTTAATTCATCAACCTCCTAGATAAACAGTTAAGTCTGAAGATGGCCTTGTAAGCCGGAAACCGGCTAACGAATTAAAAAAAAAAAAAAAATAATAATAATAAAAAAATACCTTGTGAAACATACATAAATTTGTGATTTTTAATGCATTATGATGCTGTTCCAACAAGAACGGCCGGAAAAATCAGTCAAAATCATTTGGTTAACTTTTTTTCTTGCATCTTGGGCGATTACAGCGAAGAAGAAGGGGAACGAAACTTCCTGGCAGATTAAAATTGTGTGCCGGAACCGGGACTCGAACCTGGTACCTTTGCCTTTCGCGGGCAAAGGTCCCAGGTTCGAGTCCCGGTTCCAGCACACAATTTTAATCTGCCAGGAAGTTTCATATCAGCGCACACTCCGCTGCAGAGTGAAGTTTCATTCAAGAAGGGGAACGATCCAACCAGGACATCAAGACTATGGGAGAAAGGTATCAAGGCCGGTCGCATCGCCATATGATGGCCTAAATTAGAGAATTTAGGATAGCCTACAGGAATTATGTCCTAATGCTGAACGGAGTTAGGTGCGCTAATTCATATTACGATTTTAGGCAGGGTTGATACAGGCCTTTGTGGTATCAACATTTGAACCCCAATAATAAAAAATCCCACAAATCATTATAGGCATAGCCGAAGGCCATCCTAGGAAATGGCGTCACAGTTAGTGAGGTCTTATAATCAGTGTCTTAAATACAAGTCGTAAATGAGTTAAAAAAAAAATGAGAAAACACATTGGCATTGTAAATGCTTGTATAAATTTTGATTACATTTGTGTGTTCTTTTTTTATTTTTATTTATTTATTTATTTATTTTTAATGCGTAGTCAGCTGTTCATTGTATTCAAAACTTTACCGGTTTGGGACATTATCCATCTTCAGAAGAGTAAAATTAAACAGGCTGATTGATAACTGCATAGTTGATCTCATAAACTTAGCAGAGATCGAAGTATTCATGGTGTCAGACAACAACAACAAAAATCGAAACATACAAAACATTTTTCTTAATTCTTATTGATATGTTTTTTTGTTGTTGTTACAATTAATTGAGTAGCTTGTTATCAAAGGCGGACATCTGTCGTTTGCAAATAACTGAGATAAACGCTATTTTTATTACGAAAACGTGGAGTTAATACGTATGCATGCTAGTTTGGTCATCATTAACTCCCCGTTTCGTAATAAAAATGACGTTTATCTCAGTTATTTGCAAACGACAGATGTCCGCCTTTGATAACAGGCTATTATTTTATTATATTTTGTATGATACATAATTTGTTTGTTGAAATCATCTGATAAGTTTAAAACACCTTTTCAAAAACTATTCTCCTCTTTTTATAAATAGCGAACTCGGCAATCATTAGCAATTGATAAGTGGTCATGTACACTACATTCTTTCCCTTAATTTCTCTCTGTCCATTAGTCCCTTATATGTTTACTGTAAACCATGTATTGCTCGGGTATTTATTTATTCCAGTATTCAGTTACTCCATCTGTCCACCTCGTCTTTCTGCTTTTTGTATAACCTACCTGTGCCTCACCCTCCTCCACCATCCATCCACCCCGTCTCCCCCTGTCTATTCATACTCTACCTCCCCTGTAGATCCTATACGAAAAATTACATATATCTGCCATATTTCATGGCGTTCGGCCAAACGGCGTGGAAGCCTGGAGTAAGATACCGTCCACCATGCACCGTAAGAAATCTTATATACATATTGATCTTCGTCTTGTTTTTAATGTCTGGCGTGCAAAATTTTATCAAAATCGGAATAGAACTGTAGAGCGGTATCGGGGACTGTTATGAATTACATTCTGCCGTGCGCCGTAAAAGTTAAGCAGTCAACAATTCGAAGATTGGTTTGAACAACACAGTGCTTTACTAGGTATGGTCCTGTTAGGAGGTGGTATGCCGTTGCCTTCCTCCGACCTTCGAACTGACTTACCCAGCCAGTTATAGGGGGACCTACAGTTTAACGTGGGTTCCGAACCACGGTGCTACTCGATATTTTTCACTCAGCAATATTGCGAGAGGTGAAAGAAATGGAAAGGGACAGATAAAAATCCTTGGACTTGGGAGGGGGGAGTCGAACCCACAGCGTTTGTATTCAGAGTCTGGCACGAATTCTCATCGTTCTCTGGCGTACACATCACCATTTTCGCCGACGCACCTGGAGAGGCTGTTGACATGGGCTACTGCTTGAAAAACATATGAACCTAATTCATATAACATCGATAATGCACAATACGAGTTACCAATTGAGGTGTCTATTTATACAGCATTTTTCATCGCCACAACAAAGTCCACATTCCTGCTAAAAATTTAATTTTTATGGATTGACTGGACCTCTAATTTTTATTCATCCATTGTTTGAGGTTTGAAAATGACTCATCTGATAATACCAGAAGTTTTAACGAATTGTTATGTAGACGGTGGCGTTCACTTGTTTTGAACGTCAGGTGTGCAAAATTTTATCGCTATCGTGTGAACCGTATGGCAGTGCATAAAATTAGAATCTAATCCAAAGTGGCGATGGCCATAAAACCAACCAATTTCGATTACATTTTTATTTTTTATAAAGCAGCCATGTATTAAAACGAACAAATGAAAATTATTGAAATTCTTCAGACCAAATGTGACTTTTAGCGGAGGAAGTAGTGTTCAACTTTTCGTCAATATCAGAATAAAACTCTAGATTTATGTTGAAAGTTGACCAATACATTTCGGAGTGCGTGTGTTGTTGAATGAAAATATCTTTTAGTGTGTTGTTGTATCTGACTGCGTGTGTGAATGAACATTGATTGACTGGTAAACTGATACAATTAAAATAAATTGGTGGTACATCTACACAACAAAATTGAACTGCAAAATAGTCCGGTCAGGTGTTGTTAGTGTGTGTTTCGTTTATCTGTAACTAATGAAAGCATAAAAAGAACTTCCAAGCACTCGAAAGTTAAACAAATAAAATTCAATTAACCTTCCGGAACTGAGTTAACCCAATTAGTGACTATTATAAAACTCACAAGGGGAGGCCACCAATTGTGAAATTCAGATTCGATTCATACTGCGCATAATGAAAGCTCATAGCCAGAGGTGAAATTTGGCAAAGCACCAACATGCACTTCTCAGCCGTTGTCGAGAAAATCGACAGTTAAAAAAAAAACCGTTGCGGTGAAATACTCTCTACGATTTGTAATATTGTACAGAGGCGTGACGTAGCAGTAAGCGCTCGGGTTCGTAATCCGAAAGTCGCCGGATCGAATCTCGCGGCATGAACTTTTTTTATTATTTGTTTTTTTGTAATTCTAATGTACACACACCCACCCACCCACCCACCCACACACACACACACACACACACACACACACACACACACACACACACACACACACACACATATATATATATATATATATATATATATATATATATATATATATATATATATGTGTGTGTGTGTGTGTGTGTGTGTGTGTGTGTGTGTGTGTGCAGCGAACAGATTTGGAATCTCCGCACAATCCTATGCGTAAGACACTGCAGGAATAGTACAGTAACATTTGTGGACTTAAAAAAAAAAAAAAAAAGCCTATGACTCCATTGACCGAGACACGCTCTTTCAGACTCTAAGAGAGATGAATGTTGACCTTAAAACGCGTAATCTAATTCAAGAGACCCTAACCAACACCAAATCCAAAGTAAAATTTATGGGAGAATTATCAGAGCCCTTCGAAATCAAAACCGGCGTCCGGCAAGGCGATGGTCTCTCACCCATCCTAATCAATGCAGTCTTAGAGAAAATTATTCGTTCATGGGAAGGAGAAGTCAAAGGAAATCAACTAGGTAGAAATAAGGAAAAGATAACCCACATAAAATGCCTCGCTTTTGCAGACGACATCGCCATACTCTCGAGTACCAGAACAGAAGCACAACATGCACTAGAAAAACTCCACGAGATAGCCACGAAAACAGGTCTACAAATTTCTTATGAAAAAACACAATTTTTTGAAACAAAATCATCAGATAAACTCCCACTAACAACAAAGTACGGAAAAATTCTACAAGTCAGTGAGTTTAAATATTTAGCCGAAATCATGCAAAAATGTGGGCTAAACACAAAAGCAAACGAAGAAAGAGTCTCAAAATTACAGAGAGCCTATAAACTCACCTGGTCCCACTACAATAAAAAAGTATTTCCACGGCCGCAAAACTACGACACTACAACACAGTAGTCTTACCAGAAGCTCTCTACGCATCAGAAACTACGAGCACCAAAGGAATGGCAAAAATCAAGGAGATTGAAAAACAAAAAAGGAAAATTTTGAGAAAAATCCACGGTGCAGTTTTTAGAGAAAATATCTGGCAAAAAAGACCCACGGAAGAACTATACAGACACTTTGAAACAATCACGACACATATCAAAACGCAGAGCAAAATTTTTTATGCATATCGCCAGAATGAATGACACCAGACTAACTAAAAGAATATTCAACATAATTTCTACATCGAAACTGGGCACATCTTGGTACAAAGAAACCATAGAAGACCTGAAAACATTAAACATCTCTATAGAAGACATATAAGACCGCAAAACCTGTAGGGAAAAAATCAGAAACCAAAAAGTTGACTTTTAAGTCACAACACAAAAACAGACGAAAATGGACAGATGAACAAAAGAAGGCACAAAGTGAAAGAATGAAAGGTTTTTGGGAAGAAAAAAAGAAGAAGAAAGACGGGAATAAAAGCTAGATTTTTGTGTTTTTAGCGCTCTCCTTAAGGGGAATGTACGCAAATAATAATAATAATATGTAATTAATAACATTTTATGTTCGAAGTCGCCAGTTTTTCCACGACAAACGACTTTCAATCAACTTATTATATGCTACTAGCGACTTCGAACATCATTATGTTTTCCGCAAACAAAGTTGTATTTCACAAATGTTATTGTCTTCATAATGTTTACCACGTATAGTTAACGGAAGAAGTATAAACGATATTCCGAAACGAATACGTATAGTGTAAGTCAAACCTGACGAACGATAGAACAATTTTTCAGAATGTCAATCAGGTGTGTTTCCCAACAGATAATTTAAAAAACAATTGTTCTTGTAAAAACGCATCGTTTATCAGATGTACTCGATGTCGTGCTGTTTTCTGCTATCCATATTTCTATGATAACTATCACCCTGGTTCGTGCGATATATATCTTCGCATCTTGGTGCTTTGCCAAATTACAACCTCTGGCCATGAGCTTTTATTATGCGCAGTATGAGTCGAATCTGAATTTCACAATTGGCGACCTCCCCTTGTCAGACATTTCTTGTAAATGAACTGATCACCCGATTATACAACTTCATTTTATTAGTGCAATAAAAACTGATGGACATGAACTGCTGAGATAATCTTAAGCCTACAGATAATACTGTTTCTGAAACACATTGCAAGCTGCCAACTTGGATCTTCTCAGACATAAATTTACGTGAGCAGGTAGAAATAATGACACTGACACAAGAAACTTCATTTCACTAATTTTTAATGGACTTTGATTTACTGGTATGGACGTTACAACATCTAGATTATACCATAGTCTGTTTTTAAAACCTTGATTGTAATTTTTGGGAGAACATGAATTAAATCTCACTTGATTTTCTTGTTACCACATAATCATCTTGACATGAGAAAGGAAAATGGTGCCATTACAGCGCCGCGGTGGAGTAGCCAAGCGGTCTAAAGCGTCTCGCTGTGGAGCGCGCGGTTGCTCGCCGTGGAGGTTCGAGTCCTCCCTGGGGCATAGGTGTGTGTGTTGTCCGTAGTTTAGTTTACCTAGGTTTAAGTAGTTTGTAAGCTACGGACTGATGACCACGCAGTTTGGTCCGATAGATTTACAAACATTTGAACATTTGGTGTCATTAGAAGATAAAAATAGTGATCAAGACGAAAGGACATTGTGTAGTGAAAATACCCTAACAATGACTATTTGAGATAAATCTATATGCGCCGCAAATTAATTTAAAAAAAAATATTTAAGACTCTTCAAAAAAAAAAAAAAAAAAAAAAGGCTCGCGATCGTCATCAGTTTCCTCGCATGGCTTTAAAAAATGTTTCATCAACGTACATTTTCCAACGTTTGGAAATCAAACACACTAAACACTGTGATTACTCGAGTGTAACTGCCGCGAATAGCTGAGCAGCACCAGCGATGTGCGACGAAACCAAAGAGTCTCTCACACAGACATTTCAGCAGAAACCCAACCAGCGTTATAGTATGTTGTGCACTGAACAGATACCTATCAATGCCGAAGTCTATTATAAAGTACCCTTCACCATGCATCGTACGACAACTTAAGTAGACACTTAATTCGAAGTTCAAGTGTACAAAAGTCATCAAGATCAGAATAAAACTATAAATTGCACCGTACGAACTATTATGTAGACAGTACCGTTCACCTTGTTTAGAAGGACAAATGTGCAAACTTTTATCGCAGGCGGGTGAACGCTACGGGAGTGCATAAAACAGAAATCCAATCCGAAGTGTCAAAATTTTGATTTTTCAGTTGATCCGTTGGGATTTCCTTTTTTAAAATAAACCACAGCTATATTAAAGCGAACAAAACACATAAAAAAGAATTATTGGGATCGATTTCTGCGTTTCAGTGAGAGTAACGTCCAGAAATTGATTTTTATTAGAGAAATTTCCAGTCAAGGTGGATTGTTTTTAATCTCAAAAAGTGGAGTCAATTAAAAAAAAAATACTTTCATTTCATTTCATTAGTGGTATCGGCACCAGGTTTTGTTGTTAGACACTGAATTCCAGGCATCTGCACTCCTAACGTTGGTTTCGTTATTGTAGCGGGTGGTCAAGAAGTCAGTATATATTTGAAAACTTAATAAATCACGGAATAATGTAGATAGAGAGGTAAAAATTGACAAATATGCTTGGAATGACAAGGGGTTTTATTCCGAAAGTATTGCTAGACGCGTGAAAGATCTCTTACGCGCGTTGTTTGGTGATGATCGCGTGCTCAGCCTTCACTTTCGTCATGTTTGGCCTGCCAGGTCCTCAGACCTCAATGCGTGCGATTATTGGCTTTGGGGTTACCTGAAGTCGCAAGTGTATCGTGATCGACCGACATCTCTAGGGATGCTGAAAGACAACATCCGACGCCAATGCCTCACCATAACTGTGGACTTGCTTTACAGTGCTGTTCACATTATTCCTCGACTACTATTGTTGAGGAATGATGGTGAACATATTGAGCATTTCCTGTAAAGAACATCGTCTTTGTATTGCCTTAATTTGGTATGCTAGTTATTGCTTACCTGATCAGATGAAGCACCATCTGATTTTTTTTTGTTTTAATAATACCCGATGTCATTCCAAGCATGTGTGTCAATTTTTACCTCTCTATCTCCATTATTCCGTGATTTATTAAGTTTTCGAATTTATACTGACTTTTCGATCACCCGGTAGCTCGCGCTGCATTATCCTTTTGGAGCTTCTTTCACGAGTGAGACAGTCAGTTGTGCAGCTGTTTCAAAGTTTTCTCCACTCTATTGTGATCATTCAACACACACTTACCTCTGCGGGACTTAGAGGGCGATGTATTCGGTGAAAATTGTCGATATGATGCCTGCTGAAACACCAAAATCTTCAAATCTCAGTTTACAGCCACCTTTTTTTCTATTTTTTTACTTTTATTTTATTTTTTTTAACGAATACATTTTTATGCACTTAGCTGTAAATTTATACCATTTGCTTGTGTAAATTGACAGTTTCAACTTTCCGTCATTTTCAAGCTCTTGTAACTTAGCCTTCTGGCTTAGATCGATAATTACATTGTACTCCACAAGTCTATCGTTTTGTGACGACATATACCACATAGTGTAATTAAATTCCACTCTGGTAATAAAATACTGTTAAAATTAATTGACATTGTAGGATAAGAGGAGCGATCTGAGTGATTTGATAAAAGCTCCCAAGAGGAAGTCCCAGCCGAGATCGTAATTTATTTAAAAGTCATATATTGATCTCTTTATCGGTTTCAGTGACCAAGTCGTCATCTTAGTGAACTATATTTACAGGGGGTCAACGGCCGTGCAACAGTGGACCAACAGCTGACCACGCCCCCCTCCATACCGCAGCGGGTGAATCCCTCGGGCAGAGGATGACACGGCGGCCGGTCGGTACCCAGTGGGCCTCTCGAAACCTGTCGGAAAATTAGCGAAATAAGAAAAAGACGAATATTTACAGAGTAGCAACATCTAATGTCAGCCACTTTTACATCCTTGAATAATTCTTAAATTAAAAAAGCTTGCGTGAAAACAGGGCACTATGTCAATAATAATAATATAATGACATTCCAGGCAAGAAACAGTATTATTGAGTTTAAATAATCAGTATACGCTAAATGTCCAAAGGAAGAGTTACTATTATAATTAACCGACTTAAAAAAAGAGGAAGTTCTCAATTCGACTGTTTTTATTATTATAATATATATATATATATATATATATATATATATATATATATATGTGTGTGTGTGTGTGTGTGTGTGTGTGTGTGTGTGTGTGTGTGTGTGTGTGTGTTACCTTAGAACCTTCGACTGTGTGAACCGATTTTGATGATTTTATTTTTTTTATTTTATTTTTTTTTTTTTAATTGGTTTTTTCCGTGTGGTCCCATTTCAGTTTGGTCCTGTTCTGACAATGGCATCCATAAGAAATCCATATAAGTCTCAAATATGCATTACGTATGTGCGCGACAAATGGACGAATAACTCAATATCACGCCAACCGGTTTCGATTATTCTCTTTTTATTGGACAGGATGTATTTCAAGGTTAGTTTGATGATAGTTTGGTTAGGTTCTGATTATGGGATCCATGACAAAGTAACGAAACTCCTCAATTCCAACGAGCAAATTAACGATACTCGGCCGAATCTTTTATAGGTAATCCGGATATTTGATTCACCTACCGTAACGTCGTTATGGTCAAGTAATTTTCTTTCAAAACTTTTTTCATGTAAAGCCGCATTTTTGAAAGTCTATTTTTGCGCTCTTCACAAGTCTCTTTTGAAATTCTCCTCGAGGTAGATTTCCTCTGTTGAGATAGCCGTATCTCCTTGACTTCTTTTGTTTCTTTTAAACGGCGCTGTCTCATATGAGCAGTACGTTTAGTAGGTCTAACCATATTCAGAAAAATTAGTTAGTGTACTTCAGATTCACTCAATATAAAAAAAAATTAACAAAATAAAAGCGACTGAAAAAGATTAAAGATAAAGGTGAAGCATTGAATTAAAATTTGTGATGCGGCCGGGACTCGACCCCAGACCTCCATGCTTAATAGGCAGACGTGTTACCACTAGACCACCGCACCACTACCGATTAAGGCCCCTGTTTGTGACGTGGAGGCAAGTTGTACTTAGACTATTCCGAGGCGCCTTAATCACTAGTTCAAATGTTCGAATGTTTGTATAGCTTATGGGACTTAACTACGGGGTTATCAGTCCCTAAACTAACAAACTACTTACGAACTACCTTATACTAAGGATGGCACAAATATCCATGCCCTAGGGGGGATTCGAACCCCACCGTAGTGGCCGTGCAGACTGTGACTGAAGCGCCTCAGTCCCCTCGACCACATCACGAGTTTTAATTCAATGCTTCACCTTTATCTTTAATGTCTTTTAGATGTTTGAGACAAAAACAGTCTCAGGGTTAGTAAATTGCTATTTACAACGACTGAAAAAAAATTAGACTACATAAAAGTCAATCAAGTTATTACGATAATACAATGTAGTTACAATTATTGTTATTTTTGGAGTCTGTGTCAGCTAAGAAAACAGTATATCTACATCTACATTGATACTCTGCAAATCACATGTAAGTACCTAGCAAAAATAATATCTACATCTACATAGATACTCAGCAAATCACATGTAAGTGCCTAGCAAAAATAATACGAGAATATTGAGACCGAAGTCGGATCGGATATTTCCTCGGCTGATACAGACTCCAAAAATAACAATAATTGTAACTACATTACGTTATCGTAATAACTTGATTGACTTTTAAGTAGTCTAATATTTTTCATTTCATTTTACTTCGGAGAATAAAAAAATATTCTGATCATTATTTGTTACTTTTAGGTATGTGTTAAGTTAGATTTAAATTTGATAGGTACCTACCTATGTTATTGCGAGCAGCAATGTCGCGATACGATAAACCGCAATCGCGATAGGATACAAATGTTCAAATGTTTGTAGAGCTTATGGGACTGAACTACGGGGTCATCAGTCCCTATACTTACAAACTACTTATGAACCAGCTATTACTAAGGACGGCACAAATGTCCATGCCCAAGGGGGGATTCGAACCCCCGAACGTAGTGTATGTTATTGCGTGGTAAACACATAGATAGTACCTACATATTAACGAGTAGAAAAAGTAAGTTGATTATTAACTTGTAGAAGAATACGCAAATGTTTATTTATTTTAATTTTTAGTGCATATTAATTTGTTTTGGAATTTTTATTAAAGTCGGTTATATTTTATTAAAATTTTTGTTTATTAAAAGCAATATTTAACAAGAGACAAAGTGACCCCATCTCCTGGGCCTGAATTTTGGTGAAAAATCCCATTTTAGTCCAAAGATATTATGGGGCTACGCTAAGTTGCGTGATGATGTTAATGATAATTCTCCGAGCACTAAAGGCGAGCGCAGTATTTGTTGACTAGCATCTTGAGAAGGGAAGCCTGCACCGGGCGGTGTTTATCTGCGTTTGTCTTATCTCTGGAGTTCTCGAACAGTCAGCGCACCTGGACGGAAGACGCCGTGCTTGCAACCTGGTCAACCGCCGGCCGCGTGACGTCACAGCCAGCAGGCGTATCTGCTGGCTCATCGGACACGCAGGTTGTTCGTGGCTCGGGCGAACTTTGGACCGCGCCGGGCGCTTTTATCGCCAGCTGAGCAGGGCGGGCCACACGTGAACGCAGTCTTCAGGCATCCAAGTGGGTTCTCTGCGCCTGGCTGAACTGCAAAAAAGCAGAGCCAGCGGCGGAAAATTCTGGAACGCTCCTGTTTACTTGCCTGATGTAAATAATTCTGTAGCACCGTGATCTGCACACGTGCGAATTTTACTGAGCTATCAGCTTAATAAATAATGCATGAAAGCACCGTTGATTCCATACAAAATTAATCTTCTTCTTCTTTATCGTAGTCTTGTCCCATGTCAAGTGGGGTTGGTGTTGCTCTTCTGGATCCTTCTCCTCCATAATACCTATTCATTGCTTCTTCCTTCTTCCATCCTTTCTCCCTTAGGTCCCCCGCTATCTCATCCTTACACCTCATCTTCGGTCTTCCTCTCCTTCCCACTCCTTCAATCTTTCCGATATATTCTTTCCCTTTTTTCTGCAAGTGTCCATACCACATTTGTCAACTCTCTTGTATCTTTTTCTCCGTTGGTTCCACTTTCACAACTCCTCAAACAAATTCATTTCTAATTCTGTCCTCTCTTGTTACCCCACACATCAACCTCAGCATCCTTATTTCTGCCACTTCCATCTTCCTTTCCTGGGCTTCTGTGGTTGGCCATGTCTCTGCCCCGTATATCATAGCAGGCCTTACCACCGACTTTCCCTTTCAACCCATTGCTCACCTTCTTGTCACACAACACTGCGCTCATTTTCATCCAGTTGATCCAACCACAGTTTATTCGGTGCTGTACCTCGCTTTCCAGTCCTCCGTCCCTCTGTATGTACGACCCCGGGCACTTAAATTTACAGACCGATTTCAGTTCCTCCTCCTAGATCTTGTAAGACCTTATCTGCCCATCCTGCAGTGCTAAATATTCTGATTTCATCCTGCTAATTTTCATCCCCCTTTCTTCTAGTGTCTTCCTCCAAACCTCCAGCTTTTCTTCAAGTCTATCGACGCTCTGCTCACAAAGAACCGCATCATCCGCAAACATCATATTCCATGGCGCTTCCTTTTTCACATCTTTCACCAGCCCATCCATAATCGGGACAAAGAGGTAAGGGCTAAGCTCAGTCCCTTGGTGTAACCCCACTTTTACTGAGAACTCCTTTGTCACTTCTCACCTGTGTCATTGCTCCTCTGTACATTTCACTCACTAACCTCACATACTTCTCTGGCATGCACTGCTCTCTCATGCTTCTCCATATTTCGTCCTTTATAATCTACATACATATTATAAAAATTGGACTAGACTAAAAAACAACAAAGCAACAGTGATGAAGACCAAATCCAAGATAAAATGGACCACTGGAACCAAAACGCAAGGGTACAGAATAGGACTGTTTAGCAATTATTGACGACATGATACCAAAATGCCCAAGACATCACCGATGCACGAAAACGCAAAAATTGGATTAGTTATTGTACGGGAGTAAAACATGAACCATAAATAGTACAGCTTTTGCAATTTGGTGCTACGGAAGAATGCTGAAGATTAGTGGGTAAATCTCATCTCACTGAACAGGATTGGCGAAAAGAGGAATTTCTGGCATATCTTGACTTAAAAAAGATATCACTTGCTAGGACACATTCTTCAACATCAATCAAATGTTCAAACGCAGACGATTCGGCCACTGCGGCCGGCTAAAACATCGAGGTATCGTGAATGTACCATTGGATGGAAGTGTGGGTAAAAGTCACAGAGGGAGACTAAGAGACGAAGGTTGCCGTTCTTATAAGGAGATGAAGAGGTACAGTAAGATAGAACCGGCCGCGATGGCCGAGCGGTCTGCGGCGTATCAGTACGGTTTGCACGGCCGCTGGGGTCGGCGGTTCGAATCATCCCTCGGGCATGGAAGTTTGTGCCGTCTTTAGTATTAAGCTAGTTCAAAAGTAGCTTGTAAGTTTAGGGACTGATGACCACGCAGTTAAGTCCCATAAGCTTTACAAACATTTGAACATTTGTATCCTATCGCGATTGCGGTTATCGTATCGCGACATTGCTGCTCGCGTTAGTCACGAGCCAATGACTGTTAGTAGAATATGGAATCGGTAGGTTCAAGAGGGCAATACGAAACGCCGTCTTGGATCCCAACGGCCTCGTATCACTAGCAGTCAAATGACGGCATCAAGATCATGGCTGCAGTTACCCTTGATGCTGCATCACAGACAGGAGTACCTGCGATGGTGTACGCAACGACGTACCTGGGTGCACGAATGGCAAAACGTCATTTTTTCGGATGAATCTAGGTTCTGCTTACAGCATCATGATGGTCGCATCCGTGTTTGGCGACATCGCGGTGAACGCACATTGAAAGCGTGTATTCTTCTCGTCACACTGGAATCACCTGGCGAGATGGTATGGGGTGCCATTGGTTACACGTCTCGGTCACCTCTTGTTCGCATCGACGGCACTTTCGACAGTGGCCGTTACATTTCAGATATGTTACGACCCGTGCCTCCACACTTCATTCGATCCCTGCGAAACCCTACATTTCAGCAGGATAATGCACGACCGCATGTTGCAGGTCATGTGCGGGCCTTTCTGGATACGGAAAATGTTCGACTGCCCTGGCAAGCACATTCTCCAGATCTCTCACAAAGTGAAGACGTCTGGTCAATGGTGGCCGAGCAACTTGCTCCTCACAATACGCCAGTCACTACTGATAAACTGTGGTATCGTGTTGAAGGTGCATGGGCATCTGTACCTGTACACGCCATCCAAACTCTGACTCAATACCCAGGCGTATCAAGGCCGTTATTATGGCCAGAGGTGGTTGTTCTGGGTACTGATTTCTCAGGATCTATGCACCCAAATTGCGTGAAAATGTAATCACATGTCAGTTCTAGTATAATATATTTGTCCAATGAATACCCGTTTATCATCTGCATTTCTTCTTGGTGTAGCAATTTTAATGTCGTTTTACTGACTCACATTTTATGACCAACACATTTCATAGTTATGCATCACTGTAAAGATCTACTATTTTCTCTGCATGTGGAGCTGTTCTTCTTGCAGACAAAGGTGAGTGAAAGTCAGTTTATTTACGTCTGTTATGTCGAGTAGGAAGACAGATTATTCGCGTGTTACATGTACGAGCTTCTATCATTTAATTAACCTATACTTCGCCACGACAAAGTAATTTACTAGTTTGCTTGATTACTACACAATGGTCTCACTAGTTGTGAAACTGTTTCCTTATATCACAGTTATTTAGTTCGGTTTAAATACAAAGTAATTTGTTTGCTAGATAAATTGGATTTCTACGTCATGATGTTGACCTATATACGTACTCTCACACATACATACGCAAGTACATATACACACACACACACACACACACATTCACTCTCACACTTGTAGTTAAATAATTGAAATATTTATTTATTAAAGCCGTTTGAAGTTAAATGCCCGCAAAATTCATAATCTTCGTAACTTTCAAGTGGAGCGGTGTTTTAAATCTCTTGGTCGTTATACAACTTGTTATCTTTGAAGTAGATTATGGCAGCGTTTTACGTGGAGCCTCGCTTCTCAAGAAATTCGGCTTAATTCTCATAGCCTGCAGTAGGGATGGGAAAAACCGACCGGTTAAAACCGTTCCGGTATTTTAGTTTTGAATAACCGGTTTTTATTTGGTGTCGGTTGTAACCGGTATTTTTACTTATTTCCAAGAACCGGTATAAAAACCGGTACGACTACTTTATGTAGTAGTGGTTCAAAATGTGTTTGTTTGTAAATAATTTAAAAAAAAAATAAAACTAGTAGACCCTACTATTTAGAGCTATTCCTAAAATTTCCACTGCTGTGAAATATTAGGTCATCGCAGAAACTAAGAAAAGCGATCAATGATAATTTAAGAACAATTCCGGCAGTCAGAAACGCGCAACAAAGGCGTGGCATAAGAACTTAAGAACAGGTGCAGCTATGCACCTGTTGCCGTGTGGCGTGGCCTAGCCGGTCGCGGTGGCCGAGGGGACTGAGGCGCTCCAGTCACGGTCTGCACGGCCATTACGGTCGGGCATGGATATTTGTGCCGTCCTAGTTCGTAAGTACTTCATAAGTAGTTTGTAAGTTTAGGGACTGATGACCCCGTAGTTAAGTCCCATAAGCTTTACAAACATTTGAACATTTGATTTGGCGTGGTCTATTAGCCGACGCGCGTGCACCGGCAGTGTACAAGACTTGCCTCCGTGTGGTCATGCAGCCAGTTCCCTGCTGTCGTCGCCAGACATCGGTTGTGTCTTAAGTGGCAGAGTAAGTCATAATTTTGTCAATACATTGAGAACACAAACTATAGACAAACTTTAACCAAATGTTTCAAACGTAAATATCTGAAGATAGTAAAAGTTACAATGTATAATATATACAACTTCTTTGTAGAGGGTGGTAAACGTGACGCTGAGCATACCAATGCACTGGTTTTTATGGTTTGCAAAGACAACTTGCCTCACTCTCTTGTGGAGAAAGAGGGGTTTTCTCATTTCACAAAAGTTGCAGTGCCCATGTATAAGCTGCCCAGCAGAAAAACTCAGGGCCGGCGCAAGCCCAAGTGCCGCCCCGTGCGAGCTGCCAAGTTGCCGCCCCCCCCCCCCCCCACGACACTTTTTTTTTTTTTTTTTTTTTTTTTTTTTGCAGAAGTTTGTGGAATTTTATTTAAACAAATCTGTATGAAATGTCAGCAATGAATCGCAATTTTTGTTTTTACTTTTCAGATCTACCTCTAGGGCCGGCCGCGGTGGCCGAGGTGACTGAGGCGCTCCAGTCACGGTCAGCACGGCCACTACGGTCGGGGGTTCGAATCCCCCCTCGGGCATGGATATTTGTGCCGTCCTAGTTCGTAAGTAGTTCATAAGTAGTTTGTAAGTTTAGGGACTGATGACCCCGTAGTTAAGTCCCATAAGCTTGACAAACATTTGAATCTACCTCTAGGTTTCGGCCACTGAGTGGCCAGTCTCAAAGCTTTTAATACATGCTTACATCTAAACCGTCATGTTGACAGTTACGTTTAGCATGACGGTATAGATGTAAACATAAAGCATTGAGAATAGCCACACTGTGCCCGAAATCCATGTAGATCTGGAAAATTAAAACAAAAATTGCGACTGATTGGTGACATTCTCTACAGATTTGTACAAAACAGTCGCTGGGACCAGCTCAAAAATGGAGTCAAACCTGATTCAAGAAATCTAGCTAATTTTAATAATCCTTGTGAATTTACAAAAATGTTCAAATGTGTGTGAAATACATATTATTGTAGGGTACGCTGTTCAGGAGATGAAGTCATAAGAATTGAGCCGCGTGAAATTGAATTTCAGGCCGAATTTCACTACATACGCAGGTGAAACGGTCAAAGAGTGGGGCGGAAGACAATGGAGAGAGAGGAAGAATAAGAATATGGAGTAACATAATAATTCAATAAATACACAGACGAGCATCGATGGGCACTGATGCTAGTCGAAACATATTAACTCAATGCACTACGATTGTTCATTCCAAAGAACTGACACTCGATATCTGTCGTAATTTCCATGTGTCAGTTCTTTCGTGTCTGATTATGGAATAAGGGGCAACAAATTAGCCATTGTCGTATCACTTCACTTTTCTTCGCTTTATCTTCATTCTAGCTATTGGGAGGACGCGTGCTTATTCGCCGACTTACCAATTGTTGAAGTAACAGATCATAAGAAAAATTTTCCTATTCTGCAATCTTGTAGGAGAAAAATTCTAACTTATGAGTAACGTGCGTGCGTAATACTAATTGTACGTTATATGAAAAGCACTAACCTATTACATCCCAAGTTGCAAGAAATTCGGACGCACCAATTCATCTGTTCTAAAGAAAAGCAATGAAAGTTGTTCTGACCAATCTTGACTCCCTCGGCCAACTACCGAAACGAATTCTGCAGTTTTCATTGTAGAGAACGCAACAATACATATTGCCTGGAAAAGGCCGGCCGCGGTGACCGAGCGGACTGAGGTGCGCCAGTCACGGTCTGCACGGTCACTACGGTCGGGGGTTCGAATCCTCCCTCGGGCATGGATATTTGTGCCGTCCTAAGTATTAGCTAGTTCATAAGTAGTTTGTAAGTTTAGGGACTGATGATCCCGTAGTTAAGTCCCATAAGCATTAAGCTATACAAACATCTGAACAATTTTGCCTGGAAAGGCGAAGTGGTGACGCGGCAGTACAGGAACTAGGTCACATGACGAGGTACAGCGAGGCTTCGGTTAAACTAGCGAAAGAAGCAAGAAGCTCACAGTAATGAGAAAGATGTATTATCAGGCAGCAATTTCTATGGCATTACGAACAATAGAAGAAAATGCGAACTTTGCGAAAACGGCCCAATTTTTTTCAGAAATGAGCTTCAAAGCTAGCAAGGAAACCCTTAGAGGCAATGTTCTATCTATGGATATTTGTTTTAGAAGGTGTCAAAATTAACGTTTTGTTTTTTGCGGACGAGAGGGCATTGTTGCTAAAAGACCATACTTTCTCAGGTTCAAATTCAAATGTTTGTATAGCTTATGGGACTTAACTACGGTGTCATCAGTCCCTAAACTTACAAACTACTTATGAATTACTAACACTAAAGACGGCACAAATATTCATGCCCGAGGGGGGATTCGAACCCCCGACCCTAGTGGCCGTGCAGACCGTGACTGGAGCGCCTCAGTCCCCTCGGCCACCGCGACCGGCCTTTCTCAGGTCGACCAGTAGTATACTTAGATGAAATATGGTTTCACACGCATTAAACAGTAAATAAATGTTGGCAAAGTGATAGTGTGCGAGTAGTATTGTCAAACAAAAGTGCCGGTCAGATTTTAATTGTTGTTCATGCAGGCGGAGAAAGGTGTTTCATGGCTCAAAAACCAAAACGTCCAACTATCACTCAGAAACGGATAGCAAAAATTTCCAAAAATACATCGAAACCCAACTTATGCCAGGCTTACTACCAATGTCTTTATCCCTTGTAACTACTCACAGCGTATTTGCCCATTCTGAATACTTCTATCAAATCAAATGTTCAAATGTTTGTAAAGCGAAGGGACTTAACTAAGGAGTCATCAGTCCCTAAACTTACAAACTACTTATTAACTACCTTATACTAAATATGAAACAATCATCGTTGCCCGAGGGGAGATTCGAACCCCCGACGGCGAACGGCCGCGCGCAACACAACACGGCGCTCCAGTACGCGCGGCTAATCCGCCGCGGCGTATTTCTAGCCATTTTAGTTGTCTGACATTTTTGACTGTAGTAATGTTCAATAATTTTTTTCCATAATGCGGTAAGAATGAAGCACTCGGAAACTGCCATTGAAGGGCTTAGCAAAATTGCTTCAGGCTTGTAACCGCAGTATCTAACATTGCATTCTAATTTCCAAATTAGATAAATTAGATTTCGTCTCCTGCAAAATTAGTTGTGAGTAAACGCACGGAGCGTAACAGGTCGGCAGCGCTCCACTGATAAAAGTACTGGCGTGTACGCCAGCTGCTTCCTCCTCTCTTTCCTCCGGCGTAAACTCGACGGTACTGCCACAGTGGCGAGGAAGAAATTAGTCCCCCTCCCACCCCTTGTTCAACAGGGGCGGCCGGCAGGTAGTCAGACGCCATGCCAAGCCGTTCCTTCCCAGGTTTGGTTTCGAATCCCCTCTTGGACATGAATGTTGAGTTTGTCCTACAAAGATAAATAAAAGGGGCGGCGGATTTGCTCAAGTTACCTGTGAAAATCCCAGGCAAATTTACCAAGCGGTCTGAGGCTCCATTCCACGGACTGCGCGGATGCTGCAGTCGGAGGTTCGAGTCCTCCCTCCTCCCTCGGTCATGGGTGTGTCTGTTGTTCTTATCGTAAGTTAGATTAAGTAGTTTGTAAGTCTAGGGACCGATTACCTAAGCAGTTAGGTCTTATAAGAACTCACAGCCATTTGAACATTCTTTGATCATGTGGTACACAGCTTTTCTAGTTCAATTTCCGTAAATTTACACTGACAACAATCATACTATTAGTCGTAACTGTGACTTTATTTTTCGAAATACTTCTTCAGCACTGACTGAAGTTCGTTTACTGACTGTAACACATTCGAAACTGCCGGACGGAAATACTAGGCCAGTAAATCTGTATGCTTCGTATATCGTCTTCTACGGACTCCTGGCTAGGCTTACACCCGCTCAAGAAGGTGTAGTATTGGGAGGGGATCTTGCAAAATATGGAAAGACTAGTGATTTGCCGTATAACGTAAATTTACCGAAATTTTAACTAAATTTCGTAAGTTTCGGTTTCGGCCGAAACTAGAAGAACCGAAAATTCGATTATGGTTTCTGTTTCCCGCAAATTATGTTTCGGTCGAACACTACTTGATGTAATAGCAATAAAAAACAGAAAACCGGTTATTTAAAAAACAGGTTATCCTGAGCAGTTTTGACAGTGCGGTTAAACTGAAGATGAAAAGAACCTGTATAACCGAAAACCGGTTGTTTCAGCGATAACCGCCATCCCTATTTCATGGTTTCGATGTTGGGCCAGTCACAATTTATATTGTTACTATCGAACAACCACATATAAAATCTGTAAAAGTAAAGTTCGGCTCAAAACTTTCAGTAATTTATTTCAATAGGGATGAGATTATTAATTTTAGGACTCGTTTATTCCGCCCGGTACGGTGTGTCAGTGGCGCGTTGTGGGGTAGCTTGCGTCACTGACTACCCTACCTCCCGACTTGAAATTTTTAGGCGCGTAGGAGTGCAGTCGCCCAGCAGCTGATACCATTAGCACATCATGCCCCCCCCCCCCCCTCACCTGCAGCAGCATCAGTTTTTCCTGTACTACCGCTCGTCTTTCGTCCGCCAGCTGGGAGTCTCCGCTAGCACCTGACACGCCACACACACACACACACACACACACACACACACTAGCGCTATTCTGGTACGGTCGCACTGCGGGCTTTCGTGTCTCACGCGATCTCCTGCTGTGATTCGCGCAGTCCCCCCTCCCCCCCCCCCTCTTCCTAACAGCCCATTGTCACCTTGCGTCGAGTCACCTTGCTTGGAATGCCCGCCCGCTATTGTCAGCTAATCCACTTTGCTGGGAAACTCTTGGTCGTCTGCCCGACTAGAGGAGATTAGTGTACTAGCTCACGGACGCGCTTTTTCATTAAGTAACGGAGTTAACATATTACGACGTCACTGCGGTTGTAGAATCAGGAGTGGGTTGCTTGGTGGAACGAAAGTCATGGCTAGAGCACTGTATAGTACAAACAGAACAATCCGCCATTTTGAATCTCAGATTGAAGATGCGCATTTAAAGGCTACGGCACACTTACGCTTTTTAATATGCTCTTAAAGCCATTAAATATACTTTCCTGGCGCAGAAATATTACAGCACAGTAAATTTATTGGCTTACATTTGACTGTAAAAGGCAATTTAGTGATTAGAGGGATATTTAGAGATATGATACTTCACTTACATCCATATTAAAGCATATGTTGCCGTTCTAAATATGTAACAAATATAGTTAAAATACTTTACAATTATCGTATTTTCTAGTTTAGAAGTAGTAGGCCTACATCCACATACGTTTACGCTTACTAAGAGTTGCATACGAAAACAGTTGCGGAATAACATTAAATTGCGTTACTGTAGTTCCCGTATTGTCCCCTTCTAATGTCTCGCATATTTTATACACACCGTATTTGAGAGAAGATTTTACATCTGTCCTGTTCCCATTCTTTGCGAAGTTCAATTTTTCTTTTTCTTTTTCAGACATCCTGTTCACAGCTTGGCTTAGGCCTACATATTCCAGTGTTGAGAGTCCTTTCATTTAAACAATAAACTAATGTGAAATAATATAATTTAAAAACCAATAACTGGGTAAAGTTAGCTGCATTCACGCATCGCTTAAAAATACAATTAATAGATCTTAGAATAAGTACCTAGTTGGTCTAAATATCAAGAAAAGCAACTTTAAACACACTGTGTATCGTGATATATTAACAGTCTATCAAAATTAAAATAAACCACTGCTTATATGTGTAGACCTATATTTTCTTTTCTACATCTCTGTCAGCTTAACTTAATACAAATAAAAGAAGCTTTAATTCTTAAGGTTAACAGATAGTTACTCGATTTTGGCGTCCATACTTGGCATCTGGAATTTACAAGCCACCTTTTACGCCGATCTGCGTTTCAAGAAATCCGATAAAACTTCTAGCGACCATGTCTGCTATTATTTGAGCAGTGTGGAGATACACAACCAACCATTTCAGACTGTGAAACAATAAAATCACAAACTGTTGGCTGATTCACTTCGCTGCGCCAGGCAAAGCATACAACTGTGTCGTCGGATTGGGATTCAAAATGGCGGATTATTCAGCTCGGTATATCTAGTGCTTTAGTCATGGCTAGTACGTCAGAGATGTTATGCGACGTCGACACATTTAAAATTAAGCAGTGCACACCTTAAGCCACCCCCATGAACCACCAGGGCCGGCCCCAGGGATTTTGCCGCCCCGTGCAAAAATCTCAAGCGCCGCCCCCTCCCCCCAACACACATTTTTCGACTTTTTCAGCTTTATTCAAATATGACGTCTTATTTTCAAATATTACACTCATGCGTCTCTTTGTAGTGAATATGTCTTTAAGATCGAAGCAGCGTAAATGTCACAGAATGCAATAAATTTCAAGGGACATCTAACATACAAATGTTCAAATGTTTGTATAGCTTATGGGACTTAACTAAGGGGTCATCAGTCCCTTTCGACTTTTTCAGCTTTATTCAAATATGACGTCTTATTTTCAAACATTACACTCATGCGTCTCTTTGTAGTGATTATGTCTTTAAGATCAAACCATCGTAAATGTCACAGAATGCAATAAATGTCAAGTGACCTCTAACATACAAATGTTCAAATGTTTGTATAGCTTATGGGACTTAACTACGGGGTCATCAGTCCGTAAACTTACAAACTACTTACGAACTAGCTAAGACTAAGGACGGTACAAATATCCATGCCCGAGGGGGGATTCGAACCCCCGACCGCCTCTAACATACAGTTCTACAGTTTTCATTACTAGATATCAATATAAGAGTTTTCAGGCCATAGTAAAAAGTAGCATTCTGTTCCTTTGTGTTTATGCTTATATCGTACTTGTTTTCTCAAATTAATGTTAATTACACGGAACAGTGCCTTAGTCGAATGCAAGAATACACCTCGCCCTGCTACAGCTTCTCACAATCCACAGGGACGTACCGCGGAAGCAGCCGACCGCTGCCGAAGACATAGGCTCAACCTTCCATGTAGTAACATTGCACGTTTATTTTGCTTGTAGGGTGACGCATACCACTGTTGTCTGTATTATTATCTATCAATCTGTAATAATTCGCATTTTCAACTTATTTTCACTTTTTGACATTTATGCAAGACTTTCATTGTCTTTTTTAATTTAACCTATCGGAACTACTCATAATTTCAGGAAAACCTGTCGCCCTGGGCGACGGCACGGTTCGCCCCTCCCTAGAGACGGCCCTGTGAACCAAATGTTGAAATGTTTGTAAATCTATTGGACCAAACTGCGTGGTCATCAGTCCGTAGCTTACAAACTACTTAACCTAGGTAAACTAACCTAAGGACAACACACACACCCATGCCCTAGGGAGGACTCGAACCTCCACGGCGAACAACCGCGCGCTCCGCAGCGAGACGCTTTAGACCGCTTGGCTACTCCACCGCGGCCCCTGTGAACCACAGACATTGCCGAGGTGGGGTGGCTTGCGTGCTTTGACGATACAGAAAGCCGTACCGTAGGTGCAACCACAGCGGAGGGGTATCTGTGGAGAGGCCAGACATACGTGTGGTTCCTGAAGAGGGGCAGCAGCCTTTCCAGTAGTTGCATGGTCAACAGTCTGGATGATTGTCTGAGCTGTGGCTTAGAGATACACGCAGGAAAAAAATTTTGTTTTGAAAAGTTTCGGTCGCAATTAGCTTTATTTCCCACGACGCGTTTCAAGAATATCATCATCAGACATGTGGTACAAAAGAAGAATTTTTTTCCTTTATTGAATTTTTAATGCCCTAAGGCAGGCTGGCAGCAGCCAATGATGCTGCTCTACAGCCGAGCGAACGGTAAACAAGGGACAAAACAGAATATAAAATGAAAGGTGATAAAAAGGCGCTTTTACAATTTCAAGATGAAAGTTTGGGAGAAAGTTAAAAGACTATATGGCAGCGGACAGAACATACATGGTTGTTAAAACAAGACATTGCCACAGTGGCTAAAAAACACTCACTGCAGACGACGAGACATAACAAGACGGCGACATTGAGGTAAAAAACAATGAACACTGTTGTACGCAACGTTAAAAAACACTGGGCGACGAAACACTTTACACACGAAGCACTGAACACTTAAAAACACAGCACTGCACTGGCCCTGCAGGGGTAGGGGGGGGGGAGGATGGAGAAGGCGTGGGGGAAGGGGACGGAGGTGGGGGAAGGGTTAGTGGGAGAAACCAGAAGTACAGAGTAACTCCCGGGGAGGTGGAGAAAGGAGGGGATGAGCCAAGTGGGGGACGGGAGTGGGAGGGGAGGGGGAGGGAGCAGGCGGCGGCAATCCACAGATAGGGGTCAAAGTTGGAAGGAGGAATAGATGTCGGGACGGTTTTGGAGAACGTCGTCAGGGAGAGGTAGGTGGTGGAAGCCACACTCGGAGAGGACATAGAGGGTGTGGAGGTGAAGGGAGGGAGGGATGTGGCGGTAAAGGCGTGGCAGGGGCCCGGGATCCAGGAGGAGAGGAGATACTAGTGGGTTATGGGACTCTATCTTTCGGTGGATGTACTTGAGGCCGATGTGTTGAAGGAATTGGACCAGGTGTGGGAATGGGATGAGGTCATAGAGGATCCGCGTGGGGTAGGCGAGGCGAAGGGCGTGGCGTTCGAGGATTTTGAGGGATTCATAATAGGAGGGGGGAGTAAAAAAGAAAATTACATTTTAGATGTTTAAAGCATGTAATTACAATATCTACAAGGAGTACAAACCATATTAATACATATATACTTACAAAATTTTTTAAAAAAGATAGGAATTACAACCATCTTAATTACAACCATCTTAATTACAACCAACTTAAAACACCATCGTGGTGACGGTGTTGAACTAGTCTCACAAGCCCAAGTGTGGTGAGAGGGGGGGAAACACCGTAACAGGTGAACTAGGCCCACTCGCCACCAGATGGCGCAGGGTTAACATTAAAAGTTACTTGAATTAAACTACACATACATCATCTTGGGCACTCTGTACTGTGTGCGTCATAGAATCTGTGAAAAATATGGTTACTAAATGTGTTAAGTCAGATAAAAATTTATAAGTACATTAAAAATACTAACGGGATAGGGCGTACGACAAGGGAGGCGTGGGAGGGCCAAAGGATGGGATAGGGCGTTGCTAAATACAGCACAAACCATATGATAAAAAGTACGCGAGCTAGACCATTGTGACGTTACAGTCACATAGCTGCTCACCATATGTTACAAGTTAATACTGTAGAAAAATCTATCAAGAGTCCTAGGTATATAAATTATGTGGAAGGACAATATGCCACTTAACACTTATGGGCTATGATGACGAGACAACAGACAGAATCTGACAATATGAATATAATCAAGGCTTGAAAATCAAAACCAATGACAAATTGCCATTGATGTATGTGTAGTTTTATTCAAGTAACTTTGAATGTTAACCCTGCGCCATCTGGTGGCGAGTGGGCCTAGTTTACCTGTTACGGTGTTTCCCCCTCTCACCACAGTTGGACATGTGAGTCTAGTTCAACACCGTCACTAGACGTCCACGATGGTGTTTTAAGTTTTAATCAAGCATCTATACTAAGATGGTTGTAATTTCCATCGTTTTTAAATTTTTTTAAGTATATATATATATATATATTAATATGGTTTGTACTCCTTGTAGATATTGTAATTACGTGCTTTAAACATCTAAAATGTAATTTTCTTCTTTTGTACCACAGATCTGATGATGATGTTATCGAAACGCCTCATGTGAAATAAAGCTAATTGCGACCGAGACATCTGAAAAAAAAAAAAGAAAGAAAAAAAAATCATGAATGCCAACGTATAGTCGCTTGTCCACATAATGGAAGGTTTCACGAACGAAGTTGTAAATTAGAGATACACGTACTGCAAATAGCTAAACGCAAGGGGAAACTACAGCTGTTACTTTTGACGTCGGTTTGTAGCAGGGGTTTAGAACATATGCCTTCCTCAAACACTATGAATTACCTCGAAGAGAACGACCTATGACCCATAGTCAACACGGAATCAGAAAGTATTGTTTTTGTGAAACAGAGCTAGCTCTTTACTCACATGATGTGATGAGTTCTATAGACAAAGGATCTCAAATCGATTCCATATTTCTATACTTCCGGAGAGCTTCTAACGCTGTACCCCACAAGCGACTTCTAATCAAATTGCGTGCTTAAGGAAAATGGTCCCAGTTGTGAGACTGGATTCGTAATGTCCTATCAGAAAGGACACATTACGTAGTAATTGACGGTAAGTCGTCGAGTAGAACTGAAGTGATATCTGGCGTTCCCCAGGGAAGTGTTATAGAGCCTCTACTGTTCCTTATATTTATAAATGACTAGCTGTAAACCCGCCGTTGCCAGGGTGTTTATTTATTCTACACTCTCTTAGTCTACCTCCCCTTCCCCCCACTCTCTCTGCATCCATCTTTTTCTCTCTCATCTCTCTGTTCGTTTCCACCTTTCCATCTCTAAACTGCGTAAGTACCCTCCCCCATGCACCGTATGAAAGTTAAAATAGACGGTGACCTCCCTCTTGTTTTGAAGGTGAAGCGTGCGAAATTTCATGAACGTCGGAATGAATCTGTAGATTTCGTGAGTCTATAGAAGTAAGCTCCGCCATTCACCTATCACAAAACACTTTCTTAGCTGACTTTTTCTACCTGTAAACTACATTACTGACAAATTTCAGCCTCATAGGTGAAGTAGTTTTCATATTTCGTGTTTAGTCAGTGAGTGAGTGAGTGTTCTTTCGCTTTTATATAGATAGTGATTAAGAAAACAGATTACTTAATTTTGGATGCAATAGAATTAAAGGAGACTTGCAGACAAAGATTAATAGTAACATGCAAATCTGTAATGCTAACTTTATTTGATACAAGGTCATGCCTGATTCGACAGTTTCACGGAATCTACAGCGAAATTGTTGTGAGCAGTAGACTTCTTTTCGTTTCATCATTTTGTGTGGTGGTATTGGTGGGGGGGGGGGGGGCAGGGTCAGTTACAAAACGCTTCATAAACGTCCGAAATTACATGCAAAATTTGTTGCAGTCCCTGGCTACTCACACTTTCCAATAACTCACGCATAAATCTGGGTAGTCTAACGCGGTGGCCTCTTTATTTGCCGCGGTGGAGTAGCCGAGCGGTCTAAGGCACTTTGCTGCGGAGCGCGCGGTTGCTCGCCGTCGGAGGTTCGAGTCCTCCCTAGGGCATGGGTTTGTGTGTTGTCCTTAGGCTAGTTTACTTTAGTTTAAGTAGTTTGTAAGCTACGGACTGATGACCAAGCAGTATGGTCCGATAGATTTACAAATATTTTTTTTTTGCCTCTTTATTTAAGACGTTATATCTCTTGAGCTATGAATCGTATTCTTTTGTTTTTGGATCAGGAACCTTTGGGGGCGTACGGTGAACAGTTCACCAAAATTTCATTGCAATCGAATGAATGGTTTATGAACACACAGAGGACAGACAGACAAACATTCATATATATATAGCAGACAATGTGAGCAGATGTCTCAGACTGTTCGCGGACGATGCTATCATTTATCGGTCACCAGAAAATCAAAAGCAGCTGCAAAATGATTTAGTAGATGGTGCAAAAACTGGCAATTGACCCTTAATAATGATAAGCGTGACATCATCTATCTGAACACTAAAAGAAATCCGTTCAACTTCATGTACGCGATAAATCAGTCAAAGCTACATATCGTAAATTCAACTAAATACCTAAGAGCAGCAATTACAAACAAGTTAAATTAAAAAAAAAAAAGAAAAAAAAAACATGTAGAACATATTGTAGGGAAGGCGAACCAAAGGCTACATATCGTTGGCAGAACACTTAAAAGATGCAACAGTGCTACTGAAGAAACTGCCTGTCCTACACCTGCGCTACCTATTTTGGAGTGCTGCTGCGCATTATGGGATCCCCACTGACGGAGGATATAAGAAAACTTTAGAGAAGGGCAGCTTATTTTATATTGTCGCGGTGTAGGGGGGGGGGGGGTCACTGGGAGCGGAAATCGTTAAAAGATAGGGCTTATTCGTTAGGGCGAGATTTATTTGCGAAATTTCTTTCACCAACTTTCTCTTCCGAATGTGATTTTGTTAATGCCCACCTACACAAGGAGATATGATCATCGGAATAAAATAAGAGAAATCAGAAAAAAACGGAAAGATTTAGTTCTTCCTTTTTCCAGCCCTATTAGAGAATGGAACTGTAGAGAAATATCATAAAAGCGGTTTGATGAACCTGTGTCATGCACTTCAATGTGACTTGCAGAGTATTTATGTAGACGTGGATGTGTGATGGGGCACATTTTCATGCATTTCATTGCTGCTCACGTCATATATTCTTAGACACTATGATGTAATTTCGAAGGTACATCCAGTTAGTGGTATGGAAAATATGTCAGGAATAGAGTTATTAGTCAGTATGTAAAAATTGAAACCTCATGCGTGATGGGCTAGTTTTCCATTAACGTAATTGTTTATGGTCATATCTTATGACCTATCTTCGTACTTTGATGCAATTCTGAAGGTATATCCAGTTTTATGTGTATATACTGTCTGTAAAATTTCTCGCGAATACAATTAGTAGAGTAGATATAATAAACAGTAACGTCGTGTCGTAGTCTGTAGTTTTACTGCATGTACAGAAGAAAATAAAAGATTAGGGGCTCACATTCCATCGGCAGTGTGGTCATTAGAGAGGAAACAATGAAAAAGTAGTAAACGCTAAACTTCTTTCCTTTCATTATTTTGCTAGGGTTGTCATTGACAATTTTTTTAAGCTTTGAAATTAGGTGTGTTTGTTGAAAGGTCCCTAAGTGCTCTCATTCTCAAATAATGAATAAAGTCTCGTTGTTCGCTCTTCTCTTTTTTTCTTACTTCATATCTCATGTACGGTGTGTCATAGGTGGATATTATCCCCATAGCGATAAATTTGGTTAAATTAAGTCCATTAGGTTCGCGAATTTAGTTGTTTATGACGTCATAACTCCTGAAATATCTATGGTAGGTGGTACTTATCCGAGCAGCGACTGTTGTCTGTCAATAATTTGGTTCAAATCATTCAGTAGCTTAGGAGATGTGAAAAACACAAACAAACATTTTATGATATGTATAGATACTGTTTCAGTTTGGCTTTCCAAGACTTTGTTTTCATAGATTAACATATTAGTTTCAGTGTAAGAAAGTCATTTTGTTGCTTTGTACAGGAATGAAACTTGGACAATAAATAGTTCCTACCGGAAAAGGATAGAGGCTTTTGAAATGTGGTGCTACGGAAGAATGCTGAAGATTTAGGTAGATAGATCCCGTAAGTAATGAGTCAAATTCAAATGTTTGCAAAGGAATGGACCAAATTGCAGTAGTAGTTTGTAAGTCTAGGGACTTATGACCAAAGTCGTTTGCCCCCATAGAATTACAAACATTTGAACATGCGCTAGGGAGGACTCTAACCTCCGACGGGAAGCATCCGTCTTAGAGCGCACGGCCATTTCCGCACTGCGTAAGTAATGGAAAGAATTGAAACAACTTACGAGGCGCGTCCGCGTTTAGTAATAAAATGAAATTGCACACAGATACAGAAGAAATTTTTATTGCACAAAATCCTACAACTCTTAAACTACTTTTCCACATAACTGCCGAAATTTTGCAGGCCTTTGTCATAGCGTGGCACCAGGTTTTGTATACCTTCTTCATAGAAATCTGACGCCTATCTCCTGTGACTATCCGTCTCAGAAATTCTTCGCCGCTTTCAGCATAACGGGTCAAAAACTCAAGTGCACTACCCATCCGTTGTGTTTTGTGTTGCTCGGTGAGAATCTTAGGTACACAACGTGAGCAAAGTTTACGAAACTTCAGTTGTTTTGTAACAATTTCATGCATTAGTCGTGAAATTTGGGGGAAGTCCATAGCGAGAGCACTAATTGTAAACCTACGGTTTTCCTGGATCTTGTCATCAGTCGCGTGAACCAGTTCTTCTGTAACCAAATGTGGACGCCCACTTCGTTCTTCATGGCGCACATCACTACGCCCGCCATTGAACTGTCGGACCCATCTTCTCACCATCGAATCACTCATCGCATTTGGTCCGTAAACATCGCAAATTTGCCGATAAATTTCACTTGGTTTCACATTCGTCGCATTCAGAAATCAAATCACCGACCTGATTTCACAGGTGGCGTGATTTTCAATCAACGCCGACATTTCAAACAAGCACAACAAAGCGTACGTAACTGACAGCGATCTCCAAATGGCGCACGTTCTTCTCCTTGATACACATCGTCTACAGCGCATGTGCGGAACTTAAAGCTCTGTATACAGGGCTTTAGCGGAACTGCAGTCGCAGCGCTGCAGTGGAGATAAATTGAAACGGAACTTACTTTCTGGACGCGCCTCGTATTATTTGACTGTCAGTCAACAGTTGGGAATGGCTTTCTTACATTAGCATGTTTCAATCCTTCTTGATCATCTTCATAATTATGTAGTTTCGTCTGCAACCCGTCTCGTCTATGCTGTGAAAAATATATAGACGAGACGGGTTGTAGACGCAACTACAAGGTTCTGAAGATGATTCAGAAGGATTGAAACATGTAAATTTAAAAACCCATTCGCAACTGTTGGCTGTTAGATATACTGTTTCAAATATTAGTGCAGTTGCTGAATCTCGCGAATCGATTATGTCTACTATAGCAATGATGAGGAGATACTGAACGGAATTGGGGAGAAAAGGAATTTCTGGCGTCTTGTCTAAAAAGAAAAAAAAAAAAAAAAAAAAAAAAAAAAAAATCGATTGGTAGGACATATTCTTAGACATCAAGGAATCGTGAATTTAGCATTGGGGTAAAAATCGCAGCCGCTGTGGAGTAGCCGAGCGTTCCAAGGCGCTTTGCTGCGGAGTGCGAGGTTACTCGCCGTCGGAGGTTCGAGTCCTCCCTGGGGCATGGCTGTTTGTTGTCCTTAGGTCAGTTTAACTTAGTTTAAGTAGTTTGTAAGCCTAGGGACTGATGACGAAAGAGGTTAACTCGCATTGATTGACAAACATCTGAATCTAAAAACCTCAGAGGGAGACCAAGAGACGAATACAGTAAGCAGATTCAAATGGATGTGTGCACTGTTCTTGAGACGAAGAAGTTTGCTCAGGACAGAGGCGGATGGAGAGCTGCATTAAACCAGTCTCCGGGCTGACGACAAAATACGACAGATTGTCTGTGCAATGTGTCGTTTTTTGCAACGTGTTATGCTCTTGTAGGCCTGCAAGTTGCCTCATAATTTTCTTCCCAGGCAACGGAAGGTGCCAACATTCTCCAACACTTGACCTTTTACTTTCCAGCAGGTATGTCATCCACGACCTTGGTCTTGTGGCCGGATCTTGCTGCAACTATAGCAAGATTTTTTTCAGTATTATTTCCGCTCCTTTGTTATCAAATAACAGTGCTGTATCCTTGGCAAAGTCGTAACAATTTAATGTAGCACATTGATTCAGTTTGTGCATCTTCACTAGACATTTATTTACCTGTCTTGAACCACTTCATGTAGCAACAAACTGAACAGAATCTATTAACGTGTGTCCCCTTGACGAACTTCAAAAATTATAATCATATAATACAAAAATTGCCACATTGTCTTTATTGGACAAAAGCTGCTTGCCCTACTTGCACAACAAATATTATTTCCCGTGTGGATGGTACTTATTTTTAGTGTTATGACTGGCTACTGTCACATCGAAGCATTTATGCTCACTTACACTTTATGAGTATCGTAACCACATGTAACATAAAGCTGCACATACTAGTCACCTCTAGACAGTGTTTTAGTTGGGAAACATTTTTAGGCGGTACTCTGCTTATTCCACATTAAGAGTCAAATGGACATTTTTAGAAAATCAAGAAAGTAATGATTTAGGCATGTGAATACACTAACAAAATATAGATATAATTTACAAATTTGAAACTCATTTTCATTGTATTCAAGGGTTTAATGTAGATGATGATACCAACCATCGGCTTTGTCCAACATCTTATCGTAACTAATAAAGAGTGGCGTTCCAGAAGACAATAAGAGTGCTTGTTGCTGCCGGGAATCAAAAGCAGACTTACATCACACGAAAACCATTACAAAATTCGGACAATGGAACTGCGTGGAACTTTTAGAGAGGGGTCCAAGCGTTTTCCGCCGTAAGAAGCAAAACTGACAGCGTTAGCAACACTTGAACATGTACACATCTAGCCAGTTCAAAAAGCATTGGTCAAAGAGATTAAAATTCGCTTCTATTTTAGTTCCTAATAGTGTTATGACGCACTATTTTATATTCTTAAACTGACTACAGTTCGAAAAAGACGAATAAGTAAACATAATATGTAAGGTAAATATTTTATCTTGACCGTGAGTCGTTATCAAAACGTGTCGTACTAAGCATGAAAACATACGTATCTCGTGCAGTGTTTCAATCAATGGAAATTAATTCACAATATTGCGATGTACTGTCACTTAAATTTTTAAAATAATTGCCGCAATATCGCACTTGCTTTCTTTAACGAATAGGCAATGATATTGCATACCCAAGACATTGCGTATGTAGTGGCTTCTCTCTTTGGAGCAAGGTTCTTAAACGCTTTGGAGTCGGTAAGAAGCATTTCCACTGTCTCGGTCAGACTGTTCGGAGCTCTCCATTGACCAGTTCGAACATTTGACCGCCAGTAAGATTCCATTGGATTTGTGCGAAAGTGCAATTTGAACGCTTCGACGATTATGATCGCAACTCGAACGAATCTAAAACTTTCCAACTTTTTTCCGAAATCTATTGGACAATTTACTGTTGGACTATTTTTTTTACATATTTAAGAAAGAATTTTAGCCGGTACGCTAATAGCGAGTTTGAATTTTAGGCGGTAAGTAAGTAAGAGCAGTTGTTCACAAGTAAAATATTTCATAAACTTGTTTCAATCAGGCTTAATTTTTCTTACGGAAACTTTCAAAGATTTATATGGTTTATACCGAACTCTGTAGTTATGAGACAATGGCAGTAACTGAATAATTTTTTTCTAGTTTTTTAATCGTAGACTCTAATGTGCTTCACTTACAATGACGGTTTATTTATAATGAATCTCACTAGAGAATGCGGTTGTTGTGAAGGTGTAGATAGTATGGTCGACTTCCTGAAAAAACAACTGCAGTATGAGTGAGCGATTAGTCCACGCAGTGGTGTTATTCGCTTTACAAGAGTCTGGAAAAAAAATAGACTGTAATCGTAAATACTGACGGAGATCGTATTCATTTATGCACATCCCATTTACGAGTATCCTCTTCAGGAACGCGCTTGCCGCCCTTGATATAAAAATCTTATCTCTCTGGCCTCAGAATAGCTTCATTACAACGTCCTTACCGCCAGCTCTAATAAATTTCCGCCATCTTACGAGCATGTTTACTTCGCGTCATCGCTACGGCGGCTGGCATAAAAGTTACCATTACCTTCACTACGGCAGGCAGCTGAACAGAGCAATATGGCACGGATTTGTGAGCTCTCCATTTGCATTTAACACGCAGTCCTGTTCATTTCGTCATTTAGCGATAGGGTCTTTAAGGGAGACGATTTACAACAAACCAAGTCCCACACAGAAATAAACCTCCTACCTGTTCTTGCATACGTATTTGTATTATTGTTACTTCCTGACGTGGTCAAGTTGGAGATGTGCGATCAGCTGGTTTTTTGTATTAGGAAGACGTTTTGTAAATATATTCATAAGCCAAGTATTAGTAAAACAAGGTAACTAGTTTCGTCTTACCTTGATGCTGACGCTCTTTTGATGATGCTACAACTGTATCCAAAATTGTTTGGATAAAAAAAGAAAAACCAGTGTTATACTTAAAACAGAACCTTATAGAGAAAAAAACCAAATATTTGTTAAGCAAATGCGGGTTATTTAAAAGCTGTGCTGAGTATTTCCAAGCAAGCTCTACAACAAATTTCGGAACACTATAGCAAAATCGCAAGTACAAACTAAGAAACTATCGCGAAACAGGTTCGGGTATGAAAAGAAAAAGCAGTGTAATGTTCAAGGCAGATCCTTATACATAGAAAACGCAATAGTTTCGGCTTATTTGCAAACATCTTCATATCCTTTCAATTCATTTTTCTACAGTGTTGAGCCCCATCTGCGCTATCTGCAAGATGTGAAGATGGCTAGCAAATAAATCGAAACTGGTTATCGCAATTTATAAATATTATCGCGATCCTGGCTAACAAATATTTTGCTAGAAGTTATTAACGGAACGTTTGATCGAATGTACAACTCGTTCAAGGGCTAATAAATCAGCACCACTGATAAACAATTCGAACTCTTCAAAATCCATGTTTCTTTTTTTGTTTTTAGGCCTCTTTTCCGCATCTGAAGTTACACAGTTTGTATAGGCCACGAGCAAGGTCTAAGGTCGGCAGTTGCTCCGAGGAAATATTGTGTGATTTGGACAACGTTAACCGGCCACAAAGTTCGTGAAGAATATTTGCCATTAGCCGACTAATTAAGACCAGACGCGTTTCGCTTTATTTAAAATCGTCTTCAGTGGTCATATGTAACAGGATATTCGCTTTGTATTTTAGTGTGATTTTTGGTTTTTATCATGAACTCTTCTGTGATAAGTCTTAACGTGAGTGTTGAACGGGTTCCTACATTTCTTCTAAACCAAAAAATTTTCAAATGTTTGTAAGAGCTTATGGGACTTAACTACGGGGTCATCAGTCCCTAAACTTACAAACTACTTATGAACTAGCTAATACTAAGGACGGCACAAATATCCATGACCGAGGAGAGTTCGAACCCCCGACCGTAGTGGCCGTGCAGACTGTGACTGGCGCCCCGCAGACAGCTAGGCCACCGCGGCCGGCATCTCCTAAATCCAAACTGATCTTCCCCAAGTTCGTATTCCATCAGTTTTTTCATCCGTCTGTTAGAATTTTGCACCTGCTTTGTTTGGAATTCGGATTATTGTACTCTTCTTGAAGTCTGAGGGTATTTCACCTCATACATCTTGCTCACGAGGTGTAACATTTTTGTCATGGCTGACTCTCGTTAATTCTTCAATAGCTCTGAGGTAATGTCGTCTACTCCAGGGGTCTAGTTTCGATTAAGATCTTTCTGAGCTCTGTCAAAATTCTCCTTGCAGTATCTTATCTCCTACGTTTCGTTCATCTACTTCCTCATCCTCTTCTATAATACCACCTTGATTTTCATTTCCCTAGTAGAGCCCCTCTACATCTTCTTTCCACCATCCAAATTTTCCTTCTTTGCTTAGTACTGGTTTGCCATGTGAGCTTTTTACTTTTCTTGTCTCCAAACGTATCTTTTATTTTCCTGTCCTGTAGGCGGCATCCATATTTCCCCTAATTACATATTCTTCTACGGTCTTGCATTTCTCCTCTAGTCGCTTCGACTTGCTAGTCTGTATTTTCTGTCAACCTCATTTTTCAGACGTCTGTACTCCTTTTTGCCCGCTTCACTTGCATTTTTATCTTTTCTCCTTTCATGAATTACGTTCAGTGTCTTATACGAGTATATAAGTATTTCTACCTATACCATCACCGCCGGCCGCGGTGGCCGAGGGGACTGCGGCGCGCCAGTCACGGTTTGCACGGCCACTACGGTCGGGGGTTCGAATCCCCCCTCGAGCATGGATATTTGTGCCGTCCTTAGGATTAGCTAGTTCATAAGTAGTTTGTAAGTTTAGGGGCTGATGACCCCGTAGTTAAGTCCCATAAGCTCTACAAACATTTGAACATTTTTGAAGTCCCATAAGCTATACAAACATTTGAATTTATACCATCATCTGCGAGATTCACTACTGTCTCTCAGAGCTATTCATTCTTCTACTGTATTACTTACCGCAATTTCGATCAATCCTTGCCTAATCCTCCCTCTGAAACTTTGAACAATCTTTGGTACCTTCAATTTATCCAGGTTCCATCTCCTTACTTTTCTACATCTTTGCAGTTTATTTAGTTCGTAACCAACACGTTATGGTCAGAGTCTATATCTGTCCCTGCATATGTCCTACAGTTTAAAAACTGGTTTCTATATTTAATCCTGATCAGAATCATAACATCATACAAAAATGTAAAACAAACAATGGAAATTCCAGGCAGGATTCACAAAATTTTTGAGAAGGTTAGGTTGCTACACACCACAGGGTCGTCTCGAAACACACACACCCGCCACCGTAGTGGCCAGACAATGTAAAACAAATATGTTGCGATATTTGATCACTGATGATGCTATTAAATAAAGCGAAACCTAGCTATTCTTAGACTACAGAATTATGTACAGCTTCAAAAAATTTTCAAATGTTTGTAAATATATCGGACTCAAATGCGTGGTTATTAGTCCGTAGCTTACAAAGTACTTAAACTAAGGTAAACTAACCTAAGGACAACACAAACACACATGCCCGAAGGGGACTCGAACCCCCAACGGCGAACGGCCGCCCCAGTGCCTACGGCTAATTCGCTGTGGTCAACTGCTTCAAAAGACTGCCAATTGTCCTATAAAAATTTTCCGAGGGGCAAAGAATGGATAGTGTATGATGTTTGCCTCTGTGTTCTACTTTAGGACGGTTTTTAATAACTACACTGAAACTGACTTTCTGACAATATTATAAATAGAGACAAGCATTTCCCCTTAAGTGAAATTTGGTACCCTGTGTTAATAGTCTTTCATTCGATCAGGAAACTGTAAAAACGTTTCAACGTAGGACATGTAGTACGCTAATGCAAATTGTCAGCAGTATGCCAAACGTGTTTGCAACTGTTATGAAGAACGTTTATGATTAAAATCAAACTGCATTACCCTACTCATGTTGCCGGACCAAAGTCTCTGTTACAAAAAGAAGGTGGCAATCCTGTTTCTTTAGTCTGCCACAATCATTCTGGTGTGTTAAGCCGAATAGGCCTCAGCAGTAATGTTCATCTACTTTTTCGATTACTACGAACTGTTACAGATACCTTAATGTGCCTACTAGGAAACAGCAACATGATCCAAGTGTGATCGTTAACGACCTTAATGCAGCTGCCAGGAAAGAACACGATACGAGTCTGCACTCTAACTAAATGCAGGTACTAGGAAAGAACACGACCCAAGTCGGACCATTAACTGAAACAACGCGACGCTAAGCAATATATCCGCTATTTGCCAGACACGTCATCACCCCTGTTTATGATGCACAGCTATGGCGGACAATTCCACCAGCATCCCCTCAGATTTCTCACCCCTGCGCTGTTGTTACTAAGGATACGCAACATCTGTGAGAAACACACTGATGTTTCAGAAGTTACCAACACGTGTTTCGATCGAGCACATTTCACACAACTTTTTGCAGGAACTGACGCACGCGTAATGTGACGGTTTTAAACATGTCTCGCCAAAAATTGCAGCAACCATACTAAATTTATAAAATTGTAGAAAAAGTCCAACAAGTTGTAGTTTTTAGATACTTGATCTAGATTTCGGCACCAACTAAGGGTGCTTCATCAGAAGATTAAAATTATTACCTTGATATAAATTATTGAATACATTAACAGACATTGGTATGAAACACTTTATACAAATTATTTTATATAAAAAGCCGTATGTAGAAATACGTACTCACATGACACGGAAAGTATGAGTGATATGCTCAAGTCCAAAAGATAAATAACATTGGGAGACATACTAGCCAGAGGCTAGTAAGTCAAATTTTACAAAAAGAGCGGTTGGCCGTTGTAGGACTGCCGCGTTGTAAAAAAAAAATAATAATAACAATAATAATAAACACGTTATTTATATTGATGACTGTAATGCCTTATTTATGTCTTATAAGGTTCCATAGTCTAAATGTGTCCTGTTTATGATTTGCTGTAGACTTGAAAATGGTCATCACTGACCGAAACCGGTCGTCAAAACGACGAGAAATTTTGTGATCGACATAAATAAAGGTAAACAGAACTGTTTGGTGTCACCTAACCTCCAAAACAATATGTCATATCTACGTCGTATTTCAATATGTTTTACGAAGACGCTAGGGTCTGAAGTCGCTGCGTGTCATTACGTCAGCGTATTCATTTGCTATTCGCCCATACGCCGAGCGACAACAGACGCCAGCGACTAGCGGCCAAATACGCTCCGTGTAATATACCCTTAAATCACACGTACTCGCGAAAGTCTACAGTCGAAAGTGCAATAGTGACGTCACGACTGAAAAAAGTGATGTGCAGTGTGGTCGACTCCACGCGCCATGCTGGTGTCAACGAGCTTCTATGTAAATTTTCTGGTTGGTACGCAGCATCCACGTAACGCAGTGTTAGGAACCCCGTTATCAAGGCCTGTCTGGCGGGACACCGTGCCAGCTATGCGAGACCACATGTGTAGGCGGAATGCAAACGCCGTGGCGCTGATAGTGGCGCACCGGATTTATCCAGTTGTAACAACGGGCGCGGCAAGCGTTGGCCCTGAACTCTCCACGAACACGCACTGCCGTGGTGGGTTTCACGTGAGGCCGCTGTGTGGGCAGACTCGTCGGTGACGTGTTAGTTGGCGCCAGCAACCGCTTTATCTCAACCAGCCTCTCGAATAGAATTGTATCTTTGAACGTGATTAGAGGATACATAGGTAGAATCTATCGATGTATAAGCGACAACAGAGACATCTGGCCCGTTAGCTCAGTTGGTTAGAGCGTCGTGCTAATAACGCGAAGGTCGTGGGTTCGATCCCCCCACGGGCCAATTATTTTTCACGTTTTCAGAGATGAGCATACGATACTATTGTGTTGTTCTTTACGTCTTTTGTGTTCCATAACACATCATATAATAGTTTTAAAAAACTAATTACTTCCAGCTGCTTCTTCTTTTAGTGCATGTCGTGGTAGCTTCCGGAGAATGCGAATTTCGTATTTTGCTCTTTCCCCCTTCCAAAATAATAAATCGAGAGACTTGTACGCCATAAATGAAGAAGAAGAAAAGAAGATGTTTAACCTTCCGTCGAGATCCCGGTCATTAGAGACGGAACAGACGCGTAATTTTTGTTAGGGTTCAGTCTGGAAATCGGCCGCGCCCTTTGAAAGAAACAGTCCGTGCATTTGACTGAGTGATTTAGGGATCACGTAAAACCTAAATCAGGATGATCGGGTTTGAACCCCCGTCTTTCCGAATGCGAGTCTAGTGAGTTATCACTGCGCCATAAAGCTCGCGCCGTATATGTATTAGTACATTCAAAATGTGTGGAATTACAATTGCTGTGCTGTGTCGATTTTTACGGGACCAGTTTTATTCTACGTATTTCTGCCGCGATGTACTAACGAAGTGGAAATAGTTTCTTTCGCCGAAAATGGCAGTGATTATGCACAGTATACGACTAGCTACATTTAACTCCTTTACGTTTCCAGCCCTATCGTAAATGACACTTAACTTTACCCGAGGGTAACCATGGCTAAAATATTTATAGATAGTTTTTCGTAACTTTGAAGCAGTAAAGTAAAAAAATTGCAGACATTAAAATGATGGATGTATGCCTCAATGAACGGTTGTGTATTTAAGTTGCCCACGGGAACTACACTTTCTAACCCAGCGGCGTCGGTCTTTAAGCTATTATGACCAGTGGCGTATCCAGACCCTCCTCGAACCCCCACCTAGAGAGAGAAGGGAAAAAACAGAAAGGGATCAATCCTCCCAATACTGTACTGTATGGCGACCTTTTTATTTTTATTTTATTTTATTGACCCCAGCCCCCACCAGACCATGATCCTGGATACGCCACTGATCATGACACATAGGAGGTGGTCACGTAATGTATGTAGTTCCAAAGATAATTGTGTATCAGTTTTTCTCTCGTTAATGGCTAACATAAGTGGCAGTTTCAAACTCAACGTTTAGATGAGAGGTAGCCTAATCTTCGTTTCATGTGGTAAAGAAATTAACCTATCTGCACGTAAATTACTTTGACTGTAATTGTTCACTATATTAAACTATTCAGAGATTCATCAGATGATGCAAATAAAAACGTTGTGCGAGTCTATAAGACTTCAGTCAAATACCACCTTTCATTTAGTCGTACGTCCATCATTTGTACAATTCAATAGTTACGAAAAAACAATCACTGTAATATGATTGATTTTCTTTGAGATTCTGCTTGTAAGTCTCAATTGCTAAATTTAATGATGCCCTTCAATTGTAAAAGTCAATTATATTACATTATAATATATGTAAAAATATCAGGAAGTACTTAACTTACAAAGTCACAAACTATGTGATAGAGCGACATATAGACCTAATAATCATCTTGATGTTGAAGGTCTTGTGGTCCGTGTTTCCTTAGCCAATAATTTGGTTTTATTTTATAGGTCTGCCTTGCCTTTTTACTCAAAGATGTTTCATTGTTGTTGCAGCATCGGCAGTGGGTCTCTTTGAAATTAAATGAAAGAAAATATTTTAGTTTGTACATGCGTAGCTTATTTTTCAGATCGGAGAAAGATTATACAACGTTGCATATGGTAAAATCTAAATTTCAAATTATTTTTTACTAACGAGGACGATGTTTAGAATAAAGTCAGTGAAACTTGAACTACATGCGATGTAAATCTTAGTAGCAAAGTCCAAATTTAAAATTGATGTGTTCTATCTAGGACGATGTTTACAACTACGTGAGTCCCGGTTTGGATCCATACATCCGTAATCATCTCGCAAACGGCTGGTTTGCGGACCCACGTTTGCTGTGACATTTTTCTTCTACTATCGTATATTTTCTAACTGTGTAAGTTTGCGCTGTCCTCTTTGAGACACCCTGAATATATCAACAACACACTAAAATAAGTACATATGTTGAAACATTTCTCGTGTTTCACCGACTGTTTGTTGAAAATTAATCCCTCGTAATGCAGAAATAAAAATTTATTGTATTATCTATAATAAGCTCTTGTAAATGGTTATTCAATCTGTACATCGAGCAAGCTGTAAAGAAGAGCAAGGAGAAATTTGGAGAAGGAATTAAAGTTCAGGGTGAAGAATTAAAAACATTGCGTTTTGCCGGCGACATAGTAATTCTGTCAGAGACAACAAAGGATCTGGAAGAGCAGTTGAACGGAATGGATAGTGTGTTGAAAGCTGCATATAAGATGAACATTAACAAGAGCTAAACTAGGGTAATGGAGTGCAGGCTAAGTAAATCAGGTGATGCTGAAGGAATTAGATTAGGTAACGAAGCAATAAAGGAGGTAGATGAGTTTTGTTACTTGGGCAGTAAAATAACAAATGATGGTCGCAGTACAGAGGATATAAAATGCAGAATGGCAATGGGTAGAAAAGCGTTCTTGAAAAAGAGAAATTTGTTAACATCGAATACTGATTTAAGCCTAAGGAAGTCCTTTCTGAAGGCATTTGTGTGGAGTGTTGCCCTGTATGGGAGTGAAACATGAACAATAAACAGTGCGGACAGGAAGAGGATAGAGGCTTTTGAAATTTGGTGTTACAGAGGAATTCTGAAGATTAGGTGTGTGGATAGCGTAACTAATGAGGAAGTACTGGACAGAATTGGGGAGAAAAGGAATTTCTGGCATACCTTGACTAACAGAAGGGATCGATTGGTAGGGCACATTCTTAGACATCAAGGAATTGTGAATTTAGCGTTGGAGGGAAGTGTGTGGGATAAAACCCGCAGAGGAAGAGCAAGAGATGGATACAGTAAGCAGATTCAGACAGATGTAGGTTGTCGTTCTTATGTGGAGATCTACATCTACATACATACTCCGCAATCCACCGTAAGGTACGTGGCGGAGGGTACAGTGTTGAAGAGGTTTGCTCAGGGTAGAGTATTGTGGAGAGCTGCCCACTTTAATCTAGTGTATTCTTTAGCATAATTAAAAATTTCATTTTTCTGCTTGATCGACGACAATACGGAGCCATATCCTACACTGGCTGTTCTCCTGTGGTGATCGTCGAGGACGACTGAACAGTACTTGGTACAGCGCAACCATCATTGAACCCGTCTTGCTACCGTAATGTACCACCTAAATGCGATATGCCTTTCAGAGAAGACAATGCCCGTACTGTTCTCTTCAAGGTGTACGTCAGCTACCCTGGCCAGCTCGATCCCCAGACCTGTCTCTGTTGAGCATGTTCGGGGCCACATGAAACGTCATGTTGGGCGGTCTGCACTACAGGCACGAAATCTGGCCCAACTGAGGCACCACGTGGAAACTGCGTGGCAGCCATTCTGCATGGCTACATTCGGCACCTCTACGATCGTCTCCATGGGAGAATTACACCTTGCAGTGCTGCAAAAGGAGGGTAAACACGGTACTAACGTCAACATGCAGATTAGAGCTCCTAAATACCCAGGCTGAATCGTCCGCCATGTTTTCTCCAACATGGTTGGAATCGCGCTGCACTAACAGCATAGAGGCGCATGCCCTGCCATCTTTCACAAACGATTTCACAAAAACTAATTGGTAGAAATATTTAATTTTTTCGCTACGTAAATCTTTATATGTCAGCATTGTGACGAAATGCTTGTCATTTCGTTAATAGTCTTAGTTAATACGATATTGGCTCCGAAATAAGAGACTGCGCTACATTAGGAAAAGTTTCCAGTAAAAAATAGAGGCTGCTATGATATTCCGTTTGATGCTTGTTGTACCGTATGTTGCTGCGGTTGAAACTTTCCTACTGGACTAAATTTCATTTTCGACTTAGGAGGAGATCTTCACCTTTTACACATACCGCCAAACTTTATTTTATTTAGCGCGCTCATTTCCGATGGCGATAAGGCCAGAATGAATCATTGCGTATCTCATACACGGTTAGAGGTATCAAAATGATATTTTGTCAAATGATAACATGCAAAGAGGGGAGTATTTTGCCACTTGGTTACTACGCAAAACTTCATTAATTGTCGCGTTATTCAAGGAAATACATAGTTGTAGAATGAAAAAGAGTAAAGTTAGTGATTTATTATTTGATTTGCAGATATTCCTTCGTCACTCACAACTGTTTATTTCTTTGCTTCTTGTCCACTGTGTTTCAGAGCTACCTCTCAGTTTCCAAAACCTAATAGGAGTTACATTTCCTTCAGTTTAAAGCCTATCAGTAACAGAACGGAAGTTACTAGATCTAATGGGGATTTTATGTGAGAATACTTGAAAACGACAGATAGCAAGGATCTCTTCACGGCCGGCCGCGGTGGCCGAAGGGACTGAGGCGCTCCAGTCACGGTCTGCACGGCCACTACGGTCGGGGGTTCGAATCCCCCCTCGGGCATGGATATTTGTGCCGTCCTTAGTCTTAGCTAGTTCATAAGTAGTTTGTAAGCTTAGGGACTGATGACCCCGTATTTAAGTCCCATAAGTTGTACAAACATTTGAACATTTTTTTGATCTCTTCACTAGCCAACGATGCGACTTGTTCTCATTTCCTCACATAATAAAGCGCTCCGTATTGAGATATTTAGAATATCCTTTTCATATAACTCAAAAATTGAAATTGCATATTACATAGACATAACACTTTTGTAGTGTGCAACTATTAAATGTACTGCATAACAACCATACTTGAAGATACTGGTACTGACTTCGTTTAACCCTAAACGAAGTCAGTACCAGTATCTTCAAGTATGGTTGTTATGCAGTAACAACATGTGCCTAATTATTAGGAGCTCTAATACGGAAGGTGTGTTACTACTAGAAGGGCGGGCGGATCCCAGTGCGTCATATTTAACTGACATTATCTCACATTATACGTTTCTCACAGAGTTTCTGTTTGGAGAGGTTGAAAATTTGATGTATTTTGAACATTTCATTCGCTTAATGTGTTCACATAACTTCAAAAGAAAAAAGTTCCTTAACGTCGTCAGAAAGTACATGGTCGTAAACTATCAGTATATGCTTTTAATAAATTACTGCCATAAATAAAACTAAAATAAAAATGTACTGTAATTCTTAACGAACACATTGATGAAAGTTTCTCGTTGATACGTGAGTACTTTGCGAGTGTGAGCAAGTTGAATGAAACGCGAAGTAACGCGTAAGCTCGTCCGGAACGTGGCAATTCCTACAGCTTGGGGAAAAAATGGCGGATAGTTCAGCTCGGGTTTATAGGAGCCTTAATGCAGACGTTCTGGTGACTATACTCACGCGTGCGTCTGTGGGATCGTGTGTTTTATACATCCTCAGGAATGTGTGAAGAAAATTTCCTTCTGCTGGGTCGACGAATCATTTTGCAGGAGTGTATATAGGCGTTGCCCATAGCAGCGCCGTCCCCGGAATTTGCATAGGCATGTCTACACCAAAGACGTTGTAAAAATAACTAGACTCGCTAACGGCGCTGCTGTCGCGAGATAATTTGAACCAACGACCTATATAAACATCATAGACTGGCTAAGGTGCTGCCATACTTGAAGCGAATTGAAAGCTCGGCCGTCATGTTTTACGTCGTCACGTAGGCGTAACCAGTCGTCTGCTATAGCACTGAATCATATCACTTTCTCTTTGTGCAGTGACTTAACAAACCATTCTCTACCTGCTTATTGTTATTTTTATAGCGAAGCTAATATGGATAAAGGATAGAAAACAAGTGTGTGGTAGACAAATCGGAAAGTTTAATTACAAATGTAATTACATCGTCTCATTCATACAAAAACAGGAATTCTCACTGTCCTTTAAACAATATTAATTTCGTGTACATTTGCCTAATCTGCTTACCTCTTTCCTCCGCAGATTTGGCTTTACATAAATGACGTATTGTACAACTGAAATAATGTTTTAATAACAGCTTTATTAGGCTGGAGTAATGAGATTCCTCCAAAAATTCCGAGGATACCATTAAGTGCTCGTAGTTGGTAAATAAAGTAGGTCTGTTTCCCGACATTCTAAATACATCTACATACATTCGCAAAAGAAAATTTTTCTTCCCTAAAGACGTTTCATGATTCCTCAGAACCCTTTCTACCTCTTCGAAAGTCTTACAAGATCTTTAGATGGATTGAACACACTGTCTTTTATACCTTTTAATCCGATTAATCCTATTTCACTCTCATTTTTAGGAGTGAGGAGAACTTCCAAGCAATCTAAACACTTAAGGTTTTTACTCACTTGCCTTATGATGCTTCTAGAAATATATTCAACTACTTTTTCGGAATATAATGTCGGCATTTCGTATTATGGCACATAGTCATGGTCAAACTGAATAGGCCTACTGCTCTCTGAATGACTTAAATTATGGTTTGTAATAGGTAATAAAAGAGGTTCATGTCTCCTGCCTGGCTACATGACATATCTTCAAATGAATCTGATTCAGCTATCTGACCTTCTTTTGTGATCTCTTTGCTGGCGTTTTTATTGTTTGAAGATGTTCAGGGAACGAAAATACCGTCGGAATCGCATTAGCAAGAAGCCGCTTTGTATCATTTGTTGAATACATGATTTCTCCTCAAAATGCGATGAACAAATGTAACTGTATGCAGTAGGTTTCCACTTATCTCGCCTCATATTGGCTAACCATCGCTTTTTAAGTTCTTCATTTCTCAAAGGAAAACTGAAAAATATAATTACAGCTTACTTTGATTACATTTAAACGTATACACAACCCATAGGACTATAGTATGCAGAAATGTTAGAATACACGAAATGTTAGAAGCGAAAATACAAATACTTACTGAAAATACTATATTCCAACAGTCTTATTACTGCGATTCGTACAGTTATATGCTGCGCAAACACTCGGCATGATTTCAGCTTGATAAATAACCTTTCAAGCTTACTACGATACATACAACCTGAAACCACAACACATAAACGATGGTCTAATTTTCGTATTCGGCGCACTATACGTTGAAAAAAAAAATGGCTGTCACAGTTCCTAGTTGCTGCCACAAGGAGCGCCACATAGCCTCTCTATGTAGTTTATATAGCTCGTTGATTTGAACCTTCGGCCGGCTGCCATAGTATTGGCAAGCGTCACATAAATACGAATTTTGCTGGCAGGTAAATCGTCTATTAAATAGCTACTGCGGGATATATACACAGTTGATAGTCACGTCTGTATTGTTTGACTATTGCAGTGTACATGAAGCACGATGGTGAAGAGCTGTTCAGCGTTTAAATGCGTAAATCAATTTAAGAAAGGAATAGAAAGAACGAATGCTGTCTTCCGATTTATATTTCTCTGGAATACAAGTATCCCTACAACTTGTGTTCAGAGATAGTTACCCTTACTTAACAGGTTGTTATTCAAGACAATATAGGATTGAATGAAATAAATAACAGGCTTTTACAAAACTGGAAGCTTTTAAGAAGGAACTATTTTAGGCAGTACTGGTAGACAGGAAGTTCAAAAAGTTTCATTTTATGATTGTTTCAAATAACTATTGGGGTCATGAGATTAGCTGCCTGACTGCAGTTCGAATTTTTGTTTATGAAATTAATATTAGCAACTTGTAACACAGAATGTAAAGGTAATCTGCTTTACATATAGGTATAACAACTGCAAGGGGTTTGCAGAACTGTGTATAGTTCCATATATGAATGTCACATAGCCACACTGGATGCACTTTGTGAAGTTGAACCCTATGACAATAGTTGTTGACTCTTGAGCAGTTCACGCTCCGGTAAGCTTACAGCATTAAAAATGCGTATTCACAAGATAAAGACGCTATTTTTCAGTTATGTATCTGATGGCATATTTCACTTTCACAATCGATTTTTAACATTTGCTGTTTCAGACAGCCCAGTTTAATTTTTTTATTGATGTATGAAAATGCCAAGATCGCAAATATTGATTTATTTTTCCTGACGACCGGTTTCGAAACACTTAAGGTATCATCCTCCGGTCACTTGTGTCCTATGTTATCGTTTTGTGAAGGCGTATGGCATTAAAATGTTACGACAGTCATAAAACAATTACCTTTGACCAATGGTACATCACACATAAAACGGTTAAAATACTTAAATCACATTCTCCATTGTGTTATGATGACCGAGCGCCTTCTTACAATCCAAATGCTATGACATATCTAAATATTAGAGAATGCAGCACTAAAGGAAGACGTAAAGTGTGAAACTCTTCCGCAATTAATGTTTGTACAAGTTTCAAATCAAATGTTCAAATGTTTGTAGAGTCTATGGGACTTAACTACGGGGTCATCAGTCCCTAAACTTACAAACTACTTATGAACTACTTACAACTAAGGACGGCACAAATATCCATGCCCGGAGGGGGGATTTGAACCCCCGACCGCAGTGGCCGTGCAGACCGTGACTGGAACGCCTCAGTCTCCTCGGCCACCGCGACCGGCCGTACAAGTTTCACAATCATATAACATACTTAGAAAGTGCCAAAAATCTTGTCTGACGATAAATTCCGTTCATATGCTGGACTTAGAGCGCTAAAAACCTAAATCTTCGTTTCGTTAGGAAGAGGAAACGCTGTCGGCCAATTTCTACACCGTATGTGTAATAAATTTACACACAAGAGTCTGAAGCTGTTTTGTAGTTATATATTTCAATTATACATAGTTTTCGCGACTTAACTCAAATGAATACTCTCTCTAATCAAAAGAGTCTTACGCACATTTGAAGATGGTGCGGAAGTTTGCCACTATAATGGCCGCCGAGGCGCTCTTCAATTTCTCAGCTGTTCGCAGTCAGCCGCTTAGGGGATTGTGGGGGCTTGGTCTACACCAATATCTTTGGCTGTTTGCTGAATAAACTGCTTGGATTTTTGCAAAAAGCTACATAGGAATTTCTACTTAAAAATAAAAACCAATGATCGTTTTGGCGTGTGTTTATGTAGGCAGCATACCAAAAACATAAAGAAACCGGAAAAACGGACGTGTAGATTGTCTTTGTGAAAAACTCGTAAAGCCCTGTACGGGCGGAGACACTTCTTTCGTCACAAGAGGTACAATGAGATGGTACGTCTTTCTCATAGAGGTTTAACCCATGCTTCACCTCTCAACGATGTGAGGAGTCGCCAGAAACGACACGTGGTTCGGATTCGACGTTAAGCTGTTGGTCCCCTTCTCTGGGTTGGATAACGGTTAGGCTAGGGTACCAAGACACCGAAGTGGCGTCCATTTGAAAGACTTGCACCAGGCCAATGAGCCACAAAATATTATTATTATTATTATTATCTCCAAGAGATGGCCAGCTGTGTTTGAACACACAATGTCTGCAGATGGCGCAACATTATTTTAGAAAATGGCTGAAGACGAACTAAAAGTGGCAGCTGCTCTTTGTGGAGTCATGGCTGCCGTTATATCTAGGCGACGTCGACGAAGAAACTTACGTTCGCAAAATAGAAGGTTATGCAGTAGACCATGGATTTTAAGATGTGATGACGGCGGCCGGGAGTTCCACAGTGTGAGATTACCGCCCAATAGAAATACTGGTAATTAATAGCATTTGATAATTAAACAGTATGAAGTTCACTGCAAACATTGACCATGCCAATGCACTAAATGTTACACGATTTTAATCTTATTAATTATGGTAGCAATGTATGTACACAGTTGGGTGACAACATTTATAGTTAGGCCATAGGTAGAAATTCTCCACGTTGAGATTTGCTGTGTGCTTGTAGCTGACGGGAGGCCAGCGAGCAGGCCGATGTTGGTGGCTTGTTCCAACTTAGGATTTTACAGTTCGTTTCCGGTGAGGGGAGAGAGGGACAATGGCGAGTGCCAGGCACAGTGCAGTGCACAAATATTGTAATACTACTGGCATTTGAAGTAATACGATGCAGTTAGGAACCTTTAAGGCCCTCATTACAAAATAGCCTGTTGATAAATAAACAATACATTAGGTGATATAGTCACATCTAACGTAATATGTTTAATTGACAATGAAAAGTAATAAATTACCAACAAAGACAAGACAGTTACACAACTAGCATGGCAATGTTTGTTTATAAAAATAATATCTTAACTATATTTCATTTTATTTTCAATCAATTTTTTGTATTTTACCTTGAAATATTCAGTTAAATCAGTTATCTGTGATATAAGAAATTGCACGATTATGATAAACAGTACAAAGGATGTTTATACTAATATAAAAATGTAAGAAAATATTTGTTTAATGTGTAGTGTAATTATTTTGATTTTAAGTAAAGTTTTAGAAATGTATTGGCTGACTGCTGTACGTTGGCAAATCGGTTAGAACAGTTCACATGGGGAAGTTGATGACGTAGGGGAAAAAACCCTGGCAGTTGAGCTTTGGGCGCACGCGCCTCTGCAGGAAGTGAGGACTCAGGACCACGTGGTGTGGCTGGCCGGGCGGCGTCGCTCTGCATCAGTCGGCAAGTGGATCTCGAGGTGGTGACTTGAGATTTGTCTGTGGCAATCGCCACGTGTGGTTGCTCGTCGTAGACTGCACCAAGTTAAATCGAGTGCTACTGTGTGTTTGTGAATATTTAGCCGGTGGAACAAGGTGTGCATCGCATTGAATTAAAGTGACTGTGATTTGTTAATGTAACACGTGTCGTCGCATAGGCATGAACATAAACGGTGTTTGAGACAGCCACGTGGTGTGAAAACAATTCGTGACAAATATTCATTTTGTCTGGGGGCTCTCGAGCTATAACTTTATTTGATAAATGTGCCGACGTACAGACGTATCAGCCACAGGGTTCAAGTATTGTGAAATAAACAACATAAAGTGAACTTTCACGTGTTTTCAAAAATAGTAGTTAGTACACCCTTTTCTCTCATGAACTTGAATTTATTATGAATTTGTTTTGTTAATCATATGCAGGGAGGGAAAGCTGCGAACGTGTGATATCATCCCCTAGAAAACGAGTCAAACAGTCGCAATAACAGTTCCAGTGTTTTTGCATGTTCAGGAATTTGGTTCGCAGCTGGTGGTTGTGAGTTTCAAAAATTAATCTTTCCCTATTTTAAACTTTCACCCCGACCTTCACGTTCGCAACAGTCTATATTACGTCATGAACTCACGTTTTCTGAGGATCGGCGAGGCAGAAGTCATGACATTGTTTCGTATAGTAAGACCAAGAATAACAAAGAAAAACACTGTTATGTTTTGCGAATTGATACTTATGACAAATACAGGAAGTAGTACACGACCTCCCCGAGGTCACGTAAAATTTGATTATTAAAAAAATTCGTACTCCCATTCTTACAAATGAAAACAAGATCCAAGAAGCAACTTGGCTATCAAGTCAATAATATAGCGTGTCTTGTGAATTGCGTCATGACAAAGCCCAGGTACCAGGTTAATCTTTCCACGAATTGTATTAATCATAGGAGAAATTGAAAGACTACCTCGCCGTAGGTTGATACACGTCTGTAGACCCCATACCACTCTTCGTCGAAGCTTTAATTTTGTTAAGTTCATACACAAGCGTTGATCGAAGGCTTTTCATCTTGGCTATAATTTCAGCATGGGATAAAAAATTAACCTCCTTCATTGCACCGACTATTTTGTCGAGTGCGGATTTCCTGGCATGTTTGTTATGATAAGTACGTGATTTAGTATCATAAAGACATGTTTCATGTCTGTATGCACAATAAGGATGTCTACCGCTTCTTTAGACCACTCCATACATACGCAATACACTGCAGACGACATAAACAGACGTACACAATCAAATGGCAGCCTTATTGCGTGAACATAGCGTCATTCAAAGACATACATAAACAATATAGACTGGCCACAGCGCCGCCAATTGGAAAGGTTGCCGCCATCTTTGAGAACGTCAGTGTCACGCCAGGTGAGACTGGGCGTCTGCTAACAACTGAATCATAGGTTTTATATTAATCATTGCCAGTCTCGATTTTCCTTAATTTCTGGGCGACGCATTTCGCAAAGTAATTCCCATTACGAATAGCAATTCTCGTTTACTACTGTATCCTAAGTGTAATGTTTACAATCGTCGAACTGCTGCATTATTTGATGTTACTATAATGTCAATAATCGTTTGTATTTGCCGAGATATCTTCTCTATAAATACAGGAGAATTTCTTTAAAATCTTTAATTACCTTTATTCTGCCTGTGATTCAAATAATGTTTCATGCTTTGAAGTACATTACGTATTTATTAAGCCCTCCACAATTTGACGTTTCCTTGGTTTCTGTAGGTGCTCAGGAAACTAAAATGTTGTTGGAATGGCAGTAGCCGCTTTCGATCGGTGGTAGCATACATGAACGTTTCTTCAAACTGACAATAGCATATGTAACTATACTTTGTAGGCTGCCACTTTTCACGCCTCATACTTGTTACCCATTGGGTTAGCAACTCCCTGTTTTGCAAAAGAAATCTGTATAAAGAATAGTTTAATTACAGTTCATATACCTAGGATACTTACCCAATGCTTAATACGCTTTTGTATAAACAACTGTCATTACATTAAAACACACCAAATACAACCGTCATCTGCCTACCTTTTTGATGGTCCTGAAGTAAACATAATTTTGAAACTTGGTAAGTGCGAAAGTTAATGAATGTTTATAAACAAATACACGCTGATACACAACGTCCTATATAATTACACATCTCTTTCTTTATGTATGATATTCCAACAGTTTTATCACTGCGGTTGCTGCAGCTGTAGGCCGAACATACACTGGGCATGACTTGCCACAAATAACAGCGCTAACACGTCAGTTTAGATTACAAACAGAAGCGTCTACTGCTTCAAACTGACGTTCTCAAATCTGGCGCCCAGTGTTGCTTAGTGCTGTCACCCAGAGCGCTGTAGCTTGCCTGTAGCCTCTCTATGTTGTTTTTTTATACCTATTTGGCTTGATTCGATTGTGTGCCATTTAATGGCAATGCGTTGGTACGCCACCAGATGGCATACAAGACGACTGTTCACACGAAGCAACTTACTCGCTACGCCAATCACGGCGCAAGAAGTGTCTCCGTCTTTACAGGGGTTTTAAGGGGCATATTTTTGTCACCCCGTTTACATGGGCTCCCAAAACCGAATCTCATAAACAGATTTCCCAAATCCGGTTTTGGTTGGTCATGTAAACACTCAAAAAACCGATTCTGGAAATCCACTTCTCTAATGCGGTTTTCCAGTTCGATTTTCGTGCTCTTGTCAACGCCACCGTTTTGGTTTGTCAGATTGTGCATCCTTGTTAAGATTTTTCGGCACACATGGAAAGAATGACATTTTCTACCGTGAATTAAAAGTATAAATATTAGAATGAGTATGATTCTATGTGATAAGTAAAGAAAAATAGCGATTGTGCTGACTAAATTCGAAATCGAATCAGCAGTTTTTCTGCCGCCATAGTAAGTGCGCTAGGAAATCCGATTCAGGCAATAATATGTAAACATGGCAGCAAAAAACGGTTTACGAAATTCTGTTTTCGTCTTCCGGAATTTGTGATGCATGTAAACATAGAGTGTGGCTACGATTCTTCGCCTTTTTCCGCTGGACGAAAAGTGAGAGTAAGGCGTTTGCTCCCCGTCGGAGGTTCGAGTTCTTCCTCTGGCATCGGCGCGAGCGTTTGTGTATGTGCCGTCCTTAAGTTAAAGTAATTTGAAACCCTAGGGACTGATAACCTCAGTAGTTAAGCCCAATAGATTTACAAACATCTGAACATTTTCAAACTTCCTGGCAGATTAAAATCGTGTACCGGAACCGGGACTCGAACCTGGAACTTTTAGCTTTCGCGGGCAAGCGTTCTGCCACTTTCTTTTATTTTTTTAATTTTTTAATTTTTTTTTAAATTTTTTTTATGGGTAGTTCTCTTCGTTGCGGACGCTGATCGTTTTTGTTCGTTCTTGTTCGGTGTGTTGTTGGCTCAGCTGTTTTATTACAGAGGGCGCTGAGCCACGGCGCCCGGCAACCACTGAGCTATCCCGACACGATCTACACTGGCGCCCCACAACTTGCCACTGCCACTGCCGACCAGTAGCTCGCCTCCTACCTTCCAAACTTCACAGAAGTTTTCCTGCGAAACATGCAATACAATTTTAATCTGCCAGCAAGTTTGATATCAGCGCACACTGCGCTGCAGAGTGATTCATTCTCGGCTGTGGCTAAACCGTGTTTCCACCTTATCCTTTCTTCTAGGAGTGCTAGTCTTGCAAGGTTCGCAGGAGAGCTTCTGTGAAATTTGGAAAGTAGGAGGCGAGTTACTGGCAGAATTGACGTTGTGAGGCGGCATCGTGAGTCGTATCGGGGTAGCTCAGTGGTAGAGCGCTTGCCCACGAAAGGCAAAGGTCCCATGTTCGACTCCCGGTTCCGGCACACAATTTTAATCTACCAGGAAGTTTGATAACAGCGCACACTTCGCTGCAGAGTGAAAGTTTCAATCTGAACGTTTGAACTGGAAGTAAACAGGTTTGAAAATCAAGCAGAGTCCCCCTACCCGTGGATTCCGTATGAGGTGCCTGACCTTGGTGTCCCTGGAACAATCGCATGTAACTCAGTCCACTCTTTTAAATTGGCCGCGTGCCCTTCAGTTGGTCAGAAGAACGCGCAGTTCACTGACAAGCGGCGGTACCCATTGTTCCCCTCTCGCAGAGTTCTCCAGAAGCTCGGGCTTTTGTAACGCCCAGGGAACCCGAATGCCATTACGGAATTGCGGAAACCCCACGCAGTCACGTGACCTTGCAGAGTCTATCCTGCACCCTCCCTCCCTTACATAACGCGCTCGCCTGTGAACTACTGTCTCACGTAACCGAATAACGAAGCCGTACCAGTGACGCTTGCGGCTGGGGTGCGTCTGGCCAATCTCACGTGAGACTGTGTTCCACAAAGAGAAAAAAATTGTCTTCTCTTCACTGGGATAGCACTCACAAAAATCATTCAGTACAATTCCAATCAGTCGCAAGCGGTAAGACAGCTTATAATCATCATGCGTCGATACATAAGAACGGAAACCGGTATTGAACTATTCGATACCATATTTTAATTCCGTTGTTCGTCTTTATGGTATTCAGCCCGAAGACTGATGTGCTGCAGCTCTCCTAGTCTAGTCAAATGTTCAAATGTTTGTAGAACTTATGGGACTTAACTACGGGGTCATCAGTCAAATGTTCAAATGTTCAAATGTTTGTTAAGCTTATGGGACTTAACTACGGGGTCATCAGTCCCTAAACTTACAAACTACTTCTGAACTACTTACGAACTAGGACGATACAAATATCCATGCCCGAGGGAGGATTCGAACCCCCGACCGCAGTGGCTGTGCAGACCGTGACTGGAGCGCCTCAGTCCCTTCGACCACCGTGGCCGGCCTAGTCTAGTCAATTGGTGCTCTAAACAGCCTGTTTCGTAACAAAATTCCGAAAGATTTTTTCTCAGACGTTCTGTATGTTTTTGGGGGCACTGATTTCGAATTTCAAGTTTGCTGCCTTGTAGAAGGTCGGATTCACAACGAAAAACTCAAAAAACCCCAAACTTTTCGTACTTTTTTTCAGGTTCTTGCTTATATCTCGAATACTATGCGTTTCTCGAAGATGTTCATTCTGAGCAAAATTAAAGTAGACAAAATTTCCTACAAAATGCACTACTGCCGGCCGCGGTGGCCGAGGCGACTGAGGCGCTCCATTCACGGCCTGCACGGCCACTACGGTCGGGGGCAGAATCCCCCCTCGGGCATGGATATTTGTGCCGTCCTTAGTCTTAGTTCATAAGTAGTTTGTAAGTTTAGGGACTGATGACCCCGTAGTTAAGTCTCATAAGCATTGAACATTTGAAGCACTACTTATGTTTGATTTTCTGACGAGCAGTATAGGGGCTAGAACTCAATGAAAAAGAGCAAATTTTTGGCCCTTCTGCGAAAACGTAAAAAACGCACACTTGCACACCCTACAACTCAAGAAATATACATGTTATCAACCAAATCCCAAGACCACGTGAAAGTACATTAAATATCCTACAAGGGACATCTATTATATCCCATTTTCTCGTAATGGGGTGAAGCACCAAAAAGAAAATTACGAGCAATGCTTTCTGTGCCCTATAGTGTAACGCCCCCTCCCTCCTGCCTATCTCTCGCCGGCGCTATATTTTCGATGTGTTGTACTGAAAAGTGATGTTTTGAATTGATTAAAGAGAAAGTATGTTTGAAAAAACATTCTCAAATTATATTTAAAACATTTTAGTAACATGACTGAGCAGAAAACTGATTATGAAATCAGCGTGTGTTATGAAATCAGTGACTGTCTAGTGCCGGATTGGGTTACCAAATGTTGTAACAAATCCTCCTACACCACGTGAAAATACATTAAATGTCCATCAGCCGAGTCAAAGTGGTCTAACCCTGTCCCCACCACGTAACGGGACGGTCCTTCCATTCCTTTGTTGGCCACATCCCTGCTAATAGGTTCACCCTCCAGACACTTTCGAGCGTCTAGCAGCCCATCTGATCTTATCTTGCGGTAGTTTAGTCAGGTCAGAGTTGCCAACGTGTTGTAGTCGAATCTTTAAAGCTGCAAATTTTTTTTTTTTTTTTTTTTTTTTTTTTTTTTTTTTTTTTTTTTTTTTTTTACTTTTCAGTGTAAAGTTGTTATTGTATGTGCATGCATAAAGTCTCGTGCGGAATGTGTAACTTGTGACAAACTGTTAGAAGATGGGACACAGACGAGTTTTGTGAAAGAAAAAGGTTTCAAATCTTTCATTCAAGCCAGTAAGAAGAGACAGGATGGTAAGTTTCTAATATTTAAGAGCAACACTGAAATTGAGGTTCATGAAAAATGTAGGAAGAATTACGTGACAGGAAAGTCTATTGTTACTTATTTAAAGAGGGCTCAAGAAAATCCTGAATCAAAACCGTTACGTTCAATTATACCTGAGTTTGCCTTTAAAACACACTGTTTCTTATGTGGAGAGGAGGTGCCTCTGGACTACGCCAAGATACAAATAAAAAAGCCCCCTCAAAACGTAATTTGGTATACCCTGTGAGGAGATTAGTCGTTAGAGAAAATGTGCTCAAACTGGCGAGAAACTTAAATAATGAATATTGGCGCAGTATAGTGCGACGTGTAGAGTCAGTTACTGACTTGGTAGCAGCTGATGCGCAGTACCATTTCCTATGCATGAGAACTCTACACCAGGCTCCACCGACTCTTCATGGAGTCTTCTGTGAAAACCCCTGTAGATGAGGTGGAAGATGCTATGCAAACAATTTACTGTTTTCTAGAAAACAACGACGAGGAATGTCAATTCCCCATGGAAGAATTGATGGAGCAGATTGAATGTGATACCCGTCCACATCAGAGTACTATCAGAATACACCTGCTTCCAGAAGTATGGCGACGACATAATTCAAGCAAACCTTACGTTCTATGTTTCAAAGCCACTGCACACAAAATCATTAATGAATCCTGGTATCGACATATTCAGAGGCTACCAGAGAAAGAAGAAAAGTGTGCCGTAATTGAAGCAGCTGCTGCCATAATTGTGTGAGACATAACATCGTCAGTATACAGTATGACTGAATACCCCGCTTTAGAAAAGTTTCTAGAGGAAGCAGAGGATGTCATTCCTGAGACTCTTCGAGTTTTCATGGATGCTGTGGTGCTGAGCAAAAAGCGAGGGGATCTAGAACTGAGGTATAAGCAATACGTCAAATTAGCCTATCAGGCAACAGCAAACATGGCTTCCATACCTCCCACTGAAACTGCGGCTTAACACACCTTCGGGGTTTTTCTTCAGGTGCAGCAGTTGGCTCCCATTACCACACTGAAACCCCCGGCTCCAAAGAGCCTTCTGCAACTTATATCTTGCAAATGCAAGACGGATTGCCATGGTCGGTGTAGGTGCAGGGCGAGCAGGACTTTTCTGCACGAAACTGTGTCAGCAATGTGAAGGACTGTACTCGAACATCGACGACACTTTGAATACAGAAGACGAAGAGGACTTGGACGAGCCACTTGCAGAACCACCATCTGAAGCATCTGAGGTGAAAGAGGTTATTAAATCATACAATATTTTGCAGCATTATGCGTCTTTATTAATCAATTTTTCTATGTCATAATGTTAATAATTCAATTACTTTTTCCAGTTGAAGATCAACTACTGACTCTTCAGCCTGGACTTTGCAAAGCCCCTGATAGTTTAGCTGGAGCTTACGTTGCTCGAGATCCTTTACCTGGACCTTCACGTGATAAAGAAACATTGCCCGTGCAGAAAACACCCAAATGCAGACGAATAAAATAACTGTGCATATGACATCAGTACAGGTATTTCTTCATACAAGTATCGCTACACAACTTATTTGTCTTTTGTAACCATATTGAAACACTAAAGGCACTCTTTTTTCTCCAGATGGAAAACGTATAGGAAAAGATGACCCAATCCTGAACTCGTCATTCACTCATTTCATGATACATGTACTTCATGTTACTATGTAACTTCAGCTCTCTGTTCAATGGCATGTATCTAATGTGATCTAAATATAATTTGAAAATGTTTTTTTCAAACATACTTTCTCTTCAATCCATTCAAATCATAACTTTTCAGTTCAACACATCGAAAATATAGCGTCGGCGAGAGATAGGCAGGTGGGAGGGGACATTACACAATAGGGCGCAGAAAGCATTGCTCGTAATTTCCTGTTTGGTGCTTCCCCCCCCCCCCCCCTTACGAGAAAATGGAGTATTATAGACGTCCCTTGTAGGAAATTTAATGTGGTTTAGAGATTTTGTTGATAACATTTATATTTCTCGAGTTGTAGGGCGTGTAAGTGTGCGTTGTTGACGCTTAAGCAGAAGGGCCAAAAATTTGCTCTTTTTCATTGCGTTCTAGCGCCTATACTGCTTGTCAGAAAATAAAACATGAGTAGTGGATTTTGTAGGAAATTTTGTCTAATTTTGCTCAGAATGAACATCTTCGAGAAATGCATAGTTTTCGAGATATAAGCAAGAAACTGAAAAAAGTGCGAAAAGTTTGAGGTTTTTTTGAGTTTTTCGTTGTGAAGCCGACCTCCTACAAGGCAGCAAACTTGAAATTCGAATTCAACGCCCCATAAACATACGGAACCGTTGAGAAAAAAACTTTCGGAATTTTGTTATCGAAACATTACCATTTGACTGGGCCAAGCCTCTTCATCTTCTCGTAATAACGGCAACCACATCCATTTGAACCTGCTTCCTGTATTCGTCTCTTATTGTCACTCTGCAATTTTTAACCCACTCGTTTCCCTGAATTAATAAATTCGCGATTCCTTGATGTTACAATGTGTCAAAGCATCCCAAACATTCCTTTTCTCAGCAATTCTGTTCAGTACTATCTTATTCGTTACGTCATCTACCCATCTACATCTACATACATACTCCGCAATCCACCGTAAGGTGCGCGGCGAAGGATGCACTGTACCACTACTAGGCATTTCCTTTCGTATTCCACTCCCAAAGCCGCGCGGAAGTAGCCGAGCGGTCTGGAGCGCCACGTTGCAGATCGCGAGGCCCCCCTCGGGCAGGGATGTGTGTGTTGTGCTTAGGTTAGTTTAACTTAGTTTAAATAGTTTGTAAGCTACGGACTAAATATACCTAGAAGTCCGATAGATTTACAAACACAAACAAACCACTCCCAAATAGAACGAGGAAAAAAAGAATGCCTATATGTCTCCGTAAGTGCCCTAATTTCTCTTATCATTGTAATCATTACGCGAAATGTAGATAGTCGGCAGGAAGATTGTTCTATACTCAGCTTCAAATTCAGGCCCTCTAAATTTCCTCAACAGTATTTCTCAAAAAGAACGTCGTCTTTCCTCCAGCGATCCCCATTTGAGCTTCCGGAGCATTTCTGTGACACTCGCGCATTGGTCGAACCTACCAGTAACGAATCTAGCTGCTCGTCTCTGAACTGCTTCTATGACTTCCTTTAAACTGATATGCTGCGGGTCCCAACCACTTGAGCAATTCTCAAGACGTGGTCGTACAAGCTTTTTCTACGCGGCCTCCTTTACAGACGAACTACGTCTTCACGAAATGCTCCCAATAAACTGAAGTCGGCTGTTCGCCTTACAACTGTCCTTACTTTTTCGTTCCATCTAATTTTCAGCATTTGTCTGTAGCACCACATTTTAAATGCTTCTCTTCCTGTCTGAACTATGTATCGTCCATGTTTCACTCCCATATGAGGCAACGCTACACACAAATACCTTCAGAAAAGACTTCTTGACACTTGATGTTAACAAATATCTCTTTTCCGAAAAGCTTTTCTTTCCTTTGCCATTCTGCATTATATATCGTTTGTACTGCGATCATCGCATGTTATTTTACTGCCCAAACAACAAAACTCACCTATCACCTTTACCTTCGGCATCACCTGATTTTCTTAGACTACATTCCATTACCCTTGTTTTGCTGTCGTTAATTTTCATCTTATAACCCCCTTTCAAGACATTGTCCATTCCATTCAATTGCTCTTCCAAGTCCTTTGCTGTCTCTGGCAGAATTACAATGTCATCGGCATATCAAAGTTTTTACTCCTTTTCCCTGAACTTTAATTCCTTCTCCAAATTTCTTATTGCTTTTCATCACAGCTTACTCGATGTGCAGATTGATTAACACTGGGGAAAGGCTACAACCCTGTCTTCCCTTCCCACCCAATGGTTCCCTTTCATGCCCTTCGACTCTTATAACTATCTGGTTTCTGTACAAATTGTAAACTACCTTTCTCTCCCTATATTTTACCCCTGCTGACTTCAGAATTATGCCTATAAGCAAGTTTTCAACAACTGTCGATACGAATGCACGACTTAGGAGAACGATTATCAAAGCTTATTTTACGTCAGAATAGTCTTAAAAGTTCACAAACGTATTGAAAGTAAGTGTTTATGATGTTTACTGCATATTTTCAAACAGTCAGTGCTCAAAAGATGTTCAAATGTTTGTAAATCTAAGGGACTTAACTACGTTGGTCGCCAGTCCCTAGGCTTACATAACACTTAAACTAACTTAATTTATGCTAAGGACAACACAAACACCCATCCCGGAGGGAGGACTCGAAACCCCGACTGCGAACAGCAGGGCGCATGTTGGCAATACGCCTTAGTGCGCACGGCCATTCTGCCGCGTCGCTGTCAGAGCGGATATTAGGTAAAAGCAACTATAAACACAAAATGTAAAATACATCAGTACTTAAAAAAAGGTATTTTACATATCATCAAATCCGTAGGTTGGGATGCCGATTAAACCTTATTATTCGCTAGGTCATTTCTGAGCACTGATTAAAAAGACACCTGTTATTTCGATATAACTGATGTAATATTTTATAAATGCCCCTACATGCAGATTATAAACAAACATTAATAGATCCAGGATCACGCCCTATACAAAATGTCTCTTTTACCATTAATGATTTCTTTTGCTTACAATATCCACACACGATATTCAAAAAGTCTGCAACATACTGTGTTTTTCTCATGTCAATCTCTTTTCCTGGAAATATTGTTTTGAACTTTTTAACGTAAGAGATTTTACTCGTAATTCGGTGTGTTCTATAAAAACAATTGTAAGATAATAATTGGCGGAGTTGCCATTATCACTTGTGCAGAGCAGCACGTAATTCACGGGTCGCTCCAATATGTTAACCTTTTTCGTCAGTGGCACTGGCGAAGGAAGATGGATGCCATGTTTTGTGAACATTAGGGTAAGGGGCAGTTTTTTCCACAATTACATCGAAAACAGACACACAAACACACACGCACACACACACACACACACACACACACACTGACATAAAGCAAAGTTATGACCAACACACATTCAACAATTGGCAACAGCACACAAAACAAAAACAAAACTCAAACAAAATGGCATGTGCGTAGTTGTGCTAGTGGTCAAGTGCTAAAAACGGAAATGCCAATAGGATAAAAAACGAAAACAAAACAACCTCAAGTTACCAAACAGCACCACATGTAGACCAGCTTCCAGCTTCCAGTAAGTAATAACATCACAATATCATTAGCTATACTTACATAACGCACCAGAACTGTTTATAATCTAAAATACTAAAAATGTAAAAAAAATCTAAATATTGTAAAACGCAATAATTTACATATTACAGGCCAATCAAATGCATCTGCATAGACGGCTTACGTAAATATCTACATTATAATCGTCTACTATTATCATTTCCCTATTTATCAACCTTCTCGTCTGTGACAACAACCTTGAAAATAAATGAATCTTGCTAGAAGCTATACTCCTTTACGTTGCATAGGTCAGATTGCTTCTAAATCTACCCCACTTTCAGTTATTTTGGAATACTGAAATGTTGAAACGAATTTTTCCGAGAGTGTGTTCCTAATACCACCTATCTCTCTACTCAATTATCAGCCATACAGCGAAATTAGGAACATCTGTTTAAAAATGGAATACCGCATACTTGTTTAGCTTTTATAAGTGGATTGCCGCGGTGGAGTAGCCGAGCGATCTAAGGCGCCTCGCTGCGGAGCGCGCGGTTCTTCGTCGCCGGAGGTTCGAGTCCTCCCTGGAGCATGGGTGTGTTTGTTGTCCTTAGGTTAGTTTACCTTAGTTTAAGTAGTTTGTAAGCTGCGGACCACGCAGTTTAGTCCGATAGATTTGCAAACAAACAAATGGATTTGGTCTAGGATTATTTTAAGTAAACAGTTACCTGGTAATTTTCTTAATACCCTGGCTGGCTGGCAGGCAGTAAGAACGAGTGACACCAACACTTCTGATGGCATCCTGTTTGTTCTGTCACTCTCAGGAATCTTGCAACTAGTGCTGGGTGTGGCAAACCCACAAAAGTTAAGTCTTACACCAGAAAGTAACAGGTTGCATGCATAACTGTTACAGAATACGAATAAGAGATATTAGGCGCAGGGGCACGCACTCTGTGTACTATTGCTACATACGAGGGTTGTAACTTAAATAGTGACAACTATTTACTCACAACCGATATAAAAGCGTTACATGTTTGCACCTGTTACTGTCCTTCAAAGTAGTCACCACCGTTGTGTAGAACCCGTTGCCAGCGATGTGGAAGGCGCTGTTTACCGTTAGCAGAGCCTGTTCTGTTGATGTTGCGAATGGAGCGGTCTTCTGCCTGTCGAATATCTGGGGCAGTTAGGAGCGAGTGCCACGAAGTTATTCATTCATCTTCGAAATCAAATCAAAGTCACAAGGACTTAAGTCCGGGCAGCATCGTGGATGGTACAGTACTTCCCAGTCCCATCGACCGAACAGAGCACTCACAGATTGCGCTGTATGTGCTCTTGCATTGTCGTGCAAAATGATGGGTGGATTGCAGCTTCTTTCGCATAGCTGGTCGTAGGTGATGCTCCAAAAAAGAACAGTAATGTGCATCCGTTGTTCCTATTTCGGAAACATAGTGACACGGTTACGTTAGACCGCTCGCTGACAAGTGACTGTTTCCCTCGATAATGCGCAAGCCGGTGACGTGGGGCGGGCGACTCCATTTGCTGGAAGGTATGGTAGGTTTGTCAACAAAGTGTGCCATCAGCGCCAATAGTAGATTCACCGGCATACGCACAATCGAGGGGTGCCGTACAGAACTGTGGCACGCTGGGTTAAGGCCGGTATTACACTGTAAAGGTTCTTTGACAAAGATTTTTGTAAAAGATTTTATCCAAGATCTTTTGACGAAACTACTTCACAGGAGCACATTACACTAGCGTAAAATATTTCGTCATAGTTGCTCCGAAAAAAACTCCAAATAGTCAATCGTCTGTATTATAGTACGTAATATAATGTTGCTCGGGAGTGCATTCATTGCAAAGAACGAAAAATGAAAACAATTTTAGGTAAAACCGTGAATAGCGAGAGGAAAATACGAAAAGTGCTCGCACAAATGTACTTCATGAGCTACACTTCTAGAACATAATAACCTAAATTGTTTAAGAACGTGTGAGCAAACATTTTAATTCGCCCACATATTTATAAGTAATTCATCATAATCGATGTTTCAGGAAGCCCTAAAGCTGTGTCAATGGGTAAATAAGTTAACGTGTGTCATGAAGGTGTCATGCTAAACATAACCTAGTTAACACACTTTACCATAATTAAGAAGAGAGAATATTTTCGTAGTTCTTTCATGTTATGTTTCATTTTGGATTATGTGCTGCGAAAGACATTTTTATAGTTTACTGCAGTCTGACATTTATTTTGCCTGATTTTCCGAAAGATAAAATATCCGTCTAAATAACTAGACTTGTGGTTAAATCACGAAATGCATCGTGAAAAGCAAGAAAAAAATACGGAGCTAATTAGTGCAGTATCTCATTACGCAAACGGAGGTCTGCAGACTGTAGGAGACATGCGTCGGGCAGGTCATCCTACCGTCTCCGAAGAAGTGCATACTATTTGCGCATTAATGGACACCAGACATTTGTGAACTTGCCCACGACCGGATTAGCGCATACGACTGTTCTTCGCATCCTGAATGAACGCCTGGACATGCAAAAAATTGCATCACAATGGGTTCCGCGTGAACTGACGGAAATGCAAACACGGATGCAACACTTCCTGCGCAACCCATCCATTTTGTACGACAATACTGGGCGCATACAGAACAACATGTGGCTGCTCCGTTTGGTCGATAGGACTGGAAAGTACTGTACCATCAACCACACTGCTCAGACTTAAGTCCTTGTGACTTTGATTAGCGTGACATTCCCTTCAGACTGTTCCACAGATTCGACAGGCAGTAGACCGCTCCATTCGCACCATCAACAGAACAGGCTCTGCTAACGGTATACTACGCCTTCCACATCGCTGGCAAAGGGTTCTACACAACGCTGGTGACTAATGTGAAGGACAATAACAGGTGCAAACATGTAACTCTTTTGTAGCGGTTGCGGATAAATAGTTGCCTCTATTTAAGTTCCAACGACGTTTCACGAGCGTGCATCTACGTTACACATTCTCCTAAAGCCAATAGGCGCTCAGTATTGTTTCGAACGCTCCGCTGCGACTGTTGTAGGCATTTCCAAAATTAAACTTGATTGTAGCGAGTTACTTACTGCATTTTAGACTATTTGGTGCAAGTTGTCATCGCTGATGGTCCTGGCATGTACGAAATTCCATCTAAGCGAGCGAGCGCCATTATTATAAGGTTTCTTTAAGAACAAAACACATACATACGCGTACTTCAACTGTCGCTTGAAACTGGCAAAGATGCTGCTGTCTAGACATGCGCAACATGGGTCCAACTGTAGCGAGCGCGAATGGCCTCTCGAGCTGCACGAACCATAGCAATGCGTTCTGCTGTCAAAAAGATAGCTTGACAGCTACTCGATTAACCCTTAACATACCAAGCTGGGTCCCAGATACTTCTGCACCTATAAAGACCAATTAATTCTTGATTTTATGTGTCTTGCATCCATTTAAGATGCATATTTCATAATTACATCAATGATACGTCTGTAAAAAAAAAAAAAAAAAAAAAAAAAAAAAAAAAAAAAAAAAAAAAAAAAAGAGAAGAAAAACGTACTAGGGGTCCTGGCGGGATCTCGCTTATTAGACTACGTTACGTATTTACTTTTGATATTTTTCAGACTTAGAGCGGTGTAAATTTACAAAAATGTTTCAGAAGCATATCTCAGACGATGAAATTCTTCGGATGCAAAATGAAAGTGATCTCAGTGACCTAGCAGATATCTTGAGCGAATCTGATGAGGATTTTAGTACAGAAAGAGATGCATTAGAAAGGAAAATAACATTGAAGTTAATTCAGATGAAAGTGACATTGCCCGCGAAAATTCTGGCGGAATTTTCGATGATGCAGATGAGTTCATTGCAAATTCAGGACAAAAATGGACAAATTCTACATCTACAGGGTATACTCTGCAAATCACATTTAAGTGCCTTGCAGAGAGTTTATCAAACCACCTTTACACTATTTAGCTCCCATTCCATTCTCGAATAGCGTGCGGGAAGAAAGAACATCTGAATCTCTCCGTTCGAGCCCTGATTTCTCGTATTTTATTGTGATGATCATTTCTACCTATGTAGTTGGGAGTCAACAATATATTTTCGCATTCGGAGGAGAATTTTGGTGACTGGAGTTTCGTAAGTAGCCCACGCCGCAGCGATAAGCGCCGTTGTTGTAATGATTCCCATCCCAGATCCTGTATCATTTCCGTAACGCTGTCTCCCCTGTATCGTGACAATACAAAACGAGCTGACATTCGTTGGGTTCTTTCGATGTCCTCCATCAAACCCACCTGATAAGGAGCCCACACTGGGCAGCAATACTCCAAATGAGAACGGACAAGCTTAGTGTATGCAGTTTCTTTAGTACTTCTTTTGCATTTTTTAAGCGTTCTGCCAATAAAACGCAGACTCAGGTTCGCCTTTCCTACGACATTATCCACGTCTTCTTTCCTGTTTAAGTCTGATGTTATAGTTATTGCTAGGTATTTAGTGGAGTTTACGGTCTTCACATTCGATTGATTTATCTTGTAAACAAAATTTAACGGATTTCTTTTCGTACTCATGTGGACGACTTCACACATCTCATTATTTAGAGCCAATTGCCAAATTTTACACCATAGTGATACCTTTTTCTGATCGTTCTGCAGTTGGTTTTGATCTTCAAATGATTTTACTAGACATAAATGACGGCGTCATCTGCAAACAACCTAAGGGAGCTACTTAGATTTTCCCCTAAATCGTTTATGTAGATAAGGAACAGGAGAGGACCAATAACACTACCCTGTGGAACGCCGGGTATCACCTCTGTTTTAGTCGATGCCTTACCATCGATCTGTGTCTCTAGTGACTCGTCGTGGTCATTGTAACATTGTGAATGGATATCCCAGACCAATGCGAGCAACTGATCTTGCAATAACAATGTCTGATGTTTTCAACATGTTCTTTGATGACAAAATTGTAAATATCATATGCACCTTCACCAATGCTGAAGCGTCACGTGTTGTTCATCATTACCAATGAAAATGACACGGATGAGATTTGGACAGGTGATTCCGTCGAACTGAGAGCGTTTTTGGTGCGCTACTTACTGCTGGAGCTCTTCGTTTCCGAAAGGAATCAGTGTCTGAAATGTGGACAACACACGAAAGCATTCGTCGTGCGATTTCACTGTTGTCAACTCGCGGAATCGATTTGCACATATCCTTCAGTTTATCAGGTATGACGATAAAGCAACACGCGCACAGCGAAAGGAAAATGATAAACTGGCAGCCATACGTGATTTTTGGAACTGGTTTGTCGAAAATTGTAAGAAGCATTTCGAACCGTTGGAAGGCATTACAGTGGATGAGCAGCTAGTCGTATTTCGGGGCAGATGCCCAATAAAGCAATACATGAAGGCAAAACCAGCAAAATATGGGACAAGATTTGGACAGCTGCAGACAATATCGATATTGTCTCATGTGAATAATGCAAAAATAAAATAAAAATATTTGATGTCAACAATGGCTACTCAACTAAAATATAGTTTTATACATCCAAAGAAGCTAATTAGAGTAACCTTCTACACTACTATGTCGAGAAATTAAGAAAGAACGTCGGGGTCCTCAGAGGCCCCCAGCTTGGTAAGGCCGGTATTACACTATCAAATTATTGGACAAACAATTTGACGAAAAAATTGAATGAAATATTGGTCATATTTTTTGACAAAGAAATTGGATAAAACGCAAAAGAGGGTATTACACTATCATCCAATATTTTGTCAAATTTGCTTCAAAATGGCGATGTAATGCTCAGCTGTTGTTTATACTACAGTTGCGTTTTGTCTGCATTTAGAAGAGGAGAGAAAAAAGGAAAGGAAACGCACTTGGATGAAACCGTGGGTGTCAGAGCGAGATAAATAAAATTTGTTACGGGACCGGGAGGCCTATTTTTTTTTTTTTATGCCGTCGGCAGAACAGCCAGGCCGTTCACTGCTAATTATTTTGTCGCTCTTCATCCTTCACAGTTAGCAATAGAGTAACAAAAAGGCTGACTCAAACAGTGTATAAGATTGTTAAGTTAATAAAGCAACTTTCATTAAATAACGTTTTAAATGGAAAATGTGAGCACTGACAAAGAGGATAATCTAAATTGTTTATGACGTCATTAACAATGTAAGGGGGGAAACATTGCTGATAAAGTAAATAGGCTCTATTTATTTCCTTACAAAAATTGGCTGACGTATTTATATGTTGCCTACATAGATTCGCTTGCAAACAGATGATGTTTTGACAGTTGTTTCACTTCCCAGCACTTAGCACACCAAGTCACCAAAATCATACATTCTAAAATCTGTTTCGGCCGTAAATAAGTATTAGGGGTATTACTTTTTCAATTCCGATAGTGTATAATGACTTTTTTTACATCACATATTGTAACTCAACCTCACTTTCGTCGCAGGGTATTGGGCTACGCGAACTGACGCGACGGACAGTGTGAATTGGCCTTGTCGCCTGTTATACAACGCCCCATCAGAATTTTTAAAATTTTGTTGCTGCTAGAAAACACTACACAAACATTCCACTACTAGCCATGTTTACGAATACGAACTTTATGTCCAAGTAATGTCAGATATTTAACATGCAAATAAAACAGCTGTAGTGTCAAGGCAGCTCCAAGCGGTCACATTTCTCACTGCAGGAAACAGAAGACGAGCGATTTCTTTGATAAAATCTAGGCTGAGGCCTTAGATTTGATGAAATATTGAACGACGTTCCCATTACACTACGTCCAATTTTTCTTTGTCCAATTCTTTGACAAATAATTTGATAGTGTAATACCGGCCTAAACAACGTTGATGACAGAGGCTTGGTATGGAGCGCGCCAATGAATGGTGCCGGATCCGACATTGCTGTGATTCAAATGGTGGATGGTGCGCTGTGCGGTAAATCAGCTCTTAGTGTTCGAAATACGTCAGCGATGCGATACTCGAATGTTGCGCAGCGCGGTTGGTTTGCACCATAGACTTACTCAATAAAAACTTGACTGCCCGTTGGCACTAGTGTCGCGTCCCCACGTTGAACGTGACAGAGGCGCCATTTGCAGGGAAACAGTGCGTAAACATGGTTTGTTCGTGTGCTGCTTTTAATTATATCAGTAAGAATGGTAGCTAAGCCAAAGTCGAAACAGTCATTACTTGTATGCCGTATAGTATTTTCTTGGAGAAATAATAAACATTGGCCGCGCGGGGGGTAGCCGAGCTGCCTGGAGCGCCACGTTGCGGATCTCTCTGCCTCCCGCGTTGGAGGTTCGAATCCTCCCACGGGCATGGATGTTTGTGTTGTCTTTAGTATAAGCTAGTTCATAAGTAGTTTGTAAGTTTAGGGACCGATGACCCCGCAGTTAAGTACAAAAAAATTAAGATCGTTTGGTTTCGTTTAGGTTTCCTCTTAGAAATGTTTCTCTAGAATTGATAAAAAATACTTTGTTGCATGACAAGTACTTATATTTTATTTGCATATAAATGACTAAAAAGACTAACACGATTTAAGTACTACGTTGAGCCGAATGAAGAACTAGGCTTGTAAGAGGTATTTACATTTCAGTCATATATATGATGCAGAAGTAGGTCGAATAATTGCTTTCAGATACTTAACAGGTGGTGACTGTAATTCGTAAATGGCCAAATATTTGATCGAATATTGCATACTCAGCCACTTTGAGAGGTACTATCTCTGTTAAAAAGTAATGTGCGAATGAAATGCATATTTAAAGTTGTGTGGGTTATTACAATTATTCATACCCAAATTCGAGGAAGTTGAAAGAAAAAAAATCTGTGTAATATGGAAAGAAATGTAGACAAAACTATGCTATGCAAAAATAAGCGTGCAAAACGTACAGAGTAGTCGGCAAAAAGTAAACAGGGGCTGACAGAAAAATTACGTGGATTAAATAATAATCGCACTCTCTGCTACTTTACAAGTTTCATGGAATCAACTTATGCAAATATCTTGGTGCAAAATCGCTCCATCTTCTCAGAAAAGAGCATTAAATCTATAAAACTTCGTGTCTTTATGCAGACGTAAACTCCATTTATTTAAGAATTCTTTTTAAACAGACTGCATTATTCTGTATTTTTTTAAAACAAACATGCGTTTATTTTGTGCTTCATTTTGCTCTCGTTGCGTCTTATATACTTCAAATCACGACCCCAGTACTACGATTCATCCCTGCAAATGGCGGCGTGATGCTACTTCAATTTGGGAACAGTTGTCTCGCTTCTCCTCTACGGCGTTGTAGGGGCTTGGTTTGCACGTGGTGTTGTGAGCGATACGACACGAGCACAACGTTAGATGACGCCAGCTGTCGTCTTCGATCACGTAGCTCCGCGCGGTTAATTCTTACGTATTTATCTCGTCAGCAGCCGACTGACGTCACGTAGAGGTCATAAAAAATATTGCGAATCGTGAAAAATTTATTGCATTTATTGCACATTGCATTCGTACATTGGAATACAAAACAATAAAACAAAAACTCATGAACAGAATAAACATATGAAGGAGGGAATAAATAACAGCAAATATATTATTCCTTATGAGTAAGTTGTTGTTTGCATCACTGAATCAGGGAAATTCGGCTAGTTTTACATTTATATCACGATTATTTTTGTCTCTCGATATTTTACTAATGTTTGGAACGCAAAAATACAGAAACTATTTGGTTAATTACGTACAAAATCATTATAAAAAAACATCAACCCATTGGCAGCTTGCGAATGGAGTGATGTTTCTTTTTATAATTATTTTTGTACGTAATTTACGAAATAGTTCATATACTTTTTTGCGTTACAAGCATTTATAATATATCAAGAGACAGACATAATAAGGAAATGAATGTAAAACAGCCGAATTTAAATGATTCAGTGGTGTAAAGAACAACTTCGTCATGAGCAAATACTTACGAATATGTGTATGTTTGCAGCTTATTCCGCTGGAAGTAAGTAGAAAGTAAACTTAAAAGAAACATAAATTTCTATTATGGTCTGTTCTTACTATGTATGAAAAAGAGTTTTTTGACCTGTATCAATTCAGTGTGGACTCTAAAGATTCACACATTTTTTCTCACTCGTCTTTCTTATACGCACATATTCTTTTGAGTGTAAGTACTTTATCTTAAAAAGCCAATGTTTTGAAGATTATTGCTGTTTGAGGTTCAACTGCAGCGTCTGTTGTGGAATGGGTTCTTCTTTGTTGGAAAACCGACTGTAACGGTTTTCCTTCATCTACAACTATGGCGGCTGATTTGGTAAGTACGTTAAATACAGTAATTATTGCATTCTATGTACGTTTCCTAAGTTTCACCCAGGGCGATTTTACTACAATTGTCGCGAAGAAACCTTAACGTTCCTGAGTAGAAAAGCGACGTCTTTTTTGTGTGTGTGTGTTTCCTAGGCTTATTTATTTTTACCATAATACGTCTTGTTGCTAAGTAACAGACGTTGCTGTTGGTCCGCAGCTATAAATTTTAAATATACATGCATTAATTCTCAATTTGCGAGAATTTCCGACTTTAGCTGCTCTTCATCAGTAGGTCTATAATTTTGTAACGTATGAAAATTTGTGCCGGACCGGGGCTCGAACCCGGGTCACCCGCTTTTCACGAGCGGTCGTCTTAACCCTTAACCACTTGGAGTACTATATAACATAAGGCAAAGTTTTAAGATGTGAACTCTTAGCTGGGAACAGGGGACTGATAACCCAGCAGTTGAGTCCCCTTTAAACACCAAACAACAACCTTAACCACTCGGCCACCCGGTCACGTTCCCTGGCCAGACCCAAGGTTCCATATGTTACAGTTGTCTACTTGCCTTAGCGCTCGCACGCTTTCGGCGTGATGGGGAGAGACATACCACACCATCTTTAGCCGGTCTTGACTGTCAAATTTATGATGATACATCTGTTCTTAAGTAACAGACGTTACTGATGGTCTGCAGCCAAGGTAAAGCAGTCAACAATCCGTAGATTGGTTTGAACACCACAATGCTTTACTAGGCATGGTCCTGTTTGGACCCTGCCAGTTATAAATGTTTGTACATCTATCGTTTATTTTTGCTTGAAGAACACACACAAAATTGTGTTTTTAATTTATTTGATTATGTTCTACCAAGAAGCGACGGAAGAATCAGTCAAAATTATAAAATGTGCCACCACAGCACAGCTATCCGTCTTTTACAGTAGACTACTGAGACACAAAGCAAAGTCGACACAGCATATTTGGTTTAATAAACAGTGCCTTCAACGTAAAATTACGCCTAAGTACATCACCATAAAGTCAAGAGGAACGTCAGCAGCTGCAAGAAAAGCCATTGAAGTCCCAAAATTCACGTGGATTAAGGAAGAAATCAAGAAATGGTGCCGCTGTCGTGACAATGTGAGTACTCATCTTAAACTTGTGCACACGACTCTTACGTCGAGGTTACATCCGTGTGAATTCGATGTGCTTGACAGTGAAGTTCGTGAAAATGTGAATGACTTGATCCACGATATATTTTTGCGACAGAAACAGAGATTAGTTCATTTGAGTGATATGAGTTTTTCGCCAACCCCTAACTGTCCACAAAAGTTTTCAGAAAGAGTAATTAACTTGTCAGACTTAAACCTTTCGACAAATGAACAAAAAGTGTTAGAAAAAGGTTTTAAATATGTTCCTCCACATCCTCCATCAGAAAAACAGTTAGATCTCATGAAAGTAGATATTGAATATGCACTAGGTAAAGACATTACAGCAAAACATTTAGTTTCCCATGCAATGAAGAAAGTAGCACCATTTAACTGCAATAACCTACAGGCTAAGGATTTTTATACCCTCAGTAACTTCAGGAAGAAATTACAACAACAGGATATCATTGCAACACGATCTGATAAAGGCAACAGTATTGTACTTTTGAACAAATTAGATTATCTCCAAAAGATCAATGACTTCCTCAGCCCTGATTGTTTCCAAGTCCTTCATAAGGATCCTACCACAAAATTCAAAGAGGAAATTAAGAGTGTAATTAGTTCATGCAAAAGCATATTTAAAGATTATGAAGTACAGTCCTTAAGCAACATGAATCCTGCCCCTCCAAAACTATGTGGACTACCTAAGTTACATAAACAGTTAGTACCTATACGTCCAGTGGTATCCTCTTACACTGCTCCTTCTTACAAACTAGCCAAGAAATTGGACATGTTAATTAAAAGTAAAACAAAATTCAAAGCCAAGCATGGTATCCTTAACACATTGGATCTTGTAAATAAGATAGTAAATGTTCCCACACCAAATACAGCTAAATTAGTATCTTTTGATGTTTGTAGTTTGTTTTCCAACATACCAGTGGGGGAATGTGTAGAAATACTAACTGAGTTGATGTATATGTCTAACACCAATCCAGTAGAATTGAATGAGTTAGAGTAGCCACTCAGGCATGCCTGGCACAAAATTATTTCCAATTTGAAGGAGCTCTGTACAAACAACTAGATGGATTAGCTATGGGATCCCCACTCAGTCCACTTTTAGCAGATATATTTATGGACAATTTCGAACAACATTTTCTGAGAAAAGAACCCTTAAGTTCAAATATTAAATACTGGTACAGATATGTGGATGATGTACTGTGTTTGTGGACAGGTACCACAAGACAACTCAACACATTTTTTCAAAACTTAAACAGCCAACACAAAAACATTCAGTTCACAATGGAGATGGGTAACAAGTCCATAAATTTCTTACATTTGACCATAGATATCACTAAACATTCACACTCTTTCAAAATCTACAGGAAAACTACAGCTACAGACACAGTAATACCTGCCTCCTCACAACACCCAATTACTTACAAACACTCAGCTTTCCACTCCATGGTGCATCGCCTCATATCTGATCCTATGTCTAAATAGAATTTCAGATCAGAATTAGACACCATAAAATTTATTGCCACAACCAAAGGATACAATCCAGCCCTGATTGATGGAATTTTGCACAAAAAACAAAAGAAGAAAATTATACCCCTCCTCTATGCTCCCTCTGACTTCCACTCCAATGAATACAGGAAATGGTGTACAATACCATATATAGGACTAATGTCACAACAAGTATCTAAACCCCTGAATTCCTGCAACTACAGGGTTTCCTACTACATGACAAACACCATAGCTCAGTGCATCTTTAATAGCAAAGACAAGACTCCTTTACTAAACAACAGTGGTGTATATAAAATTACTTGTAAAGATTGCAATAAGTTTTATATTGGTCATTCAGGCAGAAGCATAGCAACTAGACTAGCTGAACATCAACGCAGCTGGAGACTACAGAATCAGGAGTCCACATTTGCTGAGCATGTACTGAGTGAGGGCCATAGCTACCAGCCACTGTGTCAATTTCTTCACTTAGCGAACAAGGGCCAAAAACTTAACTTATTGGAAGCTCTTGAAATAAATAAACACCTAGCCCATAGCCCTGATCTAGTATTAAATGATCAAACACAACTAAACATTTCACCCCTATTAGATTTCACTTAATTCATCCCTGAGTCACATTACCTCCTACCCTGTCAGTTCCAGTTCTTCATACATTTCCTCATAGTACAGTCAATTACCTAAGTTTTTCCATCAACTCCCACACTGGCTGTCCCATTCCTCCATTACAAAAAACCAAAAAACCTTAAATGTAGACCTAGCATTTTATTTATTTTATTCAAAAAACTGGATTCCTTGTTTACCCCCACAGTTTCAAACTCCTGTGTATTTATTTATTATGTTTTATTTTTATTTTATTTTTTTATTTTTAAGTTTTGAAAATTTGGTCGCAGTGTAGCTTACAAAATAACACTCATTTTCATCTACCTGAATTTTTAGAGTATTAATTTCATTAGACAGATTTGTTTAGTTTAATCTAATGAAGTAACTATTCATTTTAAGTTCTGGATTCCACTCCAAACCTGGCCTTACAACTGTCATATGCAACACCATCTATAATTATAGTGCAGAATTATTAACAAGGCACTTACATATATATTTATTTATCAACATTATCAGTTTGTTTGTAATAGCAGGTAGTTTTAGTTCCCTAGTTATATTCATATTTATTCCTTGTTTTATCCTCCACACATTGCATATTCTTGTACTACAGTTTAAGTTCATAACTGTAATAACACAATGTCAAAGCAGTGTTATACTATGTATGCCGATCTAAGTGTAGTCATTTGTCATCTCTTCCCATACTGTATCTAAACTATGTAACCTCTTTGCCACAGCAGTAAATACTCTGAAGATGGCCTAATAAGCCGAAAACCGGTTAAGTAAGCAAAAAGAAACTTGTAGAACACACACAAAATTGTGTTTTGAACATGAGTTAATTTGGCGTTCCGAGTACTTCAAGGTTGTCTTCTCGTATATACTGCTGGTGCAGTTGATTCCGTTTGTCTCGTGTCTTCATCTTCTGATATATTTTTCCTTTCATTTGACTTCTCTTGGGCCATGAAGTATCAGTCAGCATTGTCTCTGTATCACCCTTCGAAAATTACAGGAGTTTAAGCCATTTTCAGAATGTAAAATAGAAATAAATAAATGAAATTAGAAAAAAACTAATAAATTTCAATAGGTGATACCCGAGTTATATTTCTATATTAATATCCTGAGTAGAAAATTCGCGTATTTTTCTCTGTATTTGTTCATTCGTTTTAATTTTTCATGCTCTGTCAGAAGATGCACCCAATAGTCTTCTTTACTCTTGTTTTTTTTTTCTGAGAAAATATAATACACTGTTTGTCCGTTAAGCCAGTTGACTGCTTGTCTCTTCGTTATTGGGTAGGGAACTTCATCTAGATAGAGAAGTTGAGATGGTGTCATCGTTCTCGGAGATGTTCTAAGTAGAATTGCTAGTTTTGTTGTACAGAGGAGCCAAATGTCTTTCATTGCGATGCGTGTGAAACGATGTTCCTCTGTGTCGATTAAGTCACAGTTAATGCAGTTTGGAGTCTCTGCTAGATGAATGGCATGTAATTTTGAATTGATAGGAATTTTCCCGTTCACCGCCATATACCAAACGGACCGCACTGAAGACGGTAAGTGAGGGTCTTGAATATTTTCCCAGGCATATTCGTTGTAGATGGCTTCTATTTTATTTCTCCTCTTTCTTTTCATCGTGTTGTTATAAACTTCTTTAACGTGTATCGGTCCTTCTCAGGAATACTTCTTTGAACGTAGCTAAATTCGACAAGAAAATGCTTGAAATGACAGAATGCGCTCGGAATATGGTGCACATCTGTTGGGGGGTCCATACTAGCCGGTGCCATTTCCTTTAAAAGGTGAGCTGTTAGCGTATCGGGTGATCGTTGCCACTGTTTATAAAACGTGGTGACGAACAGAGCCTGTGATTTGTTGTAAATGTCTGTTGACTTAAGGCCTCCTTTCTCCAAAGGTAGCGTCAAAATATCATACTAGACTTTGAAGATATGCCCCCTGGTGACAAAGTAGCCGAGTGCTGATTGCATCTGGTTAGCTATGACCTTAGGTATTGGTAGTACCTGGGCGACGTAGTTTACTTTCGTTGTTATATACGTGTTGACTAAATTCACTTTTTGTATAGCGCTCAGATTTCGTAAAGTATGTTGTTTTATAGCGGCTCTTATTTTAGACAACAAATTTCTATAGTTAAGGGCAGCCGTGCGGCGCATGTTACGGGTGTATTCTATTCCGAGAGTTATAATAGTTTCCACTTGTTTTAAATGTACGTCAGCCGTTAGGTCAAAATTCCGACCGATCTGCATTAATCCTGACTTTTTACGGTTTAATATGGCTCCTGACGCAGCTTCATAGGTCGATATAGTTTGAAGCGCCTTTCTTAGTTCCTCTTCGTTCCTGATCACGAAGCTAACGTCGTCCGCATAAGCTTGACATATAATCTTGTGGCCATGTATTTGCAGTCCTGTGAGGTCTTGCGTCAGCCAGCACAACAGAGGTTCGAGCGCTATTGCGAACAAACTCAGAGACATGGGGCAACCTTGTCGAACTGAACTTGTGACGTTGACCGGTTTACTGAACTGTCCATTGACACAGATTCTGGAGGTGGAACTTGTCAATAGATGTTTGATTGCTATTATAATTTTTTGCGGAAAGTTCAGTGCTTCCATGGTGCGGAAAAGATACAAATGATTGACCCTATCGAAAGCCTTTTCAAAGTCAAGTGATACTATAGCACTTTGAATATTGCAAGCTTCTGCCGTCGCTATGATGTCTCTGTATTCACATAATGTCTGATATATCGTCCTGTTTTTTCCAACGCTAGTTTGGTAAGGTCGAGTGATAGTTGTGATAACAGACTTTAATCGTTGCATCATGATGCGCGTGAAAATTTTGTAATCACTGTTTAATAACGTTATGGGACGCAGGTTGCTGACAGTCTTCCTTCCTGGAGTTTTAGGTACTAACACAACTATTCCTGCGCAGAATTCCTGTAATACGTCACTTCTGGTATTGAGTAGTTCGTTACACACGAGAGTCAATTTGCTGATTAACTGTGATCCAAAAGTTTGGTAAAACTCAGCTGGTAATCCGTCGGGACCGGGGGACTTGTTCTTTGGGCTCCTCCGTATGGCTTCTGCCACTTCCTCTTCTGTGATGTTTGCAGACAGGTCTTCTGCTTCGTCTGGGTTTAATTTCGCCGACATCCTTGCAATGAGGGCTTGTTGCGCCGCTTCATCTGTCGGTTTAGCAGCTAACAGCGTTGTAAAATGGTTAAAAATTTCATCTCGTATGTCGAGTTGTCTCGTCAGGGTTCTCCCGTCGTCAGTTTTCAATTCTGTCAAGATTTTCCTATTAGTTCTTTTCTCTTCTTGTATGATGTGGTATATCGACGTTGTTTCCCCCTGCACGGTGGTTTGCAAGCGCGTTCTGACTTTGCAGCCTTCTAGTTGTTTCCGCTTTAAACTTAAAAGTGTGGCCTTTATCCTTTTAATTTGCACATAATTTTCTATTAGCGCTGCATCTTCCGTATATAATTCTCTGAGACATTGAAAATAAAACTCAGTTGTGGTCTTCATCCAGGTACTTTTCTCGCGGGAGTAATGTTTCATTGTTTTAACTAATGCGGGTTTCGCGCATTTAATCCACCATCTAATGGCTGAGTCGTACCTCGTGAACTTTCTTTCACATTCTGCCCACGTATTTTGGAAACCTGCATGGCACCCTGGATCTTTTAGGTGTGCTGTATTTAGTTTCCACGGCCCTCTAACTCTGTAAGTTCCCTGTTTTTCTAAGTTGACAGTGCAAATGTAGGCTGCGTGGTCTGAAATGATGTTCGGCCATATTTCTGATTGCAGAATGCGGTTTCGTAAGTTAGATGTTGCATAAATTCTGTCGATGCGGCTTGCGGAATGGCTAGTAGCGTGAGTAAAACCGGACCTATCACCATGTTTAAGCTCCCACGTGTCAAGTAGATTTAGTTGGTCGATGGTGTTCTCGGGCTCTATGGATTTGTTGAAATTGGGTATTTGATCTTTGGGGTTAATGACACAATTGAAATCGCCTGCGAAAATTAGTTGTTCCGGACGCCTTGTGAAAAGAGGCACTATTTCTTCTTTAAAAAACTCTGCCCTCTGTCGTTTCTTCCCCGTTCCGGAAGGGGCGTAGATGTTAATCACCCTTGTGTTATAAATTGTACACGCTATGCCTCTGCTGTTTACCAGTCTCTCGATGTTTGTGACTGGGATTCCCTCTTTCGTCATAATTGCAGTCCCGAGTTCATTACTATGACCGGGATTAAGTAACGCATTGTAACCTGTGATTCGGTCTAGTCGTATGTCTGTGACTTCCTGTAAACGGGCGATATCTATATCAGCTGCGTACAGGAAATCTTGCAAATTTCTTAATTTAAAGGTGCAGCTTATCTTATTAATGTTTACAGTTGCAATGCGGTATGCTTGCAAGGGTGCCACATTCGCAGGCACACGTGTTGCCATACCCCCCCCCCCCCTCTTGATGTTACTTGCTAAACAGGACTTAAAAGAAGTCTGGGTCGTCTTCTAGTGCGCCCGCGCTGGAAGACGATTTTTGTTGTTTGTCGGACTTGTCATTCCGCGACTTTGGCAACCCCCCTGCCTTGTACTCTTGCAAACCTTCCATCTCCTCGTCTCGCGGATTATCATCGATGTCATCAGACCACTCTCGTGGGGCCTTGTTTCCCCGTGTCTCAACCAGTACTTTTGGTTGTACTGGGTTGGAGTCCAGGACCCTTGTATTACTCTTTGTGTATTCCTCTAAAGTTTTTTTTTTCCTTTGGCCTGGTTCGGATTCCCGTGTTCGGCTGTTTTGTGTTGGTGTGGGGTTGTCTGCAGGTGACTGTGATGCCTCCTGAGTGAGAACTTTGCGTACGTGGTCGGCTTTCTCACGCATTTTTCGCGCTTGCTCCTCCGCTCCTTCACGCGCTAAACGTCGTTTTTTGAGTTTTTTCGAAGGGGATTTGCTAGTCTGGTCTTCGTCAGATTCCCGTGCTTCAGTTGTTTCTGCTGTGGGTGTTCCCACTACACTATTGTCGTCTTTGTTTTTTGTAGTCTCAACTACTGGGTTAACTACTTCAACACCTCGTGCATTAATATGAAGTGGCTCCTGTACGTTAGACGTTTCCATTACTTCGACCTGTTCGGGAGGATCGGTATACGCCTTCAGCGCAGTCTCTAGGTCTTGTTCTGAGGCAATGTTACCTCCCGCGGCGGCTACGTAGCTGATGGGCAACGTCTACCGCTTCGCCACGCCTCTGTACAATACTACTCCTCGTAGATATCGTAGACAGTATGTCACCGCAACAGCTGTTTTTTTTTTAATTGTCTATTTTCTCGACAACGGCTGAGAAGTGCATCTTGGTGCTTTGCCAAATTACACCTCTTGCCATGAGCTTTTATTATGCGCAGTATGAATCGAATTTGAATTTCACAATTGGCGGTCTCCCCTTGTGAGACGCGTTGCTAAAAAATGAACACACTCTGGGACAACACTGCCGTGTGTTTCCCTGCAGTTGGAAGTGCGTTGGTGGCTCCTAACTAGGTGCCACTTCCTCGACGCGGACCGTTTTATCGCGCTTGTCGTAACGTCGTTAGCGTCGGTTAGTACTGCCCTGTTGGCTGAGGGCAGGGCAGTTAGCGAGCTTGGCTGAAGTGGCTCGGAGTGAGCCAGAAAATCTGTTTTGTGTGCGATAATGTCAGCACGTCTGATTGGCAGCTCCTCATTCATTCTTTTCAAAATGTTCAAATGTTTGTTAAGCCTATGGGACTTAGCTACGGGGTCATCAGTTCCTAAACTTACAAACTACTTATCAACTAGCTTATCCTAAGGACGGCACAAATATCAATGCCCGAGGGGGGATTCGAACCCCCGATTGTTGTGGCCGTGCAGACCGTGACTGGAGCGCCTCAGTTCCCGCGGGCGCAGGACGGAATCCTCCCAACGGCAGGTAGGCGAACAGGGGACAGGACTGAATCCTCCCGAACTACTCTAGCACAGTGGCGCCTCCTGCAGGTACCAGCCCCCGCCCCCGCCCCAGTCACTTCAGTCCACGGCAGATCGGTTAACAGTGAAGATATCCTCCGACGCCCTTGAAGTTTCAGTAATTAGAAAGGGAGGGAAAAGATTACTTCTGAAAGGTAACACTTTCGGATTTCAGAAATTGTTGAAAAGTGGTGTAGCGCGATGGACGTGCAACATTAAGGATTGCAAAAGCTTTAGTAAAACAATTTCTGTTGAGGAGCTGGATGTTGTGGACTTTCATGAAGAACACAACCACGCAGACGTACCTTCCAAGAAAATTCAGAGGCAAAAATTAATTGCTAATATGAAGCGAAAAGCCACAGAAGACATTTGTGAGAGGCCATCTAAGCTGATTTACCACCATTTAAAAGCGAGAAGATACTCAAGAAGTAACAATTAAAGATGTCGACAGCTTCCGGAAATCTATTTACAATGCTAGGTGGAAAATTCTGCCGAAATTGTCGACGACTGTTGAGGATGTTCATGAAGTTCTCAATACGTAACATGTTGAAACTACAGACGGGAAAAATTTCTTGCTGGACAACAATGCCGAGAAAAAAAGTTGTAATATTTTGTGATTCTGAAAACCTAAACGTGCTTAATCAGCGAGCAACAATATTTATTGACAGAACATGCAAGTGTTGCACAAAATTCTTTTGTCAGCTGTTTACTATACTCGGTCTAGTTAATGGACATTATATTCGATTGGTTTTTGCGTTATTGAACGAGAAGAAGAAGACTTCGTCGTATCAGTATGTCTTTGATACAGTCATCAATAAATGTGCTGATCTAGGACTGAAATTTTCACCATCAACGATGTTTACAGATTTTAAAGACTGCATAATGAAGGCTGGAAGTGAAGTATGGAGTGATATAAGGATCCAAGGATGCAAATTTCATTTGACACCGAGCTGGTAGAGGAAGATTCAAACATTGGGTCTTGCACATGACTATTACGAAAGAAATGAAATTGGAAAGTTTCTTCTTATGTATTACTGTACGTTTACTCTGACTCTAACGTTAAGTGGGGCTTAATTCTCACTCCTACTTTACTGTACAATGTAGGAACATACACTGGAACATACGCTAGATAGCTTTGCTTGCCTGGAATATTCATAAAGGCCTGGCCACACACTCTGGTCTCGGGCCGCCACCAACTACCTGCTTAAACAGGTTATGGGAGGATTCAGTCCCGTCCTTTTCCACACCCTTGTACGATCGGGAGGATTCAGTCCTATTTTTCTGACCGCGGGAGGAATGGATCCTGCGCCCGTCCCCGCGGCCACCGCGGCCGGACATTCTTTTCCTCCTAAGAACAGGTAGTGTGGCGAGGTCGCAGGAATCAAGCAAAAGCAAGTTACTTTGCCAATCTATTGGGAAAAAGTAGTGGTTATACCCGTTTTCCCCCACTCTTGCTTGCTGTGACGTAAACATTACCTACTGCCCCCACAAGATCAGACGCACGACAGAGAATCGTAGCGGGGAAGAACACCTCCAACTTCTTGCAGCACAACAAATAACATATTCAACTACCTATTATTTTCTTCGCAGTACACCGCTGCGAATGTTAAAAATTCTTTATTCAGAATACACGACCGGTTTCGCAAAATCAATTTGCATCCTCAGGTGCTTATTCTCTGTAAATAAAGAAAATCATACCTTATCAACCCTTAAACCACATACCAATTGCGTTATATTAAATATAAAATAAAAAACTACGAAGTTACATAAAAATAACGGATTTCCAACCAATAAAAGCGAAATAAACAACGTCGTTTAACAAACTTCGTTACAAACGATTTTGACTTTCACAACTGACAATATCATAGACATACAAAAAAACTAAAAAATGTTCAAATGTTTGTTAAGCTTATGGGACTTAACTACGGGGTTATCAGTCCCTAAAGTTACAAACTAGTTATCAACTACTTTATACTAAAAACGGCACAAATATCCATGCCCGAGGGGGGGGGGGATTCGAACCCCCGACCGTAGTGGCCGTGCTAACCGTGACTGGAGCGCCTCAGTCTCCTCGGCCACCGCGGCCGGCACAAAAAAACTGCCGTGATCGTCAGTCCCTAGGCTTACAAATTACTTAACTAACCTATGCTAAGGACAATACACACACACACACCCATGTCCGAAGGAGGACACGAACATCCGTCGACAAGCAGCCGCAATACCACTCCTGTGCGCCTTGACGTAACAGTGAGGACCTTGAAGGATCCTAGCACACATGTAAACATGAACGTCCTTAGTATACGATATCATGTTATTTCTACATAGCACCTGATCGATAGACAAGCCAGGAGGTGACAGCATTTTAAAGTTCAAGTATTATTATTGTTATTGTTGTTGTCAGTCGGATATATTAGGGCACCTGGATATAGACGGGCATGTGCATCCGCCATTTTTGTTCCTTCGCTTCGACGCGCGATTGTAGAATAGGACAGTCAATACGCTTTCACCACGGTGGGTTGTGTAGCTCCGAATTGTTCTAATCGTTCAAAAAATTGTTTTCGTGTTGTTTTGTTTCCAATGGATCACTAAGGGCGTAAAATATGGTTAATAAACTGTCGTCGTGAGAAATGAACACCAACAAGGTCTTCAAAACTATGCGAGGTGGGTTAATTCATTTGTAGTTTTGCACAATTTCTACACGTTGTAAACTATAGGTTTCGACACTTTTTTTATTTATTTTTTTACTTTTTTTTTCAGTGAATGATTCGACATTAATACAGTAGCAACATTTATACAATAACAATACTAATTACTTTTAAATGATGCACACTGTTTTTTACTAGTTATAATAGCTCATACGCCTCGTAACGATGTTTGAAGCTACTGTGATGTTAATTTTAGTTACAGCATCGGCGGCGTAATTTGTTAATGTTGGCAAGAGAATGTTCGCTTTAGAAGAATAATTACTTTACTGACCGGACAAGTATAGATAGAAGGAGATGGTAAACATCAAAAATTATTTTCTCTCATTCTATCTGTTAGAGTTTTTAAAGAGCATTCAAAGGTCGTTTGCAACATCAGTACACTACGCCGCCGAGGCCGTAAGTAAAATTGACCAATGACAAAGTAAATTGTTAAATGAGAAGTTAAAATATCTCATATATAAATCTTTCATTGCAACCTAGTTTATCATGGTGATATATTTTGAGCAATGAAAAAGTATTTTATATGAATTCTGAAAAATATGCGGCAAAAAAGTAGCGACCTGGGAGTGTATTCTACAGCAAATTTATGTCATTCGAAAACGGAGATTTCTTGCATGTTAGAGCAACTTTGGTAGTACATGTGGTATCCCATAAAAGTGAGCTGTCTAATGCGAAAGAGCCAGGTGAACAAATACCAGAAAACATATTTAGCGATTTGTGAAACCATATTACAACAACTTATTACGACGAGATTAATTTTTGAGCCAAATATATATTTTCTTTTTGTTATGTGTATTAGAAATGAAGCAAGCGACATTTGAAAGCAATAACAGCAGAAAAACTCCGCATTTCACATGCTCACGCTGTCACCGCTTGGAACAAAAATGGCTGCGGGAGCTGCCGCTACAGCAGATATTGATGCTCCTGCCCGTCTATATACAGGTGCCCTAGGATATATTAACACGTTCGCTGCCGTTCACGCTCTGGCGCGATGATGCTAGGTGCCACTTCACGCTCTGGCGCGTGATCGTATTTTGACAGTATCTTTTCATAGTTTTGAGCCACTGAATGTTTTGGTTTTAGTTTTCAGTTTTTTATATGGTTTTTTTATTTGCATTTGTATTTTTGTGAAAACAACAAATGAACATTATAAACAGTACATACAAGGTATTTCATGAAACATATGCTTATTTCTATATCATCAGCAATATAAGTATGAATAATATCAAAACTAAGAAGTATTTTTTATAAAATGGTAACTAATCGAAATAAAATTAAAATAATCAAAAGCTTGCTTGCTTGTTTACATAAGAATCCAATAAATCTATCATGACATCATGAGAAGCGTGTGTGGCTCGTAGCCGGTAATGCAAACGTGGAAATCTGGAACCACGCACGTGTGCATATCACTTATACTCTTCCCTGAGTGCCTACCAGAGTATACAGCTTTATTAGACGATGTCAGTTTACAACAACCCATAATATGATGCTACGTCGCAGCACGCGTCACTGCATGAGCGGCACCTGACTCAAGTAACGTTTACACGCGCCAGAGCATGAACGGAATCGAACGTGTTAATGCGTAATAGAGAACATCAGTATTATAGATTTTTTTTACCACTGTTAAAAGCTACGTACACAGTTCATTTTTCTTTAGTGCACATTATGGCGAAGCATCTACGGTATTATATATGTTTCATTGGCCTCCTTAAATAATCAATAATAAAATTCGGTATGAAAGTCCTCGTGTTCAGGTGCTAATATGATGGCGATGGCTGTACCGGTCCTCTGCAGTTTGTACTGCGCAGTATCGCCACAGCTAAGTGACTGACTTTCAGGAACGTCCGGGCCACATTCCGGTCGTCAAGGACGCTCGCCTACCGGAATATGGCGCGACTTTCATTAATTCGGCAACTTTTAGCGAAGATATAATCTGCAGAAGCAGCGAGGCAATTAGTCACACTCACGTGACACAAATATCCACAGCTTTGTCCAGTGTCTGGGCGGTACTATCCGGTCAGGATGGCCCTGAAAGCCGCTCCCTCGGGCATGGGTGTGTGTGTTTTATCCTTAGAATAATTAAAAATATTCAAAAAACGCCGGTACTGGTGTCAGACATGCACCCATCTGAATTTCGTGCTTCCCGTCAATTCCTCCAAGTACTGGCAGGCTTTCCACCGCCTTACTGGCGTTTACTCAGCACCCACTCCTCCACGACGATCGTCCTTTTCCTGACAAGGCCGGACACTTTGCTTCCTACCTTTCTGAAATTTTCTCGATCCCTGACAATCCCCGATTCGACTACTTCTCTTCCCAGACGTCCATGAGCGTACCGCACCTTCGTGCCTGGAAACCATCCCCTCCCATCGCATCCACCAGCACCTCCGTCAACACCAACTCCTCCCCCTATCCCAATGTGGCTTCCCCGTACCCTCCTTCTCTACTGATGATCAGGTCCTACGCCTATCTTCTTTCCGTTGCCATCAGAGCGTGTGTGGAGGATAATTTGGGTAGGTGCTACAAAGATCGTAGCATCTATACCTATTTAGACAGCCAGGCAGCCCTGAGATCACTGGCAGCTCCTACAACAAGGTCTAAAATTGTTGCAGAATGTCACAGGGTTCTGGTGGAGCTAGGGGAAAGCAATAGAGTAAACCTATTGTGGGTCCCTGGCCACTCGGGGATCAGTGGCAACGAACATGCCGACATATTAGCCAGGATGGGGGCAGAGACTCCATTTATTGGACCGGAACCTGTCCTGACAATCACCAAGGCAATGATCAAATTGGAGCTACGTAACTGGTTCAGAAGACAGCACGTAGAATATTGGACCAAAGTCTACCAACAAAAACATCGCAAGGTAATGATGCCAAAGCCATGTTTTAAAAGAAGCTCTGCAATCCTGGGTCTGAACAGGTGAGAGATTAGACTCATAGTTGGATTGCTGACAGGCCATGGGAATTTCAAAAAACACCTACATACAATGGGAATAAGAGAAGAGGACCCTAAATGTAGTATCTGTGATGACGGTGATGAAACTGCATCACATCTAATCTTCGAATGCATTGCATTGGAGAGTAAAAGGCACAGAACATTTGGGACAACCAGACCGGAAGAAATTGTGTCTAATAAAGAACTGGTAAAGGGACTCCATGCACTGTTCCAGGGCATTGGTTGGCTTTACTAGAAATACAGGGAGCGATACCGCACAATAAACTTAGTTTCGGTGCGGGCAGTGGCGGGTTGGAGCAAAACTGTTTTGTCTTCCCTGAAAAAATCAAATCAAATCAATCTCCTTTCCATAGACATCGAAAAGCCTTTGACCTTGTATGGCATTCCTGTCTCCAAACTCCAAACCTACGCCCTTCCCATTAACTACGTCTGCCTTCCTCACCCATCGCCCTATGTCACTGTAACTCCAGCTCCCGTTTGTTTTATAAATGAAAGGCAAAGGCAAAGATCCCACGTTCGAGTCCCGGTTCCGGCACACATTTTAATCTACCAACAAGTTTCATATCAGCGCACACTCCGCTGCAGAGTGAACGTTTCATTCTGGAAACATCCCTTAGGCTGTGATTAAGCCATGTCTCCACCATATCCTTTCTTTTAGGAGTGCTAGTCTTGCATGTTTCGCATGAGAGCTTCTTTGAAGTTTGGAAAGTAAGAGGCGAGGTACTGGAGGAAATAAAGTTGTGTGGCGGCATCGTGAGTCGTGTCGGAATAACTCAGTCTGTAGAGCGCTTGCCCGCGGAAGGCAAAAGTCCCAGGTTCGAATCCCGGTTCCGGAACACAATTTTAATCTACCAGGAAGTTTCAATAATAATAAAAAATTATTGTTGTTGTTGTTGTTGTGGTCTTCAGTCCGCAGACTGGTTTGATGCAGCTCTCCACGCTACTCTGTCCTGTGCAAGTCTCTTCATCTGAGAATACATTCGGCAACCTACATCCTTTTGAATCTACTTACTATATTTGACCATCGGTATCCCGCTACGATTTTTACCCCACACGCTTCCTTCTAATGCTAAGTTGACAGTTCCCTGATGTCTCAGAATGTGTCCGACCAATCCATCCCTTCTCCTAGTCAATATATGACAGAAAATTATTATTACTATTGGATATTTTAATGCGTGCTAGATCAGCGCTACAGATATGAAAATACGTACTTCTTTCCAGCACTCTGGTCAAGAGGTGTAATCCAAATGCAGATTCGATTTCTATCTAGTATTAACCAAATATTATTAACAACAAAAACTTTAAAGAAAATGTGTACTAAGAGCTCAGTGTCAGAATTCCTAGGTCACTAAACAGAGTTTGACAAGGGGTACGCCAGCTTACCGCACATATTGTTGAACTATCACTTATTTCAGAAATTCTTCGATTGGTAAGCAGCATTTAGTTTTTGAGCAAGATCGCGACTGTCGGATTTCCACGGCAACTTACTATCCGAATGCCTAGAAACTTCAACTGTTTAATTTCAATTATCACACATCCAGTCTGTGTAATCAAAATGTCAGTTACTTTAAATTGTGTGTTACAAAATAAGAACTGAGTCTAAATGGGATTTTGCATGAATTTATTGTCTACAAGCCTTGGACGTATTTCTTTAACTACATTATTTGATACTCTGTCAATATTGCAAACAAGATCCTTTAATACATCTACATCTACATAGATACTCTGCAAATCACATTTAAGTTCCTGGCAGAGGGTTCATTAACCACTTTCATAACTTTTCTCTACCGTTCCATTCTCTAATAGCTCGCGGGAAGAAAGAACACCTAAATCGTTCCGTTTTCGATCTGATTTCTCTTATTTTATTGGGATGGTCATGTCTCCCTAAGTAGGTGGGTGCTAGAAAAATATTTTGAAACTTCGCAAACAGATCACGCCGCAATGAATAACGTCTTTCGTTTAATGACTTCCACCCCAATTCGTGCAACATTTCCGTGACGCTTTCCCCCCCGTAACGTGATAAAACAAAACGAGCTGCCCTTCTCTGAACCTTCTCAATGTCTTCCGTCAGTTCCACCTGGTGAGGGTCCCACAAGGGGCAACAGTACTCCAGGAGAGGACGCACAAGTGTGATGTAGGCAGTCTCTTTGGTGGAGCTGGTGCATCTTCGAAGCGTTCTGCCAATGAAACGTAACCTTTGATTCGCCTTCCCCACAATATTTTCTATGTGTTCTCTCCAGTCAAAGTTGTTCGTAATTGTAACTCCTAGGTATTTGGTAGAATTTACGACCTTAATGTTTGACTGATTTATCGCGTAATTGAAGTTCAGCGGATTTCTTTTAGTGGTCATGTGTATTTCTTCACACTTTTCTTTATTTAGTGTCAATTGCCAATTTTCGAACCAAGTAGAAATTTTGTCTAAATCGCTTTGCAGTTGCTTTCGATCCTCTGTTGACATCACTAACCGATAAACGACAGCATCATCCGCGAACAGTCTAAGGGAGCTATACCAAGCCGATGTCATCCGCAAACGGATATATTATACTAAAGGCATGCCATTTTTAGAAATACGAAACAACATTGACCACAGAACATAACCCCGTTGTAAGTGCACATCACAGCCACTTTCAACACTGAACAGAATTGCCGGCCGCGGTGGCCGAGGAGACTGAGGCGCTCCAGTCACGGTCTGCACGGCCACTACGGTCGGGGATTCGAATCCCCCCTCGGGCATGGATATTTGTGCCGTCCTTAGTTGTAAGTAGTTCATAAGTAGTTTGTAAGTTTAGGGACTGATGACCCCGTAGTTAAGTCCCATAGACTCTACAAACATTTGAACATATTTTGAACAGAATTACCTTCTTCTGCCTGTTACTGTATTAACAATAACACGTAAACATCGAAAACTGAAGTGCTACCAACTTGTGTCCTACGTTCTGATGAGGCATTGTGGTAGTAATGACACACGAAAGTAGCAATGTTTCGTGATATCGCATTGTATTGACTTTCAGGTTTAAATGGTTCATTTTCAGTACCAAAAATACACCGGACAGCTAGAGTGTCATAACTACATGTCGATGATGTTGCCAGGAGGTCGGATTATAACATCCAAGTCTGTAAATAATATTGTCTATATGCACCGGTTGTTTCACTTACTTTTCTTGAAGAGTAACCTTGTCGTCGTTTGTCGTCGTTACCAGATAACTTTTAATTTGTTCAAATGAATTAACGGCTACGGACACTCATTATTTTCATTTTTTGCACATTCATAGTAAAGTTTCCTCCCGAATCATGTAAATTTCATTGGCCTCATCGTGTAATCTCTATCTATATACGAGGCATGTCCACAAAGTAAGTTCCGTTTGGTTATGTAAACCAAACGCGTACAGATACAGAAAAATATTTATTGTATAAAAATCTACAACTGCTCAACTACTTTTCTACATAACTTCCGAATTTTGTAGGCACTTGTCATAGCGTTGCACAAGTTTTGTGTGCCTTCTTCATAGAAGGTTGCCGCCTGTGTATTCAACCATGTGGTAACATGTTCTTTCAGCTCATCATCGTTGAAGTGTTGAGCAACAAGGACAGTTTTTAGGTGTAAGAAGAGATGAAAGGTGTGGTGTCGCACAAGTACAAAGTGCGCGCCACCTACTTTCGCCGCGCGCCGCCATGCATGCACGGCGCGGCGTTCTTCCGACGACAGCCACGAGCGCCCTCTGGTACAACGCCGCTCGTGGCCACCACTGAAGGACATCGGCCACTTCGGACTGAGATAGCAACGAGTTAGGACCTTCGTAATCCGATAGGCACGAGTGAAGACTTTGCTATTGTACAGGCACTAGGCAGGCCTCTAACAACTATGTATCAACATTCTGCACTACTATATAAAAGTTAAGTATTGTGACATTCTGTGCAAAATATTTCTTTCTAATTTACTCTAGTGTTTATAGTTTCTGGCTGCTCCCCTCCGTACCTGCACCAGCGTGTCGGTCTCATTCCACTCGGCCACCGACACCTACGACGAGGCTGGGACACAAAAGCGGCGACGAAGTTGGGACACATAAGTGGCGACGAGGAGTGATAGAACCTTGGACCAGCCCGCTTACAGCAGCCAGACAGCAGCAGTCGGAGCACGCAAAAATTGCTCCCGCCCACCCACCCTTATTATAAGATTTTTGGGGGAACATTTTCTGTTCGGTATTTTGTGGACTTTTTTGTTGCAGAGCGTCCTCTTTCATATTGCATTTGTGTTTTGTTATAAGTTACTTGTATGCGCGGCGCCTAATCGGTCAGCATGGCCACTACCCCGAACCCAAACTTAATGGAAATTATTCAGTTACAGACGGCGCAAATCACCCAGTTGCTCCAGGCGGTGGCCGAGCTGACAGCGCGGGCAGCTAACCAACAACAACAGCCGTCGCATCAGCAGCCCACACCTGCCGCCGCACCGCTTCCGACGTTCCGCCAGTACAACGAACGTGAGGAAGAATGGAGCGACTACTTCGCACAGTTTCAAGAACTCGTTGCGACTCATCAAATTACAGGTCAGAGAGTGAAGAACCTTTTCTTATCGATTGTGGGCCCCCAGACCTTCGTACTATTGCAAAAACTCTTCCCTCAAGCATCTCCTCGTGATGTAGACTTCGAACAAATAGTAGAGGCACTAAATGCTCATTATGAGAGAAAAGTTCTTGTAGCCGCTGCACGATACCGATTTTTCAGACTTAAAAAATTACCACAGCAGTCACACCAAGAGTGGATTACGGAATTGAAGGGCTTAACCCGCCAATGTAAATTTACTTGCTCTTGTGGACTTTCGTATAGTGACGTTATGTTGAGGGATGCGATTACGCAGAACATTCAGGACCCCAGAATTAGAGCAGCAATTCTAAAACAATCTGACCCTTCATTAGACAGTGTACTGCAGCTTATAGAAGCGCATGATACTTTTGACTTAGCAGATGTAGAAATGCAAAGCCATAGTGTAAATTCAGTGCGCCGCAACGGACGCTTTCCTAGCCGTAGTTCTCAGTATAGCACTAGTGATTCTTATTTTTCTACCGGCCGTGCTGAACAGACAGTGAACAGTAGCCAGTGTAAAAGTGCGACACAAAGGTCGCCCCGTCGTGTTAGAAACAGTGATTTGAATAACGGGCGCCAACGCTCATTTCAGAAAAATGTACGTAAATCTTGCCCCCAGTGTGTGTCTCGCAACAAGCGTGCTCATTGCCCTAGTCGCAACGCAACCTGTTATCAATGTGGCAAATCAGGACATATACGGTCTGTGTGTATGCAAATTAAAACTCAAAGAACGGTGCCGTTAGAAACAGTGCTTCGCGGAGTGCGAGAACAGTTCATTCTGTAAATGTTATACGGGCTGTGGAATTGAACAGTGCTTTCCTTGGATCTCAATTGCATGACAGTAGTTCTGCGCCTATGGCAAAACTATATAGTGCACCACGTAGCAAGCGCCAACGAGCGCGTAAAACAGTGCAACGGAAACGGGTTCGGGACAAGCAAAATGACTATGAACAGTGCATTCCTGTAGTGAAAATAGTGCCTTCTGCAACTTCTAATTGTAATAGTGCCCAGTACTGTGTAGCTAGTGACAGTAGAATTGGTGTAGCTACTCAAAGTAATTTTAGTGCAGTAGCCTCGCATTGCGCGGACGCCGATCCGGCGGTAGTGTCATCTAGTGACAGTGTGGTTAATCCGCTGTGTGCCGAGTATGCGCCGCTTCCTACCGCACGCAACCCGCGCAAGCGCAGAAAACAATATGTATTAGACGTTGCCCACATTCGCGCACCTGTCGAGCGCCGAAAGCAAAAACTTTTTGTGAATCTTTCCATTGACAATAAGACTGTGCAATTTCAGCTCGACACTGGTTCCGCTGTTACATTAATAAATAAAGATACTTATGAACTTCTGGGTTCGCCAAAATTGTCGCCGTCACAGCAAGTGCTAACAGCGTACACAGGTCAAAATATTCCCGTGCTAGGAACGTGTAGCCTGCCTGCCTCTTTTCAAGGTGTTACAAAGACAGTTGCTTTTGTAGTTCTTCAGGCCAAATCGACACAGAACATTTTTGGACTAGATGCTTTTGACTTATTTGGTTTATCAATTCAAAGTGATGTGCTTCAAATTTCGTCAATAGTGCCTCAGGATAAAATCAATGCATTGTGTGACAAATATAGTGACTTGTTTTCGCCGGAACTAGGTTGTGCAAAAGACTTCGTGGCACATGTAACTTTAAAAGAATCTGCAGTTCCAAAATTTCGTAAAGCTAGACCAGTGCCTATCGCCTTGCGTGATACAGTTGCCGAAGAACTTAAACGTTGGCAAGATAGTGGGGTGATTTCTCCTGTTTCTGCGAGTCAGTGGGCCTCGCCTATAGTAATTATACCCAAGCCGTCAGGAAAACTTCGTCTCTGTGCGGACTTCAAATCAACAGTGAACAGTCAAACAATTGTAGACACTTATCCCCTGCCCAGACCTGACGAACTAATGGACAAATTAGGACAGTCTCGCTTCTTTTCCAAGATTGATTTAGCAGAGGCATACTTACAGATTCCACTTGATGACGAGTCAAAAAAGTTTTTCGTCATTAATACTCACATGGGCCTTTTTCAATTTCAACGCCTACCCTTTGGCAGTTCTTCCGCTCCCGCTATTTTTCAGCGTTTTTTGGAACAGCTGACAGTTTCTGTACCGTGTTGTTCGAACTATTTAGATGATATTGTGGTATCCGGACGTACAGTTGAAGAACATTTAGCAAACCTGGAGTGCCTTTTCAAAGTTTTGACTGCAGCAGGTCTACGTTGCAATAAAGCAAAGTGTTCGTTTTTTCAAACTGAAATAGAGTACCTAGGCCATGTGATTAATGCCCAAGGAATACATCCCTTACAGTCACATCTTCGAGCAATAAAAGACTTGCCTCCTCCTAAGAATGTGCATGAATTGCAAGCAGTAATGGGAAAGCTTAACTATTATTTCAGATTTATTCCCAATGCCTCTCAGATTGCAGCTCCACTGCATCACTTACGTAGGAAGAATGTTCCTTTTGTTTGGTCCAAAGATTGCCAGGTTGCCTTTGACAACTTAAAGTCTGCACTACTGAGTGATGCATGTTTGATTCCCTTTGACCCCCAGAAGCCTGTAGTGTTAGCAGTTGACGCCTCGTCGTACGGTCTGGGTGTTGTTCTGTCGCATCGTATTGGCTGTCACGATCGTCCTATTGCCTTTGCATCCAAGCTACTGACGCCGACGCAACAGAATTACAGTCAGATAGAAAAGGAGGCCTTAGCAATCATTTACGGCGTCACAAAGTTTCATCATTATCTCTATGGCAGAAAATTCTATTTGTTGACAGACCACAAGCCTCTCACGTCGTTGTTCTCACCCACAAAGCCAATTCCGCCACGTACGGCACAAAAGCTTCAGAGATGGTCCTTGATATTGTCAAATTATCAGTATGAGATTTTGTACCGACCTACCACTAAACATGCCAACGCGGACACACTTTCCCGACTTCCGGTTGGCCAGGATGTGTCGTTTGATTCTTCGGAAATGGCATGTTGTCAGATAGACTCCAGAGATGCTACCGCTGTCGCAGATTTTCCTTTGAACTCTCGTCGGGTTGCACAGGAAACAGCTGCGGATGCAGACCTAAGTGTGGTAGCACGTTTTGTTCGCTCAGGGTGGCCTGCCAGAGCCAAAGACATTGATCGGCCTCTGGTTCGACGTTATTTTGCACAACGTCATGCATTATCTTTAAGTCAGGGTGTTCTGTTGTTACATACGGACAACGACCAAACACGAGTGATTGTTCCTCGTTCCATGCAACGAGAAGTGTTACGCCTCCTGCATCAAGGACATTGGGGCATTGTTAGGACAAAGCAATTGGCCAGACGTCATTGTACCTGGGTTGGTATGGACGCTCAGATAGAGCGCATGACGTCACAGTGTACAGTTTGTGCGGAGCATCAGGCGGCTCCTCCACCGCGTTTCTCAGACTGGCCACGCCCCAAGGTACCATGGCAACGTTTACATATTGACTTTGCCGGACCTTTCTGGAATACGCGCTGGTTAATTGTTGTAGACGCTTTCAGCAAGTTTCCTTTTGTGATTGCCATGAACTCAACGACAGCTTCTAGTACAATCAGTGCCTTAACATCAGTGTTTTGCATCGAAGGCTTGCCTGAAACTATCGTCAGTGACAATGGACCTCAGTTTGTTAGTGCGGAATTTCAACAGTTTTGTCGTGTGAATGGCATTCAGCATATCACCACCGCACCTTTTCACCCTCAGTCCAATGGTGAAGCAGAACGTTTCGTTCGAACATTCAAGTCTCACATGGAGAAGATGAAAGGTCAGCACTCCAGGCAGCAAGCTCTTCAAATTTTCCTGTCTACGTATCGGTGCATGCCACGTGACGGCCCGTCTCCTGCCGAGCTGCTACACGGCCGCCGTCACCGCACTCTCCTTCACCTGCTGCAGCCTCCCACGCACCGAGTCGGTTCGTATGGCGCTACGCGTTTTCAGGTTTCTACGCCGGTGCTGTACAGGGTGTTTGCTGGAAACAAGAAGACATGGTTGCCGGGCACCATTCAACGCGTGCTTGGCCGCAATATGTTTGTTGTACGTTCTTCCACAGGGTCGGAGCTGCGGCGCCACGCAAACCAATTGCGCCTGCACAGACCGCGCGATCCTGTCTCCGGTTTCTTGATTCCAGACCCAGTTCTGCGCCAGGGAGCACAACCACATCGTTCGTCCCCGGACTACGAGATCCCTATGGACGTCGACGTACATCCGACGCAGTCGTCGCCGCCGCTGTCGCCGCCGCAGATGACAGCGTCACCGAGAGGGACTCCGGGACCGTGCGGGCCCCCCCAGCTTGGGCCACGCACCTCAGAAGAAGATGACCTGCTCCCTCTGGGCGGGGGCGGGCGCCCTTCCCCAGGTTTTGGCGGGTTCCCTGGAGGATCGCAAGGCGGATGCCGGGGCGCGGACGGCGTCTCGATCCCGGCCTCAGCTACGACGCCCGTCCCACCAGTAACGCCCCCGCTCAGGCCCAGTGCCGTCGCCGTGGCCCTCAGCCCTACGCCACGACGGCGCGGCGGTTTGGGGGGGAGGGGTGTGGTGTCGCACAAGTACAAAGTGCGCGCCACCTACTTTCGCCGCGCGCCGCCATGCATGCACGGCGCGGCGTTCTTCCGACGACAGCCACGAGCGCCCTCTGGTACAACGCCGCTCGTGGCCACCACTGAAGGACATCGGCCACTTCGGACTGAGATAGCAACGAGTTAGGACCTTCGTAATCCGATAGGCACGAGTGAAGACTTTGCTATTGTACAGGCACTAGGCAGGCCTCTAACAACTATGTATCAACATTCTGCACTACTATATAAAAGTTAAGTATTGTGACATTCTGTGCAAAATATTTCTTTCTAATTTACTCTAGTGTTTATAGTTTCTGGCTGCTCCCCTCCGTACCTGCACCAGCGTGTCGGTCTGATTCCACTCGGCCACCGACACCTACGACGAGGCTGGGACACAAAAGCGGCGACGAAGTTGGGACACAAAAAAAGGAGTTTTCTTTTTCCCTTCACGTTACCGCCCGACCTCACAAAGCGAATGTGACCAAACAACTCCTACGGGAAATTCACTGGGACGTGTTTGATCATCCTCCGTTCAGCCTCTCTCTTAGTGACTTTCTTCTTACAACTAAAACCTGTCCACGGTGGTCAACACTTCAGCGATGATGACGAGCTGAAAGAACATGTTACCACATGGTTGAATACAGACGGCAACCTTCTACGAAGAAGGCATACAAAGACTTCTGCCACGCTATGACAAATGCTTACAAAATTTCGGAAGCTATATAGTAAAGTAGTTTAATAGTTGTATATTTTTGTACAATAAATATTTTTTCTATATCTGTACACGTTTATTTTATATAACCAAACGGAACTTACTTTGTGGACATACCTCGTAAAAGCGAAAAGACACTCATTTACTCACAGACTAAACACTAAATCTCGAAAACTACTTCACCTCTGAAGCTGAAATCTGGCAGGCATGCAGTGTATAGGTAGAAGACGTCAGCTTCGAAAGGATTTTGCGATGGGGCCGATGGTTCAGGAGATATGACGTCATAAACAATGAAAACTTCCCTGTCTTGCGGCATGTGATAGTGTGACTATCAGTCCACTATTTTAGGAGGAGAGCATTTAGCGACTTTCAACAAACTTTAAACATAATTACAAACTTTCAGGAAACTTCTTCTTGCTGACAACCCCAGCAAAATGATGAAAGGAAAAAAGTTTGTCGCTTACTACTTTTTCGGTGTTCATGCAAATTATTACTCGTAAACTATTAATTGTATTCGCGTAAAATGTTGCAGACAGTATACGCACATACTACTGAACGTACGTTCTAAATTTTATCATAGTACGACACACAGTTCATCAGATATGGAGTGATAAACAATTAGGTTCATGAAAAACCGCCTCATCACGCAAGTCGTCTTGATTTATTACGTCTTTCCTACTAACTCTTTTCGCGACGTATTTTGCAAACATTTTACATATACACCACTGGATGTACCTTCGAAATAATATCGTATTACGACATAATAGTTTATGTACTATGACGCCAAAGACAATGATATGCACGAAAATTCTTCCTAATTAGATTGAGGTTGTAATTTACTGCGTCTTTACTAGCAACTCCATTTAGAACACATTTCGCAGGCAGTTTCCTAATATTCTACTCTACGAACCTGGTAAATAATTTTTTTGTAGGACTCGTAATTCAGGAGATATTACGTCATAAACGTGACATCCGTAAATAGATACTGCATTATGTTTGACCTTTTGTTAAGTCTTTACTACTCTTTTTGCAGCACTTTACGCAAACAATATGCAAATATACCACTGAAAGGAGCTACAACATTACATCACTGAACGACACATTGATCAGCAGATACGACATCATTACTATTGTGCTGTTTGAAAACGAAACTACAGGGCGAATTTCGCTGTAGATTCAAGCGAAACGTGTTTCCAAGTGATGCAGATGTCTTCATGATGGCGGTGATGGTACTCAAGGCGAACGTGTACTACCCAGGCGACAACATTGGCTGTAGCGTAACAGGCGGTTTCATCGTATGTTAGCTTCTAAAACTCATTCATTTTCACGGGTTTAATGAATTATGAAGTACAACATAAATAAACAAACACGAAAAATTAATAGTATACTGGAGAAACGTTTTAGAGATAAAAGGAGCCAACACGAAAAGTTACACGTGTCACGAACTGGAAATTAATATTAATTTCCATTTAGTTTCCTTTTTGTATCATTGTGTTTGCTTTCGTATGTTTCAAGAAGTTTCACTACCTAATAGTGGACAGAATCACAATACAACCAACTTTCTAAATTCTCCCCGTTGACCATCATTTCACGAGCTAATTTTTTGTGGGGTTCATAATAACTAATAATATGTGATTTCGCATAGTGGCACTTTCGTTATTAACCAGAGAAATCATATATCGGTTCAAAGACGAATAAAGTGTTTTCAATACATCAATAATTTATTGCAAATAATTGTTTCAATATGAAAGCTGTTTGCTTTAAGTAGGTTAATAATTATACTGTTAACGAAAAAAGTTTCAAAACGAAAAGTGTCACTTCATAGTATGTCAATGATTTTATTGTTATGAAACATTATCAAAATGAACGATGTTTGTCTTTAGAACGTCAGTAAGTTCATTGTAAAAAATCCAAAATTGATTATTTTTAGTTTTTCAATGATTTTATTGTTAAAAAATGTCAAAAATAAAGGTTGTTTGTTTTTAGTTTGTTAATAAATTCTCTGTTAAAAATGAAAGATGTTTGTTTTTATTATGTCAATAAATTGATTGTTAAATAAAGGAATGAACTTTATTTAATTTTGTGCATTGAGCAAGCTATAAAGAAAAGCAACGAGATATCTGGAGAAGGAATTAAAGTTCAGGGTGAAGAATTAAAAACATTGCGTTTTTCCGATGAGATAGTAATTCTACCAGAGACACCAAAGGACCTGGAAGAGCAGTTGAACGGAATGGACAGTGTGCTGAAAGGTGCATATAAGATGAACATTAACAAGAGCAAAACAAGAGTTATGGAGTGCAGTCTAAGAAAATCAGGTGATGCTAAAGGAATTAGATGAGGTAACGAAACAATAAAGGAGTTTTGTTACTTGGGCAGTAAAATGACAATTGATGGTCGCAGTACAGAGGATATAAAATGCAGAAAGGCAATGGGTAGAAAAGTGTTCATGAAAAAGAGAAATTTGTTAACATCGAATATTGATTTAAGCCTAAAGGAGTCCTTTCTGAAGGCATTTGTGTGGAGTGTTGCCTTGTTTGGGAGTGAAACATGGACGATAAACAGTGCGGACAGGGAGAGGATAGATACTTTTGAAATATGGTGCTACAGAAGAATGCTGAAGATTAGGGGGGTGGCTCGTGCAACTGATGAGGAGGTACTAAACAGAATTGGGGAGAAAAGGAATTTCTGGCATACCTTGACTAAAAGAAGGGATCGATTGCTAGGACACATTCTTAGACATCAAGCTATTGTGAATTTAGCAAAAATGTTCAAATGTTTGTAAAGTCTATGGGACTTAACTACGGGGTCATCAGTCCCTAAACTTACAAACTACTTATGAACTAACTAATACTAAAGACGGCACAAATATCCATGCCCGAGGGGGGATTCGAACCCCCGACCGAAGTGGCCGTGCAGACCGTGACTGAAGCGTCTCAGTCCCTTCGGCCACCGCGACCGGCGTGAATTTAGCGTTGGAGGGAAGTGTGTGGGGTAAAAACCGCAGAGGAAGACCAAGATATGGGTACGGTAAGCAGTTCAGCCAGACGTAGGTTGCTGTTCTTATGTCGAGTTGAAGAGGCTTGCTCGGGATAGGGTATTGTGGAGAGCTGCATCAAACCAGTCTCCGGACAGAAGATCATAACAACAACACATTATTATCCGATAAATATAGCATTTTTTTTTAGGACAACGGTGATTGAGAGAGAGGGGGGATAGGAGAAGCACTAACACAATGCAGGACTAAATAAATAAATACCCGGGATTTCCGCTGTTTAATATTTGAAATCGTACTTCAGTTTTCGTATTCACGTGTTAATGACGTGACGCTGCACATAAAAATTTACGTCGTAGCGAGAGTATGTTGAAGGCACTTGGTAAGTAACTGTAATCAGTGGTTGGTATCCTTTAAGACCCAGATGAGGTCTACATTGTGTGCCAGACATGTATTGATCGGCGTGGATTACAAGTGATTTGAGCTCCACGCTGTTACGGTACAACAACCGTCGAACGATGATATCATCGGATGCCTGACGGAAGTGAGCGACCACGTGTGTGTCCTCGTCTAAGCAGTCTGCGACTGCACTAACCTCACAGGAATGTAAACAAGGATGCACAAGAGCGGAACTTTCGTTCCATTCCTCTGTGGATGAATCACGGGCCTAGCCTGCCAACCACAAAAATGTTCAAATGTTTGTAAAGTCTATGGGACTTAACTACGGGGTCATCAGTCCCTAAACTTACAAACTACTTATGAACTACTTACAACTAAGGACGGCACAAATATCCATGCCCGAGGGGGGATTCGAACCCCCGACCGTAGTGGCCGTGCGGATCGTGACTGGAGCGCCTCAATCCCCTCGGCCACCGCGGCCGGCTGCCAACCACAACACAACTGTTTACGTTTGCCGAGAGGCCACTACTCTTATCGCCGACCAAACATTCCTGAAAGTGGCGTCTCTCCCAGTCTCTAGTTCATTCATCTTCTATTGACGTAAGTGTTTGTATATGCGACACAACCGTGTCGGTTATCGGCGGTTTTAGGAGTTTGCCTGGGATTAATTATTGAAACTGGAGAGCGCACATTCCTCATAACAGCTACTTTACGTGCTTATTTTTATAGTACGTCTACTTCCGTAATACTATTTTTTTCTTCCAAGTACACGTCAATATTTCGCAATATCAACATATAAATCACTTATAAAAGGGAGTCATACTTCCCTACTCGACAATGTTAAATTGGCTATATAAATGCCCCGTTTTCTCAGAAACTATTGAGTTTATAAATGTGTTGTTTTTATCACATGTTCTCGCTTGTTTTGTGACTATTTCTCTACAATCACTTTAAAATAACAGCTGGAAACAAGAGTTATCATTTTTCCCTAAACATATAATTTTGTTCTGTAAATTTTCACAATTTTAATTTCCTGAATTTTAACTATTACAGTAAATACTACTAATGTAGAGCTAGAACATCATTATACTGTGTTATTCGGTAATTTCCAAGAATGTTTGAAGTCGAAATACACGGACATGAATCGATATATATATATAGAACGTGCGATTGCAGTGTTCGCTGGTTATGTGGTAAATAATTCGGTAATTTCCAAAATTGTTTGCAGACGAAATAGACAGACATGAATCGAAATATATCGAGCGTGCGATTGCAGTGTTCGCGGGAGCTACGATGTGTGTTTACAATGATTATTTATTTCTTTAACAACAGTGACGCTTGCCGAAAGTGAAATCAAAGTAGGCATAATTGAAGACCGCAATACAAGCCGTCGGCTTTGACCAATGACGTCATATCTGAGTCTCACAAGATACTCCACCTAGATGTACCAACAAGCAAAACAAACACTATCAACGAATATAAACATAAGGGCTAATATCGTAATACTTATGTATTGTAGATAATCTTTGGTCATCCTCGTAAAAAAAAAAAAAAAAAAAAAAAAAAAAAAAAAAAAAAAAAAAAAAAATTAAAAAAAAATTAAAAAAAAAGCCCCTCGTTCTGAGAACGAGGGGCATTTATACTGAAAAAAGTCATTTGGAGAAAATTGCGTTTAAAGGAAAATATTTTAATATACAGCCAACTGATACATAAAAAAAATGTTAGAATTCTCCTGGATAGCAGTTCTCATCTCCTCCATCTTCCTCATTCAGTGCTGCCCTCCTCCTCTTAGATCTGGCTGCTTTTGTTTGTTGCAGTCTCTGCCTTCCTGATTCGCAGTTGGTCGAAGTCCATCAGACTTTTAGTGGTGTTGCAGCCTTTATTAATTCCAAGATATTCCAAAACCTGTAGTCCACCAGAATAATCACCATTGAAAGTAAGAACATCAATTATGGTTTAGTCCTGATGAAAACTATCGCAGTAAACACAGAAACTAAAGCACAGCTAGTGGATAACTGTTGTTGTCAAACACAAACGAATGTACAGTTCAAAGAATTTACTGCGAAGTACCGCTAGTGTAGGCAACTTACGAAAGGGATAGTTTACTACAAAACAAAAGAAATCACAGCCTTCTAGAGTATATTATTCCAGAGAAAAATGCCAATATGCGAAATGATGGAAAACCAAATTCTCAGCAATGTCAGTGCATGATTTTTAAAATATTTATTTAAAATAGTAACACAACAGAATATTTCAATAAAACCGACAGCAAATTAAGCATAAACATGCAGTATTCATGATTTGCATAAAAGTGGAACTGTGAAATTTTGTCATTTTGGGTGGTACGATTCAAGTAACTTTGGCCCGCTATTTCGCCCATCTCGAACCCGCTAGAATTTTGAAAAATCCTGATACAGTAGAACCTCTCAAACTCGACACAATGTGGACTTAAAGGTTGTCGAGTTTTGAGGTTGTCGAGTTTTTGGGAACTTAAATAAAAATAACTAAGAGTTGAATAAAAGGCTTATTTAGAGTATTAAAATTGTACATTTATTGATTTATTATTTACGATTATATATTTATATCAACCTTTATAACTTATAATCAAAAAATAAAATAAAAAATTGAGACAAAAAGCCTAGTAGAATCTGAAAATACAGTGTTCATTACAATTATTACCGAAGTTGTTTATGCTGCTTATAAAAAGTCCATCACTGTTATTTATGGGAAGTTTTCTGAACACTAGAAGAAAAGTGTAAAAGAAAACTTACTGAAGTCGTTTGAAAAACCCTGTGATTGAAGACTGCTTTTCTGTCTCCACACGGCGTCTTGCAGCTTCATCACGGAGTCGCCTGAGGAACAGAATCTCCATTCCAGTAGCATTTTGCTGCTCTAAGTACTGCAATGTCCCTTCAATAAATTTCGCAGCCTCACTGTGGCTAACTTTTCTTTCTTGTTGATGGTCCTCTTCCTCCTGTTTCTCCGAATCGTCCCCTTCTACGTCACGCCCATTGACAGCTGCGATGATTTCAGCTTCTCCTAATGGTTCTGATGCTCCGTCGAGATCCATTCATTCATTGACATCATTGCTTGAAGACTCTTCATATCCTGGGATATTTTTCATGAGTTCAATCAAGTCGCTATTTTCAGAATTGATTCCACTGTCACGTGACAAATCATTGCCTGCGTGATCTAGAAGTTTCCTCCAAGAACGAATGAGGTTTATGATCTCAAGCTCCATCCAAGATTGAGAGACCCATCCAATGACATCTAATAAATCGAACGTGTGCAAACAGTAGCCTGCCCCAGCTGGGCAGGTGAAGGGTGCGTTGAACGACCTTGGAAAACACAGTAACCTAGTGTGAGTCTCTAGCGCTCTCGGGCGGCCTATGTACTGATGGAAAGCTTTACGTTATGGGTGGTGTAAAAAATATATATATATATATATATATATATATATATATATATATATATATATATATATATATATATATATTAATTCACCAGCCCTGTCGAGTTTTACGGAATGTCGACTTTTCGGGAAACGAGTTTGAGAGGTTCTACTGTACTTAATTCTCGGTGAGAGAAATCGGATATAAAGAACTGAAGGTAATACTGTCAAAAGGGTGCGTCGTGTTTATAAAGCACGGATACGGAAGAAATACCAATGCCTGTATTGGGGAACTGCCTAATTGTAAATTTAAATAAATCACGAAAACTGAAGGATTTCTTTATATAGAACATTCATTGCTTTGACACAGGAGCCATTATAAAGAAATTGTCTGTGATAGTGACCTGCGAAAATGCTGTGTAAGGTTATCCACTTCAAAAACAGTTCGTCCTGAGTGTAGTGTAATTGCTTGCCTGACTATTTAGGTTTGAAAAATTGGCCGTACAGAAGTTGTTGAACTATTTTAAAATAATAATCAGCGACTAAGCCTTCAATTTAGACGAACTGTTAATTAAAAAAAAAAAAAAAAGAAATGAAGTGAAATGGCCAAACATTTAATTGTTTAAAACATCTTGCAGAGCAAGCAACCTACAGAATTCGACGAATAGTTACCTTAAACAGCGGTGTAGTTGATCTCGTTGATAAGCTGTAGTGAGATTGGTTGTAATCCGCGTAACTATCCGCCGACATTGCATGGAGGTTCGGAATATTAAGATCCAATCCACGTGTAGCATAATTTTGAAAGAAGGTAATTTAGTGAATGAAAATTAATAATTGATACAGATTAATGGCTAATCAGACTTCGAACTGTTCATTACATAAAAGTGATTGCAGGTTCTAAGCCAATAAATATTGCAAAATGTTTAATTACAGTCAAAGATACTATGGCAAGCTACACGAGATACGTAAGTTTAACACGTTTAATTACCGAACCATCCAAAGTCGTAATAGTTAGTTATACCTGCATGATCACTAAATGGAGGGACTGGAAAAATAAATAACTAACTGAACAACTGACTGAAGTTAACTTCAAATAAAGGGATTTATTAATTTGAACAGAAAGCAATTACTGCATACCTGAGTATCCATTTTACATCTGAGAATTTTGTACAAACAGTTAAGAACAATAATCAATAGTTAATAATGTTTGTTTCAACATATTATAATTCAGACAACAGAACAATCAGAACAGAGCAGACAACAGAACAGAGCAGACACTAGAACAGAGAGCGAGTACGATGGGATTATTACTTTTATAGTGAAAGTAAGAGATTTTAATTAGTTACAGTGATAATATAATTAGAGTTTCTTTGTATGTCTTTTACATAGCCTATCGATTTCAAGGAAGAAAAAAAAATGAATTGAATATTTATCCTAATTGCATTTTATCTGATTTAATATTTCAGATGACTTTAAAATATGTTATTTACTGGGTTCTTGCTATATGGTAATATTAAATGAGGTCGACGCTGGCGACTCGAAACGTCTGTCGTTGCCAGCGAGCGTAGAAAACAATAGAGAGGCCTTACAATGAAAGGGAAATGAAGCCGTCTGAGAGCGCGACACCCAACCAACATGGCGGCCGAGCGCCAGCCGGCCACAGCTGCGAGCACAGCGTAGTTCACTGAGTTCGCTGTCTGTTGAGTCCTTTGTCATATACTTTAAGGCGTTCCTTTTTGACAGTCTAATTTTGCCATAAATAATTACAAATTTCAGCTACGGTTAGCAAATCATATAAAACAGAAGCACTTTTTTCCTCTGTCTGTCACTTTAACATTTTATAACTCGAGGAGTACCGAACGTATCGTCATGCGATTTCTTCTTTAGAATCTTGGGATAATCTTAGGCTGTATTTAATGTCAATACGAATATTTGAAAAGAACTAAAATATTAATCATAACGTAGAATCGTTTACCGCTTCAGCACTTTACTCAGCTCTGGAGCCTAAACTATAAGAGTATAAACTTGCAGAACTCACAAACACACACGCAAGAGTATGTATCTAACTTTTACGAGAACAACATTTATCATTTTCATTTTCTAAAGCGCTGGCGCCTGATGGCTTCAGATTACAGTTATAGTGATTGTGGGAGATCTGTCACGGTCTTTTTTTTTTCTTTAAATCGTCGTGAGTTCTATAATTCTATACTAAGTACTTTGTCGCAGGTCTCGTAGTTTAGGCTACGGTACAAAGGGCACGAAAATGCGTAAGTGGTAAACCTTTCTTCGTTATCATTCTTATTTCAATTATTTCTCATTTTCGTATTGGCATTTAATATAGCCTACGTTAAAACCAGGATTATACGGAAGAAATTGAAAGAAACCGCACCACGATTCGTTTTGCCGTTCTCGAGTTAAAAAAAGTTTAAAGATTACCCATGCAAAGCCGGATTGTATACCAAAAATTGTATCCCAAATTTCAAATGTTCATCAATATCATCAATATTGGTCACAAAGCACAAGGTTAGTGGGCAACAGAATCTGTGCTCGCTGGTGGGCAAGCTCGCTGAAAGTAACGAGTAGAATTTAAAAAGATCTACCGCTCTATCGTATCCAAATTTGTGATAAAACCAGGGAAGCTATAAAAAAGCTGTTAAAATAAAAAGAAAAGTTCATTTCATTATCTACATCTTTCTCGCTGACGAAAATTTCCTGACCACATAACAAAAAAGTGGCAGGCGACTAACTTTTTCATGTGACAATTTTTATTTCATAAAAAGTAATTGTGTCAATTATTATTTTTATGCAAACACAATACATATTGTGCTTGTTAAGAACACTGTTACATTCCTCCAGTATTCACCTGTCTACGTGAAATATTTTGTAATTTTTTTCCTATCCTAAGGGGTCAAATGACAATGTAATTGAAGCGAGCGCCACTTGAAGAACGACGCATTTATCGGACGAGCTCCGTTTCTACACTCATCCAAGATGGCTGCCGGGCATCACTGCCTGTACGCTGATGTTGACGCTATAGCCTCTCTACATTCTTCTGTGCTCGCTGGTCGTTGTAACTTGATGTTATGGCGAAGCCTATGCTCAAGAGGAACTGCATGAGTTTCAGTGACAACTCGACAATCGTATCAACGACAATAGTAGTATCGACAAATTTATCAACGATAGTACCCACACGGATCTTATAACATCCAAGGAGGTCAGAATAAACAGAGACGGCGTTGTTTGTGCTGAGAACAGGCGTGTTTGAAGAGGGGAATTGTTTTTGCGTCCAAAATATGGATTTCCACCTTAAAACTCTGAGTGAATCTCTCTTTCCTTAGAGCCATCCCCGTCGAGGGTCTAACCCCCCGGGCAAGGATGTTTGTGCCGTCTTTAGTATAAGGAGTTCAGAAGTAGTTTATAAGTTTAGGGACTGATGACCCAGTAGCTAAGTCCCATAAGCTCTTCAAGCATTTGAACTTGGAGCCAGTAATTTGACAGCCACATAGGAATATGTAGTTAGATGTGACGTACATTTTAACGAACAAAGGAAGTAAGATTAGAGTTTAACGCCTTGTCTACAGGGTGGTCATTAGAGGCCTAAATCACGCTCGGATTGTTTAGGAGTGGATAGGGAAGGAAATCCGTCGTGTTCTTTCACAGGAACCATCCAGGCATTTGCCTTAATGATTTAAGAACATCCTGGAAAACCAAAAAAAACTGGATGACCAGACGTGGATTTGAACCACCGTCCTCCCGAGTCCAGTGTTCTAACCACTGCGCTACCTTATCGGTTTTAAGGACTTTTGCTACAAATTTCTTTTCTATCCAGTTTTGCTTAGTACCTCCTCATTAGATAAAAAGTCTACCCACCTAACACGAGTTTCTATCGTATTCTTGTCTGAACTATTTTATCGTCTATATTCCACTCCACACAAATGTCTCTATTACCTGTACTGCGACCAACGCACGTTATTTTACAGCCCAAAAACAAAACTCATTTATCACCCGAAGAAAAGAATTTGTAAGAGTGTATTCCAGTCAACATTGTCAAAAGCTTTTTATTTATTTAAAACGTAGGTTTGCCTGTACTTACTCTAAGATAAGTCTTGAGTATTGTCTCACGTGCCGCGGAGGAGGGCCAGGCGCATTGAGACGCTATGTTCCGATGCGCGAGGCTGCTCCCCGTCGGGGGTTCGAATCCCCCCTCGGACCTACATGTTTGTGCCGTAGTTCATGTTTGTAAGTTTAGGGACTGATGACCCCGCAGTTAAGTCCCTTAAGCTTGACAAACATTTGAAACATTTGTCTCAAATTTGACTCCAAACAGATCTTCCCCGAGTTTGCCTTCTACCAGTTTTTTTTCATTGTTCTGTAAATAATCCGCGTTAGAATTGTGCAACCATAACATATTGAACTGTTACATCAGATTTTGTTATTAGAAAGTTGATTAGCAGAGAGACGATGAGAGATTTCAATTTCAATGGATTGAAAATTAACTTCTTGAATGAAAGACATTTTTGGATTTTATTAAATGAACACAGATAAAGTCTCAAACAAAGACATTATTTTGTGAAAGTAAGAATGTTGGAACAGTTGAAGGAGGAGGTAGGTTTTCGCTCGTCACAGCGCGTAGTCGCTGCGGCTCTCTCGTTCTGTCTGTCTTAGAATATACACCCAAGTGTCGTCATCTCTGTATTCTCTTTCTTGCTTGTACATTACCTTTCAATGAAGTTTCATTTAAAGCTCATCCCTATATCATATTTAACAACAGATTCTCAACCTCGTCCGCCACAAACTTGAAGGAGTCGTGGTGCGAACGAGATGCCAAGATAGGATTGTCGGAGAACCACGCTCTATGCATCTACATCTACATCTACATGGGATACTCTGAAAATCACATTTAAGTGCCTGGCAGAGGGTTCATCGAACCACAATTATACTATTTATCTCCCATTCCATTCTCGAATAGCGCGCGGGAAGAAAGAACACCTGAATCTCTCTGTTCGAGCTCTGATTTCTCGTATTTTATTCTGATGATCATTTCTACCTATGTAAGTGGGAGTCAACAATATATTTTCGCATTCGGAGGAGAATGTTGGTGATTGGAGTTTCGCATGTAGCCCACGCCGCAGCGATAAGCGCCGTTGTTGTAGTGATTCCCATCCCAGATCCTGTATCATTTCCGTAACGCTGTCTCCCCTATATCGTGACAATACGAAACGAGCTGCCCTTCTTTGGACTCTTTCGATGTCCTCCGTCAAACCCACCTGATAAGGATCCCACACTGGGCTGCAATACTCCAAAAATGGACGGACAAGCGCATTGTATGCAGTTTCTTTAGTAGTTCTGTTGCATCTTTTAAGGGTTCTTCCAATAAAACGAAGTCTCTGGTTCGCCTTTCCCACGATATTATCTACGTGTTCTTTCCAGTTTAGGTCTGAAGTAATAGTAATTCCTAGGTATTTTGTGAAGTTTACATTTGATTGATTTATGTTGTAAACAAAGTTTAACGGATTTCTTTTCGTACTCATGTGGACGACTTCACACTTCTCATTATTTAGAGCTAATTGCCAATTTTTACACCATACTGATATCTTATTCAGATCGTTCTGCAGTTGGTTTTGATCTTCAGATGATTTTACTAGACGGTAAATGACGGCGTCATCTGCAAACAACCTAAGAGAGCTACTTAGTTTTTCCCTAAATCGTTTATGTAAATAAGGAATAGCAGAGGACCAATAATCACATCATTTCTGAACGACGTCAAAAACGACGAACACTGATACATGCACTATACCTCCTGGATGGTTCTAGAATGACGACATAGCACGTGCTTTTTTCGACCACTAATACCAACTATATCGGGACGTGCAACATGATGAAGTGGCTTTAGCAGACCTTACCCACACCATCACCAATACACTTATGCTGCGGCGTCAGAATCGCTTCTAGAAGATTTCACGAATGATGATGTTGCAGACGCCCTTGCCAAAGGAAGAAAATAAATCACTAGGGCCTGGTGGTTTTCCACTAGAATTCCACAGGACATTCAGGGATATGATGGCCCACAGTGTAAAGACATGTACAAATGTACAACTAAATACTGTCATCAGCAGTTCCCATACCACCAACTTTCATGCAGGGCTCATCGTTCCTGTACGGAAATCATCTGGACGTACCCGAACCGACCATTATCGCCCAATCACCCTCCTGAACAGTGACTTCAAGATCTTCACCAGAATCTTGGCGCTACATAACACGCCAGGTTATTTCACATGAACAAACATCTTGGGAGGAGATAGCCTTAGTGACTATCGCGATGTGATTGCCATTGATTCGTCCTGTTGGCTGCGAGGTGCTCTGGTCTCCGCGGACTTCAGTTGTGCATATGTCATTGTGAGCCATTCTTTCTTGAAAGCTGTAATGGAGCGAATGGCTTCCCCGGCTGCCTTCACTGAAGTGATCATGCATCTTCTCCATGATGCCAATTCGATTGTTAACGTACGAGTAGAAGGGCAGCCCCCTCTCAACGATCCTTTATGCAATAGCGACGGAGCCAGTCACATGTGGGCAGAAACAACGATTCTCAGGGATCAAGTTACGAGGAACTACCTTTCAATGCCAAGCATACGCGGATGATCTCGTTTCCATCGGTCGCTCAGAAGAAGAGATCCGGTCGGAACTGAGATGGATCGAACGATTTGGGGACTCAGCCGGCCGCAAATTTAACTTAGTAAAATCACGTGCCATGGAAATAGAGGGCTACCGGAGGAGACTGAAAACCCTTTGCAGATGACGGATACATTGCAGTGTTTGGACGTCACCTTCACGAAAGACGTTCGTCGTACTTCGGCGCTTAATTACAAACGCATACCACAAGTTCTCCCTGTCACCGTCCGAGGCCACCTCATCAGAGCATTGGATATGGTCCAAAAGGTCTCTTTCATGAATACCTAAATTGTATCCCGAATACCTCACATGGCGCAATTCCTACAGATGGCTCCAGTGATGGAGTCATGGACTTTTCTTCATGTTACGATATGCAACCCTCCCCCTCCCCCCTTGCAGTGGAGGATTGGTTCTTGTCAACGTTCTCGCGCGAGCAACGGCCCTTTGTGTCAAGACCATGCTCAAGATGTGGACCCATCGTCAACACAGTTTCACTGGGCTCCTCATTGACGAACGCGCCCCTACGTACTGCATGCCACCGGCTATATATATATTAGCACCTGATGATGGCAGCTAAACTGCTGAAACTGGTTGTGCAACAGTAAAAAAAAAAAAAAAAAAAAAAAAAAAAAAAAAAAAAAAAAAAGCGATGTTTGGCATCATTTTTCTATTAAGGCAGATCGCGTCCTAAAGATGTACAAAAATATACAAAATTTTATACTATAACGGGGACCAGACGCCATGCATCGTAGGTTTAAAAACGAAGGAAACAGTAGATGAACGGCGAGCCGCACGTTTGAGGCAAACGTGTGTGAGAGGAGGGTCGACAGCCGCGCTGGGCCCAGGAATAGCCTTGAGAGGCCAGCTGGGCGCTGCGTGGAGAAGGCCGCCCTTCAGAATAGACGCAGGCACGTGCCGAGCACGCGGCGCGCCATCTTCTTCTGGCCACCGCCGGCTGCTGCAGGTCCACAGTAACACTAACAGCCGCAATATTACATCTTGTTTTTGTTAGCCGCAGCGGCACGAGCGCTAAAAACGGCCAGGAAGCAGCACTTCTGAATACGACATCGGAGCTACATCTACATAAATACTCCACAAATCACATTTATGTGCCGGCGAGTGGGTTTATCCAAGCGCTTTCGTGATATTTCCCGTCTCTAATGACCCTGCTGTCGACGGGATATTAAACCTGAAACACGTTCCCTAAATGGTCGTGTTCCATTTGGAGTCTTAAGTGTTTCTCCACCATTAATATTGTCTATTTGTATGTCAATTATTTTATTCCTTTATTAATGATCAATGCCCCATGTTTATATACGTTCCCACCCGTGTGATTGAACTTGTGTGTTCGTATGAATGTCGAAGGTTGCTGTTAATATTGACTGACTGCCGCGCAATGGCTTACAGTCGCCACCTCGCACTTTAGCCCTCGTTAACTTTAGCTAAGAACGCATGGTTTCGTATGTCGTCTGTACTGCCGTTTGCTGGGTGGCCACAGACAAGCTTACTTGGCAAGATGGCGATTTGGCCTGTTTTTAGTGAAGTACCAACATAATCATGGACGGAAGAGGTAACAAAAGAGACCTCTCTGGAGCTCTAGAAGAGGGTATATCTCCTTCAGGTAGCAAGGGTTGGTAGACACTAGCACAGAGTACCATATACAGAGAAGCAGCCTCCCATAAACCACTGTCCTACACTCCCCTCGTAGTTCTGTAAGATGCTAGCACGTGTCAGGCGGTTCCCCGGCTTAGTACCGGTAGACCACACTAGAGGCGCTTCTGAGGGTAGTGTAGAGGGGAGGCTGCCACGAGGCCACGGCTGTGTCCGGCGTGCGGGCGTTTGAGGGGAGGTGTGGTGGGGAGGGCCGCTACCTGCCACCTGCTCTGACCAGTTTAAAGGGCTGCTTCTGACCGCAGCGCCATCATGGGACATCTTACGGAACCTTCCCTCCCCGCACCCCTGAGCGTGGGACCTGGCCCTTATGGAGGTTTCCCGTCTTTTATTTTTGTCTGTGGCCACGGCTGTGTCTGGCTTGCTGGCGCTTGAGGGAACAGCCGCTACCTGCCGCCTGCTCTGGCCAGTTTAAAGGCTGTTTCTGACCGCAGTGCCATCATGGGACATCTTACAGAACTATTTCAGCACCACCCGCCCCGCACCCCTGAGCATGGGACTGGGCCCTTACGGAGGTTTCCCGTCTGTATATATTTGTCTGTGCTAGTGTCACAGAGGGACCCTCAGAAGTGCCTCTAGTGTGGTCTACCGGTACTAAGCCAGGGAACCGCCTGACACCCCTGCTAGCATCTTACGGAACTACTAGGGGAGCGTAGGACAGTGGTTTAGGGGGGGCTGCTTCTCTGTATATGTTACTCTGTGACACTAGGCTCTGAATGCACTCTGCATAGCCTTTAGCGCGCCCTACATCCGGTGCATGGAGGGGAAGGCTTTGCGTGTGGCCTGAGGCTTCAATCTTGCCACGCCCGCCAAAGTGAATATATCGCTGGATCATGCTGAAGAGATGGCATGCTGTAGAACTTTACCTTCTTTGTGATCAGGCAATCTTGGTTTATCAGTGATAGTTTTTCTTGAGTAATTCTTGCGCTATATGAGGTGAAGTGTTTCTTAATTTACAGAACACGAGTAATTCTGTGTAAATTTAGTAATTGCATTTTCATTCCGGTGTTGATTTTGTGTCTGGTTTTCTCAAGTTGGTATAGACTGTGGCCTTCAGCCTTTGTGTTAAACTTAGTATATTTGAATTTCATACCTGTTTATTAACAAATTTTACTCGTGTCGTGTCTGTATCCGAGAGTATGCTAAATTTTTCTCAGATTTACTGATTTGATTCCGTCTTTCCTGTCTTGGTATGACCGAATGCACAACATGCTTTCATAATGGTCTTGGCTTCAGTCTTCAGCCATGCTTTTACTGATACTAGCTTTATTCTATATGAACTCTCGTGTGTGCTTTACTTGCTTATTCTAAATTAATTTCTTTTTGTAAATTTTATGTAATTCACTGTGGTCGCACACCACGTGGTACTTAAGGATAGTATGTCCTGCCTCCCCGCATATGAGTTCGTTTGGTGCATAGTTTGATTTTAATTGTGCTTGAAGACACCCGCCATCTCGTCAAAACGCCGCCGACGCTTCGTTTCGCCGCTGCTATCAAGTGTTGCCATATGAATAATATGTTGCAAGCATTATACGTGTGTCTGTGAGTGAATAAATGTGCTTTCCTTTATCAACTGTTTATTTGCAAATTTCCTCCCAAGTTTGATGAAGGGCAGAAACAATTTTAATTTTACGATGTAAAAGGTGTGTGCTTTATAGTGCTTAATTTGATCTCCCCACACTTATTTGATTGTTCATTTTATTGAATAGATTATGATTTAAAGTATCAATCCTCTGCTTTATAATTTCATGCTCCCCGTCCCATGTTTAATTATCTATTCCTTTTTTAACATTAATTTTGCGTTTGTTAAAACGTTGGCTGCTCCCTTAAGGAGTGAGCAGTTAGATAAATTTCTCTTGCTCAAGTATTGTGGCCACTCGTAAAGTAATTTAGAGCAGTAATGAGCGTTTTAACTTGCATTTACAGATCTCTACTTCCCGAGATCTTACATAGAAAATTTAGAAAATTTAACAAGCTACTTTCAAACCCTAAGCTTCCTTCCTTTCCTAGTGTTCCATTCTCAAATAGCGTGCGGGGAAAAAAACAGCTAAATCTTTCCGTTTTACATCTGATTTCTCTTATTTTATTATGATTGATTACGTCTCCCTTTGTAGGCGAGTGCTAAGAAACTATGTTCGGATTCGGAGAAGGAAGTAAGCGAGAGAAATTTCGCAAATAGATCCCACTCGGTCATTCCCTCTTGATGGCGATCTCACAATGCACAGAAATACTCCAAAATAGGACAAGTGTGTAGGCAGATTCCTTTGTAGAACTGTTGCCTCTTCTAAGTGTTCTGCCAATGAAACGTATCGTTTGGCTGGCCTTCCTCTTGTTGTTTTCTATTAAAGTTCTTCGTGATTGTACTTCCTAGGTATGTAGTTGAATTTACGGCCTGTATATTTGACTGATTTACCGTGTAAATCAGGCTGTTCCAACACGCTGCTCCGCGAGCAGAAGCGTACACGAGCGCTCACTACCGCAGCTCGGAGCTGCGGGGGTGGGGGAAACGGACGCTACATAGTGCTCGGCGGGCATGATAAATAGAAGCACTCGTATCTCTTCACTGACAGAGGCGGATTCCACAATGTCTAGTAAGTCAGAAAAAAGGGTGCGGGAAAAAAAAATCACTAGAATCGTCTCCTTGCAGTAGATTATGGTCGAGTAGAAGGCTTCTTCTGGGAATCTAGCATCAATTTCTAAAAACCAGTAACTTCTTCATTAAAAAATAATGGAAGAATTCGTTGTACACTTAATAAGAAATACCCTTTGCGTTCGCTCCACGAAACAGGCATTTAAAAATGCAAAATAAAGCCAGCGAAACGTACTTTGTGCGGGACTCGGTAGCACAGTCGTAGCGTGCCAGATTATAAATCGAAAGGTTGTGGGTTCGATCCCCACCATGACAAAGGATTCTTATCTGTCACTTTCCAATTCTTTCGCCTCCAGCAGTGTTGTTGATATGAAAAACATCGAGTAGCAGCATGGTTCGGAACCCATGTTAAACTGTAGGTCCCTCTATAACTACCTGGGTAAGTCAGTTCGAAGATCGGAGGAAGGTAATATATATTGATATAACACAAATTTTACGTTAATATTGCGTCAATGATCAAAAAGTCAGTATAAATTTGAAAACTTAATAAATCACGGAATAATGTAGCTAGAGAGGTAAAAATTGACACACATGCTTGGAATAACCGCTCTCTGGTTTTTTGTATAGGTTGAATATAACATTTCGCTCCCTGTATCTTACCCCTGCTACCTTCAGAATTTGTAAGAGTGTATTCCAGTCGACATTATCAAAAGCTTTCTCCAAATCTACAAACGCTAGAAACGTAGGTTTCCCTTTTCTTTGCCTATCTTCTAAGATAAGTCGTAATGTGAGTATTGCCTCCCGTGTTCCTCTATTTCTCCTAAATCCAAACTGATCTGCCCCGAGGTCGGATTCCACAAGTTTTTCAATTCGACTGTAAATAATTCGTGTTACCAGTTTGCAACCATAACTTATTAAACTGATAGTTCTGTAATTTTCACACTTGTCTGCACTTGCTTTCTTTGGAATTGGAATTACGATATTCTTCTTGAAGTCGGAGGGTATTTCGCCTGTCTCAAATATCTTGCATACCAGGTGATGCATTTTTTTTCATGACTGGCTCTACTAACGATATCAGCAGTTCAGACGGAATATCATCTACTTCAGGGGCCTTGTTTCGACTCAGATCCTTGAGCATTCTGTCAAATCCTTCTCCCAGTATCCTATCTCATCTTCCTCCACTTCGTCTTCCATTTCTAGAATACTGCCTTCAAGTTTATTTCCTTCGTCTAGGCCCTCTATGTATTCCTTCCACAGTTCAGCCTCTGCCCTCTTTGCTTAGTACTGGTTTTCCGTCTGAGTTCTTGATACTCATACAGTTGCTTTTCTTGTCTCCAGATATCTCTTTTATTTTCCTGTAGGCGGTATCTGTCTTTCCCCTAGTTATGCATTCTCCTACGGTTCTGCATTTGTCCTCTAGCCACTCCTGCTTAGCCAGTCTGCACTTCCTGTCAATCTCATTTTTCAGACGTCTGTACTCCCTTTTGCCTGCTTCATTTGCTGAATTTACTTCCACCAAAAAACAGCGCAGAAAGTTTATGCTATTAATGTTCCCTTCATTAAATAGACTGACAAACTGAAGTTCGATACGCTCTCGCGAAATTTATTATTGAACAGGGAGTAGACCGATTCAACGTCTTTGTTTAGTTCTTATTGCTGTATTGCATAAGAAAAAAGGTAAAATAATATTGCGATTGATTCTTCAGGCCTGCTCATAAATTATGGGATTATTCTGACAGATGCCTATTAAAAATTGCTAAAGAATGTAGGCAGGCCTACTGTCGACAGACGACATTTGCGGCGTACTTGAATAGTGGGAACGGTACACAAAAATTAAATATTTCTACCTTTTTACCCATAACTAAAGATACGCTACATGGGCTCCTCATCACATCTGATTCCAGAATACTTTCACGTCCAAAGCTTATGATTTTCTCTGAAATTCACTCGGCAAGTTAAACCGAGAAATATGTATATACGAGGGTTAGTCAATTATTATCCGCAATTTAGTTGTATTTTTGTTTATGTTGGTAGTACTGTCGTTTTACGTTGGTGACGCATACTTTGTTTATTTGTTGTTATATCTTTGCAATTTTCAAGCTGCTACGTTAGTTTCGTTGTCGCTGCTGTGCTGTTAATCATGGCTGCTCCGCTTCTCTATTTGCACCAAAGAAGAGTAACGTTCAGTGATACATTTTTTTGTGGGCGGAAGGTGTATCGGGGGCCGAAATTCATAGAAGACTTTCAGTACAGTACGGGAGCAGTGTTTTGCCACGACGAAGTCTGTACGAGTGGATTGAAAAATTCCTAAATGGTCGCACGAGTGTTAAGCACGATGAAGGAGCCGGACGACCGTTTATCGCCACAAATGAAGAAACCATTGAGCGATCACGTGAAATGATTCTCTTAGACAGACGATTAACTGTTGATGAAGTGGCTCATCGTCTTCAAATTATTCATGGTTCTGCCTACGAAATTATTCATAACAGATTTGGGTTTCGTAAAGATTGTGCAAGATGGGTCCCAAAACTACTCACACAATTGCATAAGCAAACGCGCCTCGACATCTGCAAAACGCATTTCAATCGCTATGGTAACGAAGGGGACAACTTCTTAGAAAGAATCATTACTTATTTTTGGAAACATTTTTGTTCCACTTATGGGAAACAGCACTCTTAATTTAAATTTGTATATAAACAACAGTCTAGAGTGCAAATTTTTTGACGCACTAGAAGGCTCCAAGTCTCCTGCCAGCACCACAACATCAATGGAGCTTAATTTCCTGAAGATGGTTTAAATAAAACCGAAATTAGTCAAAAAAATTGCACTCTAGACTGTTGCTTATATACAAAAGAATCATTACTGGTGACGAAACATGAATCCATCATTACGAGCCGGAGAGTAGACGGCAGAGTATGGAATGGAAACATCCAAATTCGCCGTGCAAGAAAAAGTTCAAGACCAAACCGACCGCAGGAAAACTGATGCTTACTGCTTTTTGGGATGCACGAGGTCCTGTACCGGAACATTATGGTGAAAGGGGCACAACAATAAACAGTGTACGTTACAGTGAGATCTTACTGACAGGCTAAAGCCTGCAATTCGAAGCAAACGCCGAGGATTGCTGTCAGAAGGTGTTGTGTTGTTGCACGACAATGCCCGTCCGCATACTGCTGTCCACACTGCTGAAACGCTCCAGAAACTCAAATTCGAAGTACTGGATCATCCTCCATATTGTCCCGATCTTGCCCCTTCTGAATATCACTTGTTTGGTCCACTCAAACAGGCATTAAGGGGCAGTCGATTTGACTCTGACGAAGCAGTGAAGGAAGCGGTGCATTCCTGGCTCGCAGCTCAACCGAAAACCTTCTTTTATGAGGGCATAAGGAAGCTTGTAGAGCGACGGAAAAAGATGGATGGAGTGCATTGAAAAGCAAGAAGACTATGTCGAGAAATGATGTTCTTGTTAGTTTCGTATTTTATTACAATAAAATTTTATAAGTACTTTGCGGATAATAATTGACTTACCCTCCTATATTGAAGCGGACACTGGAACACCTTAGCTAAATGAAAGTTTCATAACCTTGCCTCTCCCCCCAGGCCAAAGACCTAGAATCGCTAAGACGGTGTCACTAAATAGATGTTCTTGCACCCTCTAAAGAAATAGTTGGTACGCCACTGCTTACAAACTACATAAACTAGCCTACACTAACCTAAGGACAAAGACACACCCATGTCCGAGGGAGGACTCGAAACTCCGACGGAGAGCAACCGCGTTCTCCGCAGCAAGGCGCCTTAGAGTGGTGGGCCAATTCACCTACAATTATGTAGATTATTCGCTGAAAATCAAATAAAAAATGGCCATCCACGATTTAAGCCAGACTTCACCACACACATTTACACCAAAACGTGGACGTTACCTTTTGTAAACTTAAGTTGCACACACTGATTCGTCAGTATCGATGAAGCAAGAACAATAAATGTTTCACAAACAATGTAGAATATAATGAAGGTTTTTCATATGAACAGGGCCGGGAGTATTTCAAAATTGACTAAAGCTACTTTGCAGATGTTCCAAATTCAATTTAAAAAAACATAGTATTAAGATCACTGCTATAATCAATATTTTTATTTATAACACAACAGATGTTTCGGCAGTTTGCGATTTTCAAGTGTCTGCGATTATGCAAGAATAACATAAATTACTTTTTGTATATTGTAAATGATGAGTTACATACGTAAAAATTTTCTACTTACAGCTATGATGGTCTAACATCATATATAACATCTGGCATAACTGAAAGTATGATAATCATACTTTATAGCAGTATATTATTTGCATTTAGCTGATGTTTTACAATGTAAATAACTATGATACCAGAGATGTTTAATAGGTCAGAGGGTTATTTTATTAGCTATTTATAATAGCTACCGTTGGTTTGTTGTTATGTACTCAGCCTTTTTCGCCGATGAAGTCAATAAAGTTAACTAAATAATTTTTATGTTTAAAATCAGTGTGTTCATTAAGCAGGTTGTCTGGATAATTTTTAGTGAGAATATATCTCTCGACCTCTTCCAAAATATTCATTACTGGTCCCTTTGGAACTTTATATAAAAACGTCAATGTACTCTCGATGTTTTGAGTTGAATGGTTTTCATTTTTAAAGAATACAGTTTTCTCTTGTAGGCCTCCTACAAGAAATAAGATAGAAAATTTGTTGTAGAATTAAACGTAAGGCTGAGTAATGCTGTAGTTTTACAGATATGTAGGTCAGTTTCCTCAGTATAATAGCTATGTGCAGGAAAGGCTATATGTTTGTTTTTCGGGTGAATGGCTGACTTCTCAGAAAGAAGCTTATTTGCTGGGAAGACTTGAAAGCAGATACAGTTGCGCACACAGTGGCCAGCAAAACGGAACGCAGCCATTATCGAAAGTGGCTTTTTCATTATGGGCGGTTTATTTGTTTGACGACAAGTCCAAGATTATGTTTCACTTTAGACTGAAATTTGGGACACCACCATAAACAAAAACGCAGTTTTACGGACAAATTTCGATCCGATAATGAAATTCAATTTTAGTGGAAGCTACATAGAGGTCGTGAAGCTCTTATGTTATATTGGATGAAAACCATTTCAGCTGTATGATATTCTTCTATTTATTAAAGCAATTAGTTTCGTGGCATTAGAGCCACATCATCAGGGTATACATGTATAGAAACAATTGCAAATGCCAATAACAGTCATGCTGTGGTAATTTACAGTTGGGCTATAGGTAAGAAAACTGTAGGGGAAAATATATTCACAAATTATTTCATATTTTTCTCAGTGTCTGCTAGATACGTATTAGCTTTATTTGAAGTTTCTCTTAGCCGCGTTCGAGTTTGCTTGCGGCCTGGGATTAACTTCTTTTTTATTTACCATCTCCATTTCGGAGGTTGGCTACCATCATAGCTGTAAAATCTGACATTGTCAGAACGGAGATGGGCGGTCTTATAATTATATAAAATGCTTAAGAATTTTAAACAATTTATTTAAAATTGGCCTAGACCGCAAAGTGTAATTTTTTCTATAATTCGTAATATTATGTCCAATACTGGTTCTATGTGCTCAGTTACAGTCTCTAATACACAATTCAACAAATACTGACATTTCAATTAGACGTATTGGCTACACGATAAGTTCAAATTTCTGGGCATCCAGATAGATAGTAAGCTGTCGTGAAAAGCCCACGTTCAGGGCCTTGTTCAAAAACTGCATGATGCTACCATTCGAACATTTTGTGAAATAAGTGATAGTTAACATGACAATTAGTGTACTTTGTTTATTGATATGTTGCTTATAACGAATGGTGTTATATGTTTAGCATAACTCCTCTGGGTCAAAAAGAATATTTATTGCGCAGAAACGGGGGTTCGAGTAATTTGTGGGGTAAGATCGCGTACCTCTTATACACCCTTGTTTAGTAGCCTGGGAATTCTGACTGTGGTCCTCAATAGATATTATCTTTAATGTCGTTTGTTGTTAATAATATTTGGTTACTAGGTGCTACACCCGGTATTGCCGGGTACATAAGCATTTTTCCAGTTTTATATTACAAACGAAAATAAAAAATTGGGAAAAATTTCATCTTAATGTAATCATGAAGACAGCATATAAATTATGAAACATAAAACAAAGAAAATGCATAATGTACAAAATCATAATGCAGTATTCAGAGAAAAATAGTAATAAAATACAAATTATGTATAAAATTAATTTAATTCAAAATTTGACTATAAACAATATCTAGTCCATCTTGTTCTTCCCCTTTTCTCCATTGGCTTCTATCTTACTATCTGTCCATTTAAGTTTCGTTTTCATGCAGTTCAATACTTATGACATCATATACCCTCGACTATGTGTCCTACAATAATTTTCCAGATTTGTACAGTGATATATTAGGCAACTGTCTGCGATGAATAAATAATGAATGAAGTTTCGTAAATGACACGTCGCGTGATGGGAGTTTTTGTGACTCAATGTTTACGACGTCGTATCCCGTGAACTATGTGTCGTAGGTAGTTTTTAACAGCAAAACGATTGTTGTCTGATAGTAAGCAATATGTGTGCCAATTTTAGTTGAAATCGGTGAATTATTTTAGGAGCAGATGTGGAAAAATAGCACATGACGTAGACGTTATTCGGAAATTTTATTGTTTATGACGTCATATCTGCTGAAATATGTGTCATACTATGATGTAAATTTGAAGGTACATTTAGTGGTATATGCGTCTAATGTCTGCAAAATATGTTGTGAATGGTGTTTTGCAATAAAGACGTAATAAATCGAAAACTCATGCGTGATGATGGCGGTTTTTCATGAACCAAATTGTTTATGGCTTCATATCTCATGAACTATATATGTAACTGTGGCAGAATATCGAAGGAACATTTAGTGGTGTGTATGTGTACCGTCTGTCAAATCTCTCGCGAATACAGTTTCAGTGTAGAAATAATAACTTGTAACATCATGCCAGATGCCATAGATATACATCATGAACATCGGAAAAGCAGTAAGCGATAAACATTTTTTCTTTCATAATTTTGTTGAGTTTGTAAGCGAGAAAAGTATCGAAGATTTGAAATTATGTTCAATGTTTATTGCAAGTCGCGAAGTGCTCTGATTGTCAAATAGTGACGAATAAAATCGCGCTATTATGCGCCGCATGATGGGGAAGTTTTCATTTTTTATGGATGTACGGCGCCGCTCTTATGAGGAGATGAATAGGCTTTTACATCTACATACATACTCCACAATCCACCGTAAGGTGCGTGGCGGAGGGTACACTGTACCACTACTAGGCATTTCCTTTCCTATTCCATTCCCAAATAGAACGAGGAAAAAATACCTATATGCCTCCGTACGAGCCCTAATTTCTCTTATCTTGTCTTTGTGATCACTACGCGAAATGTAAAAAGGCGTACTACACTCAGCTTCAAATTCCGGCCCTCTAAATTTCCTCATCATAATTTCACGAAAAGAACGTCGTCTTTCCTCCAACGATTCCCAATTGACTTGCCGGAGCATTTCCGTGACACTCGCGCATTGGTCGAACCTACCAGTAACAAACCTATCTGCCCGCCTCTGAACTGCCTCTATGTGTTCCTTTAAACTGATCTGCTGCGGTTCCCAAACACTTGAGCAATACTCAAGACGTGGTCGTACAAGCGTTTTATACGCGGTCTCCTTTACAGATTAAGTACATCGTCCCAAAATTCTCCCAATAAATCGAAGCCGGCTGTCGGCGTTACTCACAACTGTCCTTACATGTTCGTTCCATTTCATATCGCTCTCCAATGTTACGCCTAGATATTTCAACGACGCGACAGTATCAGGATAGAGTAGGGTGGAGAGCTGCATGAAACCAGTCTCCGGACTGAAAACCACAAGCCGGCCGCGGTGGCCGAGGAGACTGAGGCGTTCCAGTCACGGTCTACACGGCCACTACAGTCGGGGGTTCGAATCCCCCCTCGGGGATGGATATTTGTGTCGTCTTTAGTATAAGGTAGTTGATAAGTAGTTTGTAAGTTTAGGGACTGATGACCCCGTAGTTAAGTCCCTTAAGCTTAACAAACATTTGAACATTTGAATTTGAAAACCACAATAACAACAACAACAACAACAGACGTGATATTGTATGAACTACGTATCGTAGGTGGTGTTCGCAACCATAGCAAATGTTTCCAATTGTACCAAATTGTTGAAATCGGTCAATTAGTTTATTAGCAGATGTAGAATATTATCGCATGATGCGGCCGTTTTTAACGACTGTCATCCTGTATGACGTCATATTTCCTTACGTATGTGTCGTTGGTGGTTCTTACCCCGACAGCGATTGTTGCCTGAAGGTAGGAATATGTGTACCAAGTGTGGTTGAAATCGGTCCATTAGTTTAGGAGGAGATGTGGAACATACGTACTCACATACACACGTACAGTCTATTTTATAAGATGTATAAATTTCCAGGAGTTATCAGCTTTCATTCAGTGAGTACTACACAAAAATCGAATATGCATTTGCATTACACCCTCTTGACCATTGTGCAGAAATGTGTGCAGTATTCCGCAGCATCCATTGTTAATAAACTGCCACAAGAATTCAACATGCTTAGTAGCAATTCTAGAAGTTTCAAGGCTAAACTGAAAAGTTTCCTCGTGGCTCACTCTTTCTTTTCTGCGAGGAATTTCTTGGAATAAATAAAAAAATTAAGCTGATTTCTGTGTTACGTTGTGGGTTTCTTTTTCTTGTGCTTCTGCCTGTCGTGTCGTCTTCAATTTGGAGACTTGCTGCTCCATTTCGTTCTGCGAAACGTGATAAATAAAATAAATAAATATAAAGAAATTACAAAAAAGAATCCAAACAGACTACAATGCCTACAGAACAATTAAAGGCCTAATATGGAAGCAGAAAGAATCTCACGTTAGTACCTCAGTGTCCAAGAACGGAAGACTGAAACTGTAAAAGAGTTCCAAGTATCTCGGGGAATGGATTCGTTGGTATTCTGCGAGACGCGAAGTAATGGAGTCCAGGAAAAATCAAGTTGAACTGGCCTTCCAATTAACAAACGATACATACAATAAGAAACCCCTTTCATGGGAGTCCAAAACTGGAAACGGTGATTAAAGCAGGGGCACTATACGAAGCAGAAACATTAAACACGAATTTCGAAGACCAGATAGAGAAATTAGTACTAAAAAAAGGAAAAAAATATTAAGAAACATCATAGGACTAAAATTTCAAGATAATAAGATAATGTACACCAAACGTGAAAATTCTGCAAGAAAACTGAAAAGCTCTCCGGTACTATTCGAAAAGAGGATAAATATTTGTGGCCATTTTCTCAGAATGAACCTTAACAGACCAGTCTTTGACTTCTTCCGGAACAGCAAAACACTCAGTTCTTTTAAAGAAAGTGAAAAACTCAACCGAACACCTCAATTAACAAAAACTAAAATTAAAGATTCCAAAACAAATCCGTACTAAAAGCCAAACCTATTATCTAGGAAGCCGAGAGGGAACGAATATAACAAAGACTAAAGAAATGCTAGGCAATAGGCAAACAGTAACACAAAGAGGAATGAGTGATTCAGCGTACCCCCAAGAGGTTGAAGCGAAATAATAAGAAAAACCACATAAATGTAAGTGTCACCTGTGAAAGCTATTACATACCGGTTTTGACATACGGTTCAGATATATCGACCGTGAAAAGTAATGTGTAAAATTAAGGCAGCTGAAACGAGAATGTTCGTTGCTTGGCTGGAAACACGACGAGAGATAAGAGTTCGGCCTTTGGAAATCCATAACCAGATTCATGCTGTAAAATTACAAGATCGGTTAAATTCAAAGCAGATAATATTGTATGGGCATGGAGAATAGGCGACTATTAAAAGAAACGTAAGCTCTAAAACTCAAAGGCAAATAAACAAGTCGACGACCAACGATAAGATACAAGGGCATATTGAAGGTCTGACATTGATCAGCAGGATATATCTAAGCAAGTATTGAAGGAGGAGGACTGGATTTGGAGGAGAAGCTGTCATGTAGAATCTGACATTTGCAACACACATACTAGAGGAAAGACAGATATCGAATCCACTTATGGCTAACAAAGGTAACAAAACTAAACCTGTTAAAAGTACTTGAAGTAAACAAACTTCTAGTTAACAATCCTCATCCTAAATGACAACATACCCACTATTAAGATTCACGTACTGTAATTCAGCCAAGCACTTATCACAAAACATATTAACCATCACACATTCATTATATTTATTTTGTATACCATAGATAATTAAAATACTGTTACTGCAATATACACAGTTAGTTTATCTACCATGTTCACCCCAAAAAACCTAATTTAAAAACAATATGAAAATTGTAAAAGTATGATGTATTGTAATTAAGTATACCATAGTCAACTTAACACAATATGTAAACCATAATGTCTGATGCCCGACCAATGTAAAAAGTGTTCATTTTGAGAATTCCAAACACAGGTAACGATCTCACTAAATTATGTACCATTTATTGTAAAATAATATTACCTATTTTAGGTATCATAAGTTATGTGTATAATTTTAGACTTTCTTAAACCATGTGTTAGTAAATGACAATAAGAAAGTTTATTGAACACAGTCTGTAATGTAAAAAGAAAGTCAAAACTTCTCAACGAATGGCGTAGCGCAAGACCTTGTGTTTATATACATCTTTGAATAAAATGTTTTAAAATGAAAGAACCAGCTTTTCTCTACGACGCTAGTCATTTCTTTCTCGATGATGACCTAATAAGCCGAAAACTAGTTTGAAGTGAATAAAAACTCAGTGGAACAAAAACAGTTTATTTGTTTTAATCCGAAAATAAAACATTACTTTTGGTCCACTTTAGGTTACGGTAGTAACACTAAAAGAGGGCCTTTTGACAGTTCGAAATGTAAATGAATATAACGGCTTGACCGTTCATCTGACACGAAGACTGAATAAACGAATTGGTAGAGGAGAAAATTCTCTACAACTTTGCTGTCTTATGTTGTTCTCATTTTCGTATCTCGCATCGTTTCCGAGATATTTGCAAATATAACGGCGATTTGACAATGTCTGTCTGTGACGTGTTGCCACGTTTTAGGTCACGCTGTTCGACCGAAATGCACCAAATTTTACAGACGTAATTGATGGCCGCCAGCGACGAGAACTTTTCTATTTCAAATATTTCAGACAAAAAATCGGTTAGTAACTGTAGGAATAGGGCGTTCTTAATGACCTTTTGGCAGCAGGAAATTTAGTTGCAAATAACGCCTTTACAGTTTGAGACGAAAATTGAATAAACGTATTTATTGAAAAGAAAATTCTTGACAACTTTGCTGTCTTGTGTTATTTCCATAACTCGCACCGTTTCAGAGATATTCGCAAAAATAACGGTGATTTGACACTGTCACTTGATTTTATCACAGTCTAACACAGTCACATACACCTTTCTACATTTCAGTCGTCTTTGTTATAAACCCATATACTTCTGAGTATAATTACTTTTGATTGTAAAACGAATCTCTTGAAGATTCTTGACGTTTGTGGTTTACATATACTGAAAATTGGGATCTGGTTTCTGTTTTGTTGGGAAACTGTTTTCGGTTTCGATGTTTTATTGTCACTTTTTCCATTCAGCTATCGCCTTAGTGGCTGATATGGTACATGTAATAATGTAATTAATGCATTCCATATGTTTTTTATGCATAGTTCTTACTGATGTGACTAGAATTGTAGTGAAGAAATCCTGATGTTTTCGAGTAGAAAAGCGACGTCATTCTGTAGAAGGTTGGGGCTTCTGTCGTTTATTAGCAGCTTTTGCTCTTAATAGAAACTTGATTAAAAAGTCGTAGATTTGAAGATAATGTTAAATACACGGTCCTGCAATGTATCGTTTCATATCTTCTAATGGTTCTTAGGAAACCTCATAAAGAAAAATGTGGAGTTATTTTCTGGTTATTGTCTATTTTTATGGCACTACATACCTTCCCAGTTGTAAACAGTATATTAAAATCAGTTTAAACGACGCTGTTCACACTCATCTGATATAGCATTCAGTAATTTACCTCGCTAGCCACTTGGAGCGCTGCTACAGTGGCGTATAACAAAAATCAGTGGAAGTGTCGAGACTGTATGTGTTAGACTGTGATTTTACGTAAACCAGAACAGGCAAAGAAAATAAACTTGAAAATGAGGACAAACTACCTAGGGAAGACAGGGGATAGTATATTACAACAGAAAAAATGTAATGAAAATTTGGAAGAGATATTAAAATAACTGTAGTACAAGTTAAAAAAAATTGTGTGTTTGTGAAAGCTAAACTGAAATCTATATAATTTTATATATAAATGAATGTTTGTCTGTATGTCCTCTATGTGTTAATAAACCATTAATTTGATTGCAATGAAACTTTAGTGAACTGTTTACCGAACGCGCACGAAGGTTTCTGACCCAAAAACAAAAGAGCACGACACTTTGCTCAGGAGATATGACGTCATAAATAATGAGTCCACGGCGTGAGAATACAGTTTTTTGCGTCAATTTTTGGAAAATGGGAGTAGTTAGGGACCTGCAACAAAGTTTGCTAGTAATTTCGGACGTTTATGAAGCGTTTTGTAACTGACCCCCTCCCCCCCCCCTCCCCGCACACACACACTCACACAAAATGATGAAATGAAAAGAAGGCTACCGCTCACAACGGTTTCGCTGTAGGTGTGGTAGAACTGTCGCATCAGGCATGACTTTGTATCGAATAAAGTTAACATTACAGATTTGCACGTTAGTATTTATTTTTGTCTGCAAGTCTCCTTTAATTCTCTTGCATCCAAAGTTAAGCAATCTGTTTTCTTAATTTCTATCTATATAAAAGCGAAAGGACACTCACTCACTCACTGACTAAACACAAAATCTCGAAAACTACTTCACCTACGAAGCTGAAATTTTACATGAATGTAGTTTATAGGTAGAAAACGTCAGCTAAGAACATATTTTGTGATAGGTGCATGGCGGAGCATACTTCTCCCAGAGACTCACGAAATCTACAGTTTAGTTCCCATCTTCACGAAATTTCGCATGCTTGACGTTCAAAACAAGATTAAGGTCACCGTTTACGTTTAGTTTCATACAGTGCATGGCGGCGGGTACTTTGCAACATAAAAATGGATCCCTAAATACCTTGGTCGCCCCAAAACTTGAGAACGGCTCTACCGATTTCACAGATCCTTTTTATGTTGTTTTCGTTATTCTCAGAACAAGGGTTGTATAAAATAAAACTGTAATATTTGAGAATAACAAAGTGCATTTTTCAATGTGACCCTGCGTTTCTATTGCATAGAAATCTACAGTTTTGTTCCGATATCGATGAAATTTTGCCCACTCTACCTTAAAAACAAGAGGAATGTCAGTGTCTGTATAAAATATCGTTCGGTTCCTGGTGGTCGATACTTAAATTAAGGAATTTTACAAAATGCATAGTTTAGCTCCAATCTTTATGAATTTTTGCACACATTACTTTTAAACCAAGAGGAAGATTACTGGGTACATAAATGTTTGTAAGGTACATGACAGAAGGTATCTTGCAGAAAACTTTGCCGAGAGAGGAAAATGTGGAAGCGAGCAGAGAGATGGGAGAGAAAGAGGTGGATGCAGAGAGAGGGCTGGCCGCGGTGGCCGAGGGGACTAAGGCGCTTCAGTCACGGTCTACACGGCCACTACGGTCGGGGGTTAGAATCCCCCCTCGGGCATGTATATTTGTGCCGTCCTGGTTCGTAAGTAGTTCATAGGTAGTTTGTAAGTTTAGGGACTGATGACCCCGTAGTTAAGTCCCATAGACTATACAAACATTGCAGAGAGAGGGGGCAAGAAGATGTGGACTACAAGAGTGTAGGATAAATAAACAACCGGGCAACGCCGGGTTTACAGCTAGTATCAAATAATTTTGGCTGTTTGTTAAAATACTGTCAGAGAGAATATTACGTATTGAATGCATAGATATTATCACAATAGCAGAGTCGTAACGGTATCGTCCATAGTTTTTTTATTATTTTTTATAGTTTTAATATTTTTGTCCGAAATATTTGGAGAAAATCATAAAACTACAGTAAACGCTATAGCGGGCCGTAAGACACGCCAGTGGGATTGTTTTCGTAGCCACAGTGGTAACAGAACTGGTGTCCGTCATTCAGAGCACGTGTACCCCCTTCAGCCCCCTACCTAATCACCCCGTTTACATGGGCGCCCAAAACCGGATTTCGTAAACCGATTTCCCAATTCCGCTTTTGGTTGGCCATGTAGACACTCCAAAATCGATTCTGGAAATCCGCTCCTCTAAAGCGGTTTCCCAGTTTCACAATCGATTTTCGTGCCCATGTAAACGCAACCGTTTTTGAACCGTTCTTGGCTTGTCAGATTGTGTTTTTTTTTTTTTTTTCAAATGATCAAATGTTTGTTAAGCTTAAGGGACTTAACTACGGGGTCATCAGTCCCTAAACTTACAAACTACTTATGAACTACCTACAACTAAGGACGGCACAAACATCCATGCCCGAGGGGGGTTCGAACCCCCGCCCGTAGTGGCCATGCAGACCGTGACTGAAGCGCCTCAGTCCCGTCGGCCACCGCGGTCGGCTGTTTTTTGTTTTTTTATTTTATTTTGTATGTTTTTTCGGCACATATGGACAGAGTGATATTTTCTAATGTGAAATAAAAGTATTAACATTAGAGTAAGCATGAATCTGTGTATTTAAGTAAAGAAAAATAGCGTTATGCTGACTAAATCAGGAATTGAATCAGCTGTTTTTCAGCCGCCATCTTAAGTGGGTTAGGAAATCCGATTCAGGCTGTGCCACGACAGCGAAAAACGGTTTACGAAAATCGGTTTTCGTCTTCCGGTAGATGTGTTGCATGTAAACGTAGTGAATGGTGGCTGCAGTCGGCTAGTGGGGTATGAGCAGAGAGCTGTCCGGTGATAACCGGTTAGGCGCAGCGCACCAGCGGCCGGCCTGAGCCAAGCCAAACGAGAGCCGGCTGCGGTTGCCAGCACAGCCCAGCCCAGCCGCTGTGGCGTAGCGTAGGCCGCCGCAAATGTCGCAGGAACAGGTCTGCCGCACCAGCTCTGCTGCTGCGTATACGATGCCGTGCCGTGCCGTGGGACTCATGCCTGCTCCTCTGTTTATTCTCGCGTCGCTTAACGCGCGGCAGCCATCAGCGACAGCAGGACAGCACAGTACACCAAAGATATTAGATAACTCACTGATCACAATGCGACCGCAACCGAACAGAAGGTGACGTCACACCAAAATAGCTCTAGACGTCAACAAGGCCTTTCTCTCTTTCTCTCTCTCTCTCTTAGTATTATTATGGTAGCACCACGCTCTACGTAAACACCGCGTAAACGTCAAATAAGAACTAACAAGGGGAGGCCGCCAATTGTGAAATTCAGATTCGATTCATACTGCGCATAATAAAAGCTCATGGCCAGAGGTGTAATTTGACGACGCACCAAGATGCACTTCTCAGCCGTTGTCGAGAAAATCGACAATTAAAAAAAGCCGTTGCGGTGAAATACTTTCTACGATCCCTACGATTAGTAATACTGTACAGAGTCGTGGCGCAGCGGTAAGCGTTCCGCTACGTAATCTGAAGGTCGCCGGATTGAATCTCGCGGGCATGAAGCTTTTTTTTTTTTTTTTTTTTTTTTTTTTTTTTTTTTTTTTTTTTTTGTATATGCAGCGTGTTTCACTATGTGTGTTTGCCTCTGTAACTTACAAAATTATAGGTGACGGGAAATTTTAATGTGGTAGTTCAACACAAGAAATGTTACACTTTCTTCGGACCTATGAACATAGTTTATTGTATCATTTTCCAAACAGTTACAGCAAAAAGATATAATTTTTTTAATGGAACAATAGTTTTTTCTATAGTGCATTGGATTCGTTGAAACCAGCTGCTTCTAATTCAATTTAAACCACATTCCTATCACTGCTAGTTTGGGAGCTACAACCCTTCAAAGTTTAGGGGGCGGAGGCTACGACAGCGCAGCTGACTGGCTGGTGGTCATGAGACAGTGGGCCGTGTCCCAGGGGATAGCCACTCGGCCAGTGAGCTACGCTATCGCAGCCTCCGCTCCCGGAACTTCGAAGGGCTATAGCTCCCAAACTAACAGCGATAGGAATGAAGTTTAAATAGATTTGGACACAGCTGGTTTAAACGAATCCAATACCCGATATAAAAAACTATTGTTCCATTTAAAAAATTGTATCTTTGTGGTGTAACTCTTTGGAAAATGATACAATAAACTATGTTCATAGCTCCGCAGAAAGTGTAACATTTCTTGTGTTGACCTACCGCATTAAAATTTCCCGTCACCAATTATTTTATAAGTTACAGAGGCAAACACACTTAGTGAAACTCCCACAAACCAGAGTGATAGTTATCATAGAAATATGGAAAGCAGAAAAAAGCACGTCATCGAGCACATCAGATAAACGATGCGATTTTACAAGAACATTTTTTTTTTATTTTTTTTTTTTATTTTTTTTTTTTTTTTTTTAAATTATCTGTTGGGAAACACACCTGATTGACATTCTGAAAAATTGTTCTATCGTTCCTCAGGTTTGACTTACACTATACGTATTCGTTTCGGAATATCGTTTATACTTCTTCCGCTAACTATACGTGCTAAACATTATGAAAACAATTAATAACATTTGTTAAATACAACTTTGTTTGCGGAAAACATAATGATGTTTGAAGTCGCCAGTTGCATATAATAAGTTGTTTGAAAGTCGTTTGGCGACTTCGAACATCAAATGTTATTAATTGTCATATATATATATATATATATATATATATATATATATATATATATATATATATATATATATATACCGTATATATATTAGTTAAAAAACGACCAGAAAATTCATACTAAGTTTACAAAATGTTCAAATGTTTGTATAGTCTATGGGACTTAACTACGGGGTTATCAGTCCCTAAACTTACAAACTACTTATGAACTACTTACGAACTAGGACGGCACAAATATCCATGCCCGAGGGGGGATTCGAACCCCCGACCGTAGTGGCCGTGCAGACCGTGACTGGAGCGCCTTAGTCTCCTCGGCCACCGCGGCCGGCACTAAGTTTACACAAAGGCTCAAGGCCACACTCGTGTATTCTAACTTGAGAAAAACTGGACACAGAATCATCACTGGAATGAGAATGCAAATACTAAATTTAAACTGAATTACTCGAGTTCTGTAAATTAAGAAATACTTCGCCTCGCATAGCGAAAGAATTATTCAAGAAAACTATCACCGATAAACGAAGGCTGCCTGATCACAAAGAAAATAAAGTTCTAACAGCATGCCTTTCCCTCAGCATGATTCCACAATGTACCTACTTCGACGGTCGCAGCAAGAGGGTGAAACCTAAGTCCACACCAAAGACCTTCCCCACCACACACCGGATGTAGAGCGCGATAAAAGTCGACCAGAGCGAGTTCAGTGCATAGTGTCTACCAACCCCATGCTACCTGAAGAACATAATACCCTCTTCTAGAGCTCCAGAGAGGTCTCTTTTGTCACCTCTTTTGACCATGATTATGTTGGTACTACACTAATAACAGACCACATCGCCTTCTTGCCAAGTAAGCTTCTCTCTGGCCATCCAACATACGCCAGTGCAGACGACTTACGAAGCCATGCGTTCTTAAGTAAAGTAAACCAGGCCTAAAACGAAAAAAAAAAAAAAAAAAAAAAAAAAAAAATGTTCAAATGTTTGTTAAGCTTATGGGACTTAACTACGTGGTCATCAGTCCCTAAACTTACAAACTACTTATGAACTAGCTACAACTAAGGACGGCACAAATATCCATGCCCGAGGGGGGATTCGAACCCCCGACCGTAGTGGCCGTGCAGACCGTGACTGTAGCGCCTCAGTCCCCCTTTTTTTTTTTTTTTTTTTTTTTGCTATATGTGTAGTTCTGTTCGTTGCGGACGTTGATCAAGTTTGTTCGTTTTTGTTCGATGTGTTCTTGGCTCAGCTTTTTTATTACAGAGGCCGTTCAGCCCTCTGACCGGGCGCGCTGAGCCACGGCGCCCGGCACAAATATTCATGCCCGAGGGGGGATTCGAACCCCCGACCGTAGTGGCCGTGCAGATCATGACTGGTGCGCCTTAGTCCCCTCGGCCACCGCGGCCGGCATGCCTACAACGCGAGGCGGCGATTGCATGCCACTGCGCAGCAGTCAGTCAGTATTAAAAGCAACCTTCCACATTCACACGAACACACAAGTTCAATCACACGGGTGGAAACATATATAACATGGGGCATTGATCATTAATAATTAAAAAAATTGACATACGAATAGACAATATTAATGGTGGAGAAACACTTAAGAGTAATGAATAACTCATAATGGAACACGACCACACATTCAGTGAACGTGTTTCAAGCTGGTATGCCACACCCACTCGTGAATTTTACCTATTTACAGTTCCACGGTTTAAATAAAGATTGACTATTGAATACGGATGTGCATCAAGTTCCGACAGTCTTTTTCGAAGCTGCGAATTGACGAGACTGGTAGTAAATTTCCTAAAAATGAGGTAATGATATATCACCCTAAACTTATAAACTACTTATGAACTAACTAATACTGAGTACGGCACAATTACCCATGCCCGAGGGGGCAGTCGAAACCCCGACCGTAGTGGCCTTGCAGAACGTGACTGGCGCCCCGCATACCGCTTGGCCACCACGGCCGGCAACAAACATTTGAACATTTTTTTGAGTTACTCGCACTCTATGTGATTAACTCTCTTTGAGTTCACATCTCTCAGTATTCAGTGCTTAGCTTTCTCCGTGAATAGTTTCAAAATACCATACGGGGTTTATTTCCAAGATAGAAAGAAAGGAACCCGATAACTTATTTCTTAATATAAACTTTCGTATCGTGATCATACGCTAATGCGTGCATTATCTTTGGACTTTGATCGGGATAGGCTAGGAAGGAAGAATGAGAAACTTCTGCCTCCCGTTAATAAAATGATTAATATTCGTGATATTGGTATTCGAACTTATTTGCAAGTTTAAGGAAATGACATTTAAAAAACTTATCTGGAAGAATTAAAGTTTGTAGTCAATGTAATAGGATCCAGAGACTTTAATGTAAATGAGACTTTTACTAAAATAGTCACGCATTGTGAATCTACGAAGTGTTTTCTGTGAAAGTGATTTGTTCGTAACTATTAATTTCAAAATAGAGTATCTGTGAAACTTAAAAAAAATCTTGAACAGTTATTCAAGTATTAGTTCCCTAATATGGAAGTGAATTTATAATAATAATATCTGTGAAGTTCGTAAGAAATCAGATAATGTGTGAAAGAAAAATATCTATCAGTTTTGGTGAGGAGAGACTTTTAATAAAATGTTACTAAAGAATAATTCGGTAGAAAAAGAATGACGCACAAATAATATCTTTTGTAACTGGCTTCAAACTGTCTGAACTAGCGGGACTCAATGATTCAAGTTTTTCAGTTTATTAAATATCATCCCCTGAGAAACGGAATTTCGTGCCCAAACATTAAAAAAAGTCTTTAAGTTCAAGATATGCACAGAACCAATACTTACAGTGTGAAAAATTCAAGAAAGATATAAATTTTCGTAATTACGAAAGAAGTACCAGGTCTAGCAACTTAAATTTCATACTGGGATGACAAATATAACCCACACATCCGCTACAAACTGTGAAAGTCAAGCCGGAATCTACAGCTTACAAGTCAAAAACTAAAGCCAAATACAAGCCAATCAACCGAAGCCGAGTTACAAGGCTACCCTGAAAGTTATCCATAGAAAAGGCGGTGTTTCTCTTCATCAATGAATGCGTCACTGTTGTTTGTATGACATACAATTCTTTTAAGTGAAAGCTGTTCATAAAATAATTTATAATCAGTAATTGGTATTGTTCATCTGCACTTGTATCATAACACGCTAATCTGATTGAACAATTATCGAAATGAATAAGGATGACTTTGAGCAACAACAAAATAAATACAAAATAAAACAAATCCTGATAGTGTAACTTTCTTAATAGAATATGCAACTTGACATCTGGTAAGAAAACACCTGTATTATTACATAAGACTTTGAACAGTACGATGCAAGCGTGGTGCTGAAGAGACAGATTGACAATTAAATCAGAATGTGACACTTCCTCTTGAAATATTTGTTTCAAGGGTTAACAATGAATGTCTTTGTGGCCTACCTATGCGCAAGGAAGCAGCTACTGCTCTCAACTCTACTGCCACAAGCATGCTGCTGCTACTAAGACATAAAAAACTAATTACTGAATTCGCAAAGGTGCTATGCGAATTCACTTACTACAATAAAAACAAAATTCAACCATGTTTGTAGAAAAACAATTAATGGGGTTTTTATGGGTATATGGATAACTTGAAGTGCCGGCCGCGGTGGCCGAGGGGACTGAGGCGCTCCAGTCACGGTCTGCGCGGCCACTACGGTCGGGGGTTCGAATCCCCCCTCGGGCATGGATATTTGTGCCGTCCTTAGTATAAGGTAGTTACAAGGGAATGCTTTATACCAAACTTTAGTTTCTTCACTTCCTGCACTCTCAAAAAGAGCATACTAAATTCCTGCAGTACAAACATGGATCATATCTACGCAATGCGGACAATAATAGCAGCATAATGCTTCTTATCTGTAATCTTCATACTGTCAAGGTACACATCAGAATCAATTATTTTCTTAACATCTTTATACATAGAAAAATTCATTGAGAAATGTGCGAAGTTCATTCTGCGATATACAACTTCATTCTTAGACTGCCTGCAATGGAGATGGGCAAAACCGAGAACTTTCAGGAATCGAGAACTTTGTCCTCGAGAACCAAAAGGAATCGAATACCAAACCGAGAACTAATAAATAAATAAATGAAAAATAAAATAAACCGCTCAGGACGAGTTCTGAATGTGAAATAAGCGATCTCAACATTTACTTAAAAAATTATGGTTTGAAAATCAAGTGTGCAAAATTTCATAAAGATCGGAAAGAAACTATAGATTTTGTGAAAGTCCAATGGTAAAGTACCCTCCGCCATGCACCATACAAAATTTTACGTGCAAGGGCCTGCTACGTATTCTGATAGTCAACCATACAAAATTTTATGAAGGTTGAAAAAAACTGTAGATTTTGTCGATGTCTGTAATTAAAGTACCCTCCACCATGCGCCTTCATTAGGCCCTAACGTAAAATCCTTTATCGGCTGACGTATTCTACCTGTAAACTACATAGACCTACCTGCCGAATTTCAGCTTCATAGGTGAAGTAGTTTTCGTGATTCCGTGTTCGGTGAGTGAGTGAATAATCATTCTCTTTTACACATATAGATATAAGAAATATGGGTGATGTAATAGATACTCAAATTAAACCTATTTATTTGTTTGCAATTGAAGATATTAGTAACGATGCCTGGATTCCTATAATAAAATATAGCAGCCACAAGACTGGAACAAATACATACAAAACCGAAAATTTTCGTTTCACTTTGCTCAACAGAAAGGAATACCATAACCGGGAATGCAAAAACGAGAACCATGAAGCGAGAACTGAAAAGCGAGAACTGAAAAGCGAGAACTACGAAGCGAGTACTGAGAAGCGAGACCCGAAAACCGAGACGTTAGAAGTGAGTACTGAAAAGCGAGATCTCAAGCGAGACCCAAAAACCGAGACATCAGAAGCGAGACCTGAGAAGCAAGATCTGAAGCGAGAACTAAGAATCGAGTTCTAAGAAGCGAGAACTAAGAAACGAGAACTAAGAGCCGAGTTCTGAGAAGCGAGAACTGAGAACTTTTGTTTGGTAATCGTCATTCAAACATGTTAAACGTTAATTCTTTTTTTATTACGAGTAAAATAACGAAAATCAGGTACAGTGTTAAAAATATAATCTAAGTGAAATGAGGAATATAAATAACGATTGCAACAAACACAAATATAAAATGATAAAACGGCTTAAATAATTTTGAAGTTACTGCTTAACAATAATTAAAATCTCATAGACGAATATTCCAGATGAATAAAGAACGATAAAAATCATAAATGAGCGGAATGAAAAGCTACTATGCTGACTGAAATGATGTAGTGAAGAATTACAGATTTTAAAGTAGTTCTGATAATAATTTTAAAAATAAAAGTTTTGTATATCCTGTCAGGATTCGCACCCTTACCCTTCAGCATAGCATCATAACGATTTAACCCACTACACCACACGATCACGTACAGAAAGAATATCCTCTGTGGCTTGTGCTACAAAACATGAATAAATGTTAAACTACTTCTAAATTTGTCAGCGGTAGGATTATAGATGTTACTGTCGACCATTTCCTAACACTAAAAATCGAATATTTAAAACCGAGAACCGACTCAGGTTCTCGAGAACAATGAGAACTCTTTGGAATCGAGAGCTTTGTATTCTCAGTACTCGGTTTGCCCATCACTAGCCTGCAACACTCTTCCTGCTCACACTTCAGAGTCCGGACAACAACCACCACTGCACTGCACTGCTACTGCTCAAACGCGGGAACGCCCACTGACCAAAGATGCTCCCCGCGGAGCAAAGTTATGAATCGCAGACTTCAACCTTACATAGCTACCTTTCAACCCTGAATTCAGCTCGCATTCGTGAGATTAGCAATGGATGTTGAATGTGACGGAATAATATTTTAGTTACGTAAAATGGTGGTTTTTTTTCAGACATTGGTTGGCGCCCCTGGGTCCCCCCACCCTGGGCGATCGCCCGGGGCGCTCCACCCTAAAGCCGGCGCTGTTCGTATCACTAACTGAATGCCTCTCTGGGCATCTGTCGGCTCGTCGTATTGGTACGAACAGTGAAAAAGACGCAGAGGCAGACAAATGAACGTGCTGGCTAATTTTGTGCAACGCGCTGTGACGTGCAAGCGAGTACTTCCTGCGCAAGTACTGACTAAATGTGGCACCCCATGCGTCGTAGCACGTACAGTAAACACGGAAGGAGACTTTCGACACTGGTTTGTTGGCCAGGATTATTTTCGGCCTGACGTACTTTGAATCATCACATCGGCCTCACCTGACATGCCACGCGCCCTTTATTTGTAGAGCGGCTTGCATCGGCTACTTGGAACGACGCACTGCGCCCTACACTACTGTACCTCCGGCATATCCCACGAGCAACGTTATTCAGTACTAGCTGAAAACCCGGCGTTGCCCGGGTATTTATATATTTATTCGAATCTTGAGTTAGTACTTTTCCTATCCACCCTCTCTCTGTCCATCTGCTCTTTTCTAAAAACATGTTACATTTATCAGAGAATATATAAGAAATAAGAAATCATAGGTAAAAATGCATTCGTTTCGAAGAATCCAATCACGAAATTCAACAATAATGACTATAATAATATCACAGATGGATCACTTGATGTAATGCGCAAAACGTCAAATCGATTCGTCTTAAAGAGATGTATTAAAAGAAATTTATTTTTTACTGCTTTATTTATTTATTCTTATATTTCCTTATTCGTATGCTTATCCTTACAGAGAAAGAGCTGAAGACATTGTAGCACGCATAGACCAAACATATGGTCTGTGGCATCACGTTTCGCTGTACGTAACCTCCTTGCTATAGAGACGCAAACGTCATCGCTGGCCTTCAGTCAGAATTTCTTTATAATTTGACGACTTTCAACTACCATATCTTCCACCCCCTTATAGCTGTCGGCATGGAACTGCTATGTTGGACAACGGGAGACTTCGGACAACATTCACAGACACACACCATTCGCTTGCGTTCTGTAGTTTTCGCTGCAGAGCGAAATATTAACACACACACACACACACGTGGAATTTTATATACACCGATAACTTTCCATCCCAATATCATTTTCAACCCTCAAGCAACAATGCAACCAATAAAACTATTTTCAAAGAGTAAATATAATTTTCAAAGAATAATTATTGTTCCGCATTTCGCGTTAAATTCTTCAAATTACTAAATATCTATCAGAGCGCTATAAAACCGTGCCTAAAACTGTCCTCAGGTATAAATTAGTAACTGTAAAAATATGTAAGTCTCTGCGTCTTGTCGTTTGGACGTGACAAGTGTACATCGAACAGACATTCACATTAATATATATAGATAAATAGCAACCCGATCGCCATAAAACCGTGCCTAAAGCCTTCCCCTGCTAGACATTAGTAACTGTACAAATTTTTAGCACTTTATGTCATGTGGTTCAGACGCGATAAACGTACACCGAACAGACATTCACATTTATAGATATAGATATAGCATTCCATTAGTACACATGCACTGACTTACAACGACTAAATTATTAATCACTGCACGCAACATATAAAACGAAAATCGTGTAAAACTAGAGTGTAAATGTGAGTCACAACAGACAGACTAATGATTACCGACTTGCACATACTGACGTAATCCAAATTAAGACCTTAAAAGTGCAATACCTACTTACAAGTTACACTATCAATAACGCAGCTGGCACGAATTGTCATTATGTTTCGACAAGTGGCCTGCAGTTGGCAGCCTATTGTTGCGTCACTAAAAAATATAGTTAGCAAAGGCGTGTCACACACTACGTTTCCGTGCAACACATCTTCCGGAAGACGAAAAGCGATTTTCGTAAACCGTATTTCGCTGTCGTGTTTACATGGCATAGCCTTTATCGGATTTCCTAGCCCACTTAATATGGCGGCTGAAAAACAGCTGATTCAGTTCTCTTATTTAGTCAGCACAATCGCTATTTTTCTTTACTTAAATACGCCGATTCATTTTCACTCTAATATTTATACTTTTATTTCACATTAGAATATATCACTCTGTCCATGTGTGCCGAAAATTCTTAACAAGAAACCACAATCTGACAATCCAAGAACGCTTCAATAACGGTTGCGTTTACATGGGCACGAAAATCGATTGTGGAACGGGAAAACCGCTTTAGAGAAGCGGATTTCCAGAATTGAGTGTTTACATGAACAACCAAAAGCAGAATTGGGAAATCGGTTTACGAAATCCGGTTTTGGGAGCCCATGAACACAGAGCATACATAACATGGACTGCGCATATCCCTAACTCTCCCCTGTTGTGGTTTGAAACCAATTCTAACCAGGAGACCAAAAGGGGATCGGTTTTAGAGGGTTTTATATATATATATATATATTTATCGTACCCGAAGTGCAGAACTTAAATAACAATCAGCCAAAGCATTCGACGCAACTCTCAAAATTCTCGAGAAAATCGACCTTGAAGTTTTGCAAGTATATGTAAGTACAAATAATTTAATTACTTGCAGAATCCTGGTGTGACAGATAGCCTATTTATTTTATTATAGAGATGACTTTCCAGAAACAGCATTGTAGTTATTTACAAACTGAATAATCAAAGACAACCGTCCTCCACTAATAGTGAAGCCAATACTACAAAAATTTTACTTATTTTCATTTTTTTATTTAAACCACAATTATTAACAACCACTTATAAAATGTAGAAAATTACGATGAACAAAAATACGTGCATTTTTCGTAAAAATTACCATTAGATATTAACATTGTGTAGGAGTAGGTCTCATAATGAATAAGAAAATAGGAATGCGGGTAAGTTACTAAGAACAGCATAGTGAACGCATTATCGTAGCAAGGATAGACACGAAGCCAACACCGACCACAGTGGTGCAAGTTTATATGCCAACTAGCATGGCTGATGATGAGGATATCGAAGAAATGTATGAGGAGATAAAAGAAATCATTCAGAAAGGGAGACGAAAACTTGATTGTGATGAGGGACTGGAACTCGGTAGTAGGAAAGGGAAGAGAAGGAAATGTAGTAGGTGAATATGGGCTGGGAAAAAGGAATGAAAGAGAAGATCGCTTGGTGGAATTTTGCGTAGAGCACAATTTAATGATCACCAACATTTGGTTCAAACATCATGAAAGAAGGCTGTATACGTGGAAGAGACCAGGAGACACTGGAAGATACCAGATTGACTTTATAATAGTAAGGAATAGTTTTAGAAACCAGGTTCTAAACTGTAAGACATATCCAGGGGCAGATATAGACTCTGATTATAACTTGTTGGTTATGAACTGCAGATTAAAACTTAAGAGACTGCAGAAAGGTAGATGGAACCTGGACAAATTGAAGGAACCAGAAGTGGCTGAGAGTTTCAGAGGGAGCATTAGGCAAGGATTGTCTGAAACGGGGTAAAGTAATACTGTATAAGAAGAATGGGTAGCTCTGAGGGATAGGGTAGTGAAGGCTGCAGAGGACCATATAGGCAGAAGGACAAGGCCTAATAGAAATCCCTGGATAACACAGGATATACTGAACTTAATTGAGGTGAGGAGAAAATATAAAAATTCAGAAAGTGAAGCAGGAAAAAGGGAGTACAGACGTCTGAAAAATGAGATCGACAGGAAGTGCAAACTGCCTAATTAGGAGTGGCTAGAGAACAAATGCAGAACCGTAGAAGAATGCATAGCTAGGGGAGATACCGCCTACAGGAAAATAAAAGAGATATTTGGAGACAAGAAAAGCAGCTGTATGAATATCAAGAACTCAGACGGAAAATCAGAACTAAGCAAAGAGGGGAAAGCTGCACCGTGGAAGCATTATATAGAGGGCCTATACAACGGAAATAAACTTGAGGGCAATATTCTAGAAAGGGAAGACAAAATGGAGGAAGATGAGATAGGAGATATGATACTGCGAGAATAATTTGACAGAGCGCTGAAGGACTTGACTCGAAACAAGGCCCCTGAAGTAGATGATATTCCGTCTGAACTACTGATTTCGTTAGGAGAGCCAGACACGAACAAATTGTTCCACCTGGTCTGCAAGATGTATGAGACAGGGAAAATACCCACCGACTTCAAGAAGAATATCGTAATTCCAATTCCAAAGAAAGCAAGTGCAGACAAGGGTGAAAATTACAGAACTATCAGTTTAATAAATCATGGTTGCAAAATACTAACACGAATTATTTACAGACGAATGGAAAAAATTGTGGAATCTGACCTCGGGGAAGATCAGTTTGGATTTAAGAAAAATGTAGGAACACGGGAGGCAATACTCCCATTACGACTTATCGTAGAAGATAGGCTAAGGAAGGGCAAACCTACGTTTTTGGCGTTTGTAGATTTGGAGAAAGCTTTTGACAATGTCGACTGGAATACACTCTTCCAAACTCTGAAGGGAGCACGGGTAAAATATAGGGAGCGAAGAGTTATATTCAACCTATACAAAAACCAGACAGCAGTTATTAGAGTCGAAGGGCAAGAAAGGGACGCACAGGTTGGGAAGGGAGTAAGACAGGGTTGTAGACTTTCCCCATTGTTGTTCAATCTTTACATTGAGCAAGCAGTGAAGGAATGGAAGGAGAAATTTGGAGAGGGAATTAAAGTTCAGGGAGAAGAAATAAAAAGTTTGCGGTTTGCCGATGGCATAGTAATTTTGTCAGTGACTGCAAAGGATCTGGAAGAGCAATTGAATGGGATGGACAGTTTCTTGAAAGGAAAATATAAGATGAACATTAACAAGAATAAAACGAAGGTAATGGAATGGAATGTCAGAAAATCAGGCGATGCTGAAGGAATTAGCTTAGGTAATGAGACAATAAAAGTAGTAGATGAATTTCGTTATTTGGGTAGCAAGATAACTTCTGATGGCCGAAGTAAAGAAGATATTAAAATGCAAAATGGCTATGGGTGAAAAGCGTTTCTAAGGAAGCGAAACTTGTAAACATCCAATATTAGCTTAAATGTTAGGAAGTCCTTTCTGAAAGTATTTGTCTGGATTGTAGCTTTGTATGGCAGTGAAACGTGGACGGTAAGGAGTTCAGACAAAAAGATTATAGAAGCTTTTGAAATGTTGTGCTACAGACGAATGATGAAAGATTAGATGAGTAGATCACATGACTAATGAGTAGGTACTTAACCGAATTGGGGAGAAAAGGAGTTTCTGGCATATCCTGACTAAGAGAAGGTATAGATTGGTAGGACACATTCTGAGACATCAAGGAATTGTCAACTTGGCATTAGAAGGAAGTGTGTGGGGTAAAAATCGTAGAGGGAGATCGAGGGACGAAAACAGTAAGCAGATTCAAAAGGGTGTACGTTGCCGAACATATTCTCAGGTGAAGAGACTTGCACAGGACAGGGTAGCGTGGAGAGCTGCATCAAACCGGTCTGCGGACTGAAGACGACAACAACTACGTATTCGAAGACAACGAAAATAATAATAATAATAATAATAATAATAATAATAATAATAATAATAATACACAGCAGAATTCCAACCATCAACTCTTTCGTTGTGCGGCCATTTGAGCTATACCAACAGATGATGCAAGTGTTCCAGTTATTGATTCTTACATATACTTGCAAAACTTCAAATACCATTTCCTCGAGAAGTTTTGAGAGCTGAGTCGAATGGCTATGCCTGATTGTTTTTTGATTTGTGAACTTCACACACCTTAAATATCAAAAAAATTCTAAAATCCTATAACTATGTGGTCTCTTTCTAAGTCACGTGACGGGCAGGAAGCCGTGTTTTCGTCAATACGAGCAACAGTTTATCTCATTTATTACTGAAATCAACTGAATTAAAATCGCAATTTTGAGTATGTTCTAAAAGTTTATTTTCATTTAGTAAACCGGTTTTCGGCTTACAAGGCCTTCTTCAAACTTTACAGTTTTCTCAGAAATCTTACTTTGTTTTGATACTGATTTGGAAGATATGCTATTCGTCTACACTTAGATTCAAGCACACAGTAAAATAGCATCTTTGGCACTACTTACTACATTACTCTGACTACGACTATTCGCCTTGCAACTTCTTTTGAAAGTCCTTATTGAAGTATGGCAACAATCGGTGTGTGATCGAAGTTGATAATCTTAAAAATTGTGTACTGAAATTAGACGTTTGCAAGTAAAATTTTTACTAGATTCGATCGATTTCGGCTCAAATCAGATCTTCAGGTCTCCTGTACATGTAAAGAAGAAATACGTAACGAGTGAACAATACATGTGAGTTTAGCATTAGTATATGATATAATCATTCATTTGCCATACATATTTACGGAAAGTACTTACAAAATGGGTAACAGTTGTACATGTCAATGGCGGTGATCATAATAACACTTTATAACCTGTTCCATAAGTTACTTTGCAAGACAATTCATGGTATAGCTCATAAAGTGTCATTATTATCGCCACTATTGAAATATATATATGTATCCCATTCTTCATCTTGCAATCGGTGAACCTCCATATGGTGTCTACAAATGATATATACCGTTCCTACGCTGTGTACTTAATTAAGTTATTACTGCCTCACATACATACAACGAAATGGGCATTCTTTTAATAGATGGAGCTGTAGACAAGTTTGTTTACATTTTATGACAGTTAAAAGGACCAAGTTTTTCGAATAATGTTAACGTAGGTCCATGAGGAATACGTTTATCGCATACATAGCTGATGAAAAACATTGTTTGGTGTGTGTATTATGATTCACACCCGTCTACAAGTGCTGGAAGTTTGTAAGGCATTTTACGAATACCCAGTTGCTGACGACATGTGCAACATCTGCTTGTAATCAGCCTGCAACCCCACAGGTCGTAGCTCATCGACCGACACGTGTGTGCACTTGCTGGGAACGTCGGCCATCTTTGCCACACTCGTTGGGCACATTATCTATCGATCCACACGCCGGTCGTGACCAAGATAGACTCCCCTACTGCCACAAGGCACCACTTGGCCAAAGGGAAGCGGTTGGCAGCCACCACGCTGTTTACCTGTGGAGCAATGACGCACAAATCTTTACGACATCCACTGGGTTTGGTTCCTGTTTACGATGTATTTGATGCAGAATAGTCGTAAAGTGCAGTTACACGCGGCCACCATACAGAACAAATTACTTCTACTAGCGCTGTTGCCGGGTCGAGTATACTAATTTTCGACGTAGCGGTGTTTCAGAAAAAAGAGCATTGCAACTCGAATGGGAGAGTCAAAATATAGCTTTTATAAATCTATAATTATTTTTTTGTCATTAACTGGCGACAATTTGGTTTTGGAAGGAAAACAGTAGTGCTTGTTCAGAAATTAACGTAGAGATAGTTTCTTCAGTACAACAAATGCTTGTAATGTACACACTTTACTTTTAAGGATTTTAAGCCAAAATCGCATATCTTTTATTACCGATAGTTTCGACGATGTAAATCGTAATCTTCAGATCACAATGTTGCCTGCTTCATGTATGTACTTTACAAACCTTGTTAATCGATAAAAAATATCTTGACAAGATATTTTTATCGTATTTACATAATGACGAGAGACTATGTTTTACAAGACTGTAAAGTTCATAGAAGCAAGGCAATATTGTAATCTGAAAATGAAGATTTATATAGTTGAAAGTGGTAATTGTCGGTAAATAAAGATTTGCGATCTTAACTTAAAATTCTTTAAACATAAGATGTATACATTATAAACTGTAACACAATAAGTAGGCAAAACATGCCACTTAATTATAATAATGCTATTAAATTGCTATAACTAATTTTAAATATTTATTTGTGACACATGTTGTTTCATGAATGTCTCAAGCTTGTATTAAAACGAAAACTTATATTTCGGCATGCATCATTAATCAACAGTAACTGGTGTACTATCCTACATTTAGGAAACCGTGCGCCTCGGTTGCACAGTGGTAGCGTGCCAGACTATAAATCTAAAGGTCGCGGGTTCGATCCCCGCCAGGTCCTAAGATTTTTATCTGTCACTTTCCACTTCTTTCACCTCTGGCAGTATTGCTCATGTGAAAAATACCGAGTAGCACCGTGGTTCGGAACCCACGTTAAACTGTAGGTCCCCCTATTACTGGCTGGGTAAGTCAGTTCGAAGGTCGGAGGAAGGCAACGGCATACCACCTCCAAACAGGACCATGCCTAGTAAAGCACTGTGGTGTCCAAACCAATCTTCGGATTGTTGACTGCTTTACCTTTTACCAACAATCTAGCCAAACCACTCAAATCTTCATTTTATGTAAGAGACACAACAGATCATATCTTATTAAACAACAAAGATGAAAGAGTGTGATATATAAAATTACTTGCAATGACTATAACAAACTTTACATGAGAAAGAGGCAGGGCTATAGAAACTAGATTAAATGAACATGATCGTAGCTGGATAATACAACATTCTACACATTCGTAACACAGATTCAGAAGGAAGGATACATATATCAAATCCACAGAGAAGTTCTACATAAGCCAACAAAGGTAAAAAACTAAACTTGTTATAAGCACTAGAAGTAAACAAACATCTAACAGAAAAATCCTCATCTGGATCTAAATGACCAACTACAGCTGACAACATCACTATTAAGCTTCGCGTAATGCAATTCAGCATAAGTGAACTGTATAATTCTGGCCATTCTTAAACTAAATGTTAATAAAAGACAATAAGCAAGTTTATTGAACACGATCTGTAACGTGAGAAGAAAGCGAAAACTTCTCAACGAATGTCGTAACGGAAGACCTTGTGTTTGTGTACATTTTTGAGTAAATTGTTTGAAAACCAAAAAAACTAACGTTTCAAATGTTTACGGCAGAGACTGTAGCAATCCTACAAGAAAATGTTCAGATGTTTGTAAATCTCTCGGACCACACTGCGTGGTCACCAGACCGTAGCTTACAAACTACTTAAACCTAGGTAAACTAACCTAAGGACAACACACACACCCATGCCCCAGGGAGGACTCGAACCGCCACGACGAACAACCGCACGCTCCGCAGCGAGACGCTTTAGACCGCGCGGCTACTCCACCGCGGCCCCTAATGTTTCTTGTTGACACTAGTCAGTTGTTTTCTGATGATGGCCTAATAACCCGAAAAATAGTTTGAAATAAATAAAAAATCAGTTGAACAAAAACTGTTTATTTGTTTCAGCACAAAATGTGGAATTGGTCTACCAAGAAGTGACGGAAGAATCCGTACAAAAGTTTTGAAGTATTTCTTAATGATGTCATTTGGCCATTCATCTGCAACATGACTGCCTATTGTTATTGCTATTGTCTGTCGGGCTTGGCGTTTTTCTTATGAATTTATGACAGTCCTGAGGTGTTTGCCGGAGTTTTAGGAGAGCATTTCAAACGTAAAAGTTTCTATTTGGTGTCATTTCCGGAAACGAAATCAAATATTTGTAAATCTATCGGACCAAACTGTGTGGCCATCAGTCCGTAGTTTACAAACTACTTAAACTAAGATAAACTAACCTAAGGACAAACACACACACACACACACACACACACACATACACACACGCGCGCGCGCGCGCGCGCGCGCGCGCGCCCCAGAGAGGACTTGAACCTCCGACGGCGAGCAACCGCGCGCTCCGCAGCGAGGCGCTTTAGACCGCGGCTTTCCGGGAACGGTTTAGCTTTGTATGTATAGCGATAATATTTTATTCTATACCTGCTATTTTATGAATCCTGACGGCGACTTCAGCACTTTAAATATTACGAGTTTGAGAAACTTGTTTCTCATAACTTCATTTTGACTTTTTTCCTCTAAACAAGAATTCAAGTACAAGAAATCCATGTCAGACCATTTGCTTTAACACGTGGTACGTAATATTTTTTGTAAGCAGTTTTTTGATAGTGTTAACAATCCTACATGCAATATAAGCTGGAAGTTACGTAGAGTGTAACAATTAAATTCCCGCGTGCTGTTATGGCAGTAGATGCTCTCAAAGAATTACAGCGGAGGTTGCGCGACGACGCTCTGACTATTACGAAACTAAAGGGGAGGGGGGGATGAGTGAGCCGACACCTAGGAAGATCAAGCAGCGGATTACGTCAGAGGCCGCAGGCTGCTTCCTGCAAGCACTTTCTCCCGCAGACCACCAATCAGTGCGAGACACACCGCAGACATTACATAAGGCGTCAAGCGTGCCGTATCAAAACCGTTGGCCTATATACCTCGGAAGGGGTTTGCCGAAAACTAAGAGTCCGATCCAGTGGCGTAACTATGGGGGGGGGGGGGGGATGATGGGGATAGAACCCCCACCAGAACCCGAGAAAAAGAAATCGTATAACAGCAATCTGGTAAAGGTAAATATTGAAAACTTGGGGTGTTTTACCATTAGCTTTCATTGGATGGGAGTCAATTAGTTTCTTCAACGGGAGTGGTAGATGGTAGTCTGTCTGGAAACTGACTAAAATTTTGCTCGTCAAGCAGATCTATCACCTCCCCCAAAGCCAAGTCCTAGTTACGCCACTCATCCGATCGACCGTAACCGAATGATCGGATTCTTTTCTAGTTTCGGCCGAAACCGAAACTTAGGTAATTAAGTTCAAACTTCGGTACATTCACGTTATCCCGCAAATCACTAGCTTCCCACACTTTGCAAGGTCCTCTCTCTGTACTAAGCCTTCTCGAGTGTGTGTCAGTCTAACCAGCAGTCCGTAAAAGATAACATAGGAGGCGTACAGGATTCACTGGCAATAGTTACCATCCGGCAGTTGTGAGTATTAGGCCAACCAGTTCTTAAGTTGGACTTATTAGCCACCGCATACGGATCCCTCGTACCTTTTATCAGTCAAGCTATGTTGTTTTCCCTCACAGCTGTCGTAGCGCTTTGCATTTCTAAATAATAATATTTTCGTGTGGCTCATTGTCCTGGTGCAAGTCTTTCTATTGGACGCCACTTCGGCGACTTGCTATCCCTAGCCTACCCAGTTCTCCAACCGAGGAAAGGGGACCTATAGATTAACGTGGAATCCGAACCACTTGTCGTTTCTGTCAACTCCTTACATCATTGAGAGGTGAAGGATGGGTTGTACATGTACATGTACATGTATGTACATGGGATACTCTGCAAATCACATTTAAGTGCCTGGCAGAGGGTTATCGAACCACCGTTATACCATCTGATCTCCCATTCCATTCTCGAATAGCGCGCGGGAAGAATGATCACCTGAATCTCTCCGTTCGAGCTCTGATTTCTCGTATTTTATTCTGATGATCATTTCTACCTATGTAAGTGGGAGTCAACAATATATTTTCGCATTCGGAGGAGAATGTTGGCGATTGTAGTTTCGTAAGCAGCCCATGCCGCAGCGATAAGCGCCGTTGTTGTAATGATTCCCATCCCAGATCCTGTATCATTTCAGTAACGCTGTTGCCCTGTATCGTGACAGTACGAAACGAGCTGCCCGTCTTTGGACTCAAATGTTCAAATGTTTGTAAAGCCTATGGGACTCAACTACTGGGCTATCAGTCCCTAAACTTACAAACTACTTATGAACTACTTACTAACTAGGACGGCACAAATATCCATGCCCGAGGGGGGATTCGAACCCCCGACCGTTGTGACCGTGCAGACCGTGACTGAAGCGCCTCAGTCCCCTCGGCCACCGCGGCCGGCATCTTTGGGCTCTTTCGATGTCCTCCGTCAAACCTACCTGATAAGGATACCACACTGGGCAGCAATATACCATAAAAGGACGGACAAGCGTAGTGTATGCAGTTTCTTTAGTAGTTCTGTTGCATCTTTTAAGAGTTTCCGCCAATAAAACGCAGTCTCTGGTTCGCCTTTCCTACGACATTATCTACGTGTTCTTTCCAATTTAAGTCAGAAGTAATTGTAATTCCTAGGTATTTTGTGGAGTTTACAGCCTTCACATTTGATTGATTTATCATGTAAACAAAGTTTAACAGATTTCTTTTCGTACTCATGTGGACGACTTCACACTTCTCATTATTTACAGGCACACTGATATCTTATTCAGATCGTTCTGCAGTTGGTTTTGATCTTCAGATGATTTTACAAGACGGTAAATGACGGCGTCATCTGCAAACAGCCTAAGAGAGCTACTTAGATTTTTCCCTAAATCGTTTATGTAAATAAGGAACAGTAGAGGACCAATAACACTACCCTGTGCAACGCCCGATATCACCTCTGTTTTAGTCGACGCCTTACCATCGATTATTACGAACTGTGGCCTCTCTGAGAGGAAATCCCCTATCCAGTCGCAAATTTGGGGCGATATACCGTAACCACGCAATTTGATTAAAAGCCGTTTGTGAGGTACGGTGTCAAAAGCCTTCTGGAAATCAAGGAACACGGAATCAATTTGCGAACCATTGTCGATAGCACACATCACTTCGTGTGAGTAAAGAGCTAGTTGTGTTTCGCCCGAACGACATTTTCTAAATCCATGTTAACCTTGGGCCAATAGATCATTATGTTCGAGATAATTCATAATATTTGAATACAGGATATGTTCCAAAACCCTGCTGCAAATTGAAGTCAATGAAATAGGCCTATAGTTTAATGGGTTACTCATACTGCCTTTCTTGAATATCGGTGTGACCTGTGCAACTTTCCAATCTTTCGGCACAAATCCTTAAATCGTAGACTGAAAAAATTCGTGATGCCATCGGATCTCGAACCCGCGACCCTTCGGTTTCCAGTCGAGCACTTTACCCCAAGACCACCATTTTTAAGGCGTCATTTTATTTCATAACTAACAACATAAAACTGTCAATAATCCGTCTTCAAAACAAAGGTTTACTTAAATAAAATAAGAAATAAAATTCCACTGCTCGTTGCGTACACTTCATTTTCGGCACCCTGACTGCCCTCGGAGTTATTCTTCTCGAAATGTAGTTTTTTCCTTACCACAGCCAGAATCGTTTCACAGTTATATCTTCTCTCAAACTCCGATAGTTTTACGCTCCGAAGATGTCCCACTTCGTATTACGGCAATTCCTTCCTTTTCTTTTTATCTTTTTCATTCTTCCTGTTCAATCATTGTTCCTTATCATTTTTCTTCCTTCTTTATATCCTCGTCAATTCAAGTGCCTTTGGGTAATTGGCAAATAGTGTTTTCGTTCTTGTGTTTTGTATGGGTAAAAGTTTCTTCGCTTGACTTTCACTTTATATCCGGAAATCATTGCAGGTATCTTTCTTACTTTTGTCGATCGTGTAATGTATTGTGCGGCCAGTTAGCCACGTCCAGATATTTCGTTTTGCCCTTGGAAAGTAGTCGTAGTTAGCCTAAAGTGATAAAGTGCAAATCAGAATAGCTAAAAATGTACTACGTTGTTGCGAGTAGGTATTCTCCTCAAAATTGTGGACGACGCTGTAATACAGAAACAACATTTACACTTTACCCTAACGGCCTAACACTTATACATACGCAAAACTGTGAAGCATGGTCACTGTGTGACAAACATTACTTGTGCTCAGCCAAGACCTCATGTATACTTTGTAAAACTTCGTTGACATAATTTATTATTCATTTGGTTATGACAGTAATTAGATTCAAGCTTCAGTAAAGTCGTTATTATGTAGTACTGATGAGTAATACGCTCCGTTCCTGTCAGTAAGTCAACTTCAATCACTGCTGTATGAAATATTACGAAAAATAACGTTACATTTCCGACAAACAGCATGAGTGTTGTCAGTGTAAAATTACGAATAGTCAACTGGAAAAGCTGTGTACCACATGATGAATGTTTCCTAAACCCGTGTTGGTTGTTAAAAGAGCCCCTCGCTTTATGGGGACACATCAATAAAACTTTTCAGAACAACACTTATGACAACGCGTTCCATTAAGTACAATACCGAATAAGTTAAATTGTTACAAACACAGTACGAGAATATCACTATAAGGTGCAACTAGTTGACCCGTGCAAATAATTCGCTCTCTATCCTGATCAGACACAGATAGGTACTATAGTAATGGAGAAAAGGCAGATGCACGTACATACGTATAAAAGGTAATAAACGTTGAATAGTAGTAATTGTAAGAAAATTTATATAATTAAATACAATATGATTAATTATGAAACATAAAAAACAGATATTGAGTTATTCATGTTTATTTTATTTTTTGAGAACTTGTTTATTTTACAAAACTGTTTGAAAACAATGTTAGTAGTTATCGTTTAGTTTTAGCTGATGTGTCTTTAGAACAAACATAAATGTCACTGAATGGTCCACGAAAAGCCATGCGAAAAAACAGGTTCCAGTAAATATAATCCTTCCCTTTGAAGCGTCTGACGTTGTGGTTTATTTATGATCATAGCTAAGGCAACTTTTATTGGGAATTTTGTTCTTATCATTTGGAAAGGCGTGGTTGGATCAGAAGGTGTGAGTTAATGCGGGGTATTGGCACAGTTTTATCGCAGTCAATGAATTGAGCAGTGCTGATGTACTCGCCTAAGTGAGTCACCACTAATCTTGCACCATTAATTAATCACGCAGAGCTAAATGCAACAGTGAGGACAATAACAGGATGCATCAAATCTACTCCTGTTCACTGGTTACCAAGTCTACGTGACATTGAGCCTCCAGACCTTCGAAGACAATACGCCCTTCTCACGAAATACGAAAAATTACTGAAAATCGCCGAACTTCCACTCCACTATGATGTGCCTGCTTTCCAAAGAGCCGTCTAAAATCTAGGCAACCATCCACCTTATTGGCAGAATCACTGCAGGCAACTGGATTCAACATTTAAAGAGAGTGGACAGAAACCTGGAACAATGTTGCCTATGAGAAATATCAGACCCTCCAAAGACCTGACGAAAGACCAGCTGGAATGGAAGTACCACGTCGTGCCTGGTAAACAACTAATAGGATCCGCAAGGCCATGGCGTCTGTGCTGAAAACCTCCACCGTTGGGGAAAAGCTTCATCCTCCCAGTGTGATTGTGGAAACGAGCACCCGACAATCAGCCGCATTGTTACAAGCTGCTGCAGAAGAGCTTATCAAGGAAATCTAGAAGATTTCTTCGGAGTGACAGAAGCAGCCCCTGAATGGATAGAAAACCTAGATATTAATTTGTAGATTTAGTTGTTTACCTCGTTTATAGTTAGTAAAACTATGCAGTTAAGGTGCTTTTTTGTTGTTGTTGTAAATTTAGTAAAATCAAACAAACTCATGATTGCTAGTTGCAGTTCATCTGAATTGCCATACGCTAAATCCTTGATTAGAGTTAAGATTTCTAATTAACATAATTATAGCATTTTTCTTTAAAAGCAATTAATGAGATGGTAAACCGGACAAATTTAAATTCAAGAATTCTACGGGGAACAACTGAACGTCGTTTTTACTTCAAGTTGGGCAGAATGAGAACTGATGTAAAGCTTTGCCTCTCCGGGTAACAAATTGGAAACGACAAATTACAGTACAATCGTCATTTGTTGGACAGAGAATCGCCGTTGAATAGAATTGCGAAACATTCTGTTCATTGATTTCTGTGGCATTGAATACGGTGGTAATAAAACTATCGTAATTGTGCGCCTCGCACAAAATTACCAGCTGCCCCTGGTGTTGACTCGTGGCTAAATCGGGTGTTCCCCAGAAGTTGGAAAATCTTGGTTTTGTGAGATGAGTTATGCTTTGAGTGTGGCGCAGACCCGAGGAATGGATACAGCCACGTTGGTAACAAGATACTTTGCAGGCATGTGCTGTCTCTGAAATGGGATGGGCTGCTACTACATGGGATAGAATGAGTCCTAAATCTGCGTCATTACTCTACAAATCACACTGAAGTGCTTGGCAGAGGGTTCATCGAAACAATTTCACACTATTTGTCTAGTATTCCATTCTCGAATGGCACACAAAAGGAAATAACTCTAATCCTTTCCGCTCGTTCTCTGATCTATGTTATTTTACTATGATGATTATTCCTTCTTATGTAGAATGTAGACGACTATGTTTTTTCGCTTTTCGTAAGTAGATTTTGCAGATACGACAAACGCCCTTGTTTTAATGATTCCCATCCTAACTCTTGCATCCATTCCGTCACACTCTCTGCCCTTTTTCGCTGTATTACGAAACGAGTTACCCTTCTTCGTACTCTTTCGGTGTCCTCCGTCAATCACAAACCGCATAGAAACATTCCAAGAGAGCACGGGCAAGTATCGTGTACGCCGAGTTTAGTAAATCTATTACATCTTCTAGGTGCTCTATCAATAAAACGCAGACTTTTATAGCCTTCCACACATTTTCTGTGAGTTCCTTACAACTTTCGTCTTTCGTAATGGTAACCCTATATACACTACTGGCCATTAAAATTGCTACACCAAGAAGAAATGCAGATGATAAACGGGTATTCACTAGACAAATACCGTATGTTATATTGGAACTGACATGTGATTACATGTTCACGCAATTTGGTGGATAGGTCCTGAGAAATCAGTACCCGGAACAACCACCGCTGGCCGTAATAACGGCCTTGATACGCCTGGGCATTGACAGAGCTTGGATAGCGTGAACATGTACAGATGCCACTGCAGCTTCAACACGATAACACAGTTCATCAAGAGTAATGGCTGGCATATTGTGACGAGCCAGTTGATCGGTCACCATTGACCAGACGTTTTCAATTGCTGAGAGATCTGGAACATTTTCCGTATACAGAAAGGCCCGTACAGGATCTGCAACATGTGGTCGTGCATTATCCTGCTGAAATGTAGGGTTTCGCAGGGGTCGAATGAAGGGTAGAGCCACGGGTCGTAACACATCTGAATTGTAACGGTCGTTGTTCAAAGTGCCGTCGATGCGAACAGAGGTGACCGAGACGTGTAACCAATGGCACCCCATACCATCACGCCGGGTGATACGCCAGTATGGCGATGACGAATACTCCCTTCCAATGTGCGTTCACCACGATGTCGCCAAACACGGATGCTGTAAACATTACTTGGATTCATCCGAAAAAATGACGTTATGCCATTCGTACACCCAGGTTCTTCGTTGCGTACACCATCGCAGGCGCTCCTGTCTGTGATGCAGCGTCAAGGATAACTGCAGCCATGGTCTCCCAGCAGATAGTCCATGCTGCTGCAAACGTCGTCGAACCGTTCGTGCAGATGGTTATTGTCTTGCAAACGTCTTCATCTGTTGACAAAGGCTGGCCGCGGTGGCCGAGGTGACTGAGGCGCTCCAGTCACGGTCAGCACGGCCACTACGGTCGGGGGTTCGAATCCCCCCTCGGGCATGGATATTTGTGCCGTCCTAGTTCTTAAGTAGTTCATAAGTAGCTTGTAAGTTTAGGGACTGATGACCCCGTAGTTAAGTCCCATAAGCTTAACAAACATTTGAACATTTTTGTTGACAAAGGGATCGAGACGTGGCTGCACAATCCGTTACAACCATGCGGATAAGATGCCTGTGATCTCGACTGCTAGTGATACGAGGCCGTTGGGATCCATCACGGTGTTTCGTATTGCCCTCCTGAACCCACCGATTCCATATTCTGCTAACAGTCATTGGATCGCGACCAACGCTAGCAGCATTGTCGCGATACGATAAACCGCAATCGCGATAGACTACAATCTGATCACAGTCGGAAACGTGATGGTACGCATTTCTCCTCCTTACACCAGGCCTCACAACAACGTTTCACCAGGCAACGCCGGTCAAATGCTGTTTGCGTATGAGAAATCGGTTGGAAACTTTCATCATGTCAGCACGTTGTAGGTGTCGCCACGGGCGCCAGCCTTGTGTGAATGCTCTGAAAAGCTTATCATTTTTATATCATAGCATCTCGTTCTTCTCGGTTAAATTTCGCGTCTGTAGCACGTCATATTCGTGGTGTAGCAATTTTAAATGGCCAGGAGGGTATTTAGTTAAATTTACGGGCTTCAGTTTTGATTCATTTATCTTATAAACGACGTTCAGCGGATTCCTTTTAGAACACGTGGAGGTCTTCGCACGTTTCATTAATTAGGGTCAACTGCGAATTTTTAGCACCATACAGATGTTATGTAAGTCATTCTGCAGCTGGCCAAAATTCGTCCAAATGGAACCAGTCATTGATTGGAAATGGATCGGCTACTTGCAGATCATTTGCAGTCATTTACGGACTTCATGATAGGAATAACAAGTTTGCTTGTGTCGCCATATTCCGCAGCAAGTGAAGAACTATCTGTTTTTGGAGATGAAACAGCCTTTTTTTTAGAGCATTATCAGTGGATTCCATATCTGAAAATTACATTTTTGTTTACTGATGTAGTCTCAACAGATTACAAACAGTTCACTTACCGTAGTTTTAATCGAAATAGATATAGGCTACTGACGTTGTATAGTGTCGCGATTTGCATGGTGTTCTTCCCACGGGGCCACTGGTTGAATTCACACAGCTTCACCAGATTTCGTGTATTTCCTTCTTCAATGTTTACTGTTTCATAGACATATAGCTTTATCTCGTTTAGGAATTCGTTTGTTTAACATGTTGCCAAGTTAACTGAGGATGTGTTTGGGGCATCTGTGTTTTGTGTGTAAGTTTCTTATTCGTGCTCGCGCGATCGCGCGCGTGTGTAATCTCAGATACAGTTGAAATTGTTGTCTTTTGATCTAAATCGATGCTCATATAATCAAAACACAACACTAAGTTGTAATTGAGCTTGAAGATGTTGTTTTTCCAGTGTATTTGTTTCCCTTTCATAGACAGTCGATGACAGTATCTTTAAATTCGTATACAAGTTGTTCTACGCGTCTTGTGTAGCTGATATCCAGAATCGCCTAGGAAAACTTGTACTTAAGAAGAGAATCGGCTCATTTATGCAGAGGCCGATGTTTACATATACTGACACTTATGACACAACTTAGTCAAAAAAAAAAAAAAAATCCAGTCACCCAAAGGGACAATTTAAGTATCTGTAATTTAGCATTTTAAGTGCAGCAGTAGACACTGTTACTATGTTAACATCACACTTGTTACTACATCAGCAGGGCGAATGGCACATTTTAAACTAACACCTGCTAGCTGAAGTACAAACTCCTTTTTAAGCTCAATAACATTCACAGGTATCCAGAATGAAACTTTCACTCTGCAGCGGAGTGTGCGCTGATATGAAACTTCCTGGCAGATTAAAATTGTGTGCCGGAACCTGGGTTCGGGTCCCGGTTCCGGCACACAATTTTAATCTGCCAGGAAGTTTCATTCACAGGTATACTTGTAAGGCAGGGGAACAAAGTCTGTCATTGACTATATAATAAAAGGAATTCAAGAAGGCAGTGGGGTCACATGTGTTTTCAGATGGTTCTTTGATAACACTGATCATTATATACCTGCAGCGTACTTGATTTTGTGAGGACAAAAGTGCAGAAATGTAGGATAATAAAAGTAGCTCCAGGGCAAGGGAGTGAGGCACATATACAACAGGATGATCTCAGAAAGGTACCAGTTAGTTAAATGTGGCAGTTTACCTTCACTGTAAAAAGAATGAACATGGTACAGGGACATTGAACTAGAAGTGGGTAGAGAATTTGTTGATATACTACCGTGTCGAGGCAGGAAGAAGCAGACAGCTTGGTGGCATAACACATTGAAACCAGTCTGTAAAAGCAAAAAGGCGTTTCAAAAATTGCGTCATACTAGAACTCAGGCAAAGTTATTTTAAGGAATGAAACAAACAGATAATCTCACTATCCAAGCAGAAATAATGGGAAGACTTTGTAAAATCAACACTTAATTATCAGTGCAACGTCCAATACTTGGACCAACGTAGTTGTGTCGGAGCGAAAGCTGGGTGGATACAGATTAACTTGTTAATAAGATTGAGGTTACAAATATGAATGTACCAAGATGATTGCAGGTACAAACAGATGGGAAAAATGGCAGAAGGATGTCCATAATAATAAAATCAAAGAAAAATTAGGAACGCATACCATAGATGTAGCAGCTAGAGCAAACAGGCTTAGATGGCGTCATGTTACACGCATGGGAGATGCGAGGAAGAGAGATATAGGTTCGGTAGTAGAGCGTATGAGGCAAGATAGACCAAGGAGAAAGTACCTGGATTCTGTCAGGAATGATTTTGAAGTAACATCAGATGAGATATCGATGATAGCATTGAAAAGGGGATGATAGAAAATTTTTGTGAGGAGGACTATGCGCCAGTCTGAACGCTCAAAAACATAATCAGTCAAAAATGATGATGATGACGATGATGATGACGAGCTGAAGTATATGTAAATTCATATATACACCACTGTAGAGAATTGTATTAATTAAGGGATATCGTCATGGCCAGCGGAATGCTGCCAACTCTGGGAATGGAGCTTTAAAAATCGTTGCTATCAAATAAAACTAAGCACGAGTGAAGCAGACAATGGAGTTATATCATTACAAGGTTATCTGCAGCTGAGAGATAAGGCGAGAATTTAAAAGTTAGTTCTTGCGATTAACGAACGCTATCTGCATGTTCATTTATATTCTTCGAGCCACGAGTTTTTATGTGACGACCGTTTACAGTCCCATTGTTCTCCTTTATTCTCCTTACAGTTCCTTTGAGGAAAACTGGGCGAAGGTTTTCCGTACCAGCACGCACTCGTATTTACGGCATATAACGTTCCCCATTTCCATCACAGTAATTGTTCCAGGAATAATACAGACGGAAATTAGATGGCTAAATCAAGTAATTAATGAGAAGGTACTGAAGAGAGTTCCAGGACAGGAATTTGAAGCACAACTGGACTAAAAAAAAAAAAAAAAAGCTATAGGTAATTAGGACGTGCCGCGCACGACTGGCTACATCTACATATACGGTATACTCCGCAATCCACTGTAAGGTGCGTGGCGGAGGGTACATTGTACCACTACTAGGCATTTCCTTTCCTATTCCACTCCCAAACAGAACGAGGGAAAAAAGAATGTCTATATGTATACGTTACTCCAAAGTTCATTGGCCTGGTGTAGAAACAGTGAACCCATATGTGAATTGAAAGGTAATCTCTGTTGTAAAACACTTGCATTTGCAACAGAGACTACCTCTCAATTCAAAAATGTCTATATGTCTCTGTACGACCCTAATTTCTTTTTTCTTGTCTTTGCGATCTTTACGCGAAATGGAATTAGGCAGCAGCAAGATGGTTCTGCAGTCAGCTTCAAATTCCGGCCCTCTAAATTTCCTCAACAGAATATCTCGAAAAAAAAAAAAAAAAAAAAAAAAAAAAAACTCCGCCTTTCCTCCAGCGATCCCCATTCGAGTTTCCGGAGCATTTCCGTGACACTCGCGCATTTGTCGAACCTACCAGTAACAAACCTAGCTGCTCGCCTCTGAACTGCCTCTTATTTCTTCCTTTAAACTGATCTGCTGCAGGTCCCAAACACTTGAGCAATACTCAAGACGTGGTCGTACAAGCATTTTGTACGCGTTCTCCTTCACAGATGAAGTACATCGTCCCAAAATTCTCCCAATAAACCGAAGTCGGCTGTCCGCCTTACTCACAACTGTCCTTACATGTTCGTTCCGTTTCATATCGCTCTGCAATGTTACGCCTAGATATTTGAACGACGCGACAGCATCAAGAAGCTCACTACTAATGCTGTATTCGAATATTATGGGATTGTTTTTCGAATGTTTGTTAAGCTTATGGGACTTAACAGCGGGGTCATCAGTTTCTAAACTTACAAAATACTTACGAACTAGCTTATACTAAAGACAGCATAAACATCCATGCCCGAGGGGGGTTTCGAACACCCGACGGGGAACGGGCTCGCGCATCGTAGCACAGCGCCTCAATGCGCTTGGCCGCTCCGTCGCGGCGATTGTTTTTCCTACTCATGTGCATCACCTTACATTTTTCTACATTCAGAGCTAGCTGCCACTTTTCATATCAGCTACCCTGTATGCTATTAAAGTCCATTAATGACGACACCAACCCATACACGTCAGCATCATCAGCAAACAGCAGGAAATTACAAGTCACTCTGTCCATCAGTTCATTTATATATACAGAAAATAACAGCACTCCTGTCACACTCACTCACTTGACAATACACGCGTCTCTAATGTATACTCGCCGCAGAGAACAACGTACTGCGTTGTATTACTTCCAGCTAGTCTCAAATCTGTGAACCTATTCCATATGTTCGTATCTTCGTTAGCAATCTGCATTGTGGCACCGCGTCAAATGCCTTTTAGAAATCGAGAGAAACACAATCTCCTTGTTGCCCTTCCTGCATGGTTCGCAAGATGTCATGTGAGAAAAGGCAAGCTGAGTTTCACACCCATGGCGACGTAAACAAAAGTGCGTTACATCTAGTTACAAATGCTAATAGCACACTACGTCCACGAAATAAAAATAATAATAAAAAACAGTATAATACGTTTGCATGAAAAAAAAAATGTACCTAGTCAAAGCGAAACAGTTTATAAACCTATTGGACCAAACATCTATGCTCAGAAGTCCGTAGACTTACAAACTACTTAAAATAACTTGCACTAAGGACAACGCAACTCCCACGAACGAGGGAGGACTCGAACCTCCCGCGGGAGCGACCGCCCAGACTGTTGCATCCTGCCTTAGACCACGCGGCTACCCCCGCGCGGCATGTTATAGCTGCTTACGTAACCACAATCCAAATCCCTAGTTACAGATATTACTATTTCATAAATGTACCTAAACCCAATTGTACTACATCTTAGTGGAGGTGTATTTACTTGCAACTAAATGAAAGGCGTTTTTCGTGCCATACGCGTTTTGCTTCTCTATTTGTGAAGCATCACCAGTGGCCAGTAATACATGTCTGTTTTTTGCATAACGTTGCAGTATTTGTATAATTTTCATAGTTATAAATAATATATCGCTATGTTTCACAATATGACAGTTTTCAATCTTTGCTATTATTTAGCAGAAATAATACTATTACGAAATTAACAAAAAATTGCGCTAATAATCACATTAAATAATAATGAAACATGCAAATATATACACATATATACAACATATATACATATATATTGTAGAACTGGTTATGTGGAACGTTTTTATGATTTGAATTGTGTTAAACACAATTCAAGTCCGTAATTTAACAAAACCTATACAGACAGAGATATAACTAATTAATACCAATGAAACAGAAACGATTGTAACCATGTAACAGCGGTTAATGAGCTGTCAACATAGCTTTAACCATGCAACTTCGCTGACTAAGCTGTCAAAACAGAAAATTAAAAAAAAAAAAAACCTGAATTTGACTGAAAAATAAGAACGATACTAAACGTGTTCACTATTAACAGCAATAACATAGTCAAATCATCATGACAGCAAATAAGACAACGACATTACAAGGAAGTAAAGATTATTCTACGCAATCTTAAAAATCAAATGTTTGTTAAGCTTAAGGGACTTAACTACGGGGTCATCAGTCCCTAAACTTACAAACTACTTATGAACTACCTACAACTAAAGACGGCACAAATATCCATGCCCGAGGGGGGATTCGAACCCCCGACCGTAGTGGCCGAGCAGACCGTGACTGGAGCGCCTCAGTCCACTCGGCCACCGCGGCCGGCGCAATCTTATTATACCTATGTTACTAGTTTATATTATTACGTTCAAAATTGCAATATTATTCCTATGTTAATTACATTGTCTTCACAGAAACCTGAAGGTGACAATTGTGCTGAAACAGGCATGTCGTAATTAATAAATAATTTCGTTATAAAGCAGCGTCTTTGATACAGCAAAGTTTCTTACAATCTTTGATATTTTACAATTTCTTAGGGTAGAAAGAAATTCTGTTGCACAAGCTTTTGCGAAGTGAATTTGTTTACAGTTTTTTGTGTTACTCCATGAGTGCCTTCAAGGAGCTGTTTGGGTGTTCTCTAGTTGGATGTATATTTTAGTTATTGTTTTTTGTGTTACTCCATGAGTGCCTTCATGGAGCTGTTTGGGTGTTCTCTAGTTGGATGTATATATCATTTATATAATCACTGTTTAAGCGTTTTTTGAAGGTTTGTTTACCGTGTGTAGGATTTCCAACTGTCGCTTTTCATCTGTTTGAGTTCCTTATACTTCTGAGTGTATCAGCTGTTTTTTGTTTGTGTTATTCTCTGTCACCCCACTTACGTGGGCTCCCAAAAACGGATTGCGTAAACCGATGTCCGAAATCCGCTTTTGGTTGGTTACGCGAACACTTGAAAATCGATTCTGGGAAATCACTTCTGTAAAACGGCTTTCCAGTTCCATAAACGTTTTTCGTGCCCATTGAAATGCAACCGTTTTTGAAACGTTCTTGGCTTATCAGATTGTGTTTTCTTGTTAAGAATATTCGACTCATATGGACAAAGTGACATTTTATGCAGTCAAAGAACAGAATAAATATTAGGGTGATCAATAAATCTGCGTATTTAAGGAAAGAAAAATAGCGATTGCGCTGACTTAAATCGGGAACTGAATCAGCTGTTTTTCAGCCGCCATATTGAGTGGACTATGAACTCCGATTCAGGATATAGCGCCGGCCGCGGTGTCCGCGGGGACTGAGGCGCTTCAGTCACGGTCTGCACGGCCACTACGGTCGGGGGTTCGAATCCCCCCTCGGGCATGGATATTTGTGCCGTCCTAGTTCGTAAGTAGTTCATAAGTAGTTTGTAAGCTTAGAGACTGCTGACCCCGTAGTTAAGTCCCATAGACTATACAAACAATATTTTCAGGATATAGCATGTAAACATGACAGCGAAAAATGGCTTACGAAATTAGGTTTTCGTCTTTCAGATAATGTGTTGTATGTAAACGTAGTATGTGTAAATGTGTGTGTGTCTGTGTGTTTTGCTTTTTGTGTGAGTTTTTGTGAGTGTGAGAGGGGAAGAGGAGAGAAAGAAAGAAGGAGAAGGCCATTTCATGTTTTATAGAAATGCTGTATATCACAGGAACACTTCCGACAGCACGAATGTCTTGATGTGAAATATTGGATAATACAGCAGGTACTCAAAGACGTAAACTGTTGTGAAACTCTTCCGAAATTAATGTTTGTACAAAAGTTTCACCATCGTAGAATATACTGAAAAAGTGACAAAAAACCGTGACTGACAATAAATACCGTTCATATGCTGCACTTACTTTAGTTAGTTATGGTCTTCAGTTCGGAGACTGGTTTGATGCAGCTCTCCACCCTACTCTATCCTGAGCAAGCCTCCTCATAAGAACGGCAACCCACATTCACTTGAATCTGCTTACTATACGCGTCTCTTGGTCTCCCTCTGCGATTTATACCCCACACACTTCCCTCCAATGCTAAATTTACGATTCCTCCATGTTTAAGAATGTGTCCTACCAAGCGATCCCTTCTTTTGGTCAGGGTATGCCAAAAATTCCTTTTCTCACCACTCTGTTTAGTACCTCTTCATTAGTTATGCAATCTACCCATCTAATCTTCAGCATTCTTCTGTAGCACCACATTTCAAAAGCCTCTATTCTCTTCCTGTCCGCACCGCTTATCGTCCATGTTTCACTCCCGTACAAGGCAACACTCCTCACAAATGCCTTCAGAAAAGACTTCCTTACACTTAAATTAATATTCGATGTTAGCAAATTTCTCGTTTTCAAAAATGCTTTTCTTCCCATTGTCATTCTGCATTTTATATCCTCTGTACTGCGACCGTCATATGTTATTTTACTACCCAAGTAACAAAACTCATCTACCATCTTCATTGTTTCGTTACCTAATCTAATTCCTTCAGCATCGCCTGATTTTTCTAAGACCGCATTCCATTATTTTTGTTTTGCTCTTGTTAATGTTCATTTTATACGCTCTCTTCAACACACTGGCCATTCCATTCAAGTGCCAGGTCCTTTGCTGTCTCTGACAGAATTACAATGTCATCAGCAAAACGCAATGTTTTTGTTTCTTCCCCCTGAACTTCAATCCCTCTTGGTTAGGAAGAAGAAAAGTTGTTGGTCGCTTTCTACACTGTATGTCTAACAAATTTACACACAACCGATAGTTGCATAGTTGCAACTGAAGCTGTTTTATAGTTACACATTTAAATGAGACAGTTTTTGCCTCTTAACTCGAGTGAAAACACACGTTAATCAGAAGTCTTACGCACATTTAAAGTTCGCGCGGAAGTTTGCCATAATGGCGGCCGAGGCGCTCTTCAGTTTGCCCGCTGTTCGCAGTCGGCCGCTTACGGAATTGTGGGGCCTTGGGTGCGGCCTGTAATGAAGTGTGAGAAGGCAGCAGGGATGAGAGCGAGGCACGGAGTAACATATCTTCTCGTGTGCTGTCGGACGGCGGAGGAATTTGTGTCCCGTTAGCGGGGATCCCGCCACAACAGGCCGGCTGCTGCTGGCCACACGTGGCCCAGCTAACGGCTCATTCTGATTCTGCACGACGGCCGCCGTCTTGCCACTCCAGCTCAGCACAGCAGCAGCGGCTAGTTCGCGAAAGTCTAGCGGAACCACCAGCTGGTCCGTCGGCGAGGTTAGCGCGTAAAAACAATCGCCAGACCTCAGCTGATTTTTTTTTTGTAGCGCAACAGCAGCGCGCCAAACGGGTAGTAAAATAAACAGTTGACTGGTTGACCTGTGCAAATAATTTTATGATCAGTCACAGATTGTTGCATTGCAACGAACTGTTTCAGTATTTTTAATGTAATTCCGATTTCAGTGATAGAAACTGCTGTGAAAGTATCTTCTGTTGTACATGCTTTGTTGAAAATTGTAAATAATAATTAATAATGGGTGCAGTTATGATTTTGTCCAATTATCGGTTCCGGTCGCACTAACATCTAGTTCACCCATACGAGTAATTTGCACTATATCCTGATAAGTCACAGATAAGTAAGATAGTAATGGAGAAAAGGCAGATGTAAGTACATATGTATAAAAGATAATAAACTTTGAATAGTAGTAATAAATATTAGTCTCATTGGAAATTATATAATTAAATACAATATGTGTAACTGTGAAACATATATTACAAAAATCAGAGATTGACTTTTTCGTGTTTATTTTTTTGCAACCTTATTTATTTTACAAAAGATCTGAGATTTCTCAAACTATGACATGAACTGTTCAAACAGGTTCAGGCGTATTCAAGTCCAGCCCTATGCATAGCCACACTATGAAATTTAAAAACATTGTCGCTCCCGTTTCCGATAAAATTAATTAAATTAAAAGTTAAATTAATCATTATAAGTTATAGCAGTAAGCCGTACTTACCTGTGATGATGAACGTTGATGTAATTTAGTGCATTCGCGCAGTACACAACGCTTGCTTGAACAAACTGAACAACTCCAACAACTGTTGTGCATCGACGTGTGAAACAAAAATCTCGCGATAAAGTACGCTTGCGTAAAGAATCTAAGCAACTGTTTGAGCTGCAGTGCCTGTTAGTTAAATTACATTGTTTTTGTATTGTTTTGACGTTAAATCGACGCGTATAACCGAAATCATGTCATAAACTATCTTTGCATGAAAGAAGGTCTTTGGTTCGCACAAGAATTCAAACAACTGCAAAAGCTGTCGTTCATGTTAGTTCAACCGATTATCAATAGATGACACCTTCTACATTGCTTTTACCATAGACCATAGATAATATAGACTGGGCGTGACGTCATTACACTGAAACCAACATCTAACTCACTTGACTCGAGGCAACAAGCCGTGAAGTGGAGCTGACACATACAGTTTTTCCCATTTATAACTGAAATGTGGCTTTGATTTTAACTACAAAACGTCTAATCATATCCTTATAATGCTTTTAGCAGTACAGTTAACGTTATTTCTCCGCAATTTTTAACGTTAATTCGATGGTTATAGTGTTTACCTGTGCCTAGGTGAAATTTATAAATGACTTGCTTTCATTAAGTGAATAGTTGTTTTTGTTGTTCTGCGAGTCTCTTACTTTACAACCGACAAGGTAGTAGAAAGCGAAATATCAGTTTTATAAAGATCAACAGTTTTCTTACGTTTTCTCAACAATACGTGTTATGCTTTTATAGGAACTCAAAAATGTTAAGCTTATGGGACTTAACTACGGGGTTATCAGTCCCTAAACTTACAAACTACTTATGAACTACCTTATACTAAAGACGGCACAAATATCCATGCCCGAGGGGGGATTCGAACCACCGACCGTAGTGGCCGTGCAGACCGTGACTGAAGCGCCTCAGTCTCCTCGGCCACCGCGGCCGGCTTATAGGAACTAAAAACGGTCTATATCCATAATATCAGATTTTTGTACACATTACAAGCCTTTGTATTTTACGACTTCTGCATATGGAAATGCCAATACGAAACCCTTGCAAAGTACTCCCTATTTACATTAGAATAAGTGATGTGCAAACACAACTAAAACTAGTTTTATAGCTATATTGAATATTCTGTATTCAAATATAGCTGTGTACACTGATATTAAAAGCATATCTGCACTATACATGACTTACTTGAAATACAAATTTAGTCAGACCAGTTAGAATTGCCTTCCCGTCGATAATTACAATTTTCGGTTAAAAAAAAAAAAAAAAAAAAAAAAAAAAAAAAGGATAATGCAGCACAAACACTATCTGTAATTCAATTTCAAAATGTTTCAAATGTTTGTTAAGCTTATGAGACCCAACTACGTGGTCATCAGTCCCTAAACTTACAAACTACTTATCAACTACCTTATACTAAGGACGGCACAAATATCCATGCCCGAGGGGGGATTCGAACCCCCGACCGTAGTGACCGTGCAGACCGTGAATGAAGCGCCTCAGTCACCGCGGCCGGCGTGTAATTCAATTTTTCGTAAAAAGAACTGAATGAGTGTCAACTCATCACCTTTAAAACGATCATAGCATTAAAATTGTGCAAAAAGTATATTACCTTTAGAACTACATGTGTAATAAGCGTACAGAAGTCGTTTATTGTTAAAATCAACACTTGACTTCAGCTGAAAACTAGAAAAACTGTTGCTCGTAAGAGGTTCGTTTAAGCAGCTACCAGATTCTAGTGAACTGAGCATGCGCAGAGATGTTGCAGTACCTAGATAACAACTCTGCGCATGCTCAGTTATTGCAATCTGGTAGCTGCTAAACGTACCTAATGACGAAAACTCAGTCACATGACTAGGCGCAATGTTAGATGTTAGTCTCAAACCACAACACTGCAGAGATAGGGACACGCGCAGTCTATGCTATTTTAGTTTATGGCTTTTAATGTCGGCCGCGCAAACTAATTGTATACTCGGCGCGGTAGCTGACAGGGGCAACCGTAAATACATGTCCTATTTATGATCGATCGCCGGGTATCAACTTCGATTGTACGAACAGTACATTTTTTTTTTTTTTTTCAAAATAAAGATTATGTGTGGAAACAATAATTTAAAACTATCTGATAGAGCAAGCTGCGTTGCACGCGATCGTTGCTTTCGGAACCCATGTTGATATCTACAGAGGAAATTTTTCACAAACATGGAGCAGACATGTTACAAAATTCTACGACAGATCAATGCCAGAGGTACAGCCCTATTGTTTTGTGCATCTGTTCGATGACTCAGTAAGCCGTCAGTGCAAGAGTACGATTGCGGAAAAAATTGTGTCATAATTAGTATTTAACGTTGCAGTGTGTCGTGTCGCCTCAGCAGCATGCTTGTTTGTCTCCTTACACAACAGCCGGCCTCGGCTTGGCGTCGGCGGCAGCTGCGCGTGTTGCTGGGCCGTTTGCTGGTGGACGTAGACGCCGGCCAGACACGCATTGATTTCCGCCGCCGGCCTCAGAGTGCGTGGGAGTTCCCAGAGGCGGGGCCACGCCCTCGTGCTAGGCGCACGCCCAGGCGCGTACAGCAAAGCAAACGTTCAAAGCGACGCGACGTCTCAGCGCGAACGGCCGTGCATACGAGCTGAGCCGGAACAGGCTGCGTTCACAGTGGCAAAATATTCTGATGTTTGTATATCTATGACACCAAACTACTTTGGTCATAAGTCTTACAAACTACTTAAACTAAGAATGAAACTTTCACTCTGCAGCGGAGTGTGCGCTGATATGAAACTTTCTGGTAGATTAAAATTGTGTGACGGAATCGGGACTCGAACCTGGGACCTTTGCCTTTCGCGGGCAAGCGCTCTACATACTGTGCTATCCCGACACGACTCACGATGCCGTCTCACAACATTTATTTCCGCCAATACCTCGCCTCCTACTTTCGAAACTTCACAGAAGCTCTCCTGCGAAACATGCAAGACTAGCACTCCTGGAAGAAAGGATATGGAGGAGACATGGCTTAGCCACAGCCTAAGGAATGTTTCCAGAATGAAAATTTCACTGTGCAGCGGAGTGTGCGCTGATGTGAAACTTCCTGGCAGATTAAAATTGTGTGCCGGAACCGGGACTCGAACCTGGGACCTTTGCCTTTCGCGGGCTAGCGCTGTATCGACTGAGCTACCCCGACACGACTCACGATGCCACCTCACAACTTTACTTCAGCCAGTTGGCATCGTGAGTTGTGTCGGGGTAGCTCAGTCGATACAGCGCTTGCCCGCGAAAGGCAAAGGTCCCAGGTTCGAGTCCCGGTTCCGGCACACAATTTTAATCTACCAGGAAGTTTCATATCAGCGCACACTCCGCTGCAGAGTGAAAGTTTCATTCTGGAAACACCCCTTAGGCTGTGGCTAAGCCATGTCTCCACCATATCCTTTCTTCCAAGGGTGCTAGTCTTGCATGGTTCACAGGAGAGCTTCTGTGAAGTTTGGAAAGTAGGAGGCGAGGTACTGGTAGAAGTGAAGTTGTGAGGCAGCATCGTGAGTCGTGTCAGGATAGCACAGTCGGTAGCGCGCTTGCCCGCGAAAGGCAAAGGTCCCAGGTTCAAGTCCCCGTTCCGGCACACAATTTTAATCTGACGGGAAGTTCCATATCAGCGCACACTCCACTGCAGAGTGAAAGGTTCATTCTGGAAACATCCCTTAGGCTGTGGCTAAGCCATGTCTCCACCATATCCTTTCTTCCACGAGTGTTAGTCTTGTATGGTTCGTAGGAGAGCTTCTGTGGAGTTTGGAAACTAGGAGGCGAGGTACTGGCGGAAGTTGTGAGGTGGCATCGTGAGTCTTGCCCGCGAAAGGCAAAGGTCCCAGGTTCGAGTCCCGGTTCCGGTACACAATTTTAATCTGCCAGGAAGGTACTTAAACAAAGTTAAACTAAACTAAGGACAACACACATGTCCACTCCCGAGAGAGGATTCGAACCCCCGACGCGGGAGACCGCGCGATCCGTAACGTGGCGCTGCAGACCGCTCGGCTTCGCAGTGGCACCGACAAACCGTCGTCAAACGCCGTCGCCCGAGTTGGACTGAAAACATCGGCGACGGCGTGGTCACAATTAAGGCCGGGTTGTCAATGTCTCGTTATGTTTCAGTTAAGATTTTGACTTGTCGTTAGCGGAGAATTGCGTTTGTCAATGTTTCTTTATGAGTTAACCTGACATTAAAGGATCTCAAAGAGGTAAAAGTTGTAGATGGGTTTTGTTATTTAGGTAGCAAGATAACTTCTGATGGCCGAAGTAAAGATGATATAAAGTGCAGAACGGCTATGGGAAGAAAAGCGTTTCTGAAGAAGCGAAATTTGTTGACTTCCAATATTAACTTAAGTTATAAATTAATAAAATTCAGCAACCAGTTGCTTGTGATGATTTATTTTTGACGACCGGTTTCGGGCGCTTGAGTGCCCTTCTTCTGGTCTATTTTAGTGTAGTTGCTTAATGAATGTACATGTTAGTAGGAGAATCAACACTAAGACTTAGTGTTGATTCTCTGGAGTGTAGCATTGTATAGGAGTGAAAAGTGGATGATATGAAGTTCCGACAAAACGATGATAAAAGCTTCTGAAATGTGGTGCCACAGACGAATGATGAAGAAAAAAGATGGGTAGATCACGTGACTAATGAGGAGGTTTTTAACCGAATTTGGGAGAAAAGGAGTTACTGGCATATCCTGACTAAGAGAAGGAATAGATTGTAAGGACACATTCTGAGACATCAAGGAATTGTCAACTTGGCATTAGAAAAACGCGTGTGCGATAAAAATCGTAGAGGGAGACCGAGGGACGAATACAGTAAGCAGATTCAAAAGGATGTAGGGTGCCAACGTATTCTCATACGAAGAAACTTGCACAGGACAGGGTAGCGTGGAGAGCTGCATCAAACCAGTCTGCGGACTGAAGATGACAACAACAACAACATGTCCCTGCCCATGACGTCATGCATCAAATCAGAGGGGTGGTATCCGGTTATTCGGTATTGCCGCAGTTCCAATGTTTTCTCCATTCTTCTTGTAGGGATACGCCTATTATGCCTGTCCTTACTGGCTTCTGAGAGTTTAATTGAGTTCGTAGTAAGTTACTAAGTATTTCGTGGATTGGTAGCTATTTTGGGAAAGTTGGAGCGTTTAATTCGTGCAGATAATTAAATGTAGCTTGTTAACGCCGGAGAAATGGAGCTGGCATATTGTGAGAACTGGGAGCCACTTTAAAGGATTTCAAAGTCTAGAGATCAATCTCATCGCATCGTTCAAATGAACGTCAATCCTATTAACAGTGCGAAATCACAGACTGCCAACAAGCGGCAGGTTTTACGTAAATAGTTGCAGTTCGACCAATAGATTACTAATATTGACAGTTCAAAACTTAGCGTTATCAACTGGTGTACGACAAGCTAAATGAACCTCGGCTGTTTGAATGCAGCCTCTTCTAACGTTCCATGAATGTTTCACGTTACCGTATGACGACTGTTTTAGTTTGAAATAAATGCTTTAAAGATCTTTCTAAATTCCGTTTGTTGCAAATCTGAATTACGTATAACAGATATACATATTACGTTACAAGTCAAGAATTGTTGTTGTTGTTGTGGTCTTCAGTACGGAGACTGGTTTGATGCAGCTCTCCACAATACCCTATCCTGAGCAAGCCTCTTCATCTCCACATAAGAACGGCAACCTACAGCCGGCCGCGGTGGCCGAGGGGACTGAGGCGCTCCAGTCACGGTCTGCACGGCCACTACGGTCGGGGGTTCGAATCCCCCCTCGGGCATGGATAACTGTGCCGTCCTAGTTCGTAAGTAGTTTGTAAGTTTAGGGACTGATAACCCCGCAGTTAAGTCCCTTAAGCTTAACAAACATTTGAACATTTTTGGCAACCTACATGTATCTGAATCTGCTTACTGTATCCATCTCTTGGTCATCCCCTGCGTTTTTTTCCCCACACACTTCCCTCCAACGCTAAATTCACAATTCCTTGATGTCTAAGAATGTGTCCTATCAATCTATCCCATCTTTTCTCCCCAATTCTGTTCAGTACCTCCTCATTAGTTACGCGATCCACCCACCTAATCTTCAGCATTCTTCTGTAGTACCATATCTCAAAAGCCTCAATCCTCTTCCTGTCCGCACTGTTTATCGCCCATGTCTCACTCCCATACAAGGCAACACTCCATACAAATGCCTTCAGAAAGGACTTCCTTAGGCTTAAATCAATATTCAATGTCAACAAATTTCTCTTTTTCAAAAACGCTTTTCTACCCATTGCCATTCTGCATTTTATATTCTCTGTACTGCGACCATCATTTGTCATTTTACTGCCCAAGTAACAAAACTCATCTACCTCCTTTATTGCTTCGTTACCTAATCTAATTCCTTCAGCATCACCTGATTTTCTTAGACTGCACTCCATTACCCTAGTTTTGCTCTTGTTAATGTTCATCGTATATGCACCTTTCAGCACACTGTCCATTCCGTTCAATTGCTCTTCTAGGTACTTTGCTGTATCTGACAGAATTACTATGTCGTCGGCAAAACGCAATGTTTTTAATTCTTCCCCCTGAACTTTAATTCCTTCTCCAAATTTCTCCTTGCTTTCCTTTATAGCTTGCTCAATGTACAAATTGAATAACATTGGAGAAAGGCTACAACCCTGTCTTACTCCTTTCCAACCACTGCACCCCTTTCATGCCCTTCAACTCTGACAACTGCTGCCTCGTTTTTGTACAAGTTGTAAATAACGTTACGCTCCCTATATTTTACTCCAGCTTGCTGCAGAACTTGAAATAGTTTATTCCAATCAACATTGTCTTCTCCAAATCTACAAAAGCTAGAAATGTAGGTTTGCCTTTTCTTAATCTATCTTCTAGGATAAGCCGTAAAGTGAGTATTGCCTCCCGTGTTCCTTACATTTCTCCTGAACCCAAACTGATCTTCCCCGAGGTCGGCTTCTACCAGCTTTTCCTTCTGTATATAATTCGTGCTAATATTTTGCAACCATGACTTATTAAACTGATGGTTCGGTAGTTTTCACACCTGTCTGCTCCTGCTTTCTTTGGAATGAGGATTATAACATTTTTGTTACAGTCTGAGGGTACTTCGTCTGTCTCATACATCTTACACATCAGGTGAAACAGTTTTGTCATGGCTGGTTCTCCCAGAGACTTCAGTAGCTCTAAGGGAATATCATCTACTCCAGGGGCCTTGTTTCGACTTTCAGGGCTCTGTCAAATTCTTCTCTCAGTACAGTACTTCCTATTTCATCTTCATCTACATCCTCTTCCCTTCCTACAATATTGTCTCGAAGTTCATTTCGATTGTAGAGCCCCTCTATATACTCCTTCCACCTTTCAGCTTTCCCTTCTTTGCTGAGAATTGGTTTTCCATCAGTGTCCTTGATATTCATAGAGCTGTTTTTCTTATATCCAAATGTTTATTTTCCTGTAGGCTTTATCTATTTTTCCCCTACTTATACATTCTTCTACATCCTTGAATTTGCCTTCTAGCCACTCCTGCTTAGCCATTTTGCACTTCCTGTCAATCTCATTTCTTAGTCGTCTGTACTCCATTTTGCCTGTTTCATTTACTGCATTTTTATATTTTCTCCTTTCATCGATTAAGTTTAGTATCTCCTGTGATAGCCAAGGATTTTTTGTAGGTCTGTCCTTCCTACTTATTTTGTCCTCTGCTACCTTAATTGTTGCCTAAAGCTCCCTCTGAAATTCTTAAGAACCTCAGGTTCCTTCAATTTATCCAGGTCCCATCTCCTTATTTTCCTACCTTTTTGTAGTTTCTTTAGTTTCAGCCTACAGTACATAACCAACAGGTTATGGTCAGAGTCTATATCTGCCCCTGGGTATGTCTTACACTGTAAAACCTGGTTCCGAAATCTATGTCTTACCATTATAAAATCTATCTGGTATCTCCCGGTGTTTCCTGGTCTCTTCCCCGTATACAACCTTCTTTTGTGATTCTTTAACCAGGTGTCTGTTATAACTAAATTATGTTCTGTGCAAAATTCTACCAGGCGGCTTCCTCTTTTATCCTGTGATCCTGTGATACTCTACTCTATCCTGTGATACCCCCAATTGATTTTGTATTTATAATCCTGTACTCACCTGACCAGAAATCCTGTTCATCCTGCCACCGAACTTCACTAATCCCCACTATATCTAACTTCAAACTATCCATTTCCCTTTTTAAATTTTCTAATTTTCCTACTCGATTAAGGGATCTAACATTTCACGCTCCGACCCGTAGAATGCCAGTATTGTCTTTCCTGATGATCACATCCTCCTGAGTAGTCCCCGCCCGGAGATCCGAATGGGGGACTATTTTACCTCCGGAATATTTTACTTAGAGGATGCCATCATCATATGTTCATACAGTAGAGCTGCATGTCCTCGGGAAAGGCAACGGCTGTAGTTTCCCCTTGCTTTCAGCCGTTCGCAGTAACTGTGTGACAAAACCACATTAGCTGATGTTACAAGGCCAGCTCAGTCAATCATCCAGACTGTTGCCCCTGTAACTACTGAAAAGGCTGCTGCCCCTCTTCAGGAACCACACGTTTGTCTGGCCTCTCCACAGATACCCCTCCGCTGTGGTTGCACCTACGGTACAGCTATCTGTATCGTTAAGACACGCAAGCCACCCCACCTCGGCAATGTCTATGGTTCATGGGAGTGGAGTCAAGAATTATCACAAATTTATTCAAAATGTACTGAAATGATGATGTGGCATTATTGGTCGGGAGACCCTACCTAGGTGTGTTCGGTCGCAAAGTGAAAGTCTTTTTTATATGACGCCACATTGGTGGTGAAATAAGGATGGGGGCAACATACAGCCATAAAACTGGTAAACGATACAATTGGCGTTCTTGTGGTCTTCACTTCGGAGACTGGGTTGATGCAGCTCATACTGTACATGCCTTACAACTCCTCATAAGAATGGCAACCCACATCCATTTGAACCAGTTTACTGTCATCGGTAGAGGTAGCTAGTTGGCATAGGAGCTTGTTGAACATAAATTTATCCATGTCGTATGGATTGATACGAGGTCTGCGACTGTAAACTTTTTTGAAATAACAGGTGAAAATGTCATACCATAACCTCCATTGGCACCCACAACACAAAACATAACCAAACAATAATGATTGTAACTGTGAAATGCACCTGATGCTGGCATCTTGCTGTCGAAACGCGTCGTGCTAATTAATATATTAGTAAAAAGTGACTGCTGCGGTTTATAAACTTGTGTTACTGTGGTGGGTGTTGGCTTAAGGTAGCTAACATTCCAGGTCCGCCCCATGTTCCTGATGGCGACATCCTCCTGAGTAGTCCCACTCGGAGATATGAATGGGGGACTATTTTACTACCGGAAAATTTATACCAACAAGTTGTTGTCTTCAGTCCGGAGACTGGTTTGATGCAGCTCTCCACCCTACTCTATCCTGACTAAGCCTCTTCATCTCCTCATAAGAACGGCAGCCTACATCCATTTGAATCTTCTTACTGTTTTCATCTCTTGGTGTCCCTCTGCGGTTTTTACCCCACACACTTCCCTCCAACGCTAAATTCACGATTTCTTGTTGTCTAAGAATGTGTCCTACCAAGTGATCCCCTCTTTTAGTCAAGGTATGCCAGAAATTTCTTTTCTCCCCAATTCTGTTCAGTACCTCCTCATTAGTTACGCGATCCACCCACCTAACCTTCAGCATTCTTCTGTAGCACCACATTTCAAAAGCCTCTATCCTCTTCCTGTCCGCACTATTTATCGTCCATGTTTCACACCCATACAAGGCAACACTCCACACAAATGTTTTCAGAAAGGACTTCCTTGCGCTTAAATTAATATTCGATGTTAACAAACTTCTCTTTTTCAAGAACGCTTCTCTTGCCATTGCCATTTTGCAAAATTACAATCTCATCGGCAAAACACAATGTTTTTATTTCTTCACTTTAAACTTTAATTCCTTCCCCAAATTTCTCCTAGCTTTTCTTTATAGCTAGCTCAATGTACAAATTTAATAACATAAAAGGTAAAGCAGTCAACAATCCGAAGATTGGTTTGAACACCACAGTGCTTTACTAGGCATGGTCCAGTTTGGAGGTGGTATGCCGTTGCCTTCCTCCGACCTTCGGACTGACTTACCAAGCCAGTTACAGGGGGACCTACAGTTTAACGTGGGTTCCGAACCACGGCGCTACTCGGTATTTTTCACATGAGCAATACTGCCAGAGGTGAAAATAACATATGAAGTTATAATCCTTGAGATTTCGAGTCACAACCAGAACGGTTCGTGCACCCATTATACCTCAAAATCCTTTAAAACACCGAGAGAACCCTACGAATACGAGCTTGGAACAACGGTCTATTGGTCGGATCAAGATGGCTTACTACATGATTTTCTTGGCTGTGAAGGACCTTCTATTTCATACTTCCGTGGTATTAACCAACGTATCCAATAAGTATATTAGAAGAACAGTATAATCTTTTTCGGAAAGCAAATAAAAACTAGGTAATTGCACTTAATTGAAAGTTTCAGTTTGATTGACAGCAAGGAATTCAGAATTCCAATATATTGATGTAGGCGTTTCATACATTATTTCTGGGTCGTAGGTACATGGCAATTGACTACTATTTTATGAATTTGCTGACTAATAAATAACTTCAATATTTTTTGCATATGTTACCCTACAAACTGGAAAAATTACCAGAGATTCTTTTTTATTTTTTTCCGTTACAGGTCTCTCTTCAAATTTGGTGAGCCGGGGTATTATTTTTCCTATTTTAGCATAGCAAGACATAGAACAGTAATTTCTCATGATTTATGTATGACGTCGCATCCTAATGCATTTCCTTAACATCTAAAAAAATTAATAAAAATAAACTATTCTCAAACGAGTGGATGTTTTCTTTCTTCTTGTCTAGGCCCAGTTTTCATTACGCAACCGACACAAAACAACTCTCGCTTCCTGATGGAAAATAGTAAAGCTCTATGATTTTCCGCAGGGCAGGCTAATACCTTCGGGAAGGCGTATGACGTCTTTGTCGGCCTTCACGAGAAAATTCCCAGGCTATTGTTACGTTCGCGATGAGCGATGACTGCGAAGATCCGCTGCTAGATTGCTCGACGCTACAGGCCGGATGGTACTAACAGACCTTATTTATTTTAAGTTGTACTTTAACAAGGATAAACAAACTTTCTGCCTTTTATGTTTTCTGTCGTCCCTTAGTTACTTCTATATTCTCACAAACGTGGTCTGTCCATGCAAATAAAGGAAACGTTCGTTGCTGTGTGCCATACGCATGACGTTTTTGATTTACGAAGCACTTTCAGTGATGTGTAAAACATATACGCATTAGTGTATAATAATAAGTTCGCGTTTACACAGTGACTGCAGACAGACAATGATTACGGATTTTTGTTATTATTTTTGTTAGGTAAGAAACAATTTTTACAGCATACATGCCGTAAATTGTAATTACTACTTGCTTGTTACTAATGATATGTCGTTTCATACTATGTAAATCCTTCCATGCTTCCATACGGCTTAGTTCATATGAACTGAATGAGAAAGGAGAATCCTCACACAGAGAAAAGACATCAGTCAAATACATAGTCAGCTTCGTATTGCTGTGACTATGTAAAAGAAAAGGCGTTTATTAGAAATAAATGCATTGCAAAGCCGGTGGATTTGAAATTTTTTTCTCTGCTTGAAAATTTAGTGCAGAGGTAGACTCTGGAGCATACGACGTATAATTGTACTTTATAACAGCAACCGTTTTCTACATTCTGTCCATTATTCCCTCTCCACCCTCTTCCATCTGCTCCCCATCTCCTTCTTGCAACGACTTTTTTCACCCACTTGGCCGCGTGGTCTAAGGTGTTATGCTACGGTTTCAAATGTTCAAATGTTTGTAAAGTCTATGGGACTCAACTACGGGGCTATCAGTCCCTAAACTTACAAACTACTTAAGAACTACTTACGAACTAGGACGGCACAAATATCCATGCCCGAGGGGGGATTCGAACCCCCGACCGTAGTGGCCGTGCTGGCCGTGACAGGAGCGCCTCAGTCACCTCGGCCACCGCGGCCGGCTGCTACGGTTTGGGCGCCCGTTCCCGCCACCGGTGGTTCGAGTCCTCTCTCAGGCATGTGTGCGTGTGTGTGTGTGTGTGTGTGTGTTGTCCTTAGTGTAAGCTAGTTCATAAAGTTTGTAATTCTAGGGACTGATGATCATAGCATTTTGGTCCAAAAGGTTTACACACAACTGAACATTTTCACCCTATTGTACGTAAAATGTGTGATTTGAATTCCCTCTGCTTTTGGCTCACTTCTTTCGTCTAGGGTTAGGTCCAGTCTTCCTGAGGTGGCGTTCTATAAATGCGACAAGTACACAAAATAGAAATAAGTACTAGTGATTTGGCAGCACATGTTATAATTTCTAGGATGGATGTAGGTGCTCCTATTACTCACCTGCCCAGCTAAAGTTGGTTTCCAATTTCAAATAAAACAGTTTATTAAAATGTTGGCCTTCCACCGACATTTGAACTGATTTACCCAGCCTCTTAAACGTGAATTTCGAACGACGGGCCAATTTGGAATTTTTCACAGCAACAACGTAGGCAGAAGTGAAAAGTGACCGATAAAACTCTTATGGCCTCCACCTTCCGACAGTTGTGTTTGTATTATTCGTTTCTGGAAATGAAAACGCCATTTCAACCTGCAATTTATTTATAATACCCAGACGCGTTTCGCCTTACTATACTTCAAAACTTAATCAAGTTCGTGTGCATTTTTCATTATTTATTTATTTATTTATGTTTTGCTTTTTTGTATGTTTTGTTTATCTGTCTAGCAGCCATAACTCTTTTCAGAATTAATTTCTTTTGTATATGCGGCCATTATAGTGGCGTGTTTTCTTTTATAGTTCGTGGGCTTCCGCAGCCAGAGTCAGTTGCCATAAAAGTTTTGTGTGTGTTGTACAGCGATCTAATGTAAGATGGCTATTACTTGACATCCAACGTTACAGTAGCCCTCTTCTGGATATACTGAACAGAACACTTTTATGTCAACTATTTTTTTTTTTCAGTTTGTCCGGGCATATGTGTGTTTAACTGCAAGTTCTGATGTATAGTACTAGCAATATTTGGTTTTTCGATTTAAATGTTTTGTGTAGGGATTATTGGGAGAGTGGGATTTCTCTATTTTATCTATTAGTTGTTTGATACGTGTACTTGATCATTTAAGGTGATTTTCTTTTCTGCTATGGTCTTTTTGATTGTTGTTGTTTAATTATTATCATGTCTTCTTCCCTTGATGTTGATTTCTAATTGTGCTGTCGTAGGGGTTCAGAAAATGTGGCGTCGTTTGTTTCGTACTACCAATCCCTAATGTTTGTTTTCTTTTTATATGACATCAAACATCTGTTTTTGTACTATCACCCATTACAAGTGTTAGATTTTAATCGGTATATTCCAAATTTTTTGTATATGCTTATGTCTTTTGTCAGTTTTGGGATGTATTTTTAATATAATTGTCTGTTATGTGTGCTATGTTTATGCCCTGTCTTATGAAGATGTTGGTTATGTTATGTGTGAGTTTGTGTGAGTATGTCATTGAGTACCATCTTGTATCTTGTGAGAGCCTGTGATTCCTGGCCATGAAGAAAGATGTTTTACGGTATTCAGGTTGCAATAATTATCAGAGATGAGATGAGTGTGCCGGAGGGACTAGTTCAAATGTTTGTTAAACTTAAGGGACTTAACTGCTGGGTCATCAGTCACTAAACTTACAAACTACTTACGAACTATCTTACACTAAAGACGACACAAACATTCATGCCCGAGGGGGGGGATTCGAACCCCCGACCGTAACGGCCGTGCACGCTGTGACTGGCGCGCCGCAGACCGCCAGGACAGATTACAGAGCACTGCAACAAATCAGCCCTCACACTGAAGGCCGAAATGACTACTACATGTTTAAAGAGAAATCATAATTACATTAAATCGGTAAGTTTCAGTTTTACGTATTGTTCCTGTTAGGAAGTTAAAACTGAACAGAGTTGGGAAGAATAGGAATTTCTGGTATACCTTGACTAAAAGAAGGGATCGCTTGGTAGGACACATTCTTAGACATCGAGGAATCGTAAATTTAGCATTGGAGGGAAGTGTGTAGCGTAAGAATCGTAGAGTGGGACCAAGAGACGCATAAAGTAAGCAGATTCAAATGGATGTAGGTTGCAGTTCTTATGAGGAGATGAAAAAGCTTGCTCAATATAGAGTTAGGTGGAGAGCTGCATCAAACCAGTGTCCGGACTGAAGACTACTACAACATGAATTTATTAGCGAAATTGTCTGCCAATAAATATTGTCTCTCGTGTAAAATCGAGGCTGGGCCCAGCCAACATATAAAGCTAGTCCGGAAGGGCTGCCGCGTGTGTATGTAGGCGCTTTGCAGTTGCGCAGTAGATGCTGGGCGGCGAGGTAATTGCTTTTGTTTTAGTAGTGCTAGTTTTAACCGAGCTAGTGTTAATAAACAACGTAAGTACTACATCTTGCATGGAAATCTTTTTATTGTTACGGTTAGTTATTGTAATGTGCTAAATAGTGACGTATGTTTAAATATCTAAGAAGCTGCACAAACAGTAACTTCTGTTGGGTGCCTTTTGATTCTCGTCTGGCCAACTTGTCTTTACAACTCTCATTTTTCTTATACTGTTTGCACTTTCGTTGTATTACATCTCTCACTAGTACTGTTAAATATGTATTATTTTATATCTTGTAGATATGATTTTTCTACTTTTATTGTGAGGCTGTATGAAGTTAGATACCTATTAATATTGTGATATACACTGTAAGAATTACAATTCTATTCTAATATTGCCACTGTAATAACGCCTGGCTGTATGGTCACTGTAACCAAAAGTCATAAAAAAATAAACTTGGCTGGTACGATCATAGAGTCATAGGGTGGGGTGGTGTCTATCCCTGATAGATCGGGATACATGCCGCAATCTTTGATACTTATTGTGTTGACTGTGGCAGAGAAATTAGAAATACAAGCTAATGATGGAGAGGATTTCTTTTGAAAAACTCTGATAAGCCTAAGTTTAATCTTCAAAAATAATTTATAATTTAATTCAGTGTTTTGATATAACAAAAGTAAAGGATTTGTTTGTAAATTCTTCATGTTTATTTTATTCCTCAATTGTTACAACCATAAACTAAAATTTTAACATATTTTGTTTAAAAAATAATAAATTTTAACAAATATCCTTCCTGAACATTGAGAAAGCATATGATAGTGTACATAGAAGTAAAGTGTGGAAAGCCCTAGAGAAGAGAGGGATAGCAAAACAGACTATTTGGAGGATAAGGGAAATGTATCATGGCTGTGTCAGCTGTGTGAAAGTGGGACGAGAGAGATCAGCTTGGATTGGACAGAAGAATGGCTTGAGGCAGGGAAGTGCACTTTCACCACTACTCTTTATTGTAGTGTGGATTATATAATGAGTACAGTAGCACAAGTAATTGGTGAAGGAAAGATGAAAGCTATGGTGTTCGCGGACGATCTGATGATTTGGGGGAATAAGGAGGAGGAAGTGCAAGAGCAATTGGATGTATGGGAACAACAAGTACAGGAATATGGCATAAAATTTAGTACAAGCAAGAGTGAGATGATTATCACATCAAGAGCAAAAGAGAGAGGAACAACTGGAGTAACAATCCATAGGGAAAGATTGAGGAGAGTGGAGAGTTTCAAGTACCTAGGAAGCCTGATACAGGAAGATGGGAAAAACGACAGAGAAATAAACGAGCGAGGGAGAAAAGAAAAAGCATTTCGGAAGTGTGTCAGAAGCCTGATATGGGACAGGGATGTACCCCTAAGAAGTAAAAAAGTTATATACCGGTCATACTATGTCCCGATCCTGACTGATGCATCTGAAACCTGGGTTATGAAAGGAAGAGAGAAAAGCAAATTACAAGCTAGTTAGATAAAATTCTTGAGGAACAGTATTGGAGTGACAAAGATAGACAGGTTAAGAAATGAGAGGATCAGAGAGTTAATGAAGGTAGAACCATTACAAGAAGAGATAGAGGAATCAAGGCTGAAATGGTATGAGCATATTAAACGCATGGAGGAGAGGAGGATACCCAGGAAGATGCACGAGATGAAACTGGAAGGAAAGACACCAAGAGGAAGACCGAGAGACAGAGGGTTGAAAGGAGTGGAGGAAGGTGTAAAGAATAAAGGAGAGGACTGGACCAAGGTGAAGACGGAGAGATGGTGGGAAGACAGAAGATGATAGAGAGGCTTATGTTCGAAGCAGACCCAGCCAGAGGCTGGAATCTGTCCAAGATGATGATGATGATGATCGTCATGCGGCATGTCACCCGTAAGGGCGCGGCATTTCACCTTTGGATTAAGGGATAGATGCCGCACTGTAAGATTTTCTGAATGGACAAGTATCATGAGTGCATGTAAAATTCTCAAAATAAAAATAAAAAAATAAATAAAAAAAAAATAAAAAAAGTCGTAAGGGATTTGGTTTGTTTTCTTGTAAAAGAAATTATTTTAGGTGCATTATGGGATTTTTTCTGGATAATTTTGAAAATGTACGTATCTCTCCCGAATTGTACCGTAATGTGGCCCACCCATGTGGCACATGCTAGATCCGCCACTGCCCCACCCCGTCTGTATTTTCTCCTTTCTCGCTGCACATGCTCCTTCCCCTATACATAAACAATTACGTGCATCTGGCAACTTTCATGGTGACGGCTGAAACGGTGTAGACGTTTACAGCAAAATACGCTCCGGCATGCAGCATACGGCAACATACGAAGTATAAAAAACAACCCGGGAAAACTCACATACCTGTGCCAACTTTTTATGATAATTGATCGAACGGTGAAGAAGTCTATTCTGGTGTACCCCTGCCGTGCATCACATGTGCCTAACATGAATTGGGAACAGATTACTTTTCACGATATCAGACTTTCATCCTATATACCACAGGACCCTTTTCTTGCACTCCATCCACCATGCTGCATTTACTAATGTCATTAAGTCATTGTTACCATATAAAAGTTATTTTTTCTAGCCCTCCTTTTGTGGGTCATAGGTGGCCTTTGTTCCTTTCTGTATCCCCAACAAAGTGAATAAGGCGTGAAAGCGTAACAAAGAAACTCACGTTCGCGTTTATAACATTCAGTTAGGATTGATGGGAACATCCAAGGAAATGGAGCGGTTGTGAGGAAGAAATTTGGGGGGAGTATTTGGTGTGTCGCTAGGAATGAGGGAGGGAATGTGTGGGAAAGACAACTGAGGGAAGGAAAACAGGAGTCGATGTGCTGCGGCGTGTGAGGAAGTGGGCGATGTAATAGCGTTACTGGAGGTGTAGGTGTAGGTTTCGTCCCACATAGACTTATCACTTAGCGCATGGCAGACAGAAATGTATATTGAGAACATATATGAACATGATATGTGTCATTACAAAGAGATATGGATGAGTTCACAAGTATGTAACATAAATAAAAAGTGCTGTAGCAGAAGTAGCTCCTTTTCTCGTCATAGTTGGATATCGAGAGATTCCAACCAGTTAATTGCTGCAGGTGTTGCGTCTACAAAGTCTTTAAAGGTACCCATGAATTTTCTTTTTGAGCAGTCGCGTAGAATGTGCTCCAACGTTTGTGCCGACGTTCTGCAGTCGCATTGGTCGTCTCTCCACTTGTGCAGCGTTGCTTTGGTCACGGCGTGGCCAGTTCTGATCCGGTTAAGGGAGCTCCATATTTTTCTTGATAGGCTTGCACCCAGAAGCTGGATGGTCGGGTCTATATTGTCTAGATTCTTGTGGCTATGGAAGGACGCCCACTGGTTTCTCCATTCGGTTTTTGGATTGTAGCAGTCTGGGGAAAGTTGGCAGTGCTTACCCATATTGCTTCTATAGATTTTAGTCGGGTGTATGGTACGTTGTTCAATGTTTCGTGAATATGTAAGTCTCTGGATAGTTTCATCCATTCATGTGTTACTGCTTGTCGTCGTCGTTGATATGGAGGGGCAATATTGGCGAGTACTGACAACCAAGGTGTTGGTGTGGATTTAAGAGTTCCTGTCACGATCCTCATAGCATCATTTAGATGGACATCTATTTTGTTGACATGATTACTTCTCATCCAAACGGAAGAACAGTATCCGGCGACAGGATACACAAGTGCTTGTGCTGTTGTTCTTAAGGTGTTTGCGTTAGATCCCCAGCTAGCACCAGCCTTAGCTTCTGTCCTGTTAGTTCTAAGTGTTTCCCAAATGTCAGGTGTCTGACGAGAGTAACAGGAAGGAAGGGACCTTAGAGTTTAACGTTCCGTCGACAGCGTTGTCATTAGTTTTAGTCGGAGTTTACGCTCGGAGTGTTTGGATAAGGATGCGGAAGTAAATCGACCGCGCTCTTTAAAAGGAGCCATCCCGGCATTTGCCTGCAGTGACTTGGTGAAATCACTGAAAACCTAAATCTGGATGGCCGGAAGTGGATTTGAACAACCATCCTTCAGTCCACTGTGTTACCATTGCGCCACCTCGCTCGGTGAGAGTGGCATTTAAATATTTGGGATGTCGAGAATGTTGTAATTTTTTGTTGCAAAAGATACAATTTAGTTCTCTATTTGCCATTCTGTTGGATAGGTGTCATGGACTGACTTCTGTTATATTATGTTACTTTTGGAAACATTTTTGTTTCACTTATGGGGAACAGCACTATTATTTAAATTTATATATAAAATTTTTTTTCGACTAGTTTCGGTCTTATTTTAGACCATCTTCAGGAAATTAAGCTCCATTGATGTTGTGGAGCTGGCAGGAAACTTGGAGCCTTCTAGTGCGTCACAGTTTAAGCAATATATTAGTAACGTACTTTGCAATATTTCTTTAGTGTAGTGGTTAAATTAACAGGTTCCTAGGTTAGATTAGAAACAAAATCCTTTTTTTTTTTCTTTTTATGCTTATCCTAGCAACGTGTAACCTTTAATTATGAAATTTAAAATTACTTTACTTTTCATATGTAATATTAATATATTCCGTTTAGTAATAATTAGTATGCTTAATTAATACATTTAAACAGTTATTACACATTATTTTATTGGCTTTGACGAGTCCCATCCTACTATCAATATAAATAATTATAAAGTCACAGTGACGCAATAGAAGGCTTCAAGCTTCCTGCCAGCTCCACAACATCAATGGAGCTTAATTTCCTGAAGATGGTCTACAATAAGACCGAAACTAGTCGAAAAAAATAAAATTTTACTGCATTCTAAACTGTTCTCTCTCTCTCTCTCTCTCTCTCTCTCTATATATATATATATATATATATATATATATATATATAATGGTTCGGGCAAAGACTCCACTTTTTGTAATACTGATCGAGTTTTTCTAGGTCGTTGGTTAGTGTTTCCTCACCATCTTCGAATGTTGTAAAAAAGATATAAAATAGCCAAGATCGCTTATCATCAAGTTTTATTAACGACGACCGGTTTCGCTGAACTATGTCATCATCAGGTCAAATAAAATATTTTACAAGGCCATAATCTTGTAATGTCAAACAGTTGTTATATAACAATTTACAGTGCATAGGTGCACTATGTCATTATAATAAAACATAATTATCACAGTGAGTGACAAAAGCAAACTGATCTAGATCAGTTCTTCGAATGTGTTGGTTTGAGTTGCAATTGCTAGGTCGTCAGCGTAACTAACGACCTAGACGTAGACGATCGCCAGTTAATGTCAGGCTATAACGGCTGAGGGCTAATGTCGTACCCTGCTGTGACGCCCTGACTCCGCCGGCTGCTTTAACCACGCAGGCTGTTGTGGCGTCACTGTAGTCTCCTTGAGAATGCCGGCAGAACGCCAACTCAGCACGCGTGTCCCATAAGTCGAGCCCCGTGGCACTCACATGCTACACCTACGTCGCCAAGGGAATGCATATTCTCAGTACACCACTCTCTAAACTCAGTCACTACGTTTACATGCAACACATCTTCCGGAAGACGAATATGGCGGCTGAAAAACAGCTGATTCAGTACCTGACTTAGTAAGAACAATCGCTATTTTTCTCTATTTAAATACAAAGATTCATCTTCACGCTAATATTTATACTTTTATTTCACATAAGAAAATATGTCTCTGTCCATATGTGCCGAAAATTCTTAACAAGAAAACACAATATGACAAGCCAAGAAAGCTTCAAAAACGGTTACGTTTACATGGGCACGAAAATCGATTGTGGAAATGGAAAACCGCTTTAGAGAAGCGAATTTCCAGGATCGATTTTGGAGTGTTTACATGACCAACCAAAAGCGGAATTGGGAAATTGGTTTACGAAATCCGGTTTTGGGAGCCCATGTAAACGGGGTGTTACGGTGCCGAATCGGTATCTCTCCTCGTTCCTAAACCGATAGCTCCCGTAATTAGTGTTGTTCATGTGAAGCCAGATGAACTACGTTCCTAAATTCCTTCAAGAATTCTTTAGCGCTAGTCCTAACTTGAATCGAAAGCGGAGTCTCATTCCTGTTAAGGAATCTCGTGGGACGGGTCTCGCCGATTTGGCTCAAACTGTTTGAAAAGAGGTACAAAGATGTACCTTCAAAATTCTCAAAATATTCCACCCGAGTGGGCCATAGGTAAAGGGTAAAAGCTCGCGAATACGTTTCAGATTACAGTTTAAGCAATCTATTAGTAATGTAATTCGCAGTATTTTCTTAGTGCAGTGGTTAAATTAACAGGTTGCTAGATTAGATTAGAAACACCATCCTATTTTTTCTTTTTATATTATGCCTAGCAACGTGAAACCTTTAATTATGAAATTTAAATGTACTTTAGTTTTCATATGTAATATTAATTTATTCCGTTTAGTAATCAGTAGTGTGCTTAATTAATACATTTAAAGAGTTATTACATATTTTTATTGGCCTTGGACTAGTCCCATCCTCCTATCCACATAAATAATTATCACGGCATTCACTGTTATAGTTAGAAAGTAAAGCAAAGAAAAAATTTGAAATAACATTAAGTTACACATGGATTTATCTTTTACGTCAGTCAGTTCATAATCCTACACTTTCGTACACTGCAAACACGCTGGTTTCAAATAATATTGATATTGATAAATAATACTTCTTGCTCACAAGTTACCTTAGCAGCTTAGATGTAAAGCTCCACCTTTTGATGTATAAAAGTCACAGAGTGTTGGTTTACCAGTTAATTTCCATAATTCGGCAAAGTATTGAATGGAAATATTTCCGAAATTTCCAGCAATCAGTAATTTGCGGAAGAGAATTTATTTCCAGTGATAATCGCCCACAACCAATATTGCCTATATTAGATACCTAGGTTTTAGGACACGTTTCACCATCTACTGCGGAAGACAAAACGTCAGGCAGATAATGTCCCGGACCAATTACTTATTCCCAGGTACCGGTTTCTATTATATATAGTGCGTGAACACTTCCGGAAGTATGTTTTTGTGGAAAGCGTACTCCAGTCAATCATTTGTAGTTTTCTCTCTGTCAGTTTTGGTGCATACCAAGCAAGCATATTGAATAATCAGGGTGAAAACGGGACTGAAAGTATTTTAATTGCATCTTTTCTTAACGATAGCTGTCGCTTTAGCAATTGACATGTTACTGTACATTTAAATTTCGCAACTAAAAGTTAATTATTGAAAGAATAATAAAAAATGTCAAATGAATGTGGATTTGCGGGAGTGGCACCCGTACAACAAATGCCTACTTCACTGCGCAGACATTAAGCTTTACGCTTGACGTTATTTCCTTATATTATAGCAACATAATGGAAAACCTTCCGTGTTTTTCTCTTTTCCTATGGTCCTCTCTGGTACAATGTTTTTACGATCTGCAAAACTCATTTACCTGTATCTTCCCACACTGCATCAAATCGGTGAGACGCATCCCGCTGCATGAACTTGTACCTTTTTTCTCAATTCGTCTTTCAGTCGGTTCCGTCTCTCCCTGACCCCACGAACCGAAAGAAGCCAATTTTTTTTTCTGTTTAACACTTTCTCCCGTCGACTTTCCAGGTTGTAACAAATTACTTCTGTGATACCATTGATCCTTCTCAACCTCTAAAGTCTTCTTCTTAGAGCCTTCAATATTCTTCAGCAACTACCTTCTATTATTTTTTTTTCTTGTATGTCTTTTTTTATGTGCCCAAAGTCACCTTGTTAATCGAACACAATGGCCACTTACCTGCAAAAATTGCCCGATATCGATGTTGTTATTATTACTTCCTAGGAAGTTTGCTTCAAAATGCTGCTCGGAAATGTCGCGTGGTCTAAGGCGTGATGCTAGGGTCTGGGCGGCCAGAGGTTCGAGTCCTCCCTCGGGTGTTTTGTCCTTAGTGTAAGTTAGTTTGTAACTAAGGTTTAATGATCATAGCTCTTTGGTCCAACAGGTTTCCAAACATTTGAACATTTTGTTTGCAGAAAATGTTCGAATGTTTGTAAATCTAAGGGACTTATTAGTCCCAACAAACTACTTGAACTAACTTAAGGACAGCACACAAACACACCAATGCCCGAAGGAGCAATTGAACCTCCGACGGCGAACAAAGTGCCTTAGAGCGCTCGGCCATTTCACTGCTGAGTTTACCCTGTTTCCTCAGTGCGTTTATCCATACGATAAACATTTTTTTCTTCTCCTTAATTTAGACTTTCATAAAAGGATTTTCAAATACGCCTTTACCTTTCAGTACCGTATATCATAAGGGGGATTTGAAACATCTCAAGTAATAGTTACAGAACTAAGCTCAGTAGGCTATTAATGAACAGACTGGTCCAATTTGTTGACGATAATTGATGACGCAATGAACCGCACTCGTGTAGTAAGAAATACGTAGACCTACCATGACCTCAATTTCATACCGCTAAAGAACTCATGGAAAACGTACAGGGGCATCAACTGCATACCTCCAGAGAACTTATTTTGAACATATAGCTACATCCAACTTCCAGAGAACAGATTATTAGAAACACTTCACACAGAAAACTTCCAAGAAGCTCATGAAAAACGCAGACACAAACGAAAACAAAGGAATGTTTGCTACGTAGGAATACCACAACCCTTTCACATTGCGCCAAAGCAATAACAACGGTCGATATTTGCTTATACAGACGTGTAATTAAAGCATCAAACTCATCTGCATTACAAGGAGCATTTATCGAATGTGTAAAAGAAGTGTTGTGAGGGGATCGTCAGTGGAAAAGTATCTCTGTGGTGTACACTTGGACTTATGTAACAAATCATTCTACAATAAGAGCTAATGTAAACGAAAAATTTTGTCTTCTACTCTGCAATTTGTATTACACTTGATAGCCAGTGCAGCAAGAAAATTAGTATGAGGAATGCATTACAAATTTAATGGTACCAAGAGCAGTAAAAACAGGTTTTCACTCGAAGGCTTTAGGGAGTTCTACCTACAACCAAGGGAAAGTGACTATTCTATAGTAATTTCAAACAAAAAGTAGTTCCTAACATCATAAATATGCTCTTACAGAAATGTTCCATATAAAGAACAGGCTATGCAGTCATTGATAATCAAGATACTCTGCCCAGTCCAAATCTCTGGCATTTTGCAAATTGTAGGATAAGAGCGTTGACATAATTTGCACACTTTTTTAAGTCCTTAATTTATGAGTCAATGCAACAAAAAGAAATAGACTTACTGATTCAAAAACAACAATCAATATATTTGTTCAAGCAGATAAAACACATCTCATGATGACCCTGATAGGAACCAACCAAATGAGCCACTTCACCCCTCCTCCCCCCAATTTACTAATCTCTACTCATTTGCTTATAATGACAATGGAAGATGTACACTAATAACAACTATTGGTAAGCCATCATCACTTTTGCATCAGAAGCATTTACCAATTGCTTGTAAACTTCAAATCTCTTCCAATCAAAATTGTGGCCAGTTGTCCCTACTATTCCATGAAAAACCCCTTCTTGTAATTTTCTTACAAAACTTAGTACACACACCAGTAAATGCAATGTGAGAAACAAATAAAAAGCAACAGTCTCTGAATTTCCTGTACTAACTCTTGTACAGTAACCACATAAAATAAGTGACGGACATGTCAACAGGCAAATACAGCATAATTACAAAAAGTCATAGGCCTATTCCATCCTAGCATAATGATTTTCCTAAAAGACTCCGGTATAATAATGGACAGGAACAGTTTGCAGCACTTGGTGAATTGTGGCTTCTGTATGCTACAGTGAGGGATTATCAAAATAAACAAAACAGTAACACCAATGAAGTAGCATGTGTAAATGTTGTATACTATTATCTCATGCTGAAAATGTTAATAGAAATATTTATAGTAATTAAGGAGTGATCCAATATTTGCTATTAGTGTGCTGATGAGAATTTCCAGTCTTTGGAGTTGTAGCTACTAGAGTTGGCACTCTAACAAACACTTCAAATCACATACCAGCCAAGCACTGCCTGCTTGCAGTAGCAGACTTGTTACTCAAAGCTCACAAATAATTTCCCCAAGAATAAATCTTTCCAGGCTACAACCCTTCACCCTTTAGTTAACACAGGGCAATGATGGTATTTTAATATCAATTATTAAACATCTTCTAAACCTCAAACACTTAATTATATGCGGACATAAACTGCAGAATAATCAACTTTCCTAACTTCTGGGTGACCCAAAATAAATAAATCAAATGAAAATGCATTAAATATGTGTGGTGTTGTGATATCATGTGAAAAATGCGGATCTAGCTGTTTCCTGTTTGAATATAATATCCTGCTACATCAGTTTCAGTTTACATGAGATATGTAATGCATCTTCTTCTTGACTTCAAATCTGATGTTGAAGACATATCTACAAGTTTTCCAAATGCAGCTAATGTTTTTATAAAAATCCAAAAATGATAACAACATTGAATTTTAATTTTTGCCTACTCTTCACTGGTTCCCACTCCTGGACAGATTTCTGGAGGGGCAAGGCCATTCCAAACAGCTACCCCATGCACTGCCAACTTCCCATGGATAAGCATAACTTAAAAATCATTTAAGAATATACTTGTTACACTTCAAACAATACTGCAATGCAAGTCACCCTTATATGTAGCAGCAACAGCATAAAAAAAACCTTAAAATCCCCTACGATTAAGTGAAATTCCCTGATTTTTCCCAGTAAAATACATTTCCTGTAAATCCCACATTTTCCAAAGGAATTGTCACCCTGAATACAGTATGGTAGTCTTGTGCAAAGATCTACAAAAGCTTCCCAGCAGGTATGCAGAAAGAAATATAGTTAGGGCCTACTTGAAAATGCCAAAGAAAAGTATTTCTCTGTTCTTTTTCAGTCAGATTACTTACAAATACTGAAGACCCCTACTGGCACCATGACTAGTACTGTAACAACACTGCTCATTGAATACACTTTAAAAACATTATTATATAATGTGTGTATTGGTATTTTTCACATTGTCTATTTCAACACAGTCATTTAACATAGAACTTTATTTGTGTCAATAACCAATTTACTGTCAGTTATTTCCCCAAGTAAACACCATATTAAGCAGCTACAAGTCATGTAGCAAAGAGACCAGCTGTTTATTTTTTCCTAATAATGTAAACCTCAACTAATACAACCACCTCACAATGTCACCTTCATGAAAGAATCTACAGAAACCTGTGATTTCTCTCTCCCCACTCTGTAATTCATGCGTGTTCATATCTCACAGCAAAATCATGCTTTCCAACCAATTACTCTTAGTGTTATCTGCTTAATGAAGAAATAGGTAATAAGAGGCTCTTAGTCAATTTGTTTGGTCTGCAATGGAAATGGTGCAGGTACTTCTGATTATCACATTACTACAAATACCGTGAGAAAGACGATTGTAAGACATTTCAAATTTTAGTCTCGCCAGCTGCTGCAATTACTGTGTGTGCTGCTTTGACACGTGGTTTTTGATTTTTTTAAAAGTCTTATTATCTACATTTTAATGTGTTTCATTGCTATGGCTGTGCAAGGTGTCAGGAGCACATAACAGCAATAAATGGCAGTGTCATCCTAGATTCCAAAATTTACATAATTAAAAATCTCTATCACTAATCCATCAGAGAAAACCTACTTCCTTGACAATGTTTCTGTTCAAAAAGCTACTTGTAAAAAAAAAAAAAAAGTTTCACCTACTTGACACACAATAAATACCTTGATTTATATAGGCCATTGCTGTCACAGCAGACATTTTCACTCACCACACCTTCACAAATGTCAGTAATGGCTGTCATGGAAACCGAATCCACCTCATCTACATATGCTCCTTAAAAAACATTAAGCTAGTGGTTTTCTCTGTATATATCTCAAGCATTTTTATGAAATGTGTGCATTTAAAATGGTTATTAATTTGGCAACACAAGGGTGGAAAAAAAAAGTTCTAGATTCTCATCTGTAATAGGATTAAATATTCCTCAGATCATGGCCTAACATATGGTTGCTACATCAAATGGATGCACTGTACAGTTATTCCAGTGTTGTCCTAATATAATTGTGTAAATGTACTTCAGAAAACCACTTTCAAGTGTCAATTGACAAAGTAAAGTTTCATCAACAAGGAAAACGTGCAACTTGAAATAGGCAGAATGCTACAGTGCAGTCATTAAATGTTCTAGCCATACAGACAATTCAATATGAGACAAGTATTCCTGAAGGGACACTGAATTGGATGAAATGTCATTCAGCAATGAGGAATTATTTAGCTTGAGCACTTGCAAAACAAAATAGTTGATTATATTAGGTATATGATGCAAAGTATAGTAGTTTGAAACATTTACTGCACAGTTACTCTCAGTGCAAGATCAAAAACAATTTTGTATAACCACAATGAACTTTACCTTCACTCAATTTCACCTGGGCTCTATCTTTTACATGTAAATAATATATAAAACCACCCTCCCACAAATGAAAAACTGCAGGAATTTCACACCGATTTTTCCTTCCTTGAAAAATAGGCCCGTATCAACAGTTCACAACCAGCCAATACCATTTTTGTCATAAAATTGCAATGCCATTTTCTGCAATTAAACCTCACAGCAACATATGACAATTTTTCATGCTCTATCAGGTCAACAGCCACCTACCACAGTCTGCTTATTACAGGTAATTTTTACTTGTTTCTGCACAACACTTGATCACATACGAGACTCCTACTTTTGCTAGGAAAGTATCTGGAAGGATCAGACAAAGAAATAAAAATAGATTTTCGTCTTTTACATATTATGTAGAAATTTATTAGACAAATAAATCTCTTTGAAATGCATTGTGCAGTTCTTGTACAATGAACACGAGAAGAACAAACAAAAATATGTACAACACTCAAGAACATTTTTAACGAATTGTTCTTAACGAGAACAAGACAGCAAAAATAAATAGAAGCAAATAGAGCTTTTTAACCATAACTTGAGATTTGTTGCACCAGATTTTAGGCACTAGACATGAGCAGTATGACATAAGGCAATGTTTCATTTCCTTTTTAATTTTAAAACTGAAGGTATGCTAGTGAGTAGACCAATTGAAGTACAATGTTTTCTCTAGAAACTGCAGTTGCTGCAGAATAAATTACATGATCATGGAAACATGATATTAAGTAGGTATCCGTGAACATATGGCACATTAATGATAATTTTGACAACTGCAGCTGAAGCTTTTAATGAAATGTAGCCTTTGACAAATTAGAAAACACTGTTACAAGTTCACTATGTATCAGGCAGATGCCCTGCATCTAAATTTTCCCTGAAAAAATTACTTTGTACATTTGTTTGGAAAGCACGAGCGAGAATGCAGGAAGGGTACATTATAGTTCGTGTGTAAATATTTGATAAAATTAAAATTTTTTAATTCCTAAACCTGTCATTGCTCACAGTACATTTTCAAAACACAGCACATTCGTCACGTAAACGCCCACATACATTTCAGTCAATCAGGCTAATTATACAAAGCTGGGAAAAAATCCAGCAAATACTTTCGTACACCATCTGCAGTTTGGTTACTTACAATCATACATTCTCTCATACAGTCTGTGTACAATACTTGTGAATACTTGTGTCAAGTATTCCACTCATCGCACTGAGCAAACTTTGTGCACTTAACATGACCTGGGATATGCATAAAGCGTCAAGTCTTATCACATGAGAATAAATTTTAATACCACGGCTTTTCTCTGAATGGAAGTGAACCTGATGGTATAAGGACTTTGGTTGAATGGCTTGAGCCAGTAAGAAATATCACACAGCACCACCAACGTCATTTTGGTAACGAGTTGTTAGGTAGTTAGCAGCTTCTGTCATCTGCTCCAGCGACCGATACAGTCCGTGCAAATGACGGCGGAAGTTTGCGGCGACTTCTTGGGAGACGTCTGCTGCTTGCGAGTCTTCAATTCCTGAATCATTTTCGTTTCCATTTTCCGAGTCCGTGTCGGATATGGAATTTGAGGAATTTGTTGAAGTCATGGACGCTGTAGATGGTCTCCGTGCATGCCCCTTAGTAGCTGATGACACCGATGTTGACGAGGGCACAGTAATCATCCCCTGATCTGACACATCCTCGCTTTGCCCCCACAGCAATTCTCTCTTTACTGAATTAACTGTAGTGTAGAGATTGTAAAGATCAGTGTTTGCCATATCGCGGATGCTCCTCTTGCCCTTCTGATGTTTTTTTGTGTCTACTTCAACAGTATCTCCAGCATCACCAACTTTCAGATCCATTAGTCTGCAGGGAACTAATATAGTCTCTTCCATCTCTCCCACGGCTTTAACAAATTTTTCTATCACGTTCATTATGCTCTGATTGGAAAATAGAGCGTCTTCGTGGCGTGCGATCCTTCTAAGGCAGCTTCTATAAATTGAAAAGAAAGGGCACTGTTATAATTCACCCATCTAGCAATACATAAGGAACATATTAGCAGCGGTCAAACAACAGAAATATTCACCGTATCAAAATCTAACTAACAGATTTAAGTAGCGGTAAATTCAACCACGTAACAATCGCGAAGTAAGAGAAGTCTCGCCACAAACAGAAAAATGAAAATTCCGTCAAAATTCCCGAACGCGAAATAAAAGTATTAAATTATATATAGAACTTACCGGTTGTCCATTGGTAAAGAAATTGTATCACAGCACGATGTCAAGGAATCACTCAATAACATTCCAGCAAACGAAGCTTGGAATTTAAACTTACAACCAAACACAAGCACTCACGTAACCCACTGCAAATGGTCTACTGACTGCACCGCCAACCCGCCTTAAGTAAAGCAGGTCTGCTGTTGGTGGTGGGGGAAGGCTGAAGTCAAGCGCATTCCCTATATGCGTGACCGCGGTGACAAATTTTATCTGTTGTTGCAATATATTTATTTGTTATCCATTTAAAATGTTAACTGAGCTTTTTAAATGACGATTATCATTTTTGTATATTGAAAAGTATAACGAAATATTGTGATAAGGCATTGCACTGACTAGCGTAGTAGTCACACCACAATCCAGGCTCGTGGTTGGCTCGTGGCGTAAACGCTGCCAATACCCACGATTGGCGGCAGCTTGTTACGCTTTCGTGTGCGTTCAAGATATGCACAAGGGAAATACTAATTACGAAAAACTACTTCGTCATTATTGACGGACGGGCGGAAGAGGGCAGACGACTTGCACTATTTGCCTGTGTTTACGAACACTTTAATGTTTAATGGAAGGCGATTATAATAAAAGAACTGACTGGTGGAATTCCGTGCAACGACTTTTTTGCAAGTAATTGTTTTAATGTAATAATTTGTCTTTTGTTCCGTGTTCTGTATGCGTCAGAAAAAGTGCTCTATGTATTTCTACGCTGAGTCAGGTAATCTAGAAAATGCGATTGTGAACATATTTTTTTGAATATTTTTCCATATCTTTGCGGAAGTTCAGTTAATTTTTTGCGATTTGCTTTCTAGCCACTAATCGGAAGGAAATCACCAGTAAATTAGTGCATTCTCAGAATTTACACTGGACTAATTCTACTGCCTTGTTACATATGTAAAGTATTTCTGTGTCGAATAGTGGTATTGTTTTACGAAAGCAGTTTACTAAATATACTGATACTCTTCGTTTCATGATGCAGACAATCCTCAGTACTGAATTATTTGTTTGTTCGCACAAGTCATTGTTCGTAAATGCTGCAACGATTGAGGATCTAACCTAATTTTTTTATCAATGATGTTAAATATTTTTCGTGTGGGTTAAGAGTAGAATAAATACACACACACACGATGTCACTCACTAATTATGAGACAGTTGTTGCCTAAGTTTGTCAAATTTCCGGGGTTTGTTACAAAGTGCGCAAACACAGTACCTGTCATTTAGTAGCAATGCGTCAGGAAGTAATACCAAAGAAAGCTTTACGAGGCACTAGTCAAAAACAGTAATTCGCTCATTGCTTCAAAATAAATAAAATTATGAGTTGTCTTAGTCGAAATTAGATCACTGGTAGTAACAGTAACTTCGTAAATTTGGTCAGTATAAACTCCGATGCAGTTAAAAAGAAGAAAACTTCGCATTAAAATACCTATAGTCTTATAACTAGGAATCACATAATTATTATATTTAATATCATGCCTTTGATTGATATTAATATATATAGTAGGACGCAATGAGTCTACAGCGCGACGCCGCACAATATTTTAAGTGCAGCCGCACTGCTTCGGAAGGTACTCAGCGCCATCTGTTAGCTACGCGGAGAAATACTACGCGATCTGGCACTTGCGGCGCTGTCGTCGTCGAGAAGAGCTACGCGCTTGTTTTGAAATGAAATACTTTGCTTACATCTATGTTCTTCTGTATCATTTTGTAATTCTAGTCAGTGGGTTACGTTCTGGATTATTTTGATTGGTATTATGTTTTACTTTTCATGTTTTTCTTGTTTACGTGAATGTCTGCTGTCAAAGCAGCAATCACTCGATTTTATGGAAAGTCGATTTCATTGTCTTGAACTACAGAATAGTATCTATTCTGTTAATGTTATAATAGGAAATAGTATTTTCTGAAGTAAGACATTATCAAAGGTGTATCACGCCCAAAGAATATTTTTGTTGGAAAGTTGAAAAATTGACCAGAAGATCAGTAAGTAACGTGGGCTTTGTGAGTGAAATCCCCCCCCCCCCCCCCCCCCCCCGAAACGTTATCTACGAAGCAAGAACACCACTTGAAACATAAGAAACTTCACTGGAAACGCAATTCACAGTATGAATATTTTCAGATCATAGAAGGATGTTGTGAGAAGTATGTTTAGTATTAATCCTAGAATACTGTGACTGTATTTTGACAACTACTTCACACTAGATCTGTGTTATGACCAATGTTTATTGATTTTCAAAAATTGCGAATGAAAAGTGTTATTACGTATATAACATTAGGAAAAAACTGACTACCAAAAAAAGACTTAAAGAGGATGACATTAGTACAGAAACGAATGAGAATCATGTATTCAACACCTTACCTGAACAGATACATATCAAAAGTCGTGTAGTACTGTGGCTAGAATAAATGAAAGAACACTCTGTTCTTGACTATCTTCACAAAAATTCTCTAATGTTTTATTCTATTCTTTGAATTAGCACTGTAACAGCTATCTGAACTAATTTTACTGTATTGAAGTTTATAGGTACATAATTATTCTTATTTATTTTATTTTTTGTTAACTGTTGTAACAACAACTTGTAACACATTCTGTTTCTGTAATTGATTACCTCCTCTCAAACGTGTCGTATACCAGCTAACAAGATTTCAAGACTTCTGCTGATACACAGAACAAAATTGATTTTTTTATAGTATACTTCAAGATTAGAACGACAGAACTGCGCATGGTTCTGAATTTCAGTGAGGTGTGATAAAACAGCAACAGGCGCTGTGGCGTAGGTTCACAGAAGAACCTGGTTATTTCACTGGGAAGCACTCAGTTGGCTGTTTATGAGTGTAAGTCAGAAGCGTAAATTTTCAAACGAGTTCCATTGGGACCAAATCTGATGAAAATGCGACAAGAAAGCACAAGTACTCGACGTCCTTGAAAGAAAGAAGGAAAATACATTCCTTGGTACATGAAACCTGATAATTGTGTCTGCTCTTCCAAAATTTTGCTACTCCCCAACTTTGCATTTACTTTCTCCGAAACGCGTCCTTGTAACAGCTAATAAAAATTCCACACCTCTACAAACAGTTCGAGTCCTCCATGGGGCATGTGTGTGTGTGTGTGTGTGTGTGTGTGTGTGTGTCCGTAGGTTAGTTTACCTAGGTTTAAGTAGTTTGTAAGCTACGTACTGATGGCCACGCAGTTTGGTCCGATAGATTTACAGACATTTTTTATCTACAAACACATGAAAAGTCTTAGACACTCAAACGTACATCTATGCTAATATTAAAACCTTAAAACCATGCTGTCAGCTGTTTATTTGAACACGCTGATCTCCAAAAACTACTTGTCGAATATTCATGGGGCATTCACCGGTAACTCAACCGTAGCTTCAAGCAACTTACAGGCTTTATTTCAACGAAGTCAGATGACGGAAAAAATAGTTCGAAATTTAAAATGATATCCAAACCGTCGTGCATGTATGTCTGTACATGCAAAGTCAGAAACCAATATATGAATTTTCACGCAGATTTAACAGGTAACTTGCCCGTAGCTTGGGACAACACAAAGGCATTACTGCACAAATATCGTTTCACGAAAGAAACAGGTATGGTAATTAATGCGATTTTATCCAAATCTGTTACGTCTGTTTGTCTGTCAGGGGGCAACATACTGGCCTTACTTAATCCAAATCAGATCATCGGTTTTAATTTATTTTTATTTTGTTTAAGAACGTCCAGTTTGTTTTTTGACACTAATCTCCAAAACTACTTGACGAATTTTCATGGGGTATTCACAGACAACTTGAACATAGTTTGAGATAATGTATAGTATAGCATTTATTAAATGAGAATCGCGTCACAGTAAGATAACGTATATTAAAATCGTAAGAGGCTGTTCAGTTTCTTGGCTGCTGAAACGTACTTCAATGTCAATTGACAATCGTTGCACTTTGTGAGCTAATCGGTTATGACGTCCACTTGATGGCGTTTGTCGAGTGACCTTGTAAGGGGTCAGCCCCTCTTACGCATATATTCTTGCCCTAGTATCCGTAAGAGGGACTGACACCTTACAACCTCGAAGTGAATTGTTTCAGCGGCTCGGGTATAATATTCTGTACGTTAACCTTAGTGACATTACGAGCATTTACTTCAAAGAAACCACAGTTAACGATGTTAGGTCTTTCACCTCACAATCAAGTATTTTCGGAAGTTTACGTCATTGAGTGAATTAATCACTGCAGTCTTATCTTTACGAATACAAGCAAACATTGAATTTACTTGGCTAGGATGTCGGATTTACTTATTTCGCTGTCCACGATCGTAGTGTAGTGGACAGCGTGGTGTGTTACCACGTACGGGGCCCGCTTTCAATTCCCGGTGGCGTTGCAGATTTTCTCCGCTCCGGGGCTGGGCGTTGTCCTGTCTTCACCGTCATTCCATCGTCATCGTCATCGACACGCAAGTCATCGAAGTGGCGTAACTTAAAGAGATTTGCACCAGGCAGGTCGAACTCGACCCCAGTTGGAGTCCAATGGTCACAAATGCCACGAGATCATCATTATCACAAATGCCGCGTTGTGTGTTAAAAATTTAACGAAATTCTTCGATAGGTTTTATTTGTAACTGACGTTTTGCCAAGGAAAAATGAATTGAGAAAGTGATAAGCGACGGTATGCAATGGTCTTCCGTTGCGAAGCAGGGGCGTATAGCTAGTCATGTCTCATAAACTTGCAATCAAAGACCAACACCCTACTCCTCTCTTGGAGTACTCAACTGCCAAATACCAATATATTATTATTCTATGGACACTTTAGAGAATTTTGATGTAAATCACAGGTTCAGTCGTTTAGTTGAAGCTCAGTGGCATGACTATATTTGTATCTATACAGATGGATATAAAATTCCTGAAGAGGAGTATACAGGATGTGCTTTTATATGCCCACAGATTCAGTTAAGTAAAATATATAGATTGCCGAAGAGTGCTTCAGTTTTTACGACAGAGACTGTAGCAATCCTACAAGCAAATGTTCAAATGTTTGTAAATCTAGCGGACCAAACTGCGTGATCATCAGTCCGTAGCTTACAAACTACTTATACCTAGATAAACTAACCTAAGGACAACACACACACTCATGCCCCAGGGAGGACTCGAACCTCCACGGCGAGCAACCGCGCGCACCGCAGCGAGGCGCTTTAGATCGCTCGGCTACTCCACCGCGGAAATCCTAAAAGCTATAAAGTTTGTCGCTTCAATCTCCTTTCGTAAGATACTAATTGTGACAGACTCTCAGAGCGTTCTTAAAAAGATTCAATACTGTAGGTGGAATAAAACAACTAATCATTATATATTGGAGGTGATACACGGATATATGCACTGCAAACAGAGAGGGCAAAATATATCATTTTTATGGGTTCGTTCCCACTATGGTATATGTAATAATGAGGTAGTTGATAAATTAGCGAAACGAGCTATTACTTCAGGAAACATTATAGGTTTGAAGCTGCCATACACTGACTTCTTAAATGAGGTTAAGAGTCTTGCAAAAACGCGATGGCAAGAAATGTGGAATGTGACCCAGCGATTTAAAGGTGGATATTGTGCGGCCATACGGCCTGAAATTCCAACAAGACCATGGTTTGCGAGAACGTATTTGGCCCGATCTTCGATTTCTACCATCATCCGACTCCGATTTGACCATGCATCTTTCCCTGTTCATCTACTTAAAAGTCACGTATATAGTTCATCTGCCTGTGAATGTGATTTTGTGAATGATGAAGATGTTTCCAGAATGAAACTTTCACTCTGCAGCGGAGTGTGCGCTGATATGAAACTTCCTGGCAGATTAAAATTGTGTGCCGGAACCGGGACTCGAACCTGGGGCCTTTGCCCGCGAAAGGCAAAGGCCCCAGGTTCGAGTCCCGGTTCCGGCACACAATTTTAATCTGCCAGGAAGTTTCGATGAAGATGTTAACCACATCCTGTTTTCGTGTCCAATTATGAAAGTGAACGTTCAATGCTTTTGGAATCTTTGACAAAAATGGGTTACCTGAAACCTCAATCTGCTTCTTGTCTATTGACCACTAAAACATTAAGATTTATAAACTGATAATCAACTTTATGAAGAGAATAGGGAAAAAAACTAGAATTTCTACCAATCATACTTGTCATATAATCTTGTTTGAGAATTGTATGAATATATCTTTGATGGCTAAATAGAGTGTATACTCTGGAGGCCGTATAGTAATAATAATGATACTAATAAAAACCTCTCACGTCTGAACCAGCTCCAGTTTCAAGCACTTCACATTTTTCCCCTTCTTTTCGCAAAACGTAAAGTGTTTTTGGGAAAATTCTCAACTACCGTGTATCCGACCGCTCCATTCCCAAAGCAAATCTCTAACCCGTTTTTATTCGGCTTAATTATAATACATTTCTAGCTTTTGTACATTTGGAAAAAGTTTTTGACATTGTTGACTGGAATAAACTCTTTGAAATTCTGCAAAGGTAAAATACAGGGAAAGGAGAGTTATTAAAAACTTATACAGAAGCCAGACCGCAGTTATTAGACTCGAAGGGGATGAAAGGGAAGCATAAGTTGGGAAGGGAGCAAGTCAGGGTTGTATCCTTGCTCCAATGTTATTCAATTTGTACATCGAGCAGGTGGTGAAGGATAGCAAGGAATATTTGGAATAGGGATTAAAGTTCAGGGTGAAGAAATAAAAACATTGCCTTTTGCTACAGCAAAGCACCTGGAAGAGCAGTTGAATGGAATTGAGAGTGTGTTGAAGAGAGCGTACAAAATGAACATTAACAAAAGCAAAACAAAGATAATGGAATACAGTCTTAGAAATTCAGGCGATGCTGAAGGAATTAGATTAGGTAACGAAACAATGAAGGTGGTAGATTAGTTTTGTTACTTGGGTAGTAAAATAACATGCGATGGTCGCAGTACAGACGATATAAAATGCAGACTGGCAATGGGAAGAAAAGCATTTTTGAAAAAGAGAAATTTGCTGGGACTGAAGACAATAACAACAACATAATTATAATCTAACTCGTCTTCCTGCGGCCACGTTCCATCTGTTATATCTCTCTCCTCGTAAATCCAAAATACTTTTCAACCAGTTTTTATTACGCCTGTTTTTGTCTGTGTGTATGTGTGTTCAGCACAGATTTAGCAAAAGATCACCTGTTCTCTGGTAATCACTGTGAATGACACAGGTTACGCGCCATTGTACCAGGTACTATGGTGTTTACCCACATATAGAGCATGGGAAGTGATTGTTTAAGCGCGTTCTGGCGAGCTGTTATTTAATAATCTCGTTCTGACAGCTCATGCGGAAGAAATGCGTAAGACTCTAATCAAAGAAGTGTCTGCCGCGGTGGGTAGCCGAGCGGTTTAAGGCGCCTCGCTGCGGAGCGCGCGGTTGCTCGCAGTCGGAGGTTCGAGCCCTCCCTGGGGCATGTGCGTATGTGTGTGTGTTGTCCTTAGGTTAGTTTACCTAGGTTTAAGTAGTTTGTAAGCTACGGACTGATGACCACACAGTTTGGTGGTTGGTGGTTGGTTTGATGTTTTAGGGGGACAACAGTTTGGCCCGATAGATTTACAAACATTTGAACATTTGAAAGAAGTGTCTGTTGCAAATATGTTGCGCGTTTTACCTTTGTGAGGCAGTTTATATCATCTACATCTACATACATACTCCGCAATTCACCGTAAGGTGCGTGGCGGAGGGTACACTGTACCACTACTAGGCATTTCCTTTCCTATTCCACTCCCAAATTGAACGAGGAAAAAAAAGAATGCCTATATGCCTCCGTACGAGCCCTTATTTCTCTTATCTTGTCTTTGTGATCTTTACGCGAAATGTAAATAGGCGGCAGCAAGATCGTACTACACTCAGCTTCAAATTCCGGCCCTCTAAATTTACTTAACAGAAATTCACGAAAAGAACGTCGTCTTTCTTCCAGCGATCCCCAATTGAGTTGCCGGAGCATTTCCGTGACACTCGCGCATTGGTCGAACCTACCGGTAACAAATCTAACTGCTCGGCTCTGAACCGCCTCTATGTCTTCCTTCAAACCGATCTGCTGCGAGTCCCAAATACTTGAGCAATACTGAAGACGTGGTCATACAAGCGCTTTATACGCGGTCTCCTTTACAGGTGAAGTACATCTTCCCAAAATTCTCCCAATAAACCGAAGTCGGCTGTCTGCCTTACTCACAACTGTCCTTACATGTTCGTTCCATTTCATATCGCTCTGCAATGTTACGCCTAGATATTTGAACGACGCGACAGTATCAAGAAGCTCACTACTAATGCTGTATTCGAACATTATGGGATTGTTTTTCCTACTCATGCGCATCACCTTACATTTTTCCACATTGAGAGCTAGCTGCCATTCTTCGCACCAACTAGAAATTTTGTCTAAGTCAACCTGTATGCTATTACAGTCAGTTACAGACGACACCCTCCCATATACCACAGCATCATCAGCAAACAGCCGCAAATTACAACTTACTTTCTGCATCGCATCATTTATATAGATAGAAAACAATAGCGGTCCTATCACACACCCCTGGGGCACGCCTGACGATACACTCTTCTGATGAACACTCGCCGTCGAGAAGAACTTACTACGTTCTATTACTTAGGAAGTCTTCCAGCCAGTCACAAATCTGTGAACCTATTCCATAAGCTCGTATCTTCGTTAGTTGTCTGCAGTGTGGCACCGCGTCGAACGCCTTTTTGAAGTCGAGAAAAACACTATTCGCCTGTTGCCCTTCGTCCATGGCTCGCAAGATGTCATGTGAGAAAAGGGCAAGCTGAGTTTCACATGAACGAAGTTTCCTAAACCCGTGCTGATTCATGGAAAGAAGCTTTTCCGTTTCAAGGAAATTTACTATATTCGAACTGAGAATATGCTCCAAAATTCTACATGAAACCGATGTCAACGATATTGACCTGTAATTGTATGGGTCAGTTCTCTTTCCTTTCTTATACACGGGAGTCACCTGCGCTTTTTTCCAATCACTAGGAACTTTGCTCTGAATTAAAGATTCGCTATAATATCATAATAATGTCGACGCCGCAACTTCGATGCCTGACGTGCCAAATATAGGCTATGGTTCCAAAAAATAAGAGGTTGTAGTATATTCCTAGGGGTTGAACGAAACTATGGGAACACCACCAGAAACGCGGGTTAATTCGGATACTCGATACAACCCGTCTGCTTTGACCAATGACGTCATATGTTACGTCATTGCATCTGTAGTGGGCAGTGGTCATAGACTACAGATAACATACACTGTGCGTAATCCTATCTCTGCTGTGTTGTGGTTTGAAACCAACATATATTGTCCCGAGTCACGTGACTGAGACTTCGTCATTATGAACAACAGTGTTTCTAATTTACAGGTGAAGTCAAGCGTTGATTTTAACAATAAAACGACTCCTCGTATTCCCGTTACACATGTAGTAATAAAGGTAACGTGATCGTTTTTACATGTGACCAGGGAAAAAGGATTGTCAGTTCCGTTTAGAAGCAACAGAATTACACATCCCCAATTTTGTGTTGCACTATGAATTTTTTACCTTTTTCCCAAATGAATGTGATTTTTGATGGGAAGATTATTTCAGCGTGTCTTAAGTAATTTCTGGTGCAGATCTGCCTTTAATAGCATTTCACAATGCTGACGATGAATTATCCCTATAAAACCGGTTCTTGTCAAGTATGTCAATTATTTTTCTTGTCTTATGTTTTGGCTTTACTGTGTGTGCCAGAAGTCATAAAATATAAACGGCTGTGTTATATTAAAATCGGACATTATGCATGCAAACCAATTTCAGGTATCTATAAAAGCATGACAAAACATTTCACATGTATCGTTGAGGAATGAAAACTCATGCTGCTTGTCAAACTGGTATATCGTCTCCTGTGTAAACTACAAACTAAAATACTCACAAAAAAAAAAAAAAAAAAAAAAAAAAAAAAAAAAAAAAAAAAAAAAAAAAACCATTTGCTTAAGAATTGTAGTTCTGTTGGTTATAAAAAGAACTGTGAATAAATTTCATCTAAGCATAGGTAAAAACTGTAACCGTTGCATTGATATTGCGAATTGCGGAGAACTAACGCCTATTGTACTACTGAAAGTGTAATAAGAATACGATAAGATTGTCGAAATCTACGCTTAATTTCCAATAGCAAGAAAAAGAACTGCGACTCTCAGCTGCACTTCACGTTGCTTCTAATGGTCAAAATGGTTTCCTGCCCCGAGCCACGTGACTTAGATTTTGGTTTCAGTATAATGACGTCACGCGCAGACTATCTTATCTGTCGTCTATGGGCAGTGTAGTGGGTGATGTTTTTGTTTATTAGATAGTATTATAACGGCGGCGTAATTTTGTATAAGTCGAATCGAAGTGTATGTTTTTGTTCGTAATATGATTAGGTTTTTTAATAAATTGTCATAATTGGAGGACGTTTAGTATTCTTGATACTCTTAATTGAAATTTATGCATGTCGATAGATATCTTTGTACATTGTATTAGTGCGCGAGAAGTATTAACTTTCGTATTTCTGGGGATTTGAATCGTTTGAATCGTAGTGTATTCTTCATGTATATAATGTGAATATATTTTTTATTAGTGTTCACGTAGCTGGGTGGTTGATTCAGTGTTTTTCTTTGTCCTTTGTTGGTTATGGGTGATGCTCAGAAATTCAAAGCGAAGAAAGTGATAGATATGACTGGTGAGGAAATGAGCACCATTAATGTGTTATAATAATATGAAGTTAGTTAAAGTTCGTAAGAAAAGAAAGTCCGATGAATTTATGTTATGTGATTGCCAGGGTTGAGTATTCTTTGCCAACATTATCACGAGTAGTTTCAAGAATGCGACGTATGCGTACTTGAAAAACATAAATGCAAGTGACAGCCACGTCTGTAGGATGAGCTGTTGTTTATAACCAGACCGGCACTTCTGCAATGCCCTCCAGTTCTTCAAAGGTGCCACTTCTTGTACCCAAGTACCACAAGAAATCCTTTAAATTTAGATTACACAATAAATTCAACTACACTATTGGCCATTAAAATTGCTACACCAAGAAGAAATGCAGATGATAAACGGGTATTCAATGGACAAATATATTATACTAGAACTGACATGTGATTACCACCTCTGGCCGTAATAACGGCCTTGATACGCCTGAGCATTGAGACAAACAGAGCTTGGATGCCGTGTACAGGTTCAGATGCCCATCCAGCTTCAACACGATACCAAGGTTCTTCAAGAGTATTGCGACCAGCCAGTTGCTCGGCCACCGTTAACCAGACGTTTTCAGTTGGTGAGAGATCTAGAGAATGTGCTGGCCAGGGCAGTAGTCGAACATTTTCCGTACCCAGAAAGGCCCGTTACAGGACCTGCAACATGCGGTCGTGCATTATCCTGCTGAAATGTAGGGTTTCGTAGGGATCGAATGAAGGGTAGATCCACGGGTCGCAACACATCTGAAATGTAACGGCCACTGTTCAAAGTGCCGTCGATGCGAACAAGAGGTGACTGAGACGTGTAACCAGTGGCACCCCATACCATCATGCCGGGCAATACGCTACTATGGCGATGACGAATACACGCTTCCAATGTGCGTTCATCGCGATGTCGCCAAACACGGATGCGACCATCGTAAACAGAACCTGGATTCATCCGAAAAAATGACGTTTTGCCATTTGTGCACACAGGTTCGTCGTTGCGTACACCATCGCAGGTGCTCCAGTCTGTGATGCAGCGTCAAGGGTAATCTCAGCCATGGTATCCCAGCTGATAGTCCATGCTGCTGCAAACGTCGTCGAACTGTTCGTGCAGATGGTTTTTGTCTTGCAAACGTCCCTATCTCTTGACTCAGGGATCGAGAAGTGGCTGCACGATCTGTTATAGCCATGCGGATAAGATGCCTGTCATCTCGACTGCTAATGATGCGAACAAGAGGTGACTGAGACGTGTAACCAGTGGGATCCAGTACGGCGTTTCGTATTGCCCTCCTGAACTCACCTGCCGGCCGCGGTGGCCGAGGGGACTGAGGCGCTTCAGTCACGGTCTGCACGGCCACTACGGTCGGGGGTTCGAATCCCCCCTCGGGCATGGATATTTGTGCCGTTCTAGTTCGCAAGTAGTTCATAAGTAGTTTGTAAGTTTAGGGACTGATGACCCCGTAGTTAAGTCCCATAAGCTTTACAAACATTTGAACATTTTTGAACTCACCGATTCCAAATTCTGCTAACAGTCATTGAATCGCGACCAACGTGAGCAGCATCGCGATGCGATGAACCGCAATCGCGATTGGCTACAATCCGACCTTTATCAAAGTCGGAAACGTGATGGTACGCATGTCTCCTCCTTATACGTGGCATCACGACAACGTTTCACTAGGAAACGCCGGTCAACTGCTGTTTGTGTATGAGAAATCGGTTGGAAACATTTCTCATCTCAGCACGTTGTAGGTGTCGCCACTGGTGCCAACCTTGTGGGAATGCTCTGAAACGCTAATCATTTGCATATCACAGCATCTTCTTCCTGTCGGTTAAATTTCGCTTCTGTAGCACGTCATCTTCGTGGTGTACCAATTTTAATGGCCAGGAGTGTAAATACCAAAAAAGTGCAATATGGAAATTGTAAATGCTCATCTACAGCGATCAGCCAGAACATTGTGGTCCCTAACCAATAGCTGGTACGTCCACGTTTGGCAACCGAGCGAGGGAGCGCAGTGGTAACACACTGGACTCGCATTCGGAAGGCTGGTGGTTCAAATCCACCTCCGGCCATCCAGATTTAGGGTTTCCGTGATTTCCCTAAATAACTGCATCCAAATATCCAAATGCCGCGATGGTTCCTTTGAAAGGGAAAGTTAATCATTTTGGAAAACATACAAATAATTAGTCACAAGAAAAAATATCCCAACTTAATCCTAACTGACCAAACTGAATTCCAAGACAATAATTTTTACAGTATTTTTGAAAAAGGTCATATAAGGACACGGTAACCTAATTCGGTACCTCTCATGTTTGCCAAAAAATACACCAACATAGCCACTATTTTATTTCAAACTCTTTTATCAACATTTTATATACCCATCCGACCTAACCTTTGTACTACTGTAGTAAAGTTTTATACTAGTACATAAACATTTGTATACGGTGACTGCCCTATATTCAAATCACCAGTTGTTAATACACCTTACATACGGTCATCTGCATGCCATGCTAAATGCGTTCATGACCTGACCATACACAACAGGATGCCTGGTGACATATACAAATTCTACACTGGCATTTTAACAATTATGATGCAGCATTCAGCCTTCTACATATACTTTAATATATATAAGAGGTAACCGTTTCTCTTATCCCTCTGACTATTGTAAATTTTATACTATATTATAATTTTTTTTATAAATTGACCACTGTAATTTTATAAGAAGAAAAAAAAAATATATAGTAACGGCCCAGTTTCAACTTACCAGTATATTACTAGATTTTTGGGTAGCAACCTCCTGACTATTATAAATCTTATACTATAACATGAAGTTCTTTACAGATTGACTAATGTAAAACTTATTATATGACATGAATATATTTTTATACAATTTATTACCATATCTTTATGTATTAGTCCTTGAACAACCTAGGCTATGTACATTCATGACAAGGACTTGCACAGTAACTTGCGGATTGCCACGTACGTGTTCTGTACAAGGCAATTTTTAAGAATTATAATGCAACTTTACACACACACACACACACACACACACACACACACACACACACACACACACACACACATATATATATATATATATATATATATATATATATATATATATATATATATATATATATATAATAGAAGACCTGTTTACATAGTCCTCTGACTACTACAAATTTTATAATATTAACATGGATACATTCATACACATTGACTACCTACATTCAACCCACTATCATACCAATATACCTGTGCGCACCAGTCCTTGCAAACTATATTACATGCATTGATAACACGAACTTTAAAAAATATGTCTGTTGACATGTACAATTTCTGTATAAGATAATTTAGTAAGTGTAATATACTTTCTTTCAACCAAATATTTTAGATATGTGACTTATATGTATATAAATATTAATATATATGTATAAAATTGTAACATTTCTGTACATCACAATAGGTAACTGACATAGCGCCTTACAATCTATGGTGCTTAATATAGTAATTTATACAAATTGTATATATATGACATTGGATGTAATTTGAGAAAATGTACTACATGTAATCTTTTATATGTCAATGTATATATACCTTATATAAAAAAAATAAAAAAAGACGTTCACAATGGGCAGAGACCATTGTATAAATGTGCATGTAGCAGCTTTGTATATAGCTTTCCCGCCTAACAGTTAGTGTGTGTGTACTTCAATTAATATTGAACTTAGACTTTGAAGTACCTCGCTTCAGAACCGTTGGAAGATGGATGTATATATTTTATTTGTGACTAGAAAATTTATGTTTGGTGTTCGCAACCTGGATGCACTCTTTTAGTGTGTAAAAAATGTTGTGAAGTTATGTAAAATACGACAGGTATGTAACCATGTAATTGTATATAGGTAGTGTCTTTGCAATCATGTATACATATCACTAGTTAAACTTTGTATAATAGGTTTGAAGATGGCATCGAGCACGCCGAAACCTGTAACATAATAAATGAAAATGCGATCTTGGCTGCAAAATCATTATTAAATAATAAAATAATTCAAAAGTACAAGCTCATATGCATTGATGGTATCTCCATCAGAGTACCAAAAGCTTTCCCCAACAGATAAGTAGTATTATGAGCCATATTTGTAATAGCTCTCTGAAGCAGGGTATTATCCCATAAAGACTAAAATATGCTATTCATAAACCATTGCATGAAAGAGGAGATAAGTCCGATTTCAACAGCTACCGCCCAATCTCAATAGTTTTATACAAAGTTCTTGAGTAAGTAATGTATTCAAGAGTATCTTCCCAAATTTGTAAAAATAAGGTACTAACAAATTGTCAGTTTGATTCCATCGAGAGAAAACTACAGAAAATCCTATACATGCTTTCACTGATCAAATAGTAAATGCATTAAATAACCGAACATCACCTATTGAGTTTTTTTTTGTGATCTCTCAAAGGCTTTTGTTGTGGATTCATGGAATTCTTCTAGATAAGATGAAGCATTGTGGTGTTAGTGGGACACTGTACAAATGGTTTAATTCCTACTTAACTGGAAGAATGCAGAAAGTTGAAATAAGTGGTTCAGATAAACTGCAAAAATCAGTTGATTCCTCAAACTGGAAATCTATCAAGAATGGGGTCCAACAGGGCTCGGTAATTGGTCCTTTGCTTTTCTTGTTATATATCAATTATTTTCGATTATATACTCACAATGATGCAAAGCTAGTTCTTTTTGCTGATGATACAAGTATTGTAATCAAACCCGACAAATGAGAATTATCTGATGAAATTGTAAATAATCTCTTTCAGGAAATTATTTTCGATTATATACTCACAATGATGCAAAGCTAGTTCTTTTTGCTGATGATACAAGTATTGTAATCAAACCCGACAAATGAGAATTATCTGATGAAATTGTAAATAATCTCTTTCAGGAAATTATTAAGTGGTTCACTGCAAATGGAATCTTATTAAATTTTGATAAAGCTCAGTATATACAGTTCCAAATGGCATGACACCATTAATAAATAAAGTCTATGAACAAAAATCTTTAGTTAAGGTAGAATATTCAAAGTTTTTTAGGTGTGTGCATTGATGAGAAATTGAACTGGAAGCAACAGAGTGGGGGATTTACGGAAACGTATGAGTTCAGCACCTTATGCTATTAGGGTTATTGCAAATTTTAGTGACAAACAACGTAACTATGCCTGTTTTTGACCGAGCGAGGTGGCGTAGGGGTGACACACGGCAAATGCCGGGATGGTTTCTTTTCAAAGGGCACGGTCGAGTTTCCTCCCCATCCTTAACCAAAAATCCGAGCGTGACTTTTGTCTCTAATGCACTCGCTGTCGACGGGACGTTAAACCCTAAGCTTTCCTATTTCCCTTCTATGCCTATTTTCATTCAATGCTTTCATGCTTTCATATGGCATCATATTTTGGGGTAATTCATCATTAAGCAAAGAAGTAGTCATTGCACAAAAGTGTGTAATTAGAATAATTTCTGGAGCCCACCCAAGATCATGTTCAGACATTTAAGGAAGGACGGGAGGAGTATTAGGGATTATCGTCCCATCGATATCGTGGTCATTAGAGACGGAGCTAACGCTCGGAGTGTTTGGGTAAGGAAGGGAAGGAAATTAGCCGTGCCCTTTCAAATGAACCATCTCGGCATGTGCCTGGAGTGATTTGGGGAAATCACGGAAAACTTAAATCTAGATGGCCGGAGGGATTTTCACAGTAGCTTTCATGAAAATTATTATTAATAACTCTACCCAATTGAAAAGTAATAGCAGTGTGCATATCTAAAACACCAAGAGAAAGGATGATCTACCCTATTCAAGGTTAAGTCTAATTTTGTCAGAGTAGGGGGTGAATTATGCCGCCACAAAAGTTTTTGGTCACTTACCAAATAACGTCAAATGTCTGACAGATAGCCAACCAGCATTTAGAAAAAAACTGAAATAATTTCTGAATGACAACTCCTTCTAATGAGTAGATGAATTTTTTTGCATAGAAATGAGTAAATTTAAAATAAATGAATAAATATGTCATGTAATGTTAACTTTTACTGAACTGACACTGGCACATCATAACGATATATCATATTCATGATCTCTGGAACAAGTATTAATCTAAAATAAGGTATGTTATTGTTTCGAGAGCCGTAGAATTCGTAGCAAGCGTCGTACTTAAATATGCGTTTTCTTGAAAGGATAAGCTAATCCCGAAACACTTTTTTTTACTGATAGAAAAATTTACGAAATAAACAAGTGGTGCGAGATTTTGCTCAATACTTGAGGTATTGGTTTCCGAAGATATCATTTAACGAGATTTTCTTTCAGTTGAGATCAGTAGTGCAGTACCTCCTACGTGACATTTTGTTTAGACAATCTGTATGTTTCCTGCTTTGCACGTCTCGTTTATTTCTTCAAGTGCACCATTTAAGATTTCGTTTTAACAAGGTACCATTTTGACCTGACATTGTCTCATATATTCTAACTTAGTGAGCTTCCTTCGTGAGCTACATTCTACTTGGCAGTATCTCTTTCTCCAGTCATTTTTATTGTTCCATACTGACGAAATATGGTAACATAAGGAATTAATAAAATGGGGACGTTTCTCAAATAGTGTATAGTTTCCGATAGGACGACCCAATTTCAATACCATCTTATTAAGTTGCACTTCTGGTATACACACAAGATGACTGCCCGAGATCAATAAATTATCTAAATTTCAGTCTAGTACAAGTACATACTCTGTGAGATTAATTTTAATATCTGATTGACAATATAAATTAATTACGCATATAATAGGGTGGTTTGATAAGTCTGGTATATTTGTACGAAAGAGCGGGCAATTTTCTGAACCTGCTCTGTTGTTGGTAAACCTGATATTTCCACGGATATTACAGCAAGTTTCGAACTGCAGCTGTTGTTAGTTGATTGTTGGCTGGCAGCTGAAGTGGTAGCTGTGTAGTTAGTTCCTGAGGATGAAGAAAAACGGATTTTGTGCGGTCTTTACACATTTTCATTTGAAAGGTTGGGCAGCTGCACAGATCAAATCCGAATTGGATAAGGTCCATGTGGATTATGCGCAAAGTTCCTAGTGATTGGAAAAAAGCGCAGGTGACTCCCGTGTATAAGAAAGGAAAGAGAACTGACCCATACAATTACAGGCCAATATCGTTGACATCAGTTTCATGTAGAATTTTGGAGCATATTCTCAGTTCGAACATAGTAAATTTCCTTGAAACGGAAAAGCTTCTTTCCATGAATCAGCACGGGTTTAGGAAACATCGTTCATGTGAAACTCAGCTTGCCCTTTCCTCACATGACATCTTGCGAGTCATGGACGAAGGGCAACAGGCGGATTGTGTTTTTCTCGACTTCAAAAAGGCGTTCGACACGGTGCCACACTGCAGACTGCTAACGAAGATACGAGCTTATGGAATAGGTTCACAGATTTGTGACTGGCTGGAAGACTTCCTAAGTAATAGAACGCAGTAAGTTGTTCTCGACGGCGAGTGTTCATCAGAGACGAGGGTACCGTCAGGCGTGCCCCAGGGGAGTGTGATAGGACCGCTATTACTTTCTATCTATACAAATGATCTGATGGACAGAGTAAGTTGTAATTTGCGGCTGTTTGCTGATGATGCTGTGGTGTATGGGAGGGTGTCGTCTGTAACTGACTGTAATAGCATACAGGTTGACTTAGACAAAATTTCTAGTTGGTGCGAAGAATGGCAGCTAGCTCTCAATGTAGAAAAATGTAAGGTGATGCGCATGAGTAGAAAAAACAATCCTATAATGTTCGAATACAGCATCAGTAGTGAGCTTCTTGATGCGGTCGCGTCGTTCAAATATCTAGACGTAACATTGCAGAGCGATATGAAATGGAACGAGCATGTAAGGACAGTTGTGAGTAAGGCGGACAGCAGACTTCGGTTTATTGGGAGAATTTTGGGAAGATGTACTTCACCTGTAAAGGAGACCGCGTATAAAACGCTTGTACGACCACGTCTTGAGTATTGCTCAAGTATTTGGGACCCACAGCAGATCGGTTTGAAGGAAGACATAGAGGCGGTTCAGAGGCGAGCAGCTAGATTTGTTACCGGTAGGTTCGACCAAAGCGCGAGTGTCACGGAAATGCTCCGGCAACTCAATTGGGGATCGCTGGAAGAAAGACGACGTTCTTTTCGTGAATTTCTGTTAAGTAAATTTAGAGGGCCGGAATTTGAAGCTGAGTGTAGTACGATCTTGCTGCCGCCTACTTACATTTCGCGTAAAGATCACAAAGACAAGATAAGAGAAATTAGGGCTCGTACGGAGGCATATAGGCATTCTTTTTTTCCTCGTTCAATTTGGGAGTGGAATAGGAAAGGAAATGCCTAGTAGTGGTACAGTGTACCCTCCGCCACCCACCTTACGGTGAATTGCGGAGTATGTATGTAGATGTAGATGTAGATTATGCACCAACATTTATTTATTTCTTATTTATTTGTGTTTCTGAGTTTTAACTCAATGAGGTCATCTAAAACACACGGTGGAAATGTACATACAATTAAATAAACAAAAACAAAAGTAATTTTTTGGCAAAATGGGAAAATGAAAACTGTATGCGAACACTGGTGTTCGTTATTGGAGGCGAGACTATTGGATAACAAGGTAGTTGAAACTGCATTACATTACGATTAAAATCATTTCTGAAGCATCTTCACATCTTCACAAGCAAAACCTTATAATGTATTACCAGCACAGTTAAGACCTATAGATCGTGCCCAGTGATCTTAATAAACTTAATTATGACTTTATATAGACGATTGTCTTTATATAGACGAATGTCTTTTGTAAAGAAAAGGGAAGACGTTGACTGTGGAGGGGGATATCCCATATTCATCAATGTCTGCAGGAAGATCAAACGTTCACGGTCAAATTTGGGATGTGGTTGACATCAGCTTCCGTCACAGGATCCCTCTCACATGCCGCCGAATCGTAGACGGTGATCCGATGTAGATGTTATGGATAAGAGGAAGACCATTTACTTTGGGATCAGTGAGTTTAAACGTGGTCGGAGAAGCACGGAAGATGGGGCACGCTCCGATCGGAGCGTTGAAGTCACCACACAGGAAACCACCGATACGGTGCATGATATTGTAATGGAAGATAGAAGATTAAAAGTTAGCGAGAGACCTAACATTGTAGGCATCTCAACTGAACGAGTGCATTACATCCTCCATGAAAAAGCTCTGTGCGTGATGGGTGGCGCGCCTGCTCATTTGGACCAAAAACGGAAACGAAACAACATTTCTGCTCAGAATCTCACACTGTTCAGACGCAATCCACAGGACTTTTTGCGCAGATTCATAACTGTCGATGACCTTGGATGCACCATTACGCTCCAGAGACCAAACAACGGTCCAAACAGTGGACGAAGAGTAGGGAGAATGCAGCAAAGAAGGCGAAGACTGTTTTGTCAGCTGGAAAGGTGATGGGCATTGTATTTTGGGATTCCCAGGGTATAATCTTGATAGATTATTTGGAAAAAGGCAGATTCATAATTGGGCCATATCATGCTGCTCTGCTGGATCGTTTGAAACAGGAACTGATTGAAAAACGTCCAAGATTGGCACGGAAGAAAGTGCTATTTCATTAGGACAATGCTCCAGCCCACACAGAAGCTATCACAAGGTCAAAAGTGCACGACTTGGGATTAGAATTGGTTCCTCATCCACCCTTTTCACCAGACTTGGCTCCGAGTGACTTCGTCTTATTCCCAAAGTTAAATATTTGTCTTTGTGGGAAGAAATTTTCATCGAATGAGGAAGTGTCCGCCACTGTGACAGACTACTTTGCAGAATTTACCAAAGCCTACTTTGCCGATGGGTTGAAAAAATTGGGAACTCGCTGGACCAAGTTTATAGCCTTGCCAGGATACTATGTCGAGAAATAAAGTGAGTTTCCGTCTTCACAACAGTTTTTATCCTATTTCTACCCGACTTATGAAACCGCACTCGTATTAAAAGCGTTTTGCATCACCTGCATATACCATAAACACATTTCTCTTAAACCTACGTTGACATGATTAAAAAAATAGCCGTAAAATGTAAACAGACTTGCATATATCATTCATTTCGTAGAATGTAGGTGAGGCAGTAACTTCTGCACTATCATTCCCTATTCAGTGTAGGAATAGTATAGGGTGTTCGCAGAGATTGTGTGGACGTATCCCGATGGCAAAGATTGTCAACGTCGTACAGGGATTGTTACGTTCATCAAGAGGACTTTAATGAAGAGAAGGAGCAAGGCGAATCGTCTGAATGCGAGTGATGTGGTAAGGACCTGCAATCGTTTTCAGACTGCAGGTGGTGTTCATGACTTTCCCCGTAATGGTCGCCGTAGGGCAGACGACCGGCATCTCCGACTTCTCGCTTGAAGGAACAGCGACCAGACTGTCAACAAGGCAAACAATGACTTTGTGAGGACCACCGGGAGGCAAGTATCAATCCGGACTACACGACATTCTGTATTCTGTATAGCCAGGGAGGGTCCCAGCTCAGCCCTTATAGCCAGACACCATGGTGGACGATACAGGTGGTCCCAAAATCACCGAGATTGGACTACGGACAACTGGCGATAAGGCCCTAGACGAATGAATGCTACATATATCTGAAACCAAATGGCCACCCACAACGTGCGTCGAGGGAACCTGATAAGTCTTCATGCCAGAGGCATACCGTCAATTGAGTACAACAAGGTGGCGAATCTTTGATGTTCTGAGCGGGAGCCACCAACACCACCTAGAGAGAAGGCCGCGGCGCTCTCGTGTGCCGTCAGGCAGAGTAGGTTGCGCGCGCATAGCAGACTGGATAGCCGCTGGGGCACGGCCCACTATGCAGAAGCAGCGAGCCAATCAGCTATGCGCGCGCTACCTACTCTGCCTGACGTCACACGAGGAGAAATTTAGACACGATTGCTGCCTGGGGGGGGGGGGGGCAATTTCAAGGCTCCAGAATACAGGGATAACATCCTCCAACCCATAGTTGAACTGTTTAATCATCAATTGAAGGAAGAATTCAAATTTATGGACGAACTCCTGTGTCCGTCATGTAGGCATCGTCAACAATTTTATCATTCGTGCCGGTATTGTTCGTTTGGATTGGCCTGCAGTGGCCCGAGCAATGAATCTAATTGAATGTGCCATATATTAATTGGAAAGAGCTGTGCCGATTCGCCCTGAGAAACCACGAAATCTACTGTAGTAAATCAGGGCTGCCACTGAAGAATGGGATGAATTACATCTACATCAACATACATACTCCGCAGTCCACTCCCAAGATAAAACGAGAAAAAAAAAAGAAAAAAAAAAAAAAAAAAAGAAAAGAAAGAATGCCTACATGCCTCCGTAAGAGGCCCTAATCTTACCTTTGTGATCATTATGCAAAATATAAGTAGGCGGCAGGAAGATCGTGCTACACTCAGGTTCAAATTCCAGCCCTCTAAATTTCCTCAACAGACTTTCTCGAAAACAACGTCGTCTTTCGACTTTCCTCCAGCGATCCCCATTTGAGTTGCCGGAGCATTTCCTTGACACTCGCGTATTGGTCGAACTTACCAGTAACAAACCTAGCTGCTAGCCTCTGAACTGCTTCTATGTCTTCCTTTAAAATGATCTGCTGCGGGTTCCAAACGCCTGAGCAATATTCAAGACGTGGTCGTACAAGCGTTTTTTATGCAGTCTCCTTTACAGATAAATTACAACCTCCCAAAATTCTCCCAATAAACCGAAGTAGGCTGTCCGCCTTACTCACAACTGTACTTAGATGTTCGTTCCATTTCATATCGCTCTGCAATGTTACGCCTAGATATTTGAACGACGCGACTGCATCAAGAAGGTCACTATTAATGCTGTACTCGAACATTATGGGATTGTTTTTTCTTCTCATGCGCATCACCTTACATTTTTCTACATTTAGAGCTAGGTGCCATTCTTCGCACCAACTACAAATTTAGTCTAAGTCATTTTATATGCTATTACAGTCAATTAAAGACGAAACCCATACACCCCGCATCATCAGCAAACAGCCGCAAATTACACCAACAGTGGTTAAGTGAACTCTTGGGCATCGTGCCACGTAGGGTGCAGTCTCAGATACCTGCAAAGTGGTCATCAAACTCTTTTCTGAGTGAGGTTGCTGCACTTGAGGCTCAACTCAAGGAAAGTGATTTTAGGTTCTGTTTTAATTTGAAAGAAGAGATTTGTTGGTTTTGCTTGTAATTAAATCGTAAGATATATTACTTTATAAATACCAATTCACCATCTGCTTCTACATTCATGTAGTTTAGAATAACATATAACTTTTGTTTGGTGGGTGATGCTTAACTTTTTCATGTATTAAGCATAAAATTTCGTTTGTATTGTTTAACTATCGATGCTACATATTCACAACGAGATGTTCTTGACTATTTTCGCTTTTATAAATTTTAACTTTTATCATAAACGTTTTAGCTGAAATTATTGACTAATGTATTAAAAAAATTAATGTTTACTCATCAGTAGACTCCTTGCAGAAAAAACATCGACTTTTGATAAAAATGAATATAAAATTTTCGCGCCTATATTGATTAGTCATGTTAAATAGAAATTGTCGTCATGGCTTTGGCAAATAGTGCGTCAGGTTGCGCGAGAAAAACGAACAATCTATAATTTAACTGTTAAACTGAACTAAGACTAGTGCCCTATGTATTTCTCTCAAGAATTTTTATCAAGAATTGTGCAAATAGAAATGCTTAGAATGTTGTGTACTTACTTAAAAGCTTATGAAAAATTTTGTCTCTCTTTGGGAATTCAAGAATGATGTGTAATGTTACCATCTTTCGAGAAGAAAATTAATTTACTCTCTAAACTTTAAAAATTCGGACCCTTTGCATTACATCTTCAGAGAAAGAGAAGGAAAGAAAGAAATATCCCAACCACGAATTAGGAGATTTGAAGTGAAAGATGAGTGCTAATCTCTGAGATTATTGTTAACAATAATATTATATATTAGTAGTTTTGCTTAAGTAATAATCTGAATATTTAAAATCACTTATGATATAAATACTAAGGGAAAAGTAGAAAACTTATACAGCGATGTGGTAAACACTGTGGGGAGAGCGTTTTAAAGGTGTTTCATTTTCGAGACTGATTTTAGAATCACATGAGGGAATGGAGACAGAAGCTGCCTTAAGCATTTACCGGAATTTTCTACTGTTTTTGCGGCGTTTCCTTCATTTTTATATGTATAATATGTTCCGCATAACAGTAATAGATAAAATTAAATGCTCAGGAATCCTACGAAGACGACAAATTGTAAGTTTAGGTAAACGTAATCAGCAAAGTAACGCAGTAATTAGCAATTTTTTTAATTTTCGCTTTAGTTCCTCGACACAACAGAGAGAGTCAGCCTTGAGGAAACTCTTCACTTTGCCAAGCCAGAATGGCTGTGCGGTCTGGAGTGCCACGTCACGGATTGCGTGGCCGCTTCCGTCCAAGGTTCGAGTTCTCCTTCGAGCATTGGTTTGTGTGTGTTGTACTGAGAATAATTTAAGTTAGCTTAAGCAGTTTTTAAGTCTAGGGACCAATGGCCTCGGTAGTTTGATCCCTTAGTTCTACAAACATTTGAACATTTTTTGAACTCTTTAGTTTAGACTTGAAAGTGCGAGGTTTACTGCTAAGATTTTTTTATTAATGTGGCAGCTTAATGAAAATGAATGAGGTCTATCCAAATGTAGATTGGGTTTCTACCTAGTATTAACTGAGTGAAAGCGGCAACTCTCGGAAATAGGAATTAAGCTGATATTTTTAACAACAAACGGCATCAATCAAAATATGTATTGAGAGGCCATATCAGAATCTCTAGACTATCGAAAGGGGGCCGATAAGAGGTTCGTGAACTACACATTTTTCGAACCACTCGTTTCTAAGCGAAGAATAGGTTCTATCCTTTTTGAATCAGAAGAATTACCCTAAAAAATAACATCATAATCACAAGAGAATGAAATTAAACAACGTACACCACTTTTCTTGTTGCACTATCACTTATTTCAGATTCTGTTGTAATAGTAAATAAATCAGCATTTAGTTTTTTTAACAAGATCATGAACATGGGATTTCTACAACAGTTCACTATCTATCTGTATGCCTACGAATTTCAATTGCTCGATGTCACTAATCATATGCCCATTTTGTGTAATTCAAATGTCATTTTTTAATCGTGTATTAGAAACTGTAACAACTAAGTCTTACTGTGATTTAGCGTCTATTTTCTACAAGCCATGACATTATGTCTTACTTGATACTGTGTCAATATTGCACACAACATCCTTTACTACGAAACTGGTGTTATCAGCAAACAGAAATGTTTTAGAATTACTTATTATACTAAAGGCAAATCATGTATAAATTAGAAACAACAAACGTCTCAGAACTGACCCTCGGGGAAACCCCCTTTTAACTGTGTCCTTTTGTGACTTTGTGTCACAGCCTTTCTAAACACAGGGGGAATACCGGTTAATATTACGAGCAACATATTTAAGTGATGTACAATATATAAACGCTATTTGGAGGATATTGTGAATTCTTCAGTTGCAGAATTTTATGATAAATAAAATTCAGTATACTTTTTAAAACCAGTCAAGCAAACGGTGGAAGATAAGACATTATGAATGGTTGTACACCATCTTGTTCCTTGAAACGGAAGGTCTTCATCATTTGAAAATGAAATGAGTTTTTTTTAACGTATTAACAATTTAACATGTCTTGACAGTGGAGATTTGTCTTTGATAATCCTAATTTTTAATTTGATTTCGCATGCTGATTATTTGTATATTAGATTAATGACGTAACAGAGTATTAAATGCAGTACTGATAAGATTTTCTCGATTGCAACAATTTTAAATTTGAATAGAATGTTGTTTGTAGGTACATATTAGAACATAACTCCATTGTATCTTTAACAGGCTTCCAATTGGAAAAAAACATATATTTCCGGAGTAATTTTTGTGTTATTATGAAAAGATTAGTACGCCTAAAGCGAATCTAAGCATTAGTAAATGAGCCAAGAAAATATATTATACTTCTGTTACAGAGTTAGTTAGTTTGTAAAGTGTTCCAAAGTACAACACTATTCCCTGTCGAAGAACGTACCAAACACAACACGCAAAAGAAGCATAACATGTAAAGTACGTGGCATACTGTCAGCCGACAAATATAACAAAGCGATATAACCACAGCTGGTAATTTAGAAGAATCCGTGTACATCGAAGGATACGGCATTGCGATCGACATATATCCAACGTTCGATTCTTGCTCCACATTCGATATGACAAACGCGAAACAGTTAATTTCAATTGTATTTTGGATTGCGTTGAATTGGTGACACTTTCTTATACTTTTCCGACTCAATATGTGGTTGCCATTTGAAATACCGAAAGAAATGACAATAATTTCAAGAATTATATATATCGAACTGCAACTTTAAACGATTTAGTGTTCCTGAAGCGGAGTTTCGGGCGCTACGCGCCCTAACCTTCTTAAGGATACGCTACAGATCACTTTCTTTTAAAGTGAATTTTAGGTTAGGTATATGTTAAACAAGAAGTTTTTTTAGTACTTGAGGGCGCTCCGGTTAAGAAACAATCAATATACAGTTGTACGTTAGATATATATCATTTCCGGCCAAGGATCTTTGATTGCAAGCATTCTTGGAAATTACCGTAATATCGGCATAACTGAAGACAGGGATACCACTCGTCAGCTTTAACCCATGATGTAATCACAATCTCGGAAAACACTTATACGGTATAATATCTAAATACTTATGTATTATAGATAATAAATAATCTGTAGTTATCCTCGCAAATTACGTATTACAACAGAATACACCATCATGACATACCATCATCTACAACTCAGCCAAAACATAATTACTCACGCCACCTACAAATACGCAGGTACATGACAACATGCCATTGCCACGGGTCAAATCTAGCGGTCTTCAGATAAGCCAAAGTTCATAAAATCATCACGTCAAAAAACATCGTAATTAGCTATATAAATCAGCCGTTCCGCCATGTCAGTTTTCTGTCATTGGTAACGAAGCGAGAGTCGAACATTCGATATACATCGATCGCAATGCCGTTTCCTACGATGTACACAGATTGTTCCAAATTACCCCACAGCCTTAAATGGAAATCTTAAATGATGCATTCAACAAATAAAGCTTGACACTCAAAAGCTGTCACACTGTTGCCCAAACATGACTGACTAACAAAAAGTATAGAAACACATTTGGTGTTTTGAAGCTGGAGGTCAAGTAGAAACAACAACAAGAGGTTAAAAATTGCAAAATTTAAGAATCTTTTCTGGAGCTTATAAAAGGGTGTAACGTGGTTACTTTGCTGTACATGCCGAAATAATGGGACTTATACCTGTTAACATTATCTTCCCACTGTAATTGAGCGTTGAAACAACCGTAGCGGCAGTGTAGTGTGCTGATGTTGGCAACATCTGTTGAATGTCTTTATGAAACCCCCATCACATTGAACGAGGGGAATAACCTTTTGTGTTGACTATGAAATAAATAATAAGTTCCTGCTGTATGACTACCAGATTCTTGTATGTAATCTTGTCCGGTTAGTAAATTAATTATCTTCTTAAATCGAACGTTTCGTTGCCAACATTAGCAGGCTGCGCCGCCGCTGTCGTAAGTAAAATTTAACAATGTAGTCTACTGTTAGCAAGATAAAAAATGTTTCAACTGACAAATATGAACAGTAGCTAAAGACATTCATCGTATGGTTCTAGAAGCAATACCTCCCCTTTATACAAAACTTACCTGACAATGTGATTATTTTCACGTACAAACCATTGATTTAATACGTATTTCCCAGCATCGTTTTATTGTTAGCCTTGGAACTGGATGTAGGTCAATGCGGAGGTCACTGTAGAACTGAAAACTTGGATGAAAATGTGATGTGGGAAAGTGCTGTGTTGTGAAGTATTTTCTAAGTTTTGCCAAAGATAACCATTGTCGAGGTGCTGAATTCCACAGAGAAGTGTGGCCGCGTAAGCTGGCTACTCGCCGAGGCAGTAACCTCTCTGACTTTTTTTTTCGCATTTTCGTGACGCTGCCTGTTTAAAGCTAGGCCAGTATAGTAAGGAATAGGCAAACACTCACCTGAACAAATCTATGTGTGGAGCACAGCAACACCTAACAGAAAACAGCACCCACTTTCGAGTACCCACTCTTTTTGCAGCAGTGGTACAGACAAAACCATAAGTAAACACCAAGTACACTGTTAAATAAGATGTTACACTGCTTTGGACAGTGACAGCATGGTGATAATTTTATTCTTAGTGTCATTTTACATTTGAAAATGAAGAATATGACGCTATTTACAGAATTTAGACCTCTAAGATTGGATTCTGACTTAAATAAAGGCAAGTTTCTCGTGGCAAATCTGTCATTGTAGTAACTGAGACCCATAATTGAGGTAATGAATGGTTCAATTGCTGCTAAACATCAATCATGAATTTTTGTTTTCAGCGCTAGAGGCCTATATCGTCTGCTATCTGTAAATAACTATTCAGTAATCGTGATGATAGTGATGTCTTATTGTTTTTAACGCTTCGTGGTTCTTTGTTATACCCACTAATATTTCGAGCCGACGTGAAGCTTCTACGTAAATATTCGGGTAACACTGAGGGTCAGCAAATATGTGACATTTTATCGACTGAACATAAAATGCAAGTCATCGTCATCATTGAAGTCTCATCATGCCTTTCAGCGTTCAGTATGGAGCATAGTCCCCCTTATAAAATTCCTCCATGATCCCCTACTCAATGCTAACATTGATGCCTCGTCTGATGTTAAGCCTGTTACCTTAACCTTATTGATGAAGTAACATGTATCCACTTAGCTTTCACCCCAACAAAGTTGGTCGAAACATTGAACGGTACGCTGCTAATTTAATCTTAGTACTGACTTCCTTCTTTCAGAAAAGATTAGACCGTAACTGAGCGCATACTGCATTAGCTTTGCTACACCTTGATTCTAGTTCTTTCACTATGTTGCCATCCTGTAAGAAAATATATCCTATGTACTTGAGACTGTCCTCCTGTTCTAACTTCGTTCGTCCTATTTGACACTCAACCTGTTTTAATCGGTTTCCTAATGACATTATTTTCGTTTCGGAGATACTGATCTTCGTACCATAATATCTCGGAAGTAGCTCTGAAATATTATACTGCAATTACCACTAAGTCACCCGTATATGCGAGACTGCTTATTTTGTTTTCACATATTTTAATCTCCAACATATCATGATCAATATAGATATATAAGCGAATGAAATACAGCTACACGCGATAGGGCGTGATTACAGAGACGGATGTAGTCCAGTGTCAGAAAGACCAAAAGAATGAAATAATTACGAAGTCGGAAAAATAAAATAAAAATTACGGCATGCAACCCATAGAAATGTTTAGAATTACACGAAGAAGCAAAGGAAATGCAGCTACACGCGATAGGGAGCGATTACAGAGACAGATGAAGTCCGGTCTCCAAAACTGGTAAAAGTGAAGTAATTACAAAGTCCGAAAAATATAGCATGCAACCCACAGAAATGTTTAGAATTGCACAAGGAAGCTATTGAAGGAGGTTGTACAAGGTTCAGAGAGAATTCACAGACAGAGTTCGTTCTATAAGGTGGAGAGGAAACTGCAAAATTAAAATAGGCAGGGAGAGAAGATCGCGAAATATTAGTGGAAATCAGAAGGGTACCTGCATAGTTACTTGCCTGATGGGCATGGAACAAACAAGAGTGGAAGCTGAAGGCTTTGTTCTATGAACCAACCATGTGGAATTCATATCCGAAGGAAACGATTAGAAATTTTTTACATGCACAGCATAAAATGAACAAATCACTTATTAGAAATCGGGCCCCACAAAGCTAGAAAGTATTTACACAGAGTTCACACACCCCCACATGATCACAAAAGGTTTTAACATATCAGACCTTTATCAAACTGCAAATAGAATCACACACACCGCATTTATCTATTAGAAATCATTGAATTGAAAAACGAGAACACATTTCCGCACACGATCGGAGAAAATACTCAAAAATGATTCTTAGTTCATGAATCTAAGTTAAACCACTAGTCAATGAAATGATACCATCTCCAGAAACAAGAGCAGAACCAACCTTACCTCACCAGACGCCCAGAACTGAAAGAAGATCCAGCAGCCATGAGGCGGGAAACTGCTATCGGACACGGGAAGCCACTGGAAGCCGCAAAATCCAAGAAAACAACGGTGGTGGGGACAGACAGCGAGATTCGTGCTGGAGGGAAGGCTCGCTAACTAGACTGTAACCAAAGGGTGTAGAAACCTCTTTTTTAGTTTCAGCAGCTATCGACTCTGAGCCAGAGAGAAAATGCAAAGCGAGTTATCACTCCCCACATTCAGATATACGAAAAATATATGGAAGACGACAGACGGTCGTCTTTCAACGTTCACCCATCCACCTACATGAGCCCCATGTTATAATTAAAAAACGCTAATCATTTCAAACATTGAACATTTGTAATTGCAACTTGTTGGCGAAACACTATTACAAAGGAAAGTTTCTCTGTATGTACTGGTATAGTCTTACCTTTTGGGTATTGTTTTGTGTTTCAGAATGTTGCTTTCCGCATTTTTATCCGTTTATTATGTCACGTCAATGACGTTATGGGTCAAAACCGACAATTTGTCACAGCGAGCACATTATAACATAGAGAGGCTAGTACGCCAATTTAGGCATTTTTTAGAACTAAACTGCACGTTTTTTTTACAATGTCACTGGTTCAACCCCTAACGACATCTTCACAGATGTTGAAGTGGGTCAGCCATCTTAGTGCTAGTGATAAGAAATCAGTCACCGACAGTATTGTTAAATGCGTCATCCGAATATCTACCTCAAACGATGTATGGAAATTCTAAAGCACCTCACTCACACTGGTTAGAGTTGGTATGCTCACGTTTCATCTGATTGAGAGAAGCTGATGATACGAAGATAGGCATTAAAATACTGATGATGGCTGAATGTTATGAGACTAAAAGCAATGTGAGAAATGCAAAACCAGGTCACAAAATGCAAGTTCCTATAATAAAAACACGTTTTGTAATATTAAGAAATAAGTCCTGTTTTTAAACTGCCCATAATTCAAAAATACTATTCCAGTTTTAATTCTGTCTTCCACAGCGGAGTAAGATTTCTGTTTTATTTAAGAGAACGGATTTGCCTTCGGCTCCACAGAAGCTTTTCTCTGAAGAAAAGGGAGCTCTTCGTTTCTGTGATCCTATTGGCCGATTCAGTATTGCAGAGCCAACATGGCGGAGAAATCTTTCATTTTAGGTGAGGAGCCATATTGCTTGCTGTGCAGATCTCTCCCTCACCGGAGTTAATTTATGTGTTATGCAGAGGGGACGGAATTGCCTTCAGCTCCTCAGAAGTTTTCCCTTTGATGGAAAGGGAGTTCTTTTTGTGCTTCTTCTGGCGGCTTCAGATTTGCATACCCGCCTTTGCAGGATTTCCATCAGTTGACATCATTTCCGTGTTATTTTTTCTTCCTGCATTTCCTTATGTCTTACTCTTTCTTCGGGGCCTTACTGTGTGAACAGCATTTCGTCACTTTAGTGACCCCCGACTTCTAGGGAGTAAGACAGGGTTGTAGCCTTTCTCCAATGTTATTCAATTTGTACATTGAGCAAGCTATAAAGGAAAGCAAGGAGAAATTTGGAGAAGGAATTAAAGTTCAGGGTGAAGAATTAAAAACATTGCGTTTTGCCGAAGACCTAGTAATTCTGTCAGAGACAGCAAAGGACCTGGAAGAGCAGTTGAACGGAATGGACAGTGTGCTGATATGAGTATATAAGATGAACATTAACAAGAGCAAAACTAGGGTATTGGAGTGCAGTCTAAGTAAAAAATGGTAACGCTGAAGGAATTAAATTAAGTAACGAAACAATAAAGGAGGTAGATGAGTTTAGTTACTTGGGCAGTAAAATAACAAATGATGGTCATAGTACAGAGGATATAAAATGCAGAATGGCAATGGGTAGAAATGCATTCTTGAAAACGAAATTTGTTAACATCGATTATTGATTTCAGCCTAAGGAAGTCCTTTCTGAAGGCATTTGCGTGGAGTGTTGCCGTGTATGGGAGTGAAACATGGAGATAAAGAGTGCTGACAGGAAGAAGATTGAGGCTTTTGAAATGTGGTGCTACAGAAGAATGCTGAGGATTAGGTGAGTAGATCGCGTAACTAATGAACAGGTACTGTACAGAACTGGAGAGAAAGGAATTTCTGACATACCTTGAGTAAAAGAAAATATCGATTGGTAGGACACCTTCTTAGACATCAAGGAATTTTGAATTTATTGTTGGAGGGATGTGTATGTGAGGTAAAAACCGCAGATGGATACAGTAAGCAGATTCAGACAGATGTAGGTTGCCGTTCTTATGTGTAGCTGAAGAGGCGTGCTCAGGATAGGGTATTGTGGAGAGCTGCATCAAACCAGTCTCCAGACTGAAGACCACAAGAACAAACAACAACAACAGTTAACTTAATGTTGATTGTGGTGCCCTGATGTAATCTACGTCTATTTTTCATTTCACTGAACTCAGTGGAATACCCTGAATTTGTATTATGTTCTGACAAGATAGTTTTTCGGTTGTAGGAAGTTCTATTTTGTTAGTTTTCCAACTGGTGCGCCTTAGGATGGATTATAGGGGCGGTAGGAGAACAATATTTATTTATTTTTGATGTGTAGGAGGACAATAGATTTTCGTAAGGGAAGAGATCAACTGTCTCCACCGCGGTATCTGCACACACTAATCTGACAATGGTGGAACAAGCAGTGTTGCCAAGACAGCCTGTTTTCGGCTGATTCTAGCAGATTTAAGGAATATAAAATTGGAAAATATTTATGTCAGCCGACAGCCGAAAATCTTGCACTTCTGTTGCATTGCTTTATTTCAATAAATTTAACACGATTACACTAAGTAAATAATTAAGTTAATGCACCTTATTAAAATATTAACGCTTCAAATAAGAAATTAAATTGAGTTAATTAATTATTATTTTGAATGAACGTGATTAACTGGCAGTATTCTGATTATTATTGCATACTGCGTGACGTCTGGTAGAACGACACCCTGCAGCGGGACCACATAGGATGAATGAATAATTTTTCGCACTTGCTGCTATACAATTTGCTTTGCTGTTACATCCATTCTTACTATCAACTGGCAGCAATCTCTCGTCGTTTTCAATGCTTTCCCACTCTGAATAAGGAGTACATGCCTATGAAATGTTTCTTTTCCAATAGAGGGAATTGTTCCATTCAAAATTTACATGTTGTACTCAGGAAACATATAATAGTGACATCAATGGCGATGTTAAGCAATCAGAAACAAATATCGTGTAAATAAAAGTTTGTCTCCAATATATCGTATTTAGCATGATATAATGAGGAAAACGTATTCCTCACACGTTCTAATGTGCTTAGCATTACGTGCCGGCGGACAGTTTCACTTCCGTACAAGGCTATACTCCACACAAATGCCGTAAGAAAATACTCTGTAACACGTAAATTAAGATTCGATGTTAAAAAATTTCTCTTTTTTCAAACAATGCTTTTCTTCCCATTGCCATTCTTCACTTTATATCCTCTGTATTGCCACCATCGCATGCTATTTTACTGCCCTAGTAACAAAAATCTACATCCTTGATTATCTCGTTAACTTATCATTCCGTCAGCATAGTCTGATTTTGCTCTTGTTAATGTTCATCTTAAAACCACCTTTCAAGATAATGTCTATTCCGTTGAATTACTCTTCCAGGTCCTTTGCTGTCACTGATATTTGTCATCGTCAAAGTGTAAAGGTTTCATTTATTCTCTCCAAACTTTAATTTTTTCTCCAAATTTCTCCTTGCATTCCTTCACAGCTTGGTTAATGTACACATTGAATAACATTAGCGAAAGACTACAACCCTGCTTTCTTCCTTTCCAACCACTGCGTCGCTTTCACGCCCTTCGACTCTTACATCTGCAGTCTGGTTTTTGTACAAGTTGTAAATAATTCTTCATTCCCTAAATTTTACCCCTGCTACCTTCAGAATTTGAAAGAATGTAATACAGTCAACATTCTCAAAAGCTTTTTCAAAATTAACAAAAGCTAAAAATATAGGTTTGCCTTTCCTTAACGTCTCTTTTAGGATAAGTCGTAATGTGATGAATATAGCCTCGCATGTTCTACATTTCTCCTAAATCCAAATTATCTTTTCCGAGGCCGGAGCCTGTCAGTTTTTCCGTTCGTCTGTAAAAAATTCGTTTTAGTATCATCAAACCAAAACTTATTTTGCTGATAGTTCTGTAATTTTCACATATGTCTGCACGTTCTGTCTTTGGGATTGGGAGAATTATATCTGAGGGTATTTAGCCCCTCTCATACATCTTGGACACAGGATGAAATAGTTTCATTATGGCTGGTTCTCCCAGTGACTTCACTAGCTCTGAGCGGCCTTGTTTGGATTTATGTCTTTCAACGCTCTATATAGTCTCTCCCATTTCATATTCGTCTACTTCCTCTTCTCTTAGTACAATTTTGTCTCTAAGTTCATTTCCTTTGTAGAGCTCCTCTATATACTTTTCCCACCTTTCAGCTTTCTCTTTTCTGCTCAGAACTGGTTTTCCATCTGAGTTACTGATATTCATACAGCTGCTTTTCTAGTCACTAAATGTCTCTTTTACTTTCCTGTAGGTGGTACTTACGTTTCCCCTAGTTATACATTGTTCTACAGACCTGAATTTGCCCTGTAGTCACCCGTGCTTAGCCATTTTTTTCACTTTCTTTCAACCTCATTTTTAGCTGTGTGTACTCCATTTTACCTGCTTCATTTACAGAATTTTTTATCTTCTGCTTTGTTCCATTAAATTTTGTATCTCATGTGTTATCCTTGGATGTCTACTAGGTAAAGTCTTTCTACCTATTGGCTCCTCTGCTGCCTTCACTGTTTTATCCCTCAGATCTACCATTTCGTCTTCTACTGTGTTACTTCTCCCCCTTTTCTCAATTGTTGTCTAAAGCTTCCTCTGAAACTCTCAAGAAGCTCAACTTCCTTCAACTTATCGAGACAGCATCTACTTGTTTCCCATCTCTCTGCAGTAAATACAATTTCAGTCTGCAATTCATAACCAATAAGATATAGTCAAATTCTGTGTCTTGTCCTGGATAACTCTTACATTTTAAAACCTGAAAACGTTGCTGCCCCTCTTGAGGAACCACAAGTTTGTTTGGCTTCTCCACAGATATCCCTTCGCTGTTGTTGCACCTACGGTTCATGAGGCAAGAATCATTAGTAACATAACAAAATTTTTCGTGACAAGGAAATTGCCTACCATAATAAGAACAGAAAAAAGTTATGTCTTCTAATATCATGTAAAGATAGTTTTTATTAAACTGACACGTTCCACATTATTACGAAATGTCGTATTCATGATCTGTGGAACAAGTACTAATCTAATCTAATCTCTAATCAGCAACGTTAGAAATACGAGGCGCATCTTTTAAGTACCGTTTTGCCACAACGCGGCCACAGCGCTGCGGTCGGCGTTCTGCGCATGCGCACTGAGTACCTACATCTGACGCCATTACAGTCTGATTCTTCCTTGTTTACGTTGTGTACTGAGTGTTTAAGATGCCTCCGATAATCGTGAGCCCCGCCTACTGTGAAGTACGGGCTGTTGTTAGATTTCTTAGTGTTAAAGGCCTAAAAGCGATCGATATTCATCGTGAGACCTCTGTAGTTTACGGAGAAAACGAGTGATGGAATGGTAAGAAAGTGGGTGAGAGCATTTAAAGATGGCAGCACAAATGTGCAGGACGAACAACAGGGTGGCCGTCCTTCGGTCGTTAATGAAAGTTTGGCGCAGGAAGTGGACAATAAGGTGAGAGAAAACAGACGCTTTACGATTTCCTCCTTCTGGGAGGACTTTCCTAATGTTTCTCGCAGTGTTTGAATGGCATTGTGTCTTCAAGACGATTACGAAGTCAAAACAGTTGTGACGCAGTGGCTAAAAAGTCAGGCAGCAGACTTCTATGAGGAGGGTATTAAAAAACTGGTACAAAGTTATGACAAGTACCTCAATATTGACGGAAATTATGTATAAAAGTAGATTAAGGTACAGGCTTTCATGTAAAAATAAAATTATTGAGATATCTTAGCAAGTCATTTTTTTTTATTATTTCAAAACGGTACTTACTTTAAAAAACACGCCTCGTATATGTTTCTCATGCATGAAAAATGTATTTATATTCTCTTTCTTTCAGCGGAGTATGCAGAACTAAAAAGGAAAGTATTTATTTATGAATGAGTCGTCATGTTTCGTTTCGGCTGTGTCTCTTCGTAAATTACTACTGCATGGAATGAAAAAATATATCAACAAATATCGTTAATAAAATGGATAGGTAATTAAAAACGAACGTTACAATTACGACAACTGGCGGTGGAATCACCCGAGCAACTGTCGGATCGAGAATAAACAAACAGTAGGAAACCGGAATTGGGAGCTTTCCGACTGGACGTGCACATGGCTTATGCCAAACGTGCGCGCTGTTGCGTCATCCTTCCTGTGCAGACTGGCCGGATTGAAAGAGGCAGCAGGAAAGAGACACTTGCAGCGACCGCATTCCGGACAAGGGAGAGACGCCGCGCCGGGATGAGGTGGGTGGCCTTGCGCAGGCAGTCGCCAGTTGCGCTCACCAGAGATCTCAACGCGTCGATAACAATAATTAGGATCGCGCGTGAGGTGGAGAGCAGTCAGATTGCCAACGTAGCGTAATTTTTAAGTTTTAACTAGCTGAAAACCAGGCGTTGCCCGGGTATTTATTTCTTTATCCCTGCTATCTTTCAGGTATATTAGTCATTTTTATAAGTGCTGTATGTCTGTAAAATTTTTCAGGAATACAATTAGTAGTACAGAAGTAATAGATTAAAACGTGGTTCGCCGGCCGCGGTGGCCGAGGGGACTGAGGCACTTCAGTCACGGTCTGCACGGCCACTACGGTCGGGGGTACGAATCCCCCCTCCGGCATGGACATTTGTGCCGTCCTTAGTCTTAGTTAGTTCATAAGTAGTTTGTAAGTTTAGGGACTGATGACCCCATAGTTAAGTCCCATAGACTATACAAACATTTGAACATTTTTGAAAACTTGGTTCGCGATGAGTTGGTTTTCCAAGAATGTTACTGTTTATGTGCTCATATCTCATGAACTATGTGTCTTACTGTGATACAATTTAGAAGGTACACTCACCTGTATATGTGTATACTGTCTGTAAAATTTCCTGTCGCTTCAATTTGTAGTGTTCAAATTATAAATTGTAACGTCATACCGAAAGCCGTAGTTTTACTGCATTAACAGCGGAAAAGTAGTAAGCGAGAAACTTTTTTCCTTTCATCATTTTACTGTGGTTGCCAGCGAGAAAAAGTTTAATAAGGGTTTGAAATTATGTTTAAAGTTGGTTGCAAGTCTCTAAGTACTGTCATTTTCATACAGTGTATTTATATTGTCTCGTCGCATTATGTCAAAATTTCATGTATCTCACGTAGGGAATATGTGCCAAATTTGGTTGAAATCGGTCCAATGGTTTAGGAGAAAATGAGCAGCATTGTCGCTTAAAGTAGCACTTTTTCGCGCATCTCATTGTTTATGACGTCATATCTCGTGAACTATATATCGGATGTGATTCTTACAGTTGCGGCGACCGTCCTCATGGATTGAAGCTTACGTGTACAAAATTTCATAAACATTGGAACAAAACAGTGGATTTGTATGCAAGACGTACAAACATACGGACACTCTGCTTTATATATTAGAATTAAGGACCGACCGAATACTCGGTTTCAGTTTCGGCCAAAATATTGTTCCGGCCGTAGTTTCGATTTTGGCCAAATATCAGTCAACAATAACTCATTACCTCAGTCGACGGTGCGCCTTTTAAGTGCTAGGAGACTCTCCTCGCGCGTACAAATTGTGGGTATTTTGCTGTCAAGCACAATATAACGTAATCGTAACTTATATTCTTATACTAACAAGGAAAGTACATGAGCTCGAACAAACATATCTGTATGAACGTTTGGTTACAGGATCTCTACGTACATCTCAATGTGCTGGTGGGTGTCGTTTTTCTGCAAAGCTCTGCAACCATGCTCTAGATAACACTGTAGATGTAATTGTAGACGCCATACGTAATGCAGATATCCGAACTATAACTTATGTAATAATCATCGCACATGTTCTCCAGTGAATTGTCATCAAAAGCCGTGATGATAGTTGCAACTTTAACCTTCTTCCCGAACGACTGTTGGTATTCACTGCCACTGCTTCCATCGCCTCTTCCCGCACTTACCGTCGCACTACCGCTTGTAATGAGTTGTTCGTCATTATCATCCCTATTATCATTATTATGAGTTTGTAACAACAGTATCTAACTTATGCTCATTTTTCTGTACCATAACACATACGAGAAAGCATGCGAATGATTCATCTTCTACACTAATACCATCTTCACGAAGAAGGGTTCTTCGTAACTTCATCTCAACTAATCGCAATACATTAGCAGGCAATCGCCGCCCCATGAACTAACTAATACTGAGGACGGCACAAATATCCATGCCGGAGGGGGGATTCGAACCCCCGACCGTACTGGCCGTGTAGACCGTGACTGGAGCGCCTCAGTCCCTACTGGCGAACGGACAGGTCAAAGTGCAATGCGGCATGACATACGCAGAGGCCTCTAACGGACGACTGCAGAGATTTGCAGATGCGGGAGTATCACTGGTGCAATAAGGGATCTTTACATTATCTTTCATACGATTTTGGTGTATATGTGTTTGTTAGAGCACAAGTACTTTCCTTGTAAGTTAGAAACGTACGTATCGGAACGGGCTATCATACTGTTATGCTGAAAAGTTTTATTAATGTTTTCTTGAAAGCGAGAAGTTTCTAATGTTCTAATGTTTGTAAAGCTTATGGGACTTAACTACGGGGTCATCAGTCTCTAAACTTACAAACTACTTATGAACTACTTACGAACTAGGACGGCACAAATATCCATGCCCGAGGAGGGATTCAAACCTCCGACCGTAGTGGCCGTGCAGACCGTGACTGAAGCGCCTAAGTCTCCTCGGCCACCGCGGTCGGCATGAGAAGTTTTTTAACTAATATGGATTTAGGAACATTGATCATGTGGTACGCAGCTTTTCCTGTTCACTTTGCCTGAATTTATACTGAAACAATTATACTGTTATTTGGAACTGTGACTTTATTTTTCGAAATACCGGGTGATCAAGAAGTGAATATAAAATTGAAAACTTAATAAATCCAGGAACAATGTAGAAAGAGAGGTAAAAATTGACACACATGCTTGGAATGACTTGGGATGTTATAAGAACAAGAAAAAAAGTAAAAAAAAAAAAAAAGAAAAAAAAAGCGTTACATCTGATCAGAAATGCAATAATTAGCATAACAAATTAAGGCAAAGCAAAGACGAAGTTCTTTACAGGAAATGCTCAATATGTTCACCATCATTCCTCAACAAAAGCTGTTGTCGAGAAATAATGTTGCGAACAACAATGTAAAGCATGTCCAGAGTTATGGTGAGGCATTGGTGTCGGATATTGTCTTTCAGCATCCTTAGAGATGTCGGTCGATCACGATGCACTTGCGACTTCGGGTAACCCCAAAGCCAATAATCGCACGGACTGAGGTCTGTGGACCTGGGAGGCCAAGCATGACGAAAGTGGCGCCTGAGCACACGATCAACATCAAACGACACGTGCAAGAGATCTTTCACGCGTCTAGCAGTATGGGGTGGAGCGCCATCCTGCATAAAAATCGCACGTTCCAGCAGGTGTTTATCAGCCAGGCTGGGGATGATGCGATTCTGTAACATATCAGCGTACCTTTCACCCGTAGCAGCTACAAAGCCAGAATCACGCGCCATCTGTCGGGCATTTATTGGACATTTTTTTCTAATAAAACCTCATGCCATTCTAAGCATGTGTGTCAATTTTTACCTCTCTATCTACATTATTCCGTGATTTATTAAGTTTTGAAATTTATACTGACTTTTTTATCACCCGGTACTTTTTTGCAGCACTGAGTGATTTACTGACTGTAACTGATATGAATTACGTATTTAGGAATGCCAAAAAGGAGATATGTGAAGTTGTTTGTCGATTGTAGAAACGGAATTGAAGCTGGCAATAGAAAGCTAGCATTCCCAACAAAAAGACTGTAAAGAGGCTGATTGTGAAGCAAACAAATTATTAATCTCTGAGTATTTTTTTTATTGTGAAAGTATCTACTTGGCATGTTGGGTACCTAAAGAATATCTTCCTACAAGAAGATATGCAGGACTGTGGAATTTTTTGTGGTAGCTGTACAGAAGAGTCTCGTCAATTCGAGGTGAACGGGAACGGGTCATCTCGAACTATCGAAATTTATTTGTGAAAAAGAAGTGAATTGACCTTGAGAAGAATACATGTGTTAGAAAACATGAACATTTTAAACAAATCGCTTAAATAGGCATTTACACGGGCAGCCTATAAGGTTTTAAAGTCTTTGAACTATTTACTTCGCAATATAATGGCTGAGTTCCGGTGAAGAGATAATAACCACAGTTTTTGTTTTGTGTAGTGACGCTCGGATTCATGCGAAACTAGTAATTCCGAGACCTAAATATCGAGTGTCCACTGTATCGAGTTCAGTTTACGTCTTCTCTAACTTACTTTAATATCTTAGGTAGAAAATGTCACGACGAGGAGAACAGAATCCAATGTGGAAGTACTTTAATAAAAGTACCGTCGATTTGTCTAGACCTGTTTGCCTCCCATGTCGTCTTCTACGGACTCCTGCCTACGCTCACACACTCAATTAGGCTTATACAGAGAGGGGCTCTTGCAATATGTGGAAATGCTAATGATTTGTATTGTAATGTAATTTTTTTTGGCAACAAATCATGTTTCGGTCAGACTCCAGCGTTAATTTTTGTTGGAGAACCACCCACACCCTGCCACTAGACAAATTCTATACATCTGCAAGGAAGGAAAGGAAGGATGAATAATATTTAGTCCCATCAACAATGTAGTCATTAGAGACGGAGCACAAGATTGGATTCTTTGAATAAGGAAGGGCAAGGAATCCATCTATGTCTCCTTACCGTTCATAGGAAGGAAAACTTTCTTGCAGATTCGGCGAACTTCTTAAAAGCACCCATGTAAAAGTAGCCCACACGATCAATGACAAGATCCAGTATTGCTTTCACCACAGTGAACGGCTAGTTAAAGACCCTTTTAGCCAGTCAGGTGTCTATAAAATACAATATTTGCAGTGCCCCTTATCATACAATGGCCAAACTGGACGAGCCTTCAAAACTAGGTTTCAAGAACATCTTTTAACTAAGAAAGGCGCTGCCAAAAATAATTCGGCCTTTTTCGATCATCTCAAGAGAAGCAAACACACTCAACCCCCCCATAGACAAATTGCAAATTCTTCACATCGCTCGCTTCTGGAAGAATTAGAAATCACTAAGTTTGTGAAACGGTCCCTAGAACACAGACTCAACGAACAGCTCATTACAAAAAAATCAAACTGTTTACGACATCATGTTATCCATCAGTAGTATGGTAGTGCCGGTTCCACCCCACTGAGATTCGCGCGACCAATTGGGATTGGTCGACGCCAACCACGTTAAGCAGTCGTTTCCTCGCCCGCAACCACTTTGATATTGCTCCTTCCATCCGAAAGTCATGCTCGGATACGAACGCCACTCGGTTAAAGTGGTGTCCAAAAATCCAGGAGATAGAAGCCATCTACACGAAGCTGCTGCTGTAGTATAGATGGGAGCGCCTCCATTAAAAAAAGCATCGATTAGCTGCAGTTTATAAGATATATACCCACAGGACATACATATTTCCCCCATGTATTCCAGAAATAGTAACTTCGTCTTGTCTCCAGCGTTTGCAGTATCGAACTTGCTGAATTTACTACACTCACACGCACTCAATTGGCTACAACTAGCGCACTTTAAGTTACCAAACTGTAGGAGTTTTATAAAACACGTTGATTTTCGACGAAAGAATTATGATTTACCGCAGCAGACACATCCGCTACGTAACGTAATGCACACCAGACAACACTAGCATACGATTAAACAGGCGATGCTTCGACGAAAGATCAATGCACCACCAAAGTCGGTTTTCCTTAGAGCATTACCGTGTCGTATATATTTAGGGTAGATCAACACTTTTTACTTACAGTCCGTCCCATATAGCCTACAACACTCTCTGTAAGCGCCAAACATTTCCAACACAGTAACAGAAGTACACCTACAGTCAACACGAACCTACAACAACAAACGAATCTAGTCATTCCAACTCGATTTTTGTCCCAACTAGCATGCTGCAAGCTATGTATGCGTTCGTAACAACCCAGACAGAGATATCCTTACTTCCGTCACTAGCCCAGCAACAACTCTAAACAAGTTACCACAGATGGTGTTATAGCCGTGATCTGTAACAGACAAGATCTCCCAGACACACAGCGTTTTAATAATGTTTCGATCTCTCTCTCTCTCTCTCTCTCTCTCCACCCAATAACTACGTTGGTTGCTTGACCCGTCCCTAACATCCAACCACAATTTTGTTTCCAATGCATAGCCCGGCAGACAATATTTCTGGAACGCTTTCTATCAGCCAATACCCCGAGCATTCGCGCACAAACAACCATCGTATTCCACTGCTTCTAACAAATTATTACTCTCGTTAAACATCTGTAACACAGTGTAAAAAATGATCGACGTACACGCACAGAACAGCTAACAAGAAAAGATCTAGATCAAAGCCAAGTTCTTATAATCCTTACAAGCAGCAACGCAAAATAGTCTACACCATTTCGAACTAATGCAACACCAGATTTTTTTAACGATCTCCAAGAGCAATCCTTTAGAGACTAAACATACGATTAAATGCACCTCCAACGTAGGTAACTAATCCTCTAACTCGATGCTTATCGACCAAAGAACATTAATTTACCACTGCAATCATCTCCAATACGCTACCGAGAGACGTCAATTCGTAAACACAGCTAAAAGAAGATATAAATGCCCCACATCCATGCTACTAAGTATCTATAAGTATTTCCACAATTGCGGATCATATCTGCGTTGCATCGTTTCGCGCGACTAAACAGTTCGAAATAGGTACTTCGCGCAAGCTAGCATGCATACTCACATTCCATGTTATTTCTGGCTGTAGGAGAGTGCGGACCTGTTGACTCATCGTAGACTCCGGTTTGGAGCGTGTGTACGTCCTATACATGTAAACATACCTGTCCACGCTCGCACCTGACCTGGAGAAGTTTTCGGTTTAATTTTTCCCGACCGCACCAGATTCCGAATACAAGAGAGCTATTTTGGCGAAGATACATTTCCCCGCAACTGACACAAGCAATGTTTTTACCGTGCGAGCTGTCGTTATAACTTTTATAAGCAGATACATATACAGCCAGTAGGATAAGCGCAAATTTGCGATGTAGCTCCTACAAAAACGAAACATAGTTTTTTTAGAAATTCGATAAGAAGAAGAACGAAATTTATACAAGATGAACCAATGTGCAATAAGTCAAACCCCACTCCATGTAGCAATGTACCGAGCAACATCGATTTAAACGAACATTTTGCTTAGCTGTAGAATAGAACAACACAGAATTACACCTCCCTAACAGATACTTTACCGAGGGAGTTACTGCTCTCTGGTAACAAGCAACCTGTTTTCTGGTATCTTCTCCTAAACCCTATAAGACCGAAACTTTCTACTCGAGAAGCTAGACACAGAGTACAAATCGTTCTTTATTATTCTTGTTATGTGTAACTTTAATTTTCTCCGCTGTAATTTTTTTTAACTCGTAGTTTTAGATCCACATCGGCGTCTCCTATTACCGTTCCAGCCAGAAGTTTGAAAGGTAGAGGGAAGGTATGTTCTCGAACTCCATTACGTATCTTCGCTTCCTCCTGCATTCCAAATCCTTTATAGCTCTGCACCTTCGGGCAATGCTTCTAGACGAGAACAATCGGGTATTTTAACTTTTCCCATTATTTCCTGTATAGCAATATGCGTCCCTATGTCTGCACGTTACCAACTCCTGTGGTAATTTCCGTATGGAGCACTAGGTTTACGACTATTGCAAACGATTGCTTGTTATTCCTTCCGTTTTTAACTCTGCAAATGACTGTCCCCAGTCCTCCACTCTGGATGCAATGTAGTCCCTTCTCCAAGCGATAATGCAATACGTTTTACGTGTGTTCCGCTATTTTCGGTCAGTACACCGACGCGCGACCAATCTCCCTGACTGTTTACTGTAAAAAGCAAATATTTTATAAGTCCCAGTCGTAACCAGATTTCTCACACCCTCTGTTTAAGCCGGGCTTACACATATGCCATAGATTCGTCTTTCTCCAGCATTAGGTTGTACTCGTCCTTTATGGCAGTTGCTTTAGCCATATATTCTAGCTTCCTTCTCTTGGTCTCGATATCCGCCATTTCCAGTTTTCTTTTCGCGCACAGAAGACATTAACTGCAGGTAGCGATGTAATTTCTTTAATGGGGACGGCTTAAGCCTGTGTGATACATTTACTCTTTTCGCTGGACTTGCAGAATGACATTGTTTGTAGGTACTAGACCTAATTCGGCGATATCTATATCTGGAGGCAGTGTGGAGAACAATGTTCTGGATTGGAAGATGTATGTTTCCCCTGCTTTAATGTAGTTTTTAAGTGTACTACTTATATCGTCTTTGCCGCTGTCAGTATTACGAATCTCCACCTAATTTACAGGTAGACAATGGAAACTAAAAGCTGATAGAACGTAACGTATAAGCTTCTATCGATCTGGAAGGTTTAACCTGTACACCGATTAATTTTTGGGTATTTTTATTACACCAGTACACAAATTGCAGGACACTATTAAACCCTACAAAGCATCTGGTGTCCCAGATGTTTGTTAGCCATCTGATGCGCGAATCCCTAACCTCTAAGCATTCGTATTGTATTAACACAGACACAAATATTACGTTGTACTTGTAGAGTACCGCTATCTTTCCGATACCTATCCTCTACCTTCCCGCTACCCTTCCCACTACCCATTACCTTTCCGCCACCTTTCCTTTACCTTTCCGCTACCTTTAGCGTATCAGAGAGTATCTTAGCTATCCAGGAGCATGCTTTGCGTTTCGAGGATGTGACCTGGAGGCTTCTGCGACCATCCCTTATATATATATATTGCGGCAGATGTGTGTCTTCGCTATAGCCGGGAGGTCCTCCCAGCTGTTGCGCTTCGGATTCGATTCTACGCACCTGTCTCTATACCACAAGTCCCGAAGAACGCATCTAGAATCTCGCCTATATGGAGGTTATTTAGTACTTCGCCTGGAAATACCAGTCAAAACCATAATTTGGTGAACGTCCTGGAGTCTTACTAGGGTATAATCCGCTGGTTGTGGTGTGAAATTTGTGATCCGTGACCCGATTTACCCTAAAAAGAGAGATAGAGGTCGATTTGAGCACTTACTTCGTTTTTGGGTCGAGAACAGGGGTAGTACAATATACGATTACCGGATGGAGAGTGTTTTTGATCTTGTGCAATACTCTTTAAGTTTTTTAAACGGTATCTGCAAAGTGTTTCTCCACCATGTGGGGGGCGAATAACAAACATCTGGGACACCAGATGCTTTGTAGTGTTTAATAGTGTCCTGCAATTTGTGTACTGGTGTAATAAAAATACCCAAAAATTAATCGGTGTACAGGTTAAACCTTCCAGATCGATAGAAGCTTATACGTTACGTTCTATCAGCTTTTAGTTTCCATTGTCTACCTGTAAATTAGGTGGAGATTCGTAATACTGACAGCGGCAAAGACGATATAAGTAGTACACTTAAAAACTACATTGAAGCAGGGGAAACATACTTCTTCCAATCCAGAACATTGTTCTCCACACTGCCTCCAGATATAGATATCGCCGAATTAGGTCTAGTACCTACAAACAATGTCATTCTGCAAGTCCAGCGAAAAGAGTAAATGTATCACACAGGCTTAAGCCGTCCCCATTAAAGAAATTACATCGCTACCTGCAGTTAATGTCTTCTGTGCGCGAAAAGAAAACTGGAAATGGCGGATATCGAGACCAAGAGAAGGAAGCTAGAATATATGGCTAAAGCAACTGCCATAAAGGACGAGTACAACCTAATGCTGGAGAAAGACGAATCTATGGCATATGTGTAAGCCCGGCTTAAACAGAGGGTGTGAGAAATCTGGTTACGACTGGGACTTATAAAATATTTGCTTTTTACAGTAAACAGTCAGGGAGATTGGTCGCGCGTCGGTGTACTGACCGAAAATAGCGGAACACACGTAAAACGTATTGCATTATCGCTTGGAGAAGGGACTACATTGCATCCAGAGTGGAGGACTGGGGACAGTCATTTGCAGAGTTAAAAACGGAAGGAATAACAAGCAATCGTTTGCAATAGTCGTAAACCTAGTGCTCCATACGGAAATTACCACAGGAGTTGGTAACGTGCAGACATAGGGACGCATATTGCTATACAGGAAATAATGGGAAAAGTTAAAATACCCGATTGTTCTCGTCTAGAAGCATTGCCCGAAGGTGCAGAGCTATAAAGGATTTGGAATGCAGGAGGAAGCGAAGATACGTAATGGAGTTCGAGAACATACCTTCCCTCTACCTTTCAAACTTCTGGCTGGAACGGTAATAGGAGACGCCGATGTGGATCTAAAACTACGAGTTAAAAAAAATTACAGCGGAGAAAATTAAAGTTACACATAACAAGAATAATAAAGAACGATTTGTACTCTGTGTCTAGCTTCTCGAGTAGAAAGTTTCGGTCTTATAGGGTTTAGGAGAAGATACCAGAAAACAGGTTGCTTGTTACCAGAGAGCAGTAACTCCCTCGGTAAAGTATCTGTTAGGGAGGTGTAATTCTGTGTTGTTCTATTCTACAGCTAAGCAAAATGTTCGTTTAAATCGATGTTGCTCGGTACATTGCTACATGGAGCGGGGTTTGACTTATTGCACATTGGTTCATCTTGTATAAATTTCGTTCTTCTTCTTATCGAATTTCTAAAAAAACTATGTTTCGTTTTTGTAGGAGCTACATCGCAAATTTGCGCTTATCCTACTGGCTGTATATGTATCTGCTTATAAAAGTTATAACGACAGCTCGCACGGTAAAAACATTGCTTGTGTCAGTTGCGGGGAAATGTATCTTCGCCAAAATAGCTCTCTTGTATTCGGAATCTGGTGCGGTCGGGAAAAATTAAACCGAAAACTTCTCCAGGTCAGGTGCGAGCGTGGACAGGTATGTTTACATGTATAGGACGTACACACGCTCCAAACCGGAGTCTACGATGAGTCAACAGGTCCGCACTCTCCTACAGCCAGAAATAACATGGAATGTGAGTATGCATGCTAGCTTGCGCGAAGTACCTATTTCGAACTGTTTAGTCGCGCGAAACGATGCAACGCAGATATGATCCGCAATTGTGGAAATACTTATAGATACTTAGTAGCATGGATGTGGGGCATTTATATCTTCTTTTAGCTGTGTTTACGAATTGACGTCTTTCGGTAGCGTATTGGAGATGATTGCAGTGGTAAATTAATGTTCTTTGGTCGATAAGCATCGAGTTAGAGGATTAGTTACCTACGTTGGAGGTGCATTTAATCGTATGTTTAGTCTCTAAAGGATTGCTCTTGGAGATCGTTAAAAAAATCTGGTGTTGCATTAGTTCGAAATGGTGTAGACTATTTTGCGTTGCTGCTTGTAAGGATTATAAGAACTTGGCTTTGATCTAGATCTTTTCTTGTTAGCTGTTCTGTGCGTGTACGTCGATCATTTTTTACACTGTGTTACAGATGTTTAACGAGAGTAATAATTTGTTAGAAGCAGTGGAATACGATGGTTGTTTGTGCGCGAATGCTCGGGGTATTGGCTGATAGAAAGCGTTCCAGAAATATTGTCTGCCGGGCTATGCATTGGAAACAAAATTGTGGTTGGATGTTAGGGACGGGTCAAGCAACCAACGTAGTTATTGGGTGGAGAGAGAGAGAGAGAGAGAGAGATCGAAACATTATTAAAACGCTGTGTGTCTGGGAGATCTTGTCTGTTACAGATCACGGCTATAACACCATCTGTGGTAACTTGTTTAGAGTTGTTGCTGGGCTAGTGACGGAAGTAAGGATATCTCTGTCTGGGTTGTTACGAACGCATACATAGCTTGCAGCATGCTAGTTGGGACAAAAATCGAGTTGGAATGACTAGATTCGTTTGTTGTTGTAGGTTCGTGTTGACTGTAGGTGTACTTCTGTTACTGTGTTGGAAATGTTTGGCGCTTACAGAGAGTGTTGTAGGCTATATGGGACGGACTGTAAGTAAAAAGTGTTGATCTACCCTAAATATATACGACACGGTAATGCTCTAAGGAAAACCGACTTTGGTGGTGCATTGATCTTTCGTCGAAGCATCGCCTGTTTAATCGTATGCTAGTGTTGTCTGGTGTGCATTACGTTACGTAGCGGATGTGTCTGCTGCGGTAAATCATAATTCTTTCGTCGAAAATCAACGTGTTTTATAAAACTCCTACAGTTTGGTAACTTAAAGTGCGCTAGTTGTAGCCAATTGAGTGCGTGTGAGTGTAGTAAATTCAGCAAGTTCGATACTGCAAACGCTGGAGACAAGACGAAGTTACTATTTCTGGAATACATGGGGGAAATATGTATGTCCTGTGGGTATATATCTTATAAACTGCAGCTAATCGATGCCTTTTTTAATGGAGGCGCTCCCATCTATACTACAGCAGCAGCTTCGTGTAGATGGCTTCTATCTCCTGGATTTTTGGACACCACTTTAACCGAGTGGCGTTCGTATCCGAGCATGACTTTCGGATGGAAGGAGCAATATCAAAGTGGTTGCGGGCGAGGAAACGACTGCTTAACGTGGTTGGCGTCGAATTGTAGAACCAAAATAAATTTGTCGAAAATCGTGAGCCCTGGTGTAAGCAAAGATATCGATTTTATAAAGAGTCCAGGCAGTTGATTGTTAGGACTTTTATTTTTTCGCTGAGTCGAGAAGATAATATTACCAGGATGGAGGATTGTGCAAGAAGATTGTTTAAGTGTTCTAAAAGAGAAGATACGGTATTTACAAAGTGCGCCGTTGTACTGTGCAAACGCTTTTAGATTTGATTACTTGGGTATTAAGAGTACCCGAAAATTGACCACTCTCTCGGACATTATGTTTTTTTAGTTTCAACTGTAAATTACTTGTAGAGTCGAGCAAGGAGCTATATTTTCTTTAGCATTCCAGCATTCCAGGACTTTATTATCCACAGACGTAGATATCGTCTACGTAATTCCACAAGTCCCAAGAAGAAGAAGAAGGGAAACGAAAACTGGGTTATATGGCGAAGACTAAGGCTTTTCAAAGGAGGCTACTGCATATGTGCAAGCCCGGTTTAAACAGATAGTGTGGGGAAAAATATTTGCTTTTACAGTAAACAAGCGGGGGGATTGGTCTCGCATCGTTGTATTGACCGAAATTAGCGGAACACACGACAAACGTGTTTGTACTGTGTGTGACTCCCATCCATTCCTTAGAGAGCAGGTTATGATCGATGTGTGCGGGAGTTGGTTGCGATATAAGTGTTGCGAACATTACTTTGCATGTACTCAGTTGTAATAAAAAAAAAATGTAGCACTCCATGTCCTATATAGAATCATGTGTTGTGGCGTGTATGTTATCGTCTTCGTTTGTGGTAGATATCTATTTGTAATTAAAATAATAAATCTTAGTTCGGATTAGTGGATTGCACAAGAAAGGAACTTGGAGTAGGAATTTTGTGGGTAAAGGGCGGGTCGAGCTGGAAATCGGTGTTGCATTGGGCAGGTAACTTCGGTTCTTTGGTTGCTGTATTGTCGAATAAGGGTGTTGTTAGGCCAATAATTTCGAAAAGTTTTAGTGTAGACGGTCGGAAATCGGTAAATTATTTCACGTATTTTTCCTTTATTTCGACTCTCCGTTGGACAACAGGATTTAAATGTCTTCTGGGGCGCTAGAATATCGGTGACAGATAAATGTAGTTGGCATCGTAACAGGACATAGAGATTCCTTAAATGGGATGTGTACTGCTGTAGCAAGGAAACAAGAGGTAAAATTAAAGTACCCGAACTCTCGGAAGGCGCCTCTATATCTCGATCTAAGGACAAGATCGCTAGATTGTTAAATTTCGGAACTTTCGACATGGCTTAGCTCCATTAAATAAATGCAATGCGAGCTATCCTTGTCAGAGTGGTGTGTCTGCATAGAAGGTTTTGATCATTTGGAGATGTAACTTAGGTGTTTTTGTTTAAACACTTAGCATATGTTTCTTTTATGTAGTCTGCCGAGAGAGCGCTCTGCGTTCTGGACGATTGTTAACGGTGCTTGCAGATGTTTATTTAGAGACTTTGTGCTAAATGTCATTGCCGATTTTCGTTATTTGGAATTTTTGTATAAACACTATGTCGTATTCTGCTGCTTGCCGCTGTTGTTGCTGTTTTATCGAAAGAGTGGTTGGCATACAAGTTACATCCCGTTCGATGGCTATTGCTTGCATCGTCTAAACGAAGAGATACATTTATAGATGCAAGGTTGTGGTCGAGTTCCGAAACGGACCATTTCTTTTCTTTTCGTTAGAATTGTTTCTGTATATCGAAAGAGTTTATGTTAAGATGGATAAGTAAGTTTGTGGCGTTTATTATCTAACCTGCGCTATTATTATTAAACACGGCTGGAAAGAGATGGGAATGTAAATTCTTACTTGCAAATTTTGCATACAAGTTTGACGGTGCTTTGCAGATGTATATTTAGAGACGTTGTCATTGCCGATTTTCGTTATTTGGAATTTTTGTATAAACAATATGCCGCCTTCTGCTGCTGCCGCTGTTGCAGTTTTATCGAAAGAGTGGTTGGCATACAAGTTACATTCCGTTCGATGGCTGTTGCTTGCATCGTCTAAACGAAGAGATACATTTATAGATCTAAGGTTGCGGTCGAATTCCGAAAACTGACCATTTCTTTTCTTTTCGTTAGAATTGTTTCTGTATATAGAAAGAGTATATGTTAAGATGGATACGTAAGTTTGTGGCGTTCGTTACCGTAACCTGCGCTATTATTATTATTAAACACGTCTGTCGGTTGTAGTCTATGCAAAGAGCGTGGAGAGAGATGGGAGTGTAAATTCTTACTTGCAAATTTTGCATACGAGTTTTAATATTTAATACTACTACATGCTGTAGTATACGAGACCAGCTAAGCATTTCTGTTCTAAATTGTTTTTTAGCATACGAAGAACACTATGGTAGCTTTATTTTTTTCCAAGAATAATAATAAACGGCGGAAATTGTTGTTGTTACATAAATCGAGATCTGGCGTACGGATCGCTGCGGCGCGCTTAATAATAAATATGCAATTTAATTGGCTGCTGACCTGTCGGGGCGCGGTCGCCGTAAAAAGAGAGCAGGGGTCGGCCTGTGGGGGCGGTGTCGGTGCGGTCAAGACAACCGTCGCGGTATTGTTTGTTCTCGCGGGTAGGGCGGGTGGCGGCGTCCTTTGAGAACCGGTCGCTAGCATGGAGGAGGAGGGGGGTAGCATCTGTCGGCGGCGGAGGCGGCGGTCCGGCAATCGGCCGAGCGAGTAGGGGTCGCGGGTGCGAGTACAGACATGTCGAGGGGTCTACAGGTCTGGACCTGTCGGAGGTGCCGCCTGTCTGGCGGCGGTGCCGGGGGTGGAGGGGGGGGGCGTCGAACCGGCCAGGTGTGTGGTCCAGGGTGCGAGTACCGACATGTCGAGGGGTCTACAGGTCTGGACCTGTCGGAGGTGCCGCTTGTCTGGTGGCGGCACCGAGGGGTGGAGGGGGGGGGGGGGCGGGGGGGGGCGGGGCGTCGTGTGTGGCTGAGGGAGATGTTGCAACCTGTCAATCATCCTTAAGTGCGTTATGGCGGCGTCCTTTGATAAGCAGTCGGACAAGTAGCGAATCAAAAGGACCTAAATGTAAACTGTCAATCATCTTTCGTTCTTCCAGGAAGACCTATCAATCATCCTGTGGCGGTATCCTTTGATCTGCGGTCAGGCAATTGGCCGAGGGAGGAGGGGTGGGGCGTAATTCAAATTTCCCGCCAAAAAAACAAAAGACGCGCGAATCTCAGTGGGGTGGAACCGGCACTACCATACTACTTCCATCTTTTTCCAAAATGACCCCCCTTCTGACAATTTGCATCTTCCTTCCGCCCCACCCCCAGGCCTCTAATAATTTCGTTTTCATTCATTAAGAATTGTTTCACTACCACCATGTATCATGTCACACGTTTCAACAGATTCCCGACATATTCTTCCACCTCCTTTCAGTTCCCTCACCTTTCATTTCCTGCACGTCAGACACAAATCTGATATTGCTAAGCTGCCGCTTGGCAAGCCGCTCATTCTCTCAGGCTGTAACTCTTATTTAACGGTCGCATTTATGTTCCGCATTTATTAACAATACTACCATTTGTAAACGTGGACATGCCGCTACAGCGACTCCTCTGCTGCTATGGTGAGTTTTATCATATAAAAAGCATTCTATTAATTTCCACACTGTATCCCTGTAGTCTCTAGTTATTCTACTTCAAATAGCCGTTACGTACTTTGTACGTTTACCTCTTTGTAGAGGCCCAGTGACAGAACATAAATTAAAATTGTGTGCCGGTTCCGGCACACAATTTTAATCTGCCAGGAAGTTTCATATCAGCGCACACTCCGCTGCAGAGTGAAAGTTTCATTCTGAGAACATAAATTGTTAAGCTACTTCCACCACAGCTTTAAATAGTTCTGTGGCTCCATCTCCGCCCAAGTAAGTTTTGACTTTTCAAAATTTGCTCACCTTAGCCATATTAGATTCGCTACCCGCCAGGTACAAAGACTGTAATAAAAACATTTGTCTGTTTCCAGTCTGATGATGCGCTAACAGCGCGAAACGCGTTATTGGATATAATAAAGAATATTGCAACAGAGACTGCGAATTATTTAAGGAAGGGTAAGGAAATCGATAGTTCGTTTGAAAGGAACCAACCCAGAAATTGCCTGACGCGATTTAGGGTAATCAAGTGAAATCTAATTAAATATGGATGGCCGGAGCGGGTATGAACCACCATACTCCTGAATACAAATCCATTGTAGATCTGTAAATATTTGATTTCCTATATGTTTCGACATATTTGTATACAGGGCGAGACGGGTGGTCTGAGGCGTTGTGCTACGGAGTAGGTTTGAGTCCTCCTTCGGGCATGGGTGTGTGTGTTGTCCTTTGTGTAAGTTTAATAGTTTGGTCCAATGGTTTACTAACATTTGAACATTTTGAACAGTGCAAAAACGGCTAAACCGATTATTGTAACGTTGCGTGTAAGTATGGTGCCTATTTGAACCTTTGGATTTTGGAAACGGATAAAGATATCAGAACATAATAAATTATTTGAAAATATAATCTTAAGAACATGAAGTAAAAATTTCGACTTCCAACGAATAATATCTGACAAACCCCACAATTTGTAGTTTTTGTACTAAAAAATCATGGATTTTCGTTGTTTGTCTCAGGAACGACAATGTTGCTTTTATAAGCAATTTTGGAAGGGAAATTATATTTTAAAGATGAGGCGTTAGGATGCGCGCAAGATTACAATTTTGGGAGGAGAGAGAGCACGCTTTCGAACGCTTGGGAAGGGACTCGTAACTTGGACGCGGTGGTGAAAGGTTGTGACGCGGTTTGAAGCCGCGTTACGAACTTGTGATTTGAAGAGGTAGGCATGTGTGGATTTAGAAAATTTACGGGACTGTGACTGCAGAACTTAATCTCTGCTTGAAAAGTGGTAAACTATGCACGGTAGTGGGGCTGTGGAACTGTGATAATTCAGCAATCGTGTACTCGTGTGATGACAAACTGTGTTTCACAACAAATACTTTTTCGCGGATTAACTTTGAACTGCGAAGTTCGTTGGACTACACTAATTTACTTTCGAGTGCGAGTGATACTTATTGTGCCTCTCATGAACAGTAGTAGGAGGAATATTCAGTCATTTACCGATGTATATAGTAAGGCCACCTCCGCGATTCATGTCCAAAAAGAGTAATAAACTGCATTTATAAAGAATTACTTCATGAGTGAATTACTTCTTTATCTTAGAATCCACTTTGTTGGTCATTCAGAGGTTTAATTTATGTTTGTTTAAATATATTTTCACGTCATCATATGCAGTTTGATAGACTGGCTAATCTACAGATTAATTATTGATCTTGTGTAAACAGATTGGGTAGCTGTTTAGGGCATAGAAGCTGACATAACTCACCCCTATGAACAGAGTCAACGAGCCATAAACTTTTACTACCATGAGTTAAGTATTGCCCAATTCTTATTGGTGAGAACCGTTAGGAAGGTCGCAGTGTGATACACTTTTGTCCAGTATTCGTCACTGATTAGCTACTACATGTGTTCAATATTGTTTTGACTATTTCCTTTCGTAGATAAAGGTCTTCCACATTGTAGAAATGGTTAGCAAAGTGAAAATTGGCTACCGTAGTCAGCATTAAAAATATTTTAAATTATAGAAATACCATTATCAATGTCGCCTTCGCATACAGTAATGTTATGCTAAGAAGGTAATGTCATATTTATGTGTGGCTGTGTTAACAGTCGGCAAGAAAATATGGGGCGGAGAATGCACAGAGAGTGACAATTTTGTCACCGGTGCGCGTGCAGCTATTAAAACCTAGCGATGCAGTGGCAGTTTCGTCACGGGCTTGCTCGCGGGTCGGGACACAAAAATGTCACAGCGTTGTCACATCGCAGCGTGCGCGCATCTCCGTATGTACCAAAAAACTCGAGGAGAGTGACAAAACAGTCACTGTGACAAAAGTCGCCCGTCCGCAATAGCCCTATAGGTAGGAGGGACCGGGTTCGAATCTCAGTTGGACACAAATTTTCAGATTTCCCCACTGATTCATTTCAGTGCTCACTGGCATCTAAGGTCATTAATTCCTTAACAGTGACGGGGGTTCACTTCTTTGATAGTGATAGTGGCGCCCCGCGTCCAAAAGAGACAATTTGGCGCACCCGGAGGAAAGCGCCCCCGTTGCCCCCCCCCCCCTTAGATATATTTCGTTAAAAGCTCTGCAGAATGTTGTATGCGCTTGCTTCGAGCCCGTTGGTCTCGGTGTAAAGCGTTCTACTGGAAACTGAAGGGTCACAAGTTCGATACCCGGTCGGTCCTCGGATTTTTTCAGTCTGCGTTTTAACCCGGCCTTCACCTCTCAACATTGTGAGGAGTGGCCACAAACGACACGTGGTTCGGATTCCAAGTTAAGCTGTAGGTCCCCTTTCCCAGGTTGAACGACTGGGGTAGGCTAGGGACACGCAAGTCGCCGAAGTGGCGTACAATCGAAAGACTTATTAAAAAATAATAGTAATAATAATAATAAAAAATCCTCGAACTGAATCGTCGGCCCACCAAGCTTCCTTATTTCACACTTTTGTTGCAAGCTTAAAGCTGAGAAATTTGTTTCTAAAAGATACTGAACGTATTTAATATTTCTTTGATAATAAACACCAAGAACATATGAATATGCACATAAACGCAATAAGTAACTGATTACACTGTTAAGTGACTGTAACAAAATGAATGTCACGATGAAGAGACAAGCTACCTTTGGGTCACGTGACACTGTAAGCAGCACCCCCTCCTAACCTTACGCATGGGAATTTCTGGTCTCCCCCACATCTTTTCAATAGTTAAATATTTGTTACAAAGAAAGAGAATAAATGTAATTTACTCTCAAAATCGCGACACATTTACTAATACGTCCAAAGATATGTGGCAAGTAACAATACAAAAGTCATTGTTGCTTCCGTATCTGTTTGGGTTTAAATCATGGTTGGGGAAAAAGAAACCTTACCTTCGACGGCGCAATGCGATGTCGGTAACCACACTGCTGACGAATAGTGACTTCATTGTTATTCGTGATTGGATCTTTTGAAGCCTTTTAGAGTTGATGCACCTTTAATTTATAGTTGTAGGATATTTTACCAAATATGACGTGTTTTTTATCAATCTTCAATGCGCTAAAAACGAATATGAAGGACGGATGTTGCCTTCATGGAGGATTTGCCCATGCGTAAGGCGAGGTGCGCAGTAGCTGCAGTCTCTTTGCTTCGGGAGCATTTGTGCGTAACCGCTACAGCTAGAGTAGCCAGGAGCTGGGCGTCTCTACCAGCTCCACCGCCAATGTTAAAAGCGGCGTTTTACCTCGCCCCTACCTGCCGCGGGTGCGCCCATATGCTGTCTCCAGAGGGTTCAGGAGAGAATTTGTACGTAAGCCGCGCATGCGCATTGCAACGCTGCGGTCACTGCCGTATATGTGAAGCGGCCGCGCTACCACTCGTACAAGTGCCGAGTCCGATGTAAAAAGTTTCTCATGCGAATGATAGTTTAAAAACACTTTTTATTGAATTTACGAGTTTTCTTCCGGGGATTCACTGTACCAGTGAACATATAGGACGCGCCGCCACTGTTTCTTTACGTGCTGAAGTAAAATATTTCGTAACTGTCCATGTAACCCTTCTTACGTTTGTAGACTTGAAGAACAATAACACCTCAGGCCTGACTCATCATTCCGCGATGGATATGAAGAGCCAATCTCAGGAGCGGGTAAGTCCAACACCACCTAGAGAGAAGGCCGCGGCGCTTTCGTGTGACGTCAGGCAGAGTAGGTTTGGCGCGCATAGCTGACTGGTTCGCTGCTTCGGTATAGTTGGCCGTGCCCCAATGGCTACCCAGTCAGCTATGCGCGCGCAACCTATTTTGCCTGAAGTCACACAAGAGCGCCGCGGCCTTCTCTCTGGGAGGTTTTGCTCAGTTGCCAACTCTGGCACAAAGATTCCGTCTAAATTTACTATAAAATCCCCCCTAAATCGGAAGAAATCCCCCAAAAAACGCAAACGGAGTGGGGGGGGGGGCGGTTAGGAGATGCAGGCTGACTACTTTCCGGGGTGGGGTGGGGGGAACGAAACTTCTTTTTTTGGCCATTAACTACTAAAAAAGAAACCTAGTATTGTTGAGCGACGGAATGGGGTTGGAGAGAGGGAAAATATGCGCTGCTTCCGTGCAGTAAACAGTGCAGGCGACATGAACTGAAGAAACAATGAAAACCGCGTGGCAGTAGTGACAGAAGAGCGTCAATGTAATCAACATAGGCTGACAGTATGATGCACGGTTGGCAGTGAACATCTGCAATCAGTATGGCAACACGTCCTCCGATTGCTACATACACACATTTGATGTAAAAATAAAATAAATAAATTCTCTTCTTCCCCCTAAAAATCCCCCCGACACTTCCTTTTCGCCCTAAAATCCCCCAACATTTCTTTCCCCCTAAATTCCCCCCTGAAAAAAAATTCCCCCTAAATCTGGGGGGAAACCCCCAAGTTGGCAACCCTGGTGTTGCTAAGTCACGCCACTGGAGTGTTTACTAAGCGCAGAGAAAATATGCGCTGCTTCCGTGCAGTAAACAGTGCAGGCGACATTAACCCCCAAGTTGGCAACCCTGGTGTTGCTAAGTCACGCCACTGGAGTGTTTACTCAGCGCAGGGAAAATATGCGCTGCCTCCTTGCAGTAAACAGTGCAGGCGACGTGAACTGAAGAAACAATGAAAACCGCGTAGCAGTAGTGACAGAAGAGCGTCAATGTAATCAACACAGGCTGGCAGTACGATGCACGGTTGGCAATGAACATCTGCAATCAGTATGGCAACACGTCCTCCGATTGCTACATACACACATTTGATGCAAAAATAAATAAATTCTATTCTTCCCCCTAAAAATCCCCCCGACACTTCCTTTTCCCCCTAAAATCCCCCTAAATTCCCCCCTGAAAAAAAATTTCCCCCTAAATCTGGGGGGAAAACCCCCAAGTTGGCAACCCTGGTGTTGGTAAGTCACGCCACCGGAGTGTTTACTCAGCGCGGCTGCACTCGCTGGGTGCGTGGCGTAAGTGGGGGGTAAGCTGGCTGGCCGAGTTCCCAGCTGACACAAATAAACAGAGCGCCGCTTGACGCCCAGCTGCCGTGGCGTGATCCAGCTGGTCGCAAGGCCACCAGGTCCGTCCGCCGACGTCAGCCGCGGGGTCACTGGGGTCGAGCGCCGGGCGTCAGAACCCCACTGACCAAGGAGTGTACAAATTCTCCTTCCAGCTCGCTTGCCCCTACCTCCGCTGCACCATTCAAGCAGGTTAGCCTGAAGTGACGTAACCCCAAGAGTGCAGGTGTCCCGAAGCGCCCTAATAAAGCCACTCTCACACGGAGCATGGTTCGCGAGAAGTTTCCTGGATGGCGCGCTCGTCAGTCGGCTGCAGAGTAGGAATGCGGCTGAAACACACTGCGTCTCTCTCACACGGTGCAACATTGGGTGCGGAAGCGTGCAGGCCGGCTTCGCTGGGTGGACGCCATGAGGCACAACACGGCCCAGCTGCTTTATTTATCAAACGATTGTGAAGAAACTATTCAGTAAAGAAAATTTGATTCTCACACATCTTATAGCTGCATTCTTCAGCTTCATGAAGATATATCTACTATTTTGTTTGTGGTTATAGTTCTTGTGATGTTAACGGATTCAGTATAGTACTGCAAGAAATCCGAAAATTTTGCAATGAAAAATAGAGGTCGCTATCAATTTGCGTTTGGTGCAAGTTAGGTCATATGTTGCTGCGTATGAAATGTAGCTAAAATATTGAATTCTTCTTTGAAGTTTTTATGCATTTGTAGTTACCACATAATATTAAAGTGTTTTTAGTAATACTGAGGGCAAGACAAGTTAGTAGTATATGAAAATAAAGATAAGCGGTATAAAATTAAACAAATAAATTGCTCGCTTACGTTGTAAAAATAAAGACAAAGCAAATTTAGTTTTACCAGGTATCTGTGACTCCATAAAAGTCCACTACTTCATTGAGTAAAATCTGTAGTTGCTCGAATAACACGCTTCATATGCAAGTTTAGTAAATTAATAGCTTGACAAAATAAACTCCTCTTTGCGTACTATCATTTGATAAAATCTTGCTTCGATACCTCCAATCATTTATGAGATATAAGGGATTATATGAAAATTTCGTCCCGTTTTCTTCACCGACGCACGGGATCGGGAACAAGTGCTTTACCTACAACCCATTATCTCGAGATTGGTGATAGATAGCGACATCCCTCCAACTTTGAAGAATAATTCAATATTTCAGCTACATTTCATCCGCAGCAACATATGACCTAACATGTACCAAACGGAAATTCATAGCGACCTCAATTTTGAATGTAAAATTTTCGGATTCCTTATAGTACTGTACTAAATCTGTAAATATCACAAGAACTATGGCCACTAATAAAATAATATTCATTTTATCATGAAGCAGAAGAATGAATTTATAAGTTGTGCGAGAATCATATTTTTTTACCGAATAGTTTCTTTATAATCGATTGAGAAAGACTGCACTTCGCTGGCGGGCGCGTGGCACTGCGTTCTGCCTGGAGTGCTCTCTTCGAGTTCCCGCCTTGCTGGCCGCCAGGTCACACGCCATACGCGACTCCTGATTGGCCAGCGCAGGTGGCATTTCGAAAACATGCGAGAATAATAGGACACGCGCTATATCCAGAATCCTGCAGCAAACAGCCCTCCAGCAGGCCGCAGGGCCGACCGTTCACCCGCCCTGTGTGCTACGCGGCATGCTTTCCGCAAATCTTGCTCCGTGTGAGAGGCGCGCTCGTCAGTCGGCTGCCGAGTAGGAATGTGGCCGAAACACACCGCGTCTCTCTCACGCGGTGCAAGATGGGGTGCGGAAGCGTGCAGGCTGGTTTCGCTGAGTGGACGCCAAGACGCACAACACGGCCGAGCTACTTTATTTATCAAACGATTGTAAAGAAACTACTCGGTAAAAAAATTTGATTCTCGCGCATATTATAGCTGCATTCTTCAGCTTCATGAAGATCTGTCCACTATTTTGTTCGTGGTTATAGTTCTTGTGATATTAACGGATTCAGTATAGTACTACAAGAAATCCGAAAATTTTGCATTGAAAAATAGAGGTAGCTATGAATTTGCGTTTGGTGCATGATAGGTCATACGTTGCTGTGGATAAAATGTAGCTAAAATATTGAATTATTCTTTGAAGTTGGAAGGATGTCGCTATCTATCACCAATCTCGAGATAATGGGTTGTATGTAAGGCCCTTGTTCCGTATCACGCGCGTCAGCGAAGAAAACGGAAAGAAATTTTCATAAAATCCCTTATATATTTTAAATGATTGGAGGTATCGAAGCAAGATTTTATCAAACGATAGCACGCAAAGGGGAGATTATTTTTTCATATGATCACTTTACGAAACTTTTACATGAATCCCAATATTTAACAAAGTACAGATATTAATGAATGAAGTAGTGGGATTTTTAAGGGCCATCAATGGCTGGTGAAACGAAAATTGCTGTTTTTCTATGTAAGTGAAGAAGCTACTCATTTAATTTTAGAATGGACAGTTTCATGAAGTACAAACTATCTTGTCCTCAGTATTATTAGTTTAAATATTCTGGACGTCTCATTACCATGCCATTTAGTCCCCTTACAAATCGGATCACTCAACGTTCTGTTGCTATTTCATCTGCTTAAAAATGTTAGTGAAAATAATATTTGTTAGGTCTGCTATGTTTTGGCAAAAGAAACGGATTTTAACATCGAAACAAGGGAAGTTACGTTGTCAGGGACAGGATGTGAAAATACGTTTGTCAGAAGAAGAAGAAAAGTCTGGTAGGGCACATAAATGTGTAGTTACATTGAAACTTAGTGGGGAATCAGTGAAAGTGTTTTATTTTATACTGTTTGTAGCTCGTATACGAAATATGTATATATTGGAACTATCGTCGAATCCGCTACCCTAGTATATTTTAATGATGAAAATTGTGTTTGAAAACAGGCGAAAAAATCTATTTTTTGTATCTCAATCTTAGAAATACAAAAACGTTTAACTTACTGGAATCCTGTAAACCAGCCACGATGGTCTAAATTAAATTCTTTTGACAAGCTGAAAGATGTTTGCGATAAGAAGAAAAAAAAAAAAAAAAAAAAAAAAAAACCACATCGCTCTGTGTTGGCACACTAACTAAAATATATGTACTCTAAATGATTTTCCTTATTTCTCAGAAATTTGAATGTATACATATAATCTCATCAGTTCGTTCTATATCATATAAAAACAAACTGCGATATCGAATTCCTCTATAATTTCAAATCAAGAAACTATTTATTACACAGCACTACCTTTTTTCCTTTTTTCAGTGATGAGATTTCGTTAATATGCAGACACTTTCGTTGTAATACTAAAATCCGCTTCTGTTGTCAAAACAATAGAGTTTACAAATATTCCTCCCACTAACGTTTTTATGCATTTGCAGTTACCACATAATATTAAACTGTATTTAGTAATACTGAGAGCAAGACAAGTTAGTAGTATATCAAAATAATCATAAGAGGTATAAAATTAAAGACAAAGCAAATTTAGTTTTACCAGGTATCCGTGACTCCTTAAAAGTCCATTACTTCATTGAAGAAATCTGTAGTTGCTCGAATAACGCGCTTCATATGCAAGTTTCGTAAATTAATAACGTAACAAAATAAACTTCATTTTGTGTAATATCATTTCATAAAATCTTGCTTCGATACCTCCAATCATTTATGAAATATAAGGGATTATATGAAAATTTCGTTCCGTTTTCTTCGCTGACGCACGCGAGTGGGAACAAGTGCTTTACATACAACCCATTATCTCGAGATTGGTGATAGATAGCGACATCCTTCCAACTTCGAAGAATAATTCAATATTTCAGCTACATTTCATCCACAGCAACATATGACCTAAGGTGTACCTCTATTTTTCAATGTAAAATTTTCGGATTCCTTGTAGTACGCTACTAAATCCGTATATATCACAAGAACTATGACCACTAACAAAATAATATTCATTTTATCATGAAGCAGAAGAATGCATCTATAAGTTGTGCCAGAATCACATTTTTTTACCGAATAGTTTCTTTGTAATCGATTGAGAAAGACCGCACTTGGCTGGCGGGCGCGTGGCACTGCGTTCCGCCTGGAGTGCTCTCTTCGAGTTCCCGCCTCGCTGGCCGCAACGTCACACGCCATAGGCGACTCCTGATTGGCCAGCGCAGGTAACATTCCGAAAACATGCGAGAAAAATAGGACACGCGCTAGTTCCAGAATCCTGCAGCAAACGGCCCTCCAGCAGGCCGCAGGGCCGGCCGCTCGCCCGCCCTGTGTGCTGCGCGGCATGCTTCCCGCAAATCTTGCTCCGTGTGAGAGAGGCTTAAGGTTCGTTCAAAGAGCTGCATGGTTGCAGCTTCTTGCAGGCACTACTGCGCATGCGCGGTACCGATGACGTCAGTTAGGCTGCAGGAGGAAATGTTCCCTGCAGCTGATGCAGCCAGAAAGCTGCAGGACGCTGTACCACTACTAGGCAGCAGGACGCTGCAGCCGGGAGCTTCCTTGAACAGCCGGTAGGCTGCAGCATGCTGCAGGATTGCTCTTTGAACACGAATTTCCGTACAGCGCATGCGCGGTAGCGGCCCTGCAGCTCTTTGAACGAACCCCTAGGTCATGCGGCTGATTGGGCTTCCGCAAGCCCGGCCTACTTGGGTTGCCGTAAGCCCGGCAAGCTTCGCGGGAGGCATCCAGCTAGCTGCAGCTGACAACAGGTTGCGCTGTCAAGTTAGCGCGACTGTAGAGCAGCCAGGTAGTTAGACTGCATTTGTCGCAACAGTGGGAGCACCGAGAGTGAGAAAAACTTAACTGGTGAATACATAATAGTATCGAAACACAAGTCTACATCTACATACATACTCCGCAATTCACCGTAAGGTGCGTGGCGGAGGGTGCACTGTACCGCTACTAGGCATTTTCTTTCCTATTCCACTCCCAAATAGAACGAGGAAAAAAAGAATGACTATACGCCTCCGTACGAACCCTAATTTCTCTTATCTTGTCTTTGTGATCTTTATGCGAAATGTAAGTAGGCGGCAGCAAGATCGTACTACACTCAACTTCAAATTCCGGCCCTCTAAATTTACTTAACAGAAATTCACGAAAAGAACGTCGTCTATCTTCCAGCGATCCCCAATTGAGTTGCCGGAGCATTTCCGAGACACTCGCGCATTGGTCGAGTAACAAATCTAGCTGCTCGCCTCTGAACCGCCTCTATGTCTTCCTTTAAACCGATCTGCTGCGGGTCCCAAACACTTGAGCAATACTCAAGACGTGGTCGTACAAGCGTTTTATACGCGGTCTCCTTTACAGGTGAAGTACATCTTCCCAAAATTCTCCCAATAAACCGAAGTCGGCTGTCCGACTTACTCACAACTGTCCTTACATGTTCGTTCCATTTCATATCGCTCTGCAATGTTACCCCTAAATATTTGAACGACGCGACAGCATCAAGAAGCTCACTACTAATGCTGTATTAGAAAATTATAGGATTGTTTTTTCTACTCATGCACATCACCTTACATTTTTCTACATTGAGAGCTAGCTGCCATTCTTCGCACCAACTGGAAATTTTGTCTAAGTCATCCTGTGTGCTATTACAGTCAGTTACAGACGACACCCTCCCATACACCACAGCACCATCAGCAAACAGCCGCAAATTACAACTTACTCTGTCCATCAGATCATTTATATAGATAGAAAATAATAGCGGTCCTATCACACTCCCCTGCCGCACGCCTGACGATACACACGTCTCTGATGAACACTCGCCGTGGAGAACAACGTACTGCGTCCTATTACTTAGGAAGTCTTCCAGCCAGTCACAAATCTGTGAACCTATTCCATAAGCACCTATCTTCGTTAGCAGTCGCAGTGTGGCACCGCGTCAAACGCCTTTTTAAAGTCGAGGAAAACACAATCCGCCTGTTGCCCTTCATCCATGGCTCGCAAGATGTCAAGTAAGAAAAGGGCAAGCTGAGTTTCACATGAACGATGATTCCTAAACCCGTGCTGATTCATGGAAAGAAGCTTTTCCGTTTCAAGGAAATTTACTATATTCGAACTGAGAATATGCTCTAAAATTCTACTTGAAACTGATGTCAACAATATTGGCCTGTAATTGTGTGGGTCAGTTCTCTTTCCTTTCTTATAAACGGGAGTCACCTGCGCTTTTTCCCAATCACTAGGAACTTTGCACTGAATTAAAGATTCGCGATAAATGCAAGCTAAGTAGGGGGCCAATGCCGCAGAATAGTCTTTGTAAAACCGAACTGGTATTCCACCCGGACCAGCAGACTTTTTCGTGTTTAGCTCTCTCAGCTGCTTCTCTACACCGGAAATACCGGAAGTGCCGCATGTGTTTATGAGGCAGCTTCAAATAAATCGGTAGGTGTGTCGCAAAGCAAGATGAGTAAAGAGCTATTAAGTACGTATCCGTGAATCTGGAGTATGTTACGGCATGTTTGCAAATTTAACCAGCAGCTGCCTCATTCATTAAATACTGCCTCAAACCCACGGCTCCGCTCGCGTGTTGGTTGATTATGATACATAAGCTATCTTTCAGTAGTATGCAATGCGACTGGGTTTGAAGGATGAAATGAAATACAATACCTTCTTTAGAAACAAACAGTTTTAATCAACATTCAAATAAAAAATAAAATTATGTCAAGCGCTTAATGATTTACAATAAATAATACGTACATTATTCCTTATAGCCAGTGTTGCAATATCTCAACACTACGTTATAATATTGTTTGGAGCGTAAATGTCAAGATTCTTTTTGGGTTGCCCACCCTTGAGCAAGCGACCTGTAATTGACCGTGTGAAAAACATGAGGGCTGTAAATGGATTCCTGCGACTTTTAATGATTATCCTCGAGCTTTGTTAATTGTCACGGCAAAAGCTAGACGAACTGGAAACTAAAGTATTTTGACTGAACCGCCATATATGAAGGGATTAAAGGAATGCGAGGTAAAAAAACAACTTTTCCGGCTGATGTTCCTGACAAAATCGTTGCTTCAATGAGGTTTCGAGAGTTGTATTAAAAGAAATTTCTTTTTTACTGATTTATTATTATATTTCCTTATTCGTATGCTTATCCTCACAGAGAAAAAGCTGAAGACATTGTAGCACGCATAGACCAAAGATATGGTCTGTGGCATCACGTTTTGCTGTATGTAACCTCTTTGCTATAGAGTCGCAAACCTCATCGCTGGCCTTCAGTCGGAATTTTTTTTTTTTTAAATAATTTGACGACTTTCAACCATCTTCCACCCCCTTATAGCTATCGGCATGGGACTGCTATGGTGTAGAACGGGAGACTTCGGACAACAATTACACACATACCATTCGTTTGCGTTCTGTAGTTTTCGCTGCAGAGGGAAATATTAACACACACACACACACACACACACACGTAGAATTTTATGTACACCGATAACTTTCCATCCCAATATACGCTATCCTTTTATCATTATCAACCGTCAAGCAACAATGCAACCAATAAAACCATGTTCAAAGAGTAAATGTAATTTTCAAAGAGTAAGTATTGTTATAGTCTTCAAATTACTAAATATCTTTCAGATCTCTATAAAACCGCGCCTAAAACCTTCCTCAGGTATAAATTAGTAACTGTAAAATAATTATCTGCGTCTTCTCTTTCGGGCGTGATAAGCGTACACCGAACAACCATTCACATTAATATACATAGATAAATAGCTATCCGATCGCCATAAAACCGTGCCTAAAGCCTTCCCCGGGTAGATATTAGAAAGTGTACAAATTTGTAGCTCTTTATGTCTTGTGGTCCAGACGTGATAAACGTACACCGAACAGACATTCACATTTATAGATATAGATTTTGAAAGTGGACACAGAGTTAATGACTGACATGCATGTGGAATGTGTACTAAGAACCTGAGGCCATTTAGCTGTGTAGAGGGGGGAGGCTTTCTAATTTGCAGACTGATCGACCTGGAGAAAAAATATGGGTCAGTTGATATTAAATATCTTACGCCTTCTAGAGTGACAATAGCCAGAAACGTCCAAATCTTAGCTGATAAAGTACGCAGCAAAATGCTCCCAGCCGTGGTGCACGCGATTCGTTCTGTAACATGTGCAAGTACAATTGATCGATGGACAGACAATTATAAAGGGCTGCGTTACATGTCCATCGCAATCGATTACATAAATTACGACTGGCGTTTGAACAAATATGTGGTGATATGCTCTGTATTTCCTGAATTTCCAAAAATTGGCACAAATTACATGTGTCACAGACCAGGGCAGTAATAGTGTTAAAGTTCTCGAGACACATAAACGTCTACCATGCAAGACTGATTGTGTAAACACAGTCTTGAAACATGTTCTGAACGCACAGTTATTGAAAGAAAATGTCCCAAATATATTTGCCGTTCTTAATACAGTGCGGACTACGGTTTCCTATGTGAAGAGAAGAGGTCTCTGTGTAATACAGCATGCATCTTTAAAGCAGTGTGTTTCAACTCGTTGGAATATTTCTTTTGACATGCTTCTATCAGTACATTCTCAGGTAGAGTCAGTGAAGGTTGTCTTACAACGAAAGTACTTGGGCTAGAACAAACACATATACACCTAAATCGTATGAGAGATCATGTAAAGATCCCGCATCTGCAAAACTCTGCAGTCGTCCGTTAGAGGCCTCTGCGTATGTCATGCCGCATTCCATTTTGACCTGTCGGTTCACCAGTAGGTACGGTGCAGTGTGTTTCCGAAGTTGCGTTTTGTGACGTTATTTGTGTGGTGAAGCGTTGGATGGGGCGGCGATTGTTAATCAATCCTGCTAATGTATTGCGATTAGTTGAGGTAAAGTTACCCTTCTTCGTGAAGATGGTATTAGTGTAGAAGATGAATCATTTGCATGCTTTCTTGTATCTGTTATGGTACAGAAATATGTGCATAACTTAGATACTGTTGTTACAAACTCATAATAATGATAATAGGGATGATAATGACGAACAACTCATTGCAAGCGGTAGTGCTACGGTAAGTGCGGGAAGACGCGATGGAAGCAGTGGCAGTGAATACCAACAGTCTTTCGGGAAGAAGGTTAAAGTTGCAACTATCATCACGGCTTTTGATGGCAGTTCGCTAGAGAACATGTACGATGACTATTACATAAGTTATAGTTCGGATATCTGCATTACGTATGGCGTCTACAATTACATCTACAGTGATATCTAGCGCGTGGTTGCAGAGCTTTGCAGAAAAACGACACCCACTAGCACATTGAGGTCTACGTAAAGATCTTGTAACCAAACGTTCATACAGATATGTTTGTTCGAGCCCATGTACTTTCCTTGTTAGATAGCGAAGGTGCCTGCGATAAGATGTTGGATTATGACCACCATATAACTGGCCAGCTTATAGCGTTTCTTAAGCTATTTAAGGAAGCCGCAGTCATTTTAGAGTCTGACAAGGAGCCAACCTTACATTTAGTTCTACCGTGGTTTTATGCCTTAAAAGACAAATGCCTGTTAAGCTTAAGCGACTCAACTGCGGGGTCATCAGTCCCTAAACTTACAAACTACTTATCAACTACCTTATACTAAAGACGACACAAACATCCATACCCGAGGGGGGATTCGAACCCCCGACCGTAGCGGCCGTGCAGACCGTGACTGGCTCACCGAAGACCACTCGGCCTCTGCGGCCGGCCTTAAAAGACACCTACCATTTACTATCAGTAAGACCGATATAGGCGGAATCGAAAATGTGAACAAAATATACAGGCATTTTGTACAACATATCTGAAGCCAACCTATTCGAAATGATTTGGTTCAGATGCAGACCTTCAGGCGTTCAGAAAACTGGCTCAGAGTCGCCCCTGAATTCCAAGTAATGTGGTTTTTAGATAAAGATTATACAAAAAAGGACTCGATTTTGTTAAAATGTATTTTGGGAATATAGAATGAAGTATTTTGTGAGCATCATATGAATTCAGAGAACCAACAGGCCGGCCGCGGTGGCCGAGGGTACTGAGGCGCTCCAGTCACGGTCTGCACGGCCACTACGGTCGGGGATTCGAATCCCCCTCGGGCATGGATATTTGTGCCGTCCTTAGTATTAGCTAGTTCATAAGTAGTTTGTAAGTTTAGGGACTGATGACCCCGTAGTTAAGTCCCATAAGTTCTACAAACATTTGAACATTTGAGAGAACCAACAGAACACATCCTGAAAAAATAATTAAAGTTTCCTGTAACAGGTGTCATACTTGACTGACTAAAGTTACAGAATGTACATTAGAGTGTAATGGTTATTCTTAGCTTTTTCTTGTGCAAAAGATCTGCAATGTCAGTGTTCTTTCTGCTTACTACACACAACCTGTTCGAGAAGTGATCTGATGATGGTTAGAATTGAGAATAGGCAGTAATACTTGAAAGATAGTGAATTTGCAGAGAAAACTTTTCATATCTAAAAATAATAAGTCCGTAAGATATGCCTAAAACGTAGAAAGGATAAATAAAGTATCATATTTTGCACTGAAGTGAATATATATAATATTGACATTCTTCTTTCAATGCCCAGACAAAATAGGTAAGAATTTTTCATTAAAAAGCCGACCCGGTGGCCGAGGGGACTGAGGCGCTCCAGTCACGGTCTGCACGGCCACTGCGGTCGGGGGTTCGAATCCCCCGTCGGGCATGGATATTTGTGCCGTCTTTAGTGTTAGCTAGTTAATAAGTAGTTTGTAAGTTTAGGGACTGATGACCCCGTAGTTGAGTCCCATAGACTATACAAACATTTGAACATTTTGAATGAAAGCGGAGCGTTGACAAGGGGGTTCTGCCGACACGCTTGCGCACCTGGAGATCCCAGTTAGGCAACGGTGGCCGCTACCTCAGTTTATTTCTGTACAGGCGGGTAGGGCAGTTTACGAAAAAGTTTTTACTGCTGCAGTTACTTTTTACTAAGGACCGACCGAGTATTAGGTTCCAGTTTCGGCTAAACTATTGTTTTCGGTCAGAGTTCTTCCACGAATGTGACATAAACATTATCCTGGACATGTGTGCGTGATTTGCCCACTCTTTCCGCCCACTATCGAGCCGATACTTAGACTATTTGATGATGCCTTTATATAGCTACTGGGTCTAAAATACATATGATTTAAATTAATATGACTTCTATTCAGAGGTCAGTAGTACGAAATTCAACGAGTCATCTAGTCGATCTGGCAATGTTTCGCATTTGTTAATATGTATGTACTCTTGTTTTGAAGTCAAATGTGCAAAATTTTATCGCGATCAGATGAATGATATTGATATTTCATAGAAAATCTCTTTCTATTTTTTCGAAATTTCTGAATTTCCAGGTAACTTTCCCAAATTTTTAGATCATAAGAACATTCATCTTTTCTTGAATGTCAAATGATCAAAATTTTATCGCAATCGGATGAATGGTTCTGAACTTATAGTATTGAGTACATTTAGAAACACATTGAGAAATGAACTTGGTTCGAATTTTGCGACTTTCATTTTTAACTGTCCCAATTTTTTTTTTACTGAAAACTTTTCAAAGAACCTAATCAACAATATATATATATATATATATATATATATATATATGTACGATTAGTCAGTTATAGTGCTGAATTCAATGAAAAACACATTGAAAAACGTACTTTTTCTCAAATTTTCCTTTTTCCGGTAGATTTTTCAAAAACATTATTTCATACAAACCTTGTCCTGTCAAAATCGCTTTCGGTTTTTCCTACTTTCCGGGCGACATTTTCAAATTTTTATTTGATGTTTACCTTCCTCTCGCTTTCAACATGAAATGTACAAAATTTTCTCGCAGTTGGACGAACAGTATTGATAGCTCACTGGAAAGAGCCTTTTCAGGTTTTCCGGATTTTCCTTTCCCGGACAGCTTTTCTATAATTTCTCATCGTTTAAACCTTCCCTGAACTTACACGAATATTTCAAGACTAAAATTAGCCAAAGCGGTTCAGACGTACTCGAGTTTTAGCGAGACTAACCAACAGCTAAAATCTCATACCCATGTAGTCTTCTTGTAAGATAAACTAGACTAAAGACAACACTCACCCAAGCCCGAGGGAAGACTCGAACCTGCATCGGCGAGCAACCGCGCACTCCGCAACTAGTTGCCTAAGACCGTTCGGTCACTCCACCGCGGCAGATATTTCGTCTCTTTTGAAGTAGATATCTGGTTTACTAGGTCCTGATGTAACCTTTTCAATGTGACGAGAATACTGACACCAGAATAAACTTTAAGGACATGCGGCGGCATTTATAGGAAAGGTCGCGCTCAGAATAGATTACTTTCGATGTTAACAGTTTCTGCGCATGCGCATTTTGGAGCAAACCCGGAAATTTAAAACACCTCACTCAGCACAATCTAATCATTGACGTCACAGACGCACTCGCGATGGGGTTGGCTGCTAATTTACAAGCAGGCGCGAAAGACGTCGAAGTAGTCGATTTTGACGAGAAAGTCGCTCGTTTAAAACGTGCTTGACCCTTAACTGCCCCGGCAGGGTCATATTTGACTCCAGGAGTTTTTCTTTTAATGTTTCTCCGCTAGGTGACATGGTGGGGAGCTACCCGCTCATGTAATCTCATTTCCCGCCAAACAGCGCTAGTATACAGTTCGGCTGCCCATTTCCGTATGTCGTTTGCTGTCCACTGGCCTCCGGGGTCTTATTTGACCACGGGGGTGAAACTCATATAGGGATTTCCGGTAACACGACGTTGGTTCGCTGCCAGGCCACATAGAGCGCTGAGAGCGTTCCGATTTTTCATCTCGCTTTCCTATTGGATGATTTACGCGCTACAGTCCTCCATATTTGTTTTGATTCGTAGGTGGTGTTCTGTGCTGAGGTTCTATAGCAACGTCTTCCTAATTGCGATCTTCTGTGTGCGTTTTGTGAGTCTCATAAGTTTCATTTATTTTCATATGACTGAAGATGCATAAATCGTAATCAACAGAAATAAAAATAAATTGGTTTTTGTAGACATTGCAGTAGGCCTACATTCTTGTTTGCAGGACAGTGTATATGGCTGTAAAATTATTTATTTGTACAACCTACTGTTCCTCTTTTGGTCACATGAGTGGATATAATTGTGCCTTAGCGTATGTGAAAACTGAAAAATCATTTACATAGATGCATGCAATATCAGATGATTTTTAGTCTGACATGCGCAAAATCACATTTATTTCCATGTGATTAGATTAGATTAATACTTGTTCCATAGATCATGAATACGACACTTCGTAATGATGTGGAACGTGTCAGTTAAATGAAGTGTGTCTATACATAATATTACATGACACTCAATATTTGAATATTTTTTTTTATTAATTTTTTTTATTAATTTTTATAACGCCACATGGTGAAAATCACAGTACCGAGTTTTAGAAACAAACAATTTTACGGTCAAAAAGATTACCACGACATCATTTACGAAGTTTGGCCGGCTGTAAACAACAGCCACAAGCAATTACTGTTAGTTTTTGATTTAAATTTCTCGTATATATTACTTTGCTAGGTCTCAAAAATCTTTCTATGAGGTCCACCCTCAAAGAATAAATGAAAAATATTGTCATCTAACACCAATATAACGTTTTCTCATTCGTGTATTTAGAAGTAAACATATGGATTTTCGCGCCACATTTCTCGGATTGAAATTTCACTGCCATGCCACTAGTAGCGCTGCTGTCGTTCTGTGTTTCCGTGTGATGACATGGTCTTTGCACTTCTGTTATTTTTGGTGTTCTGTGTATTTGACCCCACTAGGGTAGCAGTGTAGGTCTAACTGTGTTGCAGTACTTTAGATGTTGAGTGATATATGTTCTTTATTACACTTATTTTGCAAGTAAATTGTGTATAAGATTTATAGAACGATAGCATATAAGATGAACATTAACAAGAGCAAAACAAGGGTAATGGAGTGCAGCCTAAGAAAATCAGGTGATGCTGAAGGAATTAGATTAGGTAAAGAAACAATAAAGGAGGTAGATGAGTTTTGTTACTTGGGCAGTAAAATAACAAATGATGGTCATAGTACAGAGGATATAAAATGCAGAATGGCAATGGGTAGAAATGCATTCTTGAAAACGAAATTTGTTAACATCGATTATTGATTTCAGCCTAAGGAAGTCCTTTCTGAAGGCATTTGCGTGGAGTGTTGCCGTGTATGGGAGTGAAACATGGAGATAAACAGTGCGGACAAGAAGAGGATAGAGGCTTTTGAAATGTGGTGCTACAGAAGAATGCTGAAGATTAGATGGGTGGATGGTGTAACTAATGAGGAAGTACTGAACAGAATTGGGGAGAAAAGAAATTTCTGGTATACTTTGACTAAAAGAAGGGATCGCTTAGTAGGACATATTCTTAGACATCAAGGAATTCTGAAATTAGCGTAGGAGGGAAGTGTGTGGGGTAAAAATCGCAGAGGGAGTTCAAGAGAAGAATATAGTAAGCAAATTCAAATGGATGTAGGTTGCCGGTCTTATGAGGAGATGAAGAGGCTTGCTCAGGATAGATTAGTTTGGAGAGCTGCATCGAACCAGTCTCCGGACTGAAGACCACAACAACAACATACCATGGCTGGCAGATCATATGCTTTATCGCCTGAAGAAATAGCGAATATTTTGAAAGAAAGTTTTTACGGTAATGATTACTTTTCAGCTTATGTTAATGATTTGGAAGAAACCGATCATGATAGTGGATGAGAAATATTTGGTGACAATTCCAATGACGGTCCTGGTTTTGTCCCAAATGAAGAAGAAGATAAATCGGATGCGCATTATAGTTCTGGAGATGGTGCAGAATCGAATAAGGGAGATACTGATCAACCTGTAGACAATGGTCAGTTGGCTAGAGCAGCTAGAAGGTGTGTATTAAGTCGTAGGAATAAATGTATGATAAAGAAAACAGTTCTGTCTGAACCACGCAGTAACCCGCAATATGCCCTTCCGAAGAGGAGTTGCCAACTATGTCGAAGAAGTCGTGAACAAAAGTACTTGACTTCATGCTCCACGTGCTACAATGGAGATTGTACAGTCCACTGCAAGAAAGAAATCGTAAGACAATGCTGCCAAGTCTAGAAAAAATAATCAACAATATTTTTTTTGTAAAAATTTATAAAAATTGAAAAATTATAAATCAATATTCAACATAAGAATTTCAACAAATGTGGTTTGAAAATCAGCTTTTTTGTTTTTAGATGGCAAGAACCATGCCTTCTGAAATGGAAAACACGGAACATCCTTCTAATGAATACATGTTTATGTGAATTAAAAACAAAAATTGTCAGAAAAATTCAAATCTTTTAAAATAATTTATTTCTGCTTACGTCTATGTCAAAATCAATTTGTTTGGCTTACAATCTGATCATTGTATTAACTGGAAAATAAATTATGTCTATTGAAAAACAGTCATTTACGGATTCTTTAGCACCCAAAAAATTTGAGAGTTATCTACATCCGCCAGGGCAGCTAAGGCTTAATACACTCTGTTCCGTGCAGCTACATTGATAGTACATGCTGAAAATTTTTTGTTTTTGTTTTCCTAAGGGATCAAAATTCCGAGAGACTGTAACACTCTCTTCACTAACCGCTCCCGCGCGCCTGCTAGCGTCCGAACTGTTCTAACGACAGAGCTCTACTCCTTTCCGCAGCTGCTACCACTGCTCCCGCTCTGTTGCTCCAAAGACTACATACCACACACACCAAAGATGTTTCCTACTTTCCCTATCGAGGATTTCCCAGATACATAGGTAATAAATTCCATAAATTCACATAAACAAACTAAACAATACCACAATATACATATGTTATGATAAAAAACCTATATACATTTAAATTTTAATACATATTTGAAATACACATCTGGATACTAACGTCACAAGACTTACACACACGCCTTGCTGCGGAGCGCGCGGTTGCTCGCCATTGGAGGCTCGAATCCTCTCTCGGGCATGGGAGTGTGTTGTCCCTAGCTTAGTTGATCTTACATACTACTTCAGGCAATTTATGCTAAGGACAAAACACACACACGCACACATCGCCGAGGGAGGACTCGAGCCTCTGACGGCGAGCAATCGCGCGTTCCGTGATATGGTGGAAAATGGTCTCCAAGTGCCTCAACGTATGAGCGGCGTAGCATGTTCTGTTTCATACGTTTACATCGACCAGTTTACTTTGTTTTGACCGCCATCTTGTTTAGAGTGTTAGCCTTGTGATGACAGTGATATTGTTTCGGAAAGTGCTGTGTTGTGGGGCTAGTAAGACTAGAAATTTAAGTGCTACGCAGTCAGTCAAGCGAAGTACAGAACTACTCAACATGAATGTGAGTGATAAAAAAAAAGAACACATTCATAAACAGACTGTATTTCAGCCCATAGAGAGACATAATCTTACATAGGTTATCTTTCTGTTTTCACATGGCCATTACCACAAACATCAAGATATTGTCACTTTAGATTAATGTATACCGCCAGTAATATATTTTGTATGCCTATAGCGTGATGATGGTGCACAGCATCGAAGCATGTCACTAAAAAATATTTTTTAATACTTCAATTGTATTTGTGACTGGTAGCGGAAATTTGAAGCAACCTTTTAATTGTTAAAAACTAGATTAGCTTACTTGTTCGTTCCATAGATCCATATCGAGGAGAGGTTCTTGGTCATGGAACATGTCAATATAGCGCTTATAAATAAGCTGAGATAATAATACTAATAGTATGAAGTCTATGGTTCTAATCAAAAATTCGTCAGTGGAGTACAAAAAGTTGGCCACTGGTAACTCTTTCAGGCTCCACTTTAAATGATCTTTATTTGTAGCTAAATTTTCTACGGTTCCTAGTACATTTTTGATAATGTGTGTTCCTGAGTAGTGGAACCCTTTTTGAATTAAAATAAGTTCCTTTAAGTTCTTGGTAGATCAAAGGCAAAAGTGTAGTATTCTTATTAAGGAACAAACAAAAACAGGTAAGAGGGACAGTAATATTTTCAAATGTGCGTAATTTAATTGACGTTAATAAAACTGACTGTCACCTAAGTAAGGATGACCGATTTCCTTGGAAGCAGAGGTTACGTAGCACGACCGCTGGGTAATTGTTTCTGTTTTACTGTTTGTCGCCAAGTACTCTCGGTCATTGAAATGTTACCTTTTAATTTATTATGTAACTAAATTTTACTGGACGTTAATGCAATGTTAAAATTCATCTCTCTTTTGTAAAGAATTATTTTTGTTCATTTTTAAAGTAGTGGAAAATCTTTCTGCGAAGTTATGTTAATAAATATTCCTGTGTCCAGAGATTTTGATTTGAAAATGAACTAGCTGTGGAAAATCTTAGTGGGAAACACATTCTACTATTACCTTCTTCTTGCTCTCAATCTGTTACGTTCCTCCATCTGATATGATATGCTGAGTTTGGTAAAATACGTTAGTTTTCAACTTTATTCTTGTGTTTCATATTGGTATGCTCTCAGTATAACTAGGGGGAAGAGAAATACCGCCTGCAGGAAAATAAAAGAGATATTTGGAGACAAGAAAAGCAGCAGCATGAATATCAAGAACTCAGGCGGAAACCCAGTACTAAGCAAAGAGGGGAAAGCTGAACTGTGGAAGGAATATATAGAGGTCCTATACAAAGGAAATAAATTTGAAGGCAGTATTCTAGAAAAGGAAGACAAAGTGGAGAAAGATAAGAAAGGTGATATGATACTGCGAGAAAAATTTGACAGAGCGCTGAAGGATTTGAGTCGAATAAAGGTCCCTGGAGTAGATAATATTCCGTCTGAACTGCTGAGATCGTTAGGAGAGTCAGTCATGAAGATATTCTTCCACCTGTTATGCAAGATGTATGAGACAGGGGACATACCATCAGACTTCAAGAAGAATATTGTAATTCCAATTCCAAAGAAAGCAAGTGAAGACAAATGTGAAAATTACAGAACAATCAGTTTAATAAGTCATGGTTGCAAAATACTGGCACGAATTATATACAGGCGAATGGAAAAACTTGTGGAATGCGACCTCGGGGAAGATCAGTTTGGATTCAGGAGAAATATAGGAACATGGGAGGCAATATTCACATTACGACTTATCTTAGAAGACAGGCTAAGGAAAGGCAAACCTACGTTTTTAGCGTTTGTCGATTTGGAGAAAGCTTTTGACAACGTCGACTGGAATACACTCTTCTGAAGGTATCAGGGAAAAAAAACGGGGAGCGAAGATTTACATACAACCTATACAAAAACCAAACAGCAGTTATTAGAGTCGAAGGGCAAGAAAGGGTTGCAGATGTTGGGAAGAGAGTAAGACAGGGCTGTAGCCTTTCCCCAGTGCTGTTTAATCTGTATATTGAGCAAGCAGTGAAGGAATTCAATGAGAAATTTGGTGAGGGCATTAAAGTTCAAGGAAAAGAAATAAAAACTTTTCGGTTTGCCGACGACATTAATTTTGTCAGAGACTGCTAAGGATCTGGAAGAGCAATTGAATGGAATGGACAGTGTCTTGAAAGGAAGATATAAGATGAACATTAACAAGAGTAAAACGAGGGTAATGGAATGTAATGTCAGAAAATCGGGTTATGTGAAGGAATTAGATTAGGTAATGAGATAATAAAAGTGCTGGATGAGTTTTGTTATTTGGGTAGCAAAATAACTTCTTATGGCCGAAGTTAGAGAAGATATAAAATGCAGAATGGCTATGGGGAGAAAAGCGTTTCTAAAGCGAAACTTGTTAACATCCAATATTAATTTAAACGTTAGGAAGTCCTTTCTGAAAGCATTTGTCTGGAGTGTAGCCTTGTATGGGTGTGAAACGATAACGATAAGGAGTTCAGATAAAAAGATGATAGAAGCTTTTGGAATGTGGTGCTACAGACGAATGATGAAAGTTAGATTTGTAGATCAGGTAACTAACGAGGAGGTGGTTAACCGAATTGGAGAGTAAAGGAGTTTCTGGTATATCCTGATTAAGAGAAGGGATAGATTAGTTGAGCAGATTCTGAGACATCACGGAATTCTCAACTTAGCATTAAAAGGAAGTGTGTGTGGTACAAATCGTAGAGAGACACTGAGGTACACAGTAAGCAGATTCAAAAGGATGTAGGTTGCCGAACCTATTCTCTGACGAAGACACTTGCACAGGACAGGGTAGCCTGGAGAGTTGCATCATACCAGCCTGCAGACTGTAGACCACAACAACAACAACATACTCTCAGTAACATTCTATATCACGCCAGATATTTTCTTTTTAACGTTTATTTTCATTACAGTAATCGTGCTGTCAGTGAGAAACGCGAGGCGAGGCAGTCAGTCGTATTGTTGAAGAGGGCACTGACCGCATGCGAATGCCAGGGCATTGCGTTTCCTTTAGCTGAGCCTGAGACTCTCGACCAGAACTCAGAATTAGCAGTTTTCTCACGTCAGATTTCTATCCGGAATGTCTGCCAGTTCCGTCACACTCCCCGACAACAATCACGCTGTCTTGTCTTATCGCCCACGCACCTCAACCGCATCTCCCCTTTATTAGCACAGAGTGAAGGAGTTGCCACGTACTGTGTTCCTTTATATTGCGGACTAAGTTCTCTCACGTTGACTTTTGTTATTGACGTGCAAGCCGTTTTCTTGGAAGACATGTACGACACGAACGACAACTAAAGATGCAATAAGCTTACATCAATAACTTAAAAATTACCAGCCCATTACTGGAAGTCAGTAGTAGGAAAGGGAACAGAAGGAAATGTAGTAGGTGAATATGGACTGCGGATAAGTAATGAAAGAGATCACCTTGTAGAGTATTGTGCAGAGCACAATTTAATCGTCACAAACACTTGGTTTAATCAACACGAAAGAAGATTATATACGTGGGAGAGACTAGGAGACACTGGGAGGGACCAGATTGACTTTATAATGGTAAGGCAAAGGTATAGAAACCAGGTTGTAAACTGTAAGACATATCCAGGGGCAGATATAACTTATTGGTTATGAACTGTAGATTAAAATTTAAGAGACTACAAAAGGTAGACAATTAAGGAGAGAGAAGCTGGACAAGTTGAAGAAACCAGAGGTGGCTGAGAGTTTCAGAGAGAGCATTAGGCAAGGATTGGCTGAAACTGGGGAAAATAATACAGTAGAAGAAGAATGGGTAGCTCTGAGAGATGTAGTAGTGAAGGCTGCAGAGGATCATATAGGCAGAAGGACAAGGCCCAATAGAAATGCTCGGATAACACAGGAGATACTGAACGTAATTGATGAAAGGAGAAAATATAAAAATGCATCAAGTGAAACGTGCAAAAGGGAGTACAGACATCTGAGTAATAAGGTTGGCAGGAAGTGCAGACTGGCTAAGCAGGTGTGGCTACAGGACAAATGCAGAACCGTAGAAGAATTTATAAATAAGGGAAAGATAGACACCGCCTAAAGGAAAATAAAAGAGACATTTGGAGACAAGCAAAGTGGCGGTATAAATATCAAGAACTCAGATGGAACACCAGTGCTAAGCAAAGAAGGGAAAGCTGAAAGATATAAGGTGTTGATACTCGTCGCCATTTGTTGAGTTCTCGTCCCGGTCTAGCTTTCATGAAGGTACGGTGCAACATACATAGACATCTAGAACAGCTCTATTGATTATTAATACAAGTTTTATTGACTGAAGAATACAATACTCTACTTCTTTATGTTCTTCTCTCTTCTCGTGGTGTTGTCTTCTGTAGGCTGCTACCTGGGCTGAGTTCTCGTGACTGCCTAGTTCGTAGCCCAGTTCTGACGGGCCGTCCAAACACATTTCGGCCTACGTATAGCAGCTTGTAGAGGGAGCGCTTCTCCGGTTACTCCCTCCAAGATGTGCGGCGCTGGCATGCGATAAATTGCCGGGTGTACGCTGCCTTCTCCACGATCGTTCTCTTGCATCTGGCGCGTGGCGCTGACTTTACGCCACACCACAACATCCCTCCTCCCCCCTCCCCCTCAACAAAGTGCTAGACCGTTGTCGTCTAGGGAGCTCGACAACAGGGAAGGAGGCAGTCTCGCGGGCATAGTGTAAGACTGATGGACCAGATTCTGAGTTGCGGAGGACGTCAGACTACTGGCACAGTGTAACATGTGTCAGTTACATGCAGCCCCCCCCCCCCTAAACAGAGAAGCAGCCCCCCCCTAAACTACTGTCCTACGTTCCCCTCGTAGTTCTGTAAGATGCTAGCAGGTGTCAGGCGGTTCCCTGGCTTAGTACCGGTAGACGACACTAAAGGGTGCCTCCCGCACGTCAGAGGGTAGCGTGGAGAGGAGGCTGAGGGAAGAGCTCGTGCTGCCTGCCAAGAGGCCACGGCTGTGTCCGGTGTGCCGGCGTTTGAGAGGAGGTGGTGGTGGGGACAGCCGCTACCTGCCGCCTGCTCTGATCAGTTTAAAGGGCTGCTTCTGACCGTAGCGCCATCATGGGACATCTTACGGAACTGCTTCAGCATCCCCTGCCCCGCACCCCTGAGCGTGGGACCGGGCCCTTACGGAGGTTTCCCGTCTGTATATATTTGTCTGTGTTACCGGCCAGGCCCCGCCATCCGGCCTGAGCTCGTGAGGGACGTGCTCCGGGGAAACCTCCAAAGGGCCCATATCCACGACCTGGGGCCCAGGTGATGACGTAGACGGTGACGTCGGTGGCGACATCGGCGTCGGATGCTGTGTGGTGTGCTGGTCGTGTGGGTCAAGTTCCATGGGGATGTCGAGGTGAGGTGGAGAAGGCGAGGGCTCCATGACGTCGGGTCGCGGTGCTGTAGAGATCTGCTGCTGAGGCGGCTGCCGAGGTTGCGCGGTCTGCATGTTGCGTGAATCTGCCGAGAGAAATGCAGAATTATCACAGGGTACACAACAAGGGCGAATTTGATTGCGGTGCCTGCGAACTACGCCATCAGGTCCTGAAATTTCAAACACGTGAGAATGGAAACATTTGATGATCTCGACCTGCTCCCACCGACTCACCGACTGCGACCGCCAAAACTTCTGAAAAAGACTGGGTTATGCGGAGCGAAGCGATACTTGCGTGTCAGCGACTGCTGCTGCGGGATCGGCCGCGGTGGCTGAGGGGACTAAGGCGCTCCATTCACGGTCTGCATGGCCAATACGGTCGGGGGTTCGAGAGCGCGCGCCACGTAACTTGGCGGGTGAGGCCTGGATGCGCAGAAGCACAGGTGGGCCTACGTCACGCCACGTGACCTGCTGCCCAATAGCCGCCAGTCAGCCGTTGCGCGCGCTCGAGTTCGTGTCGTACTGTGCGGAGCGACAACTGGTTTTGGCAGAATCAGGATTCATACCTGAAAGTAAATTTATATTTAAGTCATCAAAGACGAAGCACTCAGAAGACTACCATTCTGAAATGACTTACGCAGTCATCAGTCAGTGGTTTACAAGTCAATTGCTTCCATACCTGGCCGAGAATTCTGTTATCGTTATGGGCAATGCAAGTGTGCACTCTGTGCAAGTGAACAGAGCTCCTACTTCAAATACCAGAAAGGACGAAATTATTTCGTGGCTAACTACTTACGCGATAGATGAACTTGAAAGACATCATGATCACCAGGTAGTAATAAATCACGAAATATGAAACACGTTGCTTTGATCAGTAAGCACTTGCTTGGGCATCAGTCTGCGAAGACTGAACATGTGTCGCTTGTAACGTTTTTAGATAGTCTCCTTGTCTTGTACAATGCCAAACATATACAATTATTCTATCATTCCATGTGATATGTCACTTAAGTCATTGATAATGTATTTTAATAACTGCCTCGAAAAATCCAGATTTCAAGATATAATTAAGGGAAAAATCTAAAATTTGTCAATTTCTAATTTATCACTTTTTTATCTTCACAATTAATTTACTTTGAATACGAAATCTGTCGTGAACGTCTAATGTGGTTTTTCAGTAATAATGGATAGATTGATCTCCCTAGAAGAACTGTGTATATAATTTACAGATATTTCGTGTTAATCGACTGAGCTACGAAATGAATTTCTGTGCCGCTCAGAAAATTATGCCCTGCCGTGTAAAGAGACTCGTAAATGCGCCAGTTTTCCCAACAATCAAACGAGCGTTGTTTTTCTGCATTACACTTTTTACGCAGCCTTGCGTGTTCAAGACTCGCAGCTTGACATTTCCTTGCGCTTGTTTGCGGCCGTAACTTTAAAGCTAAGCGGCAGTCAGCAGCTGACTGCGGAATGGAACGGAGCGCAGCTAACGCACAGTCCGGCTACGCTGCGACAGCAGCTCCCCCCACCACTACACAACTACCTGCGCAGAATAGCCAGTCCACCCGCCAAGTTATGTGGCGCGCGCTCTAGTATTAGCTAGTTGATAAGTAGTTTATAAGTTTAGGGACTGATGACCCCGTAGTTAAGTCCCATAGACTATACAAACATTTGAACATTTTGAGCTGCTGCGGGTGGCACGGTGGATGGTTCAAGTGGAGCAGGGTGCAGTGGCGGCGGCCAAGAAAAATTTCGGCCGACGATGATCCTTATCGTGGATGCGAGCGGTAGGAGGCGATGAACACTTGCAAAGCTGCCTCCAGTCAGTGCTCTGACTGCTGCTCACATGTCCGGACGAAGCGTTCCGCAGCGCCATTTGACTGCAGGTGAAAAGGTGCACTGGTGAGATGCTTAATTCCACTGCATTCACAAAAGGAGCGAAATTATTGCGATGTGAACTGAGGGCCGTTGTCAGAGACTATCAGTTCAGGGAGATCTTCCTGACAAAAAATTGAAGATAACGCCCTAATCGTGCTACTAGAAGTCGTAGAAGACATTAGCACTGCAAATGGGTAGCCACTAAAAGCATCAACCACAATTAGCCACTTAGTGTTCCAGAAGGGACCACCATAGTCAATATGTACCCGTTGCCATGGTGAATCTGCTTTGGGCCACGCAAAAAATTTCTGAGGTGGGGCGGACTGGTTGGTAGCGCACACTGAACACTGTGACGTCATCTGTTCTATTTGGGCGCCAAGTACAGTGTCGTCCTGCCATCTGCTTAGTGCGAACCATTCCACAATGTTCTTGGTGAAGTATGTTCAATACTTCTTTCTGCAAACGTCGCGGAATCAACACACGAGATTGTCCCCTGTCATTTGAAACTGCAATGACACCTCTATGTACTGAAAGTTCATGTGTTCTAGCAAAATAGCGATGCACCAGAGAATTTTGAACGTCACGTTGTGAACGAGGTTATTCTGTGCGAAAGCAGCGCAGCACAATTCGTAAGCCGCGGTGGAGTAGGCGAGCGGTCTAAAGCGTCTCGCTGCGGAGCGCGCAGTTGCTCGCCGTGGAGGTTCGAGTCCTCCCTAGGGCATGGGTGTGTGTGTTGTCCTTAGGTTAGTTTACCTAGGTTTAAGTAGTTTGTAAGCTACGGACTGATGACCACGCAGTTTGGTCCGATAGAATTACAAACATTTGAACAATTCGTAAATCGGGATCTGTTTCTGTAGCCCGAGCAATTTTCCTAGAGTCCAAAAGGAAGGATTGCAACAAACGATTTTGTTGTGCATCTTTCTGACAAGACGGCTCAGAAGCATCAAAGTCTTTGTCATGGGCAATCGGGAGACAGGAAAGTGCGTCGGCATTTCCATGGCGAGTTGTGGGTCTGTACATAATATTGTACTGATACTGTGACAAGAGCAGCGCCCAACATTGCAATTGGTGCGTCGTGCGAGTAGGAATCGGCTTGGCTGGAAGAAACAATGACTGCAAAGTCTTGTGGTCAGTTACTAAATGAAATTTTCTCCCATTCAAAAATTTGGTGATATTATACACTATTGCTAAAGCTTCCTTCTCAATTTGAGAATAACGGCACTGTGAGTCTGTCAAAAGTTTGGATGCAAACGCTATTGGACGGTCCGTATCCCCATGTCGATGTGACAGTACAGCACCTAGACCATACGATGACTAGTCAACTTGCAAAGGATCTGGTTTTTCTGGATCGAAGTGCACCAAAGATCGATCACTAAGCAATGCATCTTTTAACTGTTGAAATGCGCGTTGGCATTCTTCTGTCCAAACAAAACGAACATTAAAGACAATAATGATAAATCTGAAGCATAGAATTAAAATTTGTGATGCGACCGGGAATCGAACCTGGACCTCCATGCTTACTAGGCAGACGTCTTACCGTTAGACAGTGGCGTAGCTATGTCACCAACGGCTCCGGGGCAAAAATAACTTTGGGGCCCTCTTTAAAATTATATAGATACAAAACTACATCATCAGCTCCTCACTGTCTACTGGAAGACAAAATAAGACAAACCTAAATACTACTAAGTAAATTATTATGTGTCACACAACAGATGTTTAATAGTACTTTTTATCATAACTGTGAGTTTGTTTGTTATGCTCTCACGAAAAATTACTGGTTCGATTTGGATGAAATTTTGCAGAGGTAGGAGAAACAGATAAAACGACCGCATGGGATAGTTTTCGAAGTTGCACCGTACTAAGCGATGAGGTCGCAGGTAGAAGCTAATAAAAAATAAACGATGAAGTATTACTCACCCAAGAAAATATGGATTCTGCCGCGAAGCAAACTGGGAACAGTCAGAACTCACGCGTCTACGGCGACAGCAGGCGGACTTGCCAGTGGCAACAACTCACTCTCGCCGAACTACTGCGTTGTTAGCTCATTGCTCCGAACCCATCAGCCTAATTTCGTTGATAGCCCAGTCAAAGAAGGAAAATACGGGAAATATTCGTGTAGGATGGTTTCAGCAAAAGGAAATTGCCGGATTTTGTTTGATGAAACACTTTGTGCTGAGCTGTGCCCCTACCATGTTTCATGAAATATATGTTAGTGTCTGTCTAGAAAGAAGTAATAAATAAGTCCACATCTTCGTTTATTATCGTCACAGTGGGATAGAGGGCAGCGTCGTGATTGCACAATTCACTATTAAAAAAGTAATTATCATATGAAACCTCTGAATCGTGGCCGGCCGCGGTGGCCGAGGGGACTAAGGCGCTCCAGTCACGATCTGCACGGCCACTACGGTCGGGGGTTCGAATCCCCCCTCGGGCATGGATATTTGTGCCGTCCTAGTTCGTAAGTAGTTCATAAGTAGTTTGTAAGTTTAGGGACTGATGACCCCGTAGTTAAGTCTCATAGACTATACAAACATTTGAACATTTCTGAATCATGAATGTAGCTAAACCGTTAAATGGCAGAATAAAGCCGCGGTGGAGTAGCCGAGTGGTCTAAAGCGCCTCGCTGCGGAGCGCGCGGTTGCTCGCTGTGGAGGTTCGAGTCCTCCCTGGGGCATGAGTGTGTGTGTTGTCTTTAGGTTAGTTTATCTAGGTATAAGTAGTTTGTAAGCTACGGACTGATGACCACGCAGTTTGGTCCGATAGATTTACAGACATTTGAACATTTTTGGCAGAATAAACAAACAGTGTGCGGGTATAAATGTACGTTAATAGACATTCCTCGCATCGCAGGTTGTGTAGGCGATCTAATAGATTGATTATCTTCAAAAGTAGAAAGCCAAGATCGCAAAATACATGTTATTAAAAAGATGATAGCTTTTAACTTATGTATTTTTTTTATATAGTGACTAAGTGCAATGTTGCACTTTTTATTTTATACCCAATTTTTAACAAGATAGGTTAAGCGTCTCTTAATCACAAATGTATGTTATTCTTTATGTTTATTTCTTGCATATCTTTTATATTTTTGACAGATGACCAGATTATAACATATGTGACCAGATGATGGTGACACAGTGCACCGAAACCGGTTGTCAGTTAATAAATTGTTAGTTTGCGATCTTGGCTTGTCATTTTGAAAACTATAAAACGATTAGATCGCCTCCAGACCGGAATATGTCAGGTAATCTTAGAATTAAAGTGCATGGAGGTGGATACTTTTACTACAGCTTGACGAAATCTACAGTTTCATTCCGATCTTCGCAAAATTTTGCACGCTTGACCTTCAATACAAGAGGAAGATCAGCGTCTACCTAAAGTTTCATACGATGAATGTGGGAGGGTATCTTGCAACATAAAAATGTATTCCTAAATACCTTGGTCGCCCCATAACTTGAGAACCGCTCGACCGATTTCACAGATCATTTTGGTTATTCTCAGAACAAGGATTGTATGAATTAAAACTAGAAAATTTGAGAACAATGAAGTGCGTTTTTCAGTGTGACACTGCTTTTATTGTATACAAATCTATAGTTTTGTTTTCTATATCGATGAAATTTTGCATATCTGAGCTTAAAGAGGAATGTCACTGTCTGTATAAAATTTCGGTCGTTGCATGATGGAGGCTATTTAACTTACGGACTTTGACAAAATGCATAGTTTTGCTTCGATCTTGATTAATTTTTGCACACATGACTGCGAGAATTGGCTAGATAACGCGAAGTACTCCAGAGACGGTTGCCACTTTATTGTGTCCTTACTGTAACAAGTCTATTGTGGGGTGGGGGGGGGGTAACATAATAATGTTTATAAATTATCATACAGTATTGGGATTTATATATATATATCGGCTCGAGGGTCCGTCTCACAAAATCGATTATTGGTTCTCGGTCAGAAAAGTTGAATGCCCGCTGGGTTCACTATAATGCTGTTTGTGATCGTAGTCTATTTGGAAGTGGTAGCAGTACAGACACGTTCCTTTGCATCTCACGTGTGAAGTTCCAAACACGAGATACAAAATATTTCATAATTTAATGCGGGCGACAAAAGCACTCACACAGTTACTGGTTCTCAAGGCTGTGCAACTGGTTCCAACGCGCCAAGCGACCTTGCGCCAAGAAAGGGGAGCTTTAATCCTCCTTGATCGACCAAGTGACATTTCTGTGAGGTACTGTGAGAAGCGGGTACAAAGTGCACTTTGCCATCAACCTAGAAGATTACGTCTGGGGCGAGGCAGTTATGTTGTTACAGGCAAGATTAAGGATGTTCAAATGTTCAAATGTCTGTAAATCTATCGGACCAAACTGCGTGGTCATCAGTCCGTAGCTTACAAACTACTTAAATCTAGGTAAACTAACCTACGGACAAACACACACACCCATGCCCCAGGGAGGACTCGAACCTCCACGGCGAGCAACCGCGCGCTCCGCAGCGAGGTGCCTTAGACTGCTCGGCTACTCCACCGCGGCGATTAAGGATGATTTGGGTTTAGTATCTCGTTGATAGCAGCGGAGTATGCGCTGATATGAAACTTCCAGGCAGATTAAAATTGTGTGCCGGAACCGGGACTCGAACCTGGTACCTTTGCCTTTCGCGAGCAAGCGCTCTACCGACTGAGCTATCCCGACACGACTCACGATGCCGCCTCACAACTTTACTTCCTCCAGTAACTCGCCTCCTACTTTCCAAACTTCACAGAAGCTCTCCTGCGAAACATGCAAGACTAGCACTATTGAAAGAAAGATATCGTGCACACATGACTTAGCCACAACGTAAGGGATGTTTCCCGAATAAAACTTTCACTCTGCAGCGGAGTGTGCGCTGAAATGAAACTAGTGCTAGTCTTGCACGTTTCGCAGGAGAACGTCCGTGAAGTTTGCAAAGTAGGAGGCGAGGTACTGGCAGAATTGAAGTTGTGGGGCGGCACCGTAAGTCGTGTCGGGATAGCTCAGTGGTAGAGCACTTGCCCGCGAAAGGCAAAGGTTCGAGTCCCGGTTCCAGCACACAATTTTAATCTGCCAGGAAGTTTCAAGATTTTAATTGCATTAATACAGTGATAATATCACATTTGCAGCCTTGAGCACCGAAAAATATTCCACTACACTTATTGAAACGAACTTAAGAAGGCACAGAAAATATGCCAAAAACAGAATTTTTTAATAAGTCATCCTATCATGAAATGCAGTAACAGCTTCAAAACAAAACCAACGGTCTTTGGAGGGAAGGTGGGATGGTGTGGGTGAATGGCTTTGGTGTCGATGTGGGGGTGTGGAGGTGAAGAGGGAGGCTTGGGACTAAGGTTTAGATGGATTGCTGTTAGGCATCCCAGTCAGTGAGGAAGTAGTCGTTTGGGAGGAGATCAAGACAGGAAGTGCCTTAAGGCACCCGAGGAGGTTGGAAGATGCCAGGACGACGTCAGGAGTGGTGTTACTTTTGGGATGAGTGGGCTTTGCGAGAGGGACAAGGTCACAGCAAAGGTAGGTGTTGACGAAATGACGGTTGATGTTGGCAGCAATCACGTAGGTCATGAAGGACCTGTCAATGTAGAAGAGGAAGTCATAAGAGAGGGACTGCAGATGTGTGTGGTAGTTAGGATGACGGCGAGGGAGAGGAGAAATAGGCTGAGAATGTGTTCTTTGGGATCGTTGAGTACAGGTTGACACCAGTTCACTCTGCCACGGATTGGTTCTTGTTTGTTGGGAAAGAGCAAGTGCTGAGGCAGAGGAGGGTGTGGGATGGAGATGCCATGAGGCTGTGGTGGCGGGGTGTACACGAGAAAAAGTTTAAACTTTATTATATCCATAATCGATATGAGGTCGTGGTTATATTACTTCATTATTTTGTCAAACAAGTAGGCTTAGCCACAGATATCGTGTAAAAGCACTAAAATATGACGTGTTTCAAGGGTCAATCCCTCACATCAGATAATCTGTACAAGAATCTCAAAACATGAAACCATAAAAAAACGTAATAAAGTAAACGTGGTTACTTCCCTTGTAACCGTGCTTATGGAGAAAGGTCCTCAGCATACTGTGCTACGTCAGAATTCAAACCAGATACCAGCAGCCGGCCGCGGTGGGCGAGGTGACTGAGGCGCTCCAGTCACGGTCAGCACGGCCACTACGGTCGGGGGTTCGAATCCCCCCTCGGGCATGGATATTTGTGGCGTCCTAGTTCGTAAGTAGTTCATAAGTAGTTTGTAAGTTTAGGGACTGATGACCCCGTAGTTAAGTCCCATAAGCTTTACAAACATTTGAACATTGAATTTGAGATACCAGCACTGGCGGCGCGTTTCGGTTGTGTTATGCGCCTCCAGTGCTGGTATCTGTATGCTGAGGACCTTTCTCCATAGACACGGTTACAAGGGAAGTAACCACGTTTTCTTTTATTACGTTTTACAGGACTGTGATCTCAAATCGGATGACGTCCTTGATGGTGGAATGGAAGCAGAGGGAGTTGTTTGGGTGCATGGAGGGCGGGGGGGGGGGAGGTTGATGGGATGAAGAAGGACGCTGAGTGAGGTCGGCAGAGACAGGAGCAGGATGGGCCTTTCATTTAAGGCAGTAAGTAGGGTGGGGACTCCCACAGATGTTACATCTGGAGGCTGGAGGAAAGGTTGGAGCATGGGGACAAAGGCATTGTGGATCTGCTTGGCTGAACGGATGGAAAGATCGGGGTGGGCATTGAGTTGGCCCAGAACCTCATTTCCTTTGATCCCCTGTGTTAATTTAGTTATCACGGCTGTGAGGATGGGTGGGTAGCGGGGGCAGGGGTAGGGGCTGGTGGGAAGATGGTGCAGTTGTGCGTCAGAGTGGCGTGGGACCATTGTAGACTTGAGGAAGGCGTTGGAATAGGTCAGAGTGGAATGTGGGGTTTGTGGACATGATAAAAACGGAGTCCTTGCAGGGGATGAGGTAGGATATAGTGGCGGCTGGGAAGTACTTCTTGATTTACAGGAACGATCGGAGGACTGGGCCTAGGTGACCCAAGCCAGGCGGTTACAGCAGCGTCGAAGATGACAGTGCAAGGACCGGCAGGCCAGCGAGCACTCCGGGAACCAGAATCGTCAGTTCTCGAGTAGCACGTGGGAAGAATCTAAATCTATCTGTTTGAGCTCTATTACACTTATTATGATGGTAATTTCTCCCAAGGTAGGTGCAAGACAATAATACGCATATATTGAAAAACTGTTGTATAATCTTGATCCAAGGTCTCCTGAACACTGACGTTGAATGTGCATATTGCATCAAGAACACACTTCCTTAGATTGTCCATAGAAGTCACTCAGCACTCACAAAGATGTAAACAACCACGCATGACCAGTGAGAATACTACATAGAGGGTAACACGGCACATCATTTCCAGTCATGACACAAGGAAAGAAGTACATTCCTTATGTTGACTGTAGTTCTGCCTTTCCTAGAAGGTCAATTCCGAAGTTTAATCGTATTCGTATTGTTAGTTTGTGTCAGGAGGTAAGTTTTCAGACGTCTTGCAATGACCGAAAGCGATGTTGTTCGGACGTGTCGTAGTTTCACAGATACAGTTTTGCCGCCGGCCGCGGTGGCCGAGGGGACAGAGGCGCGTCAGTGACGGTCTGCACTGCCACTACGGGGGGTTCGAATCCCCCCTCGGGCATGGATATTTGTGCCGTCTTTAGTGTTAGCTAGTTCATAAGTAGTTTGTACTTTTAGGGACTGATGATCCTGTAGTTAAGTCCCATAAGCTATACAAACATTTGAACTGTTTTGCCTCGCTCTGGCCACCCAAAGGCTTCACTGCAACCGACGAGCGCTACGTAAGAATTTCAGCTGGAGAAACCTGTGAGGAACGCCACTATGCTGAATAATGATTTTCGTGCAGCCACAGACAGTCGTGTTTCGATTCTCAGCCAGGCACTTAAATGTGATGTGCACAGTAAATATGTAGGTGTAGATTCAGTCTTTATGTAAAAGCCTGTATTTTTATTTATTCACTTATTGGTTTTTTCTGTTCCATAGGACCCAATTGAGGAGTGACTCCATGGTCATGGAACAAGTCAATACATTAATTGTTACACAAGAATGGTAATAGAAAATTTTTAAGTAGTCCTTTGCACACGACAATCTTTAGACAAAGTAAAAAGAATCAATAAAGAAAAAAATGAATTAGCTTAATTGTTTAACTTTTCTAGGAGTTCCTCGACAGAATAAAAGGAGTGAGCCATGAGGTAACTCTTCAATTTAGATTTGAAAGCGTGTGGATTAGTGCTAAGATTCTTTAGTTCTTGTGGCAGCTTATTGAAAATGGATGCCGCAGAATACTGTACATCTTTCTGCACAAGTGTCAAGGTGGTGTGATGCAAATGTAGATTCTACTTCTGTCTAGTATTCACCGAGTGAAAGCTACTAACTCGTGGGAATAAGCTGATATTATTAACAACAAACGACATTAAAGAAAAAACGTATTGTGACGCCAGTGTCAAAATTCCCAACTACTGAAAAGGGGTCGACATGACATTCGCGAACTTACACCAAATATTCCTGGAACCGCCCGTTTTTGAGCAAGAAATATCCTTTTTGCATCAGGCGAGTTACCCCAAAAAACAATGCCTTACGTCATAAGTGTGAAAGTAAGCGTAATAGACTACTTTTCGTGTTGAAAAATCACTTATTTCAGATAGTGTTCTAATGGTAAATATAGAAGAATTTAGTTTTGGAACAAGATACTGAACATGGGCTTTCCATGACAGCTTACTATCTATATGAACACCTAGAAATTTGAACTGTTCAGTCTCACTTATCATATGCCAATTATGTGTAATCAAAATGTTAGCTTTCGTCAAATTATGTGGTGATTTAACATCAACTTGTTTTCTACAAGTCATGAAATTATCTCTTGAACTGCATTATTTGATACTGTGTCAATATTACGAGCAACATCCTTCACTACCAAGCTGGTATCATCAGCAAACAAAAATATGTTACCGTCATCTGTTATAATCGAAGGCATACCATTAATATAAATAAGAAACAGCAATGGTCCCAAAACAGACCCCTGGGGCACCCCACACTTAATTGTGCCCCATTGGAATTGTACGTCAAAGCCATTTTCTACACTGTCATGCTACATCACTTCCGAGTCATGGTGAGGTCCAGGTGTGTCACCATCTAACACAGTACAGATAAGCCTAAAAGCATGCTAAACGGACTCGTGAGAATGGGTATCAAGGGCTATTCATAGATGATATTGCGCATACTGTTGCTGCCTGCAGGGTGCATTGCAAATGAGCTGCATTCAGCCTTCTGTCTCGTCGGGTAGTTAACCAGAGATAACAGTGGACGACTCTGGTCTTGCCTTGTTTTAATGGTTCCTGTTGTCTGAAATGCCGTCCAGGTCCTGGTAATTACACTTTAGGACATTCCAATAGCTTTTAACCTTCCTATTGGTCTCCATGCCATAAGTCATGTTGTTGTTGCTTTGCACTATGATGACCACGCATTTAAGCCCCATAAGCTTAACAAACATTTGAACAAAATATGAATTTAGTTTCTAATTTTTAATTTCTTGATTTTGATTAATGACGAGCTAGAATGAGATAGAAGGGAAAGGAGACATGGACAGTGACGGGAATTGGATAAAGAAACGAGGAGGAAAAGGGGGAAGGGGAGGAGGGGCAGAAGGAGGAGAAGATGGAAAGAATGTAAAAACAATTGCTTTCCTCAAAGTAACTGTAAGGCATCTGCTCCATAGTCGCTGCGACAACCAGAAAAAAAAATTGCTCAATCCACGCGATTTACAAAAACTAATGATTTTTGTGTTGTTATTGTTGTGGTCTTCAGTCCGCAAACGGGTTTGATGCAGTTATCCACGCTACCCTGCAAGCCTTTTCATCTGAGAATACAAAATGTTTCAAATGTTTGTAGAACTCATGGGACTTAACTACGGGGTCATCAGTCCCTAAGCTTACAAACTACTTATGAACTAGCTAAGACTAAGGACGGCACAAATATCCATGCCCGAGGGGGGATTCGAACCCCCGACCGCAGTGGTCGTGCAGACCGTGACTGGAGCGCCTCAGTCTCCTCGGCCACCGCGGCCGGCTCTGAGAATACGTACGGCAACCTTTATCCTTTTGAATCTGCTTTCTGTATTCGCTCCTCGGTCTCCTTCTACGATTTTTACCTCGCCCGCTTTCTTCTACTGTTGACGATTCCTGGATGTCTCAGAATGTGCCCCACCAAACTATCCATTTTTTAAGTCAGGATATGCTAGAAACTCCTTTTCTCCCCAATTCTGTTGAGTACCTTCTCATTAGTTATGTGCACTACCAATCTAATCTTCATCATTCGTCTGTAACACCACATTTCGAAAGCTTCTATCATCTTTTTGTCTGAACTCCTTATCGTCCATGTTTCACTCCCATATAAAGTTACACTCAAGACAAATGCTTTCAGAAAGGACTTCCTAACATTGAAACTAATAATGGATATCAACAAATTTCGGTTCTTCAGAAACGCGTTTCTTTCCATAGCCATTCTGCAATATATATATATATTCTTTGCTACCCAAATAACTTTTATCGTCTCATTCCCTAATCTAATTTCTTCAACTTTGTTTTAGTCTTGTTAATGTTCAACTTATACCTTCCTTTCAAGTCAATGTCCATTCCATTTAATTGCTCATCCAGATCCCTTGCTGTCTATGACATAATTACTATATCAGCAAACCTCAAGTTTTTTCCCCTCTCCCTGAACTTTAATTCCCTCTCCAAATTTCTCCTTGCATTCCTTCACAGCTTGCTCAATGCACATATTGAACAACATTCTGACGGGAAATCGCTAATCCAATCGTACAATTGTGGCGATATTCCATAAGCACGCAATTTGATTAGAAGACGCTTACGAGGTACAGATTCATAACCATTTCAGAAATCTACAAATATGGAATCGATCTGACAAGGAAAGTACATGGGCTCGAAGAAACAAATCTGTATGAACGTTTGGTTACAGGATCTCTACGTACACCTCAATATGCTGCGGCTAATATTTTGATAGTAGAATTTTTTAGCCGAACGCGGCCTGAATTAGCTGTCTGAATGTTGACACGCGATTGCTCATCAGAGCTAGCGCCTAGCCTAAAAAAAAAAAAAAAACCATGTGCACTTCACAAGTACTCTGCTACCCGAGTAGCCGCTTCCTTAGTGTAGTGCACCCCTGATCTATCTAGGGGCGTCCTACAATTCCCCGCCCGATAATCGCAGATCCAGAAATCTGCAACCATGACTGTCACAGAGTCGACGAATCCTCTGATTCAGACCCTCCACTCGGCTCCAAACCAAAGGACCCCGATCAACCCTGGGAACAATGCTGCAAATCGACAGCTCTGCTTGCGCCCCGCGTGCGAGGGCAGCAGCCTTCACCAATTCTCTTTTGCCTACTGCACTTGATGCATTTTTATATGTTATCCTTTCATCAATTAAGTTTAGTATCTCCTGTGTTATCTAAGGATTTCTATTAGGCCTTGTCCTTCTGCCTATATGATCCTCTGCGGCCTTCACTACCCTATCTCTCAGAGCTACCCATTCTTCTTCTACTGTGTTACTTTCCCCAGTTTCAGCCAATCCTTGCCTAATGCTCCCTCTGAAACTCTCAACCACCTCTGGTTTCTTCAACTTGTCCAGCTTCCCTCTCCTTATTTGTCTACCTTTTGTAGTCTCTTAAATTTTAATCTACAGTTCATAACCAATAAGTTATGGTCAGAGTTTATTTCTGCCCCTGGATATGTCTTACAATTTAAAACCTGGTTTCTAAACCTTTGCCTTACCATTATAAAGCCAATCTAGTATCTCCCAGTGTCTGCTGGTCTCTTGCATGTATACCGCCTTCTTTCATGATGATTAAACCACGTGTTTGTGATTATTAAATTGTGCTCTGCACAAAATTGAACCGGGCGAACTTCTCCTTCATTCTTTTTTCCCAGTCCTTATTCACCACCTACATTTCCTTCTCTTGCCTTTCCTACTACAGAGTTCCAGTCTCCTATCACAGTTAAGTTTTCTTCTCCTTTAACGGTCTGGATAATTTCTCTTATCTCGTCATACATTTCTTGATCTCATCATCGGCAGAGTTACTTGGTATATAAACTTGTACTACTGTTCCAGTTTCTTATCACAATTAAGTTTTGTTCTCCTTTAACGGTCTGAATAATTTCTCTTATCTGCTCATACATTTCTTGATCTCGTCATCGGCAGAGCTAGTTGGCGTATAAACCTGTACTACTGTGGTCGGTGTTGGCTTCGTGTCCATCGCTGCTGCGATAATGAGTTCACTATGCTGTTCATAGTACCTGCCTTCCCATTTTCTTATTCATTATGAGACCTACTCCTGCGTTACCACCAACTGATTTGATGTTTATAAACCTGTACTCACCTGACCAAAAATCCTGTTCATCCTGCCACCGAACTTCACTACTACTCGTCATATCTAACTTTAACCTATCCATTTCCCTTTTCAAATTTTCTAACTTACCTACGCGCTTAAGGGTTAGAACATTCCACGCTCCGACCCGTAGAGTGCCTGTTTTGTTTTTCTTGATGACGACATCCTCCTGAGTAGTCCCCGTCCGGAGATCCGAATGGGGGACTATCTCCGGAATATATTACCCGAGAGGATGCCATCATCATATATTCATACAGCAGAGCTGCAAGTCCTCGGGAAAAGCAACGACTGCAATTTCCCCTTGCTTTCAGCCGTTCGCAGTAACTATATGTTACAAGGCCGGCTCAGTCAATCATCCAGACTGTTGCCCCTGTAACTACTGAAAAGGCTGCTGCCCTTATTCAGTAACCATATTTTTGTTTGGCCTCTCCACAAATGCCACTCCGCTGTGGTTGAACCAACTGTTCCTAAAGACAGATAACACGGCTTTGCACTTTCACGAGAGGTTATGATATGATTATCGAGGATCAGCTGCTCCGCTTTATGAATGTTCTCAGGAACATCAACGACCGGGATCGTCAATAATAGAGATACGGCCATCTTTGAAGCACTTACACCATACTATTGCCTTACTGCGACTGTCTCATCACAGTACTGAGCCTGAAGGCAAATTACAGCGCGTTTTATGCACTCGCTCACTGAAAGCGTATCGCACAGGTTGTTCCACGTAGACGTTCGCACTGTTGTCAACCATCTTGAATCACGGTTTTTGCAAAAACGTTAGAAATGAGCGCTGTTCACCAGTGGTAGAACACAGGTGCCAGTTTTTACTGCATGCAAAACCTCCTGCCTAGGCGCCCATTTAAACTTAGCAAGAAAATAAAAGTCCCGGATTCCGCTGCACGGGCCTCGTATTTTCTCGATGCGTCTATCTTAGTAATCATTCTGATATTTACTTATTCGTTCATTTAATATCAGACTGAGCCATTGCGAAGCTTGAGCGGGTTTAGCAAGTGGCTCGAAGACTAGCTAAGTAACAGAATCCACTACATTGTCCTCAATGGCGAGTTTTCATGAGAGACTAGGGTATCGTCAGGGGTGTCCCATGAAAGCGTGATAGGGCCATTATTATTTCCTATCTATGCAAATGATCTGACGGACAGAGTGAATTGCAATCTGCGGCTGTTTGCTGGTGATGCTGTGGTATACAGGAAGGTGTCGTCGTTGAACGACTGTAGCAGCTTGCTGGATCACTTAGACCAAATATCTAGGTTGGGTGAGGAATGGCAACTAGCTCGAAATGTAGAAAAATTTAAGATGGTGCAGATGAGTAGTAAAAACAATCCCGTAATGTTCTAATACACCATTAGTCGTGAGCTGCTTGACAGAGTCGCATCAATTGAATAACAAGGGGGAACGCTGAACACTGATATTATATGGAACGAGCATGTAAGGACAGCCATGGGGTAGGCGGATTGTCGATTTATGTTTATCGGGAGAATTTGGGGAAGATATGATTCGCCTGTAAAGGAGAACGCGCCGCGGTGGAGTAGCCGAGCGGTCTGCGGAGCGTGCGGTTGCTCGTCGTCGGAGGTTCAAATCCTCCCTGGGGCATGTATGTATGTGTGTGTGTGTGTGTGTGTGTGTGTGTGTGCTGTCCTTAGGTTAGTTTACCTTAGTTTAAGTAGTTTGTAAGCTACGGACTGATGACCACGCAGTTTGGTCCGATAGATTTACAAACATTTGAACATGTTAAGGAGAACGCAAAAAAAAAAACGCTTGTGCCAGCCCATCTTGAGTGTTGCTCAAGTGTTTGGGATCCCAACCAGATCAATTTAAAGGAAGACACAGAAAGAAATGCGCGAGTGTTACTGAGATACTTAGGGAACTCAAATGGGAGTCGCTGGAGGAAAGGCGACGTTCTTAACGAGAAGCACTGTTGAAGATATTTAGAGGGCCGGAATTTGAGGCCCACTGCAGAGCCATTCTACTGCCGCCAACTTACATTTCGCGTAAAGACCACAAGTATAAGAGAGATTAGGGCTCGTTCAGATTTCCCTCGTTCTACATGGGAGTGTAACACGAAACCAAGTTACCAAATGTTCAAATGTTTGTAAACATATTGGGCTAAGTCCCAAGGCTCTATCTTAGGCCCCCTACTTTTTTTTGTATCTATCAATGTCCTTTCATCATCAACATTATCGGATGCCAAGTTTGTTTTATCTGCAGATGACACAAACATTGCAATAAGTAGTAAATCAAATATAGCCATTAATAAATGGTACTTAGCCAATTCTCTGTCGCTAAACCTTGAAAAAACACACTATATGCTGTTTACGACGTGTGAAATGTTTCCTGTCAGTATATGACTAGAGTATGACAACAAGGAAACAGAAGAAGTTGAAAGTGTCAAATTCTTAGGATTACAGCTGGATAATAAATTTAAATGGGAGGGGCATACCACAGAATGATGAAGCGCCTAAACAAGTACCTGTTTGCTATGCGAATATTGTCAGATATAGGTGATATAAAAATAAAAAAGCTAGCATGTTATGCATACTTTTACTCCATAATGTCATACGAGATTATTTTCTGGGCAACTCATCCGGACAAGCAAAAGTTTTCAGAGCACAAAAGGGACTGATGACCTAGCTGTTTAGTCCCCTTAAAACAACAACAACAACAACAACAATAGAGCACAAAAACGTGCGTTACGGATCATTTGTGGTGTCAACTCAAGAACATCATGTAGAGGGCTATTTAAGGAACTGGGGATGCTTACTACTGCTTCCAAATACATTTATTCTCTAATGAAACTTGTCGTTAAAAATGTGTCTTCTTTTCAAACCAATAGCTCAGTCCATGGGATCAGTACTAGAAACAAGAAAAACTTGCATTAAGATTCAAAGTAACTTATTGCGGCTCAGAAAGGTGTCCCATATTCAGCAGTACACATTTTCAATAACATGCCAGCAGCCATAAAAAATTTAACTCACAATAAAGTACAGTTTGAAAAGAGTCTAAAGGATTTTTTTGGTGGCCAACTCCTTCTACTCCATTGATGATTGATGATTGATTGATATAAGTTATTGTATATAATATTGTATCTAATACTGTGTTCAGTTTGACTTCGGTTCAAGTTTTGTGCAGTAATGTGATCATTGTAAATCAGTGTCGTAAAAAAAATTGCACTTAGTATATTAGTATGTAGTAATACGTTTTATGTCCTGTAAAATGCAAATATTATTAAGATAATTGTTTTTCCTGACCAATTCCACATCCACAAGGGCAAACTACATTTGGGATCTGTGGAAGGTACATTAACACACATGCTCTCCTGTTGTAAGTAATTATTGTGTATTTTGTTCTGACGTGTTCTACATACAAGAAGATTTCCTCAATTCGGATCTATTGGAACGAAAAGTACTTCTAATCTAACACATCTAATCTAATCTATTGCTACGGTCATTAGTTTCTAGACTACTTAAACTAACCTAAAGACAACACTCACGCCCCCCCCCCATGCCACAAGGAGGACTCGAACCTCCGACGGCGAAGCAACCGCGCGCTCCGCAGCGAGGTGCACTCGGCCACTCCACCGCGGCAAGCAATTGACTAGTGGTGGTACTAGGTACCCTACAACACGCACCTCTGGGTGGATTGAGGAGTATGTATATAGCTGTATTTAATTCGCATACATTATATATTTCGGGTGGGGATGTTGCGATTTTACAAAATTATCTCACGAACAACAGAAAGATAAAGAAATGTCAAATGTAAAGTACAAAATCCAGGATAAGGAAGTTATCTAATTTGGTTCCTTCCTCATATTAACACTTCAAACGGTCTTTTATCGCACAGTTTCGAAACTGTTTGTGATAATCACACGTCCGCACTGTGTCCAATGTGGCGTGAAATTACATTTATTTTGCAACAGAGCTGTCATTGACGCATGTCCGCCCTGTATCGATCTCTTGGATTGCGACATCTTGCGTTATCTCAGCAATCTATTCATTATTCAAAGGTCATTGGAGTTTGTTTCGCGATGGCAGATACAGAATCGTCTCCTGGCAGAGATAAAGACGGCAAGTGTCGGAAAGATTCTCATCATTGTCTGCTAGAATCGAAGTCCATCTGCCAATATTTTGCTCCTGGTGCTACTACACTCATGGTCAGAAAAAAAGTGAAGTCAACAAATGATCAAAAGCAACTGCAAAGCGATTTAGACAAAATTTCTACATGGCGCGAAAATTGGCAATTGACACTAAATAAAGAAAAGTGTGAAGTAATACACATGACCACTAAGAGAAATCCGCCGAACTTCAATCTCGCGGTAAATCAATCAAACTTTAAGGTCGTAAATTCTACCAAATACATAGGAGTTACAATTACGAACAACTTAGACTGGAGACAACACACAGAAAATATTGTGGGGAAAGCGAACCAAAGGTTACGTTTCATTGGCAGACCGCTTCGAAGATGCAACGGCTCCACCAAAGACACTGCGTACATCACACTTGTGCGTCATCTCCTGGAGTACTGTTGCCTAGTGTGGGACCCTCACCAGGTGGGACTGACGGAAGACATTGAGAAGGTTCAGAGAAGGGCAGCTCGTTTTGTTTTATCACGTTACAGGGGGCAAAGCGTCACGGAAATATTGAACAATTTGAGGTGGAAATCGCTAAAAGAAAGACGTTATTCGTTGCGGCGAGATGTATTTACGAAAATTCAATCAACGGATTTTACTTCTGAAGGTGAAATTATTTTGCTAGCACCCTCGTACATAAGGAGACAATCAGATAGAAACGGAACGATTTAGGTGTTCTTTCTTACCGCGCACTATTAGAGAATGGAATGCCAGAGAAATGTTATGAAAGTAGTTAATGAACCGTCTGCCAGGCACTTAAATGTGATTTGCAGAGTATCGATGTAAATATTGTTAATTTATAAATGATTTAGGAGATAAAATCAGCAGCTCTTATGGTCTGTTCGCGAATGATGCTGTTATTTATCGATTAGTAAAGTCACCAGAAGATCAAAAGTAGCTGCAAAATGATTTAGATAACATGTCTGATTAATGCAAAAAATGGCAGTTGACTTTAAGTAATGAAAAATATGAAGTCATCCATATGGGCACTAAAAGTAATCCGTTAAACGACATTTATACGATAAATCAGTGAAATGTAAAAGTATAAATACAACTAAATACTTAAGAATTACAAACAACAAAAATGTTCAAATGTCAGTCCCTAAACTTACAAACTACTTATGAACTACCTTATACTACAGACGACACAAACATCCATGCCCGAGGGGGGATTCGAACCCCCGACCGTAGCGGCCGTGCAGACTGTGACTAGCGCGCCGCAGACGGCTCGGCCACTGCGGGCGGCATTGCAAACAACCTCAATTGGAAAGGACACATAGGAACACAAAATTAAGGCTACGTTTCACTGGCAGAACACTTAGAAGATGCGACAGTGCTGCTAAAGAAACTGTCTACACTACACCAGTGCGCCCTGTTTTGGAGTATCGGTGCGTATTGTGGGATCCCCATCAAATATGACTAACGGATTATATAGAGAAAGTTCATAAAAGGGCAGCTCGTTTTGTTTTATCACCATATAAGGGGGAGAGTGTCACGTAAATGATGCACGAGTTGGGGTGGAAATCATTATGTTTGCGGCGAGATTTATTTGCGAAATTTGTTTCACCAACTTATGCGAACATATTTTGTTAGAACTTGCAGTATTACATTAAAAAGTTTCATTCGATAAATAATGTATTTACGATACTTATCGCTGACCACAGCTTTCTCTGGCAGCTAATTACGCTCTTCGTATATTTTTAATGTTCATCTTTTTTTAATGTTCATCTATTTTTACGCGGTTGTGAACTAGGTATTTCATGTTTCATACCTCATTGAGAACAGTCGCACGTCAGGGACTTCTTTATTATTAAATGTGTGTGTGAAAGCGTTTTTCTTATGAAGTATGTTGAAAATATATTTAGTTACGTATCTTTTACTTATTTCAAATGAACCACCTTTAATAATCCATGAAGTGATTCTATTTTTTCCAGCAGTAATCTTAATTATGTAATATGATGCTTGGCGCCATTGTTGGACTTGTATGTATAATTTACTAGAAACTTTTAGATGCCATTATATGTAACTTTTATGAACGCGATTTGATAGTAATGCCTGCAAGGAAATCTTCGGAATTAATCGAAATCCGATCGATCTAATCATTCTTTCGTCAAAAAAGATAATTTAATATTCTTCTTCGCGGTCATTGAGTTAGTACAATCTGCATCATTTTACACAATGCAACAAGAGTTTTTACAGCTTCATCTGCTACGTCCAGTCAACTTAACATAATCATCATGGTAAGAAAGGTCATCGCGGAATCTGCTAGTTTCTTTGTGTAATATTGTGCTCAGGTGTTGCTTTCATTCCAAATTACTACTGCCGCTAAACTTTAAAGTCGGATTCCGCCTCCTTTTTTGAGTCTTTTATCTATAAAGTTACCTAAATGTATCAGATCCACCAAATTATTTTCCTGTAATATTGTAACTTTAGTGAACTTTAATAGCGGCTACGAACAGTAACTACTACTCCAACACCTGATCGGAAGAAAGAAAGCGCAATATTACACACTCATTTACATAGGGAGACATGATTATCATAATAGAATAAAAGAAATCAGATCGAAAACGAAAACATTTAGTTGTTTCTTTTTCACGCGTGCTATTAGAGTATAGAACGGTATAGAAATATCATAAAAGCGGTTCTATGGACCCTCTGCCGTGTACTTGAATGTTTCGTTCGGAGTATTTATGTACGAGGGATAGAATTTAAATAGTGGCTATACTTATGTGGAGACTGCCATGTAATCTACCATTGTCGCTGACAGCAGACGTTGTTGACCTATATACCTTACCTCAGAGCAAATGGACTCGCCCGTCCCACGTCATCGGCGTGCGTTCAAGCGAGGGAAACACAAGTCACTTGTGAGCGAGAGGTCTAACGTAACGGTGGCACTATGTTTTTGAAACAGTAACAACGGAGTTGGATCAAGATGGAATGTGCTGTAGGTCGTACAGCACGACAGAGAAAGGCCAACTGGATTGGACACGTACTTAGACACGAGAGACTCCTACACGATGTCATCGAAGGGGAAAATTAGAGGAAATACAGGTCGAGGAAGAAGAAGAATTCAACACCTGGACGACATGAAAGATGGAAGGAGATACAACGGACTGAAGGAAGAATCTGAAGACAGGGAACAATGGAATCAGAAATTCCCCGTACGAAGACATGGACCTGCCACTAGGCAGAATACTACATATTAATAACAAATACGTATCAGTGTTGGGAAATTTCAATTCAATGCCTCTCTTTCAGATTAATATAAGTCGCGGTAGAGTGGCCGAACGATCTAAAGCGCTATGCTGCGAATCGCGCGGTTGCTCGCCGTCGGAGCTTCGAGTCCTCTCTCGGGCACGGCTGTGTTGTCTATAGGTTTAAATTAGTGTAAGTAATTTATAAGCTTAGGTACTAATAACCACAGAGGTAAAGTTCCATAAGGGTTACAAACATTTGAACATTTTCAATTTATATCTTTGAAATAAATTGAGACAAAATATGTTTATGAAAATTGATTTATTGTTTGATATTTATAGAATAATAACCATTCCGGATATCTGCAAGTATGGAATCGTTTTGAGATCTCCTGTCGACAGCTCTTATCACTTCATGTGAGTAGCTAGTTGTGTTTCATAAGAACGATACTTTCTGATTCCATGTTGACTATGGACCAATAGGTGTTGTTTTTCTAGTTCACAACGTTTGAGGAAAGAGTAGGCTCTAAAACCCTGCTGCAAACCGACGCCAACGATATAGGCCTGTAATGGTTCAAATTGTAATCATATCTGCAGAACATAGGAATGTAGTAATTTGAACATGAACTTCGGTATTTTTTCTGATCATGAGTATAGTAGGACTAGGAGCAAATTATTGGTAGATGGACTTCGATTCTAGAAGACAATAACGAGAATCTTTATGACACTTGTCGGCTTTATCTCCGTCACGAGATGATTCCGTATCTGCCATCGCGAAACAAACTCCAATGACTTTAAATAATGAATAGATTACTGAGATAACGCACGAGAAATTAAAGCTGTTGCAGTTGAAGAAATCGATTCAGAGTGGACACGTGTCAATGACAGACACTGTTGCAAAATAAATTTAATGTCAGGCCACATTGAGGACAGCGCGGACGTGTGATTATCGCATACAGTTTCAAAACTGTGCGATAAAACAGTAAGAAGTGTTAAAACGAGGAAGGAACTTCATTAAGTAATTCTCGTACCTGGATTTTGTGCTTCACATTTGAAATTTCCTTGAATTTCTGCTATCCGTGAGATAATTTCGTGTTAATTTCGTACTATCGCAATATACCCCAACAGAAAAATAATTTCTGCAAATTAAATACCACTAGCTAAACCCGCCCCGTCACGTGACATCAGTGCGAACGTCTACGTGGAATAAATTTTGATGAAGCCTTCTTGTAATGACTTTCACCGCCACTCGTGATCATTTCCATGTCACTCTCTCCCCAATATCACGATAAAACAAAATGAACCGCCCTTCTCTCAACTTTCTCTATATCCTCCTCAGTCCCCCTTGATAGGGATCCCAAAATGCGCAGCAGTACTCCAAAATAGAAGTGTAATGTAGGCAGTTTGTTTAGTCGCACTGTTGCATCTTCTGTGTTTGGCCACTCAAACGTAGCGTTTTGTCCGCCTTCAATACAATATTTTCCGTGTGTTCTTTCCAATTTAAGTTGTTACTCCTAGGTATTTAGTTGAATTTACTGCCTTTAGATGTGTCTGATTTGTCGTGCAAGTCAAGTTTAACGGATTCCTTTTAAAGCTCATATGGATGTGTCCATTCTGACGGGAAATCGCTAGACCAATCGCACAATTGTGCCGATAGTCCATAAGCATGCAATTTCATTAGAAGACGCTTATGAGGTACGGAATCATAACCATTTCAGAAATCTACAAATATGAAATCGATCTGAGATAACTTGATCGATAGCACTCATAATTTCATGACAGTAAAGAGCTAGCTGCGTTTCATAAGAACGATACTTTCTGAAACTGTGTTGACGATGGGTAACAGGTAGTTCATAATATTCTATGGAAGGAAATGTACTATAATCCTGCTGCAAAGTGATGTCAGTGATACAGGCCTGTAATGGTTTAAATAGTTGAAGTATTTTATCCATTTCAGCAACTGTTCAGGTTATAAATTAAGAACATGCAGCAATAGTTGCTTGTGATTATTTCTTTTTGACGACTGGTTTCGGGTGCTTGAGTGCCCTTATTCTGGTCTATTTTAGTACTGTTGCTTAATAAATGTACATGCTAGCAGGAGAATGAACGCTAAGTGCAGAGATTATGCAATGAATAGCAATCAGCTGCTAACAAAGTACCCTATGGATGAGCCTCATGAGGCAACTGGTTGCTGCATTTTATTAATTTATAGGTTCAAATGGTAATAATTTCTGCACAACATAGTAATGTCCATGTCCTATGAATATGAACTTTTTTTTTTTTTTTTTTTTTTTTTTTTTTTTTTTTTTTTGCGAACAGATTGTTCTGGTGAAGCTTTTAGTGAATGAGAGCATAAAACGTATATATATATATATATATATATATATATACATATATGGTATAATGTCAGCTACATATAATACTTTAGTAAGATATACTAGTGTCTAATTAATAAGATAAAACATATCTCTGTCACAGAGCCAAGTCCAACTTCTTTAACCACTGGACAGCTTCCTGACTGACTATACGGAGTTCGGTCATCCCTCCTGAGAATGATCGTAATGGGCAATTAGTAATTATGTGGGTCATCGTTTGTATGTCTGCTCCACAGTCACATGACTGGTCGTCTGTCTGTCCCCATTTGAATTTCCAATAGTTACAGCGACCAACACCAGTTCGGAAGCGGTTGATCAAAGACCATTCTCTTCTGGGAAGGTCCATTCCTTGGAGCTGCTTAGAGGGATCGTCTATCCAGATGCTGTTTTTTCCATTAAACGAATCCCAAGTTCTTGTCCAGTTTGATTTAGGCGAGAAGCCACTCTCATGTAGTTTCACAGCCGTTTTAAGAGGTGGTTTACGTGATTTCAGCCGGCTTACCTGTGGTGGAAGGTCTTGCAGGATAGGAAGCTCAGGAGTGGACAAGATCTTATAATACTCTCTCATTAAGGTTCCTTCCGTCTTAGATCAGGAAGAACGATGTTGCATAATATTGGGAGCCATTGAAGTGGTGTAGCCATCAGAGTGCCACTGATCAATCTCATTGCTCTATTTAATTGTACATCAATGTCTCTCACATGAGCACTGTTGAGCCAGACAGGAGAACAGTATTCAGCCGCAGAGTAAACTAGGGACAAAGCTGTTATACGCAAAACCTTAGCACTGGCTCCCCAAGATGATCCTGCTAAGTGCTGCAATATGTTATTCCTAGTTTTAACTTTGTTTGCTGTTTTATGAAGGTGATACTTAAAAGTAAGAGATCTATCCAAGATGACTCCCAGGTATTTTGTATGTTCATTATGTTCAAGTTGAACACCATCAAATGAGATATTAAGTATATAGTCGGCCATCCTATTATTGAGATGAAAACAAGCTACTTCCGATTTATTTGGCTTTGGCTTTAGTTTCCACATTGCGAAGTAATTTCTGAGGAGAGTTAGGGCAGATGTTGAAGTAGTTTCCGTCACATGGATGTCTCTGTGTTGTGACGCTATGGCAATATCATCGGCATAAATGAATTTTCTAGATTGCGTAGCTGGAATATCAGCGGTGTAAACATTAAAAAGAATGGGAGCAAGAACCGAACCCTGGGGGAGGCCATCGTGAAGCTGCCTAAACCCACTTTCCGTGTTGCCGAGATAGATCTTGATCAGACGGCCACTTAGCATTGAGTTCACAAGTCGCAATAAAATAGGACAAGGAATGAGACTGTAAAGCTTCACTTGGTGGCCCTTCTTCCAAACGGTGTCACAAGCTGCCGAGAGATCCAGAAAAGCAATGAAACCAGTCTCAATGAAAGATGTCAGTGCTAGGACCTGCTCACAGCAATTACGGCCTTGTTTGAAACCAGCTTGTTCAACAGGGATACTAGCAGTGAGAATGGGAACAATACGATTGTAGATGAGTCTCTCGAGCAGCTTGTAACATACACTGAGAAGTGCAATTGGGCGATAGCTATCTGCACGTTCGGCTGGTTTACAGGCTTCAAAACAGCTATTACTTTAGATCTCTTAAAAGCTTTTGGTAGAGAGCTGTCTTTAAGAATGTTATTGAATAAATTTAGAAGCTACAATCGGGTCTTGAGTCCAGCATGTTTAATAAATTCTGGGAAAATATCATCAATACCGGCAGCTTTCCCAGTCTTCACATCAGAGATAGCCACATGCAGTTCGTCTAAGCAAAAAGGTTTTGATACTTCCAGGCATTTCTTAACTACATTTAGTTTATAGGATATTAATCTGTCAGACTGTTGCCGTTTTGACTTGGGTAGTGCTACGATTCGTTTGGCTATGTCGGAAGGCAGTTTTTTCTCGGATACGCTGGTAGACAATTTTCTCAGAAGTGTCAAGCATTTCTGCCGCTGTGAGTGAAATCTAAACTCTGAACTTTTTTCACCCATTTCTCTCTCCTGGCTTTATCAAGGGAGTTCAGTAGGATGTCGGCAGTGTTTGAATCTTCATTGCTGATAAATTCGTTATACAGGTCTTCACACTCTTGGCTCCATCCCGGAATATATATCTTTCTGTAGCCTCGAGGTATACAGGCTTTAGCTATAGCTTTAAGGAGTCCAGCGAATCTGCCATAATTTTCTATTGTAGGAGGAATGAATCTAATGTTGTCCTCTAATTTGGAAGTAAATGCCTCCCAGTCTGCTTTATTAAAATTCCACCTGGGTCTCGGAAAAGATCTTATTAGGGGAATCTTAATACCAACTGATATCAGCACTGGCCTGTGCTGCGACCATGAGAATGTGACAAGTACCTTCCTTGTAACTGATAGAGATCTTAATGTCTGATCACAGGAACAAAAACACAGATCAGGTGAATATCCACGCTTCCAGCGGGCTGAGAAAAATGTGCTGGAGTCTTTTGCGTCTGAGACAGTCGCATCAACACATTTGAATGGTGTAAGCGGTCCAAAGATGACCATATCTCTATTGACGATCGTGGTCGAGATGGATCAAGCCCACAAAATTCAGCACAGCTTGGGGTCCAGCCAAAGCGAGGTTCAAGCAGGCGCAACAGATACGGGGCGAAGAACCGAGCCCTAGTGACGTCACAGCCAGCAGGTACGAGGCCAACGAGAGAGGTAGGCCGCGGCGCGCACGTCATGCACGTAATCAAGGCAGTCCTGAGCCGGTGCGATCACTAGCTGAGTGGCTGGGCGCTATGAGGCAGTGGGCCTTGCCCCAGCGGCCGGCCAATCAGCTAGCGATCGCGCGGCTCAGGACTGCGTTGATTACTTGACGTGACGTGCGCGCCACGACCTGCCTTTCTCGTTGGCCTCACAGCAGGAAAAAGCATATACAACCGACCCTGAACGTAAACATTATCTTTATTACGAAGCAGAAAAGCTCCAGTGACGTCACAGCTAGCAGCACTTGTTTGACAGCAAGGCAACGACGGTATATCAGTCATTTACCACTTGACAGTGGTCAGGGAGAACTTGGTGGAAAGCTCGTGAGTTTCTAAACACCTGAGGCGACTGGAGGCCCGAGAAGATATTATTTATTCATATCACCATGAGACCATTCACTCATACATTCCTGAGAACATTGCAGCGAAAATGCAAGAAGAGTCTGTAATCTGACATTAGCAACAGTGAACACATAATTCAAAGTAATTTTTTCTGCTGTGATGGCATCGACACTCATGAGATGCATACAGCATCCTATGGGAAAGCAATTCGTCCTACATTCACGTCATTCCAAACGTCAGCTGTGGTGGATGGCACTGGTTTCGATTACAGTGCTGCCTGCTTCCGTCATTTCACAATATCCCACAAATGTTCAATTGGAGATATGGCAGGCCGTGGCAAAGGCTGACCTCCTGTGATACCAAGAAGGCACTTACTGAAAATGGAGTCTGGGGTATAGTGCATAAAGGGTGTGGCTGCGGACCACAGGATGTCTTCACGTAGGTTAAACTGATCACAGAGCCCTGGACTTGCATCAACTATGACTTGTGGTTGTACCCAATAGCAGCACACACCACAACTAGAGTCAGCGCAGTGTGTCTTGTGCGAATGCAGACACTGATGGTGCCCCCCTGTCTCTGTCGAAACAAAAAGGCAGTCATCATTTTCAAACAAACAAACCTCGATTTGCCCCAAAACCGTATCTGATGTCGCTCCTGTACCTAGTGACATAGTTCCATACATCATTGCCGTTAGCAAGTTTCTGCACCTTAGTGGAATGTACTCACAGAAGTGGACGACGCGCATGTAACTCATTCCATAACAAAAGCCGTCTGACTGTCACCCTGATAGTGAACCATGTGCTACGCTGTTGTGCCAGAGCCGAGAATGACGCAGATATGTCTTGCAATGCCGTTCGTATGATGTGTCAGACTTCTCACGTTGTCATATCTGGGTGGTGCAACTTGACCCATCTCGTTGTGTTCTGCAACCCTTCGTCAACCATTCTGCACACTCACTAGTTGAACTGCCAAAGCACTTCTTCCCACATGAGCTAACATTTCCTGGATCAATGCATCACATACTCTCACGCCAATAAGCGCCCTATTTCAAATCCACGGATTAGGCTGGGCGGTACGTCAGTGATGCATCCTGAATTTCTACTCAAGTCACACTGACTGATCAGTTACGTTGGTTTTATACACTACTGACCATTAAAGTTGCTGCACCACGAAGATGACGTGCTACAGACGCTAAATTTAACCGATAGGAAGAAGATACTGTGATATGCAAATGAGTAGCTTTTCAGAGCATTCACACAAGGCTGCGGTTACCCTTGACGCTGCATCACAGACAGGAGCGTCTGTGATGGTGTACGCAACGACGAACCTGGGTGTATGTATGGCAAAACGTTATTTTTTCGGATGAATCCAGGTTCTGTTTACAGCATCATGATGGTCGGTGACATCACGGTGAACGCAGATTGGAAGCGTGTATTCGTTATCGCCATACTGGCGTATCACATGGCGTGATGGTATGGGGTGCCGTTGGTTACACGTCTCCGTCACCTCTCGTTCGCATCGACGGCACTTTGAACAGTGATCGTTACATTTCAGATTTGTCACGACCGGTGGCTCTATCCTTGATTCGATCCCTGCGAAACCCTACATTTCAGCAGGTTAATGCACGACCGAATGTTGCAGTCCTGTACGGGCGTTTCTAGACACGGAAAATGTTCGACTGCTGCCCTGGCCAACATATTCTCCAGATCTCTCACCAATTGAAAAGTCTGGTCAATGGTGGCCGAACAACTGGCTCGTCATAATACGCCAGTCACTACTCTTGATGAACTATGGTATCGTGTTGAAGCTACATGGGCTTCTGTACCTGTACACGCCATCCAAACTCTGTTTGACTCAATGCTCAGGCGTATCAAGGCCGTTATTACGGCCAGAGGTGGTTGTTCTGGGTACTGATTTCTGAGGATCTATGCAACCAAATTGCGCGAAAATATAATCACATTTTAGTTCTAGTATATATATTTGTCCAATGAATACTCGTTTATCATCTGCATTCCTTCTTGGTATAGAAATTTTAATGGCCAGTAGTGTATGAAGAGTTTCCGAATGTAGTCTTGTGGAATGGTCTGCCATGAAATTTCCACCTGGTGCCTCAGTTGACCCAGGTTTCGTGCCATTCTTGCAGACTGCCCAACATGACGTTTCATCCGGTTCCAAACATGCTGAATGGGGGAGAGATCTGGGGTCGTGCTGGCCAGGATAGTTGACGCACGCCTTGAAGAGCACGTTGTGTGGTACGGGATACACTTGGATCTGCATTGTCCTGCTGGAAATGCATATCGCCTTGTTGCTGCATGAGTGATAGTAAGAGGGGTTGAATGGTGATTTCAGAGTACCGTGCACTGTTCAATGTTCTCTAGACGATCACTACAGGGAAACAGCCAGTGTGGGATATGGCTCCCCACACAATGATGCACGATCATGCCTGCCATTAGGGTATCCTCCGCTCACGCCCCAATATCGTTCAGCCCGCCTCCAATGGAATGGTGTCGTTGTAAGTGCTTATGAAGGAACGAATGGAGACGACCGACACTGGGCATCATGGTGTGGGGAGCCATATCCGGCACTGGCCGTTCTCCTCTGGTGACCATTGTGGGGAAACTTGAACAGTACACGTTACACTGAAACCATCATGCAACCCGTCTTGTCACCGTTAATACAACAACAGAACAGAACAATGCACGTTCACACGTTTCCAGTACAACCCAACGTTCTCTTCGAGGTGTACGTCAGCTACCCTGTATACCATTATCTCTAGATCTTTCCCCTACTGAGCATGTTTTCTGACCGTATGAAACGTCATGTTGCGCAGTCTGCATGAGCGGCACGAAATCTGGCGGAACTGAGGCACCAGGTGGCAACTGCATAGCAGCCATTCAGCGAGACTACATTCGGCACCTCTACGATCATCTCCATGGGAGAACTGCAGCTTCTATTAGTGCAAAAGGGTGGTATACACGCTACTAGTGTCGATATTGGTGTATGTACTCACATGTGTATAGCTCTGACTATGTGATCGTATGTTGTATACATCCTCAAGAATGTGTTCTTAAAATTTCCCTCTGCTGGGTCGGCAAAGTCATGATGTTCTTTTTTCATTTTACAGGAGTGTTCTACAGCGTCAGAGTTCATCTCTCCAGTCCCCAGAATGTACGGGAATCACGTGACTTGTATGTGCAGATGTGGTGCCAACTCTCTCCAGCAGCCAACCAATTTCTTATTTCAGAGAATTATTAGGTGGTTCTCTGTAAATGGACTCTCTTTAAATTTTGAAAAAACACAGTATATTCAGTTTCACACAATAAATGGCATCACACCATTAATTAATATTGACTTCAACCAGAAATCTATAGCTAAGGTAGAATATTCAAAATTTTTAGGTTTATGCATTGATGAGGGGTTGAATTGGAAGAAACACATTGAAGATCTGCTGAAACGTTTGAGCTCAGCTACTTATGCTATTAGGGTGATTGCAAACTTTGGTGATATACAACTCAGTAAACTAGCATACTATGCCTATTTTCATTCTCTGCTTTCTTATGGCATCATATTCTGGGGCAATTCATCATTTAGTAAGAAAGTATTCATTGCCCAAAAGCGGGTCATCAGAATAATTGCTCGAGCCCACCCAAGATCATCCTGCAGACATTTGTTTAAGGATCTAGGAATCTTCACAGTAGCTTCACAATATATATATTCACTTATGAAATTTGTTATTAACAATCCAACTGAATTCAAATGTAACAGCAGTGTGCATAGCTACAACACTAGGAGAAAGGGTGACATACACTATTCAAGGTTAAATTTAGCTCTGTCACAAAAAGGGGTTAAATTTTCTGCCACAAAAGTCTTTGGTCACTTACCTAGTAGTATCAAAATTCTGACAGATAGCCAACTAGCATTTAAAAATGAATTAAGAGAATTTCTGAATGGCAATTCCTTCTACACATTAGATGAATTTCTAGATAAAAGTTAGTACTTTAGGAAAAACTTAAAAAAAATATAAAAAAAAAATTCAAATATTGAGTGTCATGTAATATTATGTATAGACACACTTCATTTAACTGACACGTTCCACATCATTACGAAGTGTCGTATTCATGATCTATGGAACAAGTATTAATCTAATCTAATCTAATCTAATCTAATCTTCAAAATTACTAGAACAAATGTGGCGATTACCTTTTACAGAAGCGACCAAGTGAAAAGTACTTAAAATTGTTTTTACAAGAAAATGAATTATAGATACTCAAGATGTGTGCACTAATAATGTTTTACTTGTTTTCAGTTGATGATTGTGATTATCTACAGGACAATTGCGGTTGGTCTTACTTGAGTTTATAAGAAAACAAGTAAGTCATTTTTGGTGCTTCCCTGCTTGTAATAGGGTAATACGCGGCTAAAGATGAATGTGGATCGTTCATCATCCCTATAAAACCATTTCTATTTGTGGGTTGCAACGCTGATGTCTTCCCATCATGTAGCACATATTTTGATCGTTTCACCTACTGGTTTATTATTATTCTTCTTGCATGACGACACTGTAATGGGTTGTGTGCCCAATCACCACAGTATAATATTAATAATAAAAAATTCCGCTTCGTGCTTATGATGTGAAATATTTATTTAAAATATCGATTTCGTTCATTGAATGCACATCCTCAGTGCACTTTCAAGTCCAGGGGACTGAGCTACACCGCATAAAATTTTTCACAGTTACAATACATTAAAAAAATATCTCTAAGATGCGCATTACATCTACTACAGGACCCAAAGTATTGAGACACACATTGGGCTGCTTATTTTATAATGAACCTACTTCCTGCCATGGCGGTCATCCCCAGAAGAGGATCCTTCCAAAATGAAACTTTCAGCCACATCGAATAGCCGTGCGCATTGAGGCGCCGTGTTGCGGTGCGCGAGGCCTTTCGCCGTTGGGGTTCGAGTCCTCCTCCGGGCATGGGTGTGTGTTGTCTTTAGGTTAGTTTAAGTAAAGTTAGGGACTGATAACGAAGCAGTTAAATCCTATAATTTATAAACATTTGAATTTGATTTTGAAATTTTCACTCTGCAGCGAAGTGTACGCTGATATGACGCTTCCTGGCGGACTAAAATTGTGTGCCGGAATCGGTATTCGAATGTGGGACGTTTGCCTATCAGCGCACACTTCGCTGTAGAGTGAAAATTCCATTCTGGAAACATCCCTTAGGCTGTGGCTAAGTCATGTCTCCAGCATGTCCATTCTTCGAGCAACGTTCGCAGGAGAACTTCTGTGAAGTTTGGAAAATATGAGGCGAGGTACTGGCACAAGTAAAGTTGAGACGGTAGACTGCGAAGCATGCTCCACAGTGGGGGTTCTTTCGTCAGTACGTGCGTGGCGAACACGGGGCCCCGAGCTAACAGTCTTTCTTCCTTCTTTCCTCCCTGGACCGCATTTCCTTTCCCTTGTTTCATATGGCCACCGATAACCTTAGTAGTTTGGTCCGCCTATCCCAAGCAACCAACTAATCACGTGAAGCGTGCCGGGATAGGTCGGTAGAGCGGCAGCCCGCGAATAGCAAAAGTCCCAGGTTCAAATCCCGGTTCTGGTACCCATTGTTAATCTGCCAGGAAGTTTCGTGTCAGCCCACACTCTGCTGCAGAGTGAAAATTTCATTCTGGAATCCGTTTGCTCTTCGACTGATTATCTTCGTCTGCGAGCTGAACGCTTTCGAAACAGGCTGCGCTCGACAGGCGGTGCTCGGAAACCGCGCGGTCTGCGCCTGTGCGCGGCCAGCGGTCCTTCACGTGATGCGTGCGCGGGGCCGCTGTCCTCCAGGAAGGTCAGTCCGCTACAGACCAGCTGTCGGCAGGGTGTCAGATAAAGGCCGAGGCCGCCATTGTGGGGCTGATAGCGCCGGCTTTCACGTTCTAGGCCCCCGGCCCCTCCCTGTCTATCTCTTTGTGCTCGCTGTGATGCCTCGGTGGAAGATTACCACACCGGCGACAGGACTGCGCTGAGAACAAACATACGGTGGACATCCAAATGGCTGCACCACCGCCACTAATCCACTCCCCTCAGTTCTTTGGTTACACCGCCTTCCACCAAAGGATGGCCTGTTAGGGATGGGGGGGGGGGGGGGCGGTGAAGGAATTCTCATCGTCAGCTAAACTCTGGCTCAGTAGACCGTAATCAGTAACATAGAAGTAGACATCAGTGCAGCAATTAAAATCACTTATTATAGTTTCCAATGATAAGCCAAGATCGCAAACTAACAATTTATTAAGTGACGACCGGTTTCGGTGCACTGTGTCACCATCACCTGCATATATATATATATATATAATAATAATCTGGTCATATTGTTAAAAAATTGGGTATAAAATAAAAAGTGCAACATTGCACTTAGTCACTATATAAAAAATACATAAGTTAAAAACATGACAGCTTACAAAATACTCAAACACTATAAAACGAATTGATCGCCTCCAGACCAGACGATGTCAGGTAATTTTAAAATCATTTTCTTTTATGAATTTATCAATTGTTTTAAAAAAATTGATTGTATGACTTTATATAATAAAAGAAACTATTTTGGAAATTGAAATAGAAATGTCCTCTTATGAAACAATCAATAAATTCTGGAGCCGCTTCAGCTGTTTTTATTGAGATCCTTTTATGTACAGGTCCACAACCGGTTTCGCGTCAGTAGAGACGCATCTTCAGGTGTTACTGTGTTAAATAACAAAACAATAATTAAAATTACAGGACCAATAACTTAATAAACGCTATACATGAATTGAACAAGGTATTACTTACAACTTTTTATTCTCTCGTCATAATTCGTTACTGAGTCCCAACATTCTAGTTGGTTTCATCCGTCAATTGGTTAAAAATTCAATAGGGCCAAATACATGGGTCCAAGTCCAAAATCAAATGGTTGTCTTTCAGGATAAAAAACATGGACGTTAAAATGTGGGACATGTAGTCGCGTGATTTTGACCACCGTATTTTCGATAAAACCTGAAGGTAAAAAGAAAGAGACACGTGACAGTTTTGTCTATAGTCATAAAATAAATCATAGGGGAAGAGTAGTTGATTGGGGGGGGGGGGGGGAGGGTTGCACCTCTGTCAGTTGACAAAATAAAGTAATCGTTAGGATATGGGGAGCATTAAAACTTGTTAAAATGACTTACCCATAGATTGGCAATGGAGTGAAGGTGGCCATTGTAAAAATAAACTGAAGGTCTGTAATTAGAAACATCAAGTTGTAGCAGTCCTATGGAGGCGTAGAGAAGTGCACTGCGAAGTGGCGAAGTAAACTGAACGCGGGCTGTGGTGCGGCGTGATGGAGGAAAACAAACTTGCACATGCGCGCTGTAGTATGGTACCTGGACTATCAGTCAGAGAAAACAACTGAAGGTTGGGGCTCGTATTAAAAAATTGAAACACATGAACTGGCGTGTAATTTAATTGTTAGGAACATGTAGGTTGGGGTAATCTTTCTGGTGGTAATAATCTTTGTAGAAAAATTCTCGAAAGACCCTGAATGTCATTCGGTAAAATTTGTAAATATAAAATTGAAGATGTTCATTCTGGCATGAAGTTGAGTGAAGGGACATTCAATTTAGATTCAGATAATCAAAATTAGCCAGAATGGAACGGTGTTTTAACTCGGTTTGGTTATTCAGTGTTTGAGCAGCTGACTGTTTTAAAGATCTTATGATCTGCACTTCTTCCAGAATATTTAGGATGTTACCTTTACCCTCTTTGTGTAGAATAGTTAGGTTGTTTTCTATACTGGATATTGTGTGTTTGGTTTTCCTTAAATGTACGGTGATGGCGGACTTTGAGTTAGTCAATTTTGTATGTTCTTTAAAACGGACTTCGAAGCCTCGTCCTGTCTGTCACGTGTCTCTTTCTTTTTACCTTCAGGTTTTATCGAAAATACGGTGGTCAAAATCACGCGACTACATGTCCCACATTTTAACGTCCATGTTTTTTATCCTGAAAGACAACCATTTGATTTTGGACTTGGACCCATGTATTTGGCCCTATTGAATTTTTAACCAATTAACGGATGAAACCAACTAGAATGTTGGGACTCAGTAACGAATTATGACGAGAGAATAAAAAGTTGTAAGTAATACCTTGTTCAATTCATGTATAGCGTTTATTAAGTTATTGGTCCTGTAATTTCAATTATTGTTTTGTTATTTAACACAGTAACACCTGAAGATGCGTCTCTACTGACGCGAAACCGGTTATGGACCTGTACATAAAAGGATCTCAATAAAAACAGCTGAAGCGGCTCCAGAATTTATTGATTGTTTCATAAGAGGACATTTCTATTTCAATTTCCAAAATAGTTTCTTTTATTATATAAAGTCATACAATCAATTTTTTTAAAACAATTGATAAATTCATAAAAGAAAATGTATTTACTCAGCTGCGGATGCCCCAATTATAAAATAATTTTAAAATCACTTAACAAGAAGTCTTCTGGTCCAGACTGTATACCCAATAGATTTTTATCTGATTATGCCGAAGCGATAGCTCCTTACTTAACAGCCATATACAACCGCTCTCTCAAAGAAGGATCTGTACCAAAAGATTGGAAAGTTGCACAGGTCACACCTATCTTCAAGAAAGGCAGTACGAGTAACCCACTACACTACAGGCCTATTTCATTGACATCAATTTGCAGCACGGTTTTGGAACATATCCTGTATTCAAATATTATGAATGATCTCGAACAGAATGCTCTATTGACCAAAGGTCAACACGGATTTAGAAAATATCGTCCATGCGAAACACAACTAGCTCTTTATTCACAGGAAGTGATGGGTGCTATCGACAAGGGTTCGCAAATCGATTCCGTATTTCTTGATTTCCAGAAGGCGTTTGACTCCGTACCTCACAAACTGCTTTTAATCAAATTGCGTGGTTATGGCATATCGCCCCAAATTTGCGATTGGATAGGGGATTTCCTGTCAGAGAGGACACAGTTCGTAGTAATCGATGGTAAGGCATTGACTAAAACAGAGGTGTCGTCGGGCGTTCGACAGGGTAGTGTTATTAGTCCTCTGCTGTTCCTTATTTACATAAACAATTTGGGAGAAAATCTAAGTAGCTCTCTTAGGTTGTTTGCAGATGACGTCGTCATTTACCGTCTAGTAAAATCGTCTGAAGATGAAAACCAACTGCTGAACAATCTGAATAAGATATCACTATGGTGTAAAAATTGGCAATTGAATCTAAATAATGAGAAGTGTGAAGTCATACACATGAGTACGAAAAACAAAATCCGTTAAACTTTGTTTGCAAGGTTAATCAATCAATAGTGAAGGCCGTAAACTCCACAAAATACTTAGGAATTACTATTACTTCAGACTTAAACTGGAAAGAACACGTAGGTAATGTCGTGGGAAAGGCGAACCAGAGACTGCGTTTTATTGGCAGAACCCTTAAAAGATGCAACAGAACTACAAAAGAAACTGCATACACTACGCTTGTCCGTTCATTTTTGGAGTATTGCTGCCCAGTGTGGGATCCTTATCAGGTGGGTTTGACGGAGGGCATCGAAGGAGACCAAAGAAGGACAGCTGGTTTCGTATTGTCACAATACAGGGGAGACAGCGTTACGGAAATGATACAGGATCCCGGATGGGAATCATTACAACAACGGCGCTTATCGCTGCGGCGTGGTCTACTTACGAAACTCAAATCGCCAACATTCTCCTCCGAATGCGAAAATATTTTGTTGACTCCCACTTACATAGGTAGAAATGATCATCAAAATACGAGAAATCAGAGTTCAAACGGAGAGATGTTCTTTCTTCCCGCGCGCTATTCGAGAATGGAATGGGAGATAAATTAGTATAACGGTGGTTCGGTGAACCCTCTGCCAGGCACTTAATGTCATTTGCAGAGTATCCCATGTAGATGTAGAAAGACTGCAGTACCGGCCACCTCTTGTTACCCCACGCCCAATCAAACAGAAGTCTTACAGCACGCTAGTTTCGCATAAAAAAAATAAAAAATAAAAATAAAAATAAAATAAAATAAAGGAGCTGTTGTGGAGGGGGGGTGCGAACGACCCTTCCCTCCCTCCCCCTCCCCCTCCCCCTTGTATCCGTCCATGACATGTCCCAAAACCCAGACAATAATATTATAGCACAAACCAGCTGCACCTTTCGCCACCATGAGTTTCATATTACCATTTAGACCGTGCCATCGAATTAACTAAAACACTAAAATATCGTGGGCCAACTCTCGATCGTCAACTAACATCCACCAACTCTAAAACTCTCCCTTCCATCTCTCCTCATCAAGAGTCCCTTTTCCTACCCTCCTATTTCCTCTGTCCCATTCCCTCTTTCGCTTATCTCCTCCTTTTCCTATCTAAAATTTAGCCTCACTGATACCTCCTACTCCCTGATTCTTGTCTCCCATTAGCTTGTCATCTCCACCAAAATTTCGCACCAGTGTTCCATCCGTATATTGCACCCTCCTAAATGCCGTATATTTCCCCTCCAACAACAGTCTATCGGAAGACGGCTCCGTCCAACTTTGGCTAGAATGAAGTAGTCCTTCCAAAGGTAACAGCCTTCTACATAGAGTTTTTAAAAGTTTTTCTTTCACTCTCGTCTAATGCCCGTGTTTAAAATGCTACTATTACTGATTTAAATTAAAAAAAAAAAAAATCAATCCTCCTCCAGTACATCCAACTTCATTTTTTATCAGTTGTGAATATACCACCTTATGAAACTTCTTGGCAGATTAAAATCGTGGGCCGGAACCGGGACTCGAACCTGGGACCTTTGCCTTTCGCGGGCAAGCGCACTACCGACTGAGCTATCCCGACACGACTCACGATGCCGCCTCATAACTTTACTTCCGCCAGTACCTCGCCTCATATCAGCGCACACTCCGCTGCAGAGTGAAAGTTTCATTCTGGAAACATCTCTTAGGTTGTGGCTAAGTCATGTCTCCAACATATCCTTTCTACCAGGAGTGCTAGTCTTGCATGTTTCGCAGGAGAGCTTCTGTGAAGTTTGGAAGGTAGGAGGCGAGGTACTGGCGGAAGTAAAGTTATGAGGCGGCATCGTGAGTCGTGTCGGGATAGCTCAATCGGTAGAGCGCTTGCTCGCGAAAGGCAAATGTCTCAGGTTCGAGTCCCGGTTTCGGTACACAATTTTAATGTGCCAGGAAGTTTCATATCAGCGCACACTCCGCTGAAAGTGTAAGTTTCATTCTAGATACCATATTATGTTTAGCTTTTTGCCACATAGTTTATAACTCAAAAATCACTCGAAATCGCAACATTTTTGTTTATTCAGTTTACGGATTTCGGCAGGTTATAATGCAGTTATGAGATCTTTATTAACATTCTACTCGCGGCATGCAGAAATAATAAAGTTGTTTGGCCAACACTATCATAGACACATCACAATGAAAGTAAAATTTTCTCTCATCTTGTCACTTTACTGATGGGGCATTCGTCACATTGAACAGACTTTTTTTTGTACAGTAGAGTATGTCCCAATATTGGATACTGTGCTTCTGAATTTTGGCTACCATTATGATACAGACATTTTTGTATTTATTTTATAACTGGAATATTTTCATTAGGTTATATAATGACGACGAATCTCGTTTCGACTTTTCGCCATTTTCAAGCCATCTGCAATACATATGAAATATTTATAAACATAATTATAAAACTATTTATGAATGCTTAATTTATTTCCTTTTACATTACAGTATGATGTCTTCAAAGTTTTTTCTAACAGTTTTTGTGCTGCCTTACCTATGTCTGATTTCTATTGTTGTTCCATTTCGGATCGCCACTTATGTCTACTCCCAGATATTTTATGGAAGTAACTGCTATTGCGTAGTTCTATAATAAAATATTGTTTTTTCCTATGTGTGTCTCAACTCACAATACCCTCTGTGACAGTGGTACAGTGCTGAATAGTCCTATTGCATCTGAACGTGCAAATCAACAGATTATGGTTGAAGTAGGAGACATTATAAGTCGGTAAACGTAGTCCTTCAACGAACACAATTTCTACATGGATCAGTGCAGTCAGTAACGAGCCAGGGTGTGTATAGGACGTACAAAAGAGCCACGATTTCCCTTGAGAATGACCTCCGGAGATGGGGACGAAACGTTGGGTTGCAGTAACAAATCCATAAGACCACGGCATAATAGCTCGGAAAATTTTAGTAATATTGACCTTTCAGGGCGTGAACGTTTACATTTTACAACATGGATCAGTGTTCCACATATAAGAGTATTGCGGACATAACATATGCATGGGTTCCACTCGCATCATTAACAGCTCATTCCACACCGTCGAGAAGAAGATGAAGATAGGTGACTTCACTGCTTCAGCTACTTTCACTCGTGACGGCCACATTAACACTCGTAATTCACACCAGTGATTCGAAGAAAGAACACATGCCATTGCGGACATGTGTTTTCAAGTAGTAATAAATGCGCCAACAGCTATCATGTCAAACTTTTATTTTAATTTAGTAATAGCAACCAGTTCCCGTGGCCATGACACCATCTTCAGCTCCTTTAAGATATAGGGTCTGCATTTTGTTGTAGGTATCTTTAAGATACCTCTCCTCTGTTAACACAACACATGATGTGCGGTACCCTCATTTTGTTAGATCTTTAAGATATTTATAACAACGTGCAGACCTCGTATCTTTAAGAGCCTGAAGATGGTACCATTGCCACGGAAACTGGTTGCCATTAATAAATGAAAATAAAAAATTGACATGACAGCTGTTGGTGAACTTAATACTATTTACATATGCAACATTGAAAGTTTCATTCAGTAATAAAATATATCTGCTACGCTTGTTGCTGTCCACCGCTTTCTCTGACAGCTAATTAAGCTATTCATATATTTCTGATGTTCATCTATCTTTTACGAGCTGCCCAGAACGCAGTTGTGCACTTCGTCTTTCATGTTTCAGCACTTGATGAGGACAGACACACATCAGGGATTTCTTCACTATCAAATGTAAGTGTGTGAGAGATCGTTTTCTCTGTGAAATATGATGAAAGTATAATAAGTTCAACTGAAATTTTTACTTATTTAAAATGACTCACCTTTTAATGATTCATGAAGTGTTTCTATTTTTGCAGCAGTAATCTTGATTATGTAACATGATGCTTGGAGCCATTGTTAGACTTGTATCTGCAGTTTGCTAGAAACTTCTAGAATTCGTTTCGTGTAACCTTCTTGAATGTGACTTTATTTTTCATGCCTACAAAGAAATCTTCGGAATTAAACGAAATCCGACCGATTTAAACAGCCTTTGTCACTAAAACTAACTTAATATTTTTTCACGTTCATTCAATTATCACAATCCGCTCTAAGCAAACCAAGCATCATTTTATACAATGCAGCAAGAGTTTTACAGCCTCATCCGCTAAGATCCAGTCAACTTAATACAAATATTTCGATGAGAAAGGTAACAACGGAATCTGTTGGTTTCTTTATGTAATATTGTTCTCAGGTGTTGCTTTTATTCCAAATTACCACCGCCGCTAAACTTTAAAGTCATATTCCACCTTCTTTTCTTGAGTTTGTTATCTATAAAATCATTTAAATGTGCCTAATCTGCCAAACTACTTCCCAGTAATATTACAACGCGAGTGAAACTTTAAAAGCAGCCCCGAACATTAACAATCACTCCAACAAATGGTTAGGTTAAAGAGCGCAGTATTACATAAAAAGAATTGGCGACCGTGACAGGACCCGGTTAATTTCAAGTAAAATTTTGGTTACAATAATATCTAATTGCCGTAACATGTTCCGAAGTACTTCCCTGTAATATTACAACGTGAGTGAAAAGTGGCCCCAAACATTAACAATCACTCCAACACCTTGTTAGGTTAAAGAGCGCAGTATTACAAATGTCAATTGACATGATCCAATGAAACATGTTTTCAAGAACATTTCACTGTAAATATGTGGCTTGGTTTGATAGACAATCAGTTGATTGGGCCCATTGTTACCGAATAGTCTTACAGGATCCCATTATTTACACTTTCTTGAAAATCAGTTTTCACCATTATTGTAAGACATTCTTTTTGCTACAAGAATGCGTGTGTTCTTCCACCATGCGGGTCTGTTGCACATTCCAGCCATCAGGTGTCATGTCATCTAAATCTAACATTCCCCGGAAGATGGATCGTCAAATATGGGCACTTTTCTTAAGCACATGGAGATGGTTGAAAGGCTAAGTCTACAAAGAAGAAGTAAAAACAAGAGCCTGTGGAACAGCAAATAGCAACAATTGGTTTTATTTTACATTTAAAAAGTACTATTATCGGTTTCGAATTTTACGTTCATCTTCATCCTAGTATATACAAAATTTGCAGTTCAACACGTGTAAAAACATTAGTTGTGTTGTTGTTTTGCTTTAGTTAGGAACTTACTTGTTCATCTAGAGCAATTGTTATTTTTATCCATTTCCAGACGAACAATACATGCAAGTTTCGTCCTGAAGCAAGCCAACAACATATGTGTAAATGCATATTTTATATACCCTAGGGCGAATTAGCAGTAAACAATAAACCAGACGTTTACATCGTGAAAGTATTGTACCAGATGAAGATGATTTTAAAATTGAAACCGTACTTTTTAAATAAAGTAAAATAAAACCAATTATGGTTGTTAGCTGTCCCACACCAACAAGCTATTTCACATAACAGCCACAGTGTCAAATATGTCTGATAATGACAAAATTGTTTTAAGTTTATTTGGGCTGTACACTTTCGGCTGTATCTCTGTACTAAAAATAATAATGATAATAATAATAATAAATAAATAAATGGCCGCATGTTGTGTAGCATTATCACTACAATTCGTCTATACTAAGACCTTCTGAAATATTTAGTTTTTATTATTCCTCCTGGAAGACGCTGTACAACTGAAGTCACTGACAATCAAAATATTGATAATGATGATAGTAATAACATTAATAATAATAATAATATACATAACTTGTCTGACTAATGAAAGAACTGTTTTTATGGAATTAAGTTATTTTTACATAATTAAGCATACTTTAAGGACAAGAAGGAAATAAAGTGTAAGCTTGCGTTAGCCTATGTTCGTCAGGCAAATATTAATATTACCAAAGTATTATCTCCCCCCCCCCCAAGGGGCTCACGGTTCTTTCGCATGTGCGTGGCGAGCACGGGGCCCCGAGCGAATGCAGTCTTCCTTCCTTCCTTCCTTCCTTCTTTCCTCCCTGGACTACATTTCCTTTCCTCTCCCCTCCTTTTCTATCCTTACTCCTTCCCCTCCCCATCGGAGGTTCGATAACCTTAGCAATTTGGTCTCCCTAACCCAAACAAACAAACAACCAACCAAAGTATTATCTCCCAGCAGATTTATCTGTTAGAAGGAAGAACAGGGTAAATTTCTTCTTGTGAAATATTCTTTCATACACTCCAAAGTCCCCAGCTCTTTTTGCATTATTGCGAAACAGGGGGGAGAGTGTCACGGCAATGATGCACACGTTGAGGTAAAGAAGCATTAAAGCAAATTCGTTGCGGCGATGTCTATTTCAAAAATTCCTTTCACCAACTTTCTCCTACGAATGCAGACATATTTTCTCAGCACCTACCTACATAGGAAGACTTGATCATAATAATGAAATAAGGGAAATCAGATCGAAAACAGAAATATTTACGTGTTCCTTTTTCCCGCGCAGTATTAAAGAATGGAACGGTAGAGAAACATCAAGGAAGCGGCTCGATAAAACCTCTGCCATATACATATATGTGATATGCAGAATAAATATTTAGATGCAGAACTGTTTGTGACAAGGGGGAGAGCCGGCCGCGGTGGCCGAGGGGACTGAGGCGCTCCAGTCACGGTCTGCACGGCCACTACGGTCGGGGGTTCGAATCCCCCCTCGGGCATGGATATTTGTGCCGTCCTTAGTCTTAGCTAGTTCATAAGTAGTTTGTAAGCTTAGGGACTAATGACCCCGTAGTTAAGTCCCATAAGTTCTACAAACATTTGAACATTTGAACAAGGGGGAGATATCTGAAGAACAATACAAAATGCCTTTGCTGCTCATTTCACGCAGAGCAATCTAAGCTGCACTATTACTAGTTTTGTGCCTAAGAACACCTTGGACACTCGCAATATTTTCGGAAATAAACAACCGATATTTATGAAATTAATGTTTTCCACTCAAAATGGAATGGGCCGGTCTCAATCGTTTGCTCGTATAGTCTATCGAAGCAATAATAACGAAAATATCTTTTTCCCTACTCTCTCGTTATCCCGTCACATTCATTTTTTCCTACCAGATCTTCTCTTATTCTCTTCGCTCTTGGGAAAAACAGTTTTCGTAACTTCCTTTCAGCAGAATTCGTCACGTCATAAATAATTTTTGCATACCTAAAACTACATTTTGTGTCTGCCAGTATCACTGTTATTAGTCATTTCGGAACACACATTGAAAAAACAACGATATAAATATTTTAAAACATATTTTTAAACAATTACACATAATTATTTTTATAATTTTATTATAACCGGTTTCGATCATGTAATATCATCTTCAGACTGTCTCCATGGATGAAGGACGGAGACGATGTGCAAAGAAATCATTTAAAATAAATAAGAAAAAATATGCTGTCTTCACTGTTTAGAGATATTTATAAAAATCACTGTTATTATTTTATTACTATAGCAGCAGCAGAAGCTGTCAGAGTAGTACCTCTACTATTATTAATCTTACTAGATTAAGTCGACACTATTTATGAACATCAGCTGTACATACATTCATTCCATTTCATTTATATTAATAATAATTCATTAACCTTTTCTCAATAGAAATCAATGTTATATCATAGGTAACTCAGATGTACAGAATACTGTATGTGTTAAATTCAGATCAGATGTAAGAGAGAACCTGATGGTTCTAATGTGATCAAGCTAAATAAAAAACGTAGATAAATATAAAAATCAGTAATAATCCTACGGATACGTATACTACTAACCACTAAATCGACTGTTTTTCATTCGGTTGCTAACATCGACTCGTTTCAGTCCAAAAATGTCATTGGCTTGTTTTACGACTCACTTTAGTTTTTTCTGTAGTGTTAATATTCTTGCAAATATTACGGACATAAATCATAAGAATATAAATAACATGAAATTGAATATTAACGAAAAACATAATATATGATAAAATAATACAAAATTAAATACATAAAATAATAATATCTTATACAAGACTACAGTTTTTGGACATATATTCAGAATTGGTAGCAATAGACTAACCAAGCAGATATTCACATTACTCAACAGCTACAAATCCAAGCCCGCATGGTTCATAGAGACTGAAAATGACATTGTAAACGCTGGAATTACAATAGACATAATAGAAAACAGAACACATTTCATAAAGGCAATTCAAAAGCAGAATTTGAGGAGAGAAAGAAAACAATTAGACGAAAGTGGATTCAAGAAGAAAGGGAACAACACTCTAAAAGAATAAATGAAATATGGAAACTAAGGAAATGTAATACAATGAAGAGTAGCCAAAGTTGATTCATCATACCCTCCAAATGAGTTATTCGAAAGAACAAGAAGAATACAATATATAATATTTTATATATTTAATTATACATTATTTATATTTTTACTGTTGTCATTTGTAAAAGTGGGCTGAAAGGCAGGCCATATACTTATCGGTCGTTTTGGAAGACCTATTACAGGAAATCAATTACGAAAACAAAAATTATATATTTGGAATCGTTTTCGGGAACTACGAAAACAATACCAATAATCATGATGACTACTTATGATTCATGTTTTTATAAATTTTCTGTTGTTTAAGCAAAGGTAGACATGGTCCTGTTTGGAAGTGGTATGCCGTTGCCGTTGCCCAGCCAGTTATAGGGGGACCTACAATTTAACGTGGGTTCCGAACCACGGTGCTACTCAGTATTTTTCACATGAGCAATATTGCCAGAGGTGAAAGAAGTGGAAAGTGAGAGATAAAAATCCTAGAACCTGGCGGGGATCGAACCCGCGACCTTTCGATTTGTAGTCTGGCGCTCTACCACTGTGCAACCGAGGCGCACACACACACACAAACCATTCTTCGAAGCTGCATTACATGACTTACAACAGAAGAATATGATAGTAGAGTAATATGAAGAATTATGTTTTATACTTGTATAACTACTTTCAGAGTCAAAATATCAAAAAATGTTCAAATAAAAATTACCCCATATTAAATTCTGAACAACTTTTAGTTGAACTTTTCCTCGACCCCACGCATAATCCGATCGCTGGAGGCCAACAAACAAGTCTTCGAAATTTGATGCCGTTGTGTTGAACTGCGCAACCTGAAAACTGGGAACACGCTACAAACAGACACACAGGCAGTGTCAAATCGTCTCATTTTGTAAATATCTCTAGATCGCTGCGAAATATGAAAAAAAAAGAGAATTCTAGATAATTTTGTCCTCTAAAGGTAAAGCAGTCAACAATCCGAAGGTTGGTTTGAACACCACAGTGCTTTACTAGGCATGGTCCTGTTTGGAGGTGGTATACCGTTGCCTTCCTCCGACCATCGAACTGACTTCCCCAGCCAGTTATAGGGGGACCTACAGTTTAACGTGGGTTCCGAACCACGGTGCTACTCGGTATTTTTCACATGAGCAATACTGCCATAGGCGAAAGAAGTGGAAAGTGACAGATAAAAATCCTAGGACCTGGCGGGGATCGAACACGCGACTTTTTTGTCCTCTACAAATAGATTTATTTAATTTTTGTTTCACAAGAATATTTAACGCGTTCTTTGCAATTAAATTTCGAACTGCCAAAATTCCATGTCAAACAGCCCACCTACGGCGGACCAAAGTCAAATCAATAATTGAACCGCTACTACCGAATGAGTCGACTATTTCCCAACAACCTACTGAATCGACGGTTTACATTGGTTTGTTTTCTATCAGTACTCGCCAGTGTGACAAGCACGTGAAAGGACGCTGGACATGACCGCCACACTCTCCTTTCTCAGTGGTGGTACAGAGCTTTCGCTGACCTCGTCAAACCGCCATGCTCTGCCCCCCACATTATCACATGATGCATTAGGTAATAGCACGCAGCCGCGCGAACATACGATCCCCGAGAGGTCAATTGGGGATCGCGCCCTTCAAAGCAAACCGTCTGCATGATGCATGATGCAAGAAAGACTCGTGTTTCATAAAAAAACTTAAAAAGCACTGATAAGACAGCCATAACGAGAATTTCACTGCTCAGCACGCTAATTGTATCTTTCCCTATCGCTCCAATTGTGAAGTGCTTGGCGGTAGAGAGCTACTTTTCACTGTTTAGCTTCCATAGACAGATAAGTGGAAAGTAGCTAAGCAGGAGTGACTAGAAGGCAAATGCAAGTCTGTAGGAGAATGTATAAGTAGGGGAAAGATAGATACCGAGTACAGGAAAATAAAAGAGACATTTGGAGACAAGAAAAGCAGCTGTGTGAATATAAAGAACTCACAAGGAAAGTACATGGGCTGGAACAAACATATCTGTATAAATATTTTCTTACAGGATCTCTAAGTACACCTCAATGTGCTGGTGGGTGTCGTTTTTATACAAAACTCTGCAATCATGCTCGTAGCACTGTAGATATAATTGTAGACGCCATACGCAATGCAGAAGTCTTAACTATAACTTATGTAATAATCATCGTACATGTTCTTTAGCGTATTGTCATCAAAAGCCGTGATGATAGTTGCAACTTTAATCTTCTAGGAAGACTGTTGGTATTCCCTGCCACTGCTTCCATCGTCTCTTCCCGCACTTACCGTAGCACTACCGCTTGCAAGGAGTTGTTCGTCATTATCATCCCTATTATCATTATTATGAGTTTGTAACAATAGTATCTAACTTATGCTCATATTTCTGTACCATGACAGATACGAGAAAGCATGCAAATCATTAATCTTCTACACTAATAACAATTTCACGAAGAATGGTTCTTCGTGACTTCATCTCAACTAATCGCAATACATTAGCAGGATTGATTAGCAATCGCCGCCCCATCTGACGCTTCAGTACACAAATAACATCACAAAACGCAACTTCGGAGGCACACTGCACCGTCCCTACTGGCGAACCGACAGGTCAAAGTGCAATGCGGCATGGCACACGCAGAAGCCTCTAACGGACGACTGCAGAGTTTGGCAGATGCGGCAGTGCAATAAGGGATCTTTACATTATCTCTCATACGATTTTGGTGTATATGTGTTTGTTCGAGCCCAAGTACTTTGCTTGGGAGAGAAGAATTGGACAGAGCACTGAAAGACCTAGGTCAAAATAAGTTCCCTGGAGTGGACGAATCCTCAGAAGTATTGAAGTCTCTGGGAGAGCCAACCATGACAAAACTATTTCACCTGATGCGTAAGATGTATAAGACAGCAGAAATACCCACAGACTTTATGAAAACGTAATAATCCCCTTTCCAAAGAAAGCAGGTCCAGACAAGTGTGAAAATCAGAGAGTCATGGTTACAAAATTTTTAATCGAATTATTTGCAGAAGGATGGAAAAGCTGGTAGAAGCTGACCTCAGGGAAGATTAGATTCAGGAGAAATGTAGGAACACAGGAGGCAATACTCAACCGCTTATCTTAGATTAACAGAAGGCAAACCTACATTTCTAGCTTTTGTAGATTTGCAGAAAGCTTTGGACAATATTTATTGGAATACACTCTCCCAAATTCTGAAGCAAGCAGGAGTAAAATATAGGGAACTAAAGGTTATTTACAACTTGTACAGAAACCAGATAGCAATTATCAGAGTTGAAAGGGAAGCATTAGTTGGGAAGGAACTAAGACAGGTTTGTAGCCTTTCTCCAATGTTATTCAATTTGTACATTGAGCAAGCTATCATGGAAAGCAAGGAGAAATTTGGAGAAGGAGTTAAAGTTCAGGGCGAAGAAATAAAAACCTTGCTTTTTGCCGATGACATCGTAATTCTGTCAGAGACAGCAAAGGATCTGGAAGAACAGTTGAACGGAATAGACAGTGTGTTGAAACGAGCGTATAAGATGAACATTAACAAGAGCAAAACAACGTTAATGGAATGGAGTATAAGAAAATCAGGCGATGCTGAAGGAATTAGGTTAGATAAAGAAACAATAAAGGTGGTAGATGAGTTTTGTTACTTGGGCAGAAATTCGTGTACATCGAATATTAATTTAAGCGTAAGGAAGTCCTTTCTGAACGCATTGCGTGGAGTGTTGCCTTGTATGGGAGTGAAACATGGACGATAAACAGTGCGGACAGGAAGAGTATTGAGGCTTTTGAAATGTGGTGCTACACAAGAATGGTGAAGATTAGGTGGGTGGATCGCGTAACTAAAGCAGAGGTACTGAACAGAATTGGCGAGAAAAGCAATTTCTGGCATACTTTGACTGAAAGAAGGGGTCGATTTGTAGGAATTTGCAGGAATCCTGAATTTAGCTTTCGAGGGAAGTGTGTTGCGTAAAAAAGGCAGAGGGAGACCAAGAGATGAATACAGTAAGCAATTCAAATGGCTATAGGTGGCTATTCTTATGAGCAGATGAAGAGGATTGCTCAGTATAGAGTCGGGTGGAGAGCTGCATCAAACCAGTCTCCGCACTGAAGACCGTAACAACAGATAGATACTAACAAAATACACAACCTCTATTAAGTCTTTGTGTTGGAAACACCTTTACTAGCAATTGTAAACCTAAGCGAAATTTCTCCTGGCAGTACAAAAAAGGCGAATATATTCATCTTTAAAAGATTATGACAGAAAAGTGTCGAATCGTCTGCCTAAATCCTCACTCCGCCTTCTTCACCAACAAATTTAGCCTGCGAAAGAACTCGTGCTCTTTTAACACAGAACATTGTAAAACCTTTGACCCTATGTAGTGAAGCCATCGTACTCAGCACCTATCCTCAAATATCTGGCTGTCCTACTGCCAATGTCTTCATCCCTCGCTCTCGTTCTACATTTAGACAGTCTCCTTCACAGTCAATTTCACTGCCTTTCTGTCCTACTGCCGTCCTCTTAGTCCCATTCATTTTCTTTCGCACTGCCATTATTTCCGTCTACGTCACTTGCAGTCTGCTGTTTAATTTCTCTGCAATACCACAACTGCTACTAAACAGATGTTCCTGGGTACGGAGGCTTAATTGTTGATTTGGTGACTAGTGATGGAGCACAGTTCATCGACGTCATGCGTGAAACATTCAACGTTGAACTGAACAATGACCCCTCCAAGTCGACGACCAGAAACAACACATGCAGTTTCGTCAAGTCAAGATAAAAGTCGACCAACTTAGATTTAACCCTAAAATTAGTAAATGAGGTCCGTGTGAACCACTCGTTACTCCCTGCTATAAAGCCTTGTTCCCTGGCCCAGACTGAGAACTGACTCGTTTCAAATTACTTCAATAACAGGAAGTTAATACTACAGTGGTCAATATACACAGCAGCTGACACGTTTATTACACACAGACATTAATAAGCAAGCCACCACAATTAAAGTTATCTTAGAAAGGTGGCTAAGAAAACATTCATGGCGCAATGGAATTTAGATCTTAATTAAAATTGCATCTGAACTTGTTCTCAGCACTTGTGAAGAACAATATTAAATAAAAGAGGGAAGGTGCTCTAAAACTACAATTTATAGGCAATTTACGGATTATGCTGAACATAAACGTCTTTATTCAGATAGAAAACAAGCAAAATGGGGAACCAATTTTGTTAATATAATAAAAATGTATCTCTTACATTGAGTAATGCGGACGGTACCCAGCCTAAATTATACATGATTTAACGTACTGGAGGGGGGGGGGGGATGGATTCACAAACAACACTCATTCTCTCACAAACACGCAATGCCACAGCGAAACTCACCAAAATCAGCGTGCTGAGACGAGGCGGAAGCAAGCACCGCTACCGTAGGCGAAATTCAGAAAGTCAGAGGTAGCACAAAACACACTATACAAAAACACTTTGAAGCTGGCTCTGGTCTGTCGTGTCTGTTTTGAGATGGTGCGTGTGTATACCCAGGTTAAGTTACATCTGAATTGAACCGCGAGCAAACACGCTAACGGCCACACACGGCTACGTTACATGAACGCAATCCACTGAAGGTGAAGTAGCTGAAAATCGGATTCATTATACAAAATCACGGTGGATTAGTAAGTTGCAGTCTGTTCGAAATCGATCTATGTACTGGTTTTATATGAAAAGTAGCGTGAATTCAGGCGACTAGCTGCAAACCCCGGAAGTCGGAACTCGGACCCACGTGTTTCCGAAAACCGATAACATTGAACAAATTCAGTTTCCGAAAAATAAAGAAAATTAACTAAAGCACGCAACCAGTAGAAATTATTAGAATAATATAAGGAAGCGAATGAAATACAGCTACACGCGATAGGGGAGAGACGGATGAAGTCCAGTCTCAAAAAACTCGTAAAAGTGAAATAATTACAAAGTCAAAAAAATAAAATTAAGAATTACAGCATGCAACCCATAGAAATGTTTAGAATTACATAATGAAGCTATTGAAGGAGGTTGTACAAGGCTCAGAGAGAACTATTGACGCAGACAGAGTTCGTACTATAAGTCGGATAAGAAACAGCAACATTAAAATAGGCGGGGAGAGAAGATCGAGAAATATTAGTGGAAATCAGAAGGAAACCTGCATAGTTACTTGCCTGATGGGCATGGAACAAACAAGAGTGGAAGCTGAAAGCTTTGTTCTATGAACCAACCACGTGGAACACATATCACTCACGGAAGGAAACGATGAGAAGATTTTTATATGCACTGTATAAAATAAACATATCACCTATTAGCCATCAGGCCCCACAAAGCTAGAAGGTATTTACACAGAGTTCATACACCGCCACATGATCACAAAAGCCTTTAGCATATCAGGCCGTTATCAAACTGCAACTAGAATCACACACACCGTGTTTATCTATTGGAAATCACTGAATTGAAAAATGAGAACACATTTCCGCACAAGATCGGAGAAAATATTAAAAAAAAAAAAATATTCTAAGTTCACGAATCTACGTTAAACGTGCTAGTCAATGAAACGCTACCATCTCCAGAAACAAGTGCAGAACCAACCTTACCTCACTAGACGCGAAGAACAGAATGATCCGCCGTGCGGTCACCGGGGATCACGCGAGAAGCTACCGGAAGCCGGAAAATCCCGAAAAACAGCGATGGTGGGGACGGACAGCGAGATTCACGCTGGAGGGAAGGTTCGCTAACTAGCCCGCAACCAAAGGGTGTGGAAAGCTCTTTGGTAGCATGAGCAGCTATCGATATTGAGCCAGAGAGAACGATGCAAAGCGTGCTACCACTCCCCACATTCAAACAGCCATAGATTCTTGCACACACTTAAAAGTACAACAACTACACATTCTCACAGGGACAGTAGCGAAGCGGAGAAGCCGTACTTATGCCTCATTAAATAATCTAATAATAAATTATTAACATAACAAAATAAGAAAAACCTATCAATATTAACTAATATTTTAATACATGAAATAAAGATGCAATTCCTCGAGCCTTGAAAAGAGTGGGTTTCAAGTTTTAACAAAATGATAATCTAACGACATTAAATAAATTATAACTTTACAGAAACTATTCAAAAATATATGGAAGACGACAGACAGTCGTCTTTCAACGTCTATAATCTGGAAACAAAGAACTACGTACCATCCTTTGACAAATGAAAAACCTTCAGCCGTAATTTTTGAACTTACAATTACTAGTTTTGAGAATACATTACTCTCTTCTTCAGACCCTGTATCAGACAATAACAATAGTTAACAACAACGTAGATGTGTGGTAAAAACATTTTAAGTTACAGGCATTAAGTGAATGGAGAATGTGAAAGTAATGATCTCAGATAATCGTCATTACAGTTGATTGATTAGCTGTATCTATGATAGCATTTCAGGTAACTGAACTAAATGCTTATAAAATAAGTACTTAACTGTAATCCGCATAGGGACAGTTGTAAAATATCTGACAGATTTGCAGAGTAATATAACATATAAGTAACAAATGTCATGGTTAAGCTTAAGTCAGAGTGGTGAACTATTGTTGTTGTCTAATACAGGGTCTGAAGAAGAGAATAATTTATTCTCGAAACTAGTAATTAAAAGTCCAAAAATAACGGCTGAAGGTTTTTCATTTGTCAAATTAATACATCGCCGTCGTCCCATCATCTTTCTAACCAAGATGGATACACGAAGACATATTATACTGTTCATATCACTAATGGCAATAAATAATATGTATATAAATTCTTTCACTTATATGAATACGTTATTGTCTAGGTACCATCTTCATAATATGAACAATCTGCCACTCAAAAAGTCGTTGTTTATCCGAGCCATTCTCTTACGAACATTTACTGTGCCGCTTAAATTCTGACCATTGCAACTGCGTTTCAAACTCCGTGTTAAATCGGGTGACACATCCATCTACAACATCCCATCGTTACAGTCTTTATGACTTAAAGATGGCTGTATCCCGTGTGTAAGGAGAAAGGAACAGGTGGCTATCCTTTTATGAACATTGGCTACTTTATGTTTGGGTTATAATTTTTCTAAATCACATATAACCATTTTGTTTACCTGTTTACCGCTTGACGTTCGCCTTTTCGGTGAGATGCAACCTATGCTCATTACTTTTATTTCCATTATCTCCTCCCTCCGTTGCATCCGCTGCTACTATTTTCATCCCCTCTGTTTCTTACCACCACTGCCTCTCAGAAACATCCCCATCTCGTCCCTCTTTGTCTCCCATTCTGTTGTCTTCATACATCTCTCTTTCTCTCTCTCTGTCACTTCAACTTTCACTGAATCTTCAATACTGACTCCTCCTTCACTCCCAGGCAAAACCGTCACAACGACGTATCTTAAAAATATATTGGGTATGGGTTCCACCTGATACGCAAAACACTGGTTTTTTCTTGTTACCGAAACATGTTTCAGCACCTAGAATTATTTGGTTCAGATGACAACGCTACCAGTGTCGGATGTTGTAAAACTGATCATACATGACCATACATTGTAAATCTAAGGTAATAATCAAACTAAGGCTTAATTTTCACACCTACGACAATACTAAAACAGAGAAAAAATTAAAACTATGCCGGAATACAAATCAATCTCCTAGAAGAAATAGCGAACAAATGAGGTTTGAAAATATCTATAGACAAAAAAACAAAATTTATGACGAACTTAAAAAATTCTCCTGAATCCCTAGCAGCAGATATTCACCAGATAAAGAGGGTAAATAAATTTAAATATTTGGAAGAAATTATCCAAAAAATGGCTTAGAAAAATTCGCTGTAGAAGGAAGTATATAAAATGGAGAGAGGATACGGAATAAGTAGGAAAATCTAAATTAAAAGATGTATATCTAAATATTTGAAGATACAGAACTACAACGCAGTTGTAAAACCAGAATGTCTCTATGCAAGTCAGTGTTTGGCACTGAACTACAATTACATAAACTTGAAGTCTAGAGACAAAGATCATTCGAAAAATAAATGGGGTACCAAAAGTACAGAGGTGTAGAAATTAAGAAGTATTAAAAAAGTTTATCGAAACATAGAAAACATAACTGAAACCCAGCAAAAGAGGAGACTGCTATCTTTTGGACACTTATACAGAATGAACAGAAAAAGGTTAACTAAACAGATTTTTTAATATCTTTGGGACAAGAAGTCAACAATAGCATGAAGAAGTTAGGAAAGATTTGGAAAGAAACAACGTAAGTGAAACAGATGCAACAGAAAGAGAGATATTGAAGACGAAAGTCTTAAAAATGGAACGGTTCCAAGGCAGGAGGGAGAAGAAGACAGGGTCAAAATGGTTTGAGGAGAGAAAAGGGATTCATAGTGAAAAGATGAAAGAGTTATGGTGGAAAAAGAAAGAACAACAAAGAAGGAAGCATTGAAATTGGTGCGTGGTCCTTAGATGACCAAAACGAAGAAAATAAATGTTCATTTTCTCAATTGTAAATAAATACAAAACACTCACTGCTGATGTTACGGACGTGCCGAAACATGTTTGGGTAACCGGGAAAAACCATGTTTTGCATATCAGGTGGATCGCATACCCAATATTCTTACTGCAAACACGGAAATCACAAGTATTTGTGGATTTGGAGAAAGCTTTTAACAGTGTTGGCCGGAATAAATTTCTAAAGGCAAGACGCGTGAAATGGAGGAAATGAGAGGTTATTTACAACTTGTACAAAAACCAGACGGCAGTTCGACATTTACAAGGGCTTGATAGAGAAGCAGTGATTGAGAAGCGAGTGAGTGAGTGTTGTAGCCTTTTCCCAATGTTATGAAATCTGTGCATTGAGCAACGTGTGAAGGAAAACAAAGAGAAAATTAGAAAGTTCAGGTAGGGCAAATAAAAACGTTGCGGTTTCTCGATGACATTGTAGTTCTGTATGAGTCGTCAAAGGACCCGGTAGTGCTCTCGAACGGAATGTACGGTGTCTTGAAAGGAGCATGTGGGATGAACATTAACATAATCAGAACGTAAGCAATGGAATTCAGTGGAATTAAAGAAAACGACCTACTGATACATGTCTTTGCAAACATGTTTGGAATAAAAGCGATCATAACAACAAAAATGCATTATAAAAAAAGTTTGGATCGCTTATATGAAGAAAAGTTTATTTAAGTGACCAATAATATTTTACACGAATTATCCCTCTGGTGAAACACAAGTAGCTCTTTATTCTCGTGACGTAGTGATTGCTATCGAAGAAGATCTCATATTGATTCCATATTTCTGTATTTCCAAAAGGCTTTTGACACCGTTGCTTACAAGCCTATGGAGTATCGTCTTATTTATGCGAATGGAACCGTGTTACGGTTGTCGACCCGGAAGCCGAAGAACTAAGTGTATCTCCCGCAATCTTCACTAAATTTTTGGAACGGAGTCAAACTGTCGGACAATACGCAGGAGCAATAGCGGTGTTTGTAACAGACAAGGTGTACAGCAATGTTTAAAAACAGTTACCACTCACTTTCTGAACTAAACAAACAAATTGAAACTGCAATGTTTTTTATGTACCACGTCCAAGAGACTTAACAAAGTACACAGTGGGTTATCTATCTAGTATTAAAAACAATAAGCTATATGAAATAGTCTTTGAGTTGGTAGGGACATAATTTACGAAATAGGTTAATGTAAATCTGCAAATATATAGAAGCACATGGCCGACCAAATAGTCGTCATGAATTTCAGCTCAAATACCAATCTAAAGTAATGTAAATAAGGTCATATGTGAGCATGTAACATTTTAGTAATAATCCATTTTAGATTAAATTTTGATAGACTTACGAAATAAACCATTAATGACATATCCACTGTTTAGGTAAACTCAGAGTATGGATTATTCTTTCTAGTCAATAACGTCACAGAATTGAAAATACTCGTCAATCATAGCTACATAAATGTTAGGATCAATTTCTTATTAATATTTCTCAAGTTATTACGATAAATGTAATATTGATTGTTACTTCTCATATTTAAGTGCCAGCAATAGTGGCAACACTTAAATTTATTGCATCATTTTCCTCAGTACAAGGGTCTGTCATGTGGTTTAGGCAACGTGTCATCTCCCAAATAAACCTGGCTCTGATATCTTCGGGCCTTTTTGATATGCGATAATCACTGCTATGTCACAGGACAGAATAACAAAAATTGCAATGAATATTTTTGCTTCTTCCTTGGCTAAAATACAACGACCGATGTGGTGACATAATCTATCGTACACAACTGCATTGCAAGTGCCCTAGGTGAAACGGGCTGATGCTTGTATGCATTCGTTTTTGTATTGCATTACAAGATCGATTTGTTAATCGATCGATGTAGTGCTTAACGCCAATCAAAAGTGATATGGCAGTGAACTACTTAATCAGGTTCTCGACACGTGCACACTTCGCCAGCACACTGTGATAAGGCAAATCATTTTAATAAACGTCCGCGACAGAGATTAATGGATGTCTGAAGGACGGAAATCCATCCAACGGCTTTCCCTTAGTAACTAGTTGCAAAAAGCTCCTGAGTACTTTCGACGCGTTGTAACAAGATAAAAATCTTGTCTGAGTCGACTGTGTGATCTCTACAACTTTTCTGTGCCTAACACTATTTAAAATTAGCCAATCATTTACACACTTTCATTTGTTCTTGTTCCTTGTTTTCACCTACTACATGCAGCTCACTGCACGTTTTCTATCAACAGTAGTAGTCCTCATCTATCAGTACTGTAGACAAGTTAGTTGCTTATCATGTTAGTCTATAGTCAGTAGGGTAATACTGTGCCACTATTTTCATTTTTTTGAGAATTATTGAAGCAAAATAAACTACACGTTTTTTACAACGATAGTTACTGAGTGCGGGGGAAGTGAAACCGTATATCAATTATTCCCTATTATACCGCCATTCGGGTTAATTTTAGACCGGTATTATCCTATATATAATGGATTCAACTCATGTCAAAAGCAAGCCATGGAGCAAAGTCAACAGGCAGACTGCATATTCCTTAATTTCCGAAACATGTTTGACACGGTGCCGCACTGCATACTACTCGAAGTTTTCTCAAATCCAGTACGTTGTCCTCGACGGGAAGTGTACACCAGAGACTAGGGCATCGTCAGGAGAGCTCCAGGGAAAAAAGTGGTCATGGGTTAAAGCGCTCGACTGGAAACTGGGAGGTCGCGGTTTCGAAACCCGGTCGGACCTCGGATTTTTTCTGGCTGCACTTTAACCCATCCTTCACCACTCAACTAGGTGAGGAGTCGCCAGAAACGTGGCTCGGATTCCACGTTAAGCTGTAGGTCCCCTATCCCCACTTGTATAACTGGGGTAGGCTAGGGACATGCAAGTCGCCGAAGTGGCGTGTAATTAAAAGACTTGCACCAGGCCAATGAGCCACAAGAAATTATTATTATTATCTACGTCAATGGTCTAACGGACAGAATGAGTAGCAGTCCGTAGCTGTTTGCTGATAATGCTGTGGAAAAGATTCGAAATCTATATGACTGTATTAGGATCCCTGATGAGTTACACAGAATTTATGGTTAGTGTAAGGAATGGTAACTAGCTCTAAATGTAGAAAATGTTAGATGATGCAGATGAATAGGAAAGCAATCTCAGAATTAGAGAGTACGGTCGCGACGATTAAATATCTAGGCGTAACGTTGCAGATGTACACTCTTTGACAAAAAACCTGGCCGCCGGCCGGCCGCCGCTGAGCCTAAGTCCGAGCTGATCGCGACATGGGACAATAAAAGTGGCCGCGCTGATTCGCTCTAAGTCCAGCTATCTGCACAATCTGGCAACACTGCAGACTGCGGGAGTTCATACAGCACTTCTTGTGTGCAGTTAGAAGATAACTGGGTCAGATCCCTCCTTGGTCTTGCGGTAAAGTGCGCGACTTTCATGTTCAGTATTAGCGATCGAAACCGACTGTTGACAAAAATTTTAAATTCACGTCACTCGTGCATGCTGATGCCACATGTGTAAGGGGAGCATATGCGTAACGTATTTCATTTTTTGGAACACTGGTAATAACATTTCGGCCCAATAACATTGCCACCTCTGGCCACAGCACTTGGCAGAGCTCTCCGCGGCCCACTCGCCGGCAGCAGCGGTGGCGGCGCTACACAGCGCTGCCTCGCCCTCTGCCCACAGCGCCTACCGCCGCTCATCGCCCTGGAGGCGTAAAATGCTGTAGTGTTGCTAAGTGGTGATCCACAAAAAAGGTTGCGATTCGTATTTCACACAGGATATAACGAAGCAGACCACCTATTTTGAATGATGAGCATATACATTAGAGAGGCAAAAAGTTGTCATTGTCCAATCCAATGGCACTCTACAATGGTTAACACTTATTTGTGGTTTAAATCTCGATTCTTTTCCTTTCAGAAAAGCCTTTCATGTAATTTGTTATTGTCATCAGTTCATATGTTTTCATCAAGACACAATATGTAACCCACTAAAATGTTTTAGTGTCGTTGTTTCAATCCGTACGGTAAATGTATGAGCTAAATTATGTGAATACGTTTCAGTGCACGTTCTAAAGCACTACAGGCATATTGCAAGGTTCGTGTCTTCATGTCTCATTTCTACAGGAGATATTTCACATCAATGGAGGTGAATTCGAATTTCTTCGAAGGCGTTTGTATGGTGAAGCAAAGAAGACATCTAATCCCATTTCCATGATTTGAAGTCGACCTTTCTGAAATACTTATTGTGTAAAGTTTTTCTTATGATTTCGTTAAAGAGTTTCTTCTTGCTATCTGCAGCGTATAAAGTAAAATAAAATGAAATTAAATTCCATCCCCAAACGCACTTTCTCCAACCAGGATTTGAACTGCCGCCTCACACCAGGCTTGCATCACAAGACACAAGCAGAACCACACAGCCAAACACACACTGCCAGAGATTGGCATTATTCTCTCACATATTGAATGCTTAGCCTCTAACACATCGCGAAAGAACCTGAAAGTCACCTACACAAATAACTACATTCCTTGAGTGCAAAAGTTAAATTTCTGTCTCTCATTTCACGTCGGCATTACAAATCATTAGTCATGAAAGTAGAAAAGGAATGTCAAGTGAACTTAGTGAGACAATTCAGTACCACTTGAGGAAGTAACTGCACTGTCACAGTGTTGCCAAATATCAGCAACGATGTTGCCAGTTCTTAGCTGTACTAGGAAGACCTGTGTAGCGATAAGCGACGCGAAATCGCGCTGGTCGCATGTGGGCTTCTAGAGGGGAGTCGCGCATTTCGGTTAATACGCGCTATCTCCTGATAGATTCCGTCGTCACATTTACGATGCAGATATTACATTTGTTCAATGAGGCTGAAACTAGCGTTTAAATTTTTTGAAGCTTTATAGCATTATGATATAAAAGGTAAAGCAGTCAACAATCCGAAGATTGGTTTGAACACCACAGTGCTTTACTAGGCATGGCCCTGTTTGGAGGTGGTATGCCGTTGCCTTCCTCCGACCTTCGAACTGACTTACCCAGCCAGTTATAGGGGGACCTACAGTTTAACGTGGGTTCCGAACCACGGTGCTACTCGGTATTTTTCACATGAGCAGTACTGCCAGAGGTGAAAGAAGTGGAAAGTGACAGATAAAAATCCTAGGCCTTGGCGGGGATCGAACCCGCGACCTTTGGATTTGTATACTGGCACTCTACCACTGTGCAACCGAGGCGCACCATGCAAATAACTAGAGAAAAAAATACTGATATTGTGATTGCAACATACGGCAGGTCAGAGTCTGAGATATATAAACTTCCATCACGATTTCAGTTTCACCCCCCTCCCCCGCCCCCGGAAAAAGACTGAAACAATTACTTTGTTAGATATCTACAAAAGCAATTTTTTATGAGTTACTGGAAATGAATATTGCATCATCCGTCACTAAACAGTAAGGTATTAAACACTTCGCATCTTGAAAGCGACAGCCCACAATATTCTCAATCCTACTAGCATCTGGCCTAAACTGGCTTTTAGCCATGCATTGAGAAGAAATGATGATGAATTGATAACTTACCCTCATCAACTGTCAGTGAGAGCTTTTTGTAACAAAACGAAAAAGTAATACGAATCATCATTTTCTCCAATGATACTAGGCACTGTTGTCCGAAGATGGACTGTATCTACGTTGAGTCTTGTCAAACGCGTCTCACATTCAAGGTATATTACCTAAATGAATTTAGTCCTCATGAAGCTGTAACAAAACAGAGAATCTGGGTGGTTGCGCATGTTCGCAAGTTTTTTTACCATCCGTAATACTTGATGCAGAGATGAGGAAAATACAAATCCATCATCTATCGGTTTCTTCGATTCTTTGGACAGTTTTCTTTGGTTTGTACTCCTTCACTTCATCGGCGATCTACTGGTTTCATTGAAATTACAGTAATCAAAATTACGCGACTATTTGTCCCACATTTTAATGTCCTTGGTTTTTATTCTGAATGACAGTGATGATTTCTGTTGGACTGGTTCCATATATCTGAGCCTAATTAATGAAATTTTATTCCCATGACAGATGAAAGCAATTAGAACCTTGTATCTCTATAATGAATTTTCATATGAAAAAAATTAACACCTGAAGATGGGTCTTCAAAAACTTGAAAACGGTCTCTGACCTGTAAGGCAACATTCTTAATAATAATAAAAAAAAAAAAAAAACAGCTGACACGGCTTCAGAATTTATTATTTACTTGATGGGATGACTACATTTGAAGTGATTTCCAAATAAGTTGTTTTATCTATATTTAAACTTTACCATCATTTTAGAATAATTGATAAATTCATTTAAGAAAATGTTCTTTCGTTTTGTTTCTGATGTCACTTGATATTCTTGAAGTAGGTGGCTACAGCATCTGCTATGAGGTTTCCAAGAGACAGTTGGCACGGATGATTTTGTTTGATAGTAAACGGATAAATTAAAGACGTAACGAGACGAAATGATGAGATCCAGCTTTGGCAACAAAACGGCCCCGATATCTAAATTGGCTAGGTTTTCAGAAAGTGACTATTATACAGCTAGACATTACTGCTATAAACCCTACCTCATTTATTTACTCACAGCTGAGGCAGATTTCTCGCAACGAGAAAGAGAGTAGGAGTAGTTAATGTATGAAACGACCTTCTTGAACGCAAATTCAGTTAACTACTACAACGAGCATATTATATTGTTAATTTTTGAAAATATTTAATGTAGATGACAAGAAAAAGTCAACTGACTGCAGAATTACATATCAGACTCACATCTACATGATGCCGAAGTTGCGAAACAATAGGCCCTACTACTACGTTGGAACATCTTGATTACATTGGTGGCCTGATGAACGTGTTTTTGCGGCTGGCGTCCTGCATGTTAGGATCCGGATCCGTAATTCCACTCAGGCTCGAGATACTGTGCTCTCTAAATTCCGCATATGTCACTATTAAAAAAAAAAAAAAAAAAAAAAAAAAAAAAAAAAAAAAAAAAAAAAAATCAATGAATACCTCATTGAGCGTATTACCAGTTTTGTTTCTCGGTTTTTGGTTGGTTCATATGCAGGACTTACCGTTATGTTTACTGTACTCCATTAACTAACAATAAGACTCACAATTTGTCGCAGAAAAGTCTTCCTAAATACCCAAATTTGTCCAGTTTCCTTCGAGTTTGCTTCCTAATAAAATAAAATGTCCACAGGTCAATATGGAAATTACAAGCTACCAGTTATTGACAGAACATCTTGCTACGATAAATTCCGCTCCATTTGAATTTTTTGAGCACGTTCCTTGATGAGGTGCTCAATGGATTCCGGAATTGTCTTTATTGCCTGCCTCGTTGATTTCATAAAATGTTACGTAGTCTCATGGCCGGATGCGATTTAAACATTGTTTTAAATGCAACGTGTTCATTACAGCGCGGTGATAGGTTTCAAAGTACAAAGTGCCAGGTATCTCACGTCGATAGATTATCATTCGATCGGTGTCGTCGCAGATAGCGGACGACATTAATTTACTATACATTGCAATGTTCAATGCAATTCTCGAATTTCATTTATTTCTTATGTTAAAGTCAAAACGCGTAAGTTCCAAGAGGTCTACCGAACATCTGTTAGGCTCCTTTTGATGGCTTCCTCTGTTCAGAACGAAAACTATCCCTCCGGCAGGCGCGCTTCGCCTTCTCCGTTTCCAGACACGCAGGACTTCGCTCGCTCGTTGTGCCGCATTTACCAAAACGACCGTGGCTGCCCCCACCGCGTCATACCTCTTATCGACTTCAGAACGTTAATGAAATAAATTACCCTTCACGTTGGTGGCCACTAAACGCTACTGTTAGCATTACTCATGATGCAAGAACACTATGTTACAGTGTTTCTATGATGTCTGACATAGCTAATAAAAAATTCGAAAATTTATTGGAACTATCCTTAACGCGGTAGCAATTATCGAGTGGACAAAAGTTACTTCATACGTCTAAGTCTATTTTAAACACACGTTTCTATGCATTTTCCATCTGAATGATTATTTTACACTTTTCAAATTTTGTATGTGTGAAATTTTTCATTCAGTTTCAACCGTTTTTTATGAGAATACAACAGAGACATTCGATACATTTGTTTTATTTCTATTTCACCTGACCCTTCTTATGTATTAGTCACGAAAAGATCGCGAAGGTAAAAGATAGGGCGATATGAACTCACACTAAGTCTTACCAGAAATAGTTTTAACGGCGAACCATTCACGACTGGAAGAGAAACAGGCGGAAACAGCAGTTGTATAAAAATTGCCCTCCACCACACACCAATTAAGAAATGGCGTTAATGAAGCAGTGTCATCCAGTTCTAAGTTCAGTTGAAAGTTCTAGGTCTCTTGTTCAGAGGGAAGTTGGTTTGAAATGATCTGCAAAATTTGTACCAACACACGAAAACATGAACAAAGTAAGCTCTCTTGCACACGAGACACGAAAGAAAGAATGAAGGTTACAATTTAACGTCCCATCGACAATGGGGTCATTAGAGCGAAGCAGAAGTTCGGATTGTTATGATAAGGATGTCGAAGGAAATCGGATGAAACAAGACTAAAATGAACGTTATACATTAGCTCTAAGGCGGTTATATTAATGGATATGAGAACTTGTTGATCTTCAATATTGTGAAACATATTGAAAAAAACAAATATAACGGTAATACAAAATACAAATTCAGAGATCAACTTGAAATAAAAACTAATGGTACTAACAATAATAAAGCACAGCAGTTCAAACACTTCACGAGGAGAATTACAGGGAAAATATGTGTTTAACAATATTAAGGAGATGAACAGCAAGAGCAAACTGTTTACGGTTACGAAGAATATTCGTACAAGTAAATATACCAACGGTGGAAATACGACAGCCTACTGCGAAATGAATTATGTGGATCACATGTTTTCTTTCGACGTGAAATCTGGGATCGGCAGAGACAAAGTATTATCCACCTAGAGACAACGGAAAATGTAATGCGGTCGGAAACGACCAAAGGTAGTTACTAGCAGAGAAAAATATATCTCATTATTTTGTGAGAAGTAAAGGCGAATATAAACTGAAAGAATGTAAATACACGAGAAAAATAAAATTAATATTCAAGTTTCTTAGATATGACTTCTTTCTTCAACATATAATTCCATCTCTTCTGCACAGAGGACTAGCTAAGTGAACCTAACTCTACTATGACAGACAACCGTCTGCCTTTCGTGGAGATATTTCAGATGAAAGTGTTCTGCCGTATACGAATGACCTAACGGTTTGGTTTATAGGACAATTTCACTTTTGGCGGTTGCAATTACTTTACAAATAACAGATCGAATGAATGGAGTAATTTGAAGGGAAACTAATTATTACAATTACTTTGAATCACCTGCAAATATAGAAATATTTAAGACAAAAAGTACTTCTGAAGCAACAATAAAAACTAACATTATAATGCACCTAAACAGGGGCATCACTATACGAAGAAAACAGTTTCTTATTGGAAAGGTTATGCGGATGTAATAGAAGTCACTATATTCTGTAGCAAAAGCCGTCTTGTCAATTTTATGATTATCGGTAAAAACTTCCGTAATAGCTGCTCTAGGACGGTACCCGCCAGATGCTCATTTTGGTAATATTCCTGGAATGTGAGCCGCGTATGACAAGATTGAACGTATATACGTCCAATTTGGGACAAAGGTCCGTACTAACTTTGGAGAAAGTATTCATTTCACACTTTCTCCGTTTCGTTGAAAGAAACTCTTCCCGGAAATTGATGAACGTAAGTCATCTATTCATCAGCATTTTCAATGATGTTTTCTGCTTTCGGACTAAAGCCTTACTTAGAATGGGCGTTGGCAGCGCAGCATGGATAAAAGCCAGTTGAAGCATGCTGTTTGTAGGAATGAGGATATTGTGGGATGGCCAAGAAATTCTTCCTATAGCTTAGCAGTATTGCTTACGATGCTAGTAAACTCTGATCGTTCCCTTAGTTCCAGAATTCGAGGAATTTTCCAATATTCATGAGGATATGACATTAGTCATTGCATTTAAATGACTCTGTTATCCTGAATTAAATTTTCGACCGCAGAAAGGTCTACCCCTCCTTAAATTGCAAACAATTTTGTATTTTATGTCGGGACTGTCTGTATTAACTGCTAACAAATGTCAGATAACTGAACGAGAAATCTCATTTTAGCTCGGTGGCGCCATTCTCGTTTTCTCATCTACAGCAAGCATAGTTGATTAGTGAGGTATCGTTGTACTAGTGATGTGTGTGGCTTCAGGTCTATATTTCTCCTCTGAAAAATATCCTAAGTAGCATTCAGCAACGAAATACCAAAACTCATTGCAGTGTGTCAACCAAGAGATAGTCATTTTCTAATGTTATTGTAATCTTTATCATTCTGCTGTAATGCCATAAACATCATTGATTACTATCATTATTACCATCATTATTATCATTAATTCAGTTGCAAAAGCTTTATTTCCCATGTGGCCAAGAGACCAGAAAGAAAGTGTGGTTTGACGAAAAATAGGACAATAGGAGAAAGTAGGTAAAACGTTTGTAACAATTTATGTTGATTTATCATCATGACGACAGATACTAAGCAACAACACATGCAAGTAATAGGTTGCAACGTTCGAAAAATCCATCAGACACATGGGTTCGGATTCTCAACATCATTTGTTGGCCCATCAAGGCTGTAACACTACGAAATCAATAAGCTGCTTAGTAGTCTATAGATTATATGTATATGTTTGCAGAGGAAAAACATCAGAATTGCACGTTTCCCACATATACAGTTTAGTTTCTGTGTTCATGGCCGTAATTTTAAATATCCAGTCTTCTAAATACTTAAGTGAAATAATTACTGTGTTGCACAAATAATCAGTTAACTATGTTTCTTATGGCTTTCAAGCAAACCAACACGTAGAAGACATAAAATATTACTTGTACAGTCGTAAGGCTGCATTTTGAAACGCAGTCGCTTTCAAGTTGCGAAGTTTTTCGAGACGGGTGGGGCATCATTGATTTCCAGTAACTTTTCATAAAAAAAATTAGCTTTTGTCGAAACGAATCAAAGCAATTGTTTTAGTCTTTTTTCGGGGGGGGGGGGGTGAAACTGAAATCGTGATGGAAGTTTATATATCTCAGACTTTGACCTGCCGTATGTTGCAATCACAATATCAGTATTTTTTTCTCTAGTTATTTGCTGAAAATATATCATAATGCTGTAAAGCTTCAAAAAATTTAAACGCTAGTTTCGGCCTCATTGAATGAATTTAATATCAGCATCGTAAATGTGACGACGGAATCTATCAGGAGACAGCGCATATTAACCGAAATGCGCGACTCCCCTCTAGAAGCCCACATGCGACCAGCGCGATTTCGCGTCGCTTATCGCTACACAGGTCTTCCTAGTACAGCTAAGAACTGGCAACATCGTTGCTGATATTTGGCAACACTGTGACAGTGCAGTTACTTCCTCAAGTGGTACTGAATTGTCTCACTAAGTTCACTTGACATTCCTTTTCTACTTTCATGACTAATGATTTGTAATGCCGACGTGAAATGAGAGACAGAAATTTAACTTTTGCACTCAAGGAATGTAGTTATTTGTGTAGGTGACTTTCAGGTTCTTTCGCGATGCGTTAGAGGCTAAGCATTCAATATGTGAGAGAATAATGCCAATCTCTGGCAGTGTGTGTTTGGCTGTGTGGTTCTGCTTGTGTCTTGTGATGCAAGCCTGGTGTGAGGCGGCAGTTCAAATCCTGGTTGGAGAAAGTGCGTTTGGGGATGGAATTTAATTTAATTTCATTTTATTTTACTTTATACGCTGCAGATAGCAAGAAGAAACTCTTTAACGAAATCATAAGAAAAGCTTTACACAATAAGCATTTCAGAAAGGTCGACTTCAAATTATGGAAATGGGATTAGATGTCTTCTTTGCTTCACCATACAAACGCCTTCGAAGAAATTCTAATTCACCTCCATTGATGTGAAATATCTCCTGTAGAAATGAGACATGAAGACACGAACCTTGCAGTATGCCTGTATTGCTGTAGAACGTGCACTGAAACGTATTCACATAATTTAGCTCATACATTTACCGTACGGAGTGAAACAACGACACTAAAACATTTTAGTGGGTTACATATTGTGTCTTGATGAAAACATATGAACTGATGACAATAACAAATTACATGAAAGGCTTTTCTGAAAGGAAAAGAATCGAGATTCAAACCACAAATAAGTGTTAACCATTGTAGAGTGCCATTTGATTGGACAATGACAACTTTTTGCCTCTCTAATGTATATGCTCATCATTCAAAATAGGTGGTCTGCTTAGTTATATCCTGTGTGAAATACGAATCGCAACCTTTTTTGTGGATCACCACTTAGCAACACTACAGCATTTTACGCCTCCAGGGCGATGAGCGGCGGTAGGCGCTGTGGGCAGAGGGCGAGGCAGCGCTGTGTAGCGCCGCCACCGCTGCTGCCGGCGAGTGGGCCGCGGAGAGCTCTGCCAAGTGCTGTGGCCAGAGGTGGCAATGTTATTGGGCCGAAATGTTATTACCAGTGTTCCAAAAAATGAAATACGTTACGCATATGCTCCCCTTACACATGTGGCATTAGCATGCACGAGTGACGTGAATTTAAAATTTTTGTCAACAGTCGGTTTCGATCGCTAATACTGAACATGAAATTCGCGCACTTTACCGCAAGACCAAGGAGGGATCTGACCCAGTTATCTTCTAACTGCACACAAGAAGTGCTGTATGAACTCCCGCAGTCTGCAGTGTTGCCAGATTGTGCAGATAGCTGGACTTAGAGCGAATCAGCGCGGCCACTTTTATTGTCCCATGTCGCGATCAGCTCGGACTTAGGCTCAGCGGCGGCCGGCCGGCGGCCAGGTTTTTTGTCAAAGAGTGTACATGAAATGGAACGAGCATGTAAGGACAATTGTGATGAAGGCGGTTACTCGACTTCGGTTTATTTTGGAAAGATGTGCTTCATCTATAGAAGAGAAAGTGTATAAAACGCTTGTGTGATTTCTTGAATATTGTCCAAGTGTTTGGGATCCCCACCAGATTGGTTTAATGGAAGACATAAAAGCAATCCAGAGGCGGGCTGCTATGTTTTAGATTACATCAATGCATGAGTGTCCCAGAAATGCTTTAGGGACTCAAATCGGAATGGTTGGAGGGAAGGCTACGTTCTTTTTACTGTTGAGGAAATTCAGACGTCCGGAATTTGAATCTGACAGCACAATGATTCTACTGCTATTAGCGTAAAGGCTACAAAAAATAATAGAAATTCGGGCTCGTACGGAGGCATAAAAGCATTCGTTTTTCCCTCGTGTTATTTGGGAGTGCAACAGAAAAGGAAATGACTATTACTGGTACGACGTACTCTCTACCACGTACCTTGCGATATGTAGATGTAATCGACCTGAAATAATTTAGGGAAACGAGAGATATCTAAAATAGGTATTAGTGTGAAAGTGTTTGAAGAGTACACTCCGTGATACCCATTTGTATTGGTATCCCTTGCTGTAAATATCAGATAAGCTCAAAACGTTAGAGTTCAAAGACTGCCGATAAGATAAACAGAAAATTAAACATTAAAAAAATTATAATCCAACATTAATGGTTGTCGGAATATGTTCGATAAGATAGCTGCGATGCTACACCAGAAAACACTAACAGTGAACAAACACATGCTCGGCTTTCACGTGGACTTAACTAGGAAAAGATGTGTAGCACCGTAGTTTGAATATTTCTTCGACGTTCAGTGTCAACAGTCTCGATCAAAAATCTCCTGACATTGCAAAAACAAATATTTCCGTGGTACACATTCCCTCTCTTGTAGCATCCACCACCTGGAGTTCTTTAAACATATCCACAATGCTCTGTAGACCACCGAACCCCACCAATACGAATTCTGCCGTTATCTGTAGGATTTTCTCCGTCTTTGCTGTTAAAATGCTGCTTGACAAAAGTCCCATGAACAATACGTACAGTCATTCAATTTTAAGAGCGTGTGTAAGATCCAGTGAAATACTTGATTAGCATGTTGTTTTGCTAAGATCCACAGACTCTATATACCTTAGTAAAAAAGGAAGGAAGATTAGGTTTTAACGATGTGTTGACAGCATGATCTGCCTTACGAAGGAAAACAGGGTACACTGTAGGCTGTATTGTAAACATTTTCATTACAATTAGCTAATTTTGACTATTCTTCCTTTACCAGCACATGTATTAGCTAGTGTAATTCGCAGATATTTCTGTCTTACAGATGTTGAAAACTAGACAACATCTTTCATGGTACATTAATTATTTTCTATCTTATAAGAATTTTTCAACCACACCTAGCTAGATCAGATATGTATGGGTTATGGTATGAAAATCAGCATCTATGAAACGGTAGGAAGACAAAAATTTAAGAAAATTGAGCACGAAATAGGAGGAACAATATTAGAACAGGTTGACACTTTCTAGTATTTAGGATGTATTTATTATTGCGTGAAAATGTAATCGCATGCCAGTTCTAGTATGATATAGTTGTCCAATGCATGCCCGTTTATCATCTGCACTTCTTCTTGGTGTAGTAATTTAACGGCCAGTAGTGTAAGAAGCCATCCGTAGGTGGATATTGGGTTGATTGTAACACGTTTCGGGTGTCCCGTATGAGACATCAAGGTATAAGATGTACTTTGGGCCGACCGAAATGGGAAACAGTTTTTCTACCTCGTGATGAGCTGTTAATTCAAAATGTTCAAATGTTTGTTAAGCTTATGGGATTTAACTACGGGCTGTTAATTAAGGGATGTTTAAAAATGTTCAAATGTTTGTATAGCTACGGGTCTTAACTGCTTGGTTATTAGTCCGTAGGCTTACAAACAAACTATCTAACCTAAGGACAACACACACACACACACACACACACACACACACACACCCATACCCCGTGGAGGACTCGAACCTCCGCAGCGAGGCGCCTTAGACCGCTCGGCCGCTCCACTACGGTAATTCAGGGACTTAACAGCATTTGTGCAGTACTGCTACAGTTATTTACAATGGTCGCAATCTTCTTGTATGACTGTCTCATGTTCAAATGTTGTTAAGTCAGAAAAACAAATAATCAGTAACTTAATATTATTTTTAATTAATACATAGCAATGCCTTTTTACTGCTGGAACATATTAGTTTGCAGCTGGTAACGAGTTTTTAACTAACAACAATACCATTTTTATTACTGGATCATAGTAGTTTGCTGCAGTTTAAGGGTTTTGAAGTATCCTTGGAATATTAACAAGTCATGTATCAGCTTTGATGGTTTCATTCTCGCACATGACAACGCATCGCCACAAAAACATTGAGATTTATTATTCATGACGGCAAAACCATACATCAAATACCTGTAGTCATAATTTTTCCCAGTTTTGATCCGTTTCCGCTATTACAACTTTCACCAGACGTAAATGGCAGCACGGATCATAGCTACATCTAAGATAGAAAATTAAATATTTCGACCATGAAATCACTTTGGGTCTGGGAGACACGGGACATTTTTACTCGGAAATGGAGTCGCGGGTTCAAAGAGGTTGAAAAATACTGTCTTAGTGGTGTAGCGCCTGCCTAGTAAGTAGGAAGTCCAGGGTTCAAAACCCGGCCTTGTCACAAACTTTAATTCAATGCCTCTCCTTCAGATTTATGTCTCTAGGCATTGGTTTATTGTTTGATATTTGCAAGGAGAAAGTAGTTGGACGCTGCCAAGAACGATTTTGAAGGAAAAGGCTTAATATCAGAAGCGGCATCAGTGTTAGCATTGGATAGGGGATCATGGAGGAATTTTATAAGGTGGGCTATGCTCCAAACTGAACGCTGAGAGGCTCAATGAGTCTGAAATAATGATGATGATGAATTTATTAAAAAAACTAGCTGAAAACCTGACATTGCACGGATATTAATTCATTCCTGCCTTGAGTTAGTATTTCTCATACCCCTACCCTCTCTCTGTCCATCACCTTTTTTTCTAGAATCAAGTTATATTTATCGGAGACTATATAAGAAATAACGCTGTCTTGCATAATGTAAAAAAAAATATAAGTGCAGTATCTAAACAAAGAGAGATAATAGTCAAGAAACAAATGACATATACAATTCGTACGATAATTATATATTGTACAATTACATAATTTTTCAGTTATATATTCATTTGTATAAGGGCTGTATGACTTTAAAATCTATTGGGAATACAATTAATAGTAAAGAACTAATAGATTAAAACTTGGTGCGTGATGAATCGGTTTTCCATGAACGTTACTGTTTATGTGTTTATAGCTGTATCGTACTGTAATACAATTTAGCGGGTGCACTCAACTATATGCGCGTATACTGTCTGTAAAATTTCCTGCGGCTACAATTTATAGTGTAGAAATTATAAATTGTAACGTCATTCCGAATGCCGTAGTTTTAGTCCATGAACATAGGAAAGTTACTGTTTATGCGCTCATATCTCATGAACTACATGTCGTACTGTGATACAATTTAGAAGGTACATCCAACTATATGTTTTTATACTGACTGTAAAATTTCCTGCGGCTACAATTTGTAGTGTACAAATTATAAATTGTAACATCATAGCGCATGCCGTAGTTTTACTCCATAAACAGCGGAAAAGTAGTAAGCGAGAAACATTTTCCCTTTCATCATTTTGCTATGGGTGTCAGCGAGTAAAAGTTTAATAAAGGTTTGAAATTATGTTTAAAGTTTGTTGCAAGTCGTTAAGTACTCTTATTCTCATGTAGCGTATTTATAAAGTCTCGCCGCATTATGTGGCAGTTTTCTGCGATTCCTATTGTTTACGACGTTATATCTCCTGAACCATGTGTCGTATGTGGTTCGTACTCGTACGGCAATTGTTATCTCACGTAAGGAATATGTGTACCAAATTTGGTTGAAATCGGTCCAGTGGATTAGGAGAAATTGATCAGCATTGTCGCTAAACATTTCATTGTTTATAACGTCACATCTCGTGGACTATGTATCGTACGTGATTCTTACACTAACGGCGACCGTTCTCATGGATTGAAGCTTACGTGTACAAAATTTCATAAAGATTGTAACAAAACTGTAGATTTGTATGCAATACGTACAAACATAGGGACACCCTGCTTTATATATTAGACTAGCTGAAAACCCGGCGTTGCCCGGGTATTTATTTATTTACTCCTGCCATTTTTTAGGTATATATTCATTTGTATAAGGGCTGTATGTCTGTAAAATCTCTTGGAAATACAATTATTAGTAAAGAAGTAATAGGTTAAAACTTGGTGCGTGTGGGTCGGTTTTCCATGAATGTTACTGGTTATATGCTTCTATTTCATGAACTACGTATCATACTGTGATACAAATTAGAAGGTACACTCAACTATATGCTTGTATACTGTCTGTAAAGTTTCCTACGGCTCCGATTTCTAGTGTAGAAATTATAAATTCTAACGTCATACCGAAAGCCGTAGTTTTAGCTCATGAACAGCGGAACGTTACTGTTTATGTGCTCATATCTCATGAACTACCTGTCGTACTGTGATACAACTTAGAAGGTGCACTCAACTATATGCGTGTATACTATCTGTAAAATTTCCTACGTCTACAATTTGAAGTGTACAAATTACAAATTGTAACGTCATACCGAATCCCGTTGTTTTACTCAATAAACAGAGGAAAAGTAGTAAGCAAGAAACTTTTTTCCTTTCATCATTTTGCTATGGTTGTCAGCGAGAGAAAGTTTAATAAAAGTTTGAAATTATGTATAAATTTGTTGCAAGTCGCTAAGTACCGTGATTCTCGTATAGCGTATTTATAAAGTCTCGCCGTATTATGTGGCAGTTTCTTGCAAATCCTATTGTTTACGACGTCATATCTTCTGAATCATGTGTCGTATATGATTCTTAACCCTGCAGCAATTATTCCTCACGGTAAGGAATGTGTGTACCAAATTTGGTTGAAATCGGTCCAATGGTTTAGGAGAAAATGAGCAGCATTGTCGCAAAATGCAGCAGTTTTTCGCTCATCTCATTGTTTATTTTGTCATATCTCCTTAACTATATATCGTATGTGATTCTTACACTTACGGCGACCGCCCGCATGGATTGAAGCTTACGTGTACAAAATTTCATAAAGATTGGAACAAAACTGTAGATTTGTATGCAACACGTACAAACATACGGACACTCTGCTTTATATATTAGACTAGCTGAAAACCCGGCGTTGCCCAGGTATTTATTTATTTATTCCTTCCATTTTTCAGTTATATATTCATTTGTATAAGGGCTGTATGACTTTAAAATCTATTGGGAATACAAATAATAGTAAAGAACTAATAGATTAAAATTTGATGCGTGATGAATCGGTTTTCCATGAACGTTACTGTTTATATGTTCATAGCTCATGAACTATGTGTCGTACTGTGATACAATTTAGCGGGTGCGCTCAACTATATGCTCGTATACTGTCTTTAAAATTTCCTGCGGCTACAATTTATAGTGTAGAAATTATAAATTGTAACGTCATTCCGAATGCCGTAGTTTTAGTCCATGAACATAGGAAAGTTACTGTTTATGTGCTCATATCTCATGAACTACATGTTGTACTGTGATACAATTTAGAAGGTACATCCAACTATATGTTTGTATACTGACTGTAAAATTTCCTGCGGCTACACTTTGTAAATTATAAATTGTAACATCATAGTGAATGTCGTAGTTTTACTCCATAAACAGCGGAAAAGTAGTAAGCGAGAAACATGTTCCCTTTCATCATTTTGCTATGGGTGTCAGTGAGTAAAAGTTTAATAAAGGTTTGAAATTATGTTTAAAGTTTGTTGCAAGTCGTTAAATACTCTTATTCTCATGTAGCGTATTTATAAAGTCTCGCCGCATTATGTGGCAGTTTTCTGCGATTCCTATTGTTTACGACGTTATATCTCCTGAACCATGTGTCGTATGTGGTTCGTACTCGTACGGCAATTGTTATCTCACGTAAGAAATATGTGTACCAAATTTGGTTGAAATCGGTCCAGTGGTTTAGGAGAAACAGATTAGCATTGTCGCTAAATGCAGCAGTTTTAGACACATTTCATTGTGTATGACGTCATATCTCGTGAACTATATATCGTATGTGATTCTTACACTTACGACAACCGTCCTCATGGATTGAAGCTTACGTGTACAAAAGTTCATAAAGATTGGAACAAAACTGTAGATTTGTATGCAACACGTACAAACATACGGACACACTGCTTTATATATTAGACTAGCTGAAAACCCGGCGTTGCCCGGGTATTTATTTATTTACTCCTGCCATTTTTCAGGTATATATTCATTTGTATAAGGGCTGTATGTCTGTAAAATCTCTTGGAAATACAATTATTAGTAAAGAAGTAATAGGTTAAAACTTGGTGCGTGTGGGTCGGTTTTCCATGAATGTTACTGGTTATATGCTGCTATTTCATGAACTACGTATCATACTGTGATACAAATTAGAAGGTACACTCAACTATATGCTTGTATACTGTCTGTAAAGTTTCCTACGGCTCCGATTTCTAGTGTAGAAATTATAAATTCTAACGTCATACCGAAAGCCGTAGTTTTAGCTCATGAACAGCGGAACGTTACAGTTTATGTGCTAATATCTCATGAACTACCTGTCGTACTGTGATACAACTTAGAAGGTGCACTCAACTATATGCGTGTGTACTATCTGTAAAATTTCCTACTGCTACAATTTGAAGTGTACAAATTACAAATTGTAACGTCATACCGAATCCCGTAGTTTTACTCAATAAACAGAGGAAAAGTAGTAAGCGAGAAACTTTTTTCATTTCATCATTTTGCTATGGTTGTCAGCGAGAGAAAGTTTAATAAAAGTTTGAAATTATGTATAAATTTGTTGCAAGTCGCTAAGTACCGTGATTCTCGTATAGCGTATTTATAAAGTCTCGCCGTATTATGTGGCAGTTTCTTGCAAATTCTATTGTTTACGACGTCATATCTTCTGAATCATGTGTCGTATATGATTCTTAACCCTGCAGCAATTATACCTCACGGTAAGGAATGTGTGTACCAAATTTGGTTGAAATCGGTCCAATGGTTTAGGAGAAAATGAGCAGCATTGTCGCAAAATGCAGCAGTTTTTCGCTCATCTCATTGTTTATTTTGTCATATCTCCTTAACTATATATCGTATGTGATTCTTACACTTACTGCGACCGCCCGCATGGATTGAAGCTTACGTGTACAAAATTTCATAAAGATTGGAACAAAACTGTAGATTTGTATGCATCACGTACAAACATACGGACACTCTGCTTTATATATTAGACTAGCTGAAAACCCGGCGTTGCCCAGGTATTTATTTATTTATTCCTTCCATTTTTCAGTTATATATTCATTTGTATAAGGGCTGTATGACTTTAAAATCTATTGGGAATACAAATAATAGTAAAGAACTAATAGATTAAAATTTGATGCGTGCTGAATCGGTTTTCCATGAACGTTACTGTTTATATGTTCATAGCTCATGAACTATGTGTCGTACTGTGATACAATTTAGCGGGTGCGCTCAACTATATGCTCGTATACTGTCTTTAAAATTTCCTGCGGCTACAATTTATAGTGTAGAAATTATAAATTGTAACGTCATTCCGAATGCCGTAGTTTTAGTCCATGAACATAGGAAAGTTACTGTTTATGTGCTCATATCTCATGAACTACATGTTGTACTGTGATACAATTTAGAAGGTACATCCAACTATATGTTTGTATACTGACTGTAAAATTTCCTGCGGCTACACTTTGTAAATTATAAATTGTAACATCATAGTGAATGTCGTAGTTTTACTCCATAAACAGCGGAAAAGTAGTAAGCGAGAAACATGTTCCCTTTCATCATTTTGCTATGGGTGTCAGTGAGTAAAAGTTTAATAAAGGTTTGAAATTATGTTTAAAGTTTGTTGCAAGTCGTTAAGTACTCTTATTCTCATGTAGCGTATTTATAAAGTCTCGCCGCATTATGTGGCAGTTTTCTGCGATTCCTATTGTTTACGACGTTATATCTCCTGAACCATGTGTCGTATGTGGGTCGTACTCGTACGGCAATTGTTATCTCACGTAAGGAATATGTGTACCAAATTTGGTTGAAATCGGTCCAGTGGATTAGGAGAAATTGATCAGCATTGTCGCTAAACATTTCATTGTTTATAACGTCACATCTCGTGGACTATGTATCGTACGTGATTCTTACACTAACGGCGACCGTTCTCATGGATTGAAGCTTACGTGTACAAAATTTCATAAAGATTGTAACAAAACTGTAGATTTGTATGCAACACGTACAAACATACGGACACTCTGCTTTATATATTAGAAGAAGATGGAGGATTCGCAATGAGTGTCTAGTTGCGGCCGGTGCTGGAGACGCCCGCTCCCCTTTCATTCGCGGAAGCCTGAGTGGAACAATAGGGCAGACGGCGAGAGTCTGCGCGCCGGGGCAGGAGAAGGAAGGCCTTTCGCCGAGAGGAATGCCCGCTCAGAGGCGAGACTTTCACCAGCCGGCGCAAATAGCGGCATAGCTGAGCCGCCACCACGCCATGCAACCACGAGGTGGCGTCCCTACTGGAGGGCACCACGTGACTCTTCCAATTGCCGGCCGCGGTGGCCGAGCGGTCTGCGGCGCGCCAGTCACGGTCTGCACGGCCACTACGGTCGGGGGTTCGAATCCCCCCTCGGGCATGGATATTTGTGTTGTCCTTAGTCTTTGCTAGTTCATAAGTAGTTTGTAAGCTTAGGGACTGATGACCCCGTAGTTAAGTCCCATAAGCTCTACAAACATTTGAACTTAAATTTATCCATGTTATTTGGATTTTTTGAGGTCTGCGACTGTATTATAAGCTTTTTTGGAATGATTAATGCTGCATCAGTCACTATTTATAAATATACAAAATAGTATGCAACACCTGTAATGCCCTGTATGTAGGCCAAACAGGAAGAGAATTCAAAACAAGATACAATGAACACATAAATGCCTACCACACCAATACCTTTAATAAATCAGCAGTAGCTACCCATATAAAGAACACAGGACATCCATTCCAGAATATCAAGAGTGATCTTCATATACTACATAAAATGGACAAGGGACACATAATGGACCTGTATGAAGAACTAGAAATCTTCATCCATGAGAAAATACATGCTGAACTTCTACTTAATGATAAACTGGAAAGCAACAATACTAATTTTTTCAAAAATTTCTCCAGTATTGAATGCATTTTTCATTAAAATATAAGATTAATAAAAGTAAAATATAAAATTAAAATGTAACACTGATCAATTCTTCAAAATGTAACAACTTCTGTTTAAACTCATGCATATTCACCATATACTGATGTAAGTAGTTTATCTTAGCTTTTAAGGCATAGTAACCTTCAAATACAAAATGTCCACATGTGTTATAAGTGTATTTGTAACTATGTGCTTGTGTTGTGTGTGCCAGACAACAAGTTTATCAAGATTAGCAAAACTGTAAGTAAACAAAACACTACAATAACCCAAAAACTATAATGATGAAACATAATTGTAAAAATAGCTATATCTTTCTAACAGGTTAAAACTGTACAAACATAACCTCACTGGCATCCACAACACAAAACACAATACATCAAGAATGTAACCAGTAACTGTAAACATGCACCCGATGATGGCAGCATGCTGCCGAAACGCGTCGTGCCAATAAAAATATTTATAAATAGTGACTGATGCAGCATTAATCATTCCAAAAAAACATTTGAACTGTTCCAATTATAATCTCTCAGTAACAGAGACACACAGTGGCTGACTGCGGGGGGGGGGGGGGGGGGGAGGGGTGGCGGACTTTCCCAGGCCTCTTGTCTTGGGAGGCCTCGGAATCCCAACAAAGCTTGTGGTTTGTCCCATGAGCCTCGTCCTGGGGGCCACCAAATCTAAAAAAGTTACTTGAGTAGCCTATTATCAAAGACGGACATCTTTCGTTTGCCAGAAACAGAGATAAACGTCATTTTGGCCCACCTTAGGTTACCGTAGTAACACTAAAAGTGGGCCTTTGCGATCGTCTTTTGACAGCTCGAAATTGAAATGAAAATAACGGCTTAACCATTCATCTGACACGAAAATTGAATAACTCAATTTGTAGAGAAGAAAATTATCTACAACTTTGCTATGTTATGTTTTTTCATATCTCGTATCGGTTCAGAGATATTTGCAAAAATAACGGCGATTTTGGGATGTCTGTCTGTCTGTCCGTAACGTGTTCCCTGTTTTTAAGACGAACCGTACAACCGATCAACACCAAATTTTATAGACATAATTGTAGGCCGTCAGAGATCAGAACCTCCCTTTTTCAAATTTTTGAAAAAAAAAGTACGCTAGTATTAAAAAAAAAAAAAAAAAAAAAAAAAAAAAAGCCGTTTGTAATATAATTGTAATTGCAAACGAACAGTTCTTCTGACACGAAAATTGAATAGCCTAATTGGTAGAGGGGAAATTCTCTACAACTTCGCTCTATGTCTTTTTTTTCATATCTTGCATCGTTGCACAAATAACGGCCATTTGACGATGTCTGTCTGGCTGTAACGTGTTCCCGCTTTTTTAGGTCAAACCGTTCAACCGATCGGCACCAAATTTTACAGACATAATTCTTGGCTACCAGGCACCAGTACCTCGCTTTTTGAAATATTTCGGACAAGAACTACGTTAGTAATGCCAAAAATAGCAGTCTATAATGCAATTTTAATTACAAATAACCCGTTCATCTGACGCCAAAATTGAATAAACGAATTTGTAGAGGAGAAAATTCTCTACAACTTTGTTACCTTTTTTTCATGTCTCGTATTGTTTGAGAGATATTTGCAAAAATAACGAAGTTTTGACACCCTCCATTGAATTAACGAAAACCAGCCGTTCGCAGATGTCACGTGACATTCCTCGCCCAGAACTCTCTCTGGCATACGCCGTCTTGCGTTGCGTATTTGATTTTCTTATTGTAACTTACACGTTGTCATTTCAAAGCAATGGCGAACTGAAGAATTAAAAAAAAACACGTCGTTCTTCGTACGATAAAATGATAATCTAGTGTCTACAAATGCCATGTTAGCATCAGTGAACAACGGCCAACAATAGTATGAGATTAAATATGACAACTCCTGTTAGCCGTAGCATAGTGGGCTATGCGTTTGACTGTGACACTGCAGGGCACTGGTTCGGAACCCGCTAGTACCTAATTTTTTTGTCTATAAGGGCTACAGACACTCTTATTAAGTAATTTTTTATTATTTAGATTATTATTTTGGTATAAACCGTTTGCAAAAACTTATAAAACTACAAATCTAAAGTGGGCCGTAAAACACGTCAGTGTGAGTTTTTTATTGGGAAACGTAGAGCTAATATGTTTGTAAGCTGCTTTGAGCATTATCAACTTTAATAATCGAGGATTTATACCTGGAAGTGGCTAATATCAATTTGATTACTCAAGCACCTTCAAATTGTGTTTCAAAATACAGTTGTTCGTCTTTTAAACCAAAACGTGTAGGAGTCCCCTTTTGATGTGAACACACTTTCAGATGTCCGTTTTTGATACACAGTGTGAGGGGGCTGATATGGAGCCGTTTCTTTCGCATATCAATATATTAGATATTAGGTGTTAAAGAAGTTTTCTTGGTTGGAGAACTGTGTGACGTAATAGAAAGGGTGAGAGATAGAGAGACAGTAGGGAGCTTGTATCCCGTGGGAAAGCTCTGCCCCTATTGCTAGTTGAGATCTGATTGGCTTCCGCCTATACTAGTTGTCCGCCAAAACTTCAAGCTTCTTTTATTAATATTTAACTTTCCTATGTTTATTAAAAATTATCTGTACGGTATACTTTCTGTAATGCTTTTGTGCTAAGCTGTATTCCGGTAAATTCAAAGATTTAATTATTTGTTCATTTTGTACTAAGTTGAACAATGTTAGTCTAGCAGTTTCGCTTGGCGCCAAAACGGTGGCTTGTGGCGCGCAGCGAGGTGCGGCGGCAGTCAGTCGAGCGCCGACCGCGATACCTTGCACATTCATGTTAGTTCAGTGCGGGCCAGGAACATTTTATACGTTATGTGCCATTTATATTTTTAATATTACTCAGTCAGTATATTTGTTCTTGGATATATACTAGCATTTCTTCAATAAAAACGAGCACTTGCATCCTACAAAAGCTAAAGTTATTCGTAGTGCACTACTTCCTAGCCACATCTCAACACCTCTTTTAGCATCGCTTCAGGTACAACGCATGCGCGACCTGTGTGCTTCACCTGCAATGGGACATCAACTATGACAGAAGACACAAGGTTAGTAAAAGAGTGATTTTAGACAGGCACTGAAGTTGTATCTCGGCACGGCACCTCGCGTGCAGTGCTGCCCCGTTTAAAAACGAGGGCACTGCCACGAAGTGCGTTGGTAACATCGTCGAGGAAAGGCATGAAAGAGAGGTGTTTTAGGAACTTTGTCACCTATGCACTGACCCACCCTGTTTTTTTATTATTTATTATTATTATTTTTTTTAAGCAGCCCCGCCGTAACAGAGATTCGCTTACTGTAGGCCAGAATCCTTTACAGGGTAAAATCTGGGAAATTATAGGAATGTCGACATAAAGTGAAAAAGTGAAAAATATTAAATTCTGAACTCTATTACATATTGGAAAAATGAAAACTACAATAATCATAATAATCTTTTTAATTTTATATACAAAATGAAATGTTGCGGCACTGAATCTCTAAAATTATTAGCATAAGGTCTGTTGAAACTGTCGCCAGATTTTTCCGTAAACATCGTTACGTTATTTCTGGTCGAACTTCTTTACAACAAGTGATCATTTCGTACGAAAAACCTTACAATAGAACAGTGTAGTTTACGAGCTAGTCTTAGCTTTGTTTCTTTTCAATGTTTATTTTCCACTTTTCGGGTTGTCACAACCGCTTCCTAGCTTTTCCTTCGGACGCTGGTGATATATTATGTCCCATTTTTGCTCGCTTTGAGATGGTTATTAGTAATAATATTATAAAAAATTACTGAAAAACTTAAGTACAGGCTAATACGTCTTAGTACCTGGCACATACTGTCGCCATGTCTGATTTTCGAGGTCATGTGATCATATACTATCTTACCATTGGTGCACACTGCTCCTTTCAACAAGTGTCCGAATTTGATATCAAGCTCTTTTGTAGATGCCCGCTTTTGATGTGAACAGTCAAATTTAACGTGTGATTTATCACATTTACGTCAATTTTCGGAAAAAACGGAAAAACTTCATTTAGGATCGACATCTAACTAAATTTCGACCATAAGGTCAAATGTCCAGGTTTGATATTAGGCTAATCACTTTTCTTATAGTAATACATGTATTTTCAAGTGGACGGGGTCGGGGCTCCTCATCTTGTTTTGCCGCCGCCCCGGGCCTCCGACAGTCTCAGTCCACCACTGTAGACACAGCAAAGAAATAGTAGCTTCCCGACGGAGTGGGAAGACTGGGAAACAGTTCCACTCTGACCAGTGTTGCTAACTCCATCACATGAATTTCGGCTAAACCTACTTTCAGAATCTGCCAGACTCGGCCAGAAAAAAAGTCGGAAAGATTGAAAATATTAAGTACAGTATGTATTTACACAATTACTTTATTTGCAGGATTTAGCGCAATGCACACTGACAAATAATGAAATTCAATCAAATGTTCAAATGTTTGTTAAGCTTATGGGACTTAACTACGGGGTCATCAGTCCCTAAACTTACAAACTACTTATGAACTACTTACGAACTAGGACGACACAAATATCCATGCCCGAGGGGGGATGCGAACCCCCGACCGCAGTGGCCGTGCTGACCGTGACTGGAGCGCCTCAGTCACCTCGGCCACCGCAGCCGGCTAATGAAATTCCGGCCTAAAAAATGTTCAAATGTTTGTATAGCTTATGGGACTTAAATACGGGTTCATCAGTCCCTATTCCGGCCTCAGCTCCATCTGTTGTTAGTGACTGAACTTTCGGCACTAAATTTAAATAACATTAACAAGAGTAAAACGAAGGTAATGCAATGGAATGTCAAAAATCAGGCGATGCTGAAGGAATTACATGAGGTAATGAGACAATAAAAGTAGTTGATGAGTTTTGTTATTTGGCTAGCATGATAACTTCTGATGGCCGAAGTAAAGGATTTTTAAATCCAGAAAAGGTTATGGGAAGAAAAGCGTTTCTAAAGAAACGAAATTTGTTAAGAAGTCCTTTCTGAAAGCATTGTAGCATTGTATGGGAGTGAAACATGGACGATAAGGGGTTCAGAGAAAAAGATGATAGAAGCTTTAGAAATGTGGTGTTACAGACAAGTGATGAAAATTAAATGGGTAGATGACGTAACTAATGAGGAGGTGCTTAACCGAATTGAGGAGAAAAGGAGTGTCTGGCATATCCTGACTAAGAGAAGGGATAGATTGGTAGGACACATTCTGAATCAAGCAATTGTTCAAAATGTTCAGATGTTTGTATAGCTTGTGGGACTTAACTACGGGGTCATCAGTCCCTAAACTTACAAACTACTTATGAACTAGCTAACACGAACGACGGCACACATATCCATGCCCGAAGTGTCAACTTAGCATTAGAAGGAAGTGTGTGGGGTAAAAATCGTAGAGGGAGACCGAAGGACGAATACAGTAATCAGATTCAAAAGGATGTAGGCTGCCGAACGTATTCTCAGATGATGAGACTTGCACAGGACAGGGTAGAATGTGGAGCTGCATCAAACCAGTCTGCGGACCACAACAACATGTCTTGCACACGAAAATGGTTTAGCCGCTTTCACGTGCTTCTCATATTTTGAATGATCTCTCAGTCCAGAATACTTGCAGCTGAGAATGCATTGACAGAAAGGACACCGTACCTTTGTTTTATCTGTCGGCACCTTCCGAATCCATTCGTTTAGTTGTTCATCCGTAATCAAATGTTCAAATGTTTGTGAAGCTTATGGGACTGCGGGATCATCTGTTCCAAAACTTACAAACTACTTATAAGCTACCTTAAGCTAAAGACGACACAAATATCCATGCCCTAGAAATGTGGTGTTACAGACAAGTGATGAAAATTAGATGGGTAGATGACGTAACTAATGAGGAGGTGCTTAACCGAATTGGGGAGAAAAGGAGTGTCTGGCATATCCTGACTAAGAGAAGGGATAGATTGGTAGGACACATTCTGAGACATCAAGCAATTGTTCAAAATGTTCAGATGTTTGTATAGCTTGTGGGACTTAACTACGGGGTCATCAGTCCCTAAACTTACAAACTACTTATGAACTAGCTAACACGAACGACGGCACACATATCCATGCCCGAAGTGTCAACTTAGCATTAGAAGGAAGTGTGTGGGGTAAAAATCGTAGAGGGAGACCGAAGGACGAATACAGTAATCAGATTCAAAAGGATGTAGGCTGCCGAACGTATTCTCAGATGATGAGACTTGCACAGGACAGGGTAGAATGTGGAGCTGCATCAAACCAGTCTGCGGACCACAACAACATGTCTTGCACACGAAAATGGTTTAGCCGCTTTCACGTGCTTCTCATATTTTGAATGATCTCTCAGTCCAGAATACTTGCAGCTGAGAATGCATTGACAGAAAGGACACCGTACCTTTGTTTTATCTGTCGGCACCTTCCGAATCCAGTCGTTTAGTTGTTCATCCGTAATCAAATGTTCAAATGTTTGTGAAGCTTATGGGACTGCGGGATCATCTGTTCCAAAACTTACAAACTACTTATAAGCTACCTTAAGCTAAAGACGACACAAATATCCATGCCCTAGGGGGGATTCGAACACCCAACGGGGAACGGCCTCACGCATCGGAGCATTGCGCCTCAATGCACTCGGCCTCTCCGCCGCGGCTACGTTTCATGGAAAGCTAGCAAGACTTCATCAGCAGCCAGATGCTTACTTTATGATGTAATTTCTCGCTTAGTTGTTCTAACTACGGAAATGAAAACCCGTCTTAAATCTGTAATAAAAGAACAAATTTCGTTTAGTATCTATGTGAAAAGTTAACCATACGCCACATCAAGTAAAGAAACCAGTAACTTAATGGGTTAAAACGACAGTTGTAAGTGCTATGTCCTGAAGCAATAGCCACTGCACAAAGAAATCGAAAGTAACGAACTGCTGTCTATGTGGAAGCATTACATAGTACAAATCAAAGAGCTTCGTTAAGTCATTATTCGTACTCCCCCAAAGATATCTGCCGCTCCGCCGCAGCGTCCTCAAGCCATTCTTCTCTAAACTGTTGAATATATGATTTGTTACTCAAAGTGAAAGAAGTACAATGACTTCTCTGAAAACGGTGAAAGGTTGATGCAATACTTCATCCCTAGAACAAAGGCGGTTCTCGCAGAGACAGTCACAGACAAGAAGTGCAGCGACAACAGGGTTACCATCCAGAAAACTTCTTTTCTCGTACATAAGCAACGAAAAAACCTCGTATTTTGGCTATCAAACCTCTACATTGGATCCCGGGGGGGGGGGGGGAGGGGGGTTAGCATAGCACTGCTCCTGGTTTCTAAAAAACAACCCTTGTAGATTATCAAGTATTGAAATATTATTCAACCAAACATAGGACATTAAATGAGTGTGAATTTAGCAGGCATTTGTTAATTTACAAATTTCGTATTCTATAACTTCCTTGTTTTGTACACATTACTCGTCTCGCCAATATCACCTGGTAAGAAGAGATTAGTTCAAGTAGATGCCAGTTGACTGATTCCAGCAAAATGCGCATGCGCAGAGATGCTGCTGAAACTCATAACAGCTCTAGGCGCGCAGATTCCTGGAAACTGGCACCTGCTTGAACGAGCGGAGTTTGTGACACTTGCGGGGAGTGACACTTGCGGGGAAAGGGAATGTGTAGACACTTGCGGGGAGGCCCCGGACGCTATAGGTAGTGAACAGGGTGTTCCAGAAGTAGGGATACACCACCCCTACTCCACGCCCTCCAGCCGCTACCTGTGCCGTATTCAGGGAAAGGCCCACCGAGCGAAGTGGAGCAGTAATAACGGCCTTTTTCTTGAATGTTCTGAATATAAATCTTCACACAGACTTCTTGAGGAGGAGAGTGATACGGATATCTGATTGTAAACCACTGCCTATTGCCTTAGACCTTTTTGACTGTAACAGGAGTTCCGCGTATTCCGTAATTTATATTTATACAGTTAACAGGCAATGTAATTTATAACCAACTATTGGCTGCCAATTTCGCTTCATTTTTTCCTGGAAGTCTTCTAGGAAACTTGCAGCTTATTTCTCCCTGTTGGTTGATGCCAAGTTCGGAGTAAAAATGGTTCTATATGACGGTGATAGGAAATAGAATTTACCTTTATCATTTTTCGGTGTGTGACATTCCCTTCCGCATTCCGTATTTCATACATTTCTTAGATGTGTTTGTAATTAGAATACAGCCAAATCGTTTTGGGGTCTACGAAAAAACGCTTTAAGTATGTAAAATACTCATTGACTTATAATTAACTTTTTTTTTTTTAATGGAAGGTTTAAGGTTGCGTCACCTATTAAAATGCATAGTAGCTATTTTTAAAGAGATGGAAGTTGCGTTATAGTGGGGTTAACTACATAGCGGTCAATTACATCAACGCATCTGTGCAGGATGCCTAATATATTTATTGCTTGCGCAGATATCTTGATATACTTCTGAATAATATGCTTTTAGGAGGTATGACTGTGGAAAGTCATCGTCTTGTAGTAGCAGAGAATGTCTTAATAACTCTCCAAACCTTATCACTATCAAAATACCTTTTTGGTTTCAGGAGGAACACTCAACGAATTAATATGTAGTTAGAACAAGTTACTATATTGCTCTTCAGCTTGCAAAGGGTTGTGCAATTTCTCTGAGTTTCGTGTTATGTTGACAGTGTGGAAACTTGACAACTGCAGTGCTAGACTTCTTGGTGTGCCTGTACCCAGGAAAAGCCACTAGCCGCCCCAAGGGCACCGGGTTCCCCGCAAATGTCACTCCCCGCATGTGTCACTCCTCGCAAGTGTTCCAACCCCGAACGAGCGTAAGGTCAGAACCCTAGAGGCTAGGGCAACGCCAGCAGGCTACACTAATTCCGCCATAAGAAAAAGTTTGCCCCTTACGGTCACATAATTCTATTTCACTTTCGGAAGTATCAAGGATTGGCAATAGGGCATTATAAATTGAGGTTAAATGAGAATGCACATTAAAAAATACTTTCACCATGAGATATAACATGCTGATAGATTATGAAAGTCAGGTGATAGATTATAAAATTAGGCACTTTCTCTGAAAAATGGGCAGCAAAAAAGAGAAGAAAAATACTATGTCGGAATCTCGTACATAACTGTACGAGATTGGCCTTGTACCTCTTACAGTAGACCACAAATCTCGTGTTTTTACGAGGAACCTTGTACGTATGGCAACCCTGAGCGACAATGGTTCCACACGACTGCTAATTGTAGGTGCACAGCATGCCAGTTTTGGGCGAGGGAGGGAGGGGGGAATCCGTGATTAGCGGCCTTTCCCTAATCCCGTATAATTTTGTCTCTGATTGTAAATCAGAGTTAAATGTATAATCCAGCAACTAGGAATTACAGTAGTAATTTAAGGCCGATGGTGTATACCCCTCACACATTGTCAGAAATCATAGACTGCGAAAAGAAGTGAGTTCAAAAGCAAGGAACGTTCAGTTATCTAATGTTATTACGATCTGTGTCAGCGAAGGGGAACAAAAAGAACTGTCGTGCATTATAGTTGGTCCTGATAAGTTCTGCAGTCTATAAAAATTGTAGCCTTTTAGAAATCTTTGTTTTCCTTTTTTTATTTTATTTATTTATTTTTTAATCAAAAGACAGCATACACGAAACCTGCCAGATTTTCGGCTGTTGGCTGACAAGAATATTTTCCGGCTTTAAAGAACACAAATCCAGAATCAGCCAATAATCGGCTGAGTTGGCAACACTAGTCATGACGTCAGGAAGGAAATACACTGCTTGTACTGACTGTACTTCTGCCATGCCCATAATGTCAATTTCGAAGTCTGATGCTCTCATCGACGGACTTTCATCAAGGGAAGCTTCCAGATGTCTCGGAGTGAACCAACACGATGTTGTGCGAAAATAGAGGAGGTACAGAAATACAGGAACTGCCAATGAAAGCCTCGCTCTGGCTGCACAAACGCTACCACAGCAGCTGATGACCACTACTTAACGGATTTCAGCTCGGAGGGACCCTGAGAGGCACGCTGCCATGCTAAAAAATGATTTTAGGGCAGCCACAGGCAGTCGTCTTTCTACTCAAACTGTAATATGTTGCTTCACTTCCAACTTGTCCGTACGTCCATAGCGAGGTCCAGCTTTGACACCAAGACACCATACATAGTATATATGAGCCCCACAACATGCTAAATGCACTCGTCAGAATTGGCTTCATCTAAATCTACATGTACATCTACATCTACATGGGATACTCTGCAAATCACATTTAAGTGCCTCGCAGAGGGTTCATCGAACCTTCGTTATACTATTTATCTCCCATTCCATTCTCGAATAGCGCGCGGAAAGAAAGAACACCTCAATCTCTCCGTTCGAGCTCTGATTTCTCGTATTTTATTCTGATGATCATTTATACCTACGTAAGTGGGAGTCAACAATATATTTTCGCATTCGGAGGAGAATGTTGGCGATTGGAGTTTCATAAGTAGCCCACGCCGCAGCGATAACCGCCGTTGTTGTAACGATTCCCATCCCAGATCCTGGGTCTTTTCCGTAACGCTGTCTCCCCTGTATCGTAACAATACGAAACGAGCTGCCCTTCTTTGCACTCTTTCGATGTCCTCCGTCAAACCCACCTCGCAAGGATCCCACATTGGGCAGCAATACTCCTAAAAAGGACGGACAGGCGTAGTGAATGCAGTTTATTTATTAGTTCGGTTGCATCTTTTAAGGGTTCTGCCAATAAAACGCAGTCTCTGGTTCGCCTTTCCCACGACATTAACTACGTGTTCTCTCCAGTTTAAGTCTGAAGTAACAGTAATTCCTAGGTATTTTGTGGAGTTTACGGCCTTCACTTTTGATTGATTTATCTTGTAAACAAAGTTTAATGGATTTCTTTTCGTACTCATGTGGACTTCACACTTCTCATTATTTAGAGTCAATTGCCAATTGTTACACCATACTGATATCTTATTCAGATCGTACTGCAGTTGGTTTTGATCTTCAGATGATTTTACTAGACGGTAAATGCCTGCGTCTTCTGCAAACAACCTAAGAGAGCTACAGTAGCCTGTGGAACGCCCGACATCGCCTCTGTTTTAGTCGATGCCACATCAAATGCCTTCAACCAGACAGTCGTCGGAGACGTATTTGGAGGCTGCCTGGTCAGCCTGATCGTGTTGCGCACATCGTTCAGCGAGAGCAGCAGGGAGGTCCTTGAATGCTGTTATGTGGGGCCATTGGTGGTCGTAGAAGGAAATCGAACGGCTATACGACACAATAATGATATCCTCCGACTACCGTACAACCATATCGCAATTAGGGATTTGTCGTAATGCACAATCCTCATGAACCGCAGACATTATTATCTGGGAGTAGGCGTTAGGAGACACTTAAAATGGAACGACCATATAAAATCAATCGTCAGTAAAGCAGATGCCAGATTTAGATTCATTTTGGAAGAATGCTACGGAAATGCAGTCCGAAAACAAAGGAAGTAGGTTACAGTACAATTGTTCGCCCACTGCTTGTATACTGCTCACCAGTGGGGGATTCGTAACACGTGAGGTTGATAGAGGAAGTTGAGAAGATCCAACGGAAAGCAGCGCGTTTCGTTACAGGATCATTTGGTTATCGAGAAAGTGTTACGGAGATGATCGATAAATTCCAGTGGAAGACTCTGTAGGAGAGACGCTCTGTCGCTCGGTACGGGGTTTTGTCGAAGTTTCGAGAACATACCTTTAGCGAAGAGTCTACAGTATATTCCTCCCTCCTACGTATATCTCGCGAAGAGATCATGAGGATAAAACCAGAGAGATTAGAGCACACACAGAGGCATACCGACAATCTTTCTTTCCGCGAACAATACGTGACTGGAATAGGAGGGAGAACCGATACTGGTACTCAATGTACCCTCCGCCACACACCGTCGGGTGGCTTGAGGAGTACGAATGTAGATGTAGACTTTGTCGACCTGGAGTGGCTTCCGTACCTCGATTCAGATAGACGTAGCGTAGATGCAGCCATATTACTGTGAATAGGCCAGGCAAGAGATTATTTCCTGAAGAGGGGCAGCAGCCTTTACAGTAGTTGCAGGGGAAACAGTCTGAATGATTGACTGAGATGGTGGATAATTGATTGAATCACCTAACGTCACTTGCGATGCAGCTAACAAAAGGTAACTACAGTCGTCACGTTTCCCGGGGTCATGCAGCTCTAGTGTATGATTATATCATGATGGCGTCTTCTTCGGTAAATTATTCCGGATATAAAATAGTCCCACATTCGGATCTCCGCGCGGTGAATACTCAGGAGGATGTCAATATCAAGAAAAACAAAACACGCATTCGCTAATCCCCATCATATCTAACTTCAACCTATCCATTTCTCTTCTCAAATTTTCTAACTTTCGTACCCGATACAGTGATAGAACATTCCAGACTCCTATTCTGACATTTTAATTCTTTCAGAGAAAGCACAGGACCTGGGACAGCGATCGAACTAAATGGAAAGTTTCTTGAAAGAAGGTTAAAGATTAACATTAACACGAAAACAAGGATAATGGGGTGCAGTCTAAGAAAATCGTGCGATGATGAAGGAATTAGATTAGGTAATGAAAGAATAAAAGCAGTAGATGAGTTTTATTATTTGGGTAGGAAAATAACTTCTGATGGCCAAAGGAAAGATATACAGGGTGTTTCACTAAGTGTGTTTTCCTCTGTAACTTATAAAATAATAGGTGACGGGAAATTTTAATGCGGTAGGTCAACACAAGAAATGTTACACTTTCTGTGGAGCTATGGACATAGTTTATTTTATCATTTTCCAAAGAGTTACAGCACAAAGATATAATTTTTAAATGGAACAATAGTTTGTTCTATCGTGAATTGGATTCGTTGAAACCAGCTGCGTCCAAATCAATTTAAACTACATTCCTATCACTGTTAGTTTGGGAGCTGCAACCCTTCAAAGTTTCACCTGTTGAACATGCCTGCGATACGTAGAAAAGGTCTGTTTCTGGACGAGACGACCAACCAAGCAATCTTAGAGGTCTACGTCGAATCGCCATTGAGGAGTTTTTCTCTCGTCTTGCGTTATTTAGGCTGTGCAGTAGGTCATCTGCAATCTCAGGGTCTCCACTCTCAAGGAATCTCTGGAAATGAAATGAGCGTATGGCTTTCTTGGCCGGGAGATCCCTTGCGGGATTGTTCGGCCGCCGTAGTGTAAGTCGTTTTAGTTGATGCCGCGTGGGCGACTTACGTGCCAATGATGATGATGATGATTAGGACAACACACACACCCAGTCCCCTGCCGGGAATCGAACATGGGCCTCCTGCGTGGTAGTCAGCGACGCTACCGCTGAGCTACGGAGGCGGACAAAGAATCTCTGATACTTATTTTCGCACTCTTTGTCCCATCCTGGTACATTTTGTTTACGGAACTCCCTTGGGACAGCAGCTTTCGCTGCACTTTTAACTGCACATATGAATGTCATAATTATTGGCTATTGGGTAAATACATCCCAAGCATTTATCCCATTTTTCCGCGTAGATATCCCACCTTGGGCGTCGTATGGTGGTTATTAGTGGGATATTGGTTCCAATTTCAATGAATCCTGTGCGGTGTTTGCTGCGAGGGAAGTCCCTTAATACACAACTTGTAGTTCTTAGTGGTGTATGGTTATTGCCAGTCGTCACGAAGCATAGATCTGGATTATATTCCTGTTTCCAGGATCCAACGGCAGAACGTGTCAGCATTAACCTCGGATTTAATTATGTTCATTCTCCTACATCTAACGTTTTGTAACAATGACGTTGTTTAACAAACATCTATGGGAAAGCTAATCTGGAAAGTGTTATGATTAGCAATACTGAAATGTAGAAGTAATACCAATTTTGTAAGTACTGTAACTCTAAGAAACTGTTTTGGATAGTTTTTTTTCTTTTTAACGGAGATGGTTTGGTAACGTGGTATCGCAATTGTAAAGTAGTGAAATTTCCGTGCTAACGTGAAGCATAACGCTGGACAGTGGCGTGAGGTGGAATGCACATTTCAGATAACCCGTGAATTCAGGCTGTAAATAAGTATGGCAAATGTTTTCTGTATTTCAGACCCACGGTGCATTGTTCAAAACTTATTTACTTCCTTTTATTCTGTATAGGAGACCCGAATATAGCCTGTTTTGAACCGAAATCGATAGTCGTTAATAATTATTTCCGGTACAGCTGCGTGACGCGGCAGAATAGCAGTGCACACGAAGGCGCCCTGCTGCAAGGCGTGCGGACGTTCGTCGTCGGAGGTTCGAGTCCTCCCTCAGGCATGGGTGTTTGTGTTGTCCTTAGCATACGTTAGTTTAAGTAGTTTCTAAGCTTAGGGACTGATGACCAATGTCGTTAAGATATTGAACAGTTGCCTATTTCAATATGCAATTTTAACCTATCTAAACGCTATGCAGCGCCACATACAGAAAATATTACTAATTCAAGTTTTATTTCTCTATAAGAAGGTTGTGTGTCATAAAATATGGTTTTTTGTTAACTACAGAACTACTGAATTGTTTTATACGGTATAGGATTCAAGCCTACAGACAGCAAGTTAGTGTTTAAAATATTGTCATACAATGACCGAGAGATATTGTTCGTATTTCTCAGTTTGAGGAAAACTGTAGTTTACTCATGACTATCGGATATATAATACGATAAAAAATGTTCCAATGTGTGTGAGGTTTTATGCGACCAAACTACGTGGTCAGCAGCCGCTTGACTTACACAATAATTACTTAACGAAAACTAACTTACGCTAAGAACAACACAAAGACCCATGCCCGATGGAGGATTCGAACCCTCGACCGCAACGGCCGTGCAGACCGTGACTGGCGCGCCGCAGACCGCTCGGCCACTGCGGCCGGCTTAATACAACATTTTAGTACTATCTTTTGCATAATAAACATTCACAAGGTTCTCACAAAACTAGAGTAAAAAAGTAATGTTAACACTTTTCAGCAAAATATTGGAGGAATAAAGAATAAAACAGATGAGCTTTATTTTAGCCAACTAGTATTTAAAAAGAAATTAAAGAATTTCTGAATGGCAACTCCTTTAGATGTATTTTTAGATGAAACTTAAAAATTTCGCTAAAAATACTTAAAAACAAAAAAGAAAAAATTGAAAAAATTAAAAATCCTTAAAATATTGAGTGTCATATACAGACGCCATTTATTAAACTGACACGTTCCACATTATTGCGAAATTTCTTCTTTACAATCTATGGAAAAATTATTAATCTAACCTACTAAACAACACTGTAACTCCGTATTCTCATTTAACAGTGCACTTACAGAACCGTGGTTTCATTACGAAGTACCTGTCCACATCAAACCGCTCACTTAGGTATTACTATAGCGCAACTGATCGTCCGGAGTGCTTGGTCAGACTGCTAGCTGCCCTCTGCTAATAAATAAGTAATAATAAAAAATATAAATGAAATAAAACATAACAAAACTGAGCCCATAGATGAAGAACGAATGAACACGATCCAAGTCGGCAAAGAAACGATCTACCTGAAAAAAGGAGGTTATGGCGACCGCTGGCTCGAAACGGAATACCCGGGTTCGAATCCCGGCCGGCTCAAAATTATCATTTCTCGGCGTTGTTTCAATTACTACATCTAAAGCCATTCGTTTCCTTCCTCTTCCTTCTTCATTCCCCTATTAATGTGCAACTATCAAACGTATTTGAGCATGCCAAGATATGCGCGCAGGCAGAAATATATTAATCTTTCTTCTTTAAATAAGTAAGTATACTTGCCAAAGTTTTGTTCTGATTGGAATAATTTTATCCACAAAATGTTTCACCTAATCCCTCAGAAGTACGGCACCTTACAATCTTTTATATACTTCTGAATCTAAATTCCGTGTTGCCTTCTCCCAGTTACTATCTCTGACGTTTTCTTATAAATCCTCTAACACTTACTCATCTACATCTACATTGACACACTGCAAGTCACACTGAAGTGCATGGCAGAGGGTTCATCGAACCACTTTTATGATATTTCTTTATAGTTCCATCCTCCAATAGCTCGCGGGAAAAAGGAACACCTAAATATTTCTGTTTTCGATCTGATTTATTTTATTATGATGTGGTCATGTCTCCCTATGTAGGTGGGTGCTAACAATATACGTTCGCATTCTGAAGAGAAAGTTAGTGAAAGAAATTTCGCAAGTAGATCTCGTCGCGACAAATAAAGCCTTTCATTTAATGATATTTATCCCAACTCATACATCATTTCCGTGACACTCTCTCTCTCCTATATCGCAATTATGCAAAACGAGTTTTCTCTAAATCGTCCGTCAGTCCCGCTTGGAGACTGCAATATAGGACGCACAAGTGTAGTGAAGGCAGTTTCTTTAGTAGATCTGTTGCATCTTCTTTCTGCCAATGAAACGTAGTCTTTGGTTCGCATTTCCCTACAATATTTTCTTTGTGTTTTTTCCAATTCAAGTTGTTGGTAATTGTTACTCCTGGGTATTTAGTAGGATGACGTCCTGTAGGTTTGGCTGATTTATCGTGTAACTGAAGTTTAACGGATTTCTTTTAGTGGTCACATGGATGACTTCACATGTATCATTATTAAGGGTCAACTGCCAGTTTTTGCACCATGCAGATATCTTATCTAAGCCATTCGGCAGTTGCTTTTGATCTACTGGTGACTTTACTAATCGATAAACGACAGCACCATCCGTGAACAGTCTAAGGGAGATACTCAGAGTGTCTCCTAAATGGTTTATAAAAATAAGGAACAGTAGTGGCCCTATAACACTTCCCTGTGGAACGCCAGATATCACTTCTATTCTCCTCGATGACTTACCGTCAATTGCAGTGTACTGTGTCCTTCTGATAGGATATCACGAATCTAATCGCACAGTTGTAGCAATATTCCATAAGCACGCAACGCAACTTGATTAGAAGACGCTTGTGAGGTACAGTGTCAAAAACCTTCCGGAATTTATACTCATATCTTTCATGAATGCTAGGGATTGAGATGCGGCAGCAGGTTTTGCTATTTTATCAAAGATATCGATGACAGCAGCAGCAGTCGAAATGAAACGTCTAAATGTCAGTACAGCGTCCTGGTTACGTAAGTGAAACTGATGTCAGAATGTGTCGATACAGTCTATAGATAACGACAATTCAGTAATTTGCATTTATAACAAAGAATTGCCCACGGCTTTCAGTGCATGTGTTTTAGTACGGATAGAAAGTTTCCGTTGACCTTTTCTACAACTTGATTTTCCTTGTTTATTAGAGTCGTGGCACTGCTCCAACGTTATTGTGGGCGGTATGAAGACTTCCACTGGCGCACGGGGGCCGGTTTACCGTTCAGCCTGACGTAACAAGCCGGCAGCTGGAATGCCGCGCTGTTTACATCGGCAGCCAGTCACCGCGCGCCAATGCCGACCACAAACAGCGGCACGGGATTTCCGAAGCACGGGTCAACTCGCGTGCGACCGAGCCGCGGGCGTTTCTGGAAGCTGGGCCCGCGCCGAACGAGGCGCAAACGCGAGGGATTTTCCAAGGACAGCACTGAAAATTGTACACTGGATCTTAACAGTCACTAGATCACATCTGGCCGTCAACATTTGGGGGACTGAACTGCGCCGGCGGCAGTGGCCGAGCGGTTTGCGGCGCGCCAGTCACAGTCGATACTGCCGCTACGATCGAGGGTTCGAGTCCCCCCTCGGACATGGATGTTTGTGCCGTCTTTAGTATAAGGTAGTTCATAAGTAGTTTGTAAGTTTAGGGACTGATGACCCCGCTGTTAAATCCCTTAAGCTTAACAAACATTTGAACATTTAAATATTTTGACTGAACTGCAGAGCCAAAGAAACTGGTACACATTCATAGTTTCGTTATAGTTACCTGACGTGTTATGACTGTGGAGAGCGATCTAAATATGTATAAAAATAAACCTTATTTGAGGTTATTGAGCCAAGACCGCAAATATAATTTTATTTCTCCGTTTTTGAAGGTGAAAAAAAAAAAAAAGCCTCGTGTTTGTTGCAGTTGATTTTATATCTCCCAGACGCGTTTCACCTTTTATTTTAAAGGCATCTTCAGTGCGATTGCGATCTACAAGTACATTTTTTGTGAAATGTATTGTTTCGAGATTATAAACAGTCCACGTATATTTTTTTTTTCCTTTATGTAAAAAAAAAAAAAAAAAAAAAAAAAAAATTAAAAATAAATAAAAATTTTAAAAACGAAGAATTTTGTCGCTTGTTGCTGAAGATGACCATCCCAACAAACTTTTTATCATTTTATTTATTTGTCATACAGGTTTTGATGACATAATCGTCTTCAGAAGGTTCCATGGTTTTGCAACATGTTGGAGACCTTTTCACTTTGGAGACCTTTCAAGCCGCGGTGGAGTAGCCGAGCGGTCTAAACCGTCTCGCTGCGGAGCGCGCGGTTGCTCGCCGTGGAAGTTCGAGTCCTCCCTGGGGCATGGGTGTGTGTGTTTGTCCTTAGGTTAGTTTACCTAGATTTGAGTAGTTTGTATGCTATGCAGTTTGGTCCGATAGATTTACAAACATTTGAACATTTGAGACCTTTCAAAGTGGATATCAAGCCATGCAGTGTTCTGAAAATGATGTTGTATGTCATCTAAACCGGTAATAATAAGTAGATAAAATGTTATTTGCGATTTTGGCTCAATAACCTGAAAGAAGGCGTATTTGTATGCATAATTTCGTGTATGGCCTCCAGGAACACGCAGAAGTGAGGCAATATGACATGGTATGGAGTCGAGTAATGTCTGAACCGCTGCTCGAGGGCATTGACTCCATGCAGCCTGAAGGACTGTCCATAAATCCGTAACAGCACGAGGGGTGCAGAGACTTCTCAACAGCGCGTTGCAAAGCATCCCAGATAGACACAATACTGTAAGAAAACTGCAACCAGTCATTTTCACTTTGAATGATGCTGTTTATTCCATTAACCGGTTTTCGAACATTTTCAGTTACATCTCCTGATGGTGTATGTTACAGGATCATTTTAAGTGTGATATTGGGTGCTGGCTCTATGGTGGGAAGACGGAAACGTCCTTTAATGACTTCACGTTGCTTAGGTCGTGTTTTGTACTTGGAAATTTACGTGAAATTTCTTGATGTACTTACTGCGACTGTATGACCGGCTTTTATAGTTAATTTCCATTTCACGGGTCTCCTTGTGTTTATATAAGAATACCACATAGCTTTTTTCAGTATTGGGCTATATACTGCACTGTATACACCGCTTCACCATCGTCCAACATGTGCTTTTACAACTGATGTTATTTAAACGTCTTCTTTCGAAGATATAACACTCTTTGTACAGGTAAGTTTGTTTTGTTTGTGTATGATACAATCGGTCAGTTAGCAAATAATTTTGTCAATATTAAACTTCAAAAGTGAATAATAAATTCTGTGGGTATTATTTGCATCGGTTTTTAGCCTTAATATGTATGTATATAATCAGTTAATAAGACAAGAAATAAAATTCGTATAATTACTTATGTTTATTCACTTATTTAGTGTGTCCTAGAATATTAGTAAGGGCTGGATTTTGTTTATTAAATAACAGTAGGAATATGGTTATTCTATTATTCTAGATTAGAAGGAACAGGTATTTAGATGTACATAAAGTAATTATACATTTGTTCTTAGGTAGTGTTTTGAACTTATACGAGGTATATGAAAGAGCTTTCATAAGGGGAGGGAGGGTGTGTGGCAAGGGTGGGAAAGGGTGGTGGGAGGAGGGATGGACTTTTGGTGAATTAGTTTGTTTATATTAATAAATTCTCGAAGTTTTGGAGGAACATTTTGTATTTTTTAGTTCAGTCAGATCATTAAGCAGGTTGTTGGATACTATGTTTGTGTTGATGATGATCATAATTTCTTAAAGAAGGTCAAGTTTCATACCTTTGTTGGCAAAATGGACTATTTGGTGGTTCTTTTGAATGTTATCTGCAGAATGACCCTCTTAGGCAGGGTGTGTGGCAAAGTTGGGTTTGTTAAGTTATTAAGTTATTGAGACACAATAATGTTCGAGTCTGGTTCGTTTGGTTGCCAGCGGAGGTGTTTAAGCTCAGAAGAGTGTTCCTGGAGACACTCTGTAGCAATTCTGGACGTGTGGGGTGTCGCATTGACCGTCGGAATGCACAATAGACATGAATGGATGCGGGTGATCAGTCATTGTGTGTACGTACGTGTCACCCGTCAGGGTCGTAATTATATGTATCAGGGGTCCCACATCACTCCATCTGCAGACATCATTAAGGAGCCTCCACTAGCTTGAACAGTCCTCAGATGACATGGAGGGTCCGTGGATTCATGACGTTGTCTCCATACACTTACACGTCCATTCGCTTCATACAAATGGAGACGACACTCGTCAGACCAAGCAATATGTTTCCAATGTCGGTGTTGAGGGGCCCAAGCAAAGCTTAGTGCCATGCAGTCAGTACACGAGTGGGCATTCGGAGGGCTCCGGAAGCCCATATCGATAATCTTTCATTGAATTGTTCGCACACTGAGACTTGTTGACGGCCCAGAACTGAAATCTGCATCAATTTGCGGAAGGGTTGCACTTCTGTCAAGCAGAACGATTCCCTTCCGTAAGCGTTGGTTCAGTTCTTGCAGGATCTAGATTAGATTACTTGTTCGTTCCATAGATCCATGTTGAGGAGATCCTCGTAGATGTGGAATATGTCAAATCTTTATTATTATTTTTTTATTACTACATGCTGATAATTCCATTTAAGAATTAGTCAGTGGAGTAGAAGTAGTTGGCCTCTTAATCTGATCTTTATTTGCAGCTAAATTCTTTATGGTTGTTCCTGAGTAGTGGACCCCTTTTTAAACTGAAGTAAGTGCTTTTAAGTCCTTCTGTAGATAATTTTTGTTTCTAGAATTGTAGGTATGATCTGAGCTGTTTGTTGGAAAAAGGCATATATTATTTATGACAAATTTCATTAAGGAATAAAAATACTGAGATGCAGCAGTTAATATACCCAGTTCTTTGAAGAAGCTTCTGCAGCATGTCCGTGAATTTACACCACAAATAATACGTATTACACGCTTTTGGACTCTGAAAACTTTTGCTTGACTTGAAGAGTTACCCCAAAATATTAACACATATGTCATTATGAAATTGAAGTAAGGTAAGTATGCAAGCTTTTTTATTTTTATGACTCTTATGTCTGCTATCACTCGTATTGCAAATACAGATTTGTTAAGTCGTTTCTGCAGTTCTGTGGTGTGCTCCTCCCACGAACTCTGCTTGTGGCAGTGTAATTGATTAATGTACACTAGAAAAAGCAATGGCCCTAAGATGGATCCTTGTGGGACACCACATGTAATTTCTTCCCAATCTGATAAAGACAGTTGGCTTAATTCACTAGTCCATTCCACTGACACCCTTTGTTTCCTGTTAGCCAGGTACGAGTTTCCCCACAGAAAAAAGTCTACAGGCGTCAGATCCGGGGAACAGGCGTGTCAGGATACAGGTCCTCTCTAGCCAATCCATCGATTTGGGAACACTTCATGAAGATATGCTGTAGTAATTCGTGCACTATGCGCTGGACAGCCTTCATGTTGGTACCATAGATTCCTCCTAGTCTGCACAGGAACGTCGTCTAGCATCCATGGAAGATGGTCTGTTAGAAAGCTGCGATACTTGTGCACAGTCAGTGTTCCGTCTATGAAATACGGGCATATGAGCTGCTGGTTCCCTATTTCACCACACGTTTACACTCCAAGGACGCTGACGGTCCACCTGTCGAAGCCAAGAGGGATTGTCAGCAGACCAATAGTGTGTTTACCTGGCCATGATTGGTAAATGTGGCTTCATTACTAAACAAGATACATGATACATCTGAAGTATCCTGTCCTAAAGCCCATATACAGAATCTAACACGATTCTCAAAATCGTTTCCATGCAGCTCTTGATGGAGAGAGATGTGATAGTGATGGAACCTATGTCGATGGAGAATGCTTAGGACACTTGCCTGACTCATGCCACTTACTCGTGCGCTTGCGCGGGAGCTGACATTTCCCCCTCGCCTGTCGTCACTTGTTTCCTTCTGTCACGTAACTGTTTGAAGAGGTTGATGAATAATTGCCGAAATGGGTGATGTCTATTGGGATACCTTGCTGGATACACCGTACAAGAACGAACGGCATTGTTCCTATACTCTCAATGTTGGCTTGTTCTGCATTGGTAAAACCCATCGTACACTCACGACCTACGCTTGGACTGTTACACGCTGACTAGCGAGCTGCAGTGCACTCAAAGAACACACAAGCATGCTATTAACATCATCGTACCTAACAAATATGCGGGTTGACTGGCACACGCAAATGTCGGTGTGGGAACGTTTCAAAAGACGATATCTCGTAAACGACTTGCACTAGAATCCTGCAACAAACACTGCTGATATTCTAGTGCACCCTACTTTTACTTTCTTAATGTCTACAAGCATTGTTCCGTTAAAAAAACTGTATGTTTGCAAAAAGATTAACTTTCTATGTAATATTACAATCTGTTTGCTGGCTAAAAATACGAGCCCCTGACTACCAATCCATTCTGTGAACACGGCACATCAATCGCACTTTCCGTTTCCGCAATATTTGCGGTGCAAGTGTCAGGTGATTCGCCCTGTATGGTATAGGCGTTGCCAAATGCAGCGACGTCCTCTGAGTGTTTACATATCTTTGTGTTTACATACTCATGCCTAAAGCAGATTCATAAAAGTTTGTCATATTGTGGGGCGATCCTTTCAATCAATATTTCTTAAGGACAACAGGCAAGATCACTTTGAATTTTTAATGAGCTGACCAGTTTCGGCAGTTTAACTACCATCTTCGGATCTTTTATTTGTGATGTGAGAATTGAAATGAAAGATCTGAAGATGGCAGTCACCTAAATAAAAGTTAAAAGCGATCTTGCCTGTTGTCCTTAATAAACTATAGCAGTTTCTTTGGCTCTTCGCCGCGCGGGAGTAGCCGAGCGGTCTGGAGCGCCACGGAACGGATAGTGCGGCCTCCAGCGTCGGAGGTTCGAATCCTCCCTCGGGCATGGATGTGTGTGTTGTACTTAGGTTAGTTTAACTTAGTTTAAGTAATTTGTAAAACTAGGGACTGATGACCATCGTAGTTTGGTCCCATAGGATTACAAACATTTGAACAATCTTTGGCTCTTCAGTGTACATATACTAGGTAAGTATGTGTCAGTCGGATGTGGAATGACAGGTGCCTGTAAATAAAAGAATTCTTGCAAACATAGAAACACCGAGAAAATACGACAATCAAATCAATAACCTGCTTTATGTTGTTGTGGCTATGTGGAATAAAATGAAAGTTAGAGCTCCGTCTATAATGACCACGATATCGACGGGACGTTAAACGGCAATCCTCCTGCCTTCTCCTTCTCCGTCCCTTTATCCATCTCTGTACCTCTTCTTGTTGCCTTCTCATAGTCTTTCATCTCCTCCTCCCTCTCTCTGTTCATTTCTTCTTTCTCTCGTCGTTGTTACTGAAAACCAGGAAACTGAATATTAGGAACGTACTTCAAATTTTGTGGAAGCAGCGACAAAAGGAACACAAACGTATTAAGGACAGTAATAAAAGCGTTACGTATAGACTTTGTTAGTACGACGTTTTCATTTCTATTGGGTAAATCGATTGGAAACGGGTTATTAGACAAACCTTTCGAGCTGCTCTATCTGTGAGGCTAGTTGCTTTGGACGCACTTTTAATGGTTGTATTCTACGAACAGGTACGATTATAAATTTAGGCATAAAAACAACTTTCCTGTTGTCTATTAAAAATAACTGGGATAAGGAAAACAAAACTGCACATTTTTACAGCACACCTTAGCATGTTTTTCTGGCAGCCAGCAGAATAGAAATGCTTTTTATAACATGTTTATATCTTCTTGAGAGTTTTTGAATTGAGAACGAAATAATTGTAGCATGATCATACTTAAATGATAGAATTTCCATATGCAACAATCCATTTAATTGAAATACAGTAAATGGAGTGGAAATAGAACGTTTCGAAAGACTTTGTGTTGCATTCATTGTAACGCTTGTTGATGAACGATATTTTCTGTGTTTTCGTCTGGAGAGAAAACGAACAGGGCAGATGGTTTACCAACTCTCGGACACGCCACGTATAACTGCCCACGGAAAAAACACAGCGATTCAAGATTTATTCCACAAATATCCAACGAGTAGCCTTGTGGTTTATTAATCGCCATTGTGAATGCAAGGCGAACGGGTAACTGGAGACGCTTAATTTGAAACGGAAAGTCGGTTTGCCTCCAAGCGCTGTGTACGATGTTCGTCGGTCTCATTGACTCTACGATCAGTAGTAGGATTGCGTTGCGCGTACGCCGACCGATATTACGATGTCGCAATGGAGGAATTGTTTAAAAAAACCATATGTACTCTGTTTGTAACACTCAAAAAATACCACAAACTGACATCAATTCTATCTTTGCAATGCTCCAAAGATATGATCACCACCGAACACGCCATGGAGATAAGAATAATGCAGAGGGGCTTCTAAAGAAACAAAGTTTCATGATAAATCTGTCTGGCTGTTTTAACCTTATGTGCATAATGCCATCTCCCTTTATTCTCTTTAGCGTATTTGATCGCTCCGGTACAGCGTATTTGGTCGCTAGGCGAGTAACGAATGAAAAAGCTGAGTGTTGGAGGATCTAAAAAATGATCTGATCTGGAAGCGTACTTTGAGTTTTTCTCAGATTCTGATATTTTCCTGAGGATTTTGCAAAAATTTTCTTTCGTACAAACCTTGTCCTGGGAATTAAGAACAGAACAAAAAAAAAAAAACAAAAAAAAAAAAAAAAAAAAAAAAAAAATCAGCCAAATCGGTAAAGCCAATCACAAGTGATGCGCTTTCAGACATGCGGCAATCCATTTTTATTAATATAGATGGAAAAGGTTTGCACAGAATAAAGAAGCATGGAGATCTGCATGAAACCAGTCTTCGGACTGCCGACACGTTCCTGCAGATGGAGAAAAAAATGAGCTGCTCGATTTTTGGGAGGTTGTAATAAAACGATGACCACCCCTCGTGCCAGTCGGAAGGCGAATAGCCGGGAAGTTTCCATCAGGCCTCAACCCCTGCAGTTAGGACGAAATAAGGCAAACCAGTAGCTCCGGTTCTCGTCGCAGTCGTTTGGGAACTCCGAACCTCAAACTGGTTCCACTCTGCGAGGAGGAAAGCAGCCAATCATTCCGACAGTCGCGCTTTCCTGGCTGACACGGAGACGCTTGACCTGTTGGGCCACCAGACTGCGATGTTCTGCATACTTCTGCGAAGAAAACAGTAAGCTCGTTAAATATTTTTAGCCGGAGATGCTGCAACTAATATATTTTTGTTAGAGCTTGATGCAAATGTCGGCAGGGAGTTATACAGGGTCGTCATGTGCAGAAAATAAATTCACCTTCCATCTTTTATGGTCACTAAGTGGATGTGTTTATCTCTTTACTACATGCAAATCCGGCGTTGTCTGGGAATTTATTTATTCCATTCTTTCTCAGTCCATCTACCCTTCAATCCTCTCTCTTTGTCCATCTCCTCCTTCCCCTCTTTCGGCGTATCTCTTCCGCCCCCACCCCCCTCTCTAACTTTTCGAAGGAGTTTAGTCTGGCTTGTGATGCCTCGGATCACGCTTTGGGAGTGGTTCTGAGCCAGATAATCGAGGGAGAAGAGCTTCCGGTGGCGTACGCCTCAAGTCAGAAAATAATGAGGAGATGAGCTATTCCACAATGAAAAGGGTGTACGTTGTGGCATATTGCAGGTGTTATCTTTATGGGAGGAAGTTTAAAAGTGATCGAGCATGAAGCACTGAAATGGCTATAAGAGTTGAGAGATCATTCGAGTAGGCTTACGAGGTGGGAATTACAATTGAGTGAATCTCTAGGTTGATATTGTCCAACTTATGTATGGACGCTGGAGCTTCAGCCGTATATATAGCAATAAACAATAACCCCGTCAGCTGTATTTTCATTTTATTATATATTGGCAACCAGTTTCGATGGACCGAGGCATCATACTCAGGCCCTTATAGTAAACTGTATTTTGCTGCATTAAAAAGCAACAAAATGACTAGTACAGCACAATCATAGATCATAACAGCAAGGATGACCAACAGGGATTATGAAGCTGAAATTTGGCAGGAATGTTGTTTGTAGGTAGAAGACGTCACCTAAGAAAGAATTTTGCGATAGGGCCATTAGTTCAGGAGATATAACTTCATAAATGAAATGAAAACTTCCCCCGTCTTGGGGCACGTGATAGTGTTACTTTACCAGTCTACTATTTGAAGAGGAGAGGACTTAGCGACTTGCAACAAAATTTAAACATAATTTCAACCATCAGGAAATTCTTTCTCGCTGACAAACCCAGCAAAATGACGAAAGAAAAAGTTTGTCGCTTACTACTTTTTCGGCGTTCATGACGTAAAATTACGGCATTAGTTATGTCGTTACAATTTATAATTTCTACACTAAAAATTGCAGCCGCAGGAAATTTTACAGACAGTATACACACATGTAGCTGAATGTACCTTCGAAACTGTGTCACAATACGACGAATTCAAATGTTCAAATGTTTGTAGAACTTATGGGATTAACTACGGGGGCATCAGACCCTAAGCTTACAAACTACTTATCAACTAGCTAAGACTAAGGATGGCACAAATATCCATGCCCGATGGGGGATTTGAACCCCCGACCGTAGTGGCCGTACAGAACGTGACTGGAGCGTCTCAGTCCCCTCCGCCACCGCAGCCGACCACAATACGACACGTATATCATGTACCAGGTGACCAAAAAGTCAGTATAAATTTGAATAAATCACGGATTAATGTAGATAGGTAAAAATTGACACAAATGCTTGGAATGACAAGGGGCATTTACTAGAAAAAAAAAAAAAATCAGAAAAATTGTCTGGCAGATGGGGCATCATCTGATCAGAAAAGCAATTATTAGCATAATAATTTAAGACAAAGCAAAGACGATGTTCTTTACAGGAAACGCTGAATATGTTCACTATCATACCTCAACAATAGCTGTAGTCGAGGAATAATGTTGTGAACAGCATGTCCGGAGTTATGGTGAGGCATTGGCGTCGGATGTTGTCTTTCATCATCCCTATAGATGTCGGTCGATCACGATACCATTGCGACTTCAGGTAACCCTAAAGCCAATAATCGCACGGACTGAGATCTGGGGACCTGGGAGGCCACGCATGACGAAGGTGGCGGCTGAGCACACGATCATGACCAAACAACGCGCGCAAGAGATCTTTCACGCGTCTAGCAATATGGAGTGGAGCGCCATTCTGCATTTAAATCGTACGTTCCAGCAGATGTTTCAGCTAGGTCGGGGATGATGCGATTCTGTAACATATCGGCGTACCTCTCACCCGTCACGGTAGCAGTCACTGACGTTTCGCTGTCTATCGACTTCAGTCAGACATTTTTTTAAACTTTTTGTTTGTTTTTGTTTGTTTGTTTTAATTCAACCCCATGCCATTCCAAGCATGTGTGTGTCAATTTTTACCTCTCTATCTACATTATTCTGTGATTTATTAAGTTTTCAAATTTATACAAACTTTTTGATCACCCAGTATATGAGCACATAAACAGTAACATTCATGGAAAACCACCCATCACCCAACAAGTTTTAATCTATTACTTCTTTCTATTAATTGTATTCGAAACAGATTTTACAGACAAACAGAACTCATTCAAATGAATATATACTTGAAAAATTATAAACTGTACCACATATATCTCAATAAATATGAGCTCATATATTCTGCGATGGGTAAAACGTTTTCCACATCAGACACCACGTTTTATTACATTTCTTATTTACTGCCAAGACACACATGTATTTCAGTCAGCTTAAGAAAATTCCTGAAGGATGACAGTGCTGTTGACAACTTTCTATCAACTTTGAACTGTAAAGTGCTCACGGCTGTAGGAGAAAGCAATAGACTCCTATGGAACTACAAAGAAAGGAAGAGAATAAATCAGTGTCATCCAACGCATACCCATTATTTCCGACACTCTTAACTTAAACAGACTGCAGTTTCCAGTAAGATTTGCATGTTTCTCACACGGACAACTTTATATCGCTAGCTCAGGGATGGGCTCACCACAGAAAATATTCATATTAGATCCTGGACAAGTGACAAGTGATATTGTTTACACTCAAGTTTTGAATTAAATGAATGTATCAGTGTTACGTATCATTTGTATTTTGATTTCTTTATTTGTTTGTTTGGATACTGTTCTTGAAATTTTCTACATTATGGAAGAAGGCTTATTTCTTACATATTCTCCGATAAATATATTATCAGAAAAAAGGAGATGGACAGAGAGAGAAGGGATGGGAGAAGTACTAACTCAAGGCTTGAATACATAAATAAATACCCGGCAACGCTGGGTTTTCGGCTGGTACTAGGATAAAGTGATACACAAGCCAGGGAAGCGTCATGGTAAGGCGGATGCTTTAAGTAGTAAAATTGCAGTAGTACCAGGTGATCAAAAAGTCAGTATAAACTTGAAAACTGAATAAATCACTGAATAATGTAGATGTAAAATTGACACACATGCTTGGAATGACATGGGGTTTTATTAGAGAGAGAGAAAAAAAGTATTGCTAGACACTTGAAAGATCTCTTGCGCGCGTCGTTTGGTGATGATAGTGTGTTCAGCCGCCACTTTCGTCATGCTTGGCCTCCCAGCTCCCCAGACCTCAGTCCGTGCGATTATTGGCTTTGGGGTTACCTAAAGTGGCAAGTGTATCGTGATCGACCGACATCTCTAGGGATGCTGAAAGACAACATTCGACGGCAATGCCTCACCATAACTCCGGACATGCTTGACAGTGCTGTTCACAACATTATCCCTCGACTACAGCCATTGTTGAGGAATGATGGTGAACATATTGAGCATTTCCTGTTAAGAACATACTTGCTTTGTCTTAATTTGTTATGCTAATTATTGCATTTCTGATCAGATGAAGCGCCATCTGTCGGACACTTTTTGATTTTTTTTTCCTAATAAAACCCCATGTCATTCCAAGCATGTGGTTCAATTTGTACCTCTCTAGGTACATTATTCCGTGATTTATTAAGATTTCAAATTTATATTGACTTGTTGATCACCCGGTACATACTTTGGATCCTAACGTAATAGAGTGGAGGTCAGTTCAAAAGGAAGATCTGGGTTGCAGCCTCAGTTTGAGTTGTTTGCGGGGTTGTTGTGTCGTACAAGGTGCTACCGAGGGCACTCAGGGACGAGGTGTTCCAGGAGTCACGTGACCATGTAGTATCAGTGCAGAGCCACTAAGAGGAGGGTGGCGCAAAGATATTGGTCGATTGGTCAGAGAGTGGATGTCGACAGTCATGTCAGGAATTGTGTGGGGTGTGCACGCAGAGCAGACGTGAGTAGGGCTAAAGTGCCGGGAGCTTCAAAGCCTTTCTCTTTTCTGATTGGATATTTTAGGGCCATATAATAAGAGGCTAGGAAGGAATACATTTGTACTAACAATCATCGATCATTTTTCAAGATATGTGGAGATGGTGGCCTTACCGGATCAGTGGGCTTTAACAATAGTGCACGCGTTTGTTAACAACTGGATTTGAGGTTTGCATTGCCGGAAACAATCATTACTGATCAAGCGACTAACCTCACGGCGGAAATAAAGTGAGCTGTGTAAGAGCCTTCACGTTAAGAAATTACGAACTAGTGTAATGGAAGAACAGACAGAGAGCATTGCACGATCGCGAAAATGCTGAGCTACTACGTTAACTCACATCACGATAATTGAACATGTATTTGTCCTTTGTTGTCAGCACATACAACGCCAAAGTGCATACAAGTACAGGTTTGTCACCTTACGAAGTAGTATTTGATAGGAGGATGCCATCCGTGTTTGATTTAATCTAAAAAAGGAAACGGAAAATTTCGGAGTCAACAAGGGAATTTGCAAAAAAAGGTTCGGGAGGTATGGAGGCGAGTGCAGAAGGCAAATACTAAGGCTTCGGAGAAGCAGGAACGAGAGGTGAAGAGTAGGGGAGACCGAGGCACGTTGAACACACACAGACATATTTAAATTTTTGAAATTATTGTTAAATTTTACATAGGTCTTTATTGAACTTGGATGGCAGTTATTACGTTTGAAAATGTCAGTTAAAGTATTAGAAAAAAATTAATTACTGGACATATGTCAAGTGGGCCACTCTGCCCCTACCTCGGGGTAAGTTGGCCCAGAGGCTGGGGCACGTCGACCCATGTAGTCTTTTAGTAAGTATAACTAGGAAATCAAAATAAAAGTAACAGTTATCAAGAAATGTACTTTAATGTACATAATATCAAGTTGAATGTTGAGTTAAATGCTTAACATCGAGGACTATGACAACAGGACAGGTTAAACTTATTAGTATTTAGAATGTCTTAATACAAACCAGTCAGCTTTAATCATTGTCCAGCTCCAAAGGATCAGAGGATCGTATCTTCAGAAATTGTTCCCCTTTCATTCTTTTATAATTTCGGATCATTGTTATGATACTACAAATAAAAAAAAAAGTTTAAACCATAGCAGTAACTCATGGTTTGAAAACATGGAAATGAAAGAGATTCTGACTCCTCAGATCGCTGTTTAAGATTTTAAAAAAATTACTGATTGGCGCTTCTTCAACGGTTTTTATCTCCTGAATATGACGATCTTTTGACCGCTGAGACGTATCAAAATATGTTTAACTTCGACAAACATGTTAATAATTTAATAAATTCGAAGAATTACAAACGTTATTAAAGAAGTACAGCTCCAATAGGACGTGACAGGTTGTCTCGGCTGGCCATCGTGCCCCGTTCTCTCTGGGCCAACCTGCCCCATCGCCATCTTTACAATAAATCCTGTTCATTAGAAAACTCACTGAAGCAATTAAGTCTGTATGCCATATAGAAATAATCATTAAACTACTACCTTTTATTATACTACTCACCCCGTTGCGCCTAAAGCAAGCAAAAGTTAAATAACTCACATTAACCGACGAGTAGAATTTTACTGAAACAAGAACAAAAACAATTAAGGACTACAGCTTGTCCAAAATTTTGCCGCCTGCGATAATGGCCCTGTAGAAGGAGAGGGACAGTGCTACGTACTTTCTGTTTGCCCCTATGGGCAACGTGCCCCGGTCTCCCCTGCACAATTACCAAACAGTATGCTGTTGGTCAGTGGGAATGCTAGCGACGTGCTCTATACCTAAGAGGAAAACGAAAAAAATCCTGTCTAGGTACCAGGGTCCCTATCAGGTGGTCGAGGTAACCTCCCCAGTAAATGTCAGTTACCAACGAGGACGGTGATCGTGCGCATAAGCAGAGTGAAACCTTTTAAGGGTGCGCCAGATGGGTTGAAGAGTGTGGAAGATGTAAGGCAGGATCGGTCGAAGCGCAGCCTGAAGAAAGGGGATGGTAATAAGCGGAGCTCAGAAGTACCTCGTAGCCCATATAATTTTAAGGTCCAGGAAATTGGGATTATATGTTATTATTTCCGTTGGTTTAGTTGTAAGGATCCTATTCGCTGGCTGGGAGGCAACGATTTGTGTTTGAGGGGAGGGAGAAGTATCTTGGATGTTTTCTTGGGAAACGCGCAGAGCGGTACTGTTCCTCTTCGCGGTTTGCGGAGTACTGGCCGTCCATTATGAACTACCTCGAAGAGGACGACCTGTTAACCAATAGTCAACACGGATTCAGAAAGTATCGATCTTGCCAAGCACTGCTTCCTCTTTATTAAAAAAAATGTTTGTATAGCTTATGGGACTTAACTACGGGGTCATCAGTCCCTAAACTTACAAACTACTTATGAACTAGCTAATCCTAAAGACGGCACAAATATCCATGCCCGAGGTGGGATTCGAACCCCCGACCGTAGTGGCCTTGCAGACCGTGACTGGAGCGCCTCAGTCCTCTTGGCCACCGCGGCCGGCCCTCTTTATTCACATGAAATGACAAGTGTCATCGACAAGGGATCTCAAATCGATTCCATATTTCTGGATTTCCGGAAGGCTTTTGACACTGTACCTCACAAGCGGCTTCTAATGAAATTGCGTGCTTATGCAATATCGCCCCAATTCTGCGATTGGATTCACGATTTCCTATTAGAAAGGACACAGTTCGTTATAGGGAAGCGTTATAGGTCCTCTACTCTTCCCTGAGTTTATAAACGATTTAGGAGACAATCTGGATATCTCCCTTACACTGTTCGCGGATGATGCTTTCGTTTATCGGTTAGTGAAGTCGACAGAGGATCAAAATCAACTGCAAACCGATTTAGACAAAATTTCTACATGGTGCGAAAATTGGCAATTGACACTAAATAAAGAAAACTATGGAGTAATACACATGGCCACTAAAATAAATACGCTGAACTTCAATTACGCGATAAAACAGTCAAACCTTGTCGTAAATTCTACCAAATACCTACGAGTTACAATTACGAACACGTTAGACTGGAGAGAACACATAGAAAATATTGTGGGGAAGGCGAACCAAAGGTTAAATTTCATTGGCAGAACGCTTCGAGGATGCACCAGCTCCACCAAAGAAACTGCCTACATCACACTTGTGCGTCCTCTCCTGGAGTACTGTTGCCCAGTGTGGGGCCCCCATCGGGTGGAACTGACAGAAGACATTGAGAAGGTTCAGACAAGGGCAGCTCGTTTTATCACGTTACAGGGGGGAAAGCGTCACGGAAATGTTGAACAATTTGAGGTGGAAATCATTAAAAGAAAGACGTTATTCGTTGCGGCGAGTTCTATTTACGAAATTTCAATCACCGATCTTTACTTGCTAGCACCCTCGTACATATGGAGACATTACCATCCCAATAAAATAAGAGATATCAGATGGAATGATTTAGGTGTTCTTTCTTCCTGCGCGCTATTAGAGAATGGAACGGTAGAGGAAGGTTATGAAAGTGGTTAGTGAACCCTCTGTCAGGCACTTACATGTGATTTGCAGAGTGTTTATGTAGATGTAGATGTAGAAGCAGCCATTGGATGGCGGGGTCTTGTTCTCAAGGATGACGAATCATCGATGGACTATGAGTGCTAACGTCGAAGTGCGGAGGATACGCAATGAGGTGAGGAAGATAGAAGACGTGTTTGAGGGCCTTAGACAAGAGACATAGAAATGTGTAGAACGAGGTGGCGATAGAGTTTGAGCATTAACACAGGGTATAAATGCTACCGCGCGGCTGACAGATGCAACGCGAGCACAGATGTTCCTTCAAGCGACGCGGCCACTGCTGCGTTAACCGTTCAAAAATGTTCAAATGTTTGTAAATCTATCGGACCAAACTGCGAGGTCATCAGTCCGTAGCTTACAAACTACTTAAACCTAGGTAAACTAAGCTAAGGACAACACACACACCCATGCCCCAGTGAGGACTCGAACCTCCACAGCGAGCAACCGCGCGCTCCGCAGCGAGACGTTTTAGACCGCTCGGCTACTCCACCGCGGCTGTGTTTACCGTGATTCCATAAAAGAAGAAAGGGCAGCGTTTTAGATTAGAGTAGATTAGTTTTTCGTTCCGTAGGGCCTTGTTGAGGGGATCCTCGTGGATGTGGAACATGTCAAGAAACAAAATTTACAAGCTGAATAATAGATAATACTAATAACATGAGTACAGATACATACATTTTAAGTGTTTTTTTTTTTTTTTTTTTTTTTTTTTTTGTATTTACATTCCCTTTCCCTCCTTTCCTATTCTCACTCCTTTCCCTCCCCACCGGGGAACCGATAGCCTTTGATGAAAATACTCCATCCCTCTATATAATCGAATCAGCTGCGTCCCAAACCATCCACTATGGAGAGAATTAAAGATAACCTTAGAATTTTGGTCCCCTTATCCCAAACAAACAACCAAACACTGTAATCACGGAATGACACTTCGGAAACTCGAGAAGACAAAATGATTTCTGCGGAGTAGGCATGTTAAACATTTGACGGTTACCAAGCAAAACAAAAGACAACTAACATCTAGCGGCTCCAATAGCCGAGCCGATGCGCAGCGATCGATAGTTTGGACAAAATAATAATTTGTAATACGTATATTCTTTTTGAAACACCCTATATAATGATCACTGATTAATGATTACTTACATAAGGTAAATAACTGAATGACTCTTTTCCCTATCCTAGTCCAGTTAAAGCCTGCGTTATGTCCCTAATAGGGTTACCAAAACAAAGTTATCAAAAGTGGGACATTGCTTCACAAAAGCCTGACATTCTAAAAATGGTCTGAACATTTATTTTAGAATAAAAAATTGTTTGTATTTTAAACATTTGGGTAATAAACATCCTCTACTCGGAATAGAACCAAAAAGGAATACATTGAAACTTTGCTGCAGTATTAAACAATATTATTTAATGCTTACAAATATATTACATTAATCTGAAAGTTATTTTGCAGTATTTTTCATTTGGTTTCCTTTTTGAAAGTATATTTATCAATACAATGAACTGCTGAGATAAGAGGTAAATTATTATCTTTAAGAATATAGTTATTAAATTCCTCACATGACATGTGTTTGAAATTGTACTTGACAAGTAAAATTCCTTTTACTGATTCCATCATCAGACGGTTCCACTCTTTTGTCCAGTGAGCAGCTATGAAAAAAAAAAAAAATAAATAAATAAATAAATAAATAAATAAAAAAAACATTTCATGTTTTTCTGTGGTGAGATGTGTTTCGAAGTCAAAACGCCCTATCAAATATTAAAGTAACTATCACACACTGCACATTTAGCTTCGCTTTCATTCCGTCCAGATACAAACCACTGATATTTTGTTTTTAATTTGTTTGAGAAATTGCACTGTCTTTTTCGGCTGTCACTACTAGTTAACTGAGAAAACGACATACTTCAAATCAAACAATGACCAATAACGCAACTTAAGTCCACGGTTATTCCGTAACTTAAAAGTAAGAAGTATCTCGAATCGTATACATCGACTATTAAAATATCGAGACAGTGCTAGACAAATAATATCTCGCATCGAGATACCATATATGTCGACTATAAATTCAACATTTCTTCAAGACTTATCGTTGGTAGCGAACCTCCTGAAAAACTATATAGCCAATTGTGTGCAGCTTATACTTTGGTGGAATTACGCTACACTGAAACTCGTGAGATGATGAAATTACAAATTTATTACCAAAAAGCCGGACATTTTCTGAAAAACAAAAATTCCGGCCTGACATTCAAAAAAGCATTAAAAAAAGCCGGACATGTCAGGAAAAAGCCGGATGGTTGGTAACCCTAGCTCTGATGACCACGTCGGGACTGGACATTAAGTTAGTCATTTTCCTTCATTTCTTCTTTCTGAATCACACGACGAAGAGTAGCTGGAGGGTTACACGAGGCTCTAAATGCTGTTTGCGGGTGTGGTAGTTCGCAGAACGCATAAGCAGCAACAATCACTAGACTGCACCCGCTATTATGGCCGTGGGAAACGCATTGCGTAATCTTCCGCCTAGCAAAGCGCGATTCCCATCTGCATATCTAAAGGTATATTAGCAATGAATTAGAATCATCCAGACGTCTTGGCATTTCAGGGCGTTGAAATAAATTCAACATTCAAGACCGAATTAAACTAAATATGTCCGAAAAAGCAAACAGCATACGTACAATTTTACGTAAGCCTCAAACACGCAAATGACATTTTCAGCGCTGATGAACGATGAAATCCGATTAGTTACGAGAATCATTACATAAATACGCTAACACGAAACTGGTGGTGGAGATTTTTAATAGTAATCATGCAAGAAGGCCAATGAAACGTACATAATTCGAAAGGTGGTTTGTCACAGATGTTGCGAATATAAAAATTACGTGTGTACGTAGCCGTTAAGAGTGGTGAAAAGAAAAAGAAATTTTAGAATAATACTCCAAATTCTCCATAAGTTTTACCACTATATTATAACGCGCTGTAGGTGGCAAATTGGTACCGCTAAAATTAGCTGAGTCAGTTACTGCTTGTAGTTCCAATCTTAAGGTCTTGAATTCCGTTTCCAATGCCCCCAGTTAAAAAAAAAAAAAAAAAAAAAAAAAAAAAAAAAAAAAAAAAAAAAAAAAAAAAAAAAATTATTAATGTTCAATTCTTAACTTTTAAATAGAGTTTTTAATATAATTAAACAATTTATTTTATCAAAGCAATCTGTCTTAAATGAATTGCTGTTCGTTAGTCTCGCTTAAACTCGAGAATGTCTGAACCGATTTGGATAATTTCAGTCTTGAAATATTCGTTAAGTCCAGGGAAAGTTTAAACGTTGATAAAATATGGAATTTTTGCCGGAAATGAAGAAATTCGGGAAAAACTGAAACAGATTTTTCCAGTGAGCTATCAATACCATTCGTCCAATTGCTATAAAATTTTGTACATTTCATTTTGAAAGCAAGAGTAAGGTTCGCATCAAATAAAAATTTGGAATAGTCGTCCGGGAAGTAGGAAAATTTAGGAAATACCGAAAGCGATTTTTTCTATGAATAAAAATCATGGTTGTAAGAGCAATACTTGAATACGGCTTGACAGGACGAGGTTTGTATGATTTTTTTTAAATCTACCGAAAAATTGGAAAATTTGATAAAAACTGAAAGTGCGTTTTTCAATGTGTTTTTTATTGAATGAAGCACTGTAACTGACTATTCGCACGACGGAGAGGGGTAATTCTTTTGTTGTATTGTTAATTATGGTCTTGGAAAAGTTTTCAGTAAAAAAAAAAAAATAATAGCGACAGTTAAAAACAAAAGTCGCAAAATTCGAACCAAATTTCTTTTTCACTGTGCTTCTAAATGTACTTATAAGTTGAGAACCGTTCATCTGATTGCGATAAAATTTTGATAATTTGACGTTCAATAAAGATGAACGTTCTTATGAACCAAAAATTTGGGAAAGTTACACGAAAAATTTGGAAATTCGCGAGAAACTGAAAGAGCTTTTTTCAATGGGATATCAATATCATTCGTCTGGTTGCGATAAAATGTTGCATATTTGACGTTCAAAGCAAGAGTAACGGTCTTATGAAATAAACATTTGGAAAAGTTTCCTGGAAAATTGGAAAATGCAGAATAAATAGAAAGAGATTTTTCTATGAAATATCAATACCATTCATCTTATTGCGATCACATTTTGCACATTCGACGTTCAAAGCTAGAGGAAAGTTAGAGTGAAGTAAAAGTTTGGAATAGTTAGTCAGAAAATAGGAATATTTGTGGAAAACTAAAAGAGCTCTTTTCTTTGGGATATCAATATCATTCATACGATTGCGATAAAATTTTGCACATTTGTCGTTCAAAGGAAATGCCTTTATAAAGCTACTGGGTCTAAAATAATCATGATTAAAATTAATATGATTTATATTAAGAGGTAAGTGATACGACGTTCACCGGGTCATCTAGTCTCAAAGACAAACATTTGAAAAAGTTAGAATTCTATTAAGAAAACCAGTTTTCACACATGGTCAGCTATATGTTGGATCGAGTAGAAATCGATCCTTTGATGGTTTGAAATTTTATATTCGTGAACATAGAGAACCAGGACATTTAGCGAACGACGAATGGATTTTTACGAAAATTGTTGTTTTTAAAGTTTTGTAATGGAAAGTTCGGCTGCCTTCTCGTATACCTTTCTTGTTTTTGTTGAGATATTAGGGAGCGATGGAGTGGTCCAAGAAGACTGCAATGTTGCTGGTGGAATAATATAGATGATTAGCACAAAATTACCGAAGCACTTATACTTCAGAGTGAAACGCGAGAATTTCATTAGATACTCGAATTGGGCGTGGACGAAATCAGTAAGCATGTGCTTCGTATTTATTTTACTAAAAATAGAAATAGTGACAAATATCCTTTACAGTAAACAAGTACGTATGCATTAAACTACTGAAATTTTTTTTTAAAAAGGTGTAAGACCCTGATCTTCCTTGTTCCTTACGTTCAGGTAACAGTAATTACATGGAACATGAACGACCGATTTCCTAGAGATTTTTTTAAATGTCAAAATGGTTTACCTGTGATTACGCTAACTGGCCTCTAACAAAAAATACTGCAGATTTTATGAAGTGGTCTATGTTCAAATCTTCAAATGTTTGTATAACTTATGGGACTTAACTACGGGGTCATCAGTCCCTAAACTTACAAACTACTTATGAACTAGCTGATACTAAGGATGGCACAAATATCCAAGCCCGAGGGGGGATTCGAACCCCCGACCGTAGTGGTCGTGCAGACCGTGACTGGTGCGCCGCAGACCGCTTGGCCACCGCGGCCTGCGAAGTGGTCTATGTAGCAGGTACTAAGTACCGCGTGATCAAAAAGTCAGTATAAATTTTAAAACTTGATAAATCACAGAATAATGTAGATAGGGAGGTAAACATTGACATACATGCTTGGAATGACATGAGGTTATATTAGGGAAAAAAAAAATTATTGCGCGCGTCATTTGGTGATGATCGTGTGCTCAGCCGCCACTTTCGTCATGCTTGGCCTCCCAGGTCCCCAGTCCTCATTCCGTGCGATTATTGGCTTTGGGGTTACCTGAAGTCGCATCTGTATCGTGATCGACCAACATCATTAGGGATACTGAAAGGCAACATCCGATGCCGATGCCTCACCATAACTCCGGACATGCTTTGCAGTGCTGTTCACAACATTATTCCTCGACTACAGCTATTGTTGAGGAATGATGGTGAACAAATTGAGCATTTCCTGTTAAGAACATCGTCTATGCTTTGTCTTAAATTATTATGCTAATTATTGCTTTTCTGATGAGATGAAGCGCCATATGTCGGACATTTTTTGAACATTCTTTTTTTTCCTTTTTGGTTCTGATAAAACCCCATGTCATTCCAAGCATGTGTGTTGATTTTTACCTCTTTATCTACATTATTCCATTATTTATTAAGTTTTCAAATTTATACTAACTTTTTGATCACCCAGTATATTTCACATTTTATTTACGCTGTCTATCCTGTATGAACTTTAAAATATTTCTAAGTGGTTTGCATATGTCAGTAGAGACATTAGACACTGTCTGAGATATAGCATCTGCTAAAAATGCTCAAACTCAAAAACGTAAATATCTTCATTTGCTAATAACCAGAGCGTAAATGTCAGACTTTCTTTAGGATATGTTCTTCTCTTGTAATCAGTCTATTCTAATCATATTGCGTTGAGTCTTTCAACAGTACGTGTGGTGCTGTGGTTAGCGTCGCGGATTGCTATGCTGGCTAACCCTGGTTCAAATCATGCCACTGGCAAACAAAATTTATTTGTATTTACTATTTCAAGAATGTTCTACTTGTTTCTTATGATTGACGTACTTGTAAGTTCCAGAAAATTCTTTCAACGTATAAATAGCGGAGTACTTTAATCTAGAGGTAGTCTATACTGTTTACGCTTCTGTTAGCAATAAACCTTTAGTAAGTGTAAAGTGTTGCTCTCTATTAACGACCAGACTATGAATTCCGGATCACCTGCCGTTTTCAATGTGACAATATTAAGGGGCCAGAAAACAATATGAACCGACATATTACCAAAAGCTGAAGCAACCATATGGTGTTAAATGCACTACCTCTACACATTTCAAGGTTAGTACAAATTCAGACACTGACTTTTTTTCTGTTGCTCCTCCATTTAGTTTGCTTTCTCAATAAATAATAATTAAAAAAGAGTGTGCTCGTCATGCAAAATAATACTCTCCCAATAAGTTCTGCATCATGGAATTACTGTTACTTAAGACTTAAACTGGAAAGAACACGTAGATGATGTCGTGGGAAAGGAGAACCAGAGACTGCGTTTTATTGGCAGAACCCTTAAAAGATGCACCAGAAGTTCTGCATCATGGAATTACTGTTACTTAAGACTTAAACTGGAAAGAACGCGTAGATAATGTCGTGGGAAAGGCGAACCAGAGACTGCGTTTTATTGGCAGAACCCTTAAAAGATGCACCAGAAGTACTAAAGAAACTGTATACATTATACTTGTCCGTCCTTGTTTGTAGTAATGTTCCCCAGTGTGGGATCCTTATCAGCTGGGTTTGACGGAGGACATAGAAAAGAGTCCAAAGAAGGGCAGCTCGTTTCGTATTGTCACGATACAGGGGAGACAGCGTTACGGAAATGATACAGGATCTGGGATGGGAATCATTACAACAACGGCGCTTATCGCTGCGGCGTGGGCTACTTACGAAACTCCAACCGCCAACATTCTCGCCCGAACGCGAAAATATATTGTTGACTCCCACTTCCATAGGTAGAAATAATCATCAGAATAAAATACGAGAAATTAGAGCTCGAACGGAGAGATTCAGGTGTTGTTTCTTTCCGCGCGCTATTCGAGAATTGAATGGGAGATAAATACTATAAAGGTGGATCAATGAACTCTCTGCCAGGCACTTAAATGTGATTTGCAGAGTATCCCATGTAGATGTAGATGTAGATCTAGCTAGAGAAGTTCTCATGACGTCGACATCCGCCATCTGATATGCCACACGATATTAGCACACTTGTGTTTACGATAGCTTTTTGTTCTTAATTTTTGTACCGTGCACTCAACAGCTGTTTTAAATATTACAATGTTATGACTAACATTATGCCAGGAAGTATCCAACATGGAATGTCCAGGTTGGAATTAAATAATTCAATGAGAATAGCTTGCAACTCATCACCAAAGACGATCGTCGAGCCACAGGCAGACATTTATTAAAGACAAACACGTATACAAACAACTTAGGAAGGCAGTTTCTAACATTTTTCTACTCTAATGCGTATTTTATCAGTAATAGGAAGCATTTATACCCTCGTTACCTCTCGTTACTGTGTTTTACGTCTGTGCATTTCGAATACTGGAACTAAGATGAGAAGTAGGGTAGTGATGTGAATCAGATGTAGTTTCTTGGGTTTAGTTCGTTTGGAAACGTTAACGCTTGTTCGCAGATACGACAAAATTGATCGTTCGCTTGTTTTCTTTTCTTATTGCTCCGGTAAGTAAATTTCGAAACGATTTATGCATTACAGACATTGAAGTTAAGTTTCATGAAATACACTGAAGTAGAAAGTCAAAAATTAGTTTACTTTTTAAATTTTGACATTCAATAAGGTTGAGTTTTGTAATATTTGCTGTAAACATTTGCAAATGGCAACGTACTACGCCAAAACAAGTCGTGCGTACAATACATACAAAAGTGACAGTTGGCTTGTGCTTGTGAGCATTTTACTAATCCAAACAATCGACCTGACGGACGTCTACACCTCTAAAACTAGAAGACTAAACCACATTAGGCCCTGGAATACAGTACACTTGTTGTTTGCAACCATGGTTTATTAAACTTTATAATTCAATATTTATGATCACATGCCTGCACTTGACATCTACAGAGTTGGAATTATTCTGTTATTCTTACAGTAGCCATGGTTATCCGTATGATAGATTAGTGTGTTTTCCTGATATTTAATAAATGTTCAAATGTTCGTAAATCTATGGGACATAACCTCTTGGTTATTAGTCCCTAGGCTTGCAAAATAAACTAAGCTAAGGATAACAAACACACCCATGCCATAGGAAGGACTCGAAAATCCGATGTCTAGTAACTGCGCGCTCCGCATCAAGACGCCTTAGAGCGCTCGGCCACTTCACCGCGGCCCTGCTTGAATAGCGTTAGGTACAAAAACAATAGCAGTCACCAGGGACGAATCCAAGAATCTGGTCTGGGGCAGACTGACGTACTGGAAATTTTGTGTCACCATGCCGTCTGCGAATTTTCAAGTCTTCTGGTCCGGACTGTATACCCATTACATTTCTATCTGATTATGCTGAAGCGATACCTCCTTACTTAACAGCCATATACAATCGCTCTCTCAATCAAGGATCTGAACCAAAAGATTAGAAAGTTGCACAGGTCACACCTATCTTCAAGAAAGGCAGTAGGAGTAACCCACTGAACTACAGGCTTATTTCATTGACGTCAATTTGTAGCAGGGTTTTGGAATATATCCTGTATTCAATATTATGAATTATCTCGAAAAGAATGATCAATTGACGCAAGGTCAACCCGGATTTAGAAAATATCGTTCATGCGAAAAACAACTAGCTCTTTATTCACACGAAGTGATGAGTGCTATCGACAAGGGTTCCCAAATCTGAAGATCACAACCAACTGCAGAACGATCTGAATAAGATATCACTATGGTGTAAAAATTGGCAATTGACTCTAAATAATGAGACATGTGAAGTTGTCCACATCAGTACGAAAAGAAATCCGTTAAACTTTGTTTACAAGATAACTCAATCAAAGGTGAAGAACGTAGACTCCACAAAATACCTAGGAATTACTATTACTTCAGACTTAAAATGGAAAAAAAAGAAAGAAAACGTACGTAATGTCGTGGGAAAGGTGAACCAGAGACTGCGTTTTATTGGCAGAACCCTTAAAATATGCAACAGAACTACTAAAGAAGCTGCATACACTACGCTTTCCGACCTTTTTTGGAGTATTGCTGCCCAGTGTGGGATTCTATTCAAGTGGGTTTGACGGAGGACATGGAAAGAGTCTAAAGAAGGGCAGCTCACTTCATATTGTCACGATGCAGGGGATACAGCGTTACGAAAATGATACAAGATCTGGGATGGGAATCATTACAACAACGTCGCTTTTCGATGCAGCGTAGGCTACTTACGAAACTCCAATCGCCACCATTCTCCTCCGAATGCGAAAATATATTGTTGACTCCCACTTACATAGGTAGAAATGGTCATCAGAATAAAATACGAGAAATCAGAGCTAAAACGGAGAGATTCATGTGTTCTTTCTTCGAGAATGGAATGGGAGATAAATAGTATAACGGTGGTTGATGAACCCTCTGCCAGGCACTTAAATGTTATTTGCAGAGTATCCCATGTAGAAGGAAATGTATTTTTTTAATACCATCATCACCATCATCATCAGAGACTGATTATGCCTTTCAGCGTTCAGTCTGGAGCATAGTACCTCTAATAAAATTCCTCCATGATCCCCTATTCAATGTCAACATTGATGCCTCGTCTGATGTTGTGCACTTTTCTTCAAAATCATTGTTCACCGAATCCTCTTACCCTCCGCTGCCGACCTCATGAGTCTCTTAGGTAACCTTGCTTCCATGCGTGTAACATGGCCCCACAATCTCAGCCTGTTCGCTCTAACTGCTTCATCTATGGTGTTCATTCCCAGTTTTTCTTCGATTTCCTCATTATGGATCCCCTCCTACCATTGTTCCCAACTATTAGTACCTGCAATCATTCTTGCTACTTTCATATCTGTAACCTCTGCCTTATTAATAAGATAACCTGTATCCACCCAACTTTCACTCCCATACAACAAAGTTGGTCGAAAGATAGAGTAGTGCACTGCAAACTTAGTCTTGGTTCTTACTTACTTCTTGCAGAAGTGAGTAGATCTTAGCTGAGCAGTCACTGCATTAGCTTTGCTACACCTTGATTTCAGTTCTTTCACTGTGTTGCCATCCTGCGAGAAAATACATTCCAGGTACTTGAAACTATCTACCCGTTCTAACTTTGTTCGTCCTATTTGGCACTCATTTTGTTTAAATGTCTAGCCCACAGACATTACTTTCGTTTTGGAGATGCTGATCTTCGTATCATAATCCTTTCACCTCTGATCGAGCACTGAAATATTAGTTTGCAACCTTTCAATCGAATCTGCCATTACAACGAAGAAACGTTGCTATCTTCGATGCTGTTACGCATAATGTTCTGTATCTCTCGGTTTTTTTCCCAGCTTGTCCCAGTTCAGGGGTCGCTGTCCTTTATTTTTGCCTTCCATATTGCTCGGTCCCACGTCTCCTCTCGGCTCAATCCCTTCTCTCTCACGTCGTCAGTGACACAGTTCATCCTTCTTCTTTTTGGTCTGCCTCTTCTTCTCATTTTCTCCACTTGTATCTCCATTGTCCTCTGCAACAGGTGTCCCTCATCACGTTCCCGTACCACTGTAGTCTTCGTTCCTGTCCTTGCCTCGATGCCTCCACTACACTCGTCTGCTCTCGAATAAGATTATCTCTTGTTGTGTCCATCCTCGTTTTCCCCATCATCCACCTCAGCATACGCTTCTCAGCCACATTTAATTTCTTCTCCTGCTCCTTCTTCAACGGTCAGATCTCACCACCATACAACATAGCTGGCCTCACCAACGATTAAAATATTTTTCTTTTTGTCTTTGGTTTTATTGTTTGTCGCAGAACGCACCTGACAGCCTTTTCCAGTTCTTCCATCTAGCCTGGATCCTGTGACTTACCTCCTTATCTAAATATCCTTTACAGGTTACATAGGAACCAATTTTATTATTTTTTTTCTACATCTACATCTATGGGGCTGTAGAGTGCTCATATTTATGTTAACAATTATGGATGTACATCACAAGTGCCTGGCAGAGGGTACATCGAACCACCTTTATACTATTTCTCTTCCATTCCATTCTCGAATAGCGGGCGGGAAGAAAGAACACCTGAATCTTTCATTTCGATCTCTGATTTCTCGTATTTTATTCTGATGATTATTTCTACCTATGTAAATGGGAGTCAACAATATATTTTCGCATTCGGAGGAGAATGTTGGCGATTGGAGTTTCGTAAGCAGCCCACGCCGCAGCGATAAGCGCCGTTGTTGTAATGATTCCCATCCCAGATCCTGTATCATTTTCGTAACGCTGTCTCTCCCGTATCGTGACAATACAAAACGAGCTGCACTTCTTTGGACTCTTTCAATGTCCACCGTCAAACCCACCTGATAAGGATCCCACACTGAGCAGCAATACTCCAAAAACGGACGGATAAGCGAACTGAATGCAGTTTCTTTAGTATTTCTGTTCCATTTTTTAAGGGTTCTGCCAATGAAACGCAGTCTCTGGTTCGCCTTTCCCACGACATTATGTACGAGTTCTTTCCAATTTAAGTCTGAAGTAATAGTAATTCCTAGGTATTTTGTTGAGTTTACCGTCTTCACTTTTGATTGATTTATCTTGTAAACAAAGTTTAACGGATCTCTTTTCGTACTCATGTGGACGACTTCACACTTCTCATTATTTAGAATCAATTGCCAATTTTTACACCATGGTAATATCTTATTCATATCGTTCCGCAGTTGGTTTTGATCTTCAGATGATTTTACAAGACGGTAAACGACGGCCTCGTCTGCAAACAATCTAAGAGAGCTATTTAGATTTTCCCCTAAATCGTTTATGTAAATAAGGAACAGCAGAGAATCAATAACACTACCCTGTGGAACGCCCGGTATCACCTCTGTTTTAGTCGATGCCTTACCATCGATTACTACAAACTGTGTCCTATCTGACAGGAAATCCCGTATCCAGTCACAAATTTCGAGCGATATGACATAACCACGCAATTTGATTAAAAGCCGTTTGTGAGGGACGGTGTCAAAAGCTTTCTGGAAATCTAGAAACACGGAATCAATTTGCAAACGCTTGTCGATAGCACCCATCACTTCGTGTGAGTAAAGAGCTAGTTATGTTTCGCATGAACAATATTTTCTAAATCCGTGTTGACCTTGGACCAACAGATCATTACGTTCGAGATAATTAATTTTTATTAAAAACCACTGTAGATGAGGCTGCAACCGCATACCCCTCCCATAGTTTCGTCACGGGCAGTCGCCATACATATAAATTTGTTCATTTCCATTTAAAAAATAATGATTATACAGTTGGATTCATTATCGGAAGGCTATGTAAGGTTTGACCACTTGTAATCTCGTTGCGCTGCTTTAAACTTTGGTTAATGATCGAACACACGTGCGCCGATCTCAGTGCCGATCTCACTTCAGTTTACGCTTACATTAAACACGCGTGGCTGAGAACTTGACAAACCTGTCTGACTGCGTCTGAAGGAAAAATCCATAATCTCAAACGCACGCCGGTGGAACTGTTATTGGTGGGACCGGTCCCACGGCTTGCTTGGAAAGACCCGTACCCTTGACCAAGTGCGATGGGTGGATCCACAGCGCGGCAGTACCACAACACGTCTGGCCGGTACTTACGGCGGAAAAGCTGACTTCGCGTTGCATATTTTTGATTTGTTGTTGTTGTTGTTGTTGTTTGGGGTTTAGAGTGGACTAAACTACATGGTTATCAGTCCCCTGTTCCTAGCGAAGTCAAGACATCCAAATAGGAAAAGTAAAATATAGCTCAACACCCAGAAGAGAGGCGTATGGGCACACAGTGCCAATGAACTTGACGCTCTCAACAACACTGAGGAAGGCAGGAATAAGAGACACCATGTGTTGAACTAAGCTAAAATAGAGCAGGGAACAGTGCCTGGCTGATCACAAACAAATACAATATGAGTCAGTCACTCTGCACAGACTAAAAACTCTGAGGTAAACAAGGGTTGAATTAAGAAAAAGAGAGGGGGGGAGCCTGAGACACCAAGCACAAGCCCACCACTAAATAGAATGATAAAATCCAGCTGCGCGTATAAAACCTAAAACTCTGTCAGCCATTGAGGAATTGTCAGATTAAATCAAGGCAGGCGCAGTAGGTAGATTAAAAGACTGCCGCAAAGCGGCTAAAAGTGGACAGTCCGACAGGATGTGGACCATTGTCAACAAATTTCCACAACGGCAATTCGGTGGGTCCTCTTGACGTAAAAGGTAGCCATGTGTCAACCACGTATGGCCAATACGTAAGCGACATAGGACAACAGAGTCCCTACGGGAAGGCCTGAAAGACGACTTCCAGCTTGTTGGGAGTGCTCAGTGTTGCCCATTGTATGTTCCAAGCCTTAAAAACCTCGTGGCGCAAATCCAATCGGTAATCCCGTTCTGGGATACCAATATCCAGGGTAGGAGCGGTGGTGGGGAGCTTAGCCAGCCGATCGACTCGCTCGTTCCCCGGGATGCCAATGTGGCCGGGGTCCAAATAAAGTCCACCGAACAGCCAGACTTGCCGAGTGAAGCGATGGCGTTTTGAATGGATTGAACCATCGGTTGGGAAGAGAAATAGTTGGAAAGGGCTTGCAGGCCACTAAGGGAGTCGCTGCACACGACATACGACTTCCGGGGCACGTTTTGAGGTGATCAAGAGCAGAACACAACTACTTAGATGAGATGAACAAAATAATGTGGACACCTGACACAGGCAATATATTTATTTACTAATAAATGATTGGCCCACCATTAACTTCGAGAACAGCTGTAATACTTCGAGAATCAGACTGGTAAAGTGCCTTTATATTTTCCAACAGAATGTTATCCACATTCGACATTGTCGCTTATGGGGAGCGATCTGTAAATGTTATATAGACTTCATATAGAAGAACGCCTAGATCGCATATTTTACTCCAATACTTTATTATGCGACTAGTTTCGACAACAAGTTGTCATTTTCGAATGTAAAATTAAAATTATAAATATTTATAAAAAATTTCAAAGGCACATGCATCTGGTGAACACAGTACATAAAATACTCCACATGTGTGCTGGTTACTGGGGTACCACAATTAATTTGTAAACATGACCAGTGTAAGACATGACAGTTGTGCTCATGCACTCGTAGTACACAGTTCTAATTTGTATGTGCGCTTGCTAACATTCCATCCGCCAAATGAAAGGCCGATTTGCTCTCATTGGTTGTTTGCTGTTATTACATGTAGTTAACCGCCTTCAACAGACCGTATGTATTACTTAGACTTTGTAACAGCTAACTATATGACACGATGTAGTCTGCAGTCGTCAATTTCTAACTGATGGAATGTACTATCCTACATTATATGTTACCCATATGTTAATGTTCCAAGCATATCAGTGGTACCCCAGTAACCAGGTGGAGTATCTTATGTTCCGTGTATACCAGATGCATGTGCCTTTGAAAGTTTTTATATAGATTTATAATTTTACTTTTACGTTTGAAAATGACAACTTGTTGTCGAAACTAGTCACATAATAAAGCTTGGAGTAAAATATGCGATCTAGTAGTTCTTCCATACGAAGCCTATATAGAATGTTATCCATTCTTGTACTAATACATCCGTCAATTACTTCTACTATGTAGGAGTTTATAATACATAATTATTTAGCAGAATTTTCATTTAAAAACAATGTATACATTATGGTAAGTAACATTGATATAGAGAGATTCTTATTATTTCTAAATATACTTAACTTCGTTGCCTGAGTATACTTTGATGTGCAAGGTTTCGTGCACTTCTTTAAATAATACTGAGTGTAATCCTTTTCTTAAATTTAATTCAAGAGGTAATAACAGGTTCATAAACAGCTCCATGTACACAGCTTCGCTATTCAGAATCAACATAAGTTTTTTTCCAGCAGTAGGCTTCTAGAGCATGTTACAAACTTCAACTTACAGAGAGTTTGACTGACTGAGAGAACTAACTAATTGCGCTGTAGGCAAAGGTCCCAGGTTCGAGTCCCGGTTCCGACACACAATTTTAATCTGCCAGGAAGTTTCATATCAGCGCACACTCCGCTGCAGAGTGAAAGATTCGTTCTGGAAACATCCCTTAGGCTGTGGCTAAGCCATGTCCCCACCATATCCTTTCTTCCAGGAGTGCTAGTCTTGCATGGTTCGCAGGAGAGCTTCTGTGAAGTTTGGAAAGTAGGAGGCGAGGTACTGGCGGAAGTAAAGTTGTGAGGCGGAATCGTGAGTCGTGTCGGGATAGCACAGTCGGTAGTGCGCTTGCCCGCGAAAGGCAAAGGTCCCAGGTGCGAGTCCCGGTTCCGACACACAATTTTAATCTGCCAGGAAGTTTCAATTCTACAATTGTTATTGCATCTGAACCACAAACGACAAAAATCTTCAAGACATTAGCTTTATAATCAAAAGTAGTTATACTCAAAATTACATGTGTTTATAACACAGACGAATGAAGTCTAAAAATGTTCGAATCATTAGACTCAATATCGAATAGATACGCATCAAAGAAAGCTCGTGTCATATAGGAACAGACAACAACAAGAATTAATGTTTCTCGTTTGTTTATATTCTCTCACTTTCAGCGGAGTAGGCTACAAAACGTACTATATATATATATATATATATATATATATATATATATATATATATATATATATATATATATATCGCTGGATCAGGAAAATTCGGCTGTTTTAAACTTAATTTCGCGATTATTTATGTATCTCGATATTTTACTAATGTTTGGTTAATTGTGTAGAAAAGTGATTACAAACAAACATTTTTCTTACAGTGCCTAGTCCATCACTAGGAGCGCTAGTGTCGTTGCAACTTTCACTTGGTAACAATTTTCACAGTAGTGAGTGTCGCAACGTCTATGTTACACTGTAGTAGTACTATCATCTTTTAATATGTGGCAGCCTTATCTGAAGCGAGGAAAGTTTTTGAAATTTCTGTTTTGGCCACCAAAGGCGCTGTTGTTGTTCAGTTGGCAAACTGAAAATTTATTGTATTATTTACTCTGCGAACTTACGTCTTTACACTGCACTTCAAAGTTACAGACACTTGGTAAGTTATTTACTTGACAAATAACATACCTCCTGCAACTGTACACACCATTGGCTTAATTTATTTTATAAGCTAAATGATTAATATAAAAATTTGTGTACATAACCTCCAAAAGTGGCCAAGTTGAACTGAATATTTTTATTGTGTAATTTGGGCTCAAATAAACCTGACCACGTTTCTACTTTTCAAATACTGTAATTATACTGTAACTGTTAACTCAAGTACGAAACGAAAAACATTTCTTAACTAAGCTATATTGCTGTTAGTTAAATTTCCTATACTGAAGGGTTTTGCGGTATGGTGTAGTACATTGTAAAAGTGTGAATATACAGAATGTTTAAGGATAGGTCTAATTATAGTCAGTTTGGAACACAACAAATATGGTTTAAGCCTAAGCACCTTGCAGCGGAATGAGCTGTCTCTTGTGCCGGAGGTTCGAGTCCTCCCTCAGGGTTGGGTGCATGTCTTGTTCTTAGTTTAAGTCTAGGGACTGAGTTTGTAAGTCTATGGCAGCTTGGTTCAATAGGTTTACAAACATTTCTAATTTTCACATCAAATCAGTACTTGAGTTCTTGCAAATTTTGTCTGTGTTCCTGTAAATAGTTTTGTAAGGTTCAGTGCTCCACAGTTCAACTTAAAAACACATGTTAAAATTGTTTTTCAGCATGTTTTCTCACTCCTTTACTAGAAAATGCGTGTTTTTTACTGTACAATAAACTTTTTCCCAGGAAAATATCTCAGTTTTTATAACTTCCTAGCACGACGACACATCCGCAATAAGAAATTTTACTCCTGCAGCTCTATTGTATGAGTATATGATGATGGCATCCTCTCAGGTAAAATATTCCGGAGGTAAAATATTCAGGAGGATGTGATCATAAGGAAAAGACAAAACTGGCATTCTACGAACCGGAGGATGGAATGTTAGAGCCCTTAATCGGGTAGGGAGGTTAGAAAATTTAAAAAGAGAAATGGATAGGTTGAAGTTAGATATTGTGAGAATTAGTGAAGTTCGGTGGAAAGAGGAACAGGATTTCTGGTCAGGTGAGTACAGGATTACATAAATACAAAATAAGTTTGGGGTATTATAGGATTGGGTCTGATAATAAATAAGAAAATGGGAATGCGGGTAAACTACTATGAGCAGCGCAGTTATCGCATAATCGTACTCAAGATAGATACGAAGCCAACATCGACCACAATAGCACAGGTTTATATGCTAAATAGCTCTGCCGATGATGAGGAGATCGAAGAAATGTATGAGGAGGTAAAGGACATTATTCAGACAATTAAGGGAGAGGAAAACTTAATTGTGATGGGAGACTGGAATTCGGTAGTAGGAAAAGGAAAGGAAGGAAAAATAGTAGGTGAATATGGCCTGGGCAAAAAGAATGAAAGAGGAATCCACCTGGTAGAATTTTCACGGAACATAATTTAATCATAACAAACATCTGGTTTAAGAATCATGAAAGAAGGTAGCATATGTGGAAGAGACCAAGAGACACTGGAAGGTACCAGATAGATTTTATAATGGTAAGATATAGATTTCGGAACCAGGTCTTAAATTGTAAGACATATCCAGAGGCAGATATAGACTCTGACCCTATCTAATTGGTCATGAACTGTAGGCTGAAACGGAAAAAAAACTGCAGAAAGGTAGGCAAATAAGGAGATGGGACCTGGATAAATAGAAAGAACCTGAAGGTCTTGAGAATTTCAGAGGGAGCTTTAGGCAACAATTGACTGAAACGGGGGAAATAAAACAGTAGAAGATGAATGGGTAGCATTGACAGATGTGAAGGCAGCTGTGGAGAAAATACTGAGAAAGGTAAGACCTACAAAAAGACCTTGGATATCACAGGACATACTAAATTTAATCCATGAAAGGAGAAAATGTAAATATGCAGTAAATGAAACGGGGGAAATGGAGTACAGGCGACTAAGAAATGACATTGACAGGAAGAGTAAATTAGCTTATCAGGAGTGGCTACAAGGAAAATGTAAGTCAGTAGAAGAATATTTAAATAGGGGAAAAATAGATACCGCCTACAGGAAAATAAGTTAGACGTTTGGAGACAAGAAAAGCAGCTGTATGAATATGAAGAGCTCAGATGGAAAACCAGTTCTCAGAAAGGAAGGGAAAGCTGAAACATGAAAAGAATATATAGAGGGGCTCTACAAAGGAAATGAACTTATAGACAATGTTGTAGGAAGGGAAGAGGAAGTAGATAAAGATGAAATAGGATATACTATACTGAGAGAAGAATTTGACGGAGCACTTAAAGACCTAAGGCCATTGGAGTGGACGACATTCTCTGGGAGACGCAACCATGACGAACTATTTCACCTGGTACGAAAGATGTGTAAAGCAGGGGAAATATCCTCAGACTTTCAGAAAAATGTAATAATCCCCATTCCAAAGAGACGAACCGCAGACACATGTGAAAATTACAGAAACATCAGTTTAATAAGTCACGGGTGCAAAATATTAACACGAATTATTTACAGAAGGATGAAAAAGCTGGTAGAAGCCGACCTCGCAGAAGATCAGTTTGGATTCAGGAGAAATGTAAGAATACGGGAGGCAATCCTGACTTTACGGCTTATCTTAAAAGATAGATTAAGGAAAGGCAAAACTACATGTCTAGCTTTTGTAGATTTGGAAAAAGCTTTTGACAATGTTAACTGGAACAGACGCCTTCAAATTCTGAAATCAGTCGGAGTAAAATATAGGGAACGGAAGATTATTTACAACTTGTACAAAACCAGACAGCAGTTCTCATAGTTGAAGGGCATCAATAGATGCAGAGTTTGGGAAGGGAGTAAGGCAGGGTTGCAGCCTTTCTCCAATGCTATTCAATTTATACTTTGAGCAAGCTATAAAGGAAAGCAAGGAGAAATTTGGAGAAGGAATTAAACTTCAGGGTTAAGAAATAAAAGCATTGCATTTTGTCGATGACATTGTAATTCTGTCAGAAACTGCAAAGGACATGGAAGAGCAGTTGGATGGGATGGACAGTGTGTTTAAAGGGGCATACAAGGTGAACATTAACAAGAGCAAAATAAGGGTAATGGAGTGCAGTCTTAGAAAATCAGGCGATGTTGAAGGAAGTAGATTAGGTTACAAAACCATGAAGTTGGTAGATGAGTTCTGTTATTTGGACAGTAAAATAACACACGTTTTTGAACAAGAGAAATTTGTTAACATCAAATATTGATTTAAGCCTAAGGAAGTCCTTTCTGAAGGCATTTGTGTGGAATTTTGCCTTTTATGGGAGTGAAACATGGACGATAAACAGTGCAGGCAGGAAGAGGATAGAGGCTTGTGAAATATGATGTTATTAAGAATGCTGAATATTAAATGGGTGGGTCGCGTAACTGATGAAGAGGTACTGAACAGAATTGGAGAGAAAAGGAATTTCCGACATACCTTGACTAAAAGAAGGGATCGAGTGGTAGGACACATTCTTAGACATGAAGGAATCGTGAATTTAGCATTGGAAGGAAGTCTGTGGGGTAAAAATCGCAGAGGCAGGCCAAGATATGAGTACAGTAAGCAGATTGAAATGGATGTAGGGTGCCGTTCTTATGAAGAGGCTTGCTCAGGATAGAGTGGAGAGCTGCATCAAACCAGTCTCTGAACAACAACACATGTTTCAATCCATATTACTCTTCAGTAAATTACTAGGAAAAATGATTAGGTTCAAGTAACCCAACAATAAGTCTGACTCCAAAATAAAAATCTTAAAATACAGGGGGAAAAATCGCACTGGCGTGTTTTATGGCCCGCTTCAGGTTTTCGTATAGTTTTATCCTTTTTTGTTTTTCAAATACGTAATACGTAGTCTCCAACAATCAGAAATTCGCTAAAACAATTAAAGGAACAGTCTTTAAATTCTGTGCCGAGCACGCCGATTTAATCATAATTAATTCTTTTGAACATTATCGTCGTAAAACATTTGTGGACGATACGATTACGTCTCTTCTGTTGTGATAATATCTGCGCACTCAGCACGTAATATTTTCCCTCAACGTATTTTAACATACAGCCAAAATTATTCCATTTTCAGAGTTTAACTTTGACGAACATACTGTTTTTTTTCTTTTTTTTTAATTTATACTTCTTCAACTATTATTTTTAATACCTTTCCCATATTTAATTATATTTCACCGTTAAAATATTATCATCTGCCTTGCCGTGATAGTTTGTCGTCTTTTTCAGGTATATTAACTTTGCCTGTACTGGTTTACTTACAATCAAGTGACAGTGTGAAGCTTGCCGTTATTTTTGCAAATATCTTCCAAACGGTGCTAGTTATGGGGGGAAAATAACAGAACAAACTTTTAGAGAATGTTCTCCTCTATAAATTCGTTTATTTAATTTCTGTATCAGATGAACATTATTAATAAATATTATTTTCATTTAAATTTCGAGCTGTGAAAAGGAGACCACAAAGGCCCGCTGTTAGTGTTACTACCGCAACCTAAAGTGGGCCAATACGTACTTACAACGGAGTACTCTGTAGGTCCACCCCCATGAACCACAGACATTGCCGAGGTGGGGTGACTTGCGTGCCTCAACGATGCAGATAGCCGTACTGTATGTGCAACCACAGCGGAGGGGTATCTGTGGAGAGGCCAGACAAACGTGTGGTTCCTGAAGAGGGGCAGCAGCCTTTTCAGTAGTTTCAGGGGCAACAGTCTGGATGATTTACTGAGCTGGCCTTGTAACATCATCTAATGTGGCTTTGCCACACAGCTACTGAAAGCAAGGGGAAACTACAGCCGTTACTTTTCCCGAGGACATGCAGCTCTACTGTATGAACATATGATGATGGCATCCTCTCGGGTAAAATATTCCAGAGGTAAAATAGTCCCCCATTGGGATCTCCGGGCGGGGACTACTCAGAAGGATGTTGTCATCAGGAAAGACAATACTGGCATTCTACGGATCGGAGCGTGGAACGTTAGATCCCTTAATCGGGTAGGAAAATTAGAAAATTTAAAAAGGGAAATGGATAGGTAGAAGATAGATATAGTGGGGATTAGTGAAGTTCGGTGACAGGATGAACAGGATTTCTGGTCAGGTGAGTACAGGATTATAAATACAAAATCAGTTGGGGATATCACAGGAGTAGGACTGCTAATGAATAAGAAAATAGGAATGCGGGTAAACTACTACGAGCAGCACAGTGATCGCATTATCATTGTCAAGATAGATACGAAGCCAACACCGACAACAGTAGTACAGGTTTATATGCCAACTAGCTCTGCCGATGATGAGGAGATCGAAGAAATATATGAGGAGCTAAAGGAAATTATTCAGACAGTTAAGGGAGAGGAAAACTTAATTGTAATGGGAGACTGGAATTCGGTAGTAGGAAAAGGAAGAGAAGGAAAAATAGTAGGTGAATATGGACTGGGCAGGAAGAATGAAAGAGGGAGTCGCCTGTTAGAATTTTGCACGGAACATGATTTAATCGTAACAAACACGTGGTTTAAAAATCACAAAATAAGGTTGTATACGTGGAAGAGCCCAGGAGACACCGGAAGGTATCAGATAGATTTTATAATGGTAAGACATAGATTCCGGAACCAGGTTTTAAACTGTAAAACATACCCAGGGGCAGATATAGACTCTGACCATAACTTGTTGGTTATGAACTGTAGGCTGAAACTGAAGAAACTACAAAAAGGTAGGAAAATAAGGAGATGGGACTTAGATAAATTGAAGGAAAGTGAAGTTCTCGAGAATCTCAGAGTGACATTTAGGCAACAATTGACAGAGGGAGAAATAAAGCAGTAGAAGAGGAATGGGTAGCATTGAGAGATGAAATAGTGAAGGCAGCAGAGGACAAAATCGGTAGAAAGGCAAGACGTACAAAAAATCCTTGGATATCACAGGAAATACTAAATTTAATTGATGAAAGGAGAAAATATAAAAATGCAGTAAATGAAACAGGCAAAATAAAGTGTTGTTGTTGTTGTTGGGGTCTTAAGTCCGGAGACTGGTTTGATGCAGCTCTCCACCCTACTCTATCCTGAGCAAGCCTTTTCATCTCCTCATAAGAACGACAACCTACATCTGTCTGAATCTGCTTACTGTATCCATATCTTGGTCTTCCCCTGCGATTTTTTCCCCACACACTTTCCTCCAACGCTAAATTCACAATTCCTTGATGTCTAAGAATGTGTCCTACCAGTCTATCCCTTCTTTTAGTCAAGGTATGCCAGAAATTTCTTTTCTCCCCAATTCTGTTCAGTACCTCCTCATTAGTTACGCGATCCACCAACCTAATCTTCAGCATTCTTCTGTAACACCAAATTTCAAAAGCCTCAATCCTCTTCCTGTCCGCACTGTTTATAGTCCATGTTTCACTCCCATATAAGGCAACACTCCATACAAATGCCTTCAGAAAGGACTTCCTTAGGCTTAAATCAATATTCGATGATAACAAAGTACTCTTTTTCAAGAACGCTTTTCTACCCATTGCCATTCTGCATTTTATATCCTCTGTACTGCGACCATCATTTGTTATTTTACTGCCCAAGTAACAAAACTCATCTACCTCCTTTATTGCTTCGTTACCTAATCTAATTTCTTCAGCATCACCTGATTTTCTTAGACTGCACTCCATTACCCTAGTTTTGCTTTTGTTAATGTTCATCTTATATGCACCTTTCAGCACACTGACCATTCCGTTCAATTGCTCTTCCAGGTCCTTTGCTGTCTCTGACAGAATTACTATGTCGTCGACAAAACGCAATGATTTTAATTCTTCCCCCTGAACTTTAATTCCTTCACCAAATTTCTCCTTGCTTTCCTTTATAGCTTGCTCAATGTACAAATTGAATGACAATGGAGAAAGGCTACAACCTTGTCTTACTTCCTTTCCAACCACTGCATCCCTTTCATACCCTTCAACTCTGACAACCGCTGTTTGGTTTTTGTACAAGTTGTAAATAACCTTACGCTCCCTATGTTTTACTCCTGCTTGCTTCAGAACTTTAAAGAGTTTATCCCAATCAACGTTGTCAAAATCTACAAAAGCTAGAAATGTAGGTTTGCCTTTTCTTAATCTATCTTCTAGGATAAGCCGTAAAGTGAGTATTGCCTCCCGTGTTCCTACATTTCTCCTGAACCCAAACTGATCTTCCCCGAGGTCAACTTCTACTAGCTTTTCCATTCTCCTGTAGATAATTCGTGTTAATATTTTGCAACCATGACTTATTAAACTGATGGTTCTGTAGTTTTCACACCTGTCTGCACCTGATTTCTTTGGAATGTGGATTATAACATTATTCTTAAAGTCTGAGGGTACTTCACCTGTCTCATATATCTTACACACCAGGTGAAACAATTTTGTCATGGCTGGTTCTCCCAGAGACTTCAGTAGCTATGAGGGAATATTATCTACTCCAGGGCCCTTGTTTCGCCTTAGGTCTTTCAGTGCTCTGTCAAATTCATCTCTCAGTATAGTATCTCCTATTTCATTCTCATCTATTTCTTCTCCCCCTTATACAATATTGCCGCTAAGTTCATTTCCTTCATAGAGCCTCTCTATACTCTTTCCACCTTTCGGCTTTCCCTTCTTTGCTGAGAACGGGTTTTCCACCAGAGTCCTTGATATTCATAGAGCTGTTTTTCTTATCTCCAAATGTTTCTTTTATTTTCCTGTATGCTGTGTCTATTTTTCCCCCATTTATAAATTCTTCTACATCCTTGCATTTGCCTTATAGCCACTCCTGCTTAGCCATTTTGCACTTCCTGTCAATCTCATTTTTTAGTCGTCTGTACTCCATTTTGCCTGTTTCATTTATTGTATTTTCATATTTTCTCCTTTCATCGATTAAATTTAGTATCTCCTGTGATATCTAAGGATTTTTTGTAGGTCTTGCCTTCCTAACTATTTTGTCCTCTGCTGCCTTCACTATTTCATCTTTCAATGCTACCCATTCCTCCTCTACTGTTTTATTTCCTCCCGTTTCTGTCAATTGTTGCCTAAAGCTCCCTCTGAAATTTTTAAGAACTTCAGCTTCCTTTAATTTATCCAGGTGCCATCTCCTTATTTTCCTACCTTTTTGTAGTTTCTTCAGTTTCAGCCTACAGTTCATAACCAACAAGTTATGGTCAGAGTCTATATCTGCCCCTGGGTATGTTTTACAGTTTAAAACCTGGTTCCGAAATCTATGTCTTACCATTATAAAATCTATCTGGTATCTCCCTGTGTCTCCTGGTCTCTTCCATGTATACAACCTTCTTTTGTGATTCTTAAACCAGGTGTTTGTTACAACTAAATTATGTTCCGTGCAAAATTCTACCAGGCGGCTTCCTCTTTCATTCCTTTTGCCCAGACCATATTCACCTACTATCTTCCCTTCCCTTCCTTGTCCTACCACCGAATTCCAGTCTCCCATCACAATTAAGTTTTCCTCTCCCTTAATTGTCTGAATAATTTCCTTTAGCTCCTCATATATTTCTTCGATCTCCTCATCATCTGCAGAGCTAGTTGGCATATAAACCTGTACTACTGTGGCTGGTGTTGGCTTCGTATCTATCTTGACTACGAGAATACGATCACTGTGTTGCTCATAGTTATTTACCCGCGTTCCTATTTTCTTATTCATTATCAGACCTACTCCTGCTACACCCCCAACTGATTTTGTATTTATAATCCTGTACTCGCCTAACCAGAAGTCCTGTTCCTGTTTCCACCGAACTTCACAAATGCCCACTATATCTAACTTCAACCTATCCATTTCCCTTTTTAAATTTTCTAGCTTCCCTACCCGATTAAGAGATCTAACATTCCACGCTCCGACCCGTACAATGCCAGTGTTGTCTTTCCTGATAATCACATCCTCCTGAGTAGTCCCCGCCCGGAGATCAGAATGGGGGATTATTTTAACTCCGGAATATTTTACCCGAGAGGATGCCATCATCATATCTTCATACAGTAGAGCTGCATGTCCTCGGGACAAATGACGTCTGTAGTTTCCCCTTGCTTTCAGCCGTCCGCAGTAACTGTGTGGCAAAGCCACATTAGCTGATATTACAAGGCCTGCTCAGTCAATCATCCAGAGTGTTGCCCCTGTAACTACTGAAAAGGCTACTGCCCCTCTTCAGGAACCACACGTTTGTCTGGCCTCTCCACAGATACCCCTCCGCTGTGGTTGCACCTACGGTACTGCAATCTGTATCGTTGAGGCACGCAAGCCACCGCACCTCGACAATGTCTGTGGTTCATGGGAGTGGAAAAAAATGGAGTACAGACGACTAAAAAATGAGATTGACAGGAAGTGCAAAATGGCTAAGCACGAGTGGCTAGAAGCCAACTTCAAATCTGTAGAAGAATGTATAACAAGGGGAAAAGTAGATACTGCCTACAGAAAAATAAAAGAGACATTTGGGGACAAGAAAAGAAACTCTACGAATATCAAGAACTCAGATGGGAAACCAGTTCTGAGCAAAGAAGGCAAAGCTGAAAGGTGGAAAGAGTACATAGAGCAGCTTTACAAATGAAATGAACTTAGAGACGATGTTGTAGGAAGGGAAGAGGAAGTAGATCAAGATGAAATAGGAGATACTATACTGAGAGATGAATTTAATAGAGCCCTGAATGACCTAGGTGAGAACAAGGCCCTAGGAGTAGATGACATACACTCAGAGCTACTAAAGTTTCTGGGAGAGCCAGTCATGAAAAGACTATTTGAACTGGTGTGTAGGATGTATGAGACAGGCGAAATGCCCTCAGACTTTAAGAAAAATGTAATAATTCCCATTCCAAAGAAATCAGGCGCAGACAGGTGTGAAAATTACAGAACCATCAGTTTGATAAGTCATGGTTGCTAAATTTTAACACGAATTATCTACAGGAGAATGGAAAAGCTGGTAGAAACTGACCTCGGGGAAGATCGGTTTGGATTCAGGAGGAAAATAGGAACCCGGGAGGCAATACTCACTTTACGTCTTATATTAGAAGATAGATTAAGGTAAGGCAAACCTACACTTTTGGCTTTTGTAGAGTTGGAGAAAGCGTTTTACAATGTTGACTGGAATACACTCTTTCAAATTCTGAAGTCAGCAAGGATAAAATATAGGGAAAGGAGAGTTATCTACAACTTGTACAAAAGCCAGACCGCAGTTATTAGACTCGATGGGCATGAAAGGGAAGCGTCAGTTGGGAAGGGAGTAAGACAAGGTTGTAGCCTTTCTCCGATGTTATTCAATTTGTACATCGAGCACGCGGTGTAGGAAAGCAAGGAAAAATTTGGAATATGGATGTAAGTTCAGGGGGAAGAAATAAAAACATTGCGTTTTGCTGATGACAATGTAATTCTGTCAGAGACCTGGAAGAGCAGTTGAGTGGAATGGACTGTGTATTGAAGAGAGCGTATAAAATGAACATTAATAAGAGCAAAACAAAAATAAAGGAATGCGGTCTTAGAAAATCAGGCGATGCTGAAGGAATTAGATTAGGTAACGAAACAATGAAAGTGGTAGATGAGTTTTGTTACTTGGTTAGTAAAATAACATGCGATGGTCGCAGTACAGAGGATATAAAATGCAGAATGGCAATGGGAAGAAAAGCATTTTTGAAAAAGAGAAATTTGCTAACATCGAATTTTAATTTAAGTGTAAGGAAATCTTTTCTGAAGGCATTTGTGTGGAGTGTTGCCTTGTACGGGAGTGAAACATGGACGATAAACAGTGCAGACAGGAAGAGAATAGAGGCTTTCGAAATGTGGTGCTACAGAAGAATGCTGAAGATTAGGTGGGTAGATCGCATAACTAATGAAGAGGTACTGAACAAAATTGGTGAGAAATGGAATTTTTGGCATACCCTGACTAAAAGAAGGGATCGCTTGGTAGGACACATTCGTAGACATAGGGTAATCGTAAATTTAGCATTGGAGGGAAGTGTGTGGGGTAAAAATCGTAGAGGGAGACCAAGGGACGCGTATAGTAAGCATATTCAAGTGGATGTGGGTTGCCGTTCTTATGAGGAGATGAAAAGGCTTGCTCAGGATAGAGTAGGGTGGAGAGCTGCATCAAACCAGTCTCCGGACTGAAGACCATAACAACAAAAACACTCTGTAGGTTTGGAAAAAGCGTATCTGATGTACAAAATTTCACAAATTTTGTTGGGATAAAATGAAATTTTGAGCTCAAGCATCCCCATTTTACAGTACTGGCTTTTGGCCCACATTAGGTTACGGTAGTATCACTAAAAGTGGGCCTTTGCGATCGTCTTTTGACAGCCCGAAATTTAAATAAAAATAACGGCTTAACCGTTCATCTGACACGAAAATTGAATAACCTAATTTGTAGAGGGGAAAATTCTCTACAACTTCGCTCTATTATGTTTTATTCATATCTTGCATCGTTGCAGAGACATTTGCAAAAATAACGGCGATTTGACGATGTCCGTCTGTCTGTAACATGTTCCTACTTTTTAGGTCGAACAGTTCAACCGATCGGCACCAAATTTTGCAGAGATAGTTATTAGTCACCAGAGACCAGATTTTTTTTTCCAAATTTTTCGGACAAAAAATATGGTAGTAATACCAAAAAAAGCCGTTTGTAATGTGATTTTAATTGCAAACAAACCGTTCATCTGACACGAAAATTGAATAACCTAATTGGTAGAGGGGAAAATTCTCTACAACTTCGCTCTATTATGTTTTTTTCATATCTTGCATCGTTGCAGAGATATTTGCATAAATAACGGCGATTTGACGATGTCTGTCTGGCTGGAACATGTTCCCACTTTTTAGGTCGAACCGCTCAACCGATCGGCACCAAATTTTACAGATATAATTGTTGGCTACCAGAGACCAGAACCTCTGTTTTTGAAATATTTCGGATAAGAAATACGTTAGTAATACCAAAAAAGCCGTTTGTAATATAATTTTAATTGCAAATAAACCGTTCATCTGACGCGAAAATTGAATAAACGAATCTGTAGAGGAGAAAATTCTCTACAACTTTGTTCCCTTATGTTTTTTTCATATCTCGTATCGTTTGAGAGATATTTGCAAACAATAACAGTTTTGACACCTTTCATTGAATTAACGAAAACCAGCCCTTCGCAGATGTCAGCCGGCCGCGATGGCGGAGGGGACTGAGGCGCTCCAGTCATGGTCTGCACGGCCACTACGGTCGGGGTTCGAATCCTCCCCCCTCGGGCATGCATATTTGTGCTGTCCTTAGGATATGCTAGTTGATAAGTAGTTTGTTAGTTTAGGGACTGATGACCCCATAGTTAAGTCCCATAAGCTATACAAACATTTGAAACATTTTTCGCAGATGTCACGTGACAATCCTCGCCCAGAACTCTCTGTGGAATACGCCATCTTGCGTTGCGTATTTGATGATTTTCTTATTGTAACTTACACGTTGTCATTTCAAAGCAATGGTGCACTGAAGAATTAACAAAAACGTGCCGATAAATGATAATCTAGTATGTAAAAATGCCATGTAAGTATCAGTTAACTGTCATTAATAGTACAATAATGAAGGTCGCATACTCCTAGTTGTTGCCTGTGGTGTAATGGATAGAGCGTTCGGCTGTGATGCTTATGGTCAGTGGTTCGGAACCTGTCACTACCCAAAAAAATTGTTTTTCCTCATTTTTCCTGAAAGGGTTTCGGGCATTCTTATTAATTAAATAGAGCTATGTTCTTCAATGTTTAGAGTTGTGCATATGTAAAAATGCTCCCTCTAAATTGCGTGTTTCTGCTAATTCGTGAATATGCCGTGAAATACGCAACAACGAATTGAACAATCGTCTTGTGAAGCATATGCCCGTAAACTGTGAGGATACTGTAATAATAAACATTCTGAAAAACGTGCTGATACATGTAGTTTCGTATATATAAAGGAAGTCAAAGCTAAACTCAAATATCATATAATTTTGGCTGTTTGTTAACATACGGTCAGAAAGAATATTACGTGTTGGGTGCATAGATATTACGACAATACTAGTGTCGTAATCATATCACAATAATTTTTTTATTATTTAGATTATTATTTTGATCCGAAATGTTTACAAAAACTTATAAATATAGAAATCTGAAGTGGGCCGTAAAACACGTCAGAGCGATTTTTTCAGGCGGATCGATCGCTTTGGCCTGGGTGTGGTATAACGCCACCCAGACGGGATTAGTGGCCAGTCAATGCTTGTACGTCGGCGCGACTGGCTACGCACGCCTCGCCATTGTCCCTGGCTCATTAAATCTCGGCTTTGTGGCGTTCTTCCCAGCCGTGCACACGCCGGGAAAGGGAAGGCATCTTCTTTTGTTTGTAAATAGATAGGGCGCCCTCTCACGACCCCGGCATACTTCGGCGCTCACCCTTCTCAGGGGTCCTGCGTCTTTGCACTGACCAACCGGTAAACAAGACTGGCTTTCCGGCCGGTCGCCAGTCCGGTTAACCGAGTACACTCGGAGGCTGAGCAGACTTTGTGCCGGCAACAGACATTAACGTTTGCTACATGGCAAAAGCCGATGCCGTGTGCGTAGCAAGATCCTTTTCCGTACTCGCAACACCTGTCGTAACTCACGAGGTTCACAGTTTGAATTCTGCAACCCGTAGGCTGAAGAGCGCCTATGTGGTCTGACAGCCCGACCCTATATATATATATATATATATTTATCACAAATTGTAAAATAATAATGTCTACAAATTTTTACAATAACATATAATACATGAAACATTATGTACAAGATAGTATGATCAACTTCATATCTCATTCTTCCAGAAGTCTACATACGCCATTGCTGTTCATCTGCAGGTCATCAGGTCTTGGGCTGTGCACGCTCTTGGATGATTTACTTCCGGACATTCCAGCAAGTGGTCCATGGTCTGTATGTTTCCGCACGAATACAAAACACTTTCGCTGATTCTCCGCTTGTGCAAATTCTTGTTACATCTACTCATTCCCGACCGCAGTCTGTTCAGTCTTCCATCTCTGCCAGTCAAGTTCTGCGCCTGGTGGCAGCGCCTCCTCGGCATAGTTGGCATGTCCTTGTTGCTCCCGCCACAATTTTATTCTGGCAGATCTTGGTGGGTCTGCGAGTGGTTCCTTTGAATGTAGAAAACCGCTTCTTAACGCGTTTTGGTACAGTTTGGTATGCATGTAATGGGTGACGTTGGTCTTGAAGCTGTTTTGATCGCTCGATGCTGCTCTGTACCGAGCGTCAGACCTTTGGTGGAGCGAGTACTGGTGTTCAACTCTTGTAGGTTTAAGACAGCCAGTGATAAGCCTACAGGTGTGATTCAGGACAGGGTCCAGTTTGTTTGCATGACATGACCGTTCCCACACAGGACTTGCAAACTCAGCAGCAGAGTAACAGAGCGCCATTGCTGTCGTGCGCAAAACTTTTGCATTAGCTCCCCATTTTGACGTTGTTAGTTTGCCAAGTAAGCTATTCCGTGTTAGGACTTTTGCACTGCTCTTCTCAATGTGTCGCTTAAATGATAGTGTCCTATCAAGGGTAGCTCCCAAGTACACTGGGAAAGGGCAGTGTTCCAATCGTGTACCATTCCACCAAACATTCAGTTCCCTCTTTGCCTCTCTATTGTTAAGATGGAATAGGCAAGTCTGGGTCTTACTTGGATTGGGCTTCAGCTCATTTTATTGTAATAATTTGTTAGATTTTTCTGGGTTTTCATTTAGTATTTCCTCAATATCTTCGTAGTTTGATGCCTGAACAGCTATTGCCCTGTCGTCAGGGGAATTGAAATTACAGTAAAGAACAAAAAATGCAACGCATAATAAGCGCATCCATCACTACCATAGACATCCAATTTATTTGCCCAAACGCAAATGATAAAGGATCGTTCTGTGTATTCGTAGCACATTACACTTGTCTACCTTGAGAATCAATTGCCATTACCTGCACCATGCGTCAATTCGATGCAGATCCTCCTACATTTCAGTACAATTTTCCATTGTTACAACCAGAGGCGCCAAGTTTTGAAAATCTTGTATGCTCAGTGCCGTATCCATGTGGCAGGGCGAGGGGGGGGGGACATTTGCCTGCTTGCTGCACCCCCCCCCCCCCCCTCAACAGAAAAAATCCTCATACAAAGCATTTTTATTTGAACGTAAACATTTTTCCAACTCATTTTCAGAGTTACAAACTATTTTATACTTCGGGCATCCACAGCTGAAATACATTGTAAATCAATTTTAGAAAGTAATATAAACAATCATGATGTCTTTCTATGAATTATTGCAGTCCGCCTTAGCTGTTTTTATACGCCTTTATTGGTTACTACCGGTTTCGTACCGTTAAAGGTACAACTTCAGGTATCTTTTAATTATGGGATGGTTTAACTTGTTGCTTGTCCCAAGGTTCATGATGGTTTGCCGGGTTTTATGGAGGTTTTCTTCAAAGATGTTAATTAGTTTTACTAGGGACGTTTACTGAAGGGAGACCCCAGTAAAATTAATTAACATCTTTGAAGAAAACCTCCATAAAACCCGGCAAACCATCATGAACGTTGGGACACGCAACAAGTCAAATCACCCCATGTAAATTAAAAGATACCTGAAGATGTACCTTTAACGGTACGAAACCGGTAGTAACGCAATAAAGGCGCATAAAAACAGCTAAGGCGGACTGCAATAATTCATAGAAAGACATGCTGTTTGTTTATATTACTTTCTAGAATTAATTTATATTTTCAGAGTTTTCGTCTTCTGGGACATTCGATACAGTTCCCAACAGACGTTTAATGAACAAAGTAAGAGCATATGGTCTATCCGACCAATTCTGTGATTGGATTGAGGAGTTCCTTGATAACAGATGCAGCATGTCATACTCAATGGAGAGAAGTCTTCCGAAGTAAGAGTGATGTCAGGTGTGCCACAGGGGAGTGTCGTGGGTCTGTTGCTATTCACGATATATATAAGTGACCGTGCGGATAACATTGGAAGTTCACTGAGGCTTTTTGCGAATGATGCTGTAGTATACAGTGAGGTTGTAACAATGAAAAATTTTATTGAAATGCAGGAGGATCTGCATCTAAATGACGCATGGCGCAGGAAATGACAATTGAATCTCAATGTAGACAAGTGTAATGAATGCGAATACATAGAAAGAAAGACCCTGTATCATTTAGCTACACTATAGCAGGTCAGCAACTGGAAGCAGTAATTCCATAAATTATCTGGTAGTGTGCATTATGAGTTATTTAAAATGGAACGACCATATAAAATCAATCGTCGGTAAAGCAGATGCCAGACTTAGATTCATTGGAAGAATCCTAAGGAATACAGCCCAAAAACAAAGGAAGTACGTTACAGTACACTTGTTCGTCCACAGCTTGAATACTGCTCACCGGTATGGAATCCTTACCATGTGGGTTTGACAGAGGAAGTAGAGAATACCCAACGGAGAGCAGCAGAAATGAGGAGCCTAGCAGTATATTGCTTGCTCCTACGTATATCTCGCGAAGAAATCGTGAAGATAAAATCAGAGAGATTAGAGCCCACACAGACGCATACCGACAATCTTTCTCTCCGCGAACGATACGTGACTGGAATAGGAGGGAGAACCGATAGTGGTACTCAAGGTACTCTCCGCCACACACCATCGGGTGGCTTGCGGAGTATGGATGCAGATGTAGAATATGTGCCTCTATTGTGAACACTGTGCTCATTATCACAATCATTAATATCGGATCTTCTTCCTGGCTTCATTCTTCTACAGACTTATTTTCTATACAGTATTACCAAAATAGTCCATAAACACTTCTGCTGTCATACCATGTCTGTCGATACCAATAGATTTAATCCTCATTGTTACATCACACACCAATTCAGTAAACAGGGTGCAAAAAATCACGATTTACACTAACACGATTCCATGAAGAGAACTGACTTCTAAGAGAAAACATAAAACGTTTTGAGCAAGAGCTGCACCATTCCAGAGATAAATTAGATAATGTGAATGCTGGGGTCAGAAATGACTCCAAGATAGTAACTGAGGGTTATGCATATCGTGTACTAAGAAGCAAAGGAGTGCCTTGACATGCTTTGCCGGCACATATACTTGGGTGTTTGTATGCGAATGTGACCCTATTATAGAGTATCTGTTTAGGCAATGCAATTTAAATAACTACCAATGAAATGAGCAAGAATCATATTTACTGACTTGCTCGTTAAAAGTAGATTTTTTTTACTAACATGTCATCATTTTAAAGGATGCACTTTACGAGAATAATTACCGTAATTTAGTGAACGGACAAGATTACATACAACAATCTGTCAACCATAGAACAGGACTGCAGGAATGGAATGAAATATTTTTCCCTATTATATCGCAAATTCCGAAGACATTGTTAGGAGGGAACAGAAGAGTGAGGCTGAAATTGTCCAACCGTTCTTAACAAGAATATTTTTAAATTTCACTGCTGCTGTCTTCTGATCAGCTAAGTACAGTTAATACGCTCAACTCGAACTCTGCCTTCTGATTTGCTAACCATAACACGTGCACATCACACAGCGTAACTTAAATTTCTCACTTCTCAAAGCTCTGGTGCCTTATTTGTCAAATTTTGTATTTATACTTCAGCATCAGATGCTGTACGGCATCAAAGGCTTCCACAAAATGAGTCAAGAAAGATATCGTAAAGAAAAAATAATACCAAAATTTTCAGTGGGGTATGCCGAGCATACCCACTCAAATTTAGGGGGATGCTTGAGCAACCAAGCATACCCGTAGTCGGCGCCTATGTTTACAACCTCTCTATATGCAACAGCATCATCCGCAAAAAGCCTCAGTGAACTTCCGATGTTGTCTACAATATATATTGTTGCACACCTGACATCACTCTTACTTGGGAAGACTTCTCTTCACTGAGAATGACGTACTGCATTCTGTTATCCAGGAACTCCTCAATCCAATCAAACAATTGGTCTGATAGACCAAATCCTCTTACTTTGTTCATTAAAGGACTGAATCAAAAGCCTTGCGGAAGTCAAGAAACACGGTATCTACCTGAGAACCCGTGTCTATGGCCCTCTGAGTCTCGTGGACGAATAGCGCGAGCTGGGTTTCACACGATCGCCTTTTCCGAAACCCATGCTGATTCCTACAGAGCAGATTTCTAGTCTCCAGAAATGTCATTATACTCTAACATATTACGTGTTCCAAAATTCCTCAACTGACCGACGTTAGAAATGTAGGCCTACAGTTCTACACATCTGACGTCCCTTCTTGAAAACAGGGATGACCTGCGCCATTTTACAATCTTTTGGAACGCTACGCTCTTCTAGAGACCTACGGTACACCACTGCAAGAAGGGGGGCAAGTTCCTTCGCGTACTTTGTGAAAAATCGAACTGGTATCCCATCAGGTCCTGCGGCCTTTCCTCTTTTGAGCGATTTTAATTGTTTTCTATCCCTCTGTCATTTATTTCGATGTCTGCCATTTTGCAATTTGTACGGCAATCTAGAGAAGGAACTACAATGCAGTCTTCCTCTGTGTAACAGCTATGGAAAAAGACATTTAGTATTTCACCCTTTAGAAAGTAATCCTCAGTATCATTTTCATCACAGAGTGTCTGGAAATTTTGCTTTGATCCACCTACCACTTCGACAAAAGACCAAAATTTCTTAGAAATTTCAGCCAAGTTAGTACATAGAACTTTACTTCCTAATTCGTTGAACGCCTCTCACATAGCCCTCCTCACGCTACATTTCGCTTCGTGTAATTTTTGTTTGTCTACAAGGCTTTGACTATGCTTATATTTGCTTCCGTAGCAGTTTTCTAACTCGGTTGTTGTACCACGGTGGGTCCTTTCCATCTATTACAATCTCGCTTGGCACATACTCATCTAATGAATATTGTACGATGGCTTTGAACTTTGTCCACAGTTCCCCACTTTTTTAATGCTTCCATGTAGATTTTAACCTGCTTTTATTATATTTATTTTTAATTCATCCTTGAAGTTCATCTGTTTTATATATGTTAACATTATTTCCCTTGTATTGCACATGTTTTATATCTCATACTTTCGTAAAATCCTCTTGGCTGAAGAGCGGCATAAAGCCGCTGCCAGCTTGCCCACACCAGGCTTCAAAATACCAATAAAGGAAAAAAAAAAGCCATCCATCTCCCTCCAACTAACCTCAACAATTTTATCTCCTGGTGCGACCAATGGTACTCTCAATCGCTCTCACTAAATAATCATTGCCTAATGATAGGAAAAACTATAAAATCTTTCCAGCAAAATGACCTCTACCTATCAATCGACAACCATCCTGACACCCAGTCTACCACAACAAAATACCTCAGACTAACCATTGATTGAAAAACTAACCTGGAATCACTACAAACTAACCATTGATGAAGAGTCCACAATCACCAAAGACTACTAAAGCATGGGACTGAAACCCTACACTGTTCTCCATACCTACATGACTCTCATCCAACACCTCCCTCAACTACCCCCGTTCTGATTGGACTTTTACTCCCTACACCTTTTAGCACTCCCTGGAAATCCTAGAGTGCTCTGCACTTTGTCTTGCGTTCCACATCCGCCTCTCCTTCCCCAATCACCTCCTTTACCAATTAATCAAAATCCCCCACTTCTCGAGCACAAAGAACAGCCAAGCCTCTCCTATATGTCACATAAACGTTATTCCCTACACCCTCTCGTCTCCATAACGTTGTAGAATCCAAGATCATTGTACGCCTTTATCAACGTGTCTCTCCGTTCCACCATCTCCACGCCCTTCGTATCATTCTCCTACCTCACTGTGAATTCATCCTTGAAATATGTCCCTCTTTATAGCCCCAACCCTCACTTCTACCCCCTCCCTAGATGAAGGCTCCACCCCACCCACCCTTGTCCCAACTGGCATTTCCTTTCCTCTCACTCCACTTGCATCCCTTCAACCACTGACACTCCTTATCCTTCTGTGTTTGCTTCCTCAACTACCAACTTTCTCCCCGACTGCGCCATACGTTTTCCAGAAGCCCTATTACGTCACCCTCTTTACATTTTTTGTGTGGCCCCATTCACTCACTCTGCCTTGTGACGACGATCTCCCGTGGTCATAATCACTTTCAGATCTTTTGGCTGAAGAGTGGAAGTGTAGCCACTGCCAGCAATGGCCAGCATCAGCATTACTCTTAAAAGAATTATCCATCGTACCTTAAGCGAGAGAAGATACATAGTCGCTCGATCACTACTTGTAACAACTCTTCAATATACAAGATGTCGCACTTAAACATTTCACCCCAGGTATCTCTGGAACAACAACATATATTGAAATATGACTTTCACAGGCATGAACTTACAGCAGGGGCCTATGAAATTAAATATTATGAGAAATTCTAAAAAGTAAACAAATATTATTTTCAACACAGACAAATGTATTTAAGTGGATAATCCATAGTATTTTTACGCATTCGAAAGCTCGAAAAATCACAAAAACATTGGCGTTGAATACGTCAATGACATCCCGAGATATTGAGAAGCGAATTTGAAGTTAGAAATACATGAAGACACAGCTAGCACTCGATTACGGGCAGCGTAAGGGTCACTCTTAAGTCGTGGGACATGTGCTAGCTGCACGTTTCATGTATTTGTAACGTCAAAATCGTTTTTCAATACCTCGGGACGTAATTGATGTATTGCGATGCAACCAACGCCATTCTTTTGGAGATTTTGCATGCTGTGATTGCATAAGAATTAATGTGGCATATCCCTTTAAAAACATTAAGTTTGTGTTGAAACAGCATTTTATAACTTGTATAGTATTTGCGTTCTTAAGCCCCTGGCAAATGTACATACCTGTGAAAGTCGTATTTCAGTATCTAAAACATGCCTGTGAAAATCGTATTTCAATATCTATTGTTCTTCCAAGGACATCTGGGCTGAAAAGTGTAAGTGGGACACCATGTATATAACGGAATGAAAAATGCTCCTATCACATCACCAAAAATGGCGAATATGTGCTCCCCAGCATGAAAGACGTAAAACAGGAGAAGTAACTTCTTTACCTATCTTGCAAGTTAAAAGACATTTAAATCAAAGATCTTCACATATCTGAGCATTTGTAAATTAACACGAATCATAATCTCATGTCGCATAACAGGGCATGTGACAAAGATTGATGGCATAGAAGAAGGTCTATAATTGTATACATTATCCCTTTCTCCTTTTTATAAGAAAAAAACACATTTCATGCAGGTTAGGTTAATAATTTAATAACGATGATTCAGCAGTCTTCTTCGAAAGGCTATCGTGACGTTTCACTTGCATCAAAATATGGAAAACAATTGATTTGGGTGTTAAATCATGCAGTGCCAGTAGAAAACGAAATAAAATTTGTTTTAATAACCTGGGATGTAATATCATACTATGCTCGTGCTGCCATCTGTTTGAGATGAGTTTAAGCTTGTTCATGTTACTTTTTTCATGAGAGCCATTTATTTTCAGTCCACTTTGTAGAATTTCAGCTGTTATAAAGCATGGCTAAAGGATCTGAAAATTTTCTTCATAGATTTTATAGACAGTACGAATTTTTAATAACCTTTGGTATAAGTATCATATCAAGTTGATGCTGCCATCTCTTGGACACGAGATTAGGCTTGGTCATGTTACATTTTTCATGACAACAGTTTATTTTTATCCTACTTTGTAGAAATTCATCTGTTATTGAGCTTGGAAATAGCATCATACATCTTACTTGAGAGAGTTTATAGGAATTAATGTTATAATAACATTATGATTTTTATATCAATATTGACATCTGTTGCTGTTGGTGATCATCTAGACTGCTAGGAAACAGAAGCTTTAGTTCGCGTTTTTCATGGTTAGTGCAACAGTATTTAAGGTAAAACACATGTTCTACAACTGCACATTACTGTTCCATTATTTACATTTTTAACAAATGTTATATAGTTATCAAAGGCTGGAAACAGGCAGGAAGGGCCAGAGCTGTAGAGGGCAGTGGTACAGGGGAGTGGGCAGGATCATAAAGATGTAATTGTGTAACGTGATACTTTTGATTTCTTGGAACTATTATCTGAGTTTAGAGAATGGCGTCTGGGTAGCATTCAATGTCACTCAGCATTCCCAGAATGATTTATGAATAGGGTTCAAGGTCATATTGAATTGGTACTGCCTTACTACTTTGGGTCAGTTAGTACAGTAGTGCGATTAACTTACAAGGAACAGTGTGTGATAAAAAGTCGTGATTTTGGATTATGAAAAATTAAGAACCCCTGATTGATTATGTTAAGAATTTTGCATTTTCTGAATCTGCTGTAAGAATTGAGATTGTTTGGGAAGATATTTTGTTAATAATTTTCATACTTTCCAGATGAGTTAGAAATGGCTTTGTTAATAATTGTTTATATTTCTTAAGATAAAAATATTAATTTGCTTGATTTCAAAATGCGAAATTATACATTTGCTGATGGGTTAGATTTCTAAATGAATACGGAATAAATTAATTACAGGAAGAATCAGCATTTTATTAACAATAGATGTAATCCCATTTTTTTCATAACTAATTTAAGCCATTACAGTGCAGAGTCATTGGCTGACCTACTGTCCACAGTTTGTAAGGTAAAAAGATTTCTACTAGAAAAGGTATAATTTCTAATGACAGAGAAGCGGTCACAGCGTTATCATATATGGTACTGCAGTAGAAGGCTCAGCAGTCACATGCAGACATTTGTGGACCAATGATAACAAGTTTGTTTACATTTAAACTTTTAATATAATTGTAACCAGGTTTCAATGCCGCTATGGGCACTTTCTTCAGACGAAGATGAATATGTTAAAACTACATGTCAAGATCTAAAATAATACAAACAATATCTGACATAATGAGATACCTAAAAAGTAAATAATTGTGGCCAGGCGGAGCAGTCTCCGTTGCTAACGTCGACAGATGACTTCTGTCGACGTTAGCAGCGGAGACATCGCAGCCCCTAGTGACTGCTCCGCCTGGCCACAATTATTTACTTTTTAGGTATCTCATTATGTCAGATATTGTTTGTATTATTTTAGATCTTGACATGTAGTTTTAACATATTCATCTTTGTCTGAAGAAGGTGTCCATATCGGCATTGAAACCAGGTTACGATTATATTCGTACATTGTGACTGATGGCTGCCCCTTAAAAGTTTTATTGTATTGTAATAGTCGATGATTCACAGCCATCCACAAAACTGTTTACATTTTGTGACAGTTCAAAAAACCAAGTCTTTCTTATCGTGTCAACATAGGTCCAGCTGGAATGTGTTTGTGGCATACACAGAGGAGTCAAAACCTTTTTTGATGTGTTTATGTGAACGTCTAAAAGAACAGACAGCATTCATACAAGGCTGGGAGTTTAATGTCGACTGGGAAGTCGTTAAAAGACGAAGCAGTAACTCGAATTTTGCAACGAGTAGAAATGGATTCGGCTGCAATTCTTTCCAGAGAAACCGCCTGATCATTAGCCCTAAGCAGTCTGTGGATTCAAAATGTGAGTCCAGTGTCATAGCAATGTGCCTCGTCGAACGTTGCTAACCAGCCACTTGTAATACTTGGAACTCGGGAAGAGTTGCATCTGCTGGACTTTATCTCATCTGTGAAAGAAGTGTCCTGACCCTGGTTCAAGCGGTCGGCTGTCACGAGTGCAGACCGGCTCCCTGCTACAGCTGTGGCTGTCTGCCGCCTGACGTGGCGCGGTGACTCACGCAGCCGCCAGCTGTGCTGCTGCTGTTGCTGCTACCATCAGCATCTCTGACCCTGCCTTCTCACGCCTGCTCCACGCTCAGACGCGTGACGCCTGTTGCAAACTACCAGCAAGCAACTTCAGGTCTGCAATCTCTAAGCAGCTAGGCCGTGGCAGCGCGACTCAGGAAGACAATATGCTGAGCGGCCAGTTAAGCCCAGATAACACGTTGACAGCTCTACATCTACATAAAAACTATACATGTCACACTGAAGTGCATTGCAGAGGGTTCATCCAATGAGGTTAGAATAAAGGGAGGTGACGTAGTCTATGCTGAGACCAGGATTGTTCAAATGTCTGTAAATCTATGGGACCAAATTGTGTGATCATCAGTCCGTAGCTTACAAACTACTTAAAACTAGGTAAACTAACCTACGGGCAAACACACACACCCATGCCCCAGGGAGGACTCGAACATCCACGGAGAGCAACCGCGCGCTCCGCAGCGAGGTGCTTTAGACCAATCGGCTACTCCACCGCGGAGAGACCAGGACTGGTTAAGCCAGAAGAGCCATGCTTTTTTGCCTAAAACAAGGATTTCTCGATTAAAATCCTGCGTGAATATTGCCGTCATTATGTAAAGCCACTAAATTGGTAGTAACATGGGAGTATTTACTTAGATATGAAATACATTTCAAAGATCAAAACTACTTTGCCAAACAGATTAGATTAGATTAGATTAATACTTGTTCCTTAGATCATGTATACGACATTTCGTAATGATGTGGAACGTGTCAGTTTAGTAAATTTTGTCTATACTTGACAATCTATATTTTAAGAATTTTTTTGTATAATTTTTTTTATTTTTATTTATTTATTTATTTATTTTTTTATATTTTTTTAATTATTTTTTATGTTTTATCTAAAAATTCATCTACATTGTAGAAGGAGTTGCCATTTAGAAATTCCTTTAATTTCTTTTTAAATACTAGTTGGGTATCTGTCAGACTTTTGATGCTACTTGGTAAGTGACCAAAGACTTTTGTGGCAGCATAATTCACCCCTTTTTGAGCCAAAGTTAGATTTAACCTTGAATAGTGAATATCATCCTTTCTCCTAGTGTCGTAGCTATGCACACTGCTATTACTTTTGAATTGAGTCGGATTGTTAATAACAAATTTCATGAGTGAATATATATATTGTGAAGCTACAGTGAGTATCCCTAGATCGCTAAATAAATGTCTGCAGGATGCTCTTGGGTGGGCTCCAGCAATTATTCTGATTACACGCTTTTGTGCAATGAATACTTTTTTACTCAATGTTGAATTGCCCCAGAATATGATCCCATATGAAAGCAGTGAATGAAAATAGGCGTAGTACGCTAATTTACTGAGATTTATATCACCAAATTTTGCAATGACTCTGATAGCATAAGTAGCTGAACTCAGACGTTTCAGGAGATCTTCAATATGTTTCTTCCAATTCAGTCCCTCGTCAATGCAAACACCTAAAAATTTTGAATATTCTACCTTAGCTACAGATTTATGTTCAAAGTCTAAATTTATTAATGGTGTCATGCCATTTACTGTATGAAACTGTATATACTGGGTTTTATCAAAGTTTAATGAGAGTCCATTTGTAGAGAACCACTTAATGACTTTCTGGAAGATATCATTTACAATTTCATCAGTTAATTCCTGTTTGTCAGGTGTGATAGCTATACTTGTATCATCAGCAAAAAGTACTAGCTTAGCATCTTCATGTATGTAGAATGGCAAGTCATTAATATATATTAAGAACAGCAAAGGACCCAAGACCGAACCTTGTGGGACCCCATTTTTAATAACTCCCCAGTTAGAAGAATTAATTGTCTCATCTACATCATGTGAACTGCTTATTTCAACTTTCTGCACTCTTCCAGTTAAGTATGATTTAAACCATTTGTGCACTGTCCCACTCATACCACAATACTTAAGCTTATCTAGAAGAATCCCATGATTTACACAATCAAAAGCCTTAGAAAGATCACAGTACAATCAATGTTTTGGCCACAAACAAATGCCTGAATGCGCATTTTGCTGGCTTCAGTTCTACATCTACATGTATATGGGATACTCTGCAAATCATATTTAAGTGCCTGACAGAGGGTTCCGCGAATCACCTTTATACTATTTATCTCCCATTCCATTTACGAATAGCGCGCGAGAAGAAAGAGCACCTGAATCTCTCCGTTCGAGAGCTGATTTCTCGTATTTTATTCTGATGATCTTTTCTACCTATGTAAGTGTGAGTCAACAATATATTTTCGCATTCGGAGGAGAATGTTAGTGATTGGAGTTTCGTGAGTAGCCCACGCCGCAGCGATAAGCGCCGTTGTTGTAATTATTCCCATCCCAGATCCTGTATCTTTTCCGTAACGCTATCTCCCGTGTATCGTGAAATACTCTTTCGATGTTCTCCGTCAAACCCATCTGATGAGGATACCACTTTGGGCAGCAGTACTCCAAAAAAGGACGGACAAACGTCGAGTATGCAGTTTCTGTAGTAGTTCTAATGCATCTTTTAAGGGTTCTGCATATAAAACGCAGTTTCTGGTTCACCTTTCCCACATTATCTTCGTGTTCTTTCCAGTTTAAGTCTGAAGTAATAGTAATCGCTAGGTATTTTGAGGAGTTTACGGTCTTCACTTTTGATTAATTTATCTTGTAAACAAAATTTAACTGATTTCTTTTCGTACTAATGTGGACGACTTCACACTTCTCATTATTAGAGTCAATTACCAATCTTTACACCATAGTGATATCTTATTTAGATCGTTCTGCAGTTGGTTTTGATCTTCAGATGATTTTACTAGACGGTAAATGACGGCGCCCTCTGCAAACAACCTAAGAGAGCTGCTTAGATTTTCTCCCAAATAAATAAGGAACAGCGGAGGACCAATAACACTACCCTGTGGAACTGCCGATATCACCTCTGTTTTATTCGATGCCTTACCATCGATTACGACAAACTGTGCCTTCTCTGACAGTAAAACTCCCATCCATTAGAAAATTTGGGGCGATATACCATAACCACGCAATTTGATTAAAAGCCATTTGTGAGGTACGGTGGGCCGGCCGCAGTGGCCGAGTAGTCTGCGGCGTGCCAGTCACGGTCTGCATGGCCGCTACGGTCGGGGGTTCGAATCCCCACTCGGGCATGGATGTTTGTGCCGTCTTTAGTGTAAGGTAGTTCATAAGTAGTTTGTAAGTTTAGGGACTGATCATTCTGCAGTTATGTCCCTTAATCTTAACAAAAATTTGAATATTTTTGAGGTACAGTCTCAAAAGCTTTCTGGAAATCAAGAAATACGGAAACAATCTGAGAACCCTTCTTCAGTGTTATGGCATCACGAGAGATTCTAACCTCCTTGGGTTCATCGAACCGCTTCTTTATGTTTCTCAATAATTCCATTCTCTTTGGAAAAAGGAACACATAAATCTTTCCGTTTTGGATCTGATTTCTCTTATTTTATTTTGATGATCATATCTTCTTATGTAGGTGGGTGGTAACGATATATTTTCGCAATCGGAGCTCAGCTTGAGCGCCATCTACCGACATAAATGCGGGACTACCGGCATTTCTTGAGCACAGCGTTTCGCAGTCTATGGTACTAGCTGGCACGCTATGGGATAGGTTCTCAATTTGCTAGTAGCGCAACCTGGGTGTGAATGCCCAGAAGTGAGCTTGTGTGGCTTCCATGTTTACATGTCGAATTAGCCACGTTCATATTGAAATTCCTTGTTGTGTTGGAGGCATATATATATATATATATATATATATATATATATATATATATATATATATATATATATATATATATTACGTCAATGGAGTTGAGCAGAGCTGGAATTACGCTTTTGATTAAGAACCTTTGATACTCGATGCAGAAAATCTTCTCTATCCTAATAAAGTATGTTGTTGTTGTTTTGGTGTACAGTCTGCAGACTGGTTGATGCAGCTCTCCGTGCTACCCTGTCCTGTGCAAGTCTCTTCTTCAGAGAATACGAAAGATTGGAAGCAATCTATCATGTTAAGTATACAAACATTTACGGCACTACGCAACATCAAAAATCCATCGGTCCGCCTGTTAGTGCGATAACCAGACGTACCTGTTTGTGCTTTTGCTGCCATTGGTTCCCCGACGAGACACTTCTGCCCTCTTTTTCCAGGATCGATTTTCAGTTATTGTTTGAGCTGAAATTATTCACAACCAAGCTGTGGGGGTCTTCCTCGCTTTTAACTGCTCGTCTTTAGCGCACATTTCTCGAACATGTACCTTCCGAAATTTCGAAGATGTACCGCTTCAAACCAGAGGATGAATTTGATTCTTGCATGGACCATAACGTGGAGGTTGATCTGCTAGATCCTGTGATCGTACACCACACGATTTTCATCTTTGGACCCACTTGAAGGCTCTTGTGTATCAATGTCATGTGAGCGCTGTGGAATAAATTGCAAATCGAATTGCTATTACTGCAGTAGAAGTTCGATATCAGGACAGCGGAACATTACGCAATGTCCCCCGTTCCGTGGATCGACGACTTGAGGTATGTTATCAAGTCAATGGTCCACTTCAAGCTGTACCGCAGTAATCACAATGTGCTGTGCAAGTACTCGTATGTTCCCTCCAGGCAGATCTAACCCGCTTTGGCGTTGTCTAGTGCACGAATTATGAGTCAGAGATCCCATGTTCGTTAACTCAAAATGATTGGCTACATGTAACATATCATCCCAAATAAATTCTGTACTAATTTCTGCAACACCCGGTATATTGTTGCTCTCCTTTGGGTCTTCTCTGTGTCCTCTATGGACCCTACCTGTTACAAAACCAACACTGACGAACAATATTGAAGCACTGAGCAAACGAGTGTGTTGTAAGATACTTTCTCTGTCGATAGACTACAGTTTCTGAGGAATCTACTACGCCGCGGCGGAGCGGCCGAGCGCATTGAGGCACTATGCGAAGAATATGGTGAATTGCGGAGTATGTATGTAGATGTAGACTATGCTACTAAGCGCGAGGCCGTTCCCGTTCCCTTGGGCATTGATGTTTGTGCTGTCTTTATTATAAGATAGTTCATACGTAGTTTGTAAGTTTAGAGACTGATGATCCGCAGTTAGGTCCCTTAAGCTTAACAAATATTTGAAATTTTTGATTCTTCCAATAAATTTCCGTCTTTCATCTGTCTAATCCACGACTAATTTTATTTGGTCGTTCCAAATGTTCAAATGTTTATAAACTTATTGACCAAACTGCTGAGATCATCGGTTTCAAGGCTAGCAAACTACTTAAACTTATGCTAAGCCACGCGCCATAGGTCCTTCCACTTCAAATCGTTCCTTCAGCATTCTCCGAGGTAGTTTATGTAAATAACCACTTCTAGTGATTTTTCTGCAATCGATTAATCATGTAATGAATGGTCTTTCTTACTATGTTTTATCAGTATTTTATATTTTCTCCTGTTGAGAGTGAGTTGCCATTCCCTGCACCATACGTCCATTACGCTCCAGATCCTCCTCCATGTTACAACAATTTTGCGGCGTTGCGACTTGTCGATATACAGCAGAATGAAGCCTCACTGATTTTCCTATGCTATCTACGAGGTCATTTACGTAAACTGTGAAAAGCAACGACCCTATAACGCTCCCTTTGAGCACGCCGGGAATCAGTTTCACACCAAAAGACTTCGTTTGACATTCTCTTAGCTAGAAACTTTTGCATACAACCACACATATGGTCTGACACTCCGTAGTTATCTTAGAAGATAGATTAAGGAAAGGTAAACCTATGTTTTTAGCATTTGTAGATCTGGATAATGTTTTTGATAGTGTTGACTGGAATACACTCTTTGAAATTCCGAAGTCTGCAGGGGTAAAATTTATAACATGTAAAAAAACGAGATAGGAGTTATTAAATTCGAAGATCACGAAAGGGACGCAGTAGTTGGGAAGGGAGTAAGACAGTGTTATAGCCTTTCTCTAATGTCTGTATACTGAGCAAGCTGTGAAGGAATGTGAAGAGAAAGTTGGAGACGGAATTAAAGTTCAGTGAGAAGAAATAAAAACTTTGCGGTTTGCCGATGCCATAGTAATTTTGTCAGAGACAACAAAGGACATGGAAGGGCAATTGAAAGGAAAGGACAGTGTCTTTAAAGGAGGATATAAATGGAATATAGTAAAACAAGGATAATTGAATGCAGTGACAGAAAGTCAGGCGATGCTGAAGAATTAGATTAGGTGATGAGGCAATAAAGGTAGTAGATGGGATTTCTTATTTGGGTAGGAAAATAATTTCTGATGGCCGAAGTAAAGAAGATAGACACTGCAGAATGGCTATAGGAAGAAAAGAGTTTCTGAAGAAGTGAAATTTGTTGGCATCCAATATTAATTTTAATGTTAGAAAATCCATTCTGAAAGCATTGTTCTGGAGTGTAGCATCGTATCTTAGTCAAACGTGGACGATAAGGAGTTGAGACAAAAAGATGATAGAAGCTTTTGAAAGGTGGTGCTACAGAAAAATGATGAAAATTAGATGGGTAGATCATGCTCAACAGAATTGAGGAGAAAAGGAGTTTTTGGCATATCCTGACTAAGAGACTGGTGGATCAAATTATGAGACATTAGGCTATCGTTAATTTAACATTGGAAGGAAGTATCTGGGGCAAAAATCGTAGAGGGAGACCGAGAGACGAATACAGTAAGCAGATTGCCGTTCTTATTCGCAGATGAAGAGGCTTGCACAGGACAGGGTAGCATGGAGAGCTGCATCAGACCAGTCAGCGGACTGAAGATCAACATTCTGTACGCTCCTGTTCTGTTCATCAGGCAGATGTGCGAAACCGTATGGAACTCCTAGCGGAGGTCAAGAAACACTGCATGTACCTGGGGCATGCATGTGCTTCCTGTACCTCCTGGACGATGAGAGGTAGGTGGGTTTCACATGATCGCTGCTTTCAGAACCCAGGATTATTTCTACAGAGGAGATTTCTGTACTCCAAAAAGGTCATACTCGAGCTCAAAAAATGTTCCACAATACAACGTACCGACCTTCGATTTTAGTGCTGGTGATATTAACACTGCTGCCTGTCGCCAACAGACCAGAAGTAGGTGCAGAAGTGAATGTGTAAGGTTACGGCGAGTCTGGGTCAGATAGCCGGTGTCCGTCCAGTCTGATGTAACGGCGGTCTGGGTGAGCTCATACGGCAGCAGTGGGGCACGCGCCTGCTGGCTGGACCAAGCCGACGGCTACAGCCGTGGGCAGCGCATGCGGCTTCACGTGGCTGATGTATGCCCGACCACACAGCCACTGATGCAACGGGGCCATTGCACTACTCAGCGCCGGGTTATGGAGCCAGCGTGTCAGCTTGGGGCCCGCACCAAATGCCAACAAAGGGCCCTCGGTTGTTTAGGTCGCATAGTTTACGAAAGTTTTTACCAAACAGTGCTTCCCGACCCCACTTATCCATACATCGATATTTTTCCCCGCTAACGTCAATATTTATAATCCCCATTACAAAGAAAGCAGGTGCAGACAGTTGTGAAAACTACAGAACCATCAGTTTAATAAGTCATGGTTGCAAAATATTAACGAGAATTATATACAGAAGGATGGAAAAGATGGTAGAAGCCGACCTGGGGGAAGATGAGTTTGGGTTCAGGAGAAATGTAGGAACACGGGAGGCAATACTCACTTTACGGCTTATCCTAGAAGATAGATTAAGAAAAGGCAAACCTACATTTCCAGCTTTTGTAGATTTGGAGAAGGCTTTTGACAAAGTTGATTGGAATAAACTTTTCAAGTTCTGAAGCAAGCAGGAGTAAAATATAGGGAGCATAAGGTTATTTACAACTTGTACAAAAACCAGACAGCGGTTGTCAGAGTTGAAGGGCACGAAAGGGATACAGTGGTTGAGAAGGGAGTAAGACAGGGTTGTAGCATTTCTCCATTGTTATTCAATTTGTACATTGAGCAAGCTATAAAGGAAAGCAAGGAGAAATTTGGAGAAGGAATTAAAGTTCAGGGGGAAGAATTAAAATCATTGCGTTTTGTCGACGACATAGTAATTCTGTCAGATACAGCAAAGGACCTGGAAGAGCAATTGAACGGAATGGACAGTGTGCTGAAAGGTGCATATAAGATGAACATTAACAAGAACAAAACTAGAGTAATGGAGTGCAGTGTAAGAAAATCAGGTGATGCTGAAGGAATTAGATTGGGAAATGAAGCAATAAAGGAGGTAGATGAGTTTTGTTACTTGGGCAGTAAAATAACAAATGATGGTCGCAGTACAGAGGATATAAAGTGCAGAATGGCAATGGGTAGAAAAGCGTTCTTGAAAAAGAGAAATTTGTTAACATCGAATATTGATTTAAGCCTAAGGAAGTCCTTTCTGAAGGCATTTGTATGGAGTGTTGCCTTGTATGGGAGTGAGACATGGACGATAAACAGTGCGGACAGGAAGAGGCTTGAAGCTTTTGAAATATGGTGCCACAGAAGAATGCTGAAGATTAGGTGGATGGATCGCGTAACGAATGAAGAGGTACTGAACAGAATTGGGGAGAAGAGAAATTTCTGGCATACCTTGACTAAAAGAAGGGATAGATTGGTAGGGCACATTCTTAGACATCAAGGAATTGTGAATTTAGCGTTGGAGGGAAGTGTGTGGGGTAAAAACCGCAGAGGAAGACCAAGAGATGGATACAGTAAGCAGATTCAGACAGATGTAGGTTGCCGTTTTTATGTGGAGATGAAGAGGCTTGCTCAGGATAGAGTAGGGTGGAGAGCTGCATCAAACCAGTCTCCGGACTGAAGACCACAACAACAACAACAACGTCGATATAAATCAGTGATATTATTTTAATAGTATATCGATTTCTCGACGTCAGAATACCAGTAGCGAGTGTCGATATTTTATTTCACATAAATATATTGGTAAATTTTCGGTAAATATTTTAAGTTGTTCACTTAACCCTTTGTAGCCAGTGATGCCGGATTAACCCCTGTGTTGGCCCCTAGGCAATCCACATCATGGGGCCCCACTCCTAACTCATTCCTTTATAAGTTAATAATTTCCCATCAAACAACAATGTATTGGTCTTAATAATAATAAGAATGATATAATCAATAATAATAATAATAATAATAATAATAATAATAAAATTGCGGTATTCCATAACGAAAGCCGCGGTGGAGTAGCCGAGCGGTCTAAAGCGTCTCGCTGCGGAGCGCGCGGTTGCTCGTCGTGGAGGTTCGAGTCCTCTCTGGGGCATGGGTGTGTGTGTTGTCCGTAGGTTAGTTTACCTAGGTTTAAGCAGTTTGTAAGCTACGGACTGATGACCAAACAGTTTGGTCCGATAAATTTACAAACATTTGAACATAACCAAAGCATTCGTTTTAAGTAATTAATATGTTCAGCCATCGTGTAAGATAGCCGCTTACGAGCTACATAAACTCAAATTTGGATATAACAATAATAATAGCAAAGTGAAATGAGACATTTTCATGCAACATGAAAATGTATTTATTCAACAAAATAATAATCAATAGATAAATATAATAAATAAATATAACTAAGTTGATTACTATATATGTTATAACTTAGTTGATTACTATATATGTAAACATCTTTGGCAAAGCTGTTGTTAATTACGAAAAATATAAAAGTTTTCTTTAATTAACGTTTTAGCGTAAAAATCTGACAGCTAAAAACCGTATACAACAACTAAAAACGTGTATATTTCCATATAGTTTATGCAACAGTTACGCCAGATGTCAGCATATAACGTCCAAACATCGTAGACGCGCTTGAGAATGACAAACTGTCCAAACAGCTGTAGCACTATTAAATAAAACATAAGCAGCCATCCGCAACTTTATTGCAATGTCTTTCTACGACATATATGATGCTGCAGGCCCAACAATTAGGAAATGGATAAATTGACATTTTGGTCTTAAGCGAAGACGCTTTTGGTCTTAAGCGAAGACGCTTGGCTTCATTGGTGTATTGTGCACAGATTTTCTCATCTGCCTTTTTCTCGTAGTCATCAAACATGTCCCTTTGTGGTGATAGAAAACTGAGAAGCGATTTTAAGAGTTTAAGAGTTCTGAAGCTCTACTGTTTCTCTTTGTAGAGACTTATTAACTCAATTTATCCATTTCCTAATTGTTGGGCCTGCAGCATCATATATGTCGTAGAAAGACATTGCAATAAAGTTGCGGATTGCTGCTTATGTTTTATTTAATAGTGCTACAGCTGTTTGGACAGTTTGTCATTCTCAAGCGCGTCTACGATGTTTGGACGTTATATGCTGACATCTGGCGTAACTGTTGCATAAACTATATGGAAATATACACGTTTTTAGTTGTTGTATACGGTTTTTAGCTGTCAGGTATTATGCAGCTTTTTACGCTAAAACGTTAATTAAAGAAAACTTTTATATTTTTCGTAATTAACAACAGCTTTGCCAAAGATGTTTACATATATAGTAATCAACTAAGTTATAACAGATATAGTAATCAACTTAGTTATATCATATATAGTAATCAACTAAGTTATAACTTAGTTGATTACTATATATGTAAACATCTTTGGCAAAGCTGTTGTTAATTACGAAATAATATAAAAGTTTTCTTTAATTAACGTTTTAGCGTAAAAAGCTGCTTACTATCTGACAGCTAAAAACCGTATACAACAACTAAATACGTGTATATTTCCATATAGTTTATGCAACAGTTACGCCAGATGTCAACATATAACGTCCAAATATCGTAGACGCGCTGGAGAATGACAAACTGTCGAAACAGCTGTAGCACTATTAAATAAAACATAAGCAGCAATCAATTTATCCAGTTAGTATTGCAGCCCAGCAGTCTACCAGGATGACGGTTTCCTTGTTTGACAACGCATTTAGTAAACAGCTTCGTGAAGTGGCTCAAAGTTCTGTTTCCTATCTTCAGAAATGTCGTGGAGAGACTTAAGGAAGCTGCTGAAGCCTCGGCATATGGCCTTCGTTGCATCAGCTCTTGCACACAACCTTGTGTTATTCACTATTTTTGAAACTACTACAGAACTTTTTTGACGTTCACCATATATTCCTTTAAGATATTCAAGCATTTTTCCCCGACGATATGTCAACGCCGAGAAAAAGTTGTACAATACTTGTACTAGCCCCAAGAACCGTTGTAGCATCCTGACATAATTGGTTCAACGTCATAAGACTGTCCACTCATGTTTCTTATATCAATGCCACATTTACTCAGGAATGTCAGAACAGTTGTGGCAATTGTTCCTCCCTGCAGACGAACAAGGAAAAGGCAACAAATTTTTATTTAAAAATCGGAAGTCTTTCTAAAAGATTCTCATTGTTATATCGATGCACAAGGGACCCCTATAATGCGTGGGGCCTCTAGGCAGCTGCCTACTCTGCATTATGGGTAATCCGGCACTGCTAGCCTGTGATGCCATATGGTATCGTCATCTTTATCTGCTCCTCCAGGCCTTTGACCTCTGTACTATCTGGGTGTTGAGCTTCAGCTGTCTGTTCATATTTCATTTCTTGCCAATTTCAAACACGTTTCAATTCCGCCCATATCAGCGTATTAAATCGCATATTATCTTAAATTCAAAAACAAGACGTAAGCAAGCAATTGTTTATCACGTATTCTTTATTTAATTGTGAACACTATAATTGAATATGTTTATTTTCACCGTTTGTCAATTCGAGTGCATACCCCCGATTTGTTAAGCTTCACAATGCTCCAATGCACCCGACCTATACCCTCCTATCCCACCCCTATATTTTTATCTCTTCGTTTATTTAGTTACAATAGTGTGCCAGATTTCTCATATTTCTGATATTTGTGTCACCTTGTGTTTTGAACTACCCTTAAAACATTAGATACTTGTTTAATTTTATTTTTATTCACTGTAGTCATGTAGTAAAAATTTATGTTTGCACTATTTCTCTGTGTATAGTATTTACGTTTTCTTTCTTCACTACTATTAACTTACAGATTTCATTCAAATATTTATTTACACTGTAAATGCTCCATCAAAGACGTTAATTTACTTTTCTGTATATAACATCTCTTCTGGTTGATTGACAAAACAAATTCTTTGGCTGAACTCCAGTAAATGTCCTATGATGGCCTAATAAGCCGAAAATTGATTAACAAAATAAAGAAACCTGTAGAACAAACACAAAATTGTGATTCTTGAGTTTCTCCCGGCGTATTTGATAATCAGTATATCCACGGAAGTACTGCCGGTCTATAGTTTCCAGCGGGCCTTTTTTCATAATTAATTTATTCTACTAAGAAGCGACGGAAGAATCAGTTAACATGATGGAAAATCGTTTGCTAAATTTAAACATGGCGGACAATTATGTGCAAAACATATGAATATGCAGGCACCAAGGAGGCTGTCGGGCATGCTGAAAATCTATGTTTAAGAATATGTCTTGAACATAATTTTTGCTTTCAGAACTGTACTGTATATTCCGGTATATAAACAGTGCCTTTGATATTATTATAAACACATGCGATATTGCTTAAGTGTTAAAGTTTATGCATACAATAACACAGTTTTAAATTATGTTAGTTGCGGTAAGCGAAACATATCCTGTCTAATGATGCCACATGTACTCAACCCAAATTTCTTCCCCCCCCCCCCCCCCCCAAAAAAAAGGGGTTAAAATTGTAGCAGAATATAGTTTTACTTTCACTGTGAGAAAATTCTTTCTCCTTTTCACTTTTCATCACGCTCAATCTTTCTCTATGACCATGTGAAGGAAGTACAGGTGTCACGAAGAATGCTCCGATTGGTACTGGAGTGTGGCGGTGTCAATGGAATGAGATTTTAGACGGGAAGAAGGAGCGCACCAGTTGCATTAAAAGAGAAAACAATTTTCAACGGTAGCAGGGTGCTACTTCTTCACATCGGCAATTCTTCAAAAGTAGTTGTTGAAAATGACAGGTACTAGGTGATACATGTGGTTTTGAATCCCAGTATCCCTATGATGCAACGGCAAACGTACTTGTCAGATTCCAGACCCGAAGACATTGGCTGGAGCATTCGAAAGTTTCTTCGTGCAACGATTGCGCTGCGTAAAATATTTTGAACTTTCCTACATCAGCGTGAAAAAAGTTTTATTTCGAGATGCAGCGAATGACAAATTAATAAAATAAGGTATGAAAGGTTAACTGTGGAAATTCTTTCAGCAATCAGTCGTAAAAAATATATTTATTTATTCGCAAATCTAGATTTCGACCACTGTGTGGTCATTATCAATGCTTAAAAACAATTAAAATACTTAAAACATCCAACATGGAGGTCGAGATGTTTCAAGTATTTTAATTGTTTTTAAACATTGATAATGACCACACAGTGGTCGAAATCTAGATTTGCGAATAAATAAATACATTTTTACGACTGATTGCTGAAAGAACTTCCACAAATCAAATACAGTTGTGGAGCACCAAATCCAACATGGAATCAAGCCTGATAAAGGTTAACTGGATTGAAATATTTCATGACGCTGTACCATGTACGCAGCTGTTAATTAAGAAAACAACAGTCAACCAAAAAATATTTGTAATACAAGCTTTTTATCTGAAACAAGTCCCATTATTAACTTACAAAATTTTCACATCTGCATATGTACTCTGCTAATCACATTTAAGTGCCTGCCAGAGGGTTTGTCAGACCGCTTTCACAATAATGTTTTCTTTAAAATCTTGCTATAAGGTGAAGAGGCAGGCTGGTAGGTTGTTAATGTGCAGGATATCTAATAATAAATTAGGACTTAACTATACGCCTACAGCCGTACCACAGTGGATGCACCGGTTCCCAGTAGAGCACCAAAGTTAAGCACTATCGTGCTTCATAGCACTTGGATCGGATAACGCCCGGATCTGGCGAACGCTATTGGTAAGCTGGGCGCACCTCACCCCTTGTGAGGCGAACTGAGGGGGGAAAAATCGCGCTGACGTGTTCAACGGCCCACTTTTGATTTGTAGTTTTATAAGTTTTTGCAAACATTTTCGACCAAAATAATAAACTAAATAATAAGAGTGACTGAAACCCTTTTAGTATAAAAAAAATAGTTCTTTGCGGGTTCCGAACTACTGAGCTTTAGCGCCATAGTCCAACGCATTGCCCACTACGCTACAGCCAACACCTAGACGTCATGATCTGTAATCTCATACTACTGATAGCCGTTGTTAACTGACGCTAATATGGCATTTGTAGACACTAGATTATCATTTATCTTACGAAGAACGGCACGTTTTTGTTAATTCTTCAGTGCGCCATTGCTTTGAAATGACAACGTGTAAGTTACAATACGAAAACCGTCAAATCAGCGACGCAAATGGCGCATGGCACAGAGAGTTCTGGGAGAGGAATGTCACGTGACATCTGCGAACGCCTGCTTTTCGTTAATTCAATGGAGGGTGTCAAAAGTCCGTTGTTTTTGCAAATATCTCTCAAACGATACGAGATATGAAAAAAAAACATAAGGGAACAAAGTTGTAGAGAATTGTCTCCTCTACAAATTCGTTTATTCAATTTTCGCGTCAGATGAACGGTTTACTTGCAATTAAAATTACATTACAAACGGCTTTTTTTTTGTATCACTAATGTATTTCTTGTCCGAAATATTTCAAAAAGCGAGGTTCTGGTCTCTGGTAGCCAACAATTATGTCTGTAAAATTTGGTGCCGATCGATTTTCCCGTCTACCAATTAGGCGATTCAATTTTTGTGTCAGATGAACGGTTCGTTTGCAATTACAATTATATTACAAACGGCTTTTTTTGGTATTAGTACCGTATTTTTTGTCCGAAAAATTTGAAAAAGGGAGGTTCTGGTCTCTGGCGGCCTACAATTATGTCTGTAAAATTTGGTGCTGATCAGTTGAAAGGTTCGTCTTAAAAACAGGGAACACGTTACGGACAGACAGACATTCGGACAGACAGACAGACATACATCCCAAAATCGCCGTTATTTTTGCAAATATATCTGAAACGATACGAGATATGAAAAAAACATAAGAGAGGAGAGTTGTAGAGAATATTCTCCCCTACAAATTAGGTTATTCAATTTTTGTGTCAGATGAACGGTTACGCCGTTATTTAGATGTAAATTTCTAGCTGTCAAAAGACGATCGCAAAGGCCCACTTTTAGTGTTACTACCGTAGCCTAAAGTGGGCAAAAGAAAAGAAAAAAAAAAGTGAGGCCCACTGAGGAGTTACTTGATTGAGGAGTAGCGGCTCCCGACACGAAGACTGACATAACGGCCGGGAGCGCGGGGCGTTGACCACGCCCCCCCCCCCCCCCCTTCATACTGCATGAGGATGACACGTCGGCCGGTCAGTACCCAGTGGGCCCTCTGAGGCCTGTCGGACGCAGTTTACAGATTACTCTAAAACCGGCAGTTTATTTACAACTTGTAGATGATATTGTATATCCATACTTCTTTTCGATATGTAGAGGACCAATAATATTTTGGCCCACTTTAGGTGACGGTACTAACACTAAGAGTGGGCCTTTGCGATCGTCTGTCGATAACTCGAAATTTAAATGAAAATAACGGCTTAACTATTCATCTGACACGAAAATTGTGTAACGGAATTTGTAGAGGAGAAAATTCTCTACAACTTTGTTCTCTTATGATTTTTATAACTCGTAGCGTTTCAAAGACATTTGCTAAAATAACGGCGATTTTGGGATGTATGTATGTATGTCTGTCTGTCTGTCCGTAACATGTTCCTTGTTTTTAAGACGAACCGTTCAACCGATCAGCACCAAATTTTACAGACATGAGTGTAGGTCGCCAGAGACCAGAACGTCCTTTTTTCAAATTTTTCGGACAAAAAATACGGTAGTAGTACCAAAAAAGCAGTTTTTAACATAATTGTAATTGCAAACGAGCCGTTCATCTGACACGAAAATTGAATAACCTATTTGGTAGAGGAGAAAATTCTCTACAACTTAGCTCCCTTATGTTTTTTTCATATCTCGTATCGTTTGAGACATATTTGCAAAAATAACGGAGATTTGACACCCTCTATTGAATTAACGAAAACCAGCCGTTCGGAGATGTCACGTGACATAACTCGTCCAGAACTCTCCCTGGCATACGACATCTTGCGTTGCGTATTTGATGATTTTCTTATTGTAACTTACACGTTGTCATTTCAAAGCAATGGCGCACTGAAGAATTAACAAAAACACATCGTTCTTCGTACGATAAATGATAATCTAGTGTCTACAAATGCCATATTAGCATCACTTAACAACGGCCATCAGTAGTATGAGATTTAAGGACTCATCTTTTGATTGATAATCGTAGCGAAGTGGGCAAGGCATTGGCCGATGACGCTAAGGGTGGGTGGTTCGGAACCCGCCACTGCCTAATTTTTTTTTTTTCCTAAAAGGGTTTCAGACCGCTTATTAATGAATTCTTTATTATTTAGATTATTACTTTGGTCCAAAATGTTTGCAAAATCGTATAAAACTACAAATCTAAAGTGGGCCGTAAAACACGTCAGTGCGATTTTTTTCTATATCGATGTATAAAATGACCGATATTTTAAGAAATATTACAGCCCTATTCACGTGGTGTTTTCAAGTTGGTCGCCCAACGACTGTAAAACATCTAAATTAAATATTTTACCTACTGAAAATACATGAAAGTTCATTTCAAGAGCCAAGTCTGATAATCTAAAAAAAAAAAAAAAAAAAAAAAAAAAAATACGTATAAAACCGTTGCAAACAATTAACCAATGTTACTGCGGAAGCGAAATTTGTTGACATCCAATATTAGTTTAAATGTTAGGAAGTCCTTTCTGATAGCATTTGTCTGGAATGAAGCATTGTATGGGAGTGAACCGTGGACAGTAAGGAGTTCAGACAAAAAGATGATAGAAGCTTTCGAAATGTGGTGTTACAGACGAATGATAAAGATTAGGATGGGTAGATCACGTAACTAATGAGGAGGTGCTCAACAGAATTGGGGAGAAAAGGAGTTTCTGGTATATCCTGAGAGAAGGGGGTGGGACACATTCTGAGGCATCAAGGAATTGTCAATTTAGCATTGGAAGGAAGTGTGTGGGGTAAAAATCGTAGAGGGAGACCGAGGGACGAATACAGTAAGCAGATTCAAAAGGATGTAGGTTGCCGTACGTATTCTCAGATGAAGATATGTGCACAGGACAGGATAGCGAGGAGAGCTGCATCAAACCAGTCTGCGGACTGAAGACCTCAACAACGACAGCTAAAAATGTCCTCAAGGCATTACGACGGCGACGCAGTCATAGCGTTAGTTCGTCATTCCGCCATGGCAACGTCGCAAAAAGTGCCATATGACTAACCATCCACTGATTAACTCTTTCACTGACTGCGAGACAGTGCATATCAATCGTTTTAGTGGCGGTTTCTTTTGTTTTATACTCTATTTCTATTTTCTATTTTCTATGAAGGTTACTGTCTGCATAAAATTTCGTTCGGTGCATGGGGAAGAGTACTTTACTTACTCTCCCCCATGCCCCCACGCACAAAACGAAATTTTATGCAGACAGTAACCTTCATCTTGTTTTCAAGGTCAAGTGTACAAAATTTCATCAAGATCAGAGCAAAACTCTGGATTTTGGCGAAATCGATAGGTACCCTCCACCATGCACTGAACGAAATTTTATGTAGACAGTGCCCTTTCCTCTTGTTTTGGAGGTCAATTGTGCAAAATTTCATCAAGATCAGTACGAAGATATACACCGACACATTGAAAAGCACTTTCACTTTTTCTCAAATTTTCCGGTTGGTTTTCCAAAAAATGGAACGAAATCTGTTTAAGAACTTTCCCCATGTAATTTTGTGTACGTGTACCAAACTTCACGTTATTTGGTTGTCTGGACCTTGAGTTATAAGAGAACAGAGAGACAACAAATGTACAGACTTCGAATGCAATCTCTATACATATAAGACACATTTGTTGTCTGTCTTAATTTTAAATTAATTTTAATTTTAAACCCGGGAAAAGACGGGTACTTGCAGTAGTAGGTAATAAAATAAAACCAGACTTTTACAAGTGAAATTTTTCTCTGTTCAATCGGGCCAAATTTAGAGATACTACTAAGTAGATCACTTGACTCCCTGACTTGTTCGTGTGATGGCACTGTTTGCTTGCTTGCTCGATGCGTATTGTCTTTCCCGTTGTCGTTGAAAACCGAGGTTTTAAGCGTCGTTGCGCATTGCTTCCTGGCTGCAGTATTGCCTCGAGAATGACAGGGTGGTCTCCTGCTGAACTATCGGCAGACATCGTTTTCTGTACCTGGCTACATACCCGTAGTTTTTTTTGAATATTCCATATGAGGGGAGAAATTAAGGGATCAGGATGTAGGATGTCATTCTTAGTCAAAGATGAAGAGGCTTACACAGGACAGAGTAGCGTGAAGAGCTAGATCAAACCAGTCTTTGCACTCAAGATCACAGCAAGAAACAACGACGGTAATTATACAAGTTGGCCAGGCTTATAGATAGTGGTGTAATAATAAATAGAACAGGAAACACAGGTGCCATCATAACATAGTGCTTACAATTATTTATTTACTTATAACTCTTAGTTATATGTACTCATTATGGAGCAGGTTTGTGTATCTTGGTATAGAAATATGTTGAACACAAATGGAAGTGACAATATGCGCGCAGCGCGGGAGTAGCCGAGCGGTCTGGGGCGCCACGTTAGGGATCACGAGGCCTTCCTCGTCGGAGGTTCGAATACTTCCTCAGGTATGGATTTGTGTGTTGACCTTAAGTTAGTTTAACTTAGTTTAACCCAGCGTGAATGAGGTGAGAAGTTGTTACACCAGCTATGAGGTGGGTATGAGATATCCGAAACTCTGATGACGAATTTTTGATACCACAATCGTATATTCAATGTTTTTCTACTTGTGATATTAATAATGTAGTCTATTAAACAAGACGAATAAGTAAAATACTGTGTTTGCGAAGTACTGCTCTTTATTTTCTGGATATTTCCCCCTGATATTCCTTATTTGATTATTTGTATGTAGAATTATAGTCTTCAACATACTGTTTGTTATAAAAAGACTCCAACATTCAGTCTGTCTTTTGGCTTTGTTTGCAGCATCTTTTACCCCTGGAGAATTGATAACAATATTCTCTGAACGAATATGAATATTTTGTCTAGGAATATCCTTTATCCATTTTGTACCATCTTTGGAAGTATAAAGTCCCACGTACCTCAGATGACTGACTAAGAGCCGCTAACACAGATTTTGGCTCTTCCAAATGATCCAAACTACACTCCCGAATCATTTTCTTCACTTCTTTGAGAAAAGTTGACAATTTCTTTTTCACTCTCGGAGTCACAGGAACTACCGTTTGAACATTTTTCTAAAACTTCTTCTAGTAGTTCTTGTGGTCGACGTTCATGTTCTTCGTAAGACATCTTGAGAAATCTAAATTCTAAAATAATTGAAGGAATATTATAAATAACTATGTAAAATGGTAAAGCAGTCAACAATCCGAAGATTGGTTTGAACACCACAATGCTTTACTAGGCATGGTGCTGTTTGGAGGTGGTATGCCATTGCCTTCCTCCGACCTTCGAATTGACTTACCCAGCCAGTTAGGGCTGTATATATATATATAGTTTTCACATGAGAAATACTGCCAGAGGTGAAAGTAGTGGAAAGTGACAGATAAAAATCCTAGGAACCTCGTAAAATTGCTGACAGCCCAAAAATGTGACACCAACTACGAGGTGGTGGTATGAAGTACCCCAGCCACATTTCGACACTTGTATTTCCCTCTGACACTGGCGGAACAATAATCTTAACACTCCATCTTGCCCCCTTCTCCCTTACCTCCAGCTACTGTGACAGAAAGATCTGTGTGACAAGAATGACGTCCACTAATCATCGCTCAGAAACACCTCGGGTATCACATACCCGACCTCACTCACGCCGGGTTAAGTAGTCTGTAAGACTAGGGACTGAATACCAACGTAGTTTGGTCACATAGGATTACAAACTTTTTTTTTCTTTTTTACAATATGATCACTGGATAAATGACGCAGTTCTGCAGTTGAATTCTGAGCAACCTGAATCTTCCGTATCCCAAATAACACTTCCAGGAGCATCAAAACACCACATGCAAGTGAAAATGTAACTTCCTTCCAGCCAGGCTTGATCATTTTGTTGAGTACGGGTCTACAAAATCCCGTACCGCGATACAGATGGCTTCTGTTCAGGTGTCTGCCCTTGTAGTTTACCAATCGTAATCGTGTTAGTGGTGCCTTCGAGCTTCACCATCTAAAGCTGTAACTAAACTTGCTGCTCTCCGTTAGATCTTCGCTATCTCTTTTATCAACTGTATCTGGTACGGTTCCCACAATGATGTGAAATACTCAAGCTTTGCCCGAACGAGTTCTAAATTCCCTGCCACAATTATGACTTGCCGAAATAAAGATTTGCTTTAATATGCACGTTTAGTTTAATGTCTGTCAGGAAATTACTTATAGTTAAGATATTTGGAAAAATTGTAAAATTTGTCCTTGAGAAGAACTAAGCACGATGAGTAAGTTGCGAATGCGTCTCCTTTGCGCACAAATGATCTTCGATTTTGGGATGTCAGCCAGTGTTCAAAGCTGGAAACATTATAAAGAACTGTAGAATTTGATTTCCGAAATTAGCTCGAATTACAATTTATGTAAGGAAAACGCACCAGTTACTTGTTTTTAATGCTCAGCATTAAGCGTTTCGAGAATTTATTCCTATCTTCAGATGCTTTTTGTTACATAATTTGTATTACTTGTGATGTCTCCATTTGTGGTGTTCTGTTTCCCCTGCCATGTGGTCTTTATCACTATTAAGAATAATACACTTACGTTACCTATTAAAGATTATCCTTATTATTTTGCGATTTTTGTAAAAATGTTTATAGATCTAATGGACTTAAATGCGTTGGTCATCAGTCCCTAGACTTACAAACCACTTACACTAACTTAAAGAAACTTATGCTAAGGACAACACAAACACCTAAGCAATTTGGGTGCATAGATCCTGAGAAATCAGTACCCAGAACAACTACCTCTGGCCGTAATAACGGCCTTGATACACCTGGGCATTGAGTCAGAGCATGGATGGCGTATACAGCTAGAGATGCCCATGCAGCTTCAACACGATACTACAGTTCATCGACAGTAGTGACTGGAGTATTGTGACGAGCCAGTTGCTCAGTTACCATTGACCAGACGTTTTCAATTGGTGAGAGAACTGGATAATGTGCTGGCCAGGGCAGCAGTCGAACATTTTTCGTATCGAGAAAGGCCCGTACAGCACCTGCAACATGCGGTCGTGCATTATCCTGCTGAAATGTAGGGTTTCGCAGGGGTCGAATGAAGGGTAGAGGTACGGGTCGTAACACATCTGAAATGTAACGGCCAATGTTCAAAGTGCCGTCGATGCGAACAAGAGGTGACGGAGACGTGTAATCAATGTCACCCCATACCATCATGACGGGTGATACGCCAGTATGGCGATGACGAATACACACTTCCAATGTGCGTTCACAGCGATGTCGCCAAACACGGATGCGACGATCATGACGCTGTAAACAGAACCTGGATTCATCCGAAAAAATGACGTATTACCATTTGTGCACCCAGGTTCGTAGTTGCGTGCACCATCGCAGGCGCTCCTGTCTGTGATGCAGCGTCAAGGGTAACCGCAGCCATAGTCTCCGACTTGATAGTCCAGGCTGCTTCAAACGTTGTCGAACTGTTCGTGCAGATGGTTGTTGTCTTGCAAATGTCCCCATCTGTTGACTGAGGGATCGAGTCGTGGCTGCACGATCCGTTACAGCCATGCGGATAAGATGGCTGTCGTCTCGACTGCTAGAGATACGAGGCCGTTGGGATCCAGCACGGCGTTCCGTATTGCTCTCCTGAATCCACCGATTCCATATTCTGCTAACAGTCATTGGATCGCGACCAACGCGAGCAGCAATGTTGCGATACGATAAACCGCAAACGCAATAGGCTACAATCCGACTTCTATCAAAGTCGGAAACGTGATGGTACGCATTTCTCCTCCTTACACGAGGCATCACAACAACGTTTCACCAGGCAACGCCGGTCAACTGCTGTTTGTGTATGAGAAATGGGTTGGGACGTTTTTTCATGTCAGCACGTTGTAGGTGTCGCCACCTGCGCCAGCCTCCTGTGAATGCTCTGAAAAGCTAATCATTTGCATATCACAGCATCTTCTTCCTGTCAGTCAAATTTCGCCTCTATAGCACGTCATCTTCATGGTGTAGCAATTTTAATGGCCAGGAGTGTAAAATCTATTCATATGTTATAAAAATAAATAAATAAATAAACCGGTCCTAAAAGATCACCTGGGCATGACAGAAAGACTTCTGAGAGTCACACAGTTGATTGATTTGATTGATTGATTGATTTTCTCAGGGAAGTCAAAACAGTGTTGGTCCAACCCGCCACTGCCCGCACCGAAACTAAGTTTATTGTGCGGTATCGCTCCCTGTATATTTAGTAAAGCCAAACAATGCGCTTTAACAGTGAAAGGAGACCCTTTACCATTTATTTATTGGACACGATTTCTTCGGGTCTGGTTGTCCCAAATGTTCTGTGCCTGTTACTCTCCAATGCGATGCATTCGAAGATCAGATGTGATGCAGTTTCATCACCGTCATCACAGATCCTACATTTAGGGTCCTCTTCTGTTATTCCCATTGTATGTAGGTGTTTTTTGAAATTCCCATGGCCTGTCATCAATCCAACCATGAGTCTAATCTCTCTCCTGTTCAGGCCCAGGAAATGCAGAGCTTCTTTTAAAACATGGCTTTGCCATCATTACCTTGCCATGTTTTTGTTGATAGACTTTGGTCTAATATTCTACGTGCTGTCTTCTGAGCCAGTTACGTAGCTCCAATTTGATCATTGCCTTGGTGATTGTCAGGACAGGTTCCGGTCCAATAAATGGAGTCTCTGCCCCCATCCTGGCTAATCTGTCGGCATGTTCGTTGCCACTGATCCCAGAGTGGCCAGGGACCCACAATAGGTTTACTCTATTGCTTTCCCCTAGCTCCACCAGAACCCTGTGACATTCTGCAACAATTTCAGATTTTGTTGCAGGAGCTGCCAGTGATCCCAGGGCTGCCTGGCTGTCTGAGTAGATATAGATGCTACGGTCTTTGTAGCATCTACGCAAATTCTCCTCCACGCACGATCTGATGGCAGTGATTTCGGCCTGGAATACTGAGGCCAGTTTCCCTAATGACACCCTCCAGTCTGGCTGCACCCCGTATACCCCGGCCCCAACGCCTTGGTCTGATTTCGACCCGTCAGTGAACCAGACAATGTCCCCCTTACGGTGTTGAACTATTTTCTCCCACTGCTACCTACTTCCAATTGTTATATTGAAAGTCTTGTTGAAGCAGTATGGGGTTATAATATAGTCGGCTGGCATTTCCCCAACCTTTCCTATATTTACCTCACTCACTGTTTTAGTGTGTGATTCTGGATATCCCAAAGAGTTCCAGTTTTTCCCAGTTTTGAGTCTGTATGGACCGGCCGCTGCCTCCATCTTGACCCAAAGGTGTAATGGGGGCATATCCAACATGGTTTCCATCCCAGCAGTTGATGTGCTGCTAATTTCGCCTGTTATGGCTAAGGAGGCTAATCTCTGCAAGTTACACAGTTGGTCTGGATGTCAAGAAACATGGCATCCATCTCGGATACCGTTTTTACTGCCCTTTGGATCTTGTGTACGAATAGTGCAAACTGGGCTTCACATTTTCGTTGCTTTCGGAAACCATGTTGAGTCCTGCAGAAAAGTTTCTGGTCTCCAAAAATATCATAATACTGAAGCATAATATCTGAAAATATGAACTACATAGCTTGGATATACTCATGTAAGGATTTATCTATATCTACATATACATGGATACTCTGCAAGTCACATTGAAGTTCATGGCAGAGGGTTCATCGAACCACTTTTATGAAATTTCTCTATAGTTCCAGTCTCTAATGTTGGGTGTTTACCGAGTTCAGGTCTTTTCAGAAGATTTCAGCGAAAAGCTGTCCACTCTGTTCCAAGCGACTCACATAATTGCCTCTTCCTCCTTATTAATTTTCATAACTAAAATCGATTATAGGTGCCTATGTTTCATCAGTGTGCTCTTTTATTCCTTAAACTATGAAATCAAATCGAAGACGTTCCGTTGCTATATTAATAACTATGACGTTTATATCATGTCTATGGACAAACAAGATTTGAGTGGAAAATATATGTTAACTGTAAGTATTCGAAATCCACGAGCCGGCCGCGGTGGCCGAGGAGACTGAGGCGCTCCAGTCACGGTCTGCACGGCCACTACGGTCGGGGGTTCGAATCCCCCGCCCCCTCGGGCATGGATATTTGTGCCGTCTTTAGTATAAGGTAGTTGATAAGTAGTTTGTAAGTTTAGGGACTGATGACCCCGTAGTTAAGTCCCATAAGCTTAACAAACATTTGAACATTTTTTTTGAAATCTACGAATAACAGCGTATTATGATCAGATGAAACACATATATCTGACAAGGAAAGTACTTGGACTCGAAGAAACACATATACGCCAAAATAAAGATCCCTTATTGCACTAGTGATACTCCCGCATCTGCAAAACTCTGCAGTCGTCCGTTAGAAGCCTCTGCGTGTGCCATGCCACATTGCGCTTTGACCTGTTGGTTCGCCAGTAGGGACGGTGCTGTGTGCCTCCGAAGTTGCGTTTTGTGATGTTATTTGTGAGGTGAAGCGTCAGACGGGGCGGCGATTGCTAATCAATCCTGCAAATGTATTGCGATTAGTTGAGATGAAGTTACGAAGAACCCTTCTTCGTCAAGATGGTATTAGCGTAGAAGATGAATCATTTTCATGCTTTCTCGTACCTGTTATGATACAGAAATATGAGCCTAAGTTAGATACTATTGTTACAAACTCATAATAATGATAATAGGGATGATAATGACGAACAACTCTTTGCAAGCGGTAGTGGTACGGTAAGTGCGGGAAGAGGCGATGGAAGCAGTGGCAGTGAATACCAACAGTATTTGGGGGAGAAGGTTAAAGTTGCAACTATCATCACGGCTTTTGATGACAATTTGCTAGAGAACATGTACGATGATTATTACATGTTATAGTTTAAGATATCTGCATTACGTATGGCGTCTACTATTACATCTACAGTGCTATCTAGAGCATGGTTGCAGAGCTTTGAAGAAAAACGATACCCACCAGCACATTGAGGTGTACGTAGAGATCTTGTAACCAAACGTTCAGCCGGCCGCGGTGGCCGAGGAGACTGAGGCGCTCCAGTCACGGTCTGCACGGCCCCTACGGTCGGGGGTTCGAATCCCCCCTCGGGCATGGATATTTGTGCCGTCTTTAGTATAAGGTAGTTCATAAGTAGTTTGTAAGTTTAGGGACTGATGACCCCGTAGTTAAGTCCCATAAAAAAAAGAAAGAAAAAGACCAAACGTTCATACAGATATGTTTGTTCGAGCCCATGTACTTTCCTTGTGAGACCTAAGTAGTTAACACTTACAACTGACGTAATTTTATATTGTTTCAACTCCGAAGAGCATAATAATAATAATAATAATAATAATAATAATAATAATAATAATAATAATAATAAAAGAAACAAGTATCATATCTTATGCTTCAGAGCTTCTCGTTTTTTTCAATCGGCAAATTTCGCAATCTTATCAAACTGCCCTTCAGCCGCTTAATATCTTTCACTTTGTAAAGCAAAGAAGAATGCGCGAGAAGATGACATTTGGCCTCCAACTGCCGCTTGTTACTTCTTCCCAGACTTCCCTTTTTGCATCCCTGTTGCTAACATTAACATTCCATTGTTTTTGCGTGATGATTTACTGTTGTGTCGCGTTGCCTTGGTTGAATGATTAAGTATCGAGGTCACTTACTATGACAACATCCCGAGTAGCCAGTTCTTCATCGTGACGTCATAATTATTAATCATGTCGCACAATGCTGCAGACTTCAACTTTGGAACCTGTCTACGTGCTTGAGAAAATGCTATATTTCCAGTGACCTCCTCTATAAGACGAATTCACGAATCCATGTTCCTTTCGTACGTAGTTTTTCCGATGGGATCTGTTCGGAACGTCACGTACAGGATCGTGAGTGGTCATCTCTGTGAGAAACATCCTCTTGCCCGTACCCCCATCACAAGCTGCGCGGGAGTAGCCGAGCGGTCTGGAGCGCCACGTTGCGGATCGGGTGGCCTTCCCGCGTCGGAGGTTCGAATCCTCCATCGGGCATGGATGTTTGTGTTGTCTTTAGTGTAAGTTAGTTCATAAGTAGTTTGTAAGTTTAGGGACTGATGACCCCGCAATTAAGTCCCATAAGCTTTACAAACATTTCAACATTCGCCAAAAACAGCTACTGATACATTGGACTGCAGACGAAGTTAGGAAATTGTGCTGTAAATTTGTTGGTGCTGTCAATTTACGACAAATATTGTACATAATGCTCACTACAGAAAAAACTATTAACTATATCTAACGTGTGGGGCGCCCTGTTACGTGGCTAATGCGGCACTAATACTATACTCCAAGTATTAGAGAGAAGCAAATGCAATAATGATTACCTGAAAACAAAAACTTTGACACTATAATTCTTATTAAATACAGATTCTGTTTCACGAAACTCGATCCAAGATGGCAAACATAGCAAAATAATACCGAAATTCAAAAAACTTTTTTCATAATTAGGTAAAAACTATAGTTCAGAGCTAAAAGTGTTAGGTAAGAAATTAGTGTGGATTAAAACCCTCTATCGGTTGCTTTTTTTAATAGCTATTGATAGTTTTGTTAGGTTTCAAGATATATTCAAAAAATTAAAAAAAAAAAAAAAACGCTACAAACTCTTAAAGACCGGATGATCTATAACTCGTTAATATTTAAGTTCTCTAAATTATTATGTACTTCAAGCATAGCCCGTGATAAGTCAAAGAAGTACTTACTTGAAGAATTAAAAAATATTAATTATTTTTTGAGATATATTCTTCTTCTTCCATAGCGATTGTCCCGCATGCAGGCGGGCGATATACCATAACAACGCAATTTTTTTTTAAAAGCCGTTTGTGACGTAAGGTGGCAAAGCCTTCTAGAAATCAAGAAATACGGAATCAATTTGAGATCCCTTGTCGATAGCACTCATCGCTTCGAGTGAATAAAGAGCTAGTTGGGTTTCGCATGAACGATATTTACTAAATATTGCTTAGATTATTCTGTTCGAGATAATTCATAATATTTGAATAGAGGATATGTTCCGAAAACCTGCTGCAAATTGACGTCAACGAAATAAGCCTGTAGTTTATTGGGTTACTCCTACTGCCTTTTTTGAATACAGGTGTGACATGTGCAACTCTCAAATCTTTTGGTACAGATAATAAGCGTATAGCAACGTCCAGGTCTCCTGTGACGGTATCCATGACTGTAATGAATAGGAAGAGGGAAAGGTCAGATCCCTGGTGTACTCTCACGGAAATAGGGAAGACGTCATATAGCCTGGCAGCTGTCTGTATCCGCCTCTTCGGGTCATGGTAGAGCAGTCTGACCCATCTAACCAGTTCTTCAGGTATTCCATGCTATCGCAGGGCAAGCCAAATTAACTCGTTTGGTGCTCGATCAAAGGCCTTTTCGAGGTCAAGGAAGGCAAGGTGTAGGTGCTTTGACTTCTCACGGTGCTTTTCGATGCGCAGGCGAAGAGCATGGATAGCATCTGTCGTCCCACAGCCCTTAACGAATCCGCACTGATTAGTGGAGAGACTGGAACACTCCTGGCCACTAAAATTGCTACACCACGAAGATGAAATGCTACAGACGCGAAATTTAACCGACAGGAAGAAGATGCAAATGATTAGCTTTTCAGAATATTCACACAAGGTTGGCGCCGGTGGCGACGCCTACAATGTGCTGACACGAGAAAAGTTTCCAACCGATTTCTCATATACAAACAGCAGTTGACCGACGTTGCCTGGTGAAACGTTGTTGTGATGCCTCGTGTAAGGAGGAGAAATGCGAACCATCATGTTTCCGACTTTTATAAAGGTCGGATTGTAGCCTATCGCGATTGCGATTTATCGTATAGCGACACTGCTGCTCGCGTTGGTCGCGATCCATTGACTGTTGGCAGAATATGCAATCGGTGGGTTCAGGAAGGCAATACGGAACGCCGTGCTAGATCCCAACAGCCTCGTATCACTAGCAGTCGAGATGACAGATATCTTATCCGCAGCCACGTCTCGAGTCAACAGATGGGGACGTTTGCAAGACAACAACCATCTGCACGAACAGTTCGACGACGTTTGCTACTGCATGACTATCGACTCGGAGACCATGGCTGCGGTAACCTTTGACGCTGCATCACAGACAGGAGCGCCTGCGATAGTGTACGCAACGACGAACCAGGGTGCACGAATGGTCATTTTTTCGGATGTTTACAGCATCACGATGGTCGCATCCGTGTTTGACGACATCGCGGTGAACGCACATTATAAGCGTGTATTCGTCATCGCCATATTGGCATATCACCCTGCGTCTCGCTCTTGTTGGAATCGACGTCACTTTAAATAGTGGCCGTTACATTTTAGATGTGTTATGACCCGTAGTTCTACCCTTCATTCGATCTCTGCGATAGCTTATATTTCAGCAGGATAATGCACCCTCGCGTGTTGCAAGTCATGTACGGGCCTTTCTGGATGTTCGACTGCTGCCCTGTTCAGCACATTCTCCAGTTCTCTCACCAATTGAAAACGTCTAGTTAATGGTTGCCGAGCAACTGGCTCGTCACAATACGCCACTCACCCACTCACTACTGTTGATGAACTGTGGTATCGTGTTGAAGCTGCATTTGCATCCAAGCTCCTTTTGACTCAATGCCTAGGCGTATCAAGGCCGTTATTACGGCCAGAGATGGTTGTTCTGGGTACTGATTTATCAGGATCTATGCACCCAAATTGCGTGAAAATAAAATCACATGTCAGTTCTAGTATAATATATTTGTCCAATGAATATCCATTTATCATCTGCTTTTCTTATTGGTGCAGCAATTTTAATGGTCAGTAGTGTAATCTGTGTGATCCTTTTATCGATGATGCGTTCGGATAATTTCATGGTGTGTGACAGAAGGCGTATTTGACGGTAGTTGTTACATTCAGCTGGGCTACCCTTCTGCTTCCAAATTGGAACTCTTGTGTTACATGTCCAGTCAGCTGGAATATGTCCATCCTCAATAATTTTGTTGAAGTATCCATCAACCATTCAGCTGAGTACCAGTGTTTTGAAACTTCCTGGCAGATTAAAATTGTGTGCCGGAACCGGGACTCGAACCTGGGACCTTTGCCTTTCGCGGGCAAGCGCTCTACCGACTGAGCTATCCCGACACGACTCACGATGCCGCCTCACAACTTTACTTCCGCCAGTACCTCGCCTCCCAGTGTTTTAATTTCCACAGCTCTGCCTGTAGATAATAGGGCCCCGTTGCCTGTCCACTTTAAATTTTACACAATGCTTCAGCAACCTCAAGTTCGGTGATTGGTTCAATGGACCCCTGTACTGGGGTTAACACTGGAATCGGAGCAAGTGGAAACTCCTCAAAATATTACCTCCACCGCTCTGCTACTTTCTTTCTATTGGTTATAAGTCTGACTTCTTCATCACTGATCCAGCAGAATTTTTCAATGCCCGCTGTTTTGTTATGGCGCTGCTTTGACAGTCGATTGATTTTCTCGCTCTCCAGTCGATGTTTCCAGTTTTTCGTATACTTCGCTGAAGTGGGCTGATTTTGCTGCCGCGATTGTCTTCTTTGCTGCGTTCCTAGCCTCGTGGTAATCGTTCCAATTTTCATCTGTCTTAGAAGCGAGGAACTTTTGGTATAGAATGAAACTTTCACTCTGCAGCGGAGTGTGCGCTGTTATGAAACTTCCTGGCAGATTAAAATTGTGTGCCGGAACCGGGACTCGAACCTGGGACCTTTGCCTTTCGCGGGCAAGCGCTCTACCACTGAGCTACCCCGACACGACTCACGACACCGCCTCCCAACTTTACTTCCGCCAGTACCTCGTCTCCTACTTTCCAAACTTGCGCTTGCCCGCGAAAGGCAAAGGTCCCAGGTTCGAGTCCCGGTTCCGGCACACAATTTTAATCTGCCAGGAAGTTTCAACTTTTGGTATAGTTGCTTTATACAGCTTTCTTAACTTTCTCAGTTGAGAGCCATGTTTGGTGATCGATTTTACGTCGGCCTGGTTTTGTGGTGCCTAGTTTTTCCTGGGCTTCTGCTATGATAATTTCTTTCAGAGGTTTCCATGTTGTTTGTACGTCAGTAAGAGGTGGCAGACTGATGGATGGAAAAATGTCTGCTTCCACTTCTTTGAGTCGTCACCATTTTATTCGCGCTGGGCCATTACATTCTCTTTTCCTTTGATTTGGAGGTTTCATGCGCATTTTGACAACTAGTGGGCGATGTTATGTGGCAATTGTTTCAAATGGGATAGCTTTTGCATCCAAAACACCTTTTAGGTCATGTCGCCATACAAGAATCAAATCCATCTGACTCATGTTGATAGCGCTGTAATAAGTCCAAAGGTGGGACGTCCGCTTCTTGAAGCAGGTGTTTGTGATAACTAGATCGTGCGTTTATGCAAAATTCAAAGTTGATTCAAAGTTGTCACGAGCGGTCAGCTTTCAGTAATTTCCCTAAGCTGACTGGGATACAGAAGTGTTTCAGTGGTAAATATGCAAATGTAGTAATACGCGGTGCATTATGTGACAGGTTTTTACCCCTCGCAGTATACATAATCTCATATTTATTGCATTACTAGCAGTAATCGTGGCGTTCCCGGATGTTTATTGATGCTACACTTCCGTAGTCCACATCCCCTTTCCCCCCTCTCTGCATCCACCTCTTTCTCTCCCATCTCTCTGTTCGTTTCCACCTTTCCCTCGCTCGGCAAAGTTTTCTGCATGGTACCCTCTGTCATGTTCCATAAAAACATTTATGTACCCAGTGAGCTAGGTGTTGGTTTAAAGATTGTAGCAAAACTATGCATTTTGTAAAATTCCGTAAGGTAAGTACCCTCTCCCATGCACCGTATGAAACTTAAGGTAGACGGTGACCTTCCTCTTGTTTTGAAGGTCAAGCGTGCGAAATTTCGTGAAGATCGGAATGAAACTGTAGATTTCGCGAGTCTGTAGGAGAAGTATGCTCCGCCATGCACCTATCACAAAATACTTCCTTAGCTGACGTTTTCTACCCATAAGCTGCATTCCTGCCAAATTTCAGCGCCATAGGTGAAGAAGTTTTCGAGGTTTCGTGTTTTGTCAGTGAGTGTCCTTTCGCTTTTATATAAATAGAGATTAAGAAAACTGATTGCTTAAGTTTCGATGTAAGAGAATTAAGGGAGACTTGCAGACAAAAATGAATAGTAACATACAAATCTGTAATGCTAACTTTATCTGATACAAGGGCATGCCTGATGCGACAGTTTTACAGCATCTATAGCGAAACTGTTGTGAGCGATAGACTTCGTTTCGTTTCATCATTTATTTATTTTATTTCATTTTTAGGGGGGAAGGGGGAGGGCAGTTTCTAAACGCTTTATAAACGTCCGAAATTACATGCAAACATTTTTGCAGGTCCCTAACTACTCCCATTTTCCAATAATTGACGCATAAATCTGAGTATTCCCACGCGGTGGCCTCTCATTATTTATGACGTCATATCTCCTGAAGTATGTGTCGTACTCTTTTGTTTTTGGCCAGGAACCATATATATATATATATATATATATATATATATATATATATATATACACGTGCTACAATTGTATAATTTGCAGTTATATCATCATTTGTATAAGTCCTGTATGTCAGTAAAATCCGTTGCGAACAGAGTTAATTGTAAAGAAGTAATAGATTAAAATCTGATGTGTGAAGGGGCGGTTTTCCAAGAACGTTACTGATTATGTGTTCATATCTCATGCACTTAGTGTCGTACGGTGATACAATTCAGCTATTCAGAGGACATTCAGCTATATGTGTGTATAGTGTCTAAAAATTTCCTGCAGCTAAAATTTGTAGAGTATAAATTATAAACTGTAACGTCATACCGAATGCAGTAGTTTTAGTCCACAAACAGCGGAGAAGTAGTAAGCGAGAAACTTTTTTCCTTTCATAATTTTGCTATGGTTGTCAGCGAGAAAAAGTTCAAAGTTGGTTGCAAGTCGATAAGTACTGTCATTCTTATATAGTGTGTGAATAAATTCTCGTCGTATTATGTGGCAGTTTCTTGCAACTACATTGTTTATGACGTTGTATCTCCTGAACTATGTGTCTTATGTGGTTCTTGCCCAACAGCATTCTTACCTCATGGTAAGGAATATGTGCACAAAATTTGGTTTAAATCGGTCCAGTGATTTAGGGGGGAAATGTGCTACACTGTCGTTTGATGCAGCAGTTTTTCGCGCATCTCATTGTTTCTGACGCCATATCTCGTGAACGATGTGTTGTAAGTGATCCTAATACTTATCTCATGAATTGAAGCATACGTGTTAAAAATTTGGAAGACAACTGTAGATTTGTATACAGTAAGTACACACACACACACACACACACACACACACACACACACACATACAGACACTCTGCTTTATATATTAATATAACGAAACTAGTAGACATGATGGAATACCAGCAGAATTAAAGTCATTGGAAAGAATGCAGTGAGAGTACTGTGCTCAATTTCTCAAAAAATTATGGAGCACCTATCAATGGCCAGGTAACAGGAAAATATCAGTATTCATCCCGATTACAAAGAAGGGAATCTTAAGAAATTATCCCACTTATCTCGCATGCAAGCAAAATAGTTCCGAAAATCTTACAAAACAGACTTCGCCAATATCTAGATCGAGGGCTACCGGAAGAACAAGCTGGATTTAGAAAACGAAGAGGAACCAGAGATCAACTTGCCAACATTCGGTGTGTTATGGAAAAAGCAAGAGAATTCCAGACTGACGTGTACCTCTGCTTTATTGATTAGGCCAAAGCCTTTGACTGCATCGGTCACAACAAATTATGGGACGTACTCAAAAATATGGGAGTAGCAGTTCACCTCATTCATCTCATATGGAGTTTATACTTTCACCGAGAAGCCACGATGAGAACTGTTCAGAATAACGAAATAGGTAATAATTCAGACAAGGGTCCGGCAATGCTACATATTGACACTTTACTTATTCAGCCTTATGCAGAGCATGTTATGAGACACATCAAGTTAGATGAAGAAGAGACGGGAATTAAAATAGCTGGAATAAATGAAAACAACCTCCGATACGCAGATGATACCATACTGTTAGCAGAAAGTGAAGAAGAGGTAAAGTTTCTCTTTCTGAAGGTAAAAGACGAAACTGAAAAGGCCGCTCTCAGGCTGCATGTGAAGAACACTAAAATTATGGCAACTACACCTATCAATTCATGGGATATAGCGGGAGAGTAGTGTCCACGTTCAATTATCTCGGTTCCCAGATATCTGATGACGGCGACTGCAGCCACGAAATCAGGAAACGCTTGTTGCTTGATAGAAAGGCGATGTCGAACCTTGACAAGTTTATCAAGTCCTCGGCAAGAAAGATCCGTATTGTGAAGGCTATGGTCAGATGATTTTACTAGACCGTAAATGACGGAGTCATCTGCAAACAACCTATGAGACCTACTTAGGTTATCTACTAAATCGTTTATGTAAATAAGGAATAGCAGAGGAATAGCAGTGGAGCGCCCGATGTCACCTCTGTTTTAGTCGATGCCTTACCATCGATTACTACGAACTCTGTCCTCTCTGAGAGCAAATCCCATATCCAGTCGCAAATTTGGGGCGATATACAGTAACCACGCAATTTGATTAAAAGCCGTTTGTGAGATACGGTGTCAAAAGACTTCTGGAAATCAAGGAATACGGAATTAATTTGCGAACTCTTGTCGATAGCACACATCACTTCGTGTGAGTAAAGAGCTAGTTGTGTTTCGCATGAACGATATTTTCTAAATCTATGTTGACCTTGGGCCAATAGATCATTCTGTTCGAGATAATTTATAATATTTGAATACAGGTTATGTTCCAAAACCCTGCTGCAAATTGAAGTCAGTGAAATAGGCCTGTAGTTTAATAGGTTACTCCTAATGCCTTTCTGGAATATAGGTGTGACCTGTGCAAGTTTTCAATCTTTTGGTACAGATCCTTCTTTGAGAGAGCGGTTGTATATGGCTGTTGAGTAAGGAGCTATCGCTTCAGCATGATCAGATAGATATCTAATGGGTATACAATCCGGACCAGAAGACTTGTTCTTATTAAGTGATTTTATTTGCTTCACTACTCCGATGATATCTATTTCTATATTACTCATTACGGTCTCTGTTCGTAATTCGAAATCTGGGATATTGATTTCGTCTTCTTTGGTGAAGGAGTTTCTAAAAGCTATGTTTAGTAACTCTGCTTTAGTGTCGCTGTCATGGTCAGGATCGCCATTACTATCACGTAGTGAGGGTATTGTTTCTGTTTTGCCCCTAGTATATTTAACATATGACCAAAATCTCTTAGGATTTTCAGTCAAATTTCGAGAAGTGCGGTCCACAAAAACCGTACCGACACTCTAAATGGTAATTTTCCTTTGTAGCACGATTCCGTAACTACGGTGTTACGAGATACCTCGCTATTCCCTGAGACTGGTTGAACGTTGCGGCGGTTTCCGCTGAGAAAAAATATGGAAGGCCGACAGTGACGCAATAAGGAGCCTCAAGGATAGAGAGACCGACTGTGCGTCAACTCTTGTTTGTCAACACTGTACCGGTAGAGTACTGGCCCAAGTCCAGTCGCATTAAGGATCTATCAACACGCCAATTTACTGCCTTTCGCGCCTTTCCGCATTGACAAGAATAGCTGCCACCTCAGACAATTTTCACTTAAAGTCCGGGAACATATTCAATTATTTATTGCACAAGAACTAAACATTGTACAGATATCATACATATTTCATTTTTAAGAGAAACTCTGAAAGTTTTTTTTACAAACATTTGATATGCAAGACGGACTTCTTATGAACATCTCTGCTACGCGTTCCACATTCACTCACACTGGGACGTCCGTTGCTCTTTGCCGGGCACAAGCAACCCATCGTAACGAATTTGTTGTGTCAGGTAAATGCCCTTCCTTGTTGGTGGCTTCTTACTGTACTTGGTTGTAAACAACAGTTGAACAGCTGTAGCACATTTGTTTTGTCGAATTTCAACACACAGAAAGCTCGTTCCACACCTGAATTCGCCATGTTTGCGAATAGCGCCGACTATCGCCAAATTATCAAATCACGCTTTGGCGATATACATGAAAATAAACCTTCAGGGTTTCTCTTCAAAATGACATATGTATAATATCTGTACAATGTTTGGTTCTTGTACAATAAATAATTGAAAGTGTTCCTGGACTTTACGTACATCCTGCATTTGATAAAGTTCTTTACTTTCACAAAAACATGTCTTCAATCATCTGTCCATGGAAACAAAAATAAATTTCCGCATGTGTCGAAGTACGAGGCGCGCCCAGAAAGTAAGTTCCGCTTCAATTTATCTCCGCTGTAGCGCTGCGATTGCAGTTCCGCACATGCGCTGTAGACGATGTGTATCAAGGAGAAGAACGTGCGCCGTTTGGAGATCGCTGTCAGTTACGTATGCTTTGTTGCGCTTGTTTGAAATGTCGGCGTTGATCGAAAATCCCAACGCCTGTGAAATCAGGTCGGTGATTCTGTTTCTGAATGCGAGGGTAGTGAAACCAAGAGAAATTTATCGGCAAATTAGCGATGTTTACGGACCAAATGCGATGAGTGATTCGATGGTGAGAAGATGGGTCCGACAGTTCAGTGGCGGCGTAGTGATGTGCACGATGAAGTGGGCGTCCACCTTTGGTTACAGAAGAACTGGTTCACGCGATTGATTTCATCTGTTCTTACATCTCAAGTCTTTCCTTGGCGGTCATCACTTCACCAATGACGACGAGCTGAAAGAAACTGTTTCAAGTGGTTGAAGACAGGCGGCAGATTTCTATGAAGAAATTACACAAAACCTGGTGCCACGCTATGACAAATGCCTGCAAAATTTCGGCAGTTATGTTGAAAAGTAGTTTAAGAGTTGTGGAATTTTGTGCAATAAAAATTTCATCTGTATCTGTGTACAATTTCATTTTATTACCAAACGGAACTTACTTTCTGGACGCGCCTCGTATTATCAATCGTGAGAAACGCGGCTGATTTTTTCCGCCTTGTGTGTGTGTGTTCTTAATTGTCAGGACAAGATTTTTATCATAGAAAAATTGGAAAAGTTGTAAAACTGGAAAATACGAGGAAAACGTAAGTCGTTTTTTCTATCACTTTTGCAGCAACTCAGTACTATAAATCGCGATTCAAACGATGGATATGCATAATTTTTTTTCTTTTTTGAGTAGGTACCTGGAAAATGTAATAAAATCGAATTTAGAGACATTTACGAAGGAAATCGAACAAACCAAAAATCTCAAGTTTTGAATGCACTCTAGATCAAAACTAAGGATAGTAGGTGATACATTGGACAGATCACCCTCACATATGTAACATGTCTCTATTTTTTAACGGAGAAAGTTTTTATTTTGCAGTAGCGAGCGCTTGGTACATGGAGAAGGGTACTTTAAAACAGTTGCAGTGACAAGCACTCTGGACTCGCATTCGGGAAGATGGTGGTTCAAATCCACCTCCGACCATCCACATTTAGGTTTTCTGTGATTTCCCTAAATCACTCCAGGCAAATGCCGGAATGGTTCCCTTGAAAGGGTGCGGTCAATTTCCTTCTCCATTCTGATCCAAACAACCCGAGCATGACCTCTCTCTCTAAAGACAACGCTGTCGACGGGGTGTTAAAACCTATTTTTTTTCCTTCATGATGATCATATTTCCGAACAGCAATGGCATTTTTCAACATGCCAATGTGAAGCTGAAGAAGTCCGACGAGAGATGTGTAGAGCGCTCACCAAGACGAAGCTACCTAAATCTAACATCACAAGTGAGGAGAGGCTGCCTCTGAAACAGCTCCGAGAAGATGAAAGCTTTGTGGTATTACCAGCAGATAAAGGAAATGCTACCGTCATCCTACAGAAGGTAGACTACCACAGAAAAATTCGACAACTTATGGATGACCCTGCATACAGACGTAAAAAGGGATCCCACTGACAAGGTCGACAGGAAGACCAGGGCCCTTCTAAAGGAAACCGATAAACCCGAGAAAGTCGTGAAGCAGCTGAGGCCGAAAGCTCCAGTACCATATAGGCTTTATGGGCTGCCGTGGGTGCACAATGAGATTATCCCTTTACACCCGAAAGTCAGCAACATACGGGCTGCAACCTACCCCCTTGCTCAGCACCTGAAGAAGATGCTCACGCTATATGTCGGCAAATGTGCACCTCACATCCGCAACTACGAAGATTTCTTACATCGTCTGAAGCAGCAGCACATCACAGAGTCCAACATTATGGTTAGTTTCGACGTAGTTTCCTTGTGCACCAAGGTGCCACTGAATGAATCTCTTGAGCTGATTGGAAAAAAGTTCGATGGTGCTCTCTTGGACTTGTTCAGGCACATGTTAACCTCTACTTACGTCCTTTATGGAGGTCAATTCTACGAGCAAACAGAAGGGGTGACTATGAGCAGCCCACTCTCACCGGTAGTGGCGAACCTCTTTATGGAAAAATTTGAGGACGATACACTGGCTTCAGCTCCAGATCAACCCAAGTGCTTTTACAGATCCGTGGATGATACCTTTGTGATCTGGCCCCACGGCAAGGAGAAGCTCGTGGGCTTTCTGGACCATCTAAACTCTCGCCACCCAAACATAAAATTTACTTGGAAATGGAAAAGAATTGACAACTTTCATTCTTAGATGTTCTGTCCAGAGGAAGGCAGGAAGCCATTAGCTGCCACCACCCAACGCAAAATATTGGGGTACTCTAAACTCTGGTTCATCAGGCACGAAGTCTCTCGGACGTAGACAACTTGACAAAGGAGCTGGAACATCTTTAGTCTGATTTCTACAGGAATGGTTATTCATGCAGAGACACAAAGAAGGCGCTGCACACTGTTTCTCCGCCAGAGGAGACAGAAGAAGTACAAGAGGAAACAAAGAATGTTGCCTTTTTGCCATATGCCGGACCAATATCTGCGAAAATCAACAAAATACTTCTCAAGTATAATGTTAAAGGCTATTCTGCCCACCACCCAAGATTAAGGCTCTCTTACAGAGTGTAAAGGATGATTTGCGCCTACAGAAGCCGGGAATCTACCACGTACCATGCTAGTGTAGTATGTCATACATTGACCAAACAAGCAGGACCGTCGACATTAGGTGTAAGGACCATCAACAACACACCAGACTCAAACAAGCTTCCAAGTCAGCTATAGCGGATTTTTAGATAATTTAGCAAAAATATAATGGCCGGCCGCGGTGGCCGAGGGGACTGAGGCGCTCCAGTCACGATCTGCACGGCCACTACGGTCGGGGGTTCGAATCCCCCCTCGGGCATGGATATTTGTGCCGTCCTTAGTATAAGGTAGTTGATAAGTAGTTTGTAAGTTTAGGGACTGATGACCCCGTAGTTAAGTCCCATAAGCTTAACAAACATTTGGACATTTTTGAAATATAATGAGAAGCAGTAGTATAACCAGTTCTTTGAAGAGGCATCTACTCCACTTATAATATGTATCTGAAACTTGGACACAGACAACTTTTGTTTGAAGAATTACCTGAAAATATTATACCATATGACATTATGAAACGAAAGTAAGCAAAATATGCAAGTTTTTTTTATTTTTATGTCACCTATGTCTTCTAACGAAATGCAAATACAGATTTGTAAAGGCGTTTCCGCAGTTTTATAGTGTGCTCTTCATATCTGAATTTATTATCAAGTTATAATCCCATGAATATAATACTGTCAACCTCTTCTATCTATCCATTTGCTGGATGGAAACCTCTTTCATGTTCTGAAGAGCATGTAGTGAGTCTTTTCAGAATTTAGTGTCAATGAGTTGGCTTTAAACCATTAATGTACATAAATACCATTAGCACACATTCCTAGAACTGGCTCGACATGCTATTTATTGCATTGTACCACATGTAAACAAAACCATCTCTTCTCCTGGCAGTATAACTGATGAGAGGCCAATCATGTACACAAGAAAAAGTAATGGAAGTAAGATGGTTCCTTGTGCCACACCATATGTAATTTTTTCCAAATCTGAAAGAAGGATCTGTACCAAAAGATTTGAAAGTTGCACAGGTCACACCTATATTCCAGAAAGGCAGTAGGAGTGACCCACTAAACTACAGGCCTAGTTCATTGACGTCAATTTGCAGCAGGGTTTTGGAACATATCCTGTATTCAAATATTACGAATTATCTCGAACAGAATGGTCTATTGACCCAAGGTCAACACGGATTTAGAAAATATCGTTCATGCAAAACACAACTAGCTCTTTATTCACACGAAGTGATGGGTGTTATCGACAAGGGTTCGCAAATCGATTCCGTATTTCTTGATTTTGGCTTTTGACACCGTACCTCACAAACGGCTTTTAATCAAATTGCGTGGTTATGGTATATTGCCCCAAAATTGCGATTGGATAGGGGATTTCCTGTCAGAGAGAAGACATTTCGTTGTAATAGATGGTGAGGCATCGACTAAAACAGAGGTGATATCGGGTGCTCCACAGGGTAGTGTTATTGGTCCTCTGCTGTTCCTTATTTACATGAACGATTTAGGGGAAAATCCAAGTAGCTCTCTTAGGTTGTTTGCAGATGACGCCGTCATTTACCGCCTAGTAAAATCATCTGAAGCTCAAAACCAACTGCAGAACGATCTAAATAAGATATCACTAAAGGTAAAGCAGTCAACAATCCGAAGATTGGTTTGAACACACAGTGCTTTACTAGGCATGGTCCTGTTTGGATGGAGGTGGTATGCCGTTGCCTTCCTCCGACCTTCGAACTGACTTACCCAGCCAGTTATAGGGGGACCTACAGTTTAACGTGGGTTCCGATCCACGGTGCTACTCGGTATTTTTCACATGAGCAATACTGCCAGAGGTGAAAGAAGTGGAAAGTAACAGATAAAAATCGTAGGACCTGGCGGGGATCGAACCCGCCACTTTTCGATTTGTAGTCTGGCACTCAATCACTTTGCAACCGAGGCGCAATGGTGTAAAAATTGTCAATTGACTCTAAATAATGAGAAGTGTCAAGTCGTCCACATGAGTACGAAAAGAAATCCGTTAAACTTTGTTTACAAGATACATCAATGAAAAGTGAAGGCTGTAAACTCCTCAATATACCTAGGAATTACTATTATTTCAGATTTAAACTGGAAAGAACACATAGATAATGTCGTGTGAAAGGCAAACCAGGGACTGTGTTTTATTGGTAGAACCCTTAAAAGATGCAACAGAACAACAAAAGAAACTGCATACACTACGCTTGTCCATCCATTTTTGGAGTATTGCTGCCAAGTATGGGATCCTTATCAGGTGGGTTTGACGGAGGACATTGAATGAGTCCAAAGAAGGGCAGTTCGTTACTAATTGTCACGATGCAGGGGAGACAGCGTTATGGATATGATACAGGATCTGGGATGGGAATCATTACAACAACGACGCTTATCGCTGCGGCATGGGCTACTTACGAAACGCTTACGATCGCCAACAATCTCCTCCGAATGAGAAAATATATTGTTGCCTCCCACTTACATAAGGTAGAAATGAACATCAGAATAAAATACGAGAAATCAGAGCTCGAACGGAAAGATTCAGGTGTTCTTTCTTCCCGCGCGCTATTCAAGAATGGAATGGGAGATAAATGGTATAATGGAGGTTCGATGAACCCTCTGCCAGGCACTTAAATGTGATTTGCAGAGTATCCCATGTAGATGTAGATGATGATGACTGATATCTTAGTTCCCTAGTCCCTTGCACTGTCACCCTTTGTTTCCTGATTTGAACCATTTTGCAGCATTTATTGTGACACAATATAATTGTAATTTACATAAAAAGATGTGGTTCATTTAATCAAATTTCTCTGACAAATCACAGAAAATACCCACTACCTTTAATTTATTATCTAATAAATTAAGTACATTCTAAATGTATGTAAATACCTTTCCCTACATTGGAACCCTTCAGAAAACTATGTTCTAGATAGCATGTTTTTTGGGGGCATGTGGTTGAAAAGCAGCCATTTATAATATAAACTTTTCTATAAGTTTTGAGAATGCTGGCAAAAGTAAAATAGAGCATATGTCACTACTGGTCATAGAAGGCAATCAAACAGCTATATGGTACAAGGTTGGCATTCTCTGAGATATGGTGCAACCATATCGACAGCTAATGGATGACAATTATCACATTCATCGTCCTCATTTTCTGATTGTGCTTCTTCATGATAAAGACATCGAAAATGTTCAAATGTTTGTATAGTCTATGGGACTTAACTACGGGGTCATCCGTCCCTAAACTTACAAACTAATTATGAACTACTTACGAACTAGGACGGCACAAATATCCATGCCCGAGGGGGAATTCGAACCCCCTACCGTAGTGGCCGTGCAGACCGTGACTGGAGCGCCTCAGTCACCTCAGCCACCGGCGGCCGGCCAGCACATTTTCCACACAATTTAAGAGATCTGCACTGAATCGACATTGAAGTGTAAAATATTCTCAACTAACAGCCCCTTATTTAATGAGGACTCTCTGTGGAGAATCTTATATTAACACTAACAAATTCACTGCACCTTAAGTTCTGCTCTATCTAGGGGATGATTAAAATTCGTCCACAGTCCCCACTAAAACTAACATTGAGAAGAAAGGTGCCCTACATACAAATAACTTTCACAACACTTTTGTTTAAATTTTTTATTAGTCTGTTTATTTATCGGATCAAAACACTGTCAGTGGTAAAAGCACTGTACGTTTGTGTATCTAATATAGCTGTTGAGCCCCCAGACAAAATTTCTAATCATTTTCTAATATGGCACCTGTGAACAAACACTGCCATGCGGGTCGTGTATCTGTCTAGTACTTTATGTTATTAACAAATTTATACAATCGTATTTGATTTGATTATCTCAGGGAAGCCAAAACAGTCTTGGTCCAACCCGCACTGCCCGCACTGAAACTAAGTTTATTGTGTGATATCGCTCCCTGTATATCTAGTAAAGCCAATCAATGCCCTTGAACAGTGCAAGGAGTTCCTTTACCAGTTCTTTATTAGACACAATTTCTTCGGGTCTGGTTGTCCCAAATGTTCTGTGCCTTTTACTCTCCAATGCAATGCATTCGAAGATTAGATGTGATGCAATTTCATCACCATCATCACAGATCCTACATTTAGGGTCCTCTTCTGTTATTCCCATTGTATGTAGGTGTTTTTTGAAATTCCCATGGCATGTCAGCAATCCAACCATGAGTCTAATCTCTCTCCTGTTCAGAAGCAGGATTGCAGAGCTTCTTTTAAAACATGGCTTTGGCATTATTACCTTTCCATGTTTTTGTTGATAGACTTTGGTTCAATATTCTACGTGCTGTCTTCTGAGCCAGTTACGTAGCTCCAATTTGATCATTGCCTTGGTGATTGTCAGGACAGGTCCCGGTCCAATAAATGGAGTCTCTGCCCCCATCCTGGCTAATCTGTCGGCATCTTCGTTGCCACTGTTCCCCTAGTGGCCATACAATCGTATTAATGAATTAGGTTTCTTGTGATCAATATTATTTTATGTCGATTGTAAGCATATCATATGATGCACCTTGGTGAGACCTTTTATATGAGCCCTCGCTCACCTCTATATCTTAAATAGCTTACAAATTATGAATTTTTTAAACTAAACAGTAAATTGCTATATCTTCATTATATGAGAACTTTTTATATGTACTTGATAGGAGGGATGTCTGTGTGTTACTATATGTGTCATATGAAACCCTTTCAGAAATTGTGTCACACTTCTCTGTCTTAATTATTTTTTTTAATTTAACTTTATCGTATACAATACATCAGTGCAAGAGGATGTGTTACCAGGTATTAGGAACACTGGTGTTTGCTTCAATCTGGAACTCAAATTCAGAATATTTACGTTACTGTCGTACAACTTGTGAATTTCTGCTCTCAGGAGAAATAAAGAGAACTGAAATTTCGTTATTGTATGTCTCTCTTCCATTCGTATTTAAAGGGTCAAAACTCCTAAAGTCGTAGTGATGCATCACTCTTTGATGTGTGTATCAGCAGTAAGATGTCAATTATTATGTCGATGCTGTTTGCAGCCATAGTTCGATGCCTCTTGAAGTTCTTGTTGATTGGTGCACTCAGTAACGGCTGGCTGAAACTTCATGGGGCAAAACCAGTCTACCATAACTAATCTAGGTGACATGTAGAATTGCAGTCATTGACACTTTAATGAATATGTCCCCATTTATGGTTAGCATACAAGTCTCATTAATAACAGTCACTACAACCCAGTATGCACATTCCACACATCAATAATAGAAATTTACACAGTTCCTGTGTGGAATACAAAAGTTCGAAGTGAACATTTTAATGTGGCATGAATATAAAGTATTAATTAATATTAACAATAGATACACTTTCTACATGACTAACACTGAAGAAATTTTACATAAATGTTCGAATTGAGTTCAGAGTGATATGGATTGTGGCCTTGATTTACAAGCCATGAATGCTTCCTATTTATATTAGTTAAACAATGTTACTGAAAATTATGTATTGTTAATTATGTACATTAAATTAATTATAATGGAAAAGTTAACAATTACATACAACACGCTATAGTAAAAGGTAGTGTAAATAATAATTAGTAAATTGATATATAAATCTCACTTATAATAATATTGCTTCACTTTCAAATATATTAAAAAAGGTTTTGAAACAACTACTTTGGAATAAACGGTAATTATACAGAAACTAATGAGGGCAAAACTAGCTAAAATTAATTGTGAACTATAATAATACCTACTTTAATATTACGAGAAAAGAATTTACTTAGCCATAACAGAAGTACTAATTAGCATGCTACTGGAACAACTACAACATGCCTCTTGCATGGACTAATTAATAATACTAATTAAACAAATTTCTGCAATTCCAAATAATAGAAAATAACTTCAACTAGTCATGTTACCAAAAAGAATAACCAAAATTTTGGAAAAGAAAATGATAATAGACTAATTACATTCATACATATTATTATGCAACACTGGTATCGGTAGGTTCAGTAATACAAGCAGATGGGAATAAATCCAAACATGCTTTGTTACATCACCCCCTCATGTAATTAACCAGATAGTTATTTGAAAAGATAATTAACTGCATAATTAAATGATAAAAACAAAAACATGGTGATAAGAAAATCAATCAGATAGCAACAAATAAATCATATGAAAAACAAATAAGTATGTAATCACAAAAATTACCTTAATCTACGTTACACATTCTATTTGTCCTATGCTGGCCATAAAATTATAGAATAGTGGAAGAAGAATGGAGTGATCTAACAAATGAAAAATAGGATCACCCAGCTGAGGGAAGGCATTACTCGACAACTAATGTATTTGTCAAAGAATGGAGAACCACCTTACCATTAGCAAAATCAGTATTGATGCACCATCTACTTAAAAATTGCCTTCCAAGAATCATGTCAACATTAAGATCTTGTATCACTATGAAATTACAATCTAACTTTTTTCCAGCAAACTCCACTGAAACAAGGACTTCCTACTTCACATTCTTGCATAACTTACCAGTAGTACCAATAATCTTTACTCCAGAAACATGCATAAAAATGTTTAAATGTTTGTTAATCTTAAGGGACTTAACTACAGGGTCATCAGTACCTAAACTTACAAACAACTTATGAACTACCTTATACTAAAGTCGACGCAAACATCCATGCCCAATGGGCGATTCGAACCCCCTACTGAAGCGGCTGTGCAGACTGTGCTTGGCGCGCCACAGACAGCTCGGCCATTTAAACATGCATAATCACTATTCCATCTGTATCCTTAATTGATTCAAACAAAGACTGAGAAATACCATTAAGATCACTACTACTGTCCATCAAGCATTTTATAGGTACACATTGTACACTAGTTGACACTATTGAATGCCAAACTGCATCAGTATTTACTACTGCTTCTTCTTCATACAACAGATCTTCATTAATTCTCTCCCCCGATAAGCAGTCATACATTTCAGACAAATCATTTAAAACTACTGTTAAGTGACCCACATTATAGTCTGCTTCCGCTTCCCTACTAGTTGTTAGCTCCAACTCTACATTCTCTTCTAGCTAACTTATTCTTTCCACCTTCGTTTAACTAACGACTTTACCTTCATCATCAAAAATAAATTCATATACCTCATCTTTCTCGTCACTAGATATGTTACGGAATATCATCTACTGCAGGGGCCTTATTTCGACTCAAGTCCTTCAGCCCTCTATCAAATTCTTCTCGCAGTATCATATCTCCTATCTCATCATCCTCCACTTCGTCTTCCATTTCTAGAATACTGCCTTCAAGTTTATTTCCTTTGTATTGGCCCTCTATATATTCCTTCCACAGTTCAGCTTTTCCCTCTTTGCTTAGTACCGGCTTTCTGTCTGAGTTCTTGATACTCATACAGCTGATTTTCTTGCCTCCAAATATCTCTTTTATTTTCCTGTAGGCGGTATCTATCTTTCTCCTAGTTATGCATTCTTCTACGGTTCGGAACAAGGCCCCTGGAGTAGATGATAACCCGTCTGAACTGCTGACATCGTTAGGAGAGCCAGTCGTGAAAAATTGTATCACCTGGTATTCAAGATGTATGAGACAGGGGAAATACCCTCCGACTTCAAGAAGAATATCGTAATTCCAAAGAAAGCAAGTGCAGACAAATGTGAAAGTTACAGAACTATCAATCTAATAAGTCATTGTTGCAAAATACTTACACGAATTATTTACAGACAAATGGAAAAACTTGTGGAATCCGACCTCGGGGGAGATCAGTTTGGATTTAGGAGAAATGTAGGAACATGGGAGGCAATACTCACATTATGACTTTTCTTAGAAGATAGGCTAAGGAAAGGGAAACCTATGTTTTTAGCGTTTGTCGATTTGGAGAAAGCTTTTGACAATGTCGACTGGAATACACTCTTCCAAATTCTGAAGGTAGCAGGGGTAAAATATAGGGAGCGAAGAGTTATATTCAACCTATACAAAAACCAGACAGCGATTATTAGAGTCGAAGGGCAAGAAAGGGACACAGAGGTTGGGAAAGGAGTAGGACAGGGTTGCAGCCTTTCCCCAATGTTGTTCAATCTGTACATTGAGCAGTCAGTGAAGGAATGGAAGGAGAAATTTGGAGAGGGCATTAAAGTGCAGGGAGAAGAAATGAAAACATTGCGGTTTGCCGATGACATAGTAATTTTGTCACAGACCACAAAAGATCTGGAAGAGCAATTGAATGGAATGGACAGTGTCTTGAAAGGAAGATATAAGATGAACTTTAACAGGAGTAAAACGAAGGTGATGAAATGCAATGTCAGAAAATCAGGCGATGCTTAAGGAATTAGATTAGGTAATGAGACAATAAAAGTAGTAGATGAATTTTGTTATTCAGGTAACAAGATAACTTCTGATGGCCGAAGTAAAGAAGATATAAAATCCAAAATGGCTCTGGGAAGAAAAACATTTCTAAAGAAGCGAAACTTTTTAACATCGAATATTAATTTAAATGTTAGGAACTCCTTTCTGAAAGCATTTGTCTGGAGTGTAGCATTGTATGGCAGTGAAACGTGGACGATAAGGAGTTCAGATAAAAAGATGACAGAAGCTTTTGAAATGTGGTGCTACAGACGAATGATGAAAATTGGGTAGATCATGTAACGAATGAGGAGGTGCTTAACTGACTCGGGAAAGGAGTTTCTGGCATATCCTGACTAAGAGAAGGGATAGATTGGTTGTACACATTCTGAGACATCAAGGAATTGTCAATTTAGCATTAGAAGGAAGCGTGTGGGGTAAAAATCGTAGGGGGAGACTGAGGTACGAATACAATGAGCAGATTCAAAAGGATGTAGGCTGCTGAACGTATTGTCAGGTGAAGAGACTTGTTCAGGACAGGGTAGCATGGAGAGCTGCAACAAACCAGTCTGCGAACTGAAAACCACAACAACAGATTCGTCACTACTGACCTCTCATCACTATAGTTTACTTCAAACAATCTGTTTATCACCTTGCCTATATCCTCAATATTTGACCATAATGCCAGACACTTAAGTTCTTCCTGCTGTCTTAATGATTGCCCATCACCATTAGGTTCAAAGTCATTAAAATTTTTACAATTAGCAGAAATATTGCTATCCCCAGCACATGCACTATACTTTACATGTTCTATCTTTTTCTCTTTCCGCTGTAGCTCTACAACTTTAGAAGTTCCTTAAACTCTGTCCTCTACTGTGCTCAACCCAGTTTCCAATCCAGATCTTACCTGACCAATTTGATTTTCAAGTTCCTCTTTATTTTCCTTATAAGTTTTTCTGAAAGACTGTACTCTGTTGATAACAGTTTCCACTCTTTTTTCACATAAGGGAATTCTATTATGATTGTTGACACAAGACTTATTAATTTCATTTAATTTCACACCGAGAGTTTTTATTTCATTTTCGCTACTAGCTTCCACTTCTTATTGTGAAGTATGTTTAATACCTTCGGTGTAATGAGACAATGTTGTCTCAAGGGATTGTATTATTTGTTGATATTTATGACTTTGTGATACATCCAGAACAATGAGCAAATGAGTAAATCTGATAAATGACTGAGATACTCTATCTATGAGAATAAGAGACTGAATCGAAAGTCTCAATAGATTTATTATAAAAAGAGGATGTGTCACAACAAGCAATAATGAAATGAACAGGCATTAAATGAACTAAAGCACCTGCTTAAAACAATAAAATAGGTGCGATTCAGAGTGATAGTGATTGTGAAGCACGAAAATGGAAGCTAGCTCTATGTATATGAACTAAATGGAAATGCGCTATTGCATTGAGCTGAAACATGAATATCCGTCTCCTCCTATCACATCATGTGACAGTCACCTCAGGAATTCCTTCCAGCATGTCACTGTAAAGTGAAAAGAACTCCTACTTGGACAACATTTAATGAATCACGATGGGATTTATTCCCATCTGTTCGCATTGCTGAACCTTCTGATACCAGTGTTGTGTAATGACAGGTACAAATGTAATTAGTCTATTATCATTTTCTTTTCCAAAATTTTTGTTATTCTTTTTTCTAATATGACTAGCTGAAGTTATTTTCCATTATTTGACATTGCAGAGAATTATTTAATTAGCAAATATTAATTTGTTCATGCAAGAGAAATATTGTTTTAGTTCTGATAGTATGCTAATTCGTATTTCTGTTAAGACTAAGGAAATTCTTTTCTCATAATATTAAAGTAGATATTATTATGCTCCATAATTAACTTTGGGAAACTTTTGCCCTCATCGTCTTTGTATAATTACCGTTTATTCCGAGGTAATTATTTAAAAACCTAACATATATTTTTGAAAGTGAAGCAATATTAATATAACCGAGATTTATATATCAATTTCCTCAGAATTATTTGCACTACCTTTTGCTATACCCAGATGCCGGCAATTGTTAAGTTTTCCATTATAATTATTTTAAAATACATAATTTTCAGTAACATTGTTTAACTACTATAAATAGGATGCTTTCACACCATGTAAATGAGTCATATGACATGTTTACTTGAGGGAACGATCCACATTACTCTAAACTCTAGTTTGACCACTTATGCAAAGGTTCTTCAGTGTTAGTTATGTAGAAAGTATATCTATAGTTAAAATGAGTTACTCCTTCATATTCTGACCCACTAAAACATGCATCCAGAACTTTTGTATTCCACATATAAACTGTGTAAATTTGTATTATTGACATGTGCAGGGCCGGATCTAGAACATTTGCCAAGGGGCGCAAGCTTAAATTTGCCGCCCCTTCTTTCACCCCCCCCCCTGTAAGAAAATGACTTTTTGATGCTAACTGGGTTACATATTTCTAAATAAATGTCACAATCTCACAACATGAACTTATTTTATTGACTGAATTAAGATCAAAGGAAAACAGAACAATTTTAATACATACAAAAATATTACAGCTTGGCAAAAGATGTTAGATATTCCACTGCGACGTTTGGAGAAGCAATAGCAGCTGTTCCAAAACATGTGCTGAGATTAGTCGTGATCATCACCGATCGCCGCCGAGAAAACATCGTATTTCTAAGGTAGAGTTCTTAAACATCTACCATGGATGATAAATGTGAAAAAGTGAATCTGTTGGTGGACGATGGACAAAAATAAGCAAATGTTAATTACGTAAAGATAGAAGTTTGCTTCGATAAGATGGGGAAAAATGGGGAAGAATCATATACCGTAGGAGATGGTGGTTATAAATATCAATTAGATCAATCTTTGTACAGTCAGTCTGATGTAAATGGAATGATGGATGGGCATGCGAAAGCTTCATTCACTATGATAAGTAATGTAGTAAAGTAGTCATAAGTTATTTAACTGTATAGTGAGTACTGTTGACCGGTAGAGTATCTGAAGGGAACTTCTATTCCATTTATCCCTCATTGTAGAAGACACCTTGTGCCACTGCTTCTTCCTTAATGCATAGCGGAATACAGGAGCTAATCTGATCTGCCATTCGATACAGCTCCAGCCATCAGTACTAATCAAGTTTTTGCTGAAAGAGCCTAAGTAAAAGGCAGGCCTGTGGTTTGTCAGGGTCCGAGTCAGACTTTCCTTCCCTGCTGCTTTCTTAACTCTCCCAAGGGCTGCTGTTGTGTGTGTGTGTGTGTGTGTGTGTGTGTGTGTGTGTGTGTGTGTGTGTGTGCATGTGAATTTTTTGTTGGTGGTTGTTCTTTATGATTGGTCTTGTTGAGACAGGTGTCTTGTTGTTAACCTGCAGTTAGTCATTGACCGGTGGTATGGGTGCAAGGTTTAGCTGGAATGTGGAGTTTAGTAGTAGTTTTTGTATTTCGTGTCCTAAGTGTTCGTAGGTGTGCTTGGTATTGTCGTATTGTATGTCTAATATACTGCTGATCCATTGGACACCGCCTTCTTGCATTGTCCCGTGACATGCAGTAGACTTATCTGTGGCTGTGTACCCGATGCTTGTCATATGCCGCATGTCTGTGTACCATCATGTTACAGAATACAGTGAATACAGAAGGGAAAGGTTCCTTTCATGGTAATGCAGCCAAGTATTGTGCTCGACGCCTTATTCAAACAGAGTAAACGCCTAACGATAAGAGCTTACAGCTCGAAATTGACATTTTTATTGAAAAGTATATTCAGTTTCATTAAGGTTTTTATGTGACTTCATCAATGACATTGTATTTATCCTTGATAATATTACTTTATTGTTTGATGCTAACAAATTGCTGGGAGCCGTGTTTACATGAATATAGCTATGCTAAGTAAAGCAGTTATGTTGCAACACTATATCGCTTAACCTTCATTGTTAACTGTAGATTGTCAACAATAGCGTACAGTAAGAAATATTCACAAAATTATTTACAATTAGAAGTCGTTTTACTTATGTATGTGTGACTCAAACTATACTGGATGTACAAAAAGAAGAGCGTCCCGGATGGTTACGTATTTCTTTGACTTACATACGCTTGAATGTAGGTGGCAGGTTTTTTGCGAAAGTCCACATACAAAGTTTCAGAAACAGCATTAAGTGCGACACCTGGAGATAATCTTCATCCCCTACAGTATTCGTCCTGTAGCACTGTATTGGCCCTACGTATTCCTCTTATAGCGCAAAGGCAGGGCGTATAAGGACAAAATTTCAGCACGTACGATGGCGCTTTATGCAGACATTCACCGCGCGGTCCATACGCGATTATAAGGGGAAGAAACACAAAATTTGGTACAATGCGAAGCACTATCTTACTCGACAGCGGTTTATTGTGTATGAGTGAGAATAATGTGGGTGCTTCTTTGCTGATTGTCTATACTATTGCGACGGTTTTGATGCTAACTTTAGTCCTCACTGCGAATATCTGCAGCATAAGCGTTTATTTTTTAATTGAAGGTTTAAAGTATGTGAGACAATATAAGGCAAAGAGAATGTTCAATCTTCACAATTTACAGGTGTGTAGAAAGTAGGGAATGCGGGGAAAGCAAGATAGTTTAGATGTTAACATCCTTGGGAGCATAGTCAACAGAATCGCAATATCTCTGGCCAAGTAAGAAAACAAACACACGAATGTATGGCGCCGGTTTGTTTATTTGTAAATATGTAGGAATTAGAGAACAGTCATTTTCTAAAAACGTAATTTTTATAGGAGATTGGCCTTAAATACGGAATCGTGTTATGGATCTTAAGTTACCCTCCAAACTAAACGAATACCCATCTACTTTTAAACGAACATGCCGATTATGTGGTCGCGTAGGAAGAAGATTTACAAATATTTTTGTCCAGTTACCAACTGCAAAGAACAGCATATCGGAATTGTCTGAGTTGATACACAATTGTGTGAGGCTTCAAGTAAGTAACGTACTCAATTTCTAATTGTCCTTTTATTGTGAACCATCTGTTTACGTTAGCTGCTTTCCTCTCCTACCTGTTTGCAGTTAATTTCTTACCGTGCCGTTGTCACTGCCTAGCAGCAAGTAATGAAATTACGAGGGATTACAATTCATTATAATGGCCTGTTGTTATAATCATGTAGCGTCAAGTAAGGTTGTTGGCGATGTTTTCTAATGTCATTATTGGACAAAAAACTTTACTGAAGATAAGAATATCATAATTTAAAACATTCTATGTATGTAACAATAAATTAAAATACCAGAGCTTGTTATTGAGAACAAATATTGTATATGTTTAAAAAATTATATAACACTTAGTATGTTCACTAATGTCCTTTTCCAAGTAACATTATTGTCATTAAATGCAACACATTAATTATCTTTCGAAGAAGACATCATTTGTAATATGTATTGTATTATTTCAGTTGTTTAAAATTATGCTATCTTGTTTCTGATTTAGACCTACATCTACATACATACTCCGCCACACACCTTGCGCAATTCACCGTAAGGTGTGTGGCGGAGGAACCTCATAGTTCTATGTTTATTTAGGGGCCTACAGTAGAAAGAGAAAAGTGTATTCCTTACAATTTTTAAAGTTCAGGGTTTAAATTACGTAAATCACATTGTACCTTCATATGCAATTGCCAGCAACATCTTTTCCAATTGTGCTTCCAATGTGTATTGAGTCATTAATTTCTGAGACTTTTGTAATTTGTTTATGAGTACCATAATATATAATAATGACATTTACTCAGTGATGTTTGAATTTTATTGCAAGTATCTTCTTGCCATAGGCCTATATTAAATAAATAGTACTTTTAAGTATTCTCCATGATTACGCAAATGTTGTACTAAGCTACTCTTATGTGGGCATTTTCAATTTCCTAAAGACATTTGCAGTGAGACATGATATTAATTTCAAATCATTGGCCACTAAATTAAAAAATTCTTGCTGTAGCTGATACCCTAAGGACAAAAAATTGGACCATCAAAAGGAGATATATTTGACATGCTTAGGTAGTCCTAGCTTTCTCAAGCAGTTGACTGGTGTCAAATAAACTGTTGATATCTCCACCAAAAAACATTACTCCTCGCAGTAATGAAGTTTTAAACTCAGTACAAAATTTTGTGTATTTTCACAATATCTCCTTTCAATTACCTAGGCCTAGTTGTAATCTGTTATTGAGTCATGGTAGGTCTATATTTAATGAGAGACTGAAGTATGCCATTTATAAAAGTGAAGATAAGCAACAGTTGTCAAATTCTTAACCCATTTCCCTTCTTTTCATGCTCTTACTTTGACAAGGCCATCTGCAAATAATGAAAATGTTACTAACGTCATAAAGAAAGTTTTCTCCTACTTCAGAGCTGCAACTAGGGTTTCTGTTCGGGGTGGAACTTACAGAGTGTTGTCAAATTGTCTCTGCAACCAAGTGATGTGTCCTGGGTGGAGGGAGAGGATGAGGGGCATTAAACTATTACGATTATGCCTTGGTTCCTCTTCGATGAAGGTATGCACTGACACACAGTGAATGTTGACCTGAACACGAATTTTATCCTCAATGGTTTGTTGGTCTTGCTGGATAAGGCCATCCTATATATATCTAGTCATATCAGTCGTAATTATTCAGTGGTCCTGTCCTGGCTGCAGATGGTCTTTGCTGATGAGTGTTCTGGCCTGAATCGTCTTCTGCAGACACATCAGAGACATCCTGTGTTCACCATACACAGTAGACATGGGACAGTGGATGCCACATACCCAGCACCTAGGGCACCAGAGGACAAACCACATCGCTCTACTCATCTTTGCCTGCCTCCATGTCAATAGCAGGATGGACTCACTAAACCAGTCAGCCAGCAACTGAGCTCATTGCCAACATTTACCACTGCACGTACCTTTGATGTGGCACTAAGCTAATCCCCCTACTGTAGCGGTGACAGAACAACAATGCTAGGCTCCCTGTTGGATGGACTGTATATCATGGCAGGTGTTCAGTTTCTTTGGCTGGCCCTTATAAATGGAACCAGTTTTTGTATGTATAAAGGAAGATCAACTATCCAAAACAGAAGCACAGGGAAATGGTTTGTTTGAAAGGACATGACCAGATTTTTTTACCAGTCCTTTTTCTATCTGAAAATGTGCCAGGTCAGACTCTGTTGTTTACTTTCTAAAATTCATTTGCATTTTGTATCTACTGTTTCAGAGGCAGTTAGTTTTTGTTTTGCCAATCCATTGGGGATATTATTGTGCAAAATGTCAGTACATGGCTCCTTTAAAAAGGGCACAGCCAACCATCTGCCGTATCCTCCCCTCATTAATTTCCACTTTGACTATTATTCTTAGCCCAATTCCATGTTGCAAAAGATGTATCTTTGTCAGGCATAACTGTAGACTCGGATACCACCTGTCTGCTTTGACCCATGACCTCATCAAGATGTTGGAAAACCAGTATATAGGATATTTTAATAGTTCTGTATTGTAGATACAAATAATCTGTAGTTATTATAGATAACAGAATGTATCGTCGATCACAGGTCTTAGCCCAAAAATTCGCGCCTTTGGCACTCACCTCACATACGGGGGGGGGGGGGGGGGGGGATGAATCTCGGTTAACCTGCACGTAACCATCAGAGAGAAGCTACCAATCATTTTTAAACACAAAATATTAATCTGTTTTGTTTGTAAACTAACTATCGTCTTTAACTCAACCACCACATAATCACTCACGCCTTCTGCAAACACGCGTGCACCTCAAAACTACCGCGCTGCAATGACGTCACGGGTCAAAGCTGACAGATGGTATCCCCATCTGCAGGTGAGCCATTTGGCAAGTATTTTTAATGTTTATGTTCTTTACAAGAGCAAACTGACATAGCTCCATTCCTACAACTTTTCATTTAATGCTTATCTCCCTTGTTCTTTTCATCCAGTGTGATATTAAACCCTCCAGATTAACAGCAGGGTGTATTTTCATATTTTACTATATGCAGATCAAGAGATTTTTACCTCCTAACTTTTCCCCCATGAACCACAGACATTGCCGAGGTGGGGTGGCTTGTGTGCCTCAACGATGCAGATAGCCATACCGTAGCGGAGGGGTATCTGAGGAGAGGCCAGACAAACATGTGGTTCCTGAAGAGAGGCAGCAGTCATTTCAGTAGTTACAGGGGCAACAGTCTGGTTGATTGATGATCTGGCCTTGTAACATCAGCTAAAGTGGCTTTGCCACACAGTTACTCCGTACGGCTGAAAGCAAGGGGAAACTACAGCCGTTACTTTTCCCGAGGACATGCAGCTCTACTGTATGAAAATATGATGATGGCATCCTCTCGGGTAAAATATTCCGGAGGTAAAATAGTCCCCCATTTGGATCTCCGGGCGGGGACTACTCAGGAGGATGTTGTCATCAGGAAAGACAGTACTGGCATTCTACGGATCGGAGTGTGGAATGTTAGATCCCTTAATCAGGTAGGAAAATTAGAAAATTTAAAAAGGTAAATGGATAGGTTGAAGTTAGATATAGTGGGGATTAGTGAAGTTTGGTGGCAGGATGAACAGGATTTCTGGTCAGGTGGGTACAGGATTATAAATACAAAATCAGTTGGGGGTATCACAGGAGTAGGACTGCTTATGTATAAGAAAATAGGAATGCGGGCAAACTACTATGAGCAGCACAGTGATCACATTATCATTGTCAAGATAGATACGAGCCAACACTGACAGCAGTAGCACAGATTTCTGTGCCAACTAGCTCTGCTGATGACGAGGAGATTGAAGAAATGTATGAGGAGCTAAAGGCATTATTCAGACAATTAAGGGAGAGGAAAACTTAATTGTTATGGGAGACTGGAATTTGGTTGTAGGACAAGGAGGGGAAGGGAAGAAAGTAGGTGAATATGGTCTGGGCAAAAGGAATGAAAGAGGAAGCCGCCTGGTAGAATTTTGCGCAGAACATAATTTAGTTATAACAAACACCTGGTTAAAAAAAAAAAAAAAAAAAAAAAAAAAAAAAAAAAAAAAAAAAAAAAACTGCAGAAAGGTAGGAAAATAAGGAGATGGGACCTAGATAAATTGAAGGAACGTGGAGTTCTGGAGAATTTCAGAGGGAGCTTTATGCAACAATTTACAGAAACGGGGGGGGGGGGGGGGGGGGGGAATAAAACAGTAGAAGAGGAATGGGTAGCATTGAGAGAAAAAAAAGGGAAGGCAGAAGGCAAGACCTACAAAAACTCCTTGGATATCACAGGAAATACTAAATTTAATTGATGAAAGGAGGAAATGTAAAAATGCAGTAAATGGAACAGGCAAAATGGGGTACAGACGACTAAGAAATGAGATTGACAGGAAGTGCAAAATGGCTAACCAGGAGTGGCTAGAAGCCCAATGCAAATATCTAGAAGAATGTATAAGAAGGGGAAAAGTAGATACTGCCTACAGGAAAATAAAAGAGTCATTTGGGGACAAGAAAAACAACTCTATGAATATCAAGAACTCAGATGGGAAACCAGTTCTCACCAAAGAAGGGAAAATTGAAAGTTGGAAAGAATACATAGAACAGCTCTACAAGGAAACTTAAAGACAATGTTGTAGGAAGGAAAGAGGAAGTAGATGAAGATGAAATAGGAGATACTATACTGAGAGATGAATTTGACAGAGCCCTGAAAGACCTAGGTCGGAACAAGGTCCCTGGAGTAGACGATGTACCCTCAGAGCTACTAAAGTCTCTGGGAGAGCCAGCCATGACAAAACTATTTGAACTGGTGGTGCAGGATGTATGAGACAGGCAAAATACTCTCAGACTTCATGAAAAATGTAATAATCCCCATTCCAAAGAAATCAGGCGCAGACAGGTGTGAAAATTATAGAACCATCAGTTTGATAAGTCATGGTTGCAAAATTTTAACTCGCATTGTCTACAGGAGAATGGAAAAGTTGGTAAAAGCTGACCTTGGGGAAGATCAGTTTGGATTCAAGAGAAAGGTAGGAACCAGGGAGGCAATACTCACTTTACATCTTATCTTAGAAGATAGATTAAGGAAAGGCAATCCTACATTTGTAGCTTTTGTAGATTTGGAGAAAGTGTTTGACAATGTTGACTGGAATACACTGTTTCAAATTCTTAAAGCAGCCAGAGTAAAATACAGGGAAAGGAGAGTTCTTTACAACTTGTACAAAAGCCAGACCGCAGTTATTAGGCTCAAAGGGCGTGAAAGGGAAGCATTAGTTGGGAAGGGAGTAAGACAGGGTTGTAGCCTTTTTCCGATGTTATTCAATTTGTACATCGAGCAGGCGGTGAAGGAAAGCAAGGAAAAATTTGGAATACGGTTTAAAATTCAGGGGGGGAAAATAAAAATGTTGCGTTTTGCCGATGACGTTGTAATTGTGTCAGAGATAGCAAAGGACTTGGAAGAGCAGTTGAATTGAAGGCAGCGTATAAAATGAACATTAACAAGAGCAAAACAAAAAATAATGGAATACTGTTTTAGAAAATCAGGATTAGATTAGGTAACGAAACAATGCAGGTGGTAGATGAGTACTGAACAGTATTGGCGAGAAAAAGGAATTTTTGGCATACCCTGACTAAAAGAAAGGATCGCTTGGTAGGACACATTCTTAGACATTGAGGAGTCGTAAATTTAGTATTGGAGGGAAGTGTGTGGGGTAAATATCGCAGAGGAAGACCAAGAGACGCATATAGTAAGCAGATTCAAGTGGATGTGGGTTGCCATTCTTATGAGGAGATGAAAAGGCTTGCTCAGGATAGAGTAGGGTGGAGAGCTGCATCAAACCAGTCTCCGGACTGAAGACCATAACAACAACAACAACAACTTTTTGCAGATCCAAGAGTAATATTACCAGGGTTGTTCAATAATGAGAGAGAGAAATTGGTCTGGGGAAAAACTGTTGATAGGGCAAGTTTGTACTTTTATGGCTTTAAGTGGGCATCAATGGTTTGAGACCTGATCAGTTGCTGTATTAAACTTGTTTTGTGTAGGCTATAACTTGAAAATATATTTCAAGATAGCGAGTCTGTCTGAAAGTTGCACATTAATTGAAAAGCATTCTCAATTCATTTCTTACTTGCTGAAGGTGAGAAATCAGTAAATATATACTGGTGAAGTTTGTGTGAATCATGCAAATATTTGCAACTGATTGGAGCAGTTTAAGAATGGCCGTGACTCAGTGACTGGCGAACACTGTGTTCACTGAGCAGATGATATTTAAACTCCCTCATTAAAAGACTGATCATCTAGAAGAGCAATGTACAATAACAGCCAATACTACTCGGATTAGCTTGTAAACAATGTGAATCCAGGCATGAGACAGGAACTGTGGATCTCAGAGAAGAGGTGTGAGTCTCCAGCAAGACAATGCACTCCTCATATTGCTCAATTAACCCTTGAAACCATCGACAAAATGGCCTGAGAAGTACTGCATCATCCCCCTTAAAGTCCTGATTTAGCACCTAGTGATTTCCATTTGTTTGCGCTGAAGGAGGCATTATATGAGAACAGTTTCGAGGATAATGAGGACGTGAAAAAGTTGTAATTCCATAATGTTATCTTTTGTATTTCATTGACCTCCCATTCATCCCTGTCCATAAGAATCTGACTTTGTTGTGTGGCTTACAATTCTCTGAGATTGACTTTACAGCATATATTGATTCCTGCACACTGGTCTGTGGAACATTATTTTTATTTATTTATTTATCTATTCGTATACAATTTAGATTTTATGGATTTTGTCATCACAATTGTATAAAATGCAGACACAAATTCTTAAGTACATCGGGAACAGTTACACAATAAATATATATTACATTTACTTATGATGCATTTTTGCCACTTAATATCACTGCTGATGATATTTTACATATATTGTAAAGGAAAAAATTCCTGGTAGCAAAAATATATATAAAAAGTAGATGTGGTATACTTACCAGGCGAAAGAACACAGTTACGTAGATAGGAACACAGATAAAAACACACACACACACACACACACACACACACACACACACACACACACACACACACAAATGCTGGATTGTTTCTTCAGAAAAAGAACAGGGAGGGAGAGGGAAGGGTTTTAATGGAGTGGGTGAGGAGTCATTCCAATCCTGGGAGAGGAAAGACTTACTGTGCGTGCACACACAGGCAGACATATGTCTGGAACGTGATACTGTTGGTTTTTGTACATTGAGTGTTGATTTGTTATTTTCTATCCATCTACACACATGCATGATTGTACCCTCAGCTTTCTTATTGAGTTTAATTGGTGATTTATCTTTTGATTAGTATGTTACTGTCATCAGCAAACAGTATTGATTCACTGTGTTTTACACACTGGAAAATCATTAATAATATATATTAGAAACAGGATTGGGCCTTGTACATGTCCTTGGGGGACGCCTATGTTGATGTATTCTGGGTCAGAGAGGTGTTTTATGGTCTGATTCTCCACATTTTGAGTGATCTCCACCCGTTGCACTCTGTTTTGAAGATAGGAGTGAAAGCACATGTTTACTACCCCCTTAAAACCTAGTGCCTCTACTTTGTTCAGCAAAAGAGTGGAACTTTGCCTAAAATGGGCATAAAATACAGATTGAAAAAATGAGATTTTTTGCCCAAACACCTTCTTTCTCTCTTTCTGGAATTCTGTTATTAAAGAAGTGGCTGCAGTTAGATTAATCAACAAAAATTTCAAGAGAGACCAGGGGTACACACTTAGCAGGGTGTTGGAGCGGGCTTAGGACACTGAGTGCAAGCACAGGTTTGCCATCTATAGGAATGTGAGAGTGTCAATTTCAAATTTGGCGCCGGCTGCACTACACAAGACATCATATGGAACTGCATGCCGTGCCTTCTGCACACATGCTGTTCGGGTCTCCAGAAGGTACCAGATGTTATTGCAGCTGGACAAGAACTGGAATATGAATGGTATACTGACTACCTCCTCCCAAAGGTCTGTGTCATCAAAAGACCGATGGATACGGAAACAATGGTAAGCCAGCTGCACATCAGACACCCATCGGTGTTCTCACGAGATGCTGGACAAGACGCAAACAAATGGTTGAAAGGATTAGACCAAATTGCCAAGTTTGATAGGTGGGATCACACGATGTCCTTGACAAATGTATATTTCTACCTGGATGGGACAGCCCAGCAGCTGTTTGAAAACAGCGAGGACAAGCTCGATAGATGGAACAAATTTCAAAGGAAAACTAGGCTAGGTGACCATTTACGGAGGTGAGGCCGCCGCAGATGAATATCCTCCATGGACGACAGTTGCTAAGATTTTTTTTTAAAGGAATTCACTGCCATTTGACTGAAATATTGCTTATTTCCATGACCAGGTTTTGGCTGATGCAGTGCTCATAGAAATTCAGGAAGGTGATGAAGAGGTGATAGGCTACGCATCAAGAGTTCCTTCGAAGTCCAAGATAAACTACTCTTCAACTGAGAAGGAATGTCTCGCTGTTATCTGAGCTATCAACAAGTTCCAGCCGTATTTATTCAGTAAACCATTCACAGTCATGACAGACCACCATTCTTTATGTTGGCTCACCAGTTTGGAGAACCTATCAGGTCAACTAGCAAGATGGGCACTAAGATTCCAAGAATACAAAGTTACAGTGGTATTCAAAAATGGCCCCACAAACAAGGAACTTGACTTCCTTTCAAGAAATCCATTAGCCGAACACAACAGCATGGATGAAATTACAGCCCTCACTGAGTTAGGTGACATTACAGCTGAACAGAGGAAAGATACAACACTATTGTAAACATAGAGGCCTTGGGGAAAGCAGAAAAGACCAAAGGAGAGTTTAAACTGTTAAAGGGGATATTGCATAAGTGTAACTAAATCCAATGGGCCCCAAATGGCTACTGGTTGTTCCAGCTCATCTCCAGCCAACTATTCTAAAGTGTTTCCACGATTGTCCAATATCTGGTCATCTGTGATTTGTGAAGACCCTAGACAAAATCAGACGCAGGTATTACTGACAAGGTTTCTACTGATCTGTCAAGCAATATGTGAGTCACTGTAAGGAGTGCCAGAGATGGAAGCATGTGCTGCAATTACCTCTAGGTCATCTGGTACCAATTCTATCTGTAGAACCTCCATTCCACTGGATTGGAATCGACCTTTTAGGTAGGTTCCCGAAGTAGACAACTGATAACCGATGAATAATAGTCTGCACTGACTACATCACCTGCTACACTGTCGCCAAATCTGTGCCAACTGAAGAAGCTCCAGAGATTGCAAAATTCATAGTAGAAGACCTTTTTTGAGGCATGGTGCACAACATGTGAAGATGTCTGATTGAAGAAAAGTATTCATATCAAAACTAGTATCACAGGACGTACAACGTTGCAACATTGTCCACAGAATATCAACTGCTTACTATCCTCAGATAAATGGACTTACAGAACATTTTAACAAGATGTTAGCAAGTATGCTCTCGATGTTGGGCAGAAGGATTGGGATAAAATACTGCCAGTTGTGACATTTGCTTATAATACCACAAGGCAAGACACCACAGGCTTCATGCCGTTTTTCCTGCTCCATGGTCATGAAGCTGAGACAACAATGGATACACTGTTCCTGTTCCAACCTAACATCACTCAAGATGGCTATGTGAAACAGCTTATCACCACGGTTGAAGAAGCAAGACAGCTGGCTCACATACGGACACTGGATGCCCAGGAGAAAAACCGTCAGTGGTGTAACGACAAGTAACAACCTTTTGTCTAGAGCCCAGGAGATCTGGTATGGCTTTTTACCCCTGTACGGAAAGTTGGGCTATCGGAAAAGTTACTGAAGCGATACTTTGGTCAATATCATGTCATATGCCCTCTGTCAGGATTATAAAGTGTCTTCAAAATGACAAAAACGAAGAGACATTGTTCAGATCCTCTGTATGAAGCCTTACTATGATCCCAAATAATAGATAAGACGGAAACGATCACTTGTTCAAGGACTCTGAAGACCATTATGATAATGATGAAGCCACGACAGGAGGATCTGGCACCAGTCATCGTCACTGTAAGGAAGGAGTACAGGCAGAATGGAAAGATTCTCTGAAACTGTCTTACAGGGGACCCATGACAAGATCCAGGACACTGCAGCTGGCTCCAAAGGGAACCTAACTGCGGATTACGTGTCTTCCGAAAGAATGTGTGGTGCAGTGGTTAGTGTTGCAGATCGCTGTGCTTGCAGTTCCTGGTTCAAATCCCTCCATTGGCAGAAAAAAATTATTTCTTTGAATTTACTATTTCTAGCATGTACTACATGTTTCTTATGTTTGATGTACTTGTAAGTTCCAGAAAATTCTTTTTATGTGTGAATAGTGGAGCACTCCAAGCAGGAGGCAGTCTGTACTGAGTGTATGCTTGTGTTAGTAGAAGACCTTTTTTGAGGCATGGTGCACAACATGTGAAGATGTCTGATTGAAGAAAAGTATTCATATCAAAACTAGTATCACAGGACATACAACGTTGCAACATTGTCCACAGAATATCAACTGCTTACTATCCTCAGATAAATGGACTTACAGAACATTTTAACAAGATGTTAGCAAGTATGCTCTCGATGTTGGGCAGAAGGATTGGGATAAAATACTGCCAGTTGTGACATTTGCTTATAATACCACAAGGCAAGACACCACAGGCTTCATGCCGTTTTTCCTGCTCCATGGTCATGAAGCTGAGACAACAATGGATACACTGTTCCTGTTCCAACCTAACATCACTCAAGATGGCTATGTGAAACAGCTTATCACCACGGTTGAAGAAGCAAGACAGCTGGCTCACATACGGACACTGGATGCCCAGGAGAAAAACCGTCAGTGGTGTAACGACAAGTAACAACCTTTTGTCTAGAGCCCAGGAGATCTGGTATGGCTTTTTACCCCTGTACGGAAAGTTGGGCTATCGGAAAAGTTACTGAAGCGATACTTTGGTCAATATCATGTCATATGCCCTCTGTCAGGATTATAAAGTGTCTTCAAAATGACAAAAACGAAGAGACATTGTTCAGATCCTCTGTATGAAGCCTTACTATGATCCCAAATAATAGATAAGACGGAAACGATCACTTGTTCAAGGACTCTGAAGACCATTATGATAATGATGAAGCCACGACAGGAGGATCTGGCACCAGTCATCGTCACTGTAAGGAAGGAGTACAGGCAGAATGGAAAGATTCTCTGAAACTGTCTTACAGGGGACCCATGACAAGATCCAGGACACTGCAGCTGGCTCCAAAGGGAACCTAACTGCGGATTACGTGTCTTCCGAAAGAATGTGTGGTGCAGTGGTTAGTGTTGCAGATCGCTGTGCTTGCAGTCCCTGGTTCAAATCCCTCCATTGGCAGAAAAAAATTATTTCTTTGAATTTACTATTTCTAGCATGTACTACATGTTTCTTATGTTTGATGTACTTGTAAGTTCCAGAAAATTCTTTTTATGTGTGAATAGTGGAGCACTCCAAGCAGGAGGCAGTCTGTACTGAGTGTATGCTTGTGTTAGCAGTAAACCCATTATAACTGTAAAGTGTTGTGCTCTGTTAACGACCAGCCTTTGAATTCTAGACCACCTGCAGTTTTGAATATGACAGTATTTTTGTTTCATATTGTAGTTCCCATTGCTATATTAGACACAGACAATCAATTATTTTGATTACCTATTCATGCTTATTTAATGATCTTCCAAGTTTCACTGTTTGTATTGCAATTAAATATTTTATAATTTGTCATTAATGTAAAAAATGGATTATGATTCTAATTTTGGCATTGTTTTTTATTCACAGGTGAAAGAAAATGATGATTTTCCTAAAAAGATCTGTGGAAACTGCATGAAAAAGTTATTTTCATGGCAAAAATTTTATACAAAATGCCGTGACACACAAAGAAAGTTAGAAAATGATTTCAGTGGCAAAAGCAAGCAACAGAGTGAAAATAATACAGGGAATTCAGACAACAAGGAAAATTTAAGTCCTGATTTGGAAGGTTTTCTTGAAAGAATTAACGCCTCAGTCACGTCAGAAAAGAGAAAAAAGAACACTTCTACAACAAAGAAACAAAGTTCAAAAGGAAAAGATTCAGCAGGATCGAAAAAAGTTAAACAGCAAAAATGTAAGATTAAGTATCCTAAGATATCATCTGGTTGTGGAGTTATTAGTACACTTATTTCAGATTCTGGTCACTTGAAAAGTGCTTCAGAATGTTTTGATGTTAGTGGTGTTGTACAGATTATGCCAGAAGACAAGCAAAATGCTATACAGTCAACTGAACATAATGGTTGTACTGAGGAATTTGGCAGTACACTTCCAAAAACTGATGTTACTGAAAAAGACAGTGAGAAAAATGTGGGAAATACTGAGGTACTGGAAATACCAGTCTCAGAAGAACAAGGTGCTCCTGTTGAGCCATTAAATGAGAAAAAAGATGACTCTTCAAAGGAAGCTGATGTTCAGTTAGTTGATGACTGTGGTGCACAAGTTCCGAGTGAGCCAATCAAATTTGATGGCAGTGAAGAGAAAATCAAGATGGTAACTTCTGGAATAAACAGTTCTGAAAATGAAAGTAAAGATCCATTATCAAAAAAATCAAAAGAGAAAAGTCTGTACCATTGTCATATATGTGAAAGAAACATATTGCACAAGTATAGATATGATTTGCATATGGCCATGCATAATAATCAACGTGAATATAAATGTGATAAATGTTCCAAGAAATTTAGAAGCAAGTGCTCATTGAGGTATGAATTATTTACTTGTGTGTTTTTAACACTTGTTATGAACTGTTAATAACTGAAGTATGGATGCTCTTAAACTGTCAATAACATGAGGGTAGGTAGCAACTCTATGTAAAGACATTCAATCAGCTGCAGACAGACATGTAGAATAGATAATCACATTCACACTACTTACATTTTTGGTCACAGCCTCTATTAGAAAAAGATACAAGTACATTCGCACAATCACTCGGACATAATTAATGCCATATGACCGCCATCTCCAGTTTCTCTGCCACGATTGACATTTCAACAGTGGCTGGGGGGGGGGGGGGAGGGGGTGAAGCACATTGGCAAAGGTGGGGTAGCACATTCCACACTGCATGGCAGAGTGTAAAGGGTCTGATAGCCAGAAATGTGAGCTGCAGCTTGGAATTGAGAAAAGAGGGGGGGGGGGGGGCAGGGGAGAGGAAAAGGAAAGTGTTGAGGTGTATGTGTGAAAAAAAAAAAAAAAATTGGTAGCACACAGTTGGAAGAGAGACGTGAATTGGAAGGATATATAGGCTAGGTGGCACATGGGTTGTAGGGATGATAAGTTATAAATTATTCTTCAAAAGAGATAGATTTAAATGATCATCCTCATGACTTAGGTTTTGAATTACCTTTCCCTTCTGATCCCTATTCCTTTATTCTTTCCTTCCCTCCTACCTTATGAAAAAACCATGTTCTGAAAGCTAGTGCTATTTTTTCATCGTTTTTCTTCCTTGCGTAACTACCGGTGATAAAGCACTTTGTGGAGAATTTCCATCAGTAATCGGATGATAAGTTATGTTAGGTTAAAGCCAGGATGGTTGTGGGACTGAGTAGTAGGAATGTGTTGTAGGGACAACTCCCACGTGCTTAGCTCCAGATTGTCCTGATTGAAAACCAGCTATTGAAATAAAACATATTGTGTTCAGATGCATGCTGTGTCACTGGACGGTCCCTCTTACTTACGGCCACAGTATGACGCTGGCCATTTATCCTGATAGACTGTTGGTTGGTAGTCAAACCAATCTATAGTTGCAGCAGAGTTGGTAAATCACATGGCTGCTTTCACAAACATCCCGGCCTTTGATGGAGCAGGATAAGCTTGAGACGGGACTGGAATAGGAATTACAAGGTGGGTAGATTTTGACAGGCCTTGCAAAAGGATATAGTCCCAATGGTAAGGGGGTAGGAAATGGGAGTGTCATAGGAATGGATGAGGATGTTGTGAAGATTAGATGGTCAACAGAACACCCCTCCTAAAGTGGTGTTCCATTACCCACCCAACTTTCAGTGTCCTAGTCCATTCCTATGCCACTCCCAATCCCTACCTCTTACTACTGAGATTATATCTTTGTGGAAGACCCCAATGCAAGACCTGACAAAATCCACCAATACAGCACTTGCTATTCCAGTCCCGTCACACACTTATCCTGCTTCATTGGAAATTTACCAACTCTGCTGCAATTAATGCACTGTGTTTTATGACAACAAACCAGCAGTCCATCATGATGAATGTCCACTGTCAAACATGAAAAGTAATATGGACTACCCTGTGGTGCAGCATGCAGCTGAACACAACATGCTTGATTTCAGTAGTTGCTATACAGCCCAGGCTATCTGGATCCTTCCCCCCACCACCAACTCTTTTGAACTGTGAAGATGGGAGTTTCCCTAAAATACATTCTATGATCCAGCGACCTCAACCTAAGATAACTTATTATCCATACACTCCATTACTAACAGTGTTTTTAATATTTCTGTGTTTCTTTCGTGTGTGTGTGTGTGTGTGTGTGTGTGTGTGTGTGTGTGTGTGTTTTCCCTTCTTATTTTCCCCCTCACACACACACACACACACACACACACACACACACACACACATGTCTGTTTTTCACCTCCCTGCTCCCTCCCTTTACTGCATTCCCACCTGTCAAAGCCTTTCTACTCCGCCATGCAATGTGGAACGATCTATTCCCACCTTTGCCTGGCATCCCTTCCCTCTCGTCTCCTCCCCTCCCCTCTCCTCCCATCCCCTCTCCTCCTCTTCTCACTTGCTAGCAATATACTACTTCTTCCTTATCAGCCAGACATCATGGTCATTATGAGTTATTGTGTGAATGTTCGTGTATCTTTTTCTGATGAAGGCTGTGTGCTAAAAATTTAAGTTGTGTGATAAAGGTTGTTCGTTCGTTGAGCCTCTCTCCGGTTCAATGATTGTGAGTGAGTTGCACCACATTGTAATGCCGAGCACTCTAAGGTGTTTTGCTGCAGTTGCTCCCCAGTGGAGGGTTGAGTCCTCTCTTGGGCATGGGTGTGTATCTTGTTCTTAGGTTCGTTTAAGTCGTCTGTAAGCCTAAGAACTGATAACATCAGTAGTTGAGCCCCATAGATTTGCAAACATTTGAACATTTTGAACGGTTAGTTGCTACCTATTCTGATATTATTAACATTCCAACATAAACTTCACTTTGTTAGATTATGGCCATATACTGCTGTATTAAATTTGTGTTTGTTGTTTGCATCCAACAGAAACAGTTATTGTTTTAATAACTGAGTCCTGAGTCCATTCCAGCAATAAAAAAATAAAAAAATGTATGGGTCAACATAAAATATGGCATACCTTATGGTTTGGAACATCAGATCCTTCTCTCTGTTGATCTATACTGAGTTTGATATTCATACATAAATAATCAAGGGAATATAAAAATTGTTAATGATAATGCAAACATTGATTATACAGTTTCGTATTAGCGGTCCCTACATGACCATTCCCATTTGGCTTTTCTGTATTTTCCTCTAGATAACTTCAGGTAGATATTGGATAGTTCCTTCTAAAAAAGATCATAACTGAGTTCTTTCTATAGGCCTTCTCTAGTTTTGAAAATGCACTGTCTCTTTTTTGAGAGCTCAGTGTGAACTGGATTTGAACTTTTATTGCTTTCATTCTAAACAATAAACTCACCCGATGCCATAAATAGATTTAACTATCATACAATTCCTTATTATCTTGTCACTCATATAAGAACAAGAATAGATGCAAATAGTGACAAACTGATCAAAATTCAATTTATTTCCAATTAAAAGTATTTTCAAAAATAGACGAAGATTACTCAGCAGGCGAAGGAGCACAGGTGTGACAGCAGCACAAATAAATAGAACAAACACACACACACACACACACACACACACACACACACACACACAAGCACACACACACACAAATGCAAGCTTTCGCAACCCAGTTGCTTCTTCAGGCAGAAGGGAAGGAGATGGAAAAGGAAATAATGAGGGTTTTCAGGAAGGGGGTAAGGAGCCATTCCAATCCCGGGAGAGGAAAGACTTACCTTGGGGGAAGAAAATGAAGGTAAACAAATACACACAAACCCACACATTTACACAGATGCAAACACACCTAGGCAAACATACTATAGATGGGTGTGTGTGTGTATTTGTTTACCTTCCTTTTCTTCCCCTAAGGTAAGTCTTTCCTCTCCCGGGATTGGAATGGCTCCTTACCCCCTTCCTGAAAACCCTCATCATTTCCTTTTCCCTCTCCTTCCCTTCTGCCTGAATAAGCAACTGGTTTGTGAAAGCTTGCGTTTTTGTGTGTGTTTGTGTGTGTGTGTGTGTGTGTGTGTGTGTGTGTGTGTGTGTGTTCTATTTATTTGTGCTGCTGTCACACCTGTGCTCCTTCGCCTGGTGAGTAATCTTCGTCTATTTTTTATATATAATTTTTTTTCTATAATAAAAGTATTTTCACTGTGTTAACCTTTTTATTTTCTGTTTTTAGAGTTCTCTTATGTAGCCACTTTCTGCTAAATTCCAACAGAAAATGACAAATCAGTAGCTGACATGTGAAGAAAAATATTGTTTATAGTCTTTCATGTATTGTTTGCATGCTTATTTCAGATAGTTGTAATTTTAGAATCCCATAAGAATAATGTGTAGTTGCATTTCCATTATGTTTTGTTTTGCAGATACCATATGATGACACATTCAGAGAACCACAATTATTGCTGTCATGTATGTGGGCAGCTGTTCCGTAGTGCTTCATCATTGTGCAACCACGTTCGGTTGCACAGTGAAGCCAAGCCTCATGTTTGCTCAATGTGTGGAAAAGGATTTCATCAGAGCTATTCATTGCAAGTTCACATGAGATCGCACACAGGTGTGTTACATTGTGGTTTTGTCAAGAATAATTAATTTTCTTACTGAATAAGAGTGCTATCCAGAAAGTAATCTACATTTTGAAATAACAGTCAAACCAGTATTAATAAACAAGTTACTTATATGCATCTGAAAACTACAGCTTTTGTCTTATTTTTTCACATAGCCTCCACATGGAATCGAGCAATTCTCATACCTTTCCACAATCTTTGAAAACCCCTCTGCATAAAAGTCTGCTGTCTGTGAGCGTAGGTAATCTGTCACGACATTTTGAAGATGAAATTAGCAGAAAGTTCCATAGCTGCGATCCTACAATTCACAAAAATGTTTTCATCAGTTTTGTTCACAAGGCCATCACTGGTACGTGAAGACTTACCCTTCCTGTCTTCATCATGAATGTTCTTCTGTTTTTCAAAATTCATACCCATTGGTGGACAACAGCGTTACTGATAATGTTTGGACCATAAACCACACACAATTGAAGATTAATTTTGGTTGCTGAGTGATGTTTCACTCAAAATCTTGCCTGCACACTTGACGGGATATGCTACTGTGATTTTCATGTTGTTAGCTTATAACTAGCAAGCACTTGACAGTACGAATGCACCATCTTGCTCAGCTAGAAGCATACTAAGCCACTGCACTTGCTGATGTTGAAATGGAGCTACACCCACTACTTTCCTTGCTGTCCGTAAACATAGGCTACTTTCTGGACAGCCCTGTATGTAGCCCTTCGAGTGTTGTCAATGCATTAACAACGAGTGTTACACCTTCGGACCTGATGTAAACATTGCAGTAAATACCAGATCAAGAATGTTTTGTGAAATTGATTCTTAACCAAATATTAGTCACTAAATAAAATTAAGAGAATAGAGTACAACTCACTGCAAAAGATGTATGTCGAGTCATGACAGGCACATAAAAAAATACTCATATACACAAAACGTAAAGATTTCAACCTTTAGCCTTCATTATAAAACAAACATGTACTATCAATAAAAGCGAGATTTTTATGAAAAATGCTGCTCATTTCACTGCTTATAAAAATCATTGTGTGTCATAGAGCACAATGTTCCAGATAATGAAATCCAATCGGAAGATAATTTCATATAGGCACACTTCACACTCGCACAACTGTCATATCTGGTTGTTGTGTTCCTAGTCACACTTTGTGGTGATGGAATAGGATGGGAAGGAGAAGCAGGAAGGAAGTACTGGTAGTGGTGGCGATGGATACCGTGCTGTCTTATGGAGCTTGTTGATACTAGAGGAAAAGCATTGGAGGAGGGGAAGGGGGCGAAGCGAAAACACACACACACAGATTCATCATGCTTCAGTTGCTGCAAAGCATCTGTTGTGTCTACATCATTTGTCCCTTATCTTGTGTTACTGATTTTGTTCGTTCAATGTTACGTGTCAGTTTCAGATATGGGTGAGATGGCTTCTTCCTCAAACTGTAGGAAAGTTGGCAGGGGCGCTACTTTAAAGAGCTAGTCCTGTGAACTCATGTATAATCTATGGTGATATTTTGAGAAGGAAAGGGACAACCGTGGGCCTCTTTTGCCATTGGCTAAAGTCATTGGTTGAGTAGTCGCAGCCCTGAAAATTGGAACAATTGCTTTGAAGAAAATATCAAAGGAGAAGTGTGTTGCAGATCCACAGGAGCCAACTGCTACTCTGTTGACTCAAGGAAAAAACAGAGTGTTTGCTGCCAAAATGACAGAACTTGACAATTTTCAAGAGGACGCAATTTGATGACACATATATGACTATTAGATGCGGAAAGAATATCCTACCCAAAAGAAACTTCTTCTCTCGCTACGAGATAATGAGTTGTTTTTCAGAGGGAAAACCAATCTCTTGTATGTTTTAAATAAAATAGGTTTTCAATGTAAAACTTTTTCTGGTAGAAGAGTTCTGCTTGAATGGGAAGATATAATTGCCTAACCAAACGTGTGGCTGGACAAAACTTCTGTGAATGCTCATCATTCCAGAATGATTGTATGGACTAATGACACTGCTCCTATTGGAAAAGGCAATTGTCTTATTCTTCTGCATGCTTGAACAATCGATGGGTTTGTGTCAAATGCCTTGTTGCTGTTTTCAGCCAAGAAATCTGGCGATTACCATGAGGAAATGAAGGCTATGAAATTTAAAGATGGTTCATACACTCTCTGCTCCCAACATCGAAAAGAACTCAACTGTTACAATGGATAACACACCATATCACTCTGTTCAGTTGAACAAAGCCCGTAAATCTAGCAGCAGGCAGTGTGACATCATAGACTGACTGGAAAAGAACAGCATAAATTCATGTCATAGAGAGATAAAAAAACTGAAGTGCTGAAGGTCACCAGTTCACTCCCGTCCACCAGCAAAAATTTATTTCTTTGTATTTATCATTTCCAGAATGTTCTGCATGTTTCTTATGTTCACTTGTAATTTCTACATGTTTCTTATGTAGACTATTCTTCTAATTTCTGGTACATTCTGTCTGTGTATAAATAGCAGAGCACTCTGCCCGAGAGGCAGTCAGTGCTGCTTGTATGTTTCAGTTCACAATCAACCTGCTTTCAGTATAAGTGCTGTGTTCAGTTGACAACCCTGCCTTTGAAGTCAACCTGCTTACATTTTAATAATAATAATAATAAAGATTTTATTGTCATTATAGCAATAGACAACGTCAAATGAAAATACATTTAATAATACAGTATTATAAAGTATTGACTAATTAGCATATTTTAGTTTATTAAAACAATACACAGTAGGTCAGTTATTGAATTACTAATTTTTTACAGTTGAAGAATTCATTAATGTCATAGAATGGGTGGGCAGATAACCATTCATGCAGTCTTTCTTTGAATGTTATTTTACAAAGATCCTGTATAGCATGTGGCAGCTTATTAAAGTTTGTGTCCTATGGCCTTGTAGCTATTTATTGATTTTGACAGCCTGTGGTAAGGCGTATATAAGTGTCTGATGCTTTTTGTATTGTAACTATGTACATTTTCTCTGTGTTTCACATCTTGTAAGTTCTTCTTCGTATGGATTAAGACAGTACATATACAGGTTTATTACTGTCATAATTTTAAATGGTTTGCAGTGTGCCTTGTGTGACGAATTTGTAATTATCCTAATGGCTTTCTTCTGCAATATTAGTATGTCATGTATATGGCTACAATTACCCCACAAGATTGTGCCATAGGTTAATATACTTTGGAAAAATGCGGAGTAAGATGATCTAACATATGTTTCAGGTATACAATTTCTAAGTTGACTTAATAAATAAATTACTCTAAATTACTTAGCACTAATGTAATTTATATGTTGGCTCCAGGATAACTTGTCATCTAAATAAACACCTAGGGACTTAAAAGAACTATAGTCTGATTTAAACTAGTTGTCACTTGACAGTCAGCGGGCCGCATGGCTCCCGCCAGCCATAAACCAATGGGTGGCCGGCGCAGTCGGGTCCCACAGTGGCAGCCAGTCCTCAGTGAGCCGCTTTAGACGTGCGAGTGACAGATTTCTGTGAATTTAGCTTCGCGTGATTTATGATGTGCGACGAAAGTAGTCTAAAGAGAGGAAGACCGAGGCTGCACTCACCTCGGAAACTTCCAAAAAGTGGCGGACATGGCGTCGTTATACAAAGTCAGGCGCGTGAATGTGTGTGTTCTCTGAGGGAGTATTTTGAAAGAGAGAGGAATTCCAAGAGGGCCTGTTGCTCCTTTGGATAAAGTGGTGGAGCGAACTGCAGCTGCTCTGCAAATCAGCGAACGATCAGTGATCTGCAAGGAGAAATTCGCAAAAGAAGACGCAGATGAATCATCGAAGCTGGAGACACCTGGGAAGAAGAGGCGGCTCGAGAAGAGAGTAACAAAACTCGACTCTTTTCAGGAAGATGCTATTCGACGGCAGATATACGCATTTCATTCGAGGAAGGAGTGTGCCAAAAACTACATGCTACTCTCGTAGCAGCGGACCTGTTTGAAGGCAGTAAATTGTCCTTGTTACGAATCGTGAAAATGTTAGGTTTTCGCTATAAATCTATTTCTGGAAGAAAGTTGTTAATGGAACGGCAAGATATTGCAGCTTGGCGATGCCGCTTTCTTAGAGAATTAGTAGGGACTAATTTTGACGATATCGTTTGACTTGATGAGATATGGGTGAATGCAGGACACACTTTAAAAAAAGGTTGGACGGACGATACCATCAACGGTAGTATGGCAGCCCCGATAGGCAGAGGAAAGAGAATAATTGTAGCGCTTGCCGGAAATTCAAAAGGTTTCATCCCGAGTTGTCTGCTTTTATTCAGTTCAAAGAAGACCTCCGACTACCACGAAGAGATGAACCACAATACTTTCGTGAAATGGTTTGAAGACTCTGTGCTTCAAAACTTAACGAAGACATCTATAATTATTATGGATAACGCTCCATACCATTCAGTTATCCAGGACAAGGCACCCACAAAGGCAACTAAGAAAAAAAAGGCTTTAAAGCGATTTTCTATCGCCGCGTGGAGCGATGCGCTGTGGCGGCTGCCGCCAGCCAGTACTTGATGTGACAATGCTGCAGCTTCGGCCCGCAAATGTCAAGTGACAACTAATTTAAATCAGACTATAGGGTCATCAGATTGTGGCTTGTCTCTTAAAGTGAAGATAATCTGCTGAGTTTTGTTTTTGTTATGTTAGAATCCATTTGTTCTGAACCAGTGTGCTGTGTGAGAGAGTTTATTTTCAGTACAGGTTATAAGTTCACAAAGATTGTTACTGTATGTAGAAAAGTAGTATCATCGGCATATAATACAGTGGTGAATTAATAAATGAGGGCAGATTATTGATCATAATTAAGAACAGGAAGGGGCTCAGTACAGATCCCTGAGGCATACCTACTTTAACATTTTCTATATTTGACATTTCCTTGATGCCATAGAATTCCATTTTTTCTATTAATGTTGTGTGCTCGACACAGTCGAAGGCCTTGCTTAGGTCACAATATGAGACCTGAGCAAAGCCTTTGTCCTCAGAAACCTTGAGGATGTATCTGACTACAGTGTCAATTGCATCCACATTCAACAGTTTCTTTCTAAACCCATATTGTGCACCATTGATTAGCCCTAGATTTTCAAAATGAGTTAATAATTGTTGGTATATAATACATTCTATTACCTTGGAGAGTGCAGGTACTATAGAAATTGGTCTGTAACTAGACGGAGAGTTTTTATCACCCTTTTTGTATACTGGAACTATCCTAGACAGTTTTAGTTCACCAGGAAAGTATCCCTCAAGTAAACATTTGTTTATGCAATGGGTTAAAGATTACACTATGCAATCACTCACTATTTTTAATAGGCTGTATGATATTTCATATATATCTAAACTGTTTGATGATTTCAGTTGTTTTATGACCCTTTGTACATATCCAGGTGATACTTCGGAGAAGGTTAACATACTTGTCTTTGGTGGTTGGCTACAAAAATTTTGAGAGAGTAGCTCTGATGGACTAATGTCTGGTTTGATAATAGCATTACCTATTTCTTTCACTGAGATAATAAAAAATTAATCAAGTTTTTGTGGTGGGATATTAATTTTTTCTTTTTTAGTATTTGTGGCAGCACTGTTAATTATTTTCCAAGCAGTTTTACATTTATTGGTGGAATTATGAATATTTTTGGCATTGTAGGTCTTTTTAGCTAGCAGGATAGCTTTTTTGTTCTCATTACTGCATTCAACATAAGCTGATTTAGCATAGTGAGATTTCAGACAGCTGTAGATATTGGTCAGTAACATAACTTGTTTTTTTTTTTTTAGATCTGTTAGTTGTTTAGTGTACCACATGTTTTGTCTCTTTTGAGACTTAGTTTTGTGCCCACTGTCAGTTATTTTGATTTTCTTTATGGGAATGCTACTGTTAAATAGGGTCAAGAATGCTTAAAAAAATCTGCCAAATACTATTTTGGCTGGCAGATCATTATTTGATTTGCAATATCAATCATCACTACAATGGCCAAACTGGTCTCTGTCAGCAAGTGAATTACAGAATGTAATTATTTTATCCTCAGTTATGTGTCTGGTAATCACAACTGTTGTGACAAGTCTGCTTGAAATGCTCCCATTAAGGATACTTCTATTTTACATAATTTAGAGATACAGAGTCATGGTCAGAGAATGGGAACAGTATAACTTTACATGAGTCTTCTGTGGTGACAAAATGTATAAATTGCGTATGATGCTGGGCATGACTGATTTTAATGTATCGTTTGTTTTGCAGCCAAAGATTGTTTATTCAAAAATTATGTTACTTTATTTCTACTTCTGTGACCAACAGACTGGATGTCGAAACTGATCTGATGATATTGCTTGGACACTATATTATGGCAGTGAACCACAACCGCAAATGAGGAAAACAAACAAAAAGACAGACACTCTTCTTTTTTTGTAAGAAGACAAATCATTCCACTGGAAGAGGTGGTTTTACTACTTGTAAAGTGCTAGCCACTATTTGCCTACCTTCTTGGCTGACAGCTACGATATAGTGTCTGAGTAATAACAGCGAGTCTGTGGAAAATGGTTATAGAAGATGAAATATATAAACAAAACCTTTGGCTGAAGACTAAATGATACATTATATTTAATGGAATACTGGAACATATGAATCTCTACCTTGTAACTTGACATATATTTCTAAACCTTTTCTTTTTAATTGCAAAAAGAGTTTTTTTTTTTTCATGGTTGTTACATTTGCTCATGCTTTAAGTGTGGCATGGCAACAGTTCCAAAATTTTTGGGTGTGATATTCATATGCCAGCAAACGACAGGGTGTGAATGTATGTATCCTCTTTTCCGATAAAAGTTGCGGCTGAAAACCTTAAGTTTTGTGAATGTGGTTCTCTTTTCAGTGTCCCTGTCTGTGGTGATCTGCTACCTATCCTCATATTATTGACATTCCAGTCTGTACCTGCCATTATTACATTGTTGATATCTATGAATGAGTTGCCTCATAAAGTTTATGAAGTGTAGCAATGTTCAGTTGATAGCCTAGTGTTTTATAGGGTTTAGTTGCTCATTCTTTAGTTATTCATTAATTCCTCTCACACAAAAAGTAAATTGAGGAATGAAATGTAAATCGTTGTAGCATTCCAGAAGTGTCTCACAATAAAAATAAAGTTTCATGTATTAAAATAACTATCTTTTTATTCTTCAAATAGGTGAGAAGCCATATTCTTGTCCAGAATGTGATCACCGTTTTGCTTATCGCTCCAAACTGAATTTACATGTTAAGACTGTGCATCATCAGATAAGGAAGAAGAGATGCAGTGCCTGTGGCAAGGAATTGCAGAATGATGCTGATTTGCAAGGTATGATTATATTGATATAAAAATATTTGTGATACGAATATTGTAGAGGAAAAAATTCCTAACAGGAAAAATATATGTAAAAAAATAGATGAAGTCTACTTACCAGGCGAAGGAGCACAGGCAGTGATAGTAACAAATAAATACACACACACACACACACACACACACACACACATACATACATACATACAAACGCTAGTTTTCGCAGCCTAGCTGCTTCGTCAGGCAGAAGGGAAGGAGAGGGAAAAGGAAATGATGAGGGTTTTAAGGGAGTGGGTAAGGAGTCATTCCAATCCCGGGACAGGAAAGACTTACCTTGGGGGAAAAAAAGGAGGGTAAACGAATGCACACACACCTACACATTCACACAGACACAAGTACACCTAGGCAGACATACTATAGAAAAGCCAGTTTGTCTGCTTAATGACAGTTAATGTGCAAAATCCCGCACTGGCAACACTTAAACTATTACATTTGGCTATGGAGGCGGCATAGAAGAGGACTTCCAGTGACTTGTGTCCATGCCATTACAAGCTGCTACACTTTGCCAGGCAAAATGAGGTCACAAACAATATTAGTAGGTACCCCATGAATTTTACTCAATTTTAGTAGGTACCCCATGAATTTTCCTCAATTTCACTACAAGATTTACTACTACTAATAGTCTCTCTCTCTCTCTCTCTCTCTCTCTCTCTCTCTCTCTCTCTCTCTCTCACACACACACACACACACACACACACACACTAACTGTATTTAATGCATCCTTTCTGAACCCAATACGGGCTTTTGTAAAACTGTTGATAGAATTTATCTCCAGGTTTAGTCAGCTGTATATATCTATAACAATTTTGGCTTCACTGCTCTCTCAAAGAAAGATCTGTACCAAAAGATTGGAAAGTTGCAGAGTTCACACCTATATTCAAGAAAGGCAGTAGGAATACCCCACTGAACTACAGGCCTATTTCATTGATGTCAATTTGCAGCAGGGTTTTGGAACATATCCTGTATTCAAATATTATGAATGATCTCGAACAGAATGATCTATTGTCCCAAGGCCAACACGGATTTAGAAAACATCGTTCATGCGAAATACAACTAGCTCATTACTCACACGAAGTGATGCGTGTTATTGACAAGGGTTCGCAAATCGATTCTGTATTTCTTGATTTCCAGAAGGCTTTTGACACCATACCTCACAAAGGCTTTTAATCAAATTGCGTGTTTATGGTATATCACCCCAAATTTTCGACTGGATAGATGATTTCCTGTCAGAGAGGACATAGTTTCTAGTGATCGATGGTAAAGAATGGACTAAAACAGAGGTGATATTGGGCGTTCCACAGGGTAATGTTATTGGTCCTCTGCTGTTCCTTATTTACATAAACGATTTGGGAGAAAATCTAAGTAGCTCTCTTAGGTTGTTTGCAGATGACGCCGTCATTTACCATCTAGTAAAATCATCTGAAGATCAAACCCAACTGCAGAATGATCTGAATAAGATATCACTATGGTGTAAAAATTGGCAATTTACTCTAAATAATGAGAAGTGTGAAGTCATCCACATGTGTACGAAAAGAAATCTGTTAAACTTTGTTTACAAGATAAATCAATCAAAAGTGAAGGCCGTAAACTCCACAAAATACCTAGGAAGTACTATTACTTCAGACTTAAACTGGAAAGAACACGTAGATAATGTCATGAGAAAGGTGAACTGGAGACTGCATTTTATTGCAGAACCCTTAAAAGATGCAACAGAACTACTAAAGAAACTGCATACACTACATTTGTCTGTCCTTTTTTGGAGTATTGCTGCCCAATGTGGGATCCTTATCAGGTGCGTTTGACGGAGGACATTGAAGGAGTCTAAAGAAGGGCAGCTTAAAGTTTGTGGAGTATTCCATGTAGATGTAGAATGATGCTTGATGTACCCTACTCTTGCCTTTGCTCTGCACCCTTTTGAGACTGGAGCCCATTCTGTACTTTCACAAGATTGACTACGGAAAGAAACTCGTCCAGTGCATGTCACACAACCTCCATTACTGGTATAGCCATCTATTGTGAGTAGTGGACATGTGACCTATTTGGTGGAACCCAAAATGAATCACCCTATGTTACAAGTTGTGGAATCTGCACCTTGCACAGGTTTAGAACTGTCTCAGCCTCTGATACAGATCCTTCACTTGGGTTTGTAGCAAAGGTCCACAATTCATCTTCTCAGTGATGCTACAGATGGTGGGATTTGCTTTCATGTTGTTAGCAACACAGGCAGTTTTCATAAATTCAAATAGCTACTGTAAAGCAAATAGAATATCTTCCAGTCCAAAGCAATACGTGTCATTAGTGCCAACATGACCCAGTCACTGGCAGTTGGCTGCCCCCTGAGACTTTCACGGTATCTTGAAGAACTCCTTCCACATATGGTGTGACTCACATAGGTATGTGCACAGACAGCATATTGGACTTTTTACCCTCCTTGCCCTAAGCCTGAGAGGCTCTATTAAACACCCAGCATTGGTACCAAGTAATTCCATCTGTTGTGAATTCCCAGATCTTTAAGACTGAGAAGTGACCTCTGAAACAGAGCAAGTGACTGTTTCTTGTTCAAGATATTATCAGCCACATATTGCACATGCAACCTGTAAAAGTAACTGTAGTAACTTTAAATGAACTTTAATTCCACTTCTGGAATTCATACATAACAAAACACACTTGAAAACATGATACATGTATGCACTGAAGTGGTTACACAGGAACTGTCCTCGTAGCTGCATGCTTCCCCACGCTGTGTTCTGGTTGACACTGCCATAGCACTATTTTGAGAGCTGTGCCGCTACCGACAGTCACGTGGAATCTCATGGAATCTAGTGCGTGAAAACAGAACACTTCTCCCCCTTTTGGTTTGGGCACTTACTTGCTGTCAGTGATGTGAAGAGCACCGATGTCCATGTGTTCTGCATGCATGTCTGCAAACTCTCTGGGAGGCACCTTCACATATAGACGAAAGTGTCCCCGACTAGACCCCCCAGTCTTGTGGGAAGATTCCTTGAAGCTCATTGGAGTCATTGGAGAGCTGTCTACTCCTGCTGTGGGACACATGATGCACTGTAGTGCGTTGGAATATCTGGTGAGCCTTGAGTTTGATCAGACTGAATATTTGGAGGGGATAAGGATGACTCTTACTGAGGTGTTTGTTTGAGCCAATGGATAATGACATAATCTTGTGATTCTGGGTTGGTAACCGGTACAGGAACTTCTGGTGGCTGTTGCTGTGCTTGTGGTTGGCTTGCTGTGCCAGCAGACCACGGAACAAATTGTGGCACCTCCACCCCTTAGGGAGCAGCTCTTGGTGGAGGTGGTGTTGGTGGTGCTGCTGTAGAACTCGCTGCTGGAGTCACTTGGGGCCAAAGTTGAGTTGAGTTGTTGTTGAGGTCTTCAGTCCGGAGACTGGTTTAATGCAGCTCTCCATAATACCCTATCCTGAGCAAGCTTCTTCAGCTCCACATAAAAGGTAAAGCCTTTACTAGGCATGGTCCTGTTTGGAGGTAGTGTGCCGTTGCCTTCCTCCGACCTTCGAACTGACTTACCCAGTCAGTTATAGGGGGACCTACAGTTTAACGTGGGTTCCGAACCACGGTGCTACTTGGTATTATTCAAATGATCAATGCTGCCAGAGGTGAAAAAAGTGGAAAGTGACAGATAAAAATCCTAGGTCCTGGCGGGGATCGAACCCGCGACCTTTGCATTTGTAGTCTGGCACTCTACCACTGTGCAACCGAGGCGCACCAACTCCACATAAGAATGGCAAACTACATCTGTCTGAATCTGCTGACTGTATCCATCTGTTGGTCTTCCTCTGCGGTTTTTACCTCACACACTTCCCTCCAATGCTAAATTCACAATTCCTTGATGTCTAAGAATGTGTCCTACCAGTCGATCCCTTCTTTTAGTCAAGGTATGCCAGAAATTCCTTTTCTCCCCAGTTCTGTTCAGTACCTCTTCATCAGTTACGCGACCCACCCATCTAATATTCAGCACTCTTCTGTAGCACCACATTTCAAAAGCCTCTATCCTCTTCCTGTCTGCACTGTTTATCGTTCATTTTTCACTCCCATACAAGTCAACACTCCACACAAATGCCTTCAGAAAGGACTTAGATAGGCTTAAATCAATATTCAATGTTAACAAATTTCTCTTTTTCAAGAACACTTTTCTACCCATTGCCATTCTGCATTTTATATCCTCTGTACTGCGACCATCATATGTTATTTTACTGCCCAAGTAACAAAACCATCTACCTCCTTTATTATTTCGTTACCTAATCCAATTCCTTCAGCATTGCCTGATTTTGTTAGACTGTCCTCCAGTACCCTAGTTTTGCTCTTATTAATGTTCATCTTATATGCACCTTTTAGCACACTGTCCATTCCGTTCAACTGTTCTTCCAGATCCTTTGCTGTCTCATAGAATTATTATGTCATCGGCAAAACACAATGTTTTTAATTCTTCACCCTGAAATTTAATTCCTTCTCCAAATATCTCCTTGCTTTCCTTTATAGCCTGCTCGATGTACAAATTGAATAACATCGGATAAAGGCTACAACCCTGTCTTATTCCTTTCCCAACCACTGCATCCCTCTCATGCCCTTCAACTCTGATAACCGCTGTCTGGTTTTTGTACAAGTTGTAAATAACCTTACGCTCCCTATATTTTACTCCTGCTTGCTTCAGAACTTGAAAGAGTTTATTCCAAACAACATTGTCAAAAGCCTTCTCCAAATCTACAAAAGCTAGATATGTAGGTTTGCCTTTTCTTAATCCATCTTCTAGGATAAGCCGTAAAGTTAGTATTGCCTCCCGAGTTCCTACATTTCTCCTGAATCCAAACTGATCTTCCCCGAGGTCGGCTTTTACCAGCTTTTCCATCCTTCTGTAAATAATTCATGTTAATATTTTGCAACCATGAATTATTATATTAAACTGATGGTTCTGTAGTTTTCACACCTGTCTGCACCTGCTTTCTTAGGGATGGGGATTATAACATTTTTCTTAAAGTCTGAGAGTACTTCGCTTGTCTTATAGTATAATCTTACACACCAGGAGAAACAGTTTTGTCATGGCTGGTTCTCCCAGAGACTTCAGTAGCTCTGAGGGAATGTCATCTACTCCAGGGGCCTTGTTTCGACTTAAGTCTTTGTGTGCTCTGTCAAATTCATCTCTCATTATAGTATCTCCTATTTCATCCTCATCTACTTCTTCTCCCCTTCCTAAAATATTGCCTTAAGTTCATTTCCTTCGTAGGGCCTCTCTATATACTCTTTCCACCTTTCAGGTTTCCCTTCTTTGCTGAGAACTGGTTTTCCATCTGTGTCCTTGACATTTGTAGAGCTGTTTTTCTTATCTCCAAATATCTCTTTTATTTTCCTGTAGGCGGTATCTATTTTTCCCATATTTATACATTCTTCTACATCCTTGCATTTGCCTTCTAGCCACTCCTGCTTAGCTATTTTGCCCTTCCTGTCAATTTATTTTTTAGTCGTCTGTACTTCGTTTAGCCTGTTTCATTTACTGCATTTTTTATACTTTCTCCTTTCATCGATTAAATTTAGTATGTCCTGTGATATTCAAGGATTTTTTTGTAGGTCTTATCTTCGTATCTATTTTGTCCTCTGCTGCCTTCACTATTTCATCTCTCAATGCTACCCATTCCTCCTCTTCTGTTTTATTTCCCTCTGTTTCTGTCAATTGTTACCTAAAGCTTCCTCTGAAATTCTGAAGAACTTCAGGTTCATTCAGTTTGTCCAGGTCCCATCTCCTTATTTTCATTCCTTTCTGCAGTTTTTTTCAGTTTCAGCCTACAATTCATGACCAATAAGTTATGGCCAGAGTTTATATCTGCCCCTGGGTATGTCTTACAGTTTAATACCTGGTTCCGAAATCTATGGCTTATCATTATAAAATCTATCTGGTATCTCCTGGTCTTTTCCATGTATACAACCTTCTTTTGCGATTCTTAAACCAGGTGTTTGTTATAACTAAATTATGTTCTGTGCAAAACTCTTAACAGGCGGCTTCCTCTTTCATTCCTTTTGCCCAGACCATATTTACCTACTATCTTCCCTTCCCTACCTTGTCCTACTACCGAATTCCAGTTTCCCATAACAATTAAGTTTTCCTCTCCCTTAATTGTCTGAATAATTTCCTTTAGCTCCACATATATTTCTTTGATCTCCTCATTATCGGCAGAGCTAGTTGGCATATAAACCTTTACTACTGTGGTCGGTGTTGGCTTCATATCTATCTTGACTACGATAATGCGATCACTGTGTTGCTCATAGTAGTTTACCCACATTCCTATTTTCTTATTCATTATCAGACCTACTCCTGTAATACCCCCCAACTGATTTTGTATTTATAATCCTATACTCACCTGACCAGAAATCCTGTTCCTCTTTCCACCGAACTTCACTAATCCCCACTATATCTAACTTCAACCTATCCATTTCTCTTTTTAAATTTTCTAGCTTCCCTACTCGATTAAGGGATCTAACATTCCACGCTCTGATCCGTAGAATGCCAGTGTTGTCTTTTCTGATGATCACATCCTCCTGAGTAGTCCCCGCCCGGAGATCCGAATGGGGACTATTTTACATCTGGAATATTTTACCCGAGAGGATGCCATCATCATACGTTCATACATTAGAGCTGCATGTCCTCGGAAAAAGTAACGGCTGTAGTTTCCCCTTGCTTTCAGCTGTTCGCAGTAACTGTGTGGCAAATCCGCATTAGCTGATGTTACAAGGCCAGCTTAGTCAATCTTCTAGACTGTTGCCCCTGTAACTACTGAAAAGGCTGCTGCCCCTCTTCAAGAACCACACATTTGTCTGGCCTCTCCATAGATACCCCTCCACTGTAGTTGCACCTACGGTGCGGCTATCTGTATCATTGAGGCACGCAAGCCGCTCCACCTCGGCAATGTCTGTGGTTCATGGGAGTGGAAAGTTGAGTTATTCCATGTCAAATCAACACACTTTAAATAAAAATTTCACCTCACCCTCTTAGATTTTGCAGAAAGTTGGTATACTTATAGTAGGTGCTAAGAAAAATACCAAATTTCAGTTTTTTACCTCAAACCATTCCTGAAATATGGTCATGTAAACAAAACAAAAAACTGGCCAAAAATGAGTGAACGGATTTTTTTTTTAATTGCTCTATTAGCTGCCCTAATTGAGCTAGACAGCTGGGAAAGGTGTCATTTTACAGCATTTTGCATGCACTTTCCAGTGATATACAACAAAACATAGCTTCTAATTAATAACTTTTTAAAAATACTAATTAATATTTTGATTTAAATTTTTTAGAACAAGTACATAATTGAAATTTTTCAAAATATTTCCATAACTACTTCATACTGTTGTAAATCAGATGGAAAAATATAAATGTGGGATGATGATGGGTTCTTTGTTAAAAAAATTATTCCAGACTCTTGTTTTTCACTAACAGCCCTAGTTTGATCAAACTGATCTTTAACAAACAGGAATTTCATTAAAATACTCGAAAGGTCAGTAAAAAAATATTAGAAATGACAAAATATCACCTTTTTGTTATACAGGGTGTTACAAAAAGGTACGGCCAAACTGTCAGGAAACATTCCTGACACACAAAGAAAGAAAATATGTTATGTGGACATGTGTCCGGAAATGCTTAATTTCCATGTCAGAGCTCATTTTAGTATTTCTCTTTAAATGTAAATTGAAATAATTCGTGCATACAATTTTGCTAAGTAAATTTTCACAATCAACATGTGTGGGCTGACGAGAATCCGCACACAATTGTGCAATCACTTCATCAACACAGATTTTCTGTGAACTTTTGGGCAGGAATTGTTGATGATGTCTTGATAGGGCCTCATTTTCTTCCACCTGTACTCACTGGAGCACATTACCACGATTTCATATGGGATATTCTACCTGTGCTCCTTGAACATGTGCTTTACAAGTCTGACACAACATATGGACATTTCAGTCAATGTTTTCGTACGCTTCTCAGCAACAGATTCGGTGACTGATGGATTGGTAGAGGCAGACCAATTCCATGGCCTCCACGCTCTCCTGACCTCAACCCTCTTGACTTTCATTTATGGGAGCATTTGAAAGCTCTTGTCTACGCAACCCCGGTACCAAATGTAGAGACTCTTCGTGCTTGTATTGTGGACGGCTGTGATACAATACACCATTCTCCAGGGCTGCATCAGCGCATCCATGCGACGGAGGGTGGATGCATGTATCCTCGCTAATGGGGCACATTTTGAACATTTCCTGTAACAAAGTGTTTCAAGTCACGCTGGTACATTCTGCTGCTGTGTGTTTCCATTCCATGATTAATGTGATTTGAAGAGAAGTAATAAAATGAGCTCTAACATGGAAATTAAGTGTTTCCGGACACATGTCTACCTGACATATTTTCTTTCTTTGTGTGTGAGGAATGTTTCCTGAAAGTTTGGCCGTACCTTTTTGTAACACCCTGTATATTACAAACAGGAAGACAAAATTGAACATATGAGATTTGTCATTGTTACCGATTGCCTGGAGCACAACAGAACTGTGGTTTACACCTTTCAAGAGAAGCTTATTTCTTATCTAACAAATAAATTTCAAAAGCTTCCAAAAATATATGTACTATTATTGTGACGGTTCTGCTGTTCCTGAACCTTTGCCACCAAGGGGAAGACATCAACATATAAGCTGAGTGGTACTTTTCAGCCACAGCACATGGGAAAGAGCCTTGTGGTGGAGTAGGGGGTTCAGATAAGAGACTGGCGGCTCATGCAAGTTTGCGAAGGTCACACCAAAATTGGATCCAAACTGCACGAGATCTATTAGAGTGAAGACTACACTGTTTCAGAAATATTAAAAAGCTGGCTTGAAGAGGCATTGACAATCAAAGGAACACAACAATTTTGCATTTTTATTCCCAACACTAAATCAAAATTAATAGTCAAATACTTTTCAAGTGATATGCAGAGTTGGAGAGGGAAGTAACTACATCACCAGACAAACTTAAGTTACAAGATGTATCAGGCTATGTCATCAAGGTGTATGGCGGAAACTGGTGGCTTGGGTACATCTCCAGTTCAGAAACACTCAGATTATTGCTTTCCCATAGTCGCTCATGGTGAAGTTGCCAACATACGTACCACGCTAATAACACGGGCAACAGATTGCAGTTTTACTGTCCTGTGGGTGTGAGTTGTGGATGTTTTCACAAAAGTAAATTCATTTAGTTCGGCAGGGAGAACATACATTTTTAATGAAAGTGATGTAAACCAAACCTTTGGCTTTATTAAAATGTAATCTTGAAGTTCCAAGACAATTTATTGGGAAAACTGCTTTCAACTCAAAACTTAATTTTTGTCTCAAGTTAGTGTTAATGTATATTTAATAGAATGTTGTTTCAAAATTACTGTCAGTACCTTCTGTGTTAAATTTAGCTATGTATAGATAGATACCTGTTATTCAAAAACAAACATTATATATTTAATGTTTTTAATAGTTTCATTCCAGACACCATGGACCAGTACTATTATGTAAATACTTGTACTTTTTCATACTTTATTTCAGTTAAATGCTCAAGATTTTTTGTTTTATCAGTTACTATACTGTTAGTTAAGTTGTATGAAATTAAAATAAGCAATCGACTTAATTGTATGATTATTAGTTTTGTTTTAATAAGGTGGTGTTTTGATATTTGTAATACTTTTTTTACTTCCCTATCAGTATACTTTAATGAAATTCCTGTTTGATAAAGACCAGTTTGGTCAAACTAGGGCTGTTAGTGAAAACAAGAGTCTGGAATAATTTTTTTAACAATGAACCCATTATCATCCCACATTTATATTTTTCCAAGTGATTTATAACAGTATGAAGTAGTTATTGAAATATTTTGAAAAATTTCAATTATTTACTTGTTCTAAAAAAATTAAATCAAAATATTAGTTAGTATTTTTAAAAAAGGTTATTAATTAGAAGCTATGTTTTGTTGTATATCATTGGAAAGAGCATGCAAAATGACACCTTTTCCAGCTCTTTATCTCAATTAGAGCAGCTTCTAGGTCAATTTTAAAAAAGTCCATTCCCACATTTTTGGCTGGTTTTTGAAAAGTTTACATAGCCATATTTCAGGAATAGTTTCAGATAAAAAATTGAAATTTGGTATTTTTCTTAGTCTCAGCACACACTGTAAGTATCCTAAATTTTAGCAAAATCTAAAATGGTGAGGTAAAATAGGTGTGTTGATTTGACATGGAATGACTCAGTTGGTCCACGTGGCACTCCACTTCTCCAGCAGTCATGCAGACTCTGTTAAGGCATTTGCTACAAGGGCTAAGGATCCGACCCTGAATTCATTTTGGACACCTGCCGTACCCCCTTACCCAAACAGAAGTACCCTCCGAAAACTTTGCGAATGGAGTCTGCCCTGGCCAATGGGTTGGAGGGCAAAGAAACAGGAGCAAGGTACGAGGCTGGTGGCCATGAAGGAGCTCAGCCAGAGAGTAAAACGGTAGGACTGCGGAACTGGAACAAGGCTTCGTCAGAGGAAGAAGAAATGAGCAGTTTTTTCATTTGTGATTTGAAAGTACGAACGAGGTGTTCAACCTCACCATTCGATTAGGATGGAAGGGTGGAGCAATGATGTGTGTAACACCACATTGAGTTCAAAAATCAGAGAATTCAGAGGAAGTAAATTGCGGACCATTGTCCAAGACCAGTATGGAAGGGAGGCCTTCCAAGGAAAAGATTCTGGGCAGTGCCAGAGTGGTCACTGTTGTGTAAGGTGATGCACAATGTACAACAAAGGGAAAGTTAGAATAGGCATCCACCACCAGAAGCCAGTAAGTGCCAAGGAAGGGACCCACATTGTCAACATGTATGCATTCCCATGGGCGAGAGGGTGTAGGCCGTGGAGATAGAGATGTCTTAGGAGCAGGAGCTTGGTTAGCAAACGGTTCGCAGGCAACAACCATGTATGTGATGTCCGCATCAATGCCGGGTCAGTAGACATGCCGACGCGCCAACCCCTTTGTGCCTGAGACACCCCAGTCTCTCTGATGAAGCAGACGGAGAACAGAAGCCCGAAAGGATGCAGGAATTACTCGCGGTGAGGCCCCGTTGGTGGAGAGGAGAACAACACCATTACGAGCAGTGAGGCGGAAACGAAGAGGAAAGTAGTTACGCAAGTGATCAGAGGCCTTTCCGGATGGATAATCAAACCAGCCCCGTTGAATGAAACACAGCACATGACACAGAACAGAATCAGAAGCAGTGGCTATGGTTAAACTGTCGCCGTTGATGCGGAACCCGTCAACAACACTTTGCTTGGTGTCGTCCACATGAAAGCACAACAGCTCATCACAGTCAAAAACAGGGTCTGACCCCATTGGCAAATGGGACAATGCATCAGCGTTGGCATGCTGAGCAGTGGGTCAGAAATGAATCTCGTAGTTGAAGTGAGAAAGGAACAGAGCCCAACGTTGTAGGCGGTGGGCCGCCTTGTCAGGGAGTGAGGCTGAAGGATGGAAGAGAGAAACTAACGGCTTGTGATTGGTGATTAGATGAAACTTTGCCCCTTAAAGAAAGGCCCCAAACTTTTTAAAGGCATACACAATGGTCAGAGCCTCCTTTTCCATCTGGAAATACTTCCATTGCATGTCAGTGAGTGTTTTTGACGCATAAGCAATCGGACATTCTGAGCCATCAGTGTATCAATGTGCCAGAACAGCACCAATCCCATAGTGGGAGGCGTTGGTGGTGAGAACCAAATGTTGTCCAGGGCAATATGTGGCAAGACAAGTGGCCTGCTGCAGTTGTTCTTTGAGATGAAGAAAAGCAGTGTCATACTCAGCAGAGCAGTGGAAAGGCACACTCTTATGAAGCAACCGATGTACTGGATGAGCCACCGTTGCAGCAGACGGCAAAAACTTGTGATAGTAGGCTATTTGTCCAAGAAAGGCATGGAGATCCTTGACCAATGTCGGACAAGGGAGAGCCTCAATAGCATCAACATGCTGTCAAAGAGGATGAATACCTTCGCTCGACAACTGGAAACCCGAGTATACAATCAACTGTTGAAAAAACGAGATTTCTGGAGACTGCATTTTAACCCCCGCAGATTGTAAAACCGTGATGAGTGTCCCAATGTTTCTGAGATGTTAGACATTGGTGGTTCCGGTCCCTACAGTGTCATCTTGCTAATTGATAAATCCAGGAACAGCGGTGAGCAACTGTTCCAAAAATCATTGAAAGATGGCAGGGGAACTAGCAGCCCCAAATGGCAAAATTTGATACTGTTAAAGACCAACGGAGTGTTGAGACTAAGAAACTGACTAGATTCAGCATCCAACAGAAGCTGGTGATATGCTTCAGATAGGTCGATCTTAGAAAAGTACTGACACGCAGCCAACTTGGAAAATAATTCTACAGGACGAGGCATAGGATACATGTCAATAAGGCACTGAGCAGTAATGGATGCTTTGAAATCACCACAGAGGCGGTGACTGCTGTTGGATTTTTTAACGATAACGAGGGGAGAGAACCACTCACTGGAAGAGATGGGGTGCAATACACCTGAAACAGTCAGCCTATCAAGCTCCTGTTTGACCACATAACGCAAGGCAACAGGAATGGGCCAGGCCCGAGGAAAGTGTGGTTGGGCAGCAGGTCTGAGAGAATTGGTGGCACAACCTAAACCAGGAGAAAAGAGTGTGGAAAATTTCCCTGATAAGGAATCAAGCTTAGCATAAGAAATGTCATCAGAAACCATGTGCACTGTGTATTCTACTGATAATCCGAAAATGCAAAATGTATTGTACCCGAATTAATTCTGTGTCACTGCTATCAGCAATAAACACACTGATGTTGTGCACAACAGATCTGACACAGAAGTGATATTTTCTGCTGATTATAAGTGCATAGGTGACGTGTAACAGCCGACAATGGCGGAGAACCCAGATTTGAATACATCTGCGAGTTAATAATAGTGGACGCTGAGCCAGTATCAACCTGCATCCTCACATCCTTTCCCAGCATTTGCACCATGAGGTAAAGTTTGCCGTAATTAGGGGACACGCAATTTACATAGAGTACAAAATCATCATTGACTACCCCGTCGTGCACATCATGTAGTTTTCCGACTTGCAAACAGATGAAACATGTCCCTTGTTTTTGCATCGGAGGCAAGTCGCCCAACTCAGGGGACAATCTTTATGCACATTCTTGGTGAAACAACGAGGGCAGGAAGGAAGAGAACGCGAACCTCTCATCTGCTGCTTCATGTTGTGTTGAACGCCTGGCCAACGCTGTGGGTTCATGTTTACTGTGGCAACATCTTTGTTTGCGCTAGCGCCTGGTGCATCAGAATCTGCCTGAACTGACTGTATCTCGCCAATGTCACTCCATGCTTCTAACTGAGTGCCTGCGGCAAGAGTGATTTCAAAGGACGGAGTTATGGAAAGTACTTCGTCCAATGTGGGATTATCTAACTGAAGAGCTCATTGGCGAACTTCTTTATCTGGCGCAGAACACAAAATCGCATCCCTAACCATAGAGTCAGCATATGATTACTTTTGAATTTCTGTTACTAATTGACATTTGCGACTGAGTCCTTGTAATTCAGTAGCCCAAGCACAATAGGTTTGATGAGGCTGTTTTTTTACACCTATAGAATGCATAACGAGATGCGATGACATGCATCTGTTTTTGAAAATATGTTGAAAGAAGAGTACACATTTCATCAAACGACAATGAGGAAGGTTCTTTCAATGGAGTGAGTTGAGACAACAGTTGATACAACTTTTGCTATATCCATGAAAGGAATAAAGACTTACAAGTTTGTTGATCACCAATGCTGGATGCCACAAAATGCTGCCGAAGGCCTTTCTCGTAGTCTATCCAGTCCTCTGTCGCCTCATCATATGGGGGAAAAGTGGGAATTGTCAACAATGACAGGTGGGCATTGGAGTGGACAGAAATGAACTCACTTATAGCAGTGGTGAGAAGCTGTTGCTGTTCGATCAATTTGTATAGAACCTGCTCGAGAGTTGTCATGACACTAACATTCATGTTACTTCAAGAGACGGAAAATCCCAAACTCATCCCCAATAAAGTGGAGTAACTTTAATTCCACTTCCAGAATTCATAAATAACAAAACACACTTGAAGATGTAATACATGTATGCACTAAAGTGGTTACACAGGAACTGTCCTCTTAGCTGCGTGCTTCCGTGCGCTGCGTTCTGGTTGGCGCTGCCGTAGCACTATTTTGAGAGCAGGGCCCGTACCATCAGTCACGCGAAATCTCGCGCCAGCTGTGTCAAACATCGTGCGCAAAACCACAACATTAACAGTGGCCATATTAGTTTAATTTGAATGAAAATTGTTTAACTCTTTCCATTTGTTTTTGTCTTTATCTCACACTCTCAAATGAGAGCTAATCGGAGCTTTTACCAGTCAGATACTTGAGTCAACCTTTTCACGTACTTTTTTCCTATTTCTAACATTCAGCTTCTACGTTTATCCGATTAACAATAAGCATAAGTAATTGAAATAATTAGTATTCATTCTTAAGAATTAATGTTTCAGTGTATATTGATGTGTTTTGTTGGCTGTTTAAAGTGGATTTATTGTGTGTTTTGTTCAGTATATTAATCTTTTCCCTCATTTTTACATGTTGCACATAAATATTTCCAGTACATAAAATGCACTGTCTAATTGCTACCATTTCTGGCTTTTTCAGCTCACTTGGATACTCACCATGGCCTAAAAAACATGAAATGTGATATCTGTGGCAAATGTTTCTTTTCCAAAAACAGCTTGTTCCGTCATCGTAGGTCACATACTGGTGAGAGACCTTTTGAGGTTAGTGTATTTTTTTATGGAATATATAATATAGTCATAAGGACAGTTTACAACTTACCGCAAAGACGTGGCGACAAGCTGCGACAGGCACATACAAAAGTCACACACATACAACACTTTCAGTTATTGCCCATGTCCTTCTTCAGAAAATAGAACACTCACGCAATCACACAGGCACACAACACAGTCATACAACAATTGCCTCTGGCTGCCGCACTTAGAATGGAATATAAATATTTTTGCATGTAACACTGAAAACTCCAGGTTGGAATGTCAATAATAGAGTATAAGTAGCAACTCACTCTAAAGATGATTGCTGAGTTGCAGACAAGCATTCACACAGCTTAAGTTAGCAGCCACAGCCTTCACCAGAAAGAGATACACATACATTCACAAAATGACACAGACACTACTCATTCACACATGACCACCATCTGTGGATGCTTGAGCGCAACAAGCGTCTTGACAGTGAGTGAGGAGTGGAGTGGAGAGGAATGGATAGGGAAAGATGGAAGGCAAGGGTGCGGATAGAAAACTGTGCACTGCCTGGTGGAGTGTAAAGGCTCTGGACAGAATGCAGTAAAAGGAAGGGGTGGGGGAGCAAAACAGCAAGGTGTAGAGCTGTGTGTGAAAAAAAATCTGAAAAGATAAAAATAAAATTAAAGAATATTGAAATGTTAAAAATAGAATGAAAAAAATACTAAAATAAGCAGCACACCATTGGATGAGAGGCATGAATTTGTAACTTTCCCACCCCACACTATTGGCAATGTACTGAACAATTAATTAAACTCGTGTGCCTAAAACTCTCTAATTGTGTGGGTAAAGCTATCGGAATTGAAACTGCCAGTGTAGTGGAAGTTACAACTGACACAATGTACTTTTGCACTCTCATAACAACATGCACCCAGTTAAAAGGAAAATTTGGAAAAATAAACTCAATATTGATAAAATGGGGAAATAGTATGAATGATATTGACAAATCAATATAGCAGGTAAGCAAATAAATGGCCGCCAGCTCATGAAATGAGCAACAGAAACAATAGTAACAATGCGAATTAATGACTGTCAGATTACTAACAAATCACTAAACCATAAAATTCTGTTAACGGGAGGGCATGAACCACACACAACTAAGAACAACGGGGCAAGGCAGCAAAAGACACTCAGGTATAAAACAAAATTGCATATGAAAGGTTGAATAGCAAATTGGCGGCAAGCAACAATTACCAATTACCGGTAGCATATGCAACTCAAGTACTTATCAGACAGAAAATACCTCACCTTAAAGCTTGATTTATTGCTGATAGATTCAATACATTCATGAATAGTAATTATTAAACCTGTTATTAAGCAGTTGCAATGATCTAAGTATTTCAGTACGTGGTTGAGCACAAATTTACATAAGCTAAGATCATTAAGACTCAAACCACAGTTTTGATTTAATATTATTAATAATTAACCTTTTATTATCATAGTCTAATTACTCTGATGAAGTTTTAACTCAACTTCCATTATGCAACAAACAAAGCCTACAATTACTCAGTTATTAAACTTTGCAAAACTCGTAAAATATTTACTGGTCACTAAAACTTGGAATTTAACTAAGCTCAATAACATTGAAATACACAAATATTTAATCGAACAAACATTGCTACTGCTCTCTTTAAGAGGTTATAGAAGCAATCATGCAGTCTGTAACTAAACAGGGCTTGTCTCAGAATGATATTGAGTAGGACAAGGATCCTGCCTAGTTGATGAGTTGGGAGAGTGATTTGGACAACACCAGGTATTTTGTAAGAATAGTTTACGCTATTGAATTTTATCACTAATATGCTGGCTAGTCGTATATGCTAATTAACTAGTTGCTGGCTCGATCTTACTTCAGATGGAGACAATGTGGCATGGTGCAGGCACTTTTGGCATACAATAGCATATTCTTCTTGGCGTCGGACAAACTCTTGGGCTAACAGATTTCCTCTTGACTATTACAACTTGCTGTGCTGTGCTGTGCCTGTATTATTTGCAAATTGCCCAATCACTGAAACTTTATGTCAAATCAATGTATTCCTCCATAGTCTCCATGTACTGTAACCACACTAACTGACACAGACCGGCCGCTTCAAGCAACACTCTTCGCCACGTGCCATTGCGCTGCCGGCGAGCTACCTACTCCAATGATGACTGTATACAATAGTAACGACACTAACTAGCCCAATGTGTCTACTACATTCGTCATAGAATATTTGATTTTGTATTCATATTAAATATACAAATCATGACTTCACCTCATTCCATATCACAATTACCAATACAAATACACATAATTGACAATTACATAACATATGACAATGAATAGACAAACCAATAATATTTACACCTGAGTGACAAGTAGCTGGTTTACACATAGCATAATTAGGTAGTGGTCACTGTTTTGTTGTGTCACAAACTGGAAGGAGATATAGGATAAGGTGGGGGAAGGGGGGCTACTAGGCATGGAGTGTAGGGATGATAAGTGATCTTAGGTTGACACCAGGATTGTTGTGGGGCTGTGGAATGTGTTGTATAGCTCCATTCTACCCAGTGTGGGAGAGCTGGTGGTAGAGAAGAGGATCCAGATGGGCGGGGTTGTAAAGAAAATGAAAAAGAAAAAGAAAGAAAACTGAGCAAAATTCTCAACAAACAACCCAGAAAGAACATGAACAAAGGACCCCAAAGCATTGCTCTACCTGAAGAACAAAAAAATATATAAAAATAAAAAATAGAAAAGAGATTACTTACCAAAAGGACCGGCTCATCGATAGAAACAAATAAAATCACACACAAACACACATACAAGCTTTCGCCACCACAGGCAGCTTCTTCAGGAAAAAGAGGAAAAAAAGGGAGGAAAAAGGGAAGGATATGGGTTTTAAGGAAGTGGAAAAGGAGTCATTCCAATCCCAGTAGTGGAAGGACTTACCTTAGGGGAAAAAAAAGGAAGGTAAACAAATACACACACACTCAGACATATCGAAACGCAAACACACCTAGACAGACATTTGTAAAAAGCAAAGAAGTTGGACAGAGATACCAATTGAGGCAGAGGCTCTGTCCACAGAACCAAGGCAAAGATGCTAAAGATGGTGGGCGGGAATTTGAATTAGCGGGGATTGAGACCAGGTGGGCAACGGGAGGAGAGAATAAGCTGAAGGGCAAGTTTCCATCTCTGGAGTTCTGAAAGGTTGGTGTCGGTGGGAAGTACCCAGATAACCCGGACAGCGTAACACTGCGCCAAGATATGCTGGCCGTGCACCAAGGCATGTTTAGCCACAGGGTGATCCTCATTACCAACAAACACTGTCTGCCTGTGACCGTTCATGCGAATGGACAGTTTGTTGCTGGTCATTCCCACATAGAATGCTTCACAGTGCAGGCATGTCAGTTGGTAAATCACGTGGGTGCTATCGCAAGTGGCTCTGCCCTTGATCGTGTACACCTTCCGGGTTACTGGACTGGAGTAAGTGGTGGTGGAAGGGTGCATAGGGCAGGTTTTACAACGGGGGCAGTTGCATGGGTAAGAGCCAGAGGGTAGGGAAGGTGGTTTGGGGGTTTCATAGGGATGGACTAGGAGGTTATGAAGGTTAGGTGGGCAACGGAAAGACACTCTTGGTGGAGTGGGAAGGATGTCATTAAGGATGTATCTCATTTCGGGGCAGGATTTAAGGAAGTCGTATCCCTGCTGGAGAGCCACATTCAGAGTCCGCTCCAGTCCCGGAAAGTATCCGGTGACAAAAGGGGCACTTCTGGGATTCTTCGGTGGAAGGTTCTGGATTTGGAGGAATGAGGAGGTGGCTCTGGTAATCTGCTTCTGAACCAGATCAGGAGGATAGCTGCGGGATGTGAAAGCTGTTATTAGGTTATTGGTGTACTGGTTCAGGGATTCGGGACTGGAGCAGCTCATTTGCCACGAAGACCTAAGCTGTAGGGAAGGGAACGTTTGATATGGAATGGATGGCAACTGTCATAATGGAGGTACTGTTGTTTGTTGGTAGGTTTGATGTGGATGGATGTGTGAAGTTGGGCGTTGGACAGATGGAGGTCAACATCGAGGAACGTGGCATGGGATTTGGAATAGGACCAGGTGAATTTGATGGGACCAAAGGAGTTGAGGTTGGAGAGGAAATTCTGGAGTTCTTCTTCACTGTGAGTCCAGATCATGAAGATGTCGTCAATGAATCTATACCAAACTTTGGGTTGACAGGCTTGGGTGTCCAGGAAGGCTTCCTCTAAGCGTCCCATAAATATGTTCGCGTACGAGGGGGCCATCCTGGTCCCCATGGCTGTTCCCTTTAGTTGTTGGTATGTCTGGCCCTCAAAGGTGAAGAAGTTGTGGGTTAGGATGAAGCTGGCTAGGGTATTGAGGAAAGAGGTTTTAGGTAGGGAAGTGGGTGGTCGGCATGAAAGGAAATGCTCCATCGCAGCGAGGCCCTGGGCATGTGGGATATTTGTGTATAAGGAAGTGGCATCAATGGTTACAAGGATGGTTTCAGGAGGTAACAGGCTGGGTAAGGATTTCAGGCTATCGAGGAAGTGGTTGGTGTCTTTGATGAAGGATGGGAGACTGCACATGATGGGTTGAAGGTGTTGGTCTATGTAGGCAGAGATTCGTTCTGTGGGGGCTTGGTAACCGGCCACAATTGGCCGGCCTGGATGATTAGGTTTGTGAATCTTAGGAAGTAGGTAGAAGGTAGGGGTGCGGGGTGTCAGTGGGGTCATGAGTTTGATGGACTCGGGTGAAAGGTTTTGTAGGGGGCCTAAGGATCTGAGAATTCCCTGAATCTCTGCCTGGACATCAGGAATGGGGTCGTCTTGACAGACTTTGTAGGTAGTATTGTCTGAAAGCTGGCACAGTCCCTCAGCGCAGTTTCATTTTTTGGCCATTAGCCTTCATTATATATAAAAAAGGACACCATTTGTACAATCATACAGGCACACTTCACAGACAAACAATATCATCTCCGGCTGCCTGAGATTACTGTTGTGTATCTGCAAAGTGTGCCTGTGTGATTTTATGAATGGTGTCTGTTTTTTTGACAAAGGCCAATAGCCAAAAGCTGAAGTTGTGTGTGTATGGCTGTCTTTTCTATGTGCCTGTTGTGCTGCAAAGTATGTCATTGCTGTGAGCTGTAAACTGTCCTCATTATATTGTTAAATTCCAACCTGGACTCTTTTTTGTAGATATTGCCTAGTAATATGATATATAGTGGTATCTTCTTTCCTAATCTATGTTGCACATTATAGAAATGTATGTCTGCATGTATGTTCCACATCTTCTCCTAAACTTTGCCAAACTGGTTCACTCCAGACTCTGTTTTTAAAAACAAGACTATTACCGTTTTAAATAGCCATCATGCTTTTAATGTAATATATACTGATTCAATACATTTATCTGCTTGTGTTTCCTATGATGACGAGAGGGAACAAGCTGGTTTGTTGTCCCACTTCCCCTTAATTTTAGATGATGATTTGATGACAGTGACATGTGTTTTACAATGTTGTATTTTATCCAATCTCCTAGCAAAGATCTCAGGTCGTTGGTGTTGAACTATAGATAGAGGATGATAGGGTCATTTGCTTTGTATGTCTGTATTTAGTCCATCATCTTTTAGGCTTGACCTCTACTTGTCTGCATTGACTAGTGGTACCACTGTGCTTTCAATTATTTTCCATATGATGTAGGGGGAAGAGGGTGTGTCCATTTGTATTATCTTTTCCCTTGTCCCCAAGCTGAGTATTTTAGTAATATTGGTCTCTTCTATACCATGTATGAGTGCTGGTGACTGCGATGTTGAGTGCTCTAAAGCTCCAACAACTTCAGCTACTTTGATTTTACCAATCATGAGCAATTAACTGGTGGGTCATCTAATATGCAGTGATGTTACAATGGTCATTATTGAGGAGTGTCAGCAATTGACACACTTTGTGGCTGTTTCTAATTAGAGCAAGTTCTTCTATAATTTTAATGCAAGATCCCTTTTGCATTCTTTCTTAGATGTGATGAGTTTATTCCAAGCTGCCGTTGTTGCCCTACTCCTCCTTCAAGTAGCACCTTATACTCTGTAAACTGAGCTGTAAGCTGAAGTAAGACCAGGAGAATATGATGTTTTAGAGCATCTTCTCACAGTCTCCAAAGAAGTATTGAACAATTCAAGTGAAGGTTTTATAGTGGCAACTGTGGCATCCACCATGTCTGTAAATTTTGGTCAATAGTTTTCCTGAAATTAAACCTCCTCCTAAATACTTTAGAAGGTCAACAATACTGCACAATATTTACTGATACACAGTAATAACGAATGTGTAGGGGTGAGATTGAGAAGTTGCTTAATAATATTGACTGTATTGTAGTGTTCGAAGTTCTCTCTCTTGGTGACAGTATGGATTATTTTGTTTTTTGTTGACACCATTGTATTATTCAATTATTCGAAGAATTGAGAAATGAGCATACACAGAACTTTATTCGGGGGGACTGGGGAAAGATTGGGGGGGGGGGGGGGGAGGGCAAATGCCAGTATATTGAAATTGTATGGGGACACCCATTTCCATTAACTCTCAGATGTTGGATCATTAACATGCAAAATGTTATGATGTCCTTTTTTTTTATATCAGTAATATTGCACAGTACCTTTGACTATCTAGTTTTCATCTTTAAGAATCTTAGTCACGTGTTTTTTTTAATTTTTTTCTCTTCTTCTTTAATTTGTTTCTCAGTGAGCTTCATTTTAACATTTTCTTTATTGTAGTGTGGAATTTGTGGAAAACGATTTGCTGATTGGAGTAATAGAAAACGACACTTGGATCGCCATCAAAAACCAGAGCCGACACCCAGCCAAAAATTGCAAACTAAGAAAAGGCCCAATACCAAGAAAACTGATATATTACTAAATGGTGAGGAAGGAAAAGGTAAAATCTACACAAGTTTAAGGTCATTTTTAGAGTCTCCAGAAGTAGCAGAAGCCTTGTCTGATGGGAAAACTAATGAGTGCAACAGGTCAGAAGAGATGGAGTACCTAACACTTTTAACATCAGATAGCATTGGAAACGAAATTCAAGAGACATTTTTTGTATCTGAGACCAGAGAGTTGACTGACTGTGACATGGTTATGAAGGATACTGTGACTTTCCATGCAGCTGAAAGTCTGAATGAAGATATTGTCATGCAGCAAGAAGCTTTGACCAATGAAGTTCCAAATTTTGAGGCAGTAGATAATGATTCTAATGACCTTGATGCTTTCCTGGTTTCTAAGAATGATGTTTTAAGTCATAACATTTTAGAAGAAAATTCAGAAAACTTGGTAGATGAAAGTAATATTCAAGTTCTGCAAGAAGCCATTGATGAATCAGATAATATATTTGATGCTTTCCTGGCTGGTGACAATAATGAGCAGCCAAATGAAATTGACATGAACATCATGGAAGGTAACTCAGATGCATTTTCTTCAAGCCCAGAGGAAAATATGAACATTGAAATTTCTCTAGCACCTAGTACAATTGATTCTGACCTTAGTGATACATTTGGGTCCACTTTAGCAACAAAAGCTGACCACTTGCTTTTTCCTCATGATAGCGATGGTGAGAAAGATTCAGTTATTCAAATGCTCAATAACTTGGGAACTATTGTTATGTAAATATATCGAGAACTTACTGAAAATTCCTAATGTATCTAGTCATGCGTGTATTGATTTTTTTTATATAGTTTTATATATTTACATTCCATTAATTTATTTTATATTCCCCAATTTTTAGATGATGGACCCTTATAGGGCAACTAATTTAGTAGTAATAAGTAATCGCATATTTTATTTTCTAGTCACTACAGAGTTATTAATGAAAGACAACAGATGTTTTCATTTGTGTCGTATCAGATATTTATATTGAGAAGCGAGTCTGTTATTTTCAAGTCTACTACATATTTTAAATTTGTAATTTTAAAATTAGTTAACCACAGAAGTACAAACATAATTTTTAAGCAAATAATCATCAAATTATTAATATTCTCAGTATTTCTGTCATGTCAAATTTGAGTGAAAATTTAGCTTTGTACTACCTTTGTCATCATCAGCACTGACTGTTATGACTGCTTTCCCAACCTTGTAAGCCCTTGTACTCCCATAGTTGGCAGGGAATAATGTTTATGGCAGCAGAAATGATGCTAGTACAGTAGAACCCAACTTTTACACTTTTCAAGGTACTTTAAAAAAAATGTGAAAAATTTGGGGAACTAACTTTTTAAACAGTTGAATTTGCATATAGGCTCTCTCCTTGCATTTTTGTAGAATATATATAATGCATAAAAATACTTGTCAGGGTGTCCTTTATTATGTGCATATTTAACTGTTGGTAACTGATAGATGTGAAAGGAGCAGAAACATTTGACATAATTTCATTCATCATCATCATCAATGTTTTCAGAAAGCCCAAACAGTGTCATTTATTATTTAAACAATGAAGCTCTAAACCAGATGCATATTTTTTCATGTTTAGCACATTCCAAGATTTCTCATTGCCAAGTACAAATATTTAGATACATAATTTGTGTAATATTTTCATCTTTGTTATGCTGCCTCTCTTACACAGTCTTTATCTTTTTGAGTGTATAAACTAAAGTACTTTGCCCCCTCCCACATGCAGAAAACCACAAACAAGCATACTATAATTTCGAGTCTTAATTTGTGAAATGTCGCAAGAAATACTTACATTAATGTTTGCACTTGACAGTAAGAATAAATTCTCGAAATGTGTCGTGGTGTGCATGATAAACTATTGTAATAGGTGCAGAGTGACCTGATGTCAATAAATTAATTGCACAAAAGTTGTACTTTATAGCCATCGCCATCTCAGTACCTGTTTATGTGAATTGTTTCAATTTTGTTCTTCAAAAAATTGTTTCATCAAGTGTAAATCATGAAAAAATTATAGATGCGTAATTGCAAAACATTTAATTAAAATTACAAAAATTATTGTAAATGGTAGGAAAGCATTAATTCTGAAAAAGTAAGAAGGGCTTACACTGTATATTTTCTCTGATTTTCAGTATGCACCAAAAGAATAAGAGAAATTTCAGCATTAATCTTCTCTCTCTCTCTCTCTCTCTCTCTCTCTCTCTCTCTTTTGTGCCATTGTATTCTATTCCATGTGTTTTAAGAATTTAACTTGAAAGATTATAATGGAGACCAACCTTCTTTCTTGTGGCATGATGGTTACATTTTATTAGGTTTTTACTTAATTTTTCAGATATGGGTATAAATTATCTTTAAAAATGATTTCAGAGGTGATATTTCAGCATTTCAATGTCATTTTATAAAATTATCTTATAAACTTATTTGCTCACTAACGTTTTAAAAAATTGTCACTGAGAGTGTCTGTAGTTTCGTCACTTACCTGATTGTTTTCAACATCCTTATTCGATTTTTCTAAACCTAATATATGTGAGAATGTTTTGAATATTATAGAGGAGAAATTCCTAGGAGGAAAAATATATATAGAAAATAGATGACGATTACTTACCAGGTGAAGGAGCACAGGAAGTGATAGTAGCACAAATAAATTAATAAATTCACACACACACATGCACAAACGCTAGCTTCCGCAGCCTAGCTGCTTCTTCAGGCAGAAGAGAAGGAAAAGGGAATGATGAGGGTTTTAAGGGAGTGGGTAAGGACAGGAAAGACGTATCTTGGGGGAAAAAAGGAGGGTAAACAAATACACAAACACCCACACATATACACAAACGCAAGCACACCTAGGCAGACATACTGTAGAAAGCAAAGAAGTTGGACAGAGATACCACTTGAGGCAGAGGCTCTGTCCAGAGAATCTGGACTCCTTGCCCACTCCCTTAAAACCCTCATCATTTCCTTTTCCCTCTCCTTCCCTTCTGCCTGAAGAAGCAGCTAGGCTGCGAAAGCTAGCGTTTTTGTGCGTGTGTGTGTGTGTGTGTGTGTGTGTGTGTGTGTGAATTTATTTGTGCTACTATCACTTCCTGTGCTCCTTCACCTGGTAAGTAATCTTCATCTATTTTTTTATATATGAGAATGTTTTGACTTCATTATACAGTAAATTACTTTTGAAACTAAAATTTGGATTTTGTAATGACTATGGAAATGATTTAACTGACCAGGGCTGCTCGGGCTGGCTGACTGTATTGATGTAGTATGTAGGTCTCTCTTTACATTATCTCCATTGCGCTTTGTAGCTTTTTTATGGACTCTTTGGGTAACATAGATGTTGTCTAAGATTTGATGGCACAGTTCAAATAGGGTTCAGTTGTTTGGCTGTAGAAAGAAGGAAACTGCTCTAGTTTGAAGAGGTTGGAGGGGGGGGGGGGGTTAAAAATGAGTAGCTGAATAAAAGATAAAACGTGATGAGTAAAGGTAGAGGTTTCTCTTTGAAAATGGTGAACCCCTATTTCAGATGTAACATTCTGTTTGCTTTCAGTGAAGTCTGTTAGTGGATCACACTACAAAGATAGATGAACACGGAATTCCTTAACTCCCCATCAACTAACTACTGCCAATTTCAATCTGTTAACTCTGTCTGATTTTCATCTACTTCCCAGTTTTGTAACTGTTAACTTCTGACTAGCTTGGGGTGTTCAACCCTCAAGTTTCTTGCCATTTACCCCAAAGTTATCAATGATGTAGTACTGCCCCTTCCACTCTTGGTCATGGAGAAGGCTGCTCGTTTTGCCATTAAGGTTGCTTTCAGACCTTTCATTGTCCACCAGAGATATGATGGTGCCCTCACCATTAGCCCTCTCTTTCTATCATCACCTACAAACACTCTCTGCCTTACCTGGAATACTGACTTAAAGATTATTCTCTCTTCATAGTGCTTAGTTGGGGTAGTATTCCATCCACCCTCTAGTGAATATATGCAACCAATATCTGAATAATTCAGAGGCTCCATCTTTTAGTACCTTGTCAATATCTTTATTATGCACAGGTGCCATAGCAATCTGGTCTCTGAATGCCAACCAAGTAGAATGGTGTACAGCCCTATGGCTTTCATTGCCAAACATATAGAACTCTCTCTCTTCCTAAACATAGTTATTTCTGTTACTTGGTTCTGTGTAAGGCTTTGAACATGACAGCAGCATTCTCGTTATTCTGGCAAATATTCATGCAGTTAATATTAACTCTCTACACAGCAGGTCAAAGACCATCAAGAACTTAGCTAACGGAGATATTGTCTGTAAAAATATTCTTTGGTAAGGATACTTGAATTTGGAATTGCAGGTATTTTACATATATAGTAGATCGTCGAAGTCTGTTGTACCACTAGTACTTCTTTACAAAAGTCCCCAAGAATTATGAATTTTAAACAAGTAAAATAGAGTATAGACTATTTGCTTTATAAATAAACCAAAATGCACAGTAGCTGTCCAACACACCATCATTCTGTCTGACTTCTACAATAATGTACAGTTAGTTTGTAATCATGTGAAACACTTCTTCTTTTTTTAAAAAAAGATCACTGAATTCATTGGTACATAGTTTGTACACACAGTATCTTTGTCCTGTACGTTAACTGTTATTTCAGTTAGAAGAGTTTTTTATTTTATTTTTTTCCTCCTTAAATTAGGGCACTGTATTTGGTGTTTGTGTACCATGACGTAATGCATATTCACAAAATTATTGCAGATTTCTGCATGATATACAATTGCTCTTCTTATTGTCTTTATTAATATATGATTGAATTGTTTCAAGCATAACAATTGTGTATGTATTTGTAGAATATTCTGTTGGCACTTGAAGGAATGCAGACATATTGAAAACTTCAACACTTTGTGTTTGTGTTCCACAATATTTGTTTATTGGTAATGAACTGGCTTTCGGCTTCTTAGGTCACCATCAGATAACTTAGTACTGAACATATAGTCCGCACAATGGTGAGAGTTCTTATTTGTACACCAATGGTATTCCAAAGATATGTGAATTTTTTGACAATATATTGATACCAGAAAACAATATATAGTAAATAATTGTAATCTGAATAAATACATCAAACTTTTGTTGAATTTGGATATTAAAACTATAGGCACTATTAATATTAAAATATTGTCCAGGTATGTAATAGTAAAATCATAATAATATAAATAATTTAAATAAATGAACATTATTATCATTTTTGATTAAAGTAATAAAAAAGGCTATGTGAGAAAAAGGCTATTGTATACATGAATACTGGGATAAAATGGAGGACATGCTCCAGGGTATAAAAGTTGTGACCAATGACCACTGCAGTTAGGTCCTGTAAAAAATTTGACCATTTGGTAATTTACAAGAAAGCTTTCCATTGAAATAGCCGTTACCTATTGATATATCAAATGTGCAATTACCGTTCCGGTGAGAGTTAAGGCATGTGTTACATCATTAACTACTGTCACAATACAAAAACAAGTATATTCCTGAGTATATTTTGGTGAAATCCTGTAAAAATATTGGGAGGGCGTCTAGAGTGTCTGTATTTTCTTGTAGTTTCAAATTATGAAAGTAAATGTACTGAAAAATATATAATTGGTATCTGTCTGTAGGATGTCCTTCTCTCTTAATGGTTCCTTTTACTGATTTCCTCAACCTCTTGATATTTTGCGTGTACAAAGTTGAATCTTCAGACGAGGCACATTCAACTGAATGGTTCACAAAGGAATGGTCAAAGCCTTCTTCTTTTAAGGATGTATAAGATTGGAAACCACCTGTACCTGGCAGAATGAAATGTTTGATCAACCCTACCAGGGTGTTTTTGTCTCTGGAATTTACTCTAATGACAAAATACTTTCTACTTTCCCTTTCAGTTCCTCCAAACACCCAATTGTGCTCAATTTCATTTTTAAGTAATCATCCTTTTTGGTATTTCAATCTGGCAAAGTGTGATTCATCAACTTCCACTATTTGCCCAGCACCGCCTACAGGTACACGTTCATTTTTCAATAACATATTTCACGGCAGAACGCAAAATACTCACATACCATTGTGACAGACAAGTCTGTCTTTGCTGCCGTTTCCTGCAATCTATAGCCTCTGATCCAGCAAGCTGTCAAACTGATATTTTTGTTGATAGAGAATTTCAATGCCTCAAACCATGTGTTTCTTCTCTTCGTTATTTTCTTCCCACATTTCTTGCAAACCAACAGAAAACGAATTTCCATATCCTCCGATTTAACTCCTACTCGCACTGTCTAAACACCTTCACAGTTACTGCAATTTCAAAATCTGTCATCAGGTAATAAACTGTACTTTCTGCAAAATTCCACATTTTTGTCCACCGTCGACAAAGAAGGAATTAAACTCTTGCACGTTAAGCGTTTACCTGCCGAAATTGTATAACTTGAACTCATATCAATGACACTAGTAAACACATCAATACCTTCAGTCACACTCAATAACACAGACTGAGAGAATGCGTCCTGTGTGTCACAAGTAAACATCTCAAAATTTGCACCACGTCATCATAGACCATTGCGCACATTTGATATATAGATAGATGCTTGGCTATTTCAATGAAAAGTTTTCTTGTAAATTACTGAACATTTGGTATAAAAGTGGGGGTGGGGGGCAAATGATTGCAGAGGGGAGTCTATGGAATGTGGGTTGGAACAGTTGTAACCAAATTAACAGCACACAGTGAAAGAAACATTAACAAGTTATCATTGGACTTACTTCAGCAAGTGTGAAAATCAAATTGTTTGATTATTCAGGACTAGGCCTGGATTCTTAGATTGATGTTTATTAATAGCCAGAATTTTTAATAATGTAAGTTTTTTGCATTTAGTTCCCCTATGGATAACATCACATTTACTGTAATAAGAATGACATTTGTTCAGAGCATGCTCAGTAAAGGCAGAATATTATTTAACTGTGTGGTGATACCTGTCCTGAATTTTAGAACAGACGGTCTCTTTATCAAAAAAATGTTTGTTTCAAAGTTATCCATGAACATTTCATCTAATAATGGACTGAGAGTGTATCCCGTAGCCAACCCATCTGAGTGTAAAGAGTTGTTGGAACTGAAATAGCCTTTTTCTCAGAAATTCTGTCTTTTTTATTACGTTAATCCAAAATGTATAATATTATTTTATTTAAATGTTTCTCTGGGATTTATATTATTATGATTTTACTATTACACACCCTAACAATATTTTCATATTAATAGTATCCATATTTTTAATATCCAAATTCAATGAATGTAGATGTGTCTATTCATATTGCATTTTTTAAATGTATATTATAGTTGTTTTCTAGTATCAATATATTGTCAAAAAAAGAGAATGCGCTCTTGTGTACTTACAGTGTGCATGCATTTTGTATATTTATTTTATTTTACTTTATTTTGTTTATTTTATTTTTCTCCCATCACCCGCCTCCCCACTCCATTCCTAAGCTGCATCTCGTTATTCCCATCTAACCCATCCCCACCACCATGACGTAACCTTCCTATACCCTCTCCCGTGTTCTATTTTCTGAAGAAGGCCATGACCGATAGCTGAAAGTGTTGTATGTGTGTGTCTTTTGTATGTGCCTGTCGCAGCTCGTCGCCACGTCTTTGCGGTGAGTTGTAAACTGTCCTTACTATATTATTAATTCCAACCTGGACTTTCCATTATATATATATATTGTCAAAAAAGATTCACATATCTTTGGAATACCAGTTTTGTACAAATAAAAACTTGCCCCATTGCGTGGATTATCTGTTCAGTACTAAGTTATCTGGTGATGGCCTAAGAAGCTGAAAGTCGGTTCATAACCAATAAACAAATATTGTGGAAAATAAACACAAAGTGTTGAAGTTTTTAATTATGTATGTATGTTTTAACTGCTTTAGAATGTTTGTGTAGCATTACCAGAATGCATACATTGTGAGTGACATAGTTTGAACCATCACAGATTATATGTAGCTTCTTTTTATACTATTATGAGAAACATCATTTACCATACAAATACTTGATCAATTTGAGCCTCTCATTTCACTTAAACAGTATGCCTTTATTTGCTGTATTCCTTACTGGTAAATGGCAACTGAAAGAATTACTTTTTTTTTAACTGGATCAGTACATTTTCTGCCTACATGGACTGATTACTTGTTTTTATTATCAAACAAATGATTTTAGTTGACTTGAATGTGTAGTGTGCCTATGTATTGGATCCATTTTATCCTGATGTAGCTTCTTCAGCATTTATAAAATTAGTATTATTTCACTCCGCTGATAACTCTGCTTATTTTACTAAATGAAGCTCCTTAGGCAGAGAAGATCACTATCACCAGATCTTTTTATGTAGCTAGAATGACTTCACACCATTGTTTCATATTGGCTTATAATGTAATTGATGCTATTCGTTATCACGTCCATTTTTGAAACATAATTTCAGATCTCTGATTTTAGACTCCATATTACATGTATTGGGAACAGTTTTAGCTCATTGTATATGGATATTTTAAAGCAATTAAATTGAAAACTCGTTTCATTATAATTGAATACTGTATTCATGAAGTTACAAATTCCAGAGTGACAATCCATTCAAACCACATGATTTGAAGTCAACTAAAATATATGTGGTTTTCCTTTTCTCTCTCTCTCTCTCTAGTTCAATATATTAGTTTGTGAACAAAAAGATTGAGACTGATGACCCTTATAGTTTGATCCGTTAGTTACTAGCAAGCTGCATCAAGTAGTTAATGGCCCATGATCTTTTCAAGATCTCCTCCTCCGCCATTCTCTTTGATTGTCTTGTAGATCCTGCTGCCGTGCTTATATAGCCGCACTGTCGCCACTGAGGTAACTGGTTCTCAGTCCTACACAAATATATTGTAATGTTTCAGAAGCGTGACAACTGTGACTACTTCAACTCCCCAGTAACAGGGTCGCAGGCTGCACTCAACTGCAATCCACCACCTTTATTGATATTTTGATTTTTATAGCTTTGTTTATTACACCATCCCAGAAGCCGTTGGTCCATTTAATAATATTACAGGGACCCTGTGATTGGATTAGGGAGTTAAAGCAGGTGTGGTGGTCATGCTACCACATTTGTGCAGGAGTGAGAACCAGTGTTGTCACTGGCAATGGCAGAGTAGATCTTTGCTGAAATCTTGCAGGCAGTAAGCACTTGATGCTGCTTTAAACCCAAGAATGTTTTATGAAAAAGATTACTTTATTGCTGCCATCATGCTGAGGTGTAAATTAACTGTTGCTTATAAACGGAGATAACAATAGCAGTCACAACAGTCAGATGCTGTTAATGATGATAAGGGGAAGAGAACCCTGATGGTAGGCTTTATTTCTGTTTTAAAAATTAAGTGTGCAATACTACTGAAATATTTTATGTCAAAGGTTGAGAGAATCAACATTAAGAGCTTTTCTTTTGTGATTCTTTGGACACAATGTCAACAGGGTGTTAAACACTAAACTTGCTTCCTTCCTTTTTCTTTTTTGATTCGTCTCCAGTGATTGACTCCGGGAATATAATTCAACAGATTAAAAATCTACTCACCAAGCAGCAGCAGGAGAGAATGCACAAAAAACATTGAAATGTACAATATTTCTCAGCTAGTGGCTTTTTCACCTGACAGAAGGCTAACGGAAGGAACAGTACTCTCCTTGGGTTTGCAAGATATGCTCCAACCTCTGGTTATGACAGAACAACGGTAAACATGAGATTGTTGTTGGAGATGTGGAAATCTGTCACATTCCACAGTTGTTTCTGAAAGCCATTAACCTTGCATCTGCCTAAGTGTCTCCCATTCTCTGCAATAGATGTGCTGATTGCTGTCTTGTACAAAAGTGGTAAATGAAATTGTTATTGAGATAATTGGAAATGTCCTTCTCTATTTACCTTATCATAAAGAGCACACTATTAACACCGTTATTAAGGGATGTCTTTTAATCTTTATTACAATCATACACTGTTATCCAATTACCTACAGGAACATTTAATACAATTGTGCCACTTTTATCTGCAATGCTACTAGACACTAGCTCACACCTATTTATCATTTTAATAAACGTTTTCCTTATATTTTGCTTACAACTAAGAAGAGCCACCTCTGACATGGTCACCTCCAAAGTCACTTATCATTTTGACTGTCAATATCTGTTCCTTGCCTCACTCACCTGTAAACCCAAATCAGAGGGCTGACTTTTACTCATTTCCTTGTTTGGGCACCTTGCCAGGACACACACTTCTCGTTTCTAACCCTCAGCCAATCATGGGCCTGTTTTTGACTCAAGCTCTTACATGGTAGTTTTGCCCACAGCCAATAGCTAACAAGAGCACACGTGTGTTTGTCATATTGTTGCACCACATTACAAATTCTTAAGTGTTATACAGGTATCAAATATTAAAATATTACAAAGGGATGAGAGTAGAAGTAAATGGACTAGCAAACTTGAGGAAGTGTGCAGAGATCTTTTCATTCAACCCCTTCTCTCAGAAAGCTTGTACATCTTTATTATGTTCTCTCCTGCCTCCATCTGGCAAGTAGATTTTTCATCTGTCAAATTATATTTTTAAAAATTGACTGATTGTAGATTCAGTTTTAATTGTTTTAATACCTAAATATATGCGGTTACTACATAATTAGTTTCCAGACTACTGACTTCAACCAAAGAAAATGCAAGTGCTTGATAACATTTCATGTGTCTTTTCATTTAAGAGAGAACAATATTGCCTCCGGTAACATTTGCAGCGCTATCTTTTCCATGTGGTTCTGGAAATAACAGTTCACAAGGTATAAAAGGATGACTTGGGATCTTGTTAAAAGAAGTGTTATTATTTGAAGTATGCTCTCTGAATTTGATTATGCACACTGCAGGAAACAAAAGATTTCACAATGAATCTGTTTAGACAGATTTAGGTGACTGCTAATATGTATTATTGTATTCACTCTTAAAAAAGTTTATGGAAAGAAGGTGTAAGGTTTTAGTCATTTCTAGTCTGCATGATAATTTGTACAAAGGTTAAGGGAAATCTATAATATAGTTTAACATTATTATTTTATTTTCATAATATAGCTGAACATTCTTTTTTGTTAACTTGCACTTGAATTTGGGTGGTAGTAACCCATTTTGTATATGAGGCAGTGATTGTCTTAGCTTAGCAGTTGATCCAAGGAGCTAGATAGCATTTCAGATATTAGATGTTCATGGGTTTGCCTTCTTCACAGTTTGTACAGTTACCTTTTTCTTTCTGTGTATCACACTTGTAGTCATCATGATTCCTTGTGAACCTGGACATTTTGAGAGGAGTGTGCAAGTATCTATTGTATTTCAATAATGAAAATATATTGTTCTATGTGCTAATTGTGGTGGTGAAGACAGGATGTGGGGAGATTCTACTTTGTGCAGTATTGCACATATAGAAATTTTGGGAAACGTATTGACTACTCTGCCAATAGCACTCAAATGTTAGGTGTCTATTCAGGATCGTTTCCTGAATAAATTCAGATAATTATTTCATACATATATCTTCAGTTGCTGAGTTCTTGTTCCAGTTCCATTGTGATTAGGTTAAAGTCAGTGTTCTAAGAATGGAACTTCCAGGTTGGAATTCAACAATAACATTGGGACAGCTTGCAACTCACCACATACACAATCATCAAGCTGTAGACATGCAATCTCTCTCTCTCTCTCTCTCTCTCTCTCTCTCTCTCTCTCTCTCTCTCTCTCTCCTCTCCTCTCTCTCTTTCTACTGCCATTTTTATGTGCCTTGACAATCGTCTTTGCAGCGAGTTGCAAGTTATCCTCATTTTAAAGTAAATGTTCTCAACCACAACACACACTCTTGGCAGTGGATGTATTTCACTCTTTCATAGTGCAAAATTTGCTGGGGCTGTAGCTAGCATCTGGGTGATGTGACACTGGGAAGGCTTTGCTTGTTTCTTTTTTCATCAGAATAACTGCTTCCAAATGTTGTGGAGCTGTTTTTGTTCAAAGTGAAATCTTATATATTGTTGAGTGCCTGTGGCATTAGCACTTAGTACAAAGGTGGCTCATGTGCTGACCCTGATGACAATGTGCTAGCAAACAAAGGGTCTTGCGTAGCTTAATGTGTATCTTCCCACTTCTTAATAGTCGCTTGCCATTGATGAACATATGGTTGTCCAATATCAACAGGCCCCTAGCTCACTAAATTCCATATATCAGTCCTATCTCTGGAAACCTTTTTAATGAAAGTTTTGGACTACCAAACATGACAAGATGTAAGTTGTTTAAAAGCCAAGGCAGGCTTGTTGAGGTCAGTGGCCAAATTGTTACATTGATCTGTAGGAATACATCACATTGTATGTGTGCACTGCTTGACACAGGTTTCTGAGTTTTACATAATACTGATTTAGTTTTCCTGTACATCTATGTAGAATAAGCATTAAGTTTCCTCAGTTATTCTGGATCAAAAGCTAAAGCAATGACATGGCAAAGCTGATTTTCTTTCCCACCTTTTTCACTTTGAGTTTGTGCTCATCTTTTGATCTCACTATCAGTGTGATGGTAAATCCGTCCATTGCTTTTTGTAGTCATATGTTATGGAAAAAATTGAATACCGTAGAGCTGTGTCAGACATTTCATCCTCAAAATGCCAATTATTCACAGCAGAATCACCAGCTTTGAAGATTTGTGATTTCAATATGCATAAAGGCATGTATTGCCTTCAGAGGACCAAATGAAAAGAGCACGTAGGAATATTAGTACCAAAGACTGTAGACATTCAATTTTTTTGCATCCTGTTATGATACAGTTTTAGTATATGATTGGTACCACAAATGTAAACGACATGGAATTGCTTCTGTATATGTGGCTAGGAAATATTTACCAAAAGTATTTATGTAATAAATCTCTTTTTTTCTTTTCTTAATATCAGGCATATAAATGACTGTGAAAGTAGAATCACAGTCTTCTCTATTGGTATTCAGTGCAAACAGAAAATAAATATTTGTGTGTAAGTGATAAATAAATTATGATACTTTAATGTCTTTGTGCAATTATGTTTTCCCTTTAGAAACACTGAGAAAGTGTATAAAACTAAATTCATACAAGTTTATCTTGTAAATTAATTAGGATTTAACAATGGGAAGTCAAGGTTGAAGTATTAATTATGAGATAAGGTAGCAATTTGCTGTAAAGATGATTGGTGAGCTGCAGACAGGTTCATAGAATAGGTAATCACATTCACATAACTTAATTTTCAGGCAGGACCTTCATCAGCAAAAAGATACACATACATTCACACATACCCATCTCTCTGGCCACTCCAACACCAGAGCTGATAATTTAAGTTGTCTCTGCTTCAAATCATCAAACATCTTTACAGCGAGTTGATGCCTGTCTTTTGTTATAATAATTCAGATTTGTTTCAGGAGATACCTGCAGTCATTAAATAAATGAGTGTAACACTAGTATTCACTTATACTGTGGATAATTCGTACATTCCTTTTCAGACAGTTTGATAATATTGCTATAGAAAAAATAAAAATAGATTGAGGTATTTTTTGGTATCTAAAAATTACTGCAGTTTTTTCAGGATAGTAAATATCAATTGGGTGTTAATATTTCTTCTATCAAAGTTTCCTTATCAGTATTAATACCATTTAAAACCTGAAAGTCAAAATTTTACAATGTTTGTCTATTTTGATAATGTATCAACTTTCTATGTCATACTTAGACATTATCAGTTGAATACAAAAATACAATAACCAGCACAAGTGGCAAGTCTGTGATCCGCTCTGTATAAATTGTGTGGAAAGTCTCTAGATGGTCTCAGTGATAGAATAAAATTATTGTTTTATGCTACTTACCCACATGTATTAATAAACTTGATAAGTAGTTATGCACTAGATAGTATATTTGTGATTGTTGGTTAATCATCTAGTCAGAAAAGGCACATTTTGATATGAATGTGTTTGTGATTTCCATTTACTTTATGTTTATTGCCAATTTAACTAGGTTAAGAATAAGTAAACTTTGGACTTCATGTGATCTCTGTTTTTAAGCTGTAGACACATTGTATCTCATATTTAAAAATGTGATAACAGTCCTATATTTTTTTTATAAATTTGCTTTGATTATATGTTTTATGTAACATATGAACAATGATATATGTGATAGATGAAAAGTTGTATTTGCTTTTATAGCTTTTTCTCGAATATATGTAATATTGAACTGAATAAATTTATTAATAAAATTATTCTTCAATTTAATAAGAAAGTGCTCACACATTTGTAAACAATGAAACAGTAGTAATAAATCCTTAGAGTAGTTTGAACACTCAGTGATGTACTAGGCATGGTCTTACTCTCTAACCTTTCAACTGACTTGCCCAGCCACCTATAGGGGAACCCAAAGTTTAATGTGCATCCAAACCACACTGCAATGTGGCATTTTTCATCAGTGAAAACTGTCAGAAGTGAAACACCTGGCAAGTGACACACAAAAATTCTAAGATTTACAGTGGACTGAACTTTGAATTTGTAGTGCGGCACTCTACCAATGAACTACTGATACCTTATGCGAAAGTAAGTGCCGGGTCTGCATCCTTTACTTGCAAATAACAAAGTAACCAGAAGTGAGGCTATGAAATGCTTCATACTGCAGAACAATACATAAGGAAACTTTCCTGGTGGGATAAACAAATATAAAAAATAGAAAACGGATGACTTACCCAAAGTACAGGCTCGCCGATAGAAACAAAAAAAAACACACAAATAAAAACACGCAAACAATCGAGCTTTCGCAACCGTTGGTCGCTTCTTCAGGAAAAGAGGAAGAAAGGAGAGGAGAAAGGAAGGTATGTGGGTTTTAAGGAAGTGGAAAAGGAGTCATTCCATTCCCAGAAGTGGAAGGACTTACCTTAGGGGAAAAAAAGGAAGGTAAACAAATACACACACACTCACACTTATCCAAACGCAAACACACCTAGACAGACATTTGTAAAAATCAAAGAAGTTGGACAGAGATACCACTTGAGGCAGAGGCTCTGTCCACAGAATTGAGGCAAAGATGCTAAAGGTGGTGGCTGGGAATTTGAATTTAGCAGTGGTTGAGACCAGGTGGGCAACGGGAGGAGAGAATAAGCTGAAGGGCAAGTTCCCATCTCCAGAGTTCTGAAAGGTTGGTGACGGTGGGAAGTATCCAGATAACCCGGACGGTGTAACACTACGCCAAGATGTGCTGGCCATGCACCAATGCATGTTAGGCCACAGGGTGCTCCTCATTACCAACAAACACTGTCTGCCTGTGACCGTTCATGCAAATGGACAGTTTGTTGCTGGTCATTCCCACATAGAATGCTTCACAGTGCAGGCATGTCAGTTGGAAAATCACGTGGGTGCTATCGCAAGTGGCTCTGCCCTTGATTGTGTACACCCTCCGGGTTACGGGACTGGAGTAAGTGGTGGTGGAAGGGTGCATAGGGCAGGTTTTACAACGGGGGCGGTTACAAGGGTAGGAGCCAGAAGGTAGGGAAGGTGGTTTGGGGATTTCATAGGGATGGACTAGGAGGTTACGGAGGTTAGGTGGGCGGCGGAAAGACACTCTCGGAGGAGTGGGGAGGATGTCGTGAAGGATGGATCTCATTTCGGGGCAGGATTTTAGGAAGTCGTATCCTTGCTGGAGAGCCACATTCAGAGTCCGCTCCAGTCCCGGAAAGTATCCGGTGACAAGAGGGGCACTTCTGGGGTTCCGTTGAAGGTTCTGAATTTGGGGGGATGAGGAAGTGGCTCTGGCAATTTGCTTCTGTACCAGATCAGGAGGATAGCTGCGGGATGTGAAGGCTGTTATCAGGTTATTGGTGTATTGGTTCAGGGATTCAGGACTGGAGCAGACTCGTTTGCCACGAAGACCTAAGCTGTAGGGAAGGGAACGTTTGATGTGGAAAGGATGGCAGCTGTCATAATGGAGGTACTGTTGTTTATTGGTAGGTTTGATGTGGACGGATGTGTGTAGTTGGCCGTTGGATAGATGGAGGTCGACATCGAGGAAAGTGGCATAGGATTTGGAATAGGACCAGGTGAATTTGATGGGACCAAAGGAGTTGAGGTTGGAGAGGAAATTCTGGAGTTCTTCTTCACTGTGAGTCCAGATAATGAAGATGTCGTCAATGAATCTATACCAAACTTTGGGTTGACAGGTTTGGGTGTCCAGGAAGGCTTCCTCTAAGCGTCCCATAAATAAGTTCGCGTACGAGGGGGCCATCCTGGTCCCCATGGCTGTTCCCTTTAGTTGTTGGTATGTCTGGCCCTCAAAAGTGAAGAAGTTGTGGGTTAGGATGAAGCTGGCTAGGGTATTAAGGAAAGAGGTTTTAGGTAAGGAAGTGGGTGGTCGGCGTGAAAGGAAATATTCCATCGCAGCGAGGCCCTGGGCATGTGGGATATTAGTGTATAAGGAAGTGGCATCGATGGTTACAAGGATGGTTTCAGGAGGTAACAGGCTGGGTAAGGATTTCAGGCGGTCGAGGAAGTGGTTGGTGTCTTTGATGAAGGATGGGAGACTGCACATGATGGGTTGAAGGTGTTGGTCTATGTAGGCAGAGATTCGTTCTGTTGGGGCTTGGTAACCGGCCACAATGGGGCGGCCGGGATGATTGGGTTTGTGAATCTTCGGAAGTAGGTAGAAGGTGGGGGTGCGGGGTGTCGGTGGAGTCATGAGGTTAATGGAGTCCGGTGAAAGGTTTTGTAGGGGCCTAAGGTTTTAAGGATTCCTTGAAGCTCTGCCTGGACATCAGGAATGGGATCGCCTTGAAAAACTTTATATGTGGTATTATCTGAAAGCTGACGCACTCCCTCTGCCACATACTCCCGCCGATGAAGTACCACTGTCGTGGAGCCCTTGTCGGCAGGGAGAATGACGATGGAATGGTCAGCCTTCAGATCACGGATGGCTCGGGATTCAGCTGCGGTAATGTTGGGAGTAGGATTAAGGTTTCTCAGGAAGGACTGGGAGGTTGGAAGTAAGGAATTCCTGGAAGGTTTGAAGAGGGTGATTTTGAGGAAGAGCAGGTGGGTCTCGCTGTGACGGAGGACGGAACTGTTCTAGGCAGGGTTCGATTTGAATGATGTCTTGGGGAGCTGGATCATTAGGAAGAGGATTATTTTTCTTCGTGGCAAAGTGATGTCTCCAGCAAAGACTGCGAGTATAGGATAGTAAATCTTTCACAAGGGTTGTTTGGTTGAATTTGGGAGTAGGGCTAAAGGTCAGCCCTTTGGATAGGACAGAGGTTTCAGATTGGGAGAGAGGTTTGGAGGAGAGGTTGACCACTGAATTAGGATGTTGTGGTTCCGGATTGTGTGGATTGGAATTTTGAGGTTTGGGAGGGAGAGGTGTTGGGAGTGGGAGATTGAGTAGATGGGAGAGACTGGGTTTGTGTGCAATCAGAGGAGGTTGAGGTTTACTGGAGAGGTTGTTGAGGGAGAGAGTGTTGCCTTTCCGGAGGTGGGTGACCAGGAGATTGGATAGTTTTTTGAGGTGCTGGGTGGCATGCTGTTCTAATTTGTGGTTGGCCTGAAGGAGGATATTCTGAACTGCAGGTGTAGATGTAGGAGAGGAAAGGTTGAGGATTTTGATTAGGGATAGGAGTTGACAGGTGTGCTCATTGGCGGAGTTGATGTGTAGGTTAAGGATTAGGCGGGTGAGGGATATGGATTGTTCAGTTTGGAATTGGTATAGGGCGGGGTGAAAGGATGGGTTACAGCCAGAGATGGGAACTTTCAGTGTGAGGCCCTTGGGGGTGATGCCAAATGTTAAACAAGCCTGAATGAATAAAATATGTGACCTTAGTCTGGCTAGGGCAAAGGCATGATGGCAGAGGGAATGTAGATAAAATTTGATGGGGTCAGTGTAGGGTGATATGAATAGTATGGGAAAAAAAACTGTTGGTAGAATAAGGTTGAAGGGTAAAAATAATCTAACGAATGAACTGGGTTGCGAAAGCTTGCGTTTGTGTGTGTGTGTGTGTGTGTATTCATTTATTTATTTGTGATGCTGTTACACCTGTGCTCCTTCGCCTGGTGAGTAATCTTCATCTATTATATATATATATATATATATATATATATATATATACACACACACACTCACCAGGCGAAGGAGCACAGGTGTAACAGCATCACAAATAAATAAATGAATACACACACACATATATATATATATATATATATATATATATATATATATATATATATATATATATATATAAATAAAGATTTTTGACTTACCTAAAGTACAGGCTGGTCGATAGGAACACTAAACACACACAAAAACACACAACCATTCGAGCTTTCGCCACCAGTGGTGGCTTCTTCGGGAAAAAGATGGAGGAAGGAGAGGAGAAAGGGAAGGATACGGGTTTTAAGGAAGTGGAAAAGGAGCCATTCCAATCCCAGGAGTGGAAGGACTTACCTTAGGGGACAAAAAGGAAGGTAAACAAATACACACACACTCACACATATCCAAATCCAAACACACTTAGGCAGACATTTGTAGAAACCAAAGAATTTCCAACTTCTTTGGTTTCTACAAATGTCTGCCTAAGTGTGTTTGGATGTGGATATGTGTGAGTGTGTGTGTATTTGTTTACCTTCCTTTTTGTCCCCAAGGTAAGTCCTTCCACTCCTGGGATTGGAATGGCTCCTTTTCCACTTCCTTAAAACCCGTATCCTTCCCTTTCTCCTCTCCTTCCTCCCTCTTTTTCCCGAAGAAGCCACCTCTGGTGGCGAAAGCTCGAATGGTTGTGTGTTTTTGTGTGTGTTTAGTGTTCCTATCGACCAGCCTGTACTTTAGGTAAGTCAAAAATCTTTATTTTATACCATTTTCCTACCTGGAAGGTCTCCTTCTATATATATATATATATATATATATATATATATATATATATAATAGACGAAGCTTTCACAAATAAATAAATGAATACACACACACACACACACAAATGCAAGCTTTCGCAACCCAGTTGCTTCTTCAGGCAGAAGGGAAGGAGAGGGAAAAGGAAATGATGAGGGTTTTAAGGAAGGGGGTAAGGAGCCATTCCAATCCCGGGAGAGGAAAGACCTACCTTGGGGAGAAAAGAGGAGGGTAAACAAATACACACACACCCACACATTTACACAGACGCAAGTACACTTAGGCAGACATACTGTAGAACTGTAGAAAGCAAAGAAGTTAGAAGTTAGACAGTTCTCTGTCTAACTTCTAACTTCTTTGCTTTCTACAGTATGTCTGCCTAAGTGTACTTGCGTCTGTGTAAATGTGTGGGTGTGTGTGTATTTGTTTATCCTCCTTTTTTCTCCCCAAGGTAAGTCTTTCCTGTCCCGGGATTGGAATGACTCCTTATCCACTCCCTTAAAACCCTCATCATTTCCTTTTCCCTCTCCTTCCCTTCTGCCTGACGAAGCAGCTAGGCTGCGAAAGCTTGTATGTGTGTTTGTGTGTAATTTTATTTTATTTTATTTGTTTCTATCGACGAGCCGGTCCCAATATATATATATATATATATATATATATATATATATATATATATATATATATATTGGGTGGGTGGGTGTCTACATATGTCTACTTTGGTGTGTTTGCATGAGGGTGTGTGTGCGCTTGTTTACCTTTCCTTTTTCCCCCCTAAGGTAAATACTTCCACTCCCGGGATTGGAATAACTCCTCTTCCACTCCCAAAACCCACATCCTTGTCTTTTTCCCCTCCTCTTTTCCTGAAGAAGCGTCCATCAGTTAAGAAAGCTTGTATCTTGTGTTTGTGTGTGTTTTTATTTGTGTTTTTGTGTCTATCTACGAGCATGGGCTTTGGGTAAGTTATTCAAATTCTATTTTATATATATGAGAGAGAGAGAGAGAGAGAGAGAGAGAGAGAGAGAGAGAGAGAGAGAGAGAGAGAGAGAGAGAGAGAGGGAGGGAGGGAGGGAAACATTCCTGATAGGAAAATATGTATAAAAATGAGATGATTTAACTTGCCAAAAGCACAGACTCATTAACAGACACACAAATTAAAACACAGACAAACACAAAAATTCTAAGTTTTCACAACCATTAGTTGCTTCATCAGAAAAAGAAGAAGGAAGGAGAGGGAAAAAAGAGAAGTATGCGGGGTTTATTTGCAGACCACCCAAGATGCCTAAAACAGTTAGATGAAACTATTTAGTTAAAAAAAAAATTTTTTTTTTTTTGCATAATATAAATATCCTTAACCTTAAACCACTGATGCCCTTCTCTTTGCTGATTCCAAAATTGGAGGTGACATTGGGCTCTCACACTCATAATTCTCAGATAAAATATTGAGACCTTAATCTCATGTAAATCTCTGCAACCATGTTTAATTGTCGGATTTCACAAGCCTATATAGCTGTCAAGCTGAAGTCTCCCCCTTTTACAACAGCAGGCTCAGGAAACTTACTTGAATGATATTATCTATGAAATGGAGCACCACTACAATTTCTGATGCAGGTAGTCTCTAAAACCATTTGATTATCTTGCTTGACTTACTTCTGATGCTTGCTTTAGTCCTCACTGTTTCAGGACAATGTATTACACTTTAAAGTGTTCAATATCACTTTCCTGTACATAGGATGGTGAAAAATTCTTACTCTGACTGGCAAGAATTTCCCCCTATTTGTGAGAGTTGAAGTTAGAACTGTTCTTAATACTGCCCTTATTTGCATATGATCTATATAATTATGCACATCACATCAATTACTCTCCTATCTGATGTTAATTTGAATGAAATGGGGCTTATACTAATAATTATAAAATTAATTAATGGAGTTTGAATAATAACATGAATATTCATCCACAAAAATTTATTTATTTAGTAAGATGCATTTCACACATCGGAGTGTCAAAGTAAGAAATTTATGAACTACTCAATGGTTACACTCGTGTGTTTTCCATATACAGAGTTACTGTTCTCATTGTCAATTACTATTCAATCCCCTTGTCAGATCTGTTTCTTATCCATGTCCAGTGACTGAACATGATTCAATGCCATAATTTCATACACTCAAAGCTAGTGCAGTAACTGAAGCAAATTTCACTACAAGGAACACACAATAACTGAATCTGATGGCTTCAGTGTTGCACAGTGCCGCAATTGCTTACCGTCTCTGCATATAGAGGACAAACTGGTAGGTGACTTGTCTTCTGCAAAATGCAAGTTGGTGCTATTGGTGTATCCACACTGGTTACCAAACACAACAGGTTTCCAAAATGGAGTTTACAAACTGAATGCTGAGAGACCCGATCCCAGATTCGCCATAACTGAATGCTACGGGTCCCACACCCAAGTCCCTATCTTAACTGCTAAACACTCACTGGTTTCACTTTCGTGCTGGTGCCAAGAAGCTTTCAATCAGACAAAATAACCTCAAAACCATCTCCATTCTTATGGCTGTCACCTGTGACAAAATTTGGCAAACTTGTGCATGCTAGCTCAAAAGCAGTCACAATATGTCTCTTGACTCCCTCTACTAAAACATTTTGGCTACAGAAAACACCTGTGTGATGTCCCATGCCACTGGCCAATCTTGGATACTTAATTTAATTCAGCCTCATGACAGATGCCCGTCATACAACATATCATGGCCTGCCAGAAGGCTATCCGTGTCCCACTACTGATTTTCTTTGCCTGGTAAGTGAATGGTTTTTATCTACATGCACTCACAAAAACATGTAATGGCAGGTCGTAGCCTCACTAACGTTTGCAAGCCAGACCCATCATAAAAGTACAAAGGACAGACACCAGTGCACAGTGCCACCTGCTGACATCTTCCATGGACATCCATAATTCTGCAAGCTGCTTCTCTTTGTTTCTTGTCACTGTTTTTGCACTTAAAAAAAAAAAAAAAAAAAAAAAAAAAAAAAAAAAAAAAACCAAGGGTGATGGAATCCACTATAAGAAAATCTGGGTGATGCTGAAGTAATTAGGTTAGGTGACAAGACAGTAAAAGTGGTTAATGAGTTTTGTTTCTTGGGCAGTACAGGAAGAAAAGTGTTTCTTAAAAAAAGAAATTTGTTTACAGCAAATATTAATTCAAGTGTTAGCAAGTCGTTTCTAAAGGCAGTTGAGTGGAATGTTGTCTTGTACAAGAGTCAAATATTGGTGTTAAATAGTTCAGACAAGAAGAGAATATAAACTTCTGAAATGTGGTGCTACAGACAAATGCTATAGATTAAGTTGGTAGATTGTGTAACTATTGAGAAGGTATAATTGGCATATATCTACCTTTGTGTTAGATTAGATTAGTTATTCGTTCCGTAGATCCATGTTGAGGGGATCCTTGTGGATGTGGAACATGTCAAGGAACAAAATTTACAAGTTGAATAATAGATAATACTAATAATATAAATACAGATACATATTTTTTTTTTTTTTGCTGATAATATAATAATACTAATATAGTATGAGTATGCATCATTTGGTACAATTTAGAAATTCACTAATCGAGTAGAAGGAGTTGGCCACTAGAAACTCTTTTAGGTTTCTTTTAAACTGATCTTTATTTGTAACTAAATTTTTTATACTTGATGGTAAATTATTGAAAATGTGTGTTCCTGAGTCATGGACCCCTTTTTGAACTAAAGTAAGTGCTTTTAAGTCCTTGTGTAGATCATTTTTATTCCTAGCATTGTATGTATGTATGAACTGAGCTGTTTGTTGGGAAAAGGGATATATTATTTATGACAAATTTCATTAAGGAATAAATATACTGAGAGGCAGTAGTTAATATACCTAGTTCTTTGAGGTGGCTTCTACAGGACATCCGTGAATTTACTACACAAATAATATGTATTACACGTTTTTCGACTCTGAAGACTTTTGACTGACTTGAAGAGTTACCCCAAAATATTATACCATATGACATTAGGGAATGAAAGTAAGCAAAGTATGCAAGCTTTGTTATTTTTATGTCTCATATGTCTGATAACACTCGTATTGAAAATACAGATATGTTGAGTCGTTTCTGCAGTTCTGTGTTGTGCTCCTCCCAACTAAATTTATTATCGAGCTGTAAGCCCAGGAATTGGGTATGTGTGTTTGTTTACCTACCTTTTTTTACCCCAAGGTAGGTCTTTCCTCTCCCGGGGTGGGAATGACTCCTTACCCACTCCTTTAAAACCCTCATCCTTTCCTTTTCCCTCTCTTTCCTTGCTCTGTCTGAAGAAGCAACCTTAGGTTGCAAAAGCTCAGTTTTTTGTGTGTGTGTGTTTTTATTTGTGTATCAACGAACCGGTGCTTTTTCGCCTGGTAATCCAACTTTCTTTACTTTTTATAAATAATTATATACACCAAATGCATTGTATATATGATCTATTAGTGACCCACCCTGGCTTTGCATGGGCAGCACTAATTATGGTAGCCAGGTAACTTCTGATGGATGGAAGGAGAAGATCATGTGATGAAGTTTTAGCAGATATATCTGTAGGCTGTGGTGTAATGTGGATGTAGGATTGGATTACCTCAGACAGACTAAAGCTTCAGTAGCAATCAACATCCGTCACATCACGATTTACTTCCTTCTCATAGCTTTACCTTGAGTTGCAGGCATTCTTCACCTGTCACCTTGTTTTAGTTTAACTGGATGAATTAAGAGGAACCCACTAGATGGTGTCCTCTGACAAATCCACAGCATCAGTCTTCGTCTCCTACTCTGCAGGGGAAAATCACATAGAAGAGAGCATTATGACACTACTACCAAATAAGACACTCATCTCTCTTTAACTTATATATTGATTCACTTCATCTTAAACAATATACATTGGTTGTACATTATGCTTGTCATACTTGTGACAAGTATCTCTTACACACCAGTTGTGATCTTTTATTGTTCTTACAATCAATAAAACAAGAACCTAACACCTCTTTCACAGAAGTTCTTTCCCGCTTTTATGTATTCCGTGCATAATCACGATTTCCCTTAGGCTGCGCACCACTGCCACTTTTTTCTACTGCAAGCCAAAACTCCTGCTTGGATACACTAGCCTGTACATTCTCATGCACCATGTAAACAAAATTACTGTCACACAGTTTTCTATTCCTTTAGTAAACTGCTAATAGCAATTATCTTCTGTCGGTAAGCTAGTTCATATGTAGTGACAAGTGAGTCATTACATCTCAAGGCACAGTGCGTTGTTAAGTTCTGTTAATTCATAAGAAGGCCAGGAACCTGACATTATTTTTTGTTTTTCTATTTGGAGTAAATACATATAAATTTTGTGTTGTGCCAACTCAGGAGCAAACCACATACAACTGGCATTAAAGTTCCAAATTTAAATCAGAAATAGTCAATAATCAGAATTGTTCATGGTAATAACAAAGACAAAATGCAAAGGGAACTACATCCACTTGAATTCAATTTGTAAGTTGTTGGAAGTTGTCAGTATGTGTGGATTCAGTACGTCTTTACCTTTGGAATCTACCACAGACAATTATTGCCTTAATTAAATGTGCTCTCAATTTTTTGATTGCCAAACTGGTTCTGTTGCACAACTTCAGTGCGGTTAAGTTGTGAATGAGCATCACTAGTGACCTAACCTTCAATGTTAATATCTGCAGTGGCATTCCAGGTGGTTCCAATGAGTTCAAGGATTCATTTTATTACTATAGGCTTGCCCCTCGGTTGCACAGTGGTAGAGTGCCAGACTACAAATCCATAGGTCGTGGGTTCAATCCCCGCCAGGTCCTAGGATTTTTATCTGTCACTTTCCACTTCTTTCACCTCTGGCAGTATTGCTCATGTGAAAAATACCGAGTAGCACCGTGGTTCGGAACCCACGTTAAACTGCAGGTCCCCCTATTTCTGGCTGGGTAAGTCAGTTCGAAGGTCGGAGGAAGGCAACGGCATACCACCTCCAAACAGGACCATGCCTAGTAAAGCACTATGGTGTTCAAATCAGTCTTCGGATTGTTGACTGCTTTACCTTTTTTAGGCTGATATTAACATGACATGGGACATTACTTTAATTCCATTTGTGTATTTGTGTTCATACTGGAAAACTCCCCACTACATTTACTGACCGGAAACAAGGAGATAACAGCATTAATAATAATAAGTTCTTCATTTGAATCATACCATTCTTCTGTTAGTCTACTGCTGACACTTTGTTGCTTCTGTGACTGATAATAGTGCCGCTACTGATGGCTCTTTCTTTGGTAGGGGCATTACTGTCGTTCTAGTTGCCAGACATAAACCTTTATGAGTACATTACCCAACTGCGATATTAGTATATAAATGTGAATTAAACACACTGAGGGTTGCTAAAGCATTGTATTCACTGTGTTGAATCATATTACATAGAACATAACAATCAATAGAAGCATTTTCTAAAATATGGTAAAAATGAAAAGTCAAAGAGTTAATAGCTTTCCAAAGAGTAATTTTTGTTGTTTATTTTGTGTTATATTCCTAAAATCAATAAATATCTTGATCTGATCACTACCAAACTTCACACGATCACCTGCTGGGCCAATCTGACAATTTCATCAAAATTGATTAAGCTGTTGGAGTCTAAGGGGAACATACAAATATACACTCATTGATTTTTATAGATTTGGTTCACTTCTCTTTACTTCTTGATCTACCCTCTTTGGTTTGCCGTTGGCATGCCTTAGTAATTATTGTGTAATATGTCTGACTTCCACATATCACCCATTCTCACCTCATGGCCTAGGCTGCGAGTAACCTTCTGTTCCTTTCTTCTTCCCTCCTCTCCTACATGACAAAGGAATTTTTTTCCACAAGTTAGTGTTTTTGTTTATTTTATTATTGGTTTGTATCCTTTTTGTGTGACTATTGGCAGTGACGAGGAATGGTAAGTACTGACCAGCCACTCCATCTCTTTGGAATAATATTCTTGCATCTAAGTGGAGAATTTCCATCATGTTCATCAGTGTAATTACATTGCCATAGAATAATTTTCTCTGTCACTGACACTGAAATGTAAAAATGTTTTTTCATTGCCTGTTTTCCTCGTATTGTGTCTATGGTGTGCTATTTTGGTTCAATTCTGTGCTGTGCCAAAGAATATTGCCAGCTTACAAAAGGGAAATTAAAGTACACAATGCAATATAAATAAACCTGCTTTGAGTTATGACTTTGCCTTGTACTCTGCACCCCCACTGCAAACCACTTACATGACAGAGGGTTCATCCCATCCATTGCCTCTTTCATGTATAGTTTATAGGAAGAAGACTTGCTTAAAAGCCTACAAGCATGCTGTAATTAGTCAAGGAAGGACTGAGTTAATATATTGGATTGTAGTAATGCAACTGAAAACCACATTAACCACTTACTTTAATAGGGAAATCATAAAAAAACCTAGAGCTTAAAAAGAAAATAAATAAATTAAAATTTAAAAATAAACCTGAAAAATCAGGAAATACATTACATTTCAAAATGAATTTGTACCAGCTGTAGATAAGAATGGCAAAAGAACAGGTATTACTATTGTCTGAACATATTCAGTGGTGGTCAGCATTTCCTCCACAAACACCAAAGGCAAAAGAGAGTTGCAGCTTATTGCTCCCCACCATACCACAAGACCCGGGGTGGGGGTAGTGTGTCTTGGATGAATGAAGTATGCAACGGATTGAATATCAAGCGATAGAGGTGATGAACACCAAATGCTCTCATTTTAATGTTTGTGCCACCCCTGCTTTTGGGCTAAGTCTATTGTACTCATGACTAACAGATATTTTCAGGAAACACTCTTAATATGCACTCTCTTTAAAGGCTGGTTGAATTATATAAATGTTCTTTCTTTTCAAGGTTTTCTCTCTTTTTGTTTGTCTTGTTCTGCAGCAATAATTAATAACTGTTTTGTTTGATGTAACAGGCTACCTCATAATTCTGTGTGATCCTTGCAGAATATATTGATTATTTCACTGAACTGTCTGACTTCTGGTTTGTAGCCTTCCCCTGTTGCTACCATTTTTATTCAGTTATAAAATAACTGGAATCCCTGCTAGAAGAGAGTAACCCCATGCAGGTTCAGGGGTATGAATAGGTCCACGGTATTCCTGCCTGTCATAAGAGTTGACTAAAAGGAGTCTTCACACTTTTCGGCCATACATCTACGGTCCCCTATGTGGGTTTGACCCTCCATCTTCAAAATTGTTCCGAAAAGCGAACCATTTGGGGAAGGACCCTTATGTGGTGCTTCGTGTATTTATTGTGCAATGCCATCCCATGCACCCATTATGGAAAGGACTTATGACTGCAGCTTTTATTCAGCTGTTGGCCAGAGCATCTCATTTTAGTGCAAGTCATGTCAGTTCTGCACTGACATCCATGCACCCCTGCATAATGATCTATACAGCACCAGATAGCCAGCACAGTAGCCAGTCCATTGTGGTAGGGTCGTCATGTACACTCTCGGTTGTAGCCCCCTGACAACACAGGGATCGCTCTACCAATTCCAGAGCTGAGACCACTTCATACAAGCCAAGAAGTAGATGCTTTTCCATATGGGGCATCAGGACTCCCGGCAATAGTCATCCCGCCAGGTGACATTTGCTGCAGCTGGGTGGTGCCAGTGAGGAGAGCCCCTGATCAGAGTGGGTGGCATCGGGGCAGATGACCCGCAATGGAGAGATCAGAGTTGGGTACATTGGTGCATGTACAACTGCTGTCTCAAAGTGAGAAAAGTTTAATGCCTCAGTGTATGACCTCCAATCAATCCCCTCCTTGGGCACGCCATGGGAGGAACATAGGGCCACAAACCAGGGAGAACGTATGGTCCACACTATCTCGTTTCCAGCAGGACTGATGGGGACTCTTTCTCGGCGATTATCCTCAGATCTTTGTAGACTATCAGGAGGACAAGTTTGGGGAAGTGGAGTCATTGTCAAAAATGCACAATGGTTCTGTTTTGATTCACACGGTATCCTCTGCCCAGTCACGGGCACTACTCGCCTGTGACAAACTGGGTGATGTTGCAGCAACCATTAGTCTCTGTATATGGTCCAGGGAATTATTTTCCACTGGGATTTGTTGCTCCAGATCACTGATGAGTTACATGCCAATCTTGAGCGGTGAGGAGTTCATTTTATCCGGCACGTCCATAGGGGTCCAAAGGAGAATGGGGTAGGGATGGGAGTGTGAGGTGCGGCGACTTGAGCGCAACGAGACTTTCTTGAGCTGCTGGCGCTCTAGCAGTTCTCGAGAAGCTCACGAGAAGCGGCGCTGTGGCGCATACCACTGTCAGATGGTTGACTGGGGCAGTGCGCCACGCTACACACTGCTGGTATTTGCAAAGCTTGCTGCTTGCTGCGATTGTCATTTAAATACGAGCATTGGATACACAAAAACCAAAGTCATGGAACTGGAAATACTTTATGGAGGATGGAGATGTCTGTTGCACAGCTCTATAGTGTAGCAAAAAAATACAACAGGCATGATAAGACATTTAATATTACACAATATATCTAGCAATCAAACCAATACGTTCGCAGATACAAAAGTGCAATGTTATATTACAAGTCAGACAAATTACATATCTATTATGTATATTGTCCAGTCAAACTACATTAGAAAGATATTTGGTAAAAAGGTTGGATAGTGCCTCAAATAGTCCACAATTGTTGTAAAAGTGTAATTTTTAATTTGGCTGCAAAAACATGCATATTGCATCAAAATTAACACTATCTAAACTTTTGAACAGAATGAGGACATAACAACCAACAGTCAGTATTGTAGTTGTAAATTGAGTTGACTGTGTTCAGAAAATACCAGAGCTTTAAGCTGAAATAAGGACGAAAACTTAGGTAATGCTGGGTACTACTATAAGCTCTGCCATTTTTTTTTCTACAATTGGTAAATGTAAGTAAGGAGTTTTTGGGTGTAACATGTTGTAGCATTTTTCTCTCATGTAAGTATCAATACATGCGGAATGCATATTTGTTTTTGGTAATAATGAATTTCTTGTTTCGTGTAAGATATGTGTTTCAATAATCATATGATTTTTGCTTCTGCGAAACATGGTGATAATAATAATTTAGTTTCTTCCTTGCACATTCAGAAGACAGCAATTACGACTGATCTATCACAATGCTTCCCTGTAGAGTGCTTTTGCTCAGTCTCCAGAGAATGCAGCACTGTGTACAACTTCTCGAGAGTACTCAAGAATTTGCCTTAGTGTCACGCGTTTCTAGAGAGCGCTCATAGCCCATCCCTAGAATGGGGTTGCCACTGAAGCCTTTATTTGGCCTTCGACGGTGATACATTGCCCACAAAGGTCAAGGTGATGGTCTACCATTGTGATGTAAAGTTTTATATCCCCCCCTCCCCTCCCCATGAGATGCTTCAAATGCTGGAAATTCAGCCACATGTCCTCTCGTTGTTCCTCCAGCATGTGGGGACTGTGAGCGTCCAACACATCTGGATGCTCCATGCACACCGCCTCCCATCTGCATCAATTGTGGTCAGAACCATCCTCCCTGCTCATCAGATCGCTCCACTCTTCACCAGGAGCCAAAAATCATTGAATGCAAGACCCTGGACCATACACTGAAGCAAAGAAATAATGTGAGCGGCTGTACCCTGTACAAATGACAACTTCTTTTGCAGCAGTAATGTCATCGCCACCTTCTTTAGCGACAATTGTGTTTCCTACTACATCCCTGTCTGTAGACACCCATGGCTGCCAACCTATGCCTGCCCCCACAGTAGTTGGGAATTCTCTTCCCTTTACTGTGCCCAAGGCGATTGCTTCAGGAGCAGATACCACCCCTCAGTCGGAGAAAGACCACCCTTCTGTGACTTCCCTCATTCAGAAGGGGTCCCTTGGGACACTTCCTTCTGCCAGAGTCGATGTCAACACTAGCCAGCAGCAGACATTGCTGCAGGCTGCCAGTTGCAGGGCTTCCCACTCCTCAGTCCCTGCGACTGAGAAGCCCCCCAACCAACGAAGCCTCCAAGGGACAAAAGGGGTAGAAGAAAACATCAAAAGACAGACAAGATGAAGGCTGCCCCAGTGGCTTCTACGTCTGAGGACGAGGTGGAGATTCTTGCATCCACTGAGGACCTCGCTCTCGGGGATGCCTCCAAAATAATGGATTCCAAAGCAGACACACCTCTATCGGTGGATGCCAGTGATGCTGAAGTATAACCTGCCTCCTCGTATCATTCATGTCTTCCCAGTATTTGAACAATGTCATCCTTCAGTGGAACTGAGGCAGTTTCTTCACCCACCTGGCTGAGCTATGACAACTTTTGAGCATAATACCTGCTTTCTGCATTGCACTCCAGGAAACCTGGTTTCCAGCAATGCAAACCCCTGCCCTTTGCGGTTACAGGGGATATTACTGCAATTTTAGCACATATAACAGGGTCTCAGGTGGAGTGTGTGTTTATGTCCTCACTTCTGTTTATAGTGAATCTGTGCCGCTTAAAACACCATTAGAAGCAGTGGCTGTCAGAGTGAGAACACAGGAGATAACAGTCTGTAGTTTCTATCAGCCTCCAGATATTGATATATCTCTGAATGTTTTGGCTGCACTTATAGCTCAATTACCCCCACCCTTCTTACTATTGCGCAACTTTAATGCCCACAATCTCTAGTGGGGTGGTTCCATGATCTGTGGTCATGGCACGATTTTCACAATTGATCTATCCATCTGCAGCCACAGTCTTCCACCATCTGTCCACTGAAGAGCCCATGATGACTTTTGTGGCAGTAACCGTTTTCCCATTTTCCTGTCATGCACACAGTGTCATCCCCAGGATGCCCAACTAGGTGGGCTCTAAATAGAGCTAAATAGGTCACTCGACAACATTGATGTCTTGGTTGAGAGCGCCACACGCTCCATTATTTCAGCTTCAGAAGCTACTATTCCTCATTCCTGAGAGTGCCCTTGGTAGAAAACAGTGCCGTGAGGATTGCCGGAGGTTGCTGAGACCATTAAAGACCGCAGGCGGGTCTTACAGTGGTACAAGTGGCACCTCTCTCTGGACTATCTCATCGCTTTCAAACACCTCCGTGTTTGGTGCTCGCCAATTAATTAGGCAGTGGAAACAATAGTGTTGTAACAGGTATGTCTACACTATTGGGTCAGGTACCTCCACCTCGCTGGTATGGAGCATATTTAAAGTGGAGATGTTTAAAGTGATACTCGATCCCTGGGATCTCCAGGAATGAAGTTATATGTACAGAGCCAGGCACGCTTGCAGAGATGTTTGCTGAGCATTACGCTCATGCCTCTGCCTCTGCAAACTACCCACCAGTCTTCCGTACATTAAAGGAGCAGGTAGAATGCCAGCCCATATCCTTTACCGCCCACCGTGCTGAGACTATAACGCTTCGTTCAGTGAGTGCGAGCTACTCAATGCCCTTGCACAATCTCCCAACACGGACCCTGGGGCTGATAGCATCCATACTGAAATGCTGACTCACCTTACAGCAGAAAGCCAGGGTAATCTCCTTGCTCTCTTCAACCAAATCTGGTGCGATGGGGTTTTCCTGTCTCAATGGCGGGAGAGTATAATCATCCTGGTGATCAAACCTGGCAAAAACCCTGTTCATGTGGATGCTATCAGCCCATCAACCTGACCAAAGTCCTGTGTAAACTGTTGGATTGTATGGTCAGTTGGTGGTTGTGCTGGATCCTCGAGAATTAGGGCTTAATGGCTCCATGCCAGGGTGGTTTCCACCAAGGTCACTCTACCACCGATAATCTGGTGTACCTCAAGTCCGCAAACTGCACAGCCTTTTCCAGGAGTCAACTTCTTGTAGCCGTCTTCTTCGATATGCACAAGGCGTGAGATAAAACCTGGCGAGCAGCTCCTCTGACACTGAGGATGGTCCACCGCCGCTAATTCGCTTCCCTCAAGAACAAGTTTCATACTATCCCTATTGCTATTTCCACAGCCCCTTTAGTGACGCCACATGGAAGTGCCATTCGCTGTGTCACCACCCAAATGCTGAGTGCAGGATGGTTTAGGCACCACCTCCTGCTTAGACAACCTTGGGCGCCTACATGTTAGTGACTTTTCACCGCCGAGTGCTCATTTGTACATTCGAGCCTGTGCTTCTAATGTTTGTTTCTTGATTGACACTGGTGCTGATGTATCATTATTATCACCTTCGATGGGTACCAGCCCGCTCTGCCCTCACAGTGCTGTACTTCATTCCGTTAATGCCACACAGCTGCTGTGTGCAGGTTCAATGAATTTTAGTGTCTGCCTGGTACCAAAGAGCAAACGTTCGTGAAGCTTTTTGGTAGCGGATGTGCCGGGGCCCATCCCAGGCATGGACTTCTTAACTCATCATAAACTTTCTCCATATGTTGTGCGACATTCGGTACTTCATTCCGTTAATACCACACAGCTGCTGTGTGCAGGTTCAATGAATTTTAGTGTCTGCCTGGCACCAACGAGCAAACTTTCGTGAAGCTTTTTGGTAGCGGATGTGCCGGGGCCCATCCCAGGCATGGACTTCTTAACTCATCATAAACTTTCTCCATATGTTGTGCGACATTCGGTATTTCATCACCCCACATTTCTTGTGCTCTGTTGAGCTCTGACTCTTGTCCTGCTACCACACCTACTGTTCACAAGTGTTCGAGAACTTGTTTTCTAAGTTGTGTCGTAAACAAGAACAAGCTATCAAACTGTGGCGAGAGAGAAAGTGTTGTGCGTGAGTGCTTTAATACTACTATACAATCTGAGTTGCTCCTGTCGAAGTGGTTGAGCAAACGTGAATGTGTGCTCCATCTGCGCCATGAGAATGAGAACATTGCTCGCCACCTGTCTGTCATGGAGTCTCATCTGGAGTCTGCCCGACATCAACTTTCGTCTCTGCTTTCAAGTCGCCAGGACTCTCATTCAAAGTTTAGTCCGAGTGTCCCTTCAAAATGTGCTCCCAGTGCCGTCGCACCCACGTGCACAGTTAACAGTGTTTGTGACAATGCTCTGCCCCGCCACTCATATGAAGATATTTGTAAATAGACCCATGTTTCCATGCCAATGCCTCGCAAGAATGTTTAACCTGTACGGAGTGCCTCTTGGCAGCTGTGCGGAACACTACCTTTTCTGCACATGCCTCAGGTTCGTCACTTGTTTCCACTCCAGCAGTCAAGCAATCGACTACTGCAATGCGTGTGCCTTCTCAAGTTGGTGGCCACCACAGGAACTCTCATGTGATGCTATCTTGTCCTGGAGTACTAGTGGTGTGCCCAAGTAAAGATGTTGCCGGAACTGTAACTTCCCTGGCGCCTTGGCTCGCTACGTGAGCCATGAGCGTGATAGATATGTGGTCTTTCTATCACTAGCAAGCCATGCCGACTCTGTCCAGAGAAATTGGCAGCCGTCAAAGAACAAATTTCCGATCTTTTGAAGTCAGGTGTCATTGAATCGTCATCTAGCAGTTGTATTCTCCCATTCATTTAGTGCCCAAGCTGAATGGTTACTGGCATATGTGTGGAGACTACCGCCACCTCAATGCTCGCACTACAATGGTCAATTATCTGATTCCGAACATTGGTGACTTTACACAGAATCTGGCAGGTGTGAATGTGTTCTCGGTAGTGGACTGCAAATGTGCTTCCCACTAAAGCCCTTTGGCCCCAGAAGACATTGAAAATACCGCTATCACTAGTCCCATAGGTTTATTTCACTACCGTTTCATGCCTTTCAGCCTAAAAAACAACCCCCAGACTTAGCAGAGATTTATGAATGAGGTTTTATTTCCCTTGAAGTTTAGTTTTGCATCCACTGATAACATTTTAATATTTAGTAAGTTGGTCGAAGAGAACAAAAAAGGCTTACAAATCCTTATTGACACTCTTGCAGCTGCTGGCATTGAACTGAAGGACAACAAACGCCAACTGCATCAAGAATCAGTGCTTTTCCTCAGTTTCAGGGTTTCAGCCGATGGCATTTCCCCACCTCCTGATAAGATTGACACATCATAAACTTGCATCCTTCCACAACCTTCAGAGATTTACGTTGTTTCCTTACCATCAACAACTTTTGCCGGGTGCTGCTGGCTGCTGCCCCACTCACAGACATTCTTGCTGGCAAACATGCCTCTGGTGATTGGCCTGTTTCTTGGACGGTTGCCATGTCTTCGGCAATCTCGGCCCTTCAACACCTACTCGCTTGATCTGTCACCATTGCTTATCCTCATCCAAATACTGAACTATTCATCAATACGGAGACAAGTGACACTGCCATCGGCGCAGTCCTCAGCCAATCCCTTGACAGTGTGACTTCTCCTTTGCATTTTTTTTTTTTTTTTTTTTTTTTTTTTTTTTTTTTTTTTTTTTTTTTTTGAAGAAACTGAATAATGCTCAAGAAAAGTACTCAGCCTTCGATCGAGAACTCCTAGCCATATATGAGGTCATCAAACACTTCTGCTTGGCCATAGATGGTCTGTCTTTCTACGTTCTTCAGAGACCATAAACCTCTAGTTTCTGCTATTACAAACCCCCTGCAGGCCCTCCCCCATGGCGATTCCACTATTTTGACTACATTTCTCAATTCACCAAAGACATACTTTACATCAAAGGCGTGGACAATGTCATGGCCGATTTCCTTTTGCGCATTGATGCAGTTTCTTCTCTCTTGGACATCTCTCACCACTATGCCCCTCAGGGGGTTCACAGTTCTTTTGTGAGTATGTGCGTGGCAAACACAGGGCCTGAGCTAATACAGCTTCCCGAACTGCGTTTCCTTTCCCCCTCCCCTCCTTTCCTATCCTTACTCCTTTCCCTCCCCACTGATAACCTCAGTAGTTTAGCCCCCTTATCGCAAACAAACAATCCGACGCAACCCAACTCACCGCAATGCAAGCGACTGATGATGACACTATGCAAATGATTTGAGATTCTTCCTCTTCTTTGTGACCTATCCGCACCACTTTCCTTGTAGCTTCGGGCGATGTTTGATGTGACGAATCGACTGGCAAGCTCTGCCCCTACATTCTTCACTGCCTACTTAGAGAACTCTTCAACAAATTAGACTTCTTGGCTCTCCCAGGTATCAAAGCCTTTAGTAAGTTGGTCACTGACTGATTCATCTGGTCAGACATAAACCACGATTGCCAAGGCAGCGCTCGCGCCTGTGCTCCCTGCCAGAAAGCTAAGGTACACACACGCACGTCCCCTCCCATCAGCTCTTTCCCCATTCCACCCGCTCGCTTTTAACAAGTTCACATAGATCTAGTCAGCCCCCTTCCCCCGTCTGACAGTTTCCGTCAATCGCACCACTTACTGGGTTGAAGCCATGCCCAATTCCAAATCATGGCAGAAACAGATGCACACATGTTCGTTCACTTTTGATTTCCTTATTTCTGTTGTCCTGACCAGGGTCGCCAATTCAATTTCTCACTCTTTCAAAATCTTTGCAACCTTCTACTTACAAGCCACACCTCGACAGAACTGTGGCCGAGTTTGTTTATGGACAGACTCTGTCGCTACCTGGAGAGCTCGTTCAACCTTTCCCTCCTTCTCCCTTCTCTGACCTCCCTTCCTCTGTTGATCGCATCTGCCTGCACTGCTCCAAACATTCTCTCCCATCCCCAACTAGTCACTCCTCTCCTCGCATTCACATCCCTTCTGCCCTCACAACTTATTCCCACGTTTTCCTCTGAGACGACACTGTCCGCCCTCTTCCTCAGGGCCCCTACACAGTCCTGAATAGGCGCGATAACACCATTATCATTTTTATCATTTCTCTTAACAACTCTCCTACCACTGTCTGTGTCACTCACCTTAAACCAGCCTTTGTTGACTCATCCCCCCCTCCTCCTCCGTCAGCCTCTTTTTCTCCTGCCCCCCTCCCCACCGCTCTCTTTCTCTTAGCCCCTCCCTCCCCCCCCCCCCCCAGCTACTTTCAAGATCCCCATTATTGCCCTTCCATAGTTTCTCCCTTTCCCCTTTCCTTCCCGTCCCCTACCTTGAATTCGTCGTTACCGTTTCCCCTCACCTGGCTACAGACATTTTGATCCTACTACATGACCAAGTGGTTTTCATCCTCTATCCTTCCTTCTTTGATACCTTGCTCCCCCTTCTGCCAACAAGTGGCAGCTCCTCAGACCCATTCTGCTTCCTGCCACTGTCTTAGCTTACTGCCTTAGCTACAGACTCAGTCGTGTTAACAGGACCCAACTGCTGCCACCCCTGTTGCCTGATGCCTTGGTTCTGCTCCCTCCCCACCCCCCTCCAGAGCCCTCTCAATACATCTTTGTCATGATATCTTTGGAGCTCATCTTTACTGATCCCACCAGTCATGTTAAATTAGTTATCTCTTGTATGTACTTGAGTGCAGAATAAAAAGTTGTCTCATGTACATGTCATTATTGGGGCTACAACCCCACATAATTTCATAAAATTAATGAAATCACTTTGGCCGATTCAATAGCTGGTTTCAGTAAAACGGAGTTACCATCATCTTACTACGATTTATTACAGATCAAATAATGGTGAATCTGCTTAACCAACACCGTTAATCGTAAAGAGAAATTTTAACAGGAAAATGTGATTGGAATGTCAATAATAGACGATAGATAACAACTCACCATAAAGAGGGTCGCTGATCTGTTGAGGGTACACTGGAGTGGCTTAATATGGTGGTTGTGTGTATACAGTTGTGTGAGTGACTGTCTGAATGTATGTGTTTCTTTTTTTAATGTAGACTATGGCCGAAAATTGAAGTTGTGTGAATGTGATTGTTTATTTTCCGTGCTTGGCAGCAGTTTAACGAGCCACTTTGTGGTGAATTGTCATCTATCCTCCATTATTAAAATGAAATTTTGGCTTAGAAGTTATATTTTATTAAGTTGATTACCATAAGGGGTCTTTTTGATAGATTTCATTTATGTTTGACTTCTTAGCTAGGAAAAGCGGAGATATTGATTAAGTGATCCTATAAGGGTTTGTAACAGAGCATGTTGGGATTGCATAATAATAGATACAAATTTAATTAGTCTATTACCATTTTCTTTTCCAAAACTTATGTTCTCCTTTGTTTTTGACATGACTAGCTGAAGTTATTTCCTATTATTTGACATCATAGAAGTCTGTTTAATTAGCAAAGATTAATTAGTACATGCAAGAGGCATATTGTTGTAGTTCCAATAGTATACTAATCAGTATTTCCGTTATGGCTAAATAAATTCTTTTCTCATAATATTAAAGTAGGTATTATTATGTTTCACAATTAATGTTAGGATAGTTAGCCCTTATTAGTTTCTGTATAATTACTGTTAATTACGAAAGTCTTGTTGACAAACCTGTTTCATGAAATATGTGAATGAAACACAGTTAACATAACTGAGATTTATATATCAGTGTACTCATTACTATTTACACTATCTTTTACTATAGGCAGTTGTATGTAATTGTTAACTTTTCCATTATAATTAATTTAATGTACATAATTAACAATACATAATTTTCAGTGTCATTGTTTGGAAGATATAAATAGGATGCTTTCACGCCATGTAAATGAGTATTGTTTCATCCTTAATCAGAGGCGCAATCCATGCCAGTTCCGAGTATTGTTTTGAGTCATGTTATGTGATGTAGCTGAGCCCATGACACTTTGAACTTTAATTTTCAACAATTATGTAAAAGTTTTTCAGTGTTAAGTCTGTAGGAAGTTTATCTACCGTAACAAATCCTTAATGTTTGTGCCACACTGTAAACCTCGGACTTTAGTATTCCACACATGAACCATGTGTATTTGTATTATTGTCATGTGAAATGTACTTACTGGGTTGTAGTGATTATAATTAGTGATACTTGTACACTGGCCATAAATGGGGAAAAACTAAGCACTAATAATGCATTAAAATGTCAAAGAACTGCAATCCTATGTGTCTGCTATGTTATTTGTAGCAGATTAGTTTTGTCCCATGAAATTATAGCCAGCCGTTACCTAGTGCGCTGATCTAGGAGAACATCAAGAAGCAAAGACCTACGACTCAGTGCGTTACATCTGTTGTCCTTTTGGGTGAGGATTCATCATTAATGACTGTACGAATTGGAGCTCACAAACAATGTTTTACGAACAGTCCGTCGTGAAGGAGGTGTACATATTCATAACTGTTATAATTAAAATAGAATAGTAGAACGATCGTTAGTAATACACGATTGTTATTTCAAAACCATATATCAGAACATTTGCTTACAAATTACAAATCTGCATCTGTTATTGTACACAAAATCTACGTCAAGTGGCAGCCAATAGAGGAAGGAGCAGCACCAATATTGTGAAAAAATCAGTCAATCAGCAATCTGAGTTGGCTTGTAAACAGATGGGAGAAATTCCACCGCAGGCTTTAAAATCGCAGTAGCCGCTGTCCCTGGACATTGTGTTGGAGAGCGGTGCTGTTCACTGCCGATTACTGCCAAGAATGCTGATCACTGCCGAGAAAACATTGTATTTATAAGGTAAAATTCTTAAACATCAACCATGGGTAATAAATGTGAAAAAGTTAGTATATTGGTGGATGATGGACAGCAATAATCAAATGTTTATGACGTAAAAAAGAAGTCTGCTTTGATAAGGTGGGAAAAATTGAGGAAGAATCATATGCTGTAGAAGACTGTTGTTATAATCTGAATTAGATCAATCTATATACAGTCAGTCTGATGGATGGGGATGGTTTTGTAAAGTTAGTATCAGATGAACCTCCAACCTGGCATCACCATCCTTTCCTAAGTCCCTTCCTAAGAATGCCAACTTTTGCCAGAAGAAACTATAGCCCTACACAACCTCAATAAAGATCCCAACCTAATCATCATTGCTGCAGAAAAAGGTTCCACCACTGTAGTGTTAAATAATAGTGACTATGTGGCTGAAGGTCTCCGCCAATTGTCTGATTCCTCCACCTACAGTTTATGCCAGGATGATCCCATTCCAAAAGTCCAGCATGTGCTTCAACCCTGATGAAATCCTATGGCCCTTCCCAGAACCTCCCACCTGAATCCATCTCTCACCTCACCGCCAAGACACCCTGCACACCTACCTTCTACATGCTTCCTAAAATCCTAAAACCTAATAATCTGGGACACCCAGTTGTGGCTGGTTACTGTGCTCCCACTGAAAGAATCTCTGCCCTCAATGATCAACATCTCCAACTTATTGTCCAGAATCTACCTTCCCACATCAAAGGTACCAACGACTTCCTTCACCAACTCTCCACCGATCCCACTCCTATACCTACTGGATCCTTACTCGTCACTGTTGACACCACCTCCCTGTACACAAATATCCCTCACACCATGGTCTTGCCACACTTGAGCACTATCTTTCCCAACGTCTTACAGCCTCCAAGCCCGATATCTCCTTCCTCATAGCCCTTGCCAACTACATCCTTCCTTCCTTCCTTTGAGGGAAAGGTATACAAACAGATCCGCGGCACTGCCATGGGCACCCATGCCCTTCCTATGCGAACCTGTTCATGGGCCGTCTAGAAGAAACCTTCCTAGTCTCCCAAATCCACAAACCCCTGGTCTGGTTCAGGTCCATTAATGACATTTTCATGATCTGGACTCAAGGCCAGGACATCCTATCCTCATTCCTCAACAACCTCAACTCTTTCTCACCCATCCATTTCACTTGGTACTTCTCAAACCGACATGTCAGCTTCCTGGATGTTAATGTACATCTCTCTGACAGCTCCACGCACAGCTCTGTTTACATCAAACCCACCAGCGCTCAACAGTACCTTCACTTAGAAAGCTGCCATCCTTTCCACATCAAAAAATCTCTCCCATATAGCCTTGCCATTTGTGGAACATGTATGTACAGTGATGAGAACTCCTTTAACCAGTATGCCGAAAGCCTCACAAAGGCCTTCACAGACAGAAATTACCCGCCAGACCTAGTCCATACACAGATTTCCTGTGCCATATCTTCACACACCAACAGTCCTACCTCCAACCCTACTAACCAGTCACAAAGGATTGTCCCCCTTGTTTCCAATACCATCCTTCACTGGAACAACTGAACCATATCCTACGACAGGGCTTTGATTATCTGTCAACATGCCCTGAAATGAGAGACATCCTACCTAAGATCCTCCCAACCCCCCCCCCCTAAAGTGGTGTTCCGCCACCCACCCAACCTCCACAACATCCTATGCCACTCCTAATTCCAACCCCTTACCACAGGGATCATATCCCTGTGGATGACCATGATGCAAAACCTGCCCAATCCACCCAGCCAACATTTCCAGTCCCATCACAGGCTTATCCTACCCCATCAGAGGCTGGACCACATGTGAAAGCAGCCATGTAATATAGCAACTCTGCTGCAATCACTGCTCTGCATTCTACATTGGAATGACAACTAACTGGCTCTCCATCAGGAGGAATGGCCACTGTAAAACTGTGGCCAAGACCAATATGGACTATCCTGCGGCACAGCATGTAGCAGAGCACAACACCTTGGACTTTGACACATGCTTCACCACCCGAGCAATCTGGATCCTCCCCTCCTCCACCAGCTTTTCTGAACTATGGAGATGGGAGTTATCCCTACAGCACCTCCTACACTCCTGCAGCCAACCTGGACTCAACCTCAGATAACCTAACATCCTACATTCCATGCTCCACAGTCCCCCTCCCCCTCACATCCTACTTTTCCTTCCAATTCATGCACCTTTCCTTACTGTATGCTTTGTGTTAAAAAAAATTAAAAATAATATATATCCCCTTTTTTATACTGCATTTCATCTTCCGTGTGACATCAAATCTGCTTGTTGTATCCCCACCCTTATCTTCCCTCACCACTTCCCCCTCTCCTCACATCCCTTCCGCTTGCCGTGTAGTAAGACTGTGCTGGGTGGCCAGAGAAGGCTGAAGTGTTGATGAATGTGCCTGAGTAATTGTGTGGATGAGTATTCTCTTTCTGAGGAAGTCTGCGGCCTAAAATTTAAATTGCGTTTGTGTTTGTGTGTCTTTTGTATGTGTCTGTCAGTGGCTCATTGTTCGTCTTTACGGTGAGTTGTTCCCTATCTACATATTATTATTAATTGTAAGTTACTATAGTGTAATTGTAGGTTACCATAATGTATGTAATGTTTGTGTGAACCAGTACCATCCACCTGAATTATGTATCTTCTATACAGCATATAGGTAGCAGCAGCAAAAGATTACACCTAAATTTAGTGCAATGAGAGTTAAGTTTGTTATTTACTGAGATGAAGTCAGTGTGTTACACTTTGTTAGTGCAGAAGTGGTCTAGCAAGTGAACTGTTAACAAAATGGTCTGTAACTATGTGAGGTATTTGTATCTGTGGCCCAAACAGCTGCAACATACATCACGTTTCTACAGAATGATCTGTGTCGTTGCTCAAAAATGTCCCACCAAGAAACGTGTCGACGTATGTGGTATCAGCATGATGGTGCACCTGCACATTCCGCAATTAACACTAGGCTGACCCTTGACAGGATGTTCGACGGGCGTTTCATAGGACATGGAGGACACATAAATTGGCCAGCCCGTTCTCCTGATCTTACACCTCTGGACTTCTTTCCGTGGGGTAAGTTAAAGGAGAATGTGTACCGTGATGTGCCTACAACCCCAGAGGATATGAAACAATGTATTGTGGCAGCCTGTGGCAACATTACACCAGATGTACTGCAGCGTGTATGACATTCATTACGCCATAGATTGCAATTATGTGCAGCAAATGATGGCCACCACTTTGAACATCTATTAGCCTGACATGTTGGGACACACTCTATTCCACTCCATAATTGAAAACGGAAACAACGTGTGTACATGTACCTCACCCCTCATGGTAATGCATATGTGTGTCAGTGAAAAAGACCAATAAAGGTGTTAGCATGTGGACGTAATGTGCTGTTCTAGTCTCTTCTATACCTAAGGTACATCACTGTTCCCTTTGGATCCCTTCTTAATTCGGTGCTCTCCGATACACACGATCGAACAGCGGAGGAGTGGTACTCAAGCATCAACTTTAGGTTACAATATCTCCGGAACAAAAGTAACAGGGTTCCATTTAAAAAAACGTAGGTTTGTGTTAAAAAACATACTTCCGTGCGTTTTTTTATGGTTTGTATTAACCAATTACACTAGCCCCTCTCCTCGCGTTCGGTCTGTGGAATCAGTTCCTCAGTATTTGATGTGGTTTACGAAATATATACAGTGGTAATGTTAGGTGACTCACCATATATTGATGAAACGAAAATAATAGAAGGAAACTTTCCTGGTGGAATAAACAAATATAAAAATCAGAAAACGGATGACTTACCCAAAGGACAGGCACATATCCCTGTGTGAGTGTGTGTATATTTGTTTACCTTCCTTTATTTTCTCCTAAGGTAAGTCCTTCCACTCCTGGGATTGGAATGACTCCTTTTCCACTTCCTTAAAACCCATATCCTTCCCTTCCTACTCTCCTTTCTTCGTCTTTTCCTGAAGAAGTGACCAACGGTTGCGAAAGCTTGTATGTGTGTTTGTGTGTGATTTTATTTGTGCCTATCGACGAGCCTGTCCTTCTGGTAAGTCATCCGTTTTCTCACGAGGCGAAGGAGCAGAGGTGTGACAGCAGCACAAATAAATAGAACACACACACACACACACACACACACACACACACACACAAACAAACACTAGCTTTCGCAGCCTAGCTGCTTCATCAGGCAGAAGGGAAGGAGAGGAAAAAGGAAATGATGAGGGTTTTAAGGAAGGGGGTAAGGAGCCATTCCAATCCTGGGACAGGAAAGACTTACCTTGGGGGAAGAAAAGGAAGGTGAACAAATACACACACACCCATACATTTACACAGACGCAGATACACCTAGGCAGACATACTATAGAAACCAAAGAAGCCTCTTTGGTTTCTTTCGCAGCCTAGCTGCTTCGTCAGGCAAAAGGGAAGGAGAGGGAAAAGGAAATGATGAGGGTTTAAAGGAGTGGGTAAGGAGTCATTCCAATCCCGGGACAGGAAAGACTTACCTTGGGGGAAAAAAAGGAGGGTAAACAAATGCACACACACCCACACATTCACACAGACACAAGTACACCTAGAATATATAGGTGTATTTATATGTGAGATTTTACAGTTTATCTTAATCTTTTATATTATTATTATTATTATTATGTTAAGTGAGGACATTTTTGTATTTTATATAGTTGGAAAAAGAGTTTTTTTTAATTGAATTTTGGTAATAACTGGAACCTACTATTAACAAGAATATATTCCATTCTTCCAATGGAAATTATTGGGCTTGGGAAAAAGCTTCCATACAGTCCTTAATGTTTATGTACCTGTAATTGTCTGTTGATATTAAGAAACATGTTTTCTGTCCTTGTATGGGAAAGTTCAGCCACTGAAATGTTCTCACAAATATTCCCAAACAGTTAATAATAGGTAGCTGATGGTAGAATGCATGTCACATACTATTTATTCTTGATTGAGATAGAAATGAAATTGAGACATTCAACTGGGAAACATATCCCATTTGTTCTCATCCAGAATGAATCAGCTGTGAACAGCTGAGAAAGGGGTTTGGCTGGCTTAGATAGCAATCCTTTATTTACGACTCTGGTGCAGAAATTACAGAGTTAAATAAAACTGTACTTACCATCATAAAATGCCGAATAAGTATATTGAAAAGAATGAGAAAGAGTAAAATCTTGTGCTATCAAAATGAAACAGCACTTTTTACAGAAATAAAGGTGAAAATATTGAGGGAGGTACGTATGGAATGTGGTATAAAGTTAGGGTAAAATCAGCATTATATTATGCAGGTCTCTACATTAAGAGGATAAAAAATATGAGACAATTAATTTTTCAAACCATTTCTTTTGTATTTATCTCATAGCAGGAGCCCTTTTCACTATTGTTGTAAATATTACTTTTTAGTATCCCCCACACATTTCCCTGTTCTCTGTTTTCCTTATAACTTTAGAGTATTGTGTAATGACAGGAATTACCCCTTTACACTAATAATTAACACTATTGTCACAATTATAAAAGCAGGATAATTATACTCTATGATTTGGTATAACAGTGGTCTGTCAACCACTAGGATACACAGTATAATCACACATATCTTTTCAAAGAAGGCTTCTTCCTTGTGGCATGGTCATATGAACACATTATTTATTTTTTGGCAGATTTTAGCTGCCCAGAATGCCCAGTTTCCAACTTCTAGAAACATGCAGTTAATTATGTATTTCTGATTTGTATTATGCCTCAATTCTTCCTCAAAACTGCATTCCTAGTGACACTATATTTTAATACAGCCAGGCAATTCAAGGCATATTGGAAGGATATGCACTAAATACCCATATGCATTTTAGATGTCCTTTTTTGAGTTGGTGGCAAACAATTACTTTAACATTCTGTAGCAGTTTGACTACACCCTGATCCACCTAGCTTTTTACACATTCATAAAACCACCAAGAACCTGTTGTCTAATATGAGCACTGGCATTCCAAATGTGCCTTGAACCAATAGTTCAAGTGATATTATGGTTTCTTTGCTACAAAATTTTTCCACTGAAGATGATGATATTTTAGGCCTGTATATTATTGTGTACTGGTACTGTAATCTTCACTTTCGTAAAAGACTTTACAAAGATCACTAATTAAAATATACACAGGTATTTTTATAACAACAACATTCACTGATTTGTAATTTATATCACACAGCATGTATACAGCAAAGCATGATACAAGTTTTAGGTGTTTTTTCTCCATTTATCATTATTTCAAAATATAATCATAAATAAATTCTTCATTTAAGTAGTAAAAATACATGTCATTTTATTATCAGATAATAAATGAACAATATTCATAAAACATTAATAGTGCTTGTATGCCATCACATTATTTAACAAAAAACAAAGAGGAAGGAACTAGTGTTTGAGTGCTTGAGCATTTTCTGAGATTATGAGAAAAATAAACATTTTGAGAAACTGCATTTTAAATAATATAATCAATGAACAAATATAATTTAATTTACTACACCTTTTATATCACAGAGTAACTACCTGAGTTGTTCTTTTTTATCTGTACTAAGAATAGTTAGTTAATGATTAAGTGATCTTTCTTGCCACATAAAACTGCAACCTAATGCATGTGTATTTATACCATTTAGCTCATTTATTTGTAGTTTAGTTTGTATTTCACTATTTTTCAGAAACATACTGATTTTAACTACAAGGTCAGACCATATATGAAGATAATTTAGAATATCCTACCAACATCAATACAGGTTATAATGGCCTTGATGTGCAATACTTCATGAAATTCATTACGTCTCATAAAATTATGTCACCAACCATTTGAGTGTATTTGTTGATTAAAAGAGAAGTAGACCTAATCATAATCATATTAAAATAAGTGATGTAATCTCATAATTAATAACCCATATGATAGGCTACTCATTTGAAGATTAAGAAATAAAAGATAAATTATTGGTGAGGTCCAGTGCAGATGCACAATGAAGTTAGTTATCATGTAATATGTTTAATCTCTTTGCTTTTGTTTGGCCAACCCATGAAAGCCGTGAATTTAACAAAGGTTTTTTTTTTTTTTTTTTTTTTTTTTTTTTTTTTTTTTTTTTTTTTTTTTTTTTTTTTTTTTTGGGTGTAATACTAATTTTTAAACAAGGTGCAGATATTGTAGCCTACATATTGAGATCTCATACTCTGTCAGTAGTTATTCAAGGTGGAATAATATAATTTGTTTTGTGTAATTACCAGTAGTTACATTGAACATAGAGCAGTAATGGATATGCAGACAAAATTTGACATCATAGAGTAATAATTTTAAAACTAAACATACAAGAAACTGTGGTGTAACAGTTAACAAAAATGAATAAGCAGAGTAGTAATAAGAATGAGGATACAGAAGACAACCAACCATCATGAAAATAGGAACACTAAGATAATGCAAAATGGGAGGAGGGATGCCTGGAAAGTGGGCAGTGTTGATTACATAAAGAAACAGTTTTGGAACCATGATAAAAATGAACTACTGAAAACTACAAAATATCAGTTTAAAAATATCTGACATGAACACAACAATGCTGAAATATTTGTATGTCTACCGTTTCATACTGTTTAGAGCAATAGTTTGAAAAGGGCAGATTGCTATTCACCATACATATGTCACCGAAAGACACACTTAAGTATTTTAAATGTCTTTCTGCAACTCATTGTAGCATGTGTGTGGTGAATAGCAATCTATTATTTTCAAAATATTGTTGTATTCCTTCCTGGGCTTTCTAGTGCTTGATTTTTCACTATGTTTATTCAAAAGAAATAGAGTGGCTGGCAGTACTTAGCATAGTACTGCTGGTGGTAACACCAAAAATATGACAATAGATGTAAAAGAAAGCTTTCAGAAAATGTATCTCCTCCCTCCTATCTTCTACCTAATACAGGAAATTTGTTTTCCAAATGTTTGCCTCAACGTTTATTTTCAACTTTCTGGTGTCACTGTTGGTGGTATTAAGCTGTAAGTGCTGACTAGCCACTACATTGCTATTGCTTATGAATAATATATATAGTGGACAATTTGTCAGATAATTGAATTTTTTTCACAGTGTTTAGTTGATGAGAGAGTAACTAAAGTAATGCATCAGTCATTTTGTAGTGGTGAACGATTTATACTACCTGAGCAAACTATTAAGTTCAGAATTTTCCTACAAGGAACTGTATTTGAGGAATTAAGAGTAACTGGCATTATTTTGGGAACTGCAAGTATTGTACACTTTAGTGATAGTGTTGTAAACAAATGTGTTCTGGATGTACCATCTTTTCTCAGTCTATTACAAACAGATACCCCAATTAACTAGAATGTTTCTTGAAAGAGATCAGAGAGTTGAGGAACACAATGTGGAAGTATAGATCATGTAACATGAATATGAACTCTCTCAGATGAAACATTAATTGAATCACATTACATAGATTGATTTGATTCTTGTACATTGCTTTGTTATGCATTAGTCTTCCATATTAATGCATTTTACTTAGTACACACAGATGCAGTATATGGTATGCAACAGATCATTTTAAATTTTGATAACTTGTTTCAAACATGACACATTTGAAGAGAAAGATAATGGATGCTCTATTTCTTAATTATTAGATTTTTTGATGTTGCATCGAACAAGAAGAAACGTTTCTTATGCTCTGATAAAACTTAAATTACCATACTCACAGTAACATTTAGGTTGCTAAGTAATTAAAGGAAGGTGGTAGTTTATCTGTTCAGGAGGTTTCATTTCAGCAAGGTTGTGAAGAGTTTATAGAACAAGCAGTTTTTGCTATAAATGTAATTCAGTTCAAATTGTAAATGTTGTTGAAAAAGCTGTGTATAGTAGGTCTGTAATTTCCACATAAGCAGTTTTATGTTTGAGTTGGCTCTTTCCCACTGTGTGTGTCGGGATGGGAACAATAAACATTACATTTGAAGTGCACACTAAATCGTGAAAGAAAAGCCAAGCTAGGTACCAGCCTCAGAACATTGAAGCATAGAGTTGTTTTTTATTTGTATACAATAGAAAATACTCCACAGTTAACTAAAATCTGGTATTTTTTACAGCATCTGCTTGGACAATTCTTCTTAAAAAGCTAAACCATTAGCACTTTTCAATCAACAGAAATAATATTTTGAAAGTGTTCAACATGTTATCTTACAGTGAGTAGCAATATATCCCAGTCACAATATTGTTGATATTACAATCAAATAAAAATGTAGACTGATAATAATAATAATAATAGTGTAGTTGGAAATGGCAAATAAGAGTATATCGCAAAGAAGTTAGTTAAATGTTTATAGGCTCATCACATGTTTCTACATTAGGAATGGTACAGTGGGCAATTACTTGTCACAATAGTTCTTTCCTCTTTGTTTTGGCACTTAAGGACATTAACAAAAGCTGTTGAAGCTCATCAGAAGAATTAAAGTAGTCTGGTGTCACATTTGCCATTGCAGAATATTAAACCAAACAAAAGTGTCACAAATGGTGAAACCGTGATTAAATTTGTAACACATTGCTGGTGTTTATATTATTTAATACACAGAAATGACTCATTCACAATCTTCTAATAGTTTCACTTGTTTTCTGTTATGGGCTAAATGAAGGTTGTTTGTCATACATTACTAGCACTATCTACATTATTTCTCTAAGAGGAAACTTCATGTTGTTTTTGTATAAAGTTTGTTTATAAATTTAAAGTAGTTGATAGATTTTTATGCTGTATAAATTACAAGATATGTTACTTTGAAAGCTATTCCATATTGACTTTACAAACATACAGAGGGCATTTTATAAGATCCGTATTTCTCAGATGATAAGCTAGATTCTAGACAAACACTTTCAGAATGACACAGAGACATTTTGAATGATACACTAATAAACATTTTCCTTGTGTAGGAGGCTTAAGCATTATGAAGGTAAAGACAGTTGAGACCACACATACCAATTAAGTCAGTTCACCTGTATAATACCCAAAGAATAATTGATAGATTTGTTTATATTATAAAAAGATATGATTTGTATTGTAAAAAACAAATATATCAGTTTATTTGGGTTAAGCTTCAATACAAGGTCATTCTCCTTATGTTATTAGCAGTAATGATTTAAAAATGTGTATAATATTAATTTTTTTATTTCAATGTGTTATTTAGTGGTTACTACAATATAAGAAAATAATAAATCCAAGTTGTAAGTTAAGATAAAAATGGATTCACCACAGAGTAGATGTGACTGTTAAATTTATTATATTTATTTAAATTTTGTATTAAAATTGTTTACAGCAAAATCTATTGTAATATTCTTGTATCATATTTAATAAGACTACAAATAAAAAAAATTGTTTTGGAGCTGTTATTTCAATTATGCAGCAGTAGTCTATTGGTCTCACAATGTGTAGAGTGGGAAGTCTTTGGAAGAACCATTGCTTATATAAGCATTTTTTCTTATATTTTGAATTTTTTAAATATATTTATGTGCTGAATAATATGAGCATTATGTACAAGAGAACTGATAGAAATTGATGTACAGATATACTAGTGATCAGTGCAGATGGTACATTTAAGCAATAGCGAAAATAGAAATTCTTTAAATAAGTGTACTTAAAATTCAATGACAATTTGTGGTTTTTGAAGAAAATTTTTGGTACAGCATATATTTCAGTTACAAGACTCACTGTTTCAAGAAGACTGTATGCCTAGTTTGTTTACTCTGATGACCAGTGACTTATGTTTAGAAGAGTGTGCAATACAGAGAGGTAAGACCAACCTTCCCCTGACTGACTAATTAGGATCCACAGTTGAGCTGAGAGACAAAAAAATATGTTAAGTTATTAGTTTTTCCCTAGAGGAAAGTCATATATAATGTTTGAAAATCTAAAGGAAAAGATATTGATGAAGGGAGAGAGAGAGAGAGAGAGAGAGAGAGAGAAACTCTGAAACTCTACTACAACAAAGCAAATTCTTATCCCCCTGTCTGCTTCTGAGCAGGTTTTCTCCCTCTTGAACTGAAAATTTGATTCTCCTATTCTTGTATCTTTTGTCTTTAAGGGACTTTTTCCCACCTTATAATGTTTATCATTAGAATTTCCTCTAAACAAAGGAACTCAGTTTCTTTACTTTAAATTGTAATGTTCATTTTCTCTTCTCATATGTTTTGTGGTATTAGTTTGCTGTAATAACTCATCACCTTGCATCTAGGATACGAACATTCCTTTATTGTCTTGTGTATTGTCTCTCTGCACATTAGAGATTTCTATTTTATAATGGTTCTAAAAGTAATAACAGCAGATATTCAATTTAATTTCAATGTATTTTGAATTTATTTACATCCTTATGTAAAACAAAGTTATTTCATGAAACAAGATGTTGAACATAGAAAGCTGTGTTCATGCACAGAAAGGTAGCCTGCAGTCCCAAGCAAACTTATTACATCACATAATCATAAAGGAAAATTTCAGGCGTTGAGGTGGCTGCTGGCACTGGGTCTGGAACAAGACTATTAACTTATTTGTCCACTGACAGCAAACAGGCAACACATTGTAAGCTTTTAGAAACAGGCATTAAATGTAACATAAATGTTCTGTAATAGTATAGGCTGGCCAAGTGAGATTGTTCTTGAAATAAAAAAACACTGTTTGTCATAATGTGTTTATTCCTGGAAGGACTTGGCTGAGGGTACAGATGTTTTGCCAAGTAATGAAGGTTATTCACAGCACACTAAAACTGAGTTGACATACTAATACCCTAGTGTTACATTTGATGAAGTTTGTGGATCTTTTAACAACATGAATATAGGTATAGATTGTTATTCATAACATAGAGGATACAAAGAAGAGAAGACTCTCGGATTTAATAACAGACTATCAGACTAAGTTCTGGTTGCAGCAGCCAGATATGATGGTTGTGTGATTGTGTTCTGTGCTTGTGTGATTGCATGTAGGTGCTATATTCTGAAGAAGGCCATGGCCAATAACTTAAGTGTTGTAAGTGTGTGTCTTTATATGTGCATGTTGCAGCTCTTCATTACACCTTTGTGGTGATTTGTAAACTGTTCTTATTATTTTATTGTTAACTTATGTAAAATTTATATGTTATCACTTTTATTTGCCATTGTATTTTAGAGAGTCTGCTAATTAGGATCTTACAGTAGTATTAAGAAAAGATTTAAAATACTATAATTTGCATCAAAGTTCAGACTAGTTATGAACTTTTCCCTTATTAAATCATGTTTGCTCCTTAGTCTAGTGATCAAAATGACAGACGCTTACATGGAGGACAACACAAATTATATAATTTCTTAATTTGTGTTAATTTTGATATCTGACATGTTCTTGTGTTTTGTAAGATGTTTGTCCCAATTGACAATGAGGTGAATGAGAATACATGGCAAATGCAGTTATTGTTTTTCACATAACTTTACAGAATTCTGTTTGTTGGGAGATTCTGTATTTTGTCTGGAGTATGGACATCATATGAAATGTTGGGACAATGCAGATGAATACTATCATTGGCAACCCTAGTAGTAACCAACATTTTGAACAAAAGTAAGTTAGAGTTGAAATAGTCTTGTATATGATTTTCTGCACCTACTAGTACAGTTGTTTCTGTGTTAGATTTTCTTAGTTATATTGTCAAACTAATTATGTGATGGGCAAACAGTATTGTAAGTAAAGGCATTATGGGTGATGCACCAAACAATGTGGCAATGTATGGAGTGAAATAACACAAAAAAAAGCATTCTAAAAAGTATTGTAGTATCTCGCATCATGACAGACTTGGTGAGGAAACGTACTTGAATGATTTGCAAAACAAGAAAGCCACTGCTACAAGTATAAAAGTGGCATTATTATTTCAGTCTCCTTTTGCAGATGAATTTGCAATAGACACATTTTAGACATGATTTTAAATTAAAATTGTATGACCCACAATCAGAAAAATGTTCATATTGCAACAAACTTTTTCTGCAGATTATGTCCAAGGAAAGCTCAACTCAACATGAAAGTGCTGAAGTATCATAAAATATTTGCTGCTGAAACCAGAAGAAGCAATACAGTCACCGTGAGTTGACCTATAGCATTTAATCTTCTAACCACAGTTGAATAATTGAATCATTCTTCACTATTTTATCAAAAGCAGTACTCTTGAGACAACCAGGTAATACATAATGCAGGCAGTAGCACTCTTTCCATATGCCATTAGTGGAGCAACATTATTAGGTGAGATGCAGCAGACACACCCTCTTCATGCATTCTCAAGTAGGTGTACGTTGGACTACATTTCAATCCATTCAGCAATGGTGAAAAATCAGGTAATCTGGTCTGAGTTCTGTATATAGCAGAACAACAACTGGAGGATGATTTTTCTTTTTTGAAGTCTGATGGTTCTTAAACAAACACTGTAGATAAAAAAAATCCATCTTTACACAGCATAGTCTTGTAATAGGTGTTAGGGACTTGCTGTTTCATCTCCAAGTCAATGACAATGGAATCCTTGTCTGCAAGATATTTAATATACAACGCCTGCATCAAGAAAGAACAATAGGTGAACATAAAACAGTTTTTTCTTTTCTCCTGCAAAAATTCAATTTTTCTTTGTTACAATGTTAGTTGGGTGAATGATTCAATTAGCAATTACCGGTCTTTAACTTGATGACATTCATACTAACTTATGTTCAGATCACTGAATGGTTTGTTACCTGCAAAATTACTAGTATTTCAAATGCAGACATTGTGAGATACCTTTTAAGGTTGTTTAGAGTGCTGGATCTATGAAATTTCCCAACCAGGGCACAAACTTAATAGTGGCGTCCCGACCCCTTTCCCACTCAGTGGCTGACTTTTGATGCCTTGCACCCCCCCCCCCCCTCCAACCACACACACAATCATGGTGTTTTTTGGGCCGTTTATTTAGTGCCCGTTTGTGAGTGCTGCCCAGAGTAGACACCCTGGTTTCCCTGGCCCCCGCCTCTTTCAAGATTCGGGACTGAATGTCAATGGAACATAGTGAAGAAAAGTTCCAGTCTGTTGATGTTTAGGGTACTTGGTGTGCAGGGCCACTCTGTAGTGTAGCTTATTTAATCACCTCAACCTTAACATACAACAGTTGAATTTATGTCATTAACTTTACAATGTAGAAGTTTAGGATCCAGCTAAGGGCAGTGCAGCACTATATGGTCACTGCACTTTACGTGCCCCTATTTCTTTTCCGCCCTCACTTTCCAAATGCTAACAGAATAATTGCATAGTGCCCCAGGAGTTGCAATGTCTTAAAATGGTTTCAGCAATGGAGGTAAGCACAAGAATTTTAAAGAAAAAATATATTGATTGGTAGTTCATTCACTAGAGGCATTTTTAAATGTTATCAAAAAAGATATTTCGATTCATTATGTGGTTGGCATAAGGCACTAAGGAATTCTTACATGAAAGGATCAAGATACAATGCAATCTTCATTACTGGTATTGTATTTTTATTATGGCACACAGCATGTCATACGAGGTAATCATTGTTTGGATAAATCTTTATTTGAACACATTCAATGTAGCTGAATAGATTTCAGATCTGGCACTTGTTTATACAAAGTATTTACTATGTTGAAAATCTTATATTCGCTTTACAGTGTAGCCCTATAGTCAACTAAGTAACAAGAACAAAATAATAAAAATAGAGATAAGATGTATGTTGCAGACACTGATAGATTTTGAATTCACTTTAAATGTACGACAGAAAGAAAGCATCTATAGTCACATTTTTTCTTGTAGTTTAGGAAGCAGTAAAGAGTGTTTGTTTCAAAGTCTGCAAGAGTCACATATTTCTACTCAAACTTTTCAAGGGAAAATAGATAATAAGCTATCAATCCAGTACCTGCAGACTGAAGAAACAGAACCAGTGAAACAAATAACTCAGCCACAGTGGATTAGCTGTATGCACCGGGCTGCCATAGTGCAGTGCGCATGGCCGTTCGCCATCGGGTTTTCAATTCCCCTCTCGGGCTTGGGTGTCTCTGTTATCCTTAGGTTAGTTTACCTTAGTTTTAAGTAGTTTGTAAGCTATGGACTAATAACCATGCAGTTGAGTTCAATTCATTTACAAACATTTGAAAATTTTTGAACAAGTAACACAACTTACAAGAAGTGAGAAGACACAATAAGTGACATGAAGACAAAGTAACTGAAGAAATAGAGAAATCTTAAAACAACTCATAAGAAGAAGATAATTTTCTTCAGGGTCCAAAATTAAACAGTAAAGAATATAAATATGGCCAAGAGAAACAAAATAAAATAAATATTAAACAATGCTGATGTAGTGGTGGAGATTCAAAATATATTGTATATACAGGGTGTTGCAAAAAGGTATGGCCAAACTTTCAGGAAACATTCCTCACACACAAAGAAAGAAAATATATTATGTGGACATGTGTCCGGAAACGCTTAATTTTCATGTTAGAACTCATTTTAGTTTAGGTGAGGTTTCATTCCAACGTGATCAAATAGTAAATTTTCACAATCAACATGTGTAGGCTGACGAGAATCTGCACACAATTGTGCAATCATGTCACCAACACAGATTTTCTGTGAACGTTTGGGCAGGAATTGTTGGTGATGTCTTGATTGGGCCTCATGTCTTCCACCTATGCTCATTGGAGCACGTTATCATGATTTCATATGGGATATTCTACCTGTGCTGCTAAAACATGTGCCTTTACAAGTATGACACAACAGATGGTTCACGCACGATGGAGCTCCTGCACATTTCAGTCAACGTTTTCGTTCGCTTCTCAACAACAGATTCAGTGACCGATGGATTGATAGAGGTGGACCAATTCCATTGCCTCCATGCTCTCCTGACCTCAACCCTCTTGACTTTCATTTATGGGGGCATTTAAAAGCTCTTGTGTACGCAACCCCGATACCAAATGTAGAGACTCTTCGTGCTCGTATTGTGGACGGTTGTGATACAATATGCCATTCTCCAGGGCTGCATCAGCGCATCAGGGATTCCATGCGATGGAGGGTGGATGCATGTATCCTCGCTAACGGAGGACATTTTGAACATTTCCCGTAACAAAGTGTTTGAAGTCACGCTGGTACGTTCTGTTGCTGTGTGTTTCCAATCCATGGTTAATGTGATTTGAAGAGAAGTAATAAAATGAGCTCTAATGTGGAAATCAAACATTTCCGGACACATCCACATAACATATTTTCTTTCTTTGTGTGTGAGAAATGTTTCCTGAAAGTTTGGCTGTACCTTTTTGTAACAACCTGTAGACCTAAACAAGAGGATAAGCAGGAGGCAAAAAAGTAGAAGAAGTTAGGAAATGAATGTGACACAAAATAAGAATAACAAACCAGGGTGTCAAATGTAGTGGAGTAAAAAGGGCAAGAGATCACTGAGAAATATGGAGCTAACCAAAGTAGAAAGAAATTTGTTTGGGATGTGATCAAACACACATTTTAAATATGTGAATGGTAAAATGAAAATGAACATAAAATAAAAGTGTCCCTTCAATCTTTGTGTAAAGGAGGATGTGTGCAAATGGTACTGGTGAAAGGGGGGAACTTTCACATTATTTGGACAATATTTGTGCTTATGCTTGACCAGCATGCTGTTCTTTGTAGTTTATTTTGCTTAGAGACATACATATTTCACAGAAGGAACTCATTAAATTATAAAATGAAATTATACAGTAATTTTTAGGTCTTGAAAGTCACTGGTAGGGAGTTGGAATTGTTTTTACCACTGTTGAGAAAAGTGATGCAGTTAAGCAAGCAATCAGAAAATCATTGACTGATATTTTATTAATTATTTTTCAAAAAAGGATTCCTCAACCACCATCCTCATGATCTAGCTTGTGAATTATCTTCCCCTTCCTTTCCCATTCCTTTATTTATTTATTTTGTTTCCTTCTCTCTTACCTGAAGAAGGAACCCTATTCCGAAAGCTTATTTTATTTTCACCCTTTTTTCTTTCTGTGTGTGACTATTGGTGGTACAGCAAAAAGGTAAGTACTGACTCAGCCAATCTAACTCTTTTGAAAAATAATTTATGATCTCTGTGGAGAATTTCCATCATTAATCTAATTTTATTAATTATGATCATTCAGAGAAGGAATCAATAATTTTTGTTGTGACTCAAATACTCTCCATTGAACTGTTTCAAATTACTCATAAGAAACTTTTTCCTAGTAGTTTCCATTTGCATCGAGTGGCTTTCTTCTTTTTTTAGTTAGTTCGACATTCTCAACATAATAAAGTTATTATTTAGAATAAAACCAGTGATACATTATTTTGTTCAGAAATCTTTGGTAAAATCTGGTGTGAGACCTGTAGATTATCTCTTTGTTTGACTCCTGTCGCCATTTTCATTCAAAAGCTTCAGTGTTATGTAATATAAAATATATTTCAATTGTATTGTCACTTACAGACATTAGCAGAAGCCTATTGGTCATCAGCACTATACAACAACAAATTTACTTTGCTTAGTTCCAATCAATTTAAATATATGGATAACAATATGCCTCACTTTGGAGGGCGTACGAGGACTCAGTTACATGGCAATCCAGTTGCCCAATGATAGGACCTAATATGAGTCTGTCATGGAGTGCAGTCAGTGTTCTTAAAAGATTATAAATGAAAGGTAATCATTAAAAAATAGTCCACCCCTTGTAGCTCAGACAACAGCATTGCTGACTACCATGCATGGGTCCCAGGTTCGCTTCCTGGCAGGGAACTGGGAGTTGTGTCTTGTCCTCCTCATCATTTTGATCATTATCGACATGCAAGTCGGCAAAGTGGCGTCAATTAAAAAGACTTGTTCTAGCTGACCAAACAATCTCACACAGGTTCTCTGCCCCCCCCTCCCAAAATAAATAAATAAATAAAAAATAAAATTGAGACTTTCCAAAAACGTATACTACATTCTGCCATTGATGTGATCCCAGTATCTTGGCCTGGGGTTGGGGCTGAGCAAATTCAACTTTTGTGCCCTTGGAAACTTGGCGCCATTGCCTCTTACAGGATTTGTCAAAATTATGCGAGTAAAAAGTGATAATGGGCAGGAACATTATTTTAGTAATGCATGGATAAGCTGAGTATGGGTGTTCAGGAGTAACCTGTGTGTCTGTACTGGTCTAGTGCTCAGTGCAACTGCCTAGTTGTCTGTTCAAAATCAAATTTTGGAAATGAGATCTTTATTACAAAACAACAATTGTCAAGGTTTATTTTATTTTACTTTAATACAGTCTGATATTCGTGGATGAAAGGTGTGATTTCTTTAGACAAATATGGCTGAAAGAATGGATGAGCTTAATAATTAAGACTCAGAAACAGCGTGGATGAATTGTGTGAACAGTGCATATCCAATTTATTTATTGACTGTAAGAATGAAAACTATAGGTTGGACAATCACATTCACATGACTTACATTTTCGGCCACAAATCTCATAAAAAAAAGAGCATACATACATTCATACAATGATTAAGGCATAACACACACTTACGACTGCCATCTATGGCCCATCTCACATTTTAACAGTGAATGAGGAGGGGAGGGGGGAGATTGCAGAACAAAGGTAGGATAGAACATTCCACACTGCGTGGAAGTACATAAAGGCATTGATGGATGCGGGTGTGAGATGCACTTTGGAATGCAATAAAGAAAGGGGATGGGGTAGTGAAATGATAATTACAATAGAAAACCAAATGTTAACAATAATACAAAAATAGGTGGCACACAGTTGGAAGAAAGACGTAAATTGATGGGAGATGTAGGATGGGAATGTGGTGGAGGAGACTGGTGTCATGATAGGTTGCGTTATGTTGATGTCATGATGGTTGTGGGACTGGAGAATGTTTTGTAAGGACCATTTCCATCTGTGCAGTTCAGAAGACCTGGTGGTGGAGGGGAGGCTCAAGGTGGCCCAGGTTGAATGTATGTACGCTAATGTTGTGATGAAGGCTGTGACCAAAATTTTAAGTTGAGTGAGAGGGATTGTCTATTCTGTGTGCCTGTTTGTAGATCAGGTATCGTCTTTATTTGCATCCTATCATCAGATAATTCACTTATTGCACTCATTAGGATCTTGTAGCAAGTAACATTAAGAAATTTGGTTTAGTGAGTTGTTACTTGTCTTAAGTCTAGTTTGTGAACTGGTAATCAATGCATGGGAAAGTTTTCAGTGGTCAGAAGCATTAATAAGCCCCCCCCCCTCCCCACCAAAACTTCAGCATTAACACTTTGCAGTATGGAATAAAGAATGATAGTGTGGTTTTTTTTTTTTTTTTTTTTTTTTTTTTTTTTTTTTTTTTTTTTTTTTTTTTTTTCCTTTGTGGTGAGTTGTAAACTATCCCCATTGTATTGTTGAATTCCAACCTGAACTTTCCATTATTAAAGGGGAAAAAAGCAGAAACGTATGGACTTATGGGGCTGCATATCTCCCACCCCCTCCCCCCACCCACATGTATCCATGTCAGGAAAAGTGCTTCCACTAAGTTACAAGCATAATTTTGGTTTGTTAATTTTCCCATATTTCATAAGGGCTGAATGACTTTTCCTCAAAATTCTGCAGATTGAAGCAAAGACTGCATTGTGTCCCTTTATCTGAAGATGGGTGTGGGTCAAAACCAGTTACAATATTGTGAAATCCTCTCATGACGGTGCTGGTTGGAGGAGGAAGCCTAATATGAATTGTATATATTTATAAAAACAGTTCATTAGTACTGTACCGGTACATTATAATGACTTTCATTGCCTATACAATTAAATAAAATTATTTATTCAGTTATGTTTTTGCTGATGTCTGTTCAAAATCTACAGTAATAACTGCCACAAAAAACAGAACTTCATATATTTGAGTAATTCCTGAAACCTGAAATTTGCATAATGTGAAATATGTGTTTATGTGAAACAATCAGTTCCAATAATGAATGAATTTTTATGAGAAAATTTCTGAGATAGAAGAAACCAATTTTCAAAAAATCTTATGCTTAATATTTTTATTTCTTGTATTTCATGGGTTTTTGAAGTACCTCAGATCATAATGTAGCAGATTTTATAAGTTTTCCAAATTGTAAGCAGTACTCGCTTAAATACAAGGATTTAAATGTGAAAGGAACAAAATACAGACTAGAAACAGCAGGTTTTACATAATAATATCCTTGATGGTGTCATACCATCAGAGCATGTCACATGTAGTACTAAATCTAGTACCTATAACAATGGAAAATCTGAGTGGAATGTCAATAATGGAGGATAGATAACAATTCACCATAAAGAGGCTTGCTGACCTGCTGACAGACACAAAAAATATCAAACACATTCACACAACTTAAATTTTCAGCCATGGCCTTCATGAGAAAAAGAAATACATACATTCATACAAACACTCAGACAACTATACACACACACAGCCAACATGTCCGGCCACTCCAGCACCACAAGCCTACAGACTGTGAGTGAGGTGAGGATTGGAGGGGGAAGGATGCTGGGTAAGGTTGGGGATGGAAAGTTTCGCGATGCATGATGGATTGTAAAGGCTCTGATAGCTGGAAATTCGAATTGCAACAGTGAAGGGGAGACGTGGGAAAGGATAAAATGGAGGTGTAGAGGACTGTTAGGAGGGAGTAGGGGGGGGGTTGAAACGATAGATATAATAAGGAAAAAAATATATATATATATTTAAAATAGATTAAATAAAAAGTAATTAATTAAGGAGATATTGTAAAGGGTGACACACAGTTGCAAGGAAGACATAAATTAGAGAGATACATGATAATGAGTGGGGAAAGGTGGGGGGGGGGGAGATATTAGGCATAGAGTGTAGGGGTGGGAGGTTGGTTATCTTAGGTTGAGGCTGGGATGGTTGCAGGACTGTAGAATGTGCTGAAGGGACAACTCCCATCTGCACAGTTCAGAAGTGGAGGGGAAGATCCAGATGGCTTGGGTAGTGAAGCAGCCATTGAAATCCAGAGTGCTGTGCTCAGCTGCATGCTGTGCCACAGGGTGGTCCCTCTTGCTTTTTGCCGCAGTTATGTAATTTCATGTGGCTCGTTGGCCTGGTGAAATACATTACCTATTTATAACTGGCACAGTAGCAAGAGACAATGGTTGCATGTGTGTGAGTGTGTCTTCTTATTTTTGAACAAGGACTTTTAGCCACAGGCTGAAATGTTATCTGTCTTTTCACTGTGTCCTTTGACCACAGAACACATCCTGTTTTTGTGGGTAGCAATCTATTTTCTTCATAATATTTTTGCTATAAGTTATTCATTACTAGGAGTTATTTTAGTATAGCCCAAAACAATTGTTCAGAACATATCTTGATGGCACAGTACTGACTCTGTCTTTACTGATCAGTGTCAGATAATTAATGAGATTTTATTTTCTGTAAACAGTTCAAAGGTATAATAACACTTTCACTTTGCAGCAGGATATGCACCATACTGGGATTCGAACCTGGGACTTTTGCTTTTTGCAAGCAAGCACTCTACTGACTGAGCTATCCTGGCATGCTTCACACCTCACAGCTTTAAATCTGCAAGTACCTTGCCTCCTACATTCCAAACTATAAACAAGTTCTCCTGCAAAACTTGCAGGACTAACACTCCTGGAAGAAAACACTGGGTTGGGGATGTTTCCAGAATGATATTTTCACTCTGCAGTGGAGTGTGCACTAATGTGAAACTAATGTGAAACTTCCAGGCAGATTAAAACTGTAAGTCGGACTGTGATCCCAGTTTGTGTGTTATTGAAATTCCCATGTGGGAATAGAAAAGGAAAATATAGGCAGATGACAAGTAATATCAGATATAACATTATAAAAGGTCTCATGCACTGAATTTTTAAGATATGTATCTCCTCATATTTTAGCAAGAAATTCCACTACATATTTAACAAGAATAATTTTCATTGTGTGACTAAAATATGTAACAATAACTATAGGGACCTAGGTGCCTTGTTTGCTTGTAATGAGAGTATGTGATGGACACTCTAGAATCTCTTGAAGTTAGAGCATGTCATAGTGACAAAATACTCAAAGTATTTTTTGATTCTCAGGAAGTACTATGTTGTTAACAATAAATCACAAATAAAAAACGGCAAATACAATATCTGAAGGAGAAATTACTTACATTGTTCACAATGTAACAAAGAAAGCCATGTAGTCATAAAAATCCTTAGCTATTCACCCAGTATGTGAATAATCTAATGGATAATAAACACAAACTGCAATCATGCATACTTGACAACTTCTTCTATGAACAGAAGAATTACTGAATGTGTAAAGTTGAAAAGAATGTATTGCTACTCAGCACCCAGACATCACAATGAGCTTTGAGGGAGGGTGAGAGTATGTGTGTGTATTTCTGAAGAAGGCTCTTTGGGCCTAAATGTGAACATTACCAAGTACCTTTTAAATGGGCCTGTCTGTGACTCATTGTGATGTCTGTGTGAAGAGTAGCAATCTTTCCTTTTCAGAAGTGTGTTGATAATCTCTTCTTGACTTTCCATTGTTTAACAATTATGCATGCGCATAAAATAACAATAATAAAAGATATAATGTTAATCATCAGAATTTTGCCATATTTTCATACAGAAAGTGTATTATAACTGCAAACTGACTCATTTCACATCAATAGCGACAGATCACACATGGACACAAATATAACTATTGATAGGATATTTTACACTAGTGCAGCTTCAACAAATTGAGTATAATCCACCAAAAAGGTTTGAAAAGTATGGTACTGGTACTGAAAATATTGCTTTTTTACAGTTCTCATCAAAGTACTTTGTATATAGTAAATACGTTCCTCAAATATGCTAATTTCTATCAGAAATTTGTGACAGAAGAAAAATTTCTTGGATTCAACCAGGATCTACACAAGGGCTACAAATTCCCTACAAAATAATACAGCTGTAGTGAACTAGTTCACAGTATATTTATAGTGGTTACTTCCTTGTATTAGTTTATAATTTTCATGTTTGAATTATGTACATGTATAAATGGAAAGGAAGTGTGGAGAGGAATATTTGTGATTTCAAATCTGTATAGATAAAAAATAAAAAGTTTAAGAAGCAAAGTCTTTGGGTATATGTTTTGGTCACTTGCCTTTATGTAATGATTATGTAGAAGTCAGAGCACACTATAATAACTATTTTATAGCATTATTACCTCATTCCCTTTTTTATGTAATGATGTAAAGATTTTTAGCTTGAATTTATTAAAATATTATGTTTAAAATACATTTCTTATGAAAAGATGCATAATTGTAAGATTTAGCCTTTATTCTTCAAAATAAAAGGGTTATTTATGTATAAAAATATTAGTTTGTAGTGTGGTCTGAATTGTCTTGACATCATTACAGCATTTCTACACACACATTCATACATAACAGCACATACTACATTGCACCACTTATATGATTTATATTCCATTCTGCATTTGTGGTTTAAATATTCCACAGTGTAAAACAATTTAAGGGATTTTTAATACCTCACATGTTGGAAAATTTGGGAATAAAATGCCACCATGAAATGATGCATTATCAAAGCGTTTAAAGCATTTTTGCATTAAGTTATAAACTGAGTGCAATAAAAAAATAATCTTTCTTCAAACTTCATTAGCGGAATGTTTAAATGTTTCATACCAACATATTGCATAATTTTCTTGTATAAACACCCTGCACAAACCACAATGCAAACTCACAAAAGCTCAGCAGCAATAAACCCTACAGATTTCAATTGACGGTTTCAAGGACACCTTTCAAATGGCAACCTGTAGCATATGGTGGTCACCATACAGTTAGGCTACCACTAAACATCCACTTCGTGGCATACTTCCATGTAATCTGGATCGTGCATGATGTCCTTGATCATATCCTTCAAAATGGTGTAACGTGGAAATATGGGATACACCTTAGAATTCATATACTCCGACTGCAACAGACAGAGAAAAGTGTTTCATTACTATTGGTGACAATGTAAACTTAATTGCAATGCAAGTGCTTCATTACTGTTGGTTACCAATGCATATTAATATAGCATTATATTGTGTTTAAAACAAAACTGTTTGTGAAAAACACATGCAGAAATTCCAGCAATTTAGAAGTAGGTTAAGCACTGCTTCAGCCAAATAAACCGAGCAAGGTTGCGCAGTGGTAACACACTCATCATTGTCATCATGCTCTGCATGGGCTTAAAGGTGCAATTTTAGATACTCCTGTTCCATACATCTACAACCTCTTTAAGGTCATCAACTAACCTCTATCAACTTCCTCTCTCTCTCTCTCTCTAAACATAAGATAACTTATAATCCTGTACAAAGAAATATTATCATCCTTAAAAGGTTGCTTTTTATTTTAACATTTTTAGATACTGCTATTAGTGTGTAAGTCAATGAATAATATTGCTTTGATGCTTGCATGCTCATCAGGAATAGTAAAACAATGAAAGATAGGCTTTCTAACAACAATGGAAGGTCCAGTAAGAAATGTTAATAATAACATGTAGATAGGGAACAACTCACCATAAAGACGAACATTGAGGCACCGACAGACACAAAATAAAAGGCACACAAACACACACACAGTTCTAAATTTTTGGCCGTGGCGTTCCTCAGAAATAGAACACTCATCCACACAATCAATTAGGTACACTCATCCACACACATCAGCCATCTCTGGCTGTGTTGGGAAGCCAGAGATGGCCGATATGTGTGGATTTTTATTTATTTATTTATTTATTTATTTATTCTGTTCCATAGGACCCACTTCAGGAGTAAGACTCCATGGTCATGGAACAAGTCAATACATTAATTGTTACACAATAATGGTAATAGAAAAAGTGAAAAGAATCAATAAAGAAAAAATAAATTAGCTTAATTGTTTAACTTTTCTAGGAGTTCCTCGACAGAATAAAAGGAGTGAGCCACGAGGTAACTCTTCAATTTAGATTTGAAAGCATGTGGATTAGTGCTAAGATTCTTAAGTTCTTGTGGCAGCTTATTGAAAATGGATGCCGCAGAATACTGCACCCCTTTCTGCACAAGTGTTAAGGTGGTGCGGTGCAAATGTAGATTAGACATCTGTCTAGTATTCACCGAGTGAAAGCTACTAACTCGTGGGAATAAGCTGATATTATTAACAACAAACGACATTAAAGAAAAAACGTATTGTGACGCCAGAGTCAAAATTCCCAGACTACTGAAAAGGGGTCGACATGACGTTCGCGAACTTACACCAGATATTGCTCGAACCGCCCGTTTTTGAGCCAGAAATATCCTTTTTGCATCAGGCGAGTTTCCCCAAAAAACAATGCCGTACGTCATAAGTGAGTGAAAGTAAGCGAAATAGACTACTTTTCGTGTTGAAAAATCACTTATCTCAGATATTGTTCTAATGGTAAATATAGCAGAATTTAGTTTTGGAACAAGATCCTGAACATGGGCTTTCCATGACAGCTTACTGTCTATATGAACACCTAGAAATTTGAACTGTTCAGTCTCACTTATCACATGCCCATTATGTGTAATCATAATGTTAGATTTCGTCAAATTATGTGTTAGAAATTGTAAGAACTGAGTTTTACTGTGATTTAACATCAACTTGTTTTCTATTAGCCATGAACTTATCTCTTGAACTGCATTATTTGATACTGTGTCAATATTACGAGCAACATCCTTCACTACCAAGCTGGTATCATCAGCAAACAAAAATATTTTACAATCACCTGTTATACTCGAAGGCATATCATTTATATAAATAAGAAACAGCAATGGTCCCAAAACAGACCCCTGGGGCACCCCATACTTAATTGTGCCCCATTGGGATTGCACGTCATAGCCATTTTCTACATTGCGGAGAATTACCTTCTGTTGTCTATTATTAAAGTGATTGTGTAGATGAGTGTGCTCTTTCTGAGGAAGGCCACGGCCAAAAATTTAGAATTGTGTGTGTCTTTGTGTGTCTTTTATTTGTGTCTGTCGGCGGCTCAAGGTTCATCTTTATAGTGAGTTCCCTTTCTACATATTATTATTAAGATAGGCTTTCTGTTTAAATCTATAGAATTTCCAGGTAGAGCAATAATGGCAGGGCATACATTGTTCTTATACAAATCACACACTTGATAACAGAAAATTTTATCTGTATATTATCTTCAATGTAAATACTATGCATCAGCTATAAAGTGAATACTCAGAAAAGGCTAAGGAATATAATAAATCAACAACCACAGTATGCAATTAGAGGTGTCAAATATGAATGCAGAATGCTAGTAAGAAACCTCTGGTAAAGAGTTGAGTTAACTCTTTTATTTTTAGAGGTTGCAAAGGTATTTGCTAGTGTCCATGTGACAAAGCCTAGAAGAAAGAAGAAAGTAATCTCAAGACCAGCTCAGAAAGTTAAAATGCATTACAAATGTTGCTGCAGTTGCTTGCTGACAAGAATAGTAACTCTGATCAATTGCACACACAATACAAGTTCAAGTCAGTGTTATTTCACCTTTCCTTGGCTGGCATAGATGAAGTTATGAAATAAATGAAGCAGGACAACAATAGGGCACTAACACATTTGTATTTATGGATTTTGTACAAATTTAAGGTATTACAGAGATAGAAGACCAGGAGTGGCACGCCACCACCAATGGTCTTTTAACAGCACCATACATGGGAGGAAGTGTCTGCTGAGGAAAATGTTGAGGCTAAGTACTGCAAATTTGCATCAATATTTAAACTAAAATTTTAGGAATCATTCCCAAAAGTATTATGTCCAGTTGGAGGTACAGATTCTAAGAAGTGGGTCACCAAGGGAATTATTAAATCCTCCCAAATTTTCAAATTCCTTAGCTCACTAAAAAGTCAGAGATGTGACCCAGAGTTTATTGATTACTATCATAAATACAAAAGGATATACAGGAAGGTGTTGCTGGCAGCAAAGAGAGCTGTGAATGATAGCATCATATACAATTCAAAGAATAAAAGTAAAGCAATTTGGACAGTGGTAAGAAAGGAAACAAGGAAGGAGAAATCAGAGGCAAATCTCCAAATAAGACATAGAGGAGTATTAATTAGTAATCCTAATGATCTGGCCAATTTCATAAACAATTATTTCACTAGTATTGCAACAGAATTACAGAAAAACTTTCCAAGTTCATATGCAATACATGCCAGAAGGTATTCAACAAATTCAATGGTCCTGTTACTGACTACTGAGCAGGAAGTCAAAAACATAGTGCATAGGTTAAAAAATAAAAAAAAAAACCTCAGGCCTTGATGTCCCACTGTGTGTGGTAAAGGAATGTATAGATAGCATAAAGGGACCTCTAACAGATATTATAAATGAATCCTTCAGCTCAGGTATCTTTCCTGAGTACTTGAAGCAAGCGAGAGTCTTGCCAATACACAAAAGGGAGATACGGAAACCATAGACCAGTATCACGATTGTTTCATTTTCAATTATAATTGAAACAATAATGAAAGATAGACTTGTGGTTACCTCAATAAATATAATTTGCTAACAAAATCTCAGTTCGGATTCAGGGAAGGCAGCAGTAAGAGGCAGCAATAGCAGCATTTACAAGAGTCATTATGGAAGCCATGGATAGAGGTGATTGTGTAACGGGCATCTTTTTAGATTTATCCAAGGCATTTGACACAGTAGATAATAAAATACTTCTTCACAAACTAGAGGCACTAAGTACACGAGGAGTAGTAAACAAATGGTTCCAATCATATTTTATGAATAGGGTACATAGAGTAGAAATTTCACAGCCTAATAAAAATCCCAAGTATGTAGAAAAACATCTGTCAGACGTTAAACTAATTAATATAGGAGTCCCACAGGGGAGTATATTGGGCCCAATCCTATTTTTAATATGTATATAAATGACTTCCCAAAAAGTGTCACTCATGGTGACAAAATTCTGTTTGCTGACGATAGCAACATAATAATTACGGGCAAGACACAGGAAATGCTGCTGAGTAAAGCCGATAACATGTTGAAAGATGTATGCAAATGGTCAGAGGTAAATAAAGTAACCATTAATAGCAGTAAGACACACAGTATGAATTTTGCTATAAATAAAACAAATAATATAAAATTAAATCTTCATGGTGACCCCATGAACTGTGTAATGAACACAAAATTTTTAGGGATGGATATAGACAATCAAATGAAATGGAGGGAACACACCTCAAGGATAGCTAAAAGAATCTCATCTGCATGCCATGCTTTGAGGGTACTAGCAGCTGTATGTAACAGTAACTGCCTCAAAGTAACATATCATGCATACATTCATTCACTCCTTAGATACGGGATAATTTTCTGGGGCTCAGACAGGCAGAACACTGAAAAAAATTTCATATTGCAAAAGAGGGCTCTTTGGATAATAAAAAAACAGAAAAAGGGCTCACTGCTGGGAATTGTTTAAAGAACCGGGTATACTGACTGTTCCTTGTGAATACATTTACCAAACAGTAGTGTATGTAAGAAAAAATGTACATCGCTATGCCACAAATAGTGCTACACATTATCATAATATGAGGATTAGGGAACACCTGCACCTTCCCAGAAAAAAACAAATGTAGGACTCAAAACAGCAGTGAATACCAAGGACTAAAGCTGTACAATAAGTTGCCTCATGAAATTAAACAAATAGATAATATGTTCAGATTTAAAAAAGCTGTCAAAATGTTTCTAATTTCAAAATGTTAGTATACAATAGAAGACTATTTCAATAAAAAATAATCAGAATAAAAGGTAAAGCAGTCAACAATCCGAAGATTGGTTTGAACACCACAGTGCTTTATTAGGCATGTTCCTCTTTGGAGGTGGTATGCCGTTGCCTTCCTCCGACCTTTGAACTGACTTACCCAGCCAGGTATAGGGGGACCTACAGTTTCACGTGGGTTCCGAACCACGGTGCTACCCGGTATTTTTCACATGAGCAATACTGCCAGAGGTGAAAGAAGTGGAAAGTGACAGATAAAAATCCTAGGACCTGGCGGGAATTGAACCCACGACCTTTGGATTTGTAGTCTGGCACTCTACCACTGAGCAAAAAAAAAAAAAAAAAAAAAAATCATTATTTAGCGAAATAAGAAAGTTTTTGGGTACAGTATAGTGTGTTATATTATACCTACATATGAAATATAGGTATTGTATGTATTTTCTTTATCTAAGCATACCATATTGAAATATTTTATGTATTATATGTATTTTCTTTATGTGAATAAATAAATCAATCAATCAAAAAATCATTGTAATGGCACTCAACAGGCAAAAAAGGTTACAAAAGTTAAGGGCGTAAGCTTCAGAGACAACTAATAATATCAAGGGTGCATCATTTCAAGTGATAGCAGAATATAGAACAAAATCAGTACATAAAAAATCAACTCAATTCCATCGTCAAGTCTTGAATGTACTTCTCAAAAAACAAGTACCATTACAATTGAAACATACTCTTCTTCAGACATACTTTATTTCCATAGGAAACCAAGCAGGTGATCAACAAATTTCAAGCTGTGATATTATATTCATTAGAACATTGGCCCAGAAAACTTAATATATTATGATTAATATCTTCAGTGAGCAACAGTATACATACACACACAAAAACTTTAAATGACACTTATGGCAATGTGTCTAATTTGAACCGGAAGAAGAGGTGTAACATTAAAATTCCTAACATTTATATCCTACAACGGAAATTACAGGAAGGATTCAATAATATTTATGAAAAGGATAGGTTGCTTACTCGCCATAGAGACATCCAATGAGCCGCAGATAGATACCAATAGTAGACAAAAACATTACAGCTCTTGGCCTTCGTCACACACACACACACACACACACACACACACACACACACACACAAACATGACCGCCGTCTCCGGCCGGTCACAGCAGCGGGAGACAGATGATGTGTCTGTGTGAGTGAGTGAGTGAGTGTGTGTGTGTGTGTGTGACGAAGGCCAAGAGCTGTAATGTTTTTGTCTATTATTTGTACCTATCTGCGGCTCATTGGATGTCCCTATGGCGAGTAAGCAACCTATCCTTCTCGTAAATATTATAACATTTATATCCTGTTTCATGTGTCTGTGTGTCATGCATAGAGGCACCTGTTTGTGGTGAAAATTTTTGCTCGATTTCGTCATTTTTTTAAAACCTATTTCGGTATATTTTTCGCTACTTTCATTTTATTTCGTCAATAATTTCGCTAATTTTATTTTCACTTTTTAACGAATAAAAAGTAAAGCAAAAATCAATTACAGCCTCATTGCGATGTAAGACCTTATATTTTACTCAGAAAACATGAAAATCTGATATTGATGGAGACAAAAAATAACCCTAGGTAATCCCATTTCAAGCCGCACTAAAAAACGAAAAATATGGATAATCGAAATGGATAGCGCGGCCTTTCCTTTGAGATTTGCACACTTAAATTACTATTACATCGCAAACAACGTCAGCCGTGAGAAATAAGTATATCTATTAACCCTTTTACTGTACGTTTACACTCGGCGGCACCTGCATCGTGCACGTGATTATCAGGGAAAATTGCAGATGAGGACTTATCACATGGTGTGTGTGTGTGTGTATGTATGTATGTATACAAACAAGACTGCAGCAGTCCCTCATTATTGAGACAAAAATAAGACGCAACATCTAGTTGAGCACTGAAACGATTAGCGTATATTTACGTACGGAGCAGTGAAAGGGTCAAAATATTTTCGAGCTGCACGCAACAATCCCATTGCGGCTTCCTTTAAAATCCCCTATCTTCTGTTCTCGAGCAATTTCGACTGTTTTCACCCATATAATACGTATATTGGCGCGATTAAATGTCGTTTCCGCGAAAGAAATTACTTTTCCCTTAAACTTCGCGGTGTATGCTTCTTCACGATCGGATACAAGATAGCACTTCAAGCACTAAAGTTCCGCACATAGCTGTATTTGCACAGAAGTATTTCCCTTGTTTTATGATAAACGTAAAATCCATCTGATGCGAATTCTCTTTCACCATCAAAAACTGTTACGACCATCTTAATAATAATCTGCTGTACCAAATCAAATCACTGACATAACCAGCGAACAGAAACGATTATGACCACGCAGTACACTACCAGTCACCAGATCAAATAAAGCGCCGGAAACGGATTTCTTCACTGCGCAGGAAATGAGGTTGGCAGGACTCGAAACGCTATATATATCGAATCGGTGTACAATCGACTGTAATTTATATCTCGAAATTCCGCCAGTACATTTAAACGATTGATGAGATTTCACGAAATTTGATTGCTTATTTCGTGATTTTTCGTAAATTTCAATGATTTCGAGATTTTCCACAAAAATGTAAAATATCGCAAAAATTTCGCGATTTCGCGCTTCGCGAAAAATAGGGGCCTCTAGTCATGCAACATTCTGCTATAAATCAGTTGATGCCATTTCTCTTTTGTTTCCTGTTCCCATCCCAGTATTTCCATGTAGTAATGCAATATTGTAAGAAAGATACGATTGCAGAGCTATCAGGTTTATGAATTTATGGTAAAAGATAATTTCTTTTCTTCAAAAGTACCATTGAAATTTAGTTAATTATCCAATAACAGTAAGTACCTTGAGCTCCCTTATAAGATTCCTGAGACCAGAATACTTCTTGAGCAGGCGGTATAAATCATTGGTCATCTGAGTGTTTTCTGCCTCAATCTGCAAAGTTGTCATATCTGGAAAAGAAACAACATAATAAATTATTAGAATAAGACAGACATTCTAAGACAGGGAGTCACAATAAGTGATACACATAATCATATTCATCAAGGCCAATAGCAAATATCAGTACTAGCAGTAAACAATATAATAAGGACAGTTTACAGCTCACCGCAAAGGCAAAATGACGAGCTGCGACTGGCACGTAAAAAAGACACTCATATACAAGACTAAAGCTATCGGTCATGGCCTTCTTCAGACTAAAGAACATTCATGCAATCACACAGACACACTTCACAGTCAGCCACTCATTTCTGGTAGCCGGTATGTCAGTGTCTTTTTTTATGTCCCTGTCTCATCTTGTTAAGTCTTTGTGATGAGTTGTATTACTGAATGTATGATTGATTCAGCATCTTCATTTGTATTAAACTGACTCTGTGTCTTTAAAATAAAACTGATTCATTACTGATGGAAATTCTCCACAGAGATGATAAATTATTCTTCAAAAGTGATATATTGGTTGACCAGTAGTTACCCTAGTGCTGTTCTGCCGATAGTCACATAAATAAGAAAAATCACAAACTTTCAGAATAGGGTTCCTTCATCAGGTAGGAGAGAAGGGAAGAAAAAAGGAATAGGGAACAAAAGGGGAAGGTAATTGATAACCTTCCCCTTCTGTTCCCTATTCCTTTTTTCTTCCCTTCTCTCCTACCTGATGAAGGAACCCTGTTTCGAAAGCTTGTGATATTTATTCATTCTTTTCCTTCTCTGTGTAACTATTGGCAGTACAGCACTAAGGTAACTTCTGGCTGGCCAGTTTATCTCTTTAGAAGTTGGCCAAAATACACATGTTTCAATTTATACTTTAGCATCAGTGTTTCTTTGCATAATCTTTCCATTTGTCCACATCAATTAACCAGCAACAGTTACTGCTCTCAGAAATCTTATTTCTGTATGTTCTATCCATGTGGTGTGCCGTGTAAGCAGTATCCAACCCTCACATACATTCAACATTATTTGTCCTACCATTGCTTTATATTGACTGACGGCTATCAGAAATGAAACATTAAGAAGGACCAGAGATATCACAGGCAAATTTATTTCAGGAAAAGATCATACAACTGAAAATAGAGTACCATGTGAGGAGCGGAAGATTGTGAAATCAATACTGTTACTACCATTGCTAGCTAGAACCACTGCTACATGCCCCAGTATTGAATCAAAGAGGTTTCGAATATCTTGTTGAGGTATAAGAATCCATGCTTCCTCCACATACAACCAAAGTTAATCTGGTGTGGCAGTAGGTAGTGTATCTGGGGCCAGTTGTTTGGCTGTCAACGACCAGACTTTTGATAAGTGAGTTATTATTAGAACAGGGAGGCCAAGGCAGTAATGTAGCCTGATGGACGATGAAGAAGTCCTGGATGTTGTGTGCCAAGTGTGGTTATGAATTATCCTATTCCAATGTGGCTGTCAGCAACTCTGAAAGTATAGGACAACAGACTCTTCAGACGTGTAATACTGACTGGTTAGTGTTCCAACGAAGTGTACTAGGGAATACTGAGTGCAGGATTAGTATGGTGATGCAATATTAGCAGTTCAACAGTCTCTCACTATGGTGGCTCCAGACTAATAGGCAGGCAGAATCTCGATTTGTTGGTAAAAACGTCACAACAATTTCAAAATATCCATATTGGACATGAACTGCAGCTGTAGTGTAAACTGATGTTTTATTTTCGTTAAAAGAATTGCAACCAGCTACCTTTTTGGATGTTTTTTTATTTAATCCAGAACTAGTTTTCAAGCCACTGAAGGCTCATCTTCAGTGGATACTTTACAGGAACATTTATCTTCTGCTAAGTATAGGTTTATGCTGTCATGGTGGTTTGTGTTTTTATTGTAAGTGTAACCAAGTTATGCATTGGGCACTGATAGTTTTTACACAGGAGAGAATTTTTGCTACACTAAGCGTTACACATTTACAACAAAATATAAACACTGAATGTGTTACCAAAATGCTCTCATGTGTAAAAACCGACAGTCCCCAATGCATAACTTGGTTACACTTACACCTACAATAAAAACACAAACCACCATGACAGCATAAACCTACACGTAGCGGAAGATAAATGTTCCTGTAAAGTATCCACTGAAGATGAGCCTGCAGTGCCTCGAAAACTAGTTCTGGATTAAATAAGAAACATCCAAACAGGCAGCTGGTTGCAGTTCTTTTAACGAAAATAAACCGCCAGCCACTACAATTGTCCATCATTCATCACATTACTCCCAGTAGAAATGCCAATAGCATTAACTCAGTGGTAAACCCAGCGGCAGATGGCTTGCTAACAGTCCCCTCTGCTGCAAATGATGTTGGACACTGCTTATTGGGCAACAGACCAAATTTGTTGTGAAATAATTCGTTCTGTGGCAGAGCAATGTATTACTACTAGGAGCATAGATAACGGAGTAGGAGGGGAAATCTAAGCTCAGCCCAGAGCCATATCAATTTCATGTCTCGACCGTATCCTTTCTTCTGAGTGTGCTAGTCTTGCAAGGTTCACAGTACCTCTGTAAAGTTTGAGAAGTATGGGAAGAAGTATGAAGTATGGGAAGAACTAAAGCTGTAAGGGTGGACCGTGAAGTGTGCTGGGACAGTTCAGTTGGTAGACTGTTTGCCCATGGAAGTCGCAGGTTTCAATCCCAGTCCTAGCACACAGTTTTAATCTGCCAGGAAGTTTTATATCAATCCACATTCTGCTGCAGAGTGAAAATATCTTTCTGGCATATCCCTGTATTTTTCACCCAAATTTTTATTTATTTAAAGATTGAAATGGCTTGCCAGTTCAGCAGCAAGTATTTTGGATACTGTTGTGAATGATCTTCTGGCAGCTGAGAATTGAATCCCACCCTTCCAGAAGACAACTGAGGCATCCCCTCCTCCTGCAAGAAAGATAAATTATTTATGCCCCTGATTACTGTTATTCAGACATTATGCCTTTTTCCATGTGTAATGGTGCCCCTAGGTATGTGCAAAGTGCATTGTTCCCTTCTGCATCCAGCAATTAAAGATCTGTATATGAGTTGTTTGGTGATGTCTGACACAATCACCAATTTCTCTGAAGGATGATCTGAAATTGCTAGAGGCAACTATTCATCAGTCATTAATATATATCAAGACCTAAGACAGAACCCGATTTTTGCTTTTTACCCGAACCACTTACTTCAAATTTCTGCACTTCTTCCAGTTATGTATGAAGTAAACAAGTGGCACAGCCATGAGGGGGGGGGGGGTGGCGGGGGGGGGGGGGGCTAAACGGCCTGAACCCCCCACCCACCCCTCCCCCAGCGCCTCCCAAAGAACTTTTACTTAAAAAAAAAAAAACTGTCCGGCACCAGAAATTTGAAATAAGTACACATGTATTAATCACAAAGTAACTATAATTTGCCAAGCACAAGTTGATGTGACAATGGGTGGCCAACGTGATCCCGCCACTGAGAAAGAGTGCTGCTGTTACTGTGAGTGGTTTTAATGCCACCGCGACCAGCTTTGATGCTGCAGCTACTGTTACTGCTGTATTGAAATTACGAGCCGACTGTTCATATGTGGCGACCCGCTGCTTAACAGGTCAGCGGTGCCAGCGAGTGGAATCTTATGAAAGCCACCAAAAACTATGAATTACAATAGTGTTATTTTAGTTCAATTTTACAGATAGAGTTTCATGTTAATTAAACAGTTATCACATCAGCAAGCTCCTTATATTTCTGTTAGCGAATGATAAGAACCATTTACCATTAATAAATTCAGTAGGCTTTACTTTTAAAAAATGAGTCTCCCCCAGAACCAAATCCTGGCAGCGCCACTAAGTAAACCATTTGTGCACTGCCCCACTAAAATCGTGACATTTTCGTTAGAAATAGTGAAGAACCTGTCATTCAGTACAGACATCTACAGTGTAGCTAGTCATTCTTCTATTCTTACTTACACTTTAACTTTTTGTCAAAAGTACTTTGCCATTTTCTTCGAATATCTGATATTAGGCCATATTACACGATACATCTAGCTCCGCCATTGCTGGTCCCAAGCCTGAATGAGAAAGGAGGGGGTTAGAAGATGGGTCAACCCCCACATCCATAGAAAAGAACCCAGTTAAAGTAAAAAACAAAAGAAACAACCAGACGGATCAAAACATTGACAAAACTGGATATGTGAATGGATTTTCTGGATTGAGAAATGGAACAAGAAATGTAAAGTCAGTCATGACCGGGGGAATAAAACAACTTGGAGAAACACTCGGTAAATATATATACCTTGTGACAGTAATTCAATAAATGAGACTGCCTGAGGGAGCTATGAAGATTGGAGACATGCACACGCTCGTCAACAGCAAGGAGCTAAGTCAGACCTAGACTTCAGGAGTTGGATTTGCTGTCCATAATAAAATCATATTGGCTGTCAATAAATGGTCTCCCTAAGTGACCGCATCTGCTGGATGATATTAAATGCTAAACTATATAAGATCTGCTTAGTAAATTACCATGCCCCACCAGAGGATGCCGGTGAAGAAACAGAGAACAATTTCTATCTAGAACTAAAAAATGTTGTAGATAAACTACCAAGACATTCAATCCAACTGATAGTAGTAGATTTCAATGCCAATGTGGGAACAGAAAAGGAGTATCGCCAGTGGCGTAGCTATGTCACCAACGGCCCCGGGGCAAAAATGACATTGGGGCCCTCTTTACACTAATACTGTACAGATGCAAAACTACATCATCAGCTCCTTACCACCCACTGGAAGACATAATAAGGCAAACCTAAATACTATTAAGTAAATTATTATGTGTCACGCAGCAGATAATGTTTAATTGTACTCTCAAATATAATTATAGCTGTGAAAGTTGGTTTGTTTGTTATGCTTTCACGCATAAGTTACTGGGCATATTTGAATGAAATTTTGCAGAGGGATAGATTTGGACCCGGGTAGGACATAAAGATAAATGACCTCGGGATAGTTTCCGAAGTTGCTCCATACTAGGTGAATGATGTCGCAAGCATAATCTGGTAAAAAATAATGAAAAAGCATTACTTAACCATCAAAACATGGCCCCCTGCCGCGAAGCAAACCGGGAACAGTCAGTCCGCGGTGACAGCAAGCGGACTGTTGTCAGTACCGACATCTCACTGTCGCTAAACTCCTCGCTGTTAGCTCACTGCTCCGTAACGATCAGCCTAATTTCGTTGATAGCCCAATCAAAGAAGGAAAATAGGGGAAATATTCGTGTAGGATGGTTTCAGAAAAGAAAGTTGCCGGATTGTGTTTGATGGAATACTTTGGTTTGAGGCGTGCCCCTACCAGGCTTTATGAAGTATATATTAATTTCTGGCCAGGAAAAAGTAAAAAGTAAAATAACTAAGTTGACATCTCTCTTATTATCATAGCAGTGGGGTAGAGGGCATCGTCTTGAATGCACAATATACTAATGTGAGAAAGTAGCCATATTTTCTGTTCTTCTTGCACGAATTTCAGAGTGCAGTTAGTTACAGCACTTCATTGGGATCTATGATTATGGAGCACACCCTTGGGGAATTCACTACGCAAACAGTTGAGTTACCATAATAACACCGTTCTGTAGAAACTTCATATTCAAATGTGGTCACACTGTTTACTGTCAAACGCTGTGCTAATAATTCAGCACCATTCATGGTTATTTCGCAAAGATTGACAGGCGCGTCAACTCCGAATTCAACGGACAATACGCTGACGATGACAGGGTCCACGTCTTAGCGGTCAAGCAAAGGACCTTGTTATGTTTATATTCTCGGGTGCGAATAATTTTTGGATTTCACATCGTGCGTTTGAGGTTTGTTGGTCAGGGTTCAAAAAGTTCAAAGTCGGAAAAATGTTCAAATGTTTGTTAAGCTTATGGGACTTAACTACGGGGTCATCAGTCCCTAAACTTACAAACTACTTATGAACTAGGACGGCACAAAGATCCATGCCCGAGGGGGGATTCGAACCCCCGACCGTAGTGGCCGTGCTGACCGTGACTGGAGCGCCTCAGTCACCTCGGCCATCGCGGCCGGCAAAGTCGGAAAACCTTCATTCACCTAAATTATTATATACAGTTGAACTTCGATTATCCGAAGTAATTGGGGGGCATGAAAGTGTTCAAGGATCTACGGTAACTTTTTTCGAACGTCGCTCACATAGGCCAAGGGGCCCCTTGAGATCGGGGGCCCCGGGGCACTGCCCCGCCTAGCCCTATGATAGCTACGCCACAGAGTATCGTCCAACAATTGGCCCTGATAGTATCCATGAGACAAGCAATGAGAATGGTGTCAGGTTAATTGACTTCACTGAAACAATGATAATGATCACAGAAGCACATACTTCCCACGTAAAGAAGTACATAAGTTTACCTGGATTTCCACAGATTGAAGTACAAAGAACTAGATCGATCAGGTTCTAGTTGACTGAGGGCATCATGGGATTGTTGAAAGTGTACGTTCCTTCCGCAGGGCAGATATGAACTCCAACCACTTTTTGGTTGTAGCAAAGCTGCGTCTGAAACTGTCCACCAAATGGCGAAATAATGCGCAAAGGATGGTACACTTTGACAATGAAAAACTGAAAGATGTAGCAGTGAGACAACGCTGCTGAGAAAAAGTTGCAGAACATCTCACTGCATTGAAAGATCCTAGCAACGTAGAAAGTTCATGGTTGGCACTACAGAATGCAGTGCTACTGAGCGCAAATGAAGAGCTCGTTTGCCCAACAAAACGTAAAAGTAAACCTTGGTTTGATGATGAATGTCTGAAATCTATAGAGATAAGATCATCGAAGAAGCTGAAATGGTTAGAGCAACCTACAGAAGATGCAAGAACAGCTTATTATGAGGCGACGTGAAACACAGACCAGCTCATAAGGAGGAAGAAACGGGAACACCCAAAAAATCTGTAGAAAGCAGTCGAAGAGTGAAAGTCATCACGCATCTTTTTTCAGGCCTCAAGATTTGCCAGAGTTGTCTATCGGCAACATGCATCAGTTTTAACAAGTTAAAATGGTGAAGTGGTACCAAAACTAGAACAGGCAAACCTATTTAAAAATAACATTTTGAGAGTTTATTGAACCATGACAGCCCAAGAATGTTGACAACTCACATAAGGGTCCGATTTGATAGAGAAGAAATCCCTGAACCATCAGAGGAAGAAATCTATGTTGCACTAAAGGCTCTCAAGAACAACAAAGCTCCAAGTGGTAATGGTATCACAACTGAGATGCTCCGATTGGAGGGAGAAGCATTGATTGAGGAATTGAAACGGTTGATATATAACATCTAGACAGAGGAAAAAAAATTTAAAAAAATGTTCAAATGTTTGTATAGCTTATGGGACTTAACTACAGGGTCATCAGTCCCTAAACTTACAAACTACTTATGAACTAGCTAATCCTAAGGACGGCACAAATATCCATGCCCGAGTGGGGATTCGAAACCCCGACCGTAGTGGCCGTTCAGACCGTGACTGGAGCGCCTCAGTCCCCTCGGCCACCGCGGCCGGCTGAAAAAAAATTCCTGGAGAATGGGAGACCGCCATTATACATCCCATCTTCAAGAAGGGAGATTTGAATCAAGTGTCCAACTACCGCGGGATTTACTCCTTGAGACTGGGTACAAAATTGGCTCCTAAACCGCTTGAAACCATTGGCTGAAGAAATAATAGGCCCTTACCAATGTGGCTTCATCTCTCGACGGTCGACATATTACGAGTTCACTCGGGAATTGCACCTCATCTTCATTGATTATAGACAAGTATACGGCAGCATTGTCCGCTCCACGCTATGGGAAATGATAGAAGAGCTCGACATTCCACCAAAATACATTCGACTAATAGAAGCTTGCTACTCCCAATCAACTTGCCAAGGTTAGGTTCGGCAACCAGATATCATCACCATTCGGTATTCAGACTGGACTGCGACAAGGAGATCCACTGCCGCCAGTACTATTCAGCTTGGCCTTGTAAAAGGTGAGCCTTGATACTGTTCGAAACAGAGACAATTGTGGTAGTTGCTAACGATGTTGTGATTTTTGGTGACACCCTGGAGCAAGTACGTGCTGACACTTCACGATTCCTCCGCAACGTGAAAAAAATGTTCAAACGTTTGTAAATCTTATGGGACTTAACTACGGGGTCATCAGTCCCTAAAGTTACAAACTACTTATTAACTACTTACGAACTAGGACGGCACAAATATCCATGCCCGAGGGGGGATTCGAACTCCCAACCGTAGTGGCCGTGCAGACCGTGACTGAAGCGCCTCATTCCCCTCGGCCACCGCGAGTGAAACAAAATATCTCGTTGTGTCATGACCTCAAGCTCTTCTTCCTTCCATTGTTGTTGACGGGCATGCTTTCGAATGGGATCCATATTGAGCAGCAAAAATGAAGTAAGGAAAGAGGTGCAACAACGAATAACAAACGGGAATCGTGTCTTCTTCAGCCTAAACAATCTTTTCCTATTCAGGCTAATATTACAGAAAAACAAGATTCGACTGTACATGACCTACGACTATAGATATTGGTAGACTGGGCATGGCATTGCTTTGATGGCACCAAAATCTCTCTACACCTAAACAATTGCTTTGCCAACAGTCACATGGTAGTGTTCAACTTCGCTTATGAGTTTATAAGAGTGTTTTGTGTAAACGGGAGTAACGTTAAATTTCACGTGTAAGTATTATTAGTTTAAAATAGTGGCAGTTGTTTAAAATGCTAAGATGTTTTTTTGTATCTGGCTGATGTTTGCCAATAGTCACGTGCTTTTATGTTGCTACCACGGCATGTGTATAGCCACTCTGTTGTTTGCGTGGCCTGTTAGTATATAACACTGGTACGACCGGTAGTGTTATATGGTTTTGAAACCTGGGCAACTTGATTCTGGGGAAGGAGGGGGGGGGGGCGCTCATTAAAAAAAAAAAAAAAAAAAAAAAAAAAAAAAAAAAAAAAAAAATGGAATTTATTAATGATAAATGGTTCTTATCATTCGCTATCAGAAATATAAGAAGCCCGCGAATGTTATAAGTGTTTGATTAACATGAGATTTTATGTGTAAAAAATGAACTAAAATAACACTATTGTTAATCAAAATATCCACGGGTGTACTGCCGGTTTACAGTGTCCAACGGGCACAATATTTCGGCCCTCATACATGTCGCCATCAGGTTAACTGACGGACTGAGCATCAGGAAAAGCGCCGGCACGGAGATCCACACGCTACGGCAGCTCGAAGGGAACTGTGTTCCAACCCGGTGGCGGGCGATTTAAATACCCTTCGCCAGCCGCGGTGGCCGAGGGGACTGAGGCGCTTCAGTCACGGTCTGCACGGCCACTACGGTCGTGGGTTCGAATCCCCCCTCGGGCATAGATATTTGTGCCGTCCTTAGTTGTAGGTAGTTCGTAAGTAGTTTGTAAGTTTAGGGACTGATGACCCCGTAGTTAAGTCCCTTAAGCATAACAAACATTTGAACATTTGAACAATACCCTTCGCCCGCGGACCGCCCCCTCCGCGGTCCGCGTCCCGCGCCTAGGTCACGCAGTTAAACCGATTGCGACGGCGTCTGAGAGGAGGGCTGCGTCCGCCGTGGTCGTCACTACGTTACGTTTGCTAGATTTACTCTTAATTAACCCAATCGCTGGTTCCCAAGCTTTGCTAAGATTATAGCCACAGTCACGGTTTATGAGGTCGTCACTTGTGCGAATTTCAATAGCCTCTCTAACGACGCAGTCCCAGTATCTCGACGTCTGTACCAGAATCCTAGTGCGTTCATTCTCCATCGCGTGATTCTCAGACAGACAATGTTCAGCGACCGCCGACTTGCTCGGATACATCAGTAAGGTGTGCCTCTGGTGTTCAAGGCATCGATCTTCGACGGTACGCATCGTCTGTCCAATATATGACTTGCCACACTGACACAGAATCTGGCACACGCCAGCCTTCCTCAAACTGAGATGATCTTTGACGCTCCCCACCAGTGCACGAATTTTATTCGGCGGACAAAAGACAGTTCCAACCTGGTGTTTCTTCAAAATGCGGGCGACCTTCCCCGAGAGTGCACCGGTATGTGGAATAAACGCAGTGCCTACCTCCTCCCACGCGTTTTCATCCGTTTCCACAGGTTGTGCTGTAGTGGTTGGGCGGAGAGCCCGCTGAAACTGCCACTCCAAGTACCCTTTTCTTTTTGAATACAGTTCTTAGGTGTTCCAATTCCTGGGGTAGACTCTCTGCGTCGGAGATAGTGCGCGCCCTATGTACTAGAGGTTTAAGTACCGCATTCCTCTGTGAAGGGTGGTGACAGCTGTCTGTGTGTAAATACAGATTAGTGTCCGTTTTCTCCCGATACACACCATGACCCAGGGTGCCATCAGCTCTTCTCTTGACCAAGACGTCAAGGAACGGCAATTTACTCTCCGTTTCAGTCTCCATAGTGAATTTGATGTTGGGGTGTATGGAGTTCAGATGTTTACAGACGTCAAGGAGTTTATCCATACCATGTGGCCAGATAACGAAAGTGTTGTCCACGTAACGGAAAAAGCAAGTAGGTTTCCATTCAGATCACGCCAGGGCTTCCCCTCGAAATTCTCCATGTATCTCGCCCACCACCGGGCTAGAACCCAGTTCCCTTCGAGCCGCCGTAGCGTGCGGATCTCGTGCCGGTGCGTTTCCAGGAGCTCAGTCCGTCAGTACACCTGATGATGGCGACATGTATGATCGCCGAAATATTGTGCCCATTGGACACTGTAGACCGGCAGTACAGCCATACTCAAAAATCACAACACTATTGCTGTCCGTAGTTTTTGGTTGTCTTCATAAGATTCCACTGAGTGCCGCCGCTGACCTGCTAAGCAGCGGATTGCCGCTTATGAACAATCGGCTCGTAACTTCAGCATTGCAGTAATAATAGCGGCTGCATAAAGCTGGTCGCGGTGGCATTAAAACCGCTCACCACAACAGCAACACACGTTCTCAGTGGCGGCATTATGTTGGCGACCCATTGTCACGTTAACTTGTGCTTGGAAAATCATAGTTACATTGTGATTTATTACATCTGTATTATTTCAAATTTTCGGCGTAGGCCTGTTTTTTTAAACAATAAAAAAATAATAAAATTAAGAAAAATCTCTGGGAGGTGCTGGAGGGGGGGGGGGGGGGGGGGGCTTCAGCCCCATTAGCCCACCCGCTGCCATAGTGGGTAAATGGGAAAGAAGAACAAAAAAAGACCTTTACCATCAGCCGCATATTGTGGCAGAAGGGACTACAGTAGAACCCCTCTAATCTGACCTTGGATGGTCCGTCACTCCTGTTAGTCCGACCATGCTGATGCTCGCGACCCTGTGCCGACTTGTCGCTGACTGGACGCCTGTCGGACCATTGTTGCAGTGTCTATCGCTGTGCATATAGTTATGCTGTACGTTATTGTGCAATTTTATCCTTTGTTGGGATGTCGTTGTTTACTTTATTCCGTGTTCCGTACAGTAGTTACTACATCCATTGTGTGTACAGTTGTCTGTTTATCAAAATGTCTGGATTCAAACGTAAGCACGTAACACTTTCACTAAATGAAAAACTAGCAGTGCTACAAAGACTGGACACAGGAGAATCGCTCTGAAAAAATTGCAAAGGGACTGAATGTAGGTGTTACGACAGTTAAGGATTGGAGGAAGAATCCGAAAGACATTGAATCCTATACAGTTATGCTTGAAGGTGAAATCACTCTTTAAGAATCACAAAACATTAAAAAAGCCTAAACTTGAACTGTTTGATAACGCACTGTGGATGTGGTTTTGTCAAGAAAGAAGGAACTCCATTATCCGAGCCAATTCTCAAAGAAAAAGCATTAGTTTTGAAAAAAAAAAAAAAAAAAAAAAAATAAAAATAAATAAATAAATAAATAAAAGTTAAATTTCCTGCCAGTGAAGACTGGATTGATCGTTGGAAAACTCGTCACGGTGTCCGATTTGTTTCTATAGTAAGTACAGTACAGTACAGTACCGTAATTTGTCGTTTTTCCTTTTAAAACCAATACAGTACATGTTATAGAGTGTTTTAGTTAATATATTGTTTAACACTGTGTAAAAACATCTTTATATAGTATCATTTAATTTTTGTACTAAATGTCTTCTTATATTCTTGCAATAAATATTTCGGATAATCCGACGTTTTTGTCGTTCCAACTATGGTCCTGGTCCCGAAGGTGACGGATTAGAGGGGTTCTACTGTACAATGGTTTGGGCACATATTCCGAGCCGACGGATCCCTCCCAAACTGTGTTCTCCGTTCCCAACCTGCTGGAAGAAGCATAAACGGACGACCTAATACGCGATGGAGGGATCAGGTATCGGCAGTTCTCAGAAAACTGGAGCCGACAGCGGTAGAAGATGTGGCTGGGGACCGACAACGTTGGACCACATTCTGTATTAAATATGATCTGTATTAAAATTGTTAGTGACAGATGTTTTAATTTTATTTTTGTAATGTATATCTTTTGCAATTTTTTTTAATAATGTGCAGTCTGCAGGCTGTGGTTGCACCCTTTTTTTATTCTGCTTGTAATGTATTAGCCAGGAGGATCCCGTTTGTTTGAATAATTGAAGTATACGATACCATAGTTAGTCGTGGTATTATACCCTAATATTCCATATTTATAATATATAAGCATCTTATGGGGCTTCTGTCAAGTCACATTGATTATAATTTGCATTACTAGGGTCTTCTAACAAACTAAATTAATTAATTATTGAAAGTCGTAAATTTAATGTTGGACAATAATGTGTTTGTTCATGAAACTAATAACTAACATTATCTAATGTTTTCTATAATGTATTGAACGTAATGTTAAACGTTTCTGATTGTAAAATTGATTAGTTGCTTTGATTTAACAATTTTAAATAATGTAAACATATATTAACACTACACTAATTGTTGTTTACTTATGATCTTTTGTATGGTTTTATTTTGATGCAGAAATATTATTATTACATTTGTCATAATTTTGTGTTTCCTTACGTAAGGCAAGATTTATTTATGTTTCATCAACAAATTGTTTTATAATTAAATATTGTAACTTCCGTGTTCTAGAAGGTTCTAGAAATGAAACTAGGAATTAATACGCGCGAATTGGCGTGAACGTGATCAGTCTAAAACAGTCAGTTGTAAAGTAGTAATAACTTGGTCTTCTGTCAGTTATGAGTTAGTTCAGAGTTTCCAGACATTATGTTGTTAACATGCAGTCATCAAGAATGAAAAATAAATTTATTTAAAATGATACGTGTCACATTTATGGTTTCCGTAAGACGCCAAAGAACCCGACGTCCTAATATAATTTTGTGATGTGTTAATGTCAGGAGAGCTACGAGATCTACGATTAAACTTTGTTTACAACATAAATCAATCAAATGTGAAGGCCGTAAACTCCACAAAATACCTAGGAATTACTATTACTTCAGACTTAAACTGGAAAGAACACGTAGATAATATCGTGGGAAAGGCGAACCAGAGACTGCGTTTTATTGGCAGAACCCTTAAAAGATGCAACAGAACTACTAAAGAAACTGCATACACTACGCTTTTCCGTCCATTTTTGGAGTATTGCAGCCCAGTGTGGGGTCCTTATCAGGTGGGTTTGACGGAGAACATCGAAAGAGTCCAAAGAAGGGCAGCTCGTTTCGTATTGTCACGATACAGGGGAGACAGCGTTACGGAAATGATACAGGATCTGGGATGGGAATCATTATAACAACGGCGCTTATCGCTGCGGCGTGGGCTACTTGCGAAACTCCAATCGCCAACATTCTCCTCCGAATGCGAAAATATATTGTTGACTCCCACTTACATAGGTAGAAATGATCATCAGAATAAAATAAGAGAAATCAGAGCTCGAACAGAGAGATTCAGGTGTTCTTTCTTCCCGCGCGCTATTCGAGAATGGAACTGGAGATAAATAGTATAACTGTGGTTCGATGAACCCTCTGCCAGGCACTTAAATGTGATTTGCAGAGTATCAGATGTAGATGTAGAGACCACGAACAACCGAAGGTGATGTATTAAAAATGTGGCTTTAAATGTAAGTCCATTAAAAGGCACCACATGCTGTAGGCCTTAAAGGCCCATGAATGCAATAAATGATGATAATTATACGGTACACCTGAGGAGAGAACCACTGTAGCACTCGACAATGGTTCTACAAATAAAGACTGATGGCAGATACAATGGTTTGCCCACCTCTGCTCCAGACCCGTGGCTGATGTTAATGCTTTGCTGCGATATCGTATTGGCGGGAGTTTACCGAGACCAGGCATGCTGAAGTGCACTCACTCTCGAGGCGGTCGATGCGCTCCCGTCGCTTCTCCTCCTCCTCGGCCAGCTTGGCGGACGTCTTGACGCCCTCGCCGGACTTCTGCGTCTTCTCCATGATGGCGCAGGCGCGCAGCACGAACGCCGGCACCGTCTCCTGCTTCTCCTGCTTGGGGATGTCCACCAGCGTCCAGTACTGCGTCTCCAGTCGGATCACCTCCTGCAGGTGTAAACAACACACTTCTCTGCGTGACTCGATCACACACATCACCCACCAAACGAAAGTTCCATGCTACTTGTTTGGTACAGTTTGAAGTTTCCATTGTGTACAAACTCCACAGATTGATCGAGGAGAGACTAGGAAACAATGAACTTGTAACGTTTCTGCTATGTTGCACGCTCCTTTCAAAAATCAGTTGCCAACATTTTAAACACAAAATATCGGACACCTAAAATAAAACTTCGCTACCGGACATGTAAAATATCACATTTTCACCTTCAGTTTGAAATACTATTAGTAAAACTGTTTTAAGAAATAGTACATTGATTTAAACATAACTTCGGCTGTCCTTTTACGTAATTTTCTATTTTTAATACTTTCGTAAATAATAGCTGCAAACACTAAAAATGCATTACACTTAGTTTCGGAAACTGCTGAACCTATATAGATACTAATTTGTATAAAAACAACAATACTACATGTTATAACTATTGCACAATGTGATTACATATGTACCTTTTGTTTAAATAAATTAGGGCAGATCATGTTTTAGATATCATTGGATCCTAAATTAAATACTGATCATTTGTCATGCACTAAAATTAATAATCCATTTGGTACTAAGAAACTATCTTCGAAATTAACAAAACTACGACAACCATATACAAATCCGTATTAATAAAAAAGTCAGACCACAAACTGAAATACATTAAATTCCATGTCTAAATAATATTGGCAAAACAGATAAGTGTGCATTTAGAAAACATAAATAACGTAAATACATTGAGATATTTTAAACACTAGTCAAAACACTACTTTCATTTTTTGTACCACATTAAATACAAATTCCACGAAACACGTACATACATTGAGATAAATAGTTAAAGCCTAAATGTAATATTTTAATTTGTGTATTTTGGCATATATAAAGTATCGTTGTATTATTTATTTGGTAACCAAAGAACTTTGTCATCAATCTTATTACGCGGGTATGTAGAAAGAGGTTTGAGAGAAACCATGGCTTTGTTACTCAGTTCATAGCTACAAACATGTTAACATCTCTGTTATCTGAGGCTAAATGTTTCTAACATTATAATGTTGCACAACTAAATAAATTTGTTTCTGTCACGATGGAACTATCATCAAGAATGTCTGTGACTATTTAAGTGAATCTCCTGAAACATATTCTACTATTTTGCTGAATGCTGAGCAACAACAACGCAGATATCCGTCTTCAAGAACCAAGATAAGTAAAATATTTATGTTCGATCTTCCCCATCTAAATTGAAGTGGATTAGTATAAATCTGACTGTCGAAATGAAATAATGTATCCGGTATTTAGGAAACTTCAATTTCAACAGTTAAATCCACGTTCCAGAACAAATGGTGTCGTTAGAAACTCATGCCCGGAAATGCAGGATTGCCATGCTAGACACCATTTATTCAGTCATACTTTGTTACAGAGACCGCACTCTAATACGCTCTGTACCACCAGACACAATTACAGCAAGAGTTGAAAATGTTTTCCTTGTGCTTCAACACATGTGTATTCTTGATGCCTTTGACACACACGTGTTGAAAACGCAATGGTGCATGAATACACTGCTCCAGTGTCTCCACATCTGGAATGGTCTCTGCCAACACGATTCTGTCAAGATGGCCCCATAATCGGAAATTACATGGGTTGAGATTCGGTGAACGAGAAGGCAATGAAACTGGGCCACTGGTCCGATCCATAGATCAGCGAAGATTCGACTGAGAAATGCCCATACTTTAAGGCTGGACCACCATCTTGTAGCAACCATCAATTGCGCTTTATGAGGAACAGTACCATCCTCTAGCCATCCTCTAGGAGGAAAACCATGCGCACTGTGACTGTGGCTGCATGATACATGGGTATTAGACCACAGTTTATACAACAAAGTATGACTGATTAAATGGCCTCTAGCATGAGAACCATTCATTTCCAGACCTAAGTTCATTACATGTTATTTCCATAAGTTCTTAATCCAGAGCTTTCCAAACTGGGTATCATAAGATCATGCAAGATCCTGGGCCTTTATGTAGTATATCAAGGGTGTCACAATACTAGAAAATTCAGAATGTAAACAAAAGCAAGATTCTCATGAAATATAAGAGGTGTTCAAAAAGAAAAGATTTGGAATTATATATTATTGACGACGTTACAGCGTTCAATGAATGAAATAAATCGCAATTTGCGATCAGTTATGACTTCTCTGTACTAGGTTTTAGATGGAGTACCAAAGTGCGGCGAATGAAAATTTGTGCCCAACCGGGATTCGAACCCGGGATCTCCTGCTTACTAGGCAGACGCGTTGACCACTCCGCCACCGAGGACACAGTGACCAGCCCGAGATTTGGGTTTGGTGGGAGACGTGCAGGGAGGAGTCCTCTGCAGTCGGGCTGGTCGCTGGTCACTGTGTCCTCGGTGGCGGAGTGGTCAACGCGTCTGCCTAGTAAGCAGGAGATCCCGGGTTAGAATCCCGGCCGGGCACAAATTTTCATTCGCTGCACTTTGGTATTCCATCTAAACCTAGTACAGTGAAGCCATAACTAACCGTGCGATTTATTTCAAACGAGTTGGAGTCTGGAATGCGCAAACCAGTCACTGGAGGATAATATCGTGGCGTGTGCAACGAGGTGTGGTTCTGATCACAGCGTGGAAGTTCACAGCCCGTCACTTGAAGGCATTCGTGCACGTCATGTGACTATCCGAAGCTTGCAGCAGCATGCATCAATCGTCCGACACTGCCAGTCACATTGCAAACAGTGACATGGAGGTGTCAAAAGAAGAGCAAAGAGCTGTTGTTCATCTTCTGACAACAGAAGGAATACGGGGAATGGTCATTCAAGAAAGTCAAAAGTGTACGATGACACTGCATGTCCCTTGCAATGGTCAAGGCGTGGCACAAGCGCCTCAGGGAAGCATGGGTGGTATTAGCCTATGATGCACAGTCAGCAGCAGTATTACCGATGACATCATCCGGTGGTTGACGCACTCAGTACCCAGGACCGCCAAATGACAGTGAAAGCCATAGCCGCCATGGCCAGATTGAGCATTGGAAGTGTTGACACTATCATGAAGGAAGAACTGGACTTGTGCATACTGTGTGCTAAATGGCTGGCCCATCTACCCACACCTGAAAGCATGTCGAATGGCCCACTATCTTACTCGACTGCAGCGCTACACTAGGGAAGGGAATGCGTTCCTGGCAAGAGTGGTGGCTGGATATGAGTCATGTCATCACTTCCAGCCATAATCAAAACGACTATTCATTGGAAACATCCAGACTCACCACCATCATAGAAAGACTAGGCCAGTCGCAGGAGCGCAGGAAATGCTATGCTCATGTTCTTCTTTAACCCCTTCTGATTCACTTCCTGCAGCACTGGACAACAGCGAATGCCCAGCGTTACTCGTAAACCTTGACCACCCTTCACCATGCGATCAAATCAAAATGACCAGACAATCTCACCTGTGGGGTCAATCTACTCCACGACAATGCAAAGTCTCATACGGCCAACACAGTCATAGCACTCCTGTAGAAATTCAAATGGGAGGTTCTCAACTACCCTCCATACATCCAAACCTCTCTACCTGTGATTACGCCATTTTTGGTCACCTTAAGCTCTGAGGGGCCAACGATTCACCTGAGACGACGACGATGTCCAGGTATAGATGAGAAACTGGTTCACATTGCAGCTGCGAGAAATTATGAGACACCCATTCACCTTCTTGTGTCACAGTGGGACAAGCGTTTCAACTGCCAGGATCAATACTTCTAACATACTGGTAATTATGCGTCTGGCTCGTTTCTTTTTGAATGTCCCTTATATAATACAACTAAGTGCGAAACCCGGCATTGCCCGAATATATGTTTTTCCCGTCTTATATTAGAAACGAAGTGAATGTATTCTATACACTTTCTGTGCACATTTCGTTTCTCCGTTCATCTATCTCATCTTCCCGTAATTTATGAACATTTCATTCTCACCCCTCCTGTCTATTTCCCCTATTTCTCTCTCCAGCCCTCTCTTTTACCCTCCTATCCTTCTGCATCTCGTCGCCCCCCCCACTCTATTTGCCAATGAAGTTGGTTGTCTAGACGTAGTAAATTACAATCTCATCCGCCGTGGGGCGGATTTTCATGCACTTAATTCTTTTTGACATCATATCTCGTGAACTATGTGTCTATTATGATGTAATTTCGAATGTATATTCAGAGATATATCTGCATACTGCCCGCAAAATATCTCACGAATAGAGTTAGGTAGTAAAGACGTAATAAATCGAAACCTCATGTGTAATGTGGTGGTTTTGCATTAACCTAATTGTTTGTGTCATCATATCTAATGAGCTTCATGTATTTATTCCTTTCTTATCATAAAGCATCTTGTTGTTTCCTTTCTGTACATCGGCTTCTATCTTAATATCTCTCCATTTAAGTTTCGTTTCCATTCAACTCAATACTTATGACATCATATGTCCTTCAATATGTGTTCTACAATAACATAATTTCCTGGATTTGTAGAAAGTAATATCAGGAAACTGTATGAATAAATAGTGGAAGAATGAAGTCTCGTTAAACACGCATCACGTGATGGAAAAGTTTTTGTGACTTATTGTTTACGACGTCACATGTCCTGAAGGGTGACCAAGGTATCATGGTGTGGGGAGCTATAGGATATGTATTCAGGTAACCGCTAGTCATGCTTCAGCAGACATTGATAACGCAGCAATATCTGACCAACATACTGTATCTGCATTTCCTACCCCTGAATGGCACAGCACCATACGACAGTGTTCCAAGCTAATGCACGCCTACACATGGCACTAGTGTCTATAGGCGCCTACAGCATGCTGGGGTCTTCCAAATGGCCAGCAGGATCCCCCTCTCCACCATTGCACACATGGTGACAGTGAAAGGGGCCTTGTCACACCCGCAGGATCTGGAGCGACAGCTGCAGCAACTGGCAAACTTACCCCAAGTGAGCTTCCGAAAACTGTTTGGCACCATTACAAACTGCATAAAGACATACAGTGCGATCAGAAGGGTTGTAACGGCCTAGTGACCTGGCCAACAGCCTCTTCTCTATCGTAAGGTAAAGCAGTCAACAATGCGAAGATTGGTTTGAACACCACAGTGCTTTACTAGGTACGGTCCTGTTTGGAGATGGTATGCCGTTGCCTTCCTCCGACCTTCGAACTGACTTACCCAGCCAGTAATAGGGGGACCTACAGATTAACGTAGGTTCCGAACCACGGTACTACTCGGTATTTTTCACATGGGCAATATTGCCAGAGGTGAAAGAAGAGGAAAGTGACAGATAAAAATTCTAGGACCTGGCTGGGATCGAACCCATGACCTTTGGATTTGTAGTCTTGCTCTCTACCACTGTGCAAAATTTTTTTTTTTCATATCAAAATATTCATTCCGCTTCTAAATTACATTTAATTAATACAGGACAAATTGAATATATCTGGACAATAATTATAAAAAAAAGCTCAGAATATTTTACTGTTCAAACGAACTCAGATAGGGTTTAATGTTATAGATATTTTATTCAGCAGAGTATTCTCTAAAGAGCATGCAGCAACAATTTGAAACATTTTATCAAATTATTTATTGTGCTGTAATCATTTTGCCAATGGAAGAGCATATATATTTCTCTTTTAAAACTATTTTTTGTAGGAATCAGTTTGTGTTTAATCAAGACAAACTCAAAAGTAGTCTGAAATTAAACAATATAATATTCCTTGTTCCACTGCTACTCTATTTTTTTTTTAAAAGTCAATAATATTAATACTCTCTTCTAAGGAAAGAAAAAATACACGTGTGTATATTCTTTAAGCAACAAGATTATATGTGGGAAGATAAAAATAGCTGCTACACTAGCACCAAGTTATTGATTTCAGTCATTTGCACTGAAGCTTAAGTTTAACTATTAATTGGAAAAAGACAGGTTGAAGTTTCGACCACCTTACTACATAAAAAATCAAAACATGAAAAACACATTTCAAACCACTGTACAAATGCCAGAAATATTTTGATGTACTATATGGAGCCAGAATGATGTTAGTCATAACAGCATTAACAAAAAGATAACATTACTTATGGTTAAGCTACACAAGTTATCACAAACACAAGTGAAAATACAGTGAACTTTATAGCTATAGCTCTAAAAACCAGACTGTCAGTCTTAAGACCAGAAAATAAATGAACACACAAACATGGCAATATTAAGAAGTGTAGTTGTTTCTGCTAGGCAACAGATGTAGATACTTCAAAACTTAAATGCGCAGATTTTCAATGAAGCCTGATTATATGCAGATTTTTTAAAATGATGAATGACTGTAGAGACAGTGTCATAAATTATAAATCAAATGAAAATAAATATTCAGAGAACTATCTTTGCTTGTCACTTCATTGCACTTAACTGTGACAAATTTGATCAGACTACAGACAAACACTAATAAGTCTGGATAAGCTTATCAGCCTTATCCAGATGACAAGAACACAGCAATAGCAGTTATTTGTATATTGCAGTGAGTGTGTTTGTGTTTGTGTGTGTGTGTGTGTGTGTGTGTGTGTGTGTGTGAGAGAGAGAGAGAGAGAGAGAGAGAGAGAGAGAGAGAGAGAGAGAGAGAGACTGCAACCGACGATTGTAATCAGTTAAATAAAGTCACATGGCCCTTCATCATATGTACAGTAAAACTTCTGAATAACGGACACCAACGGGGAAAATAAAACTGTCCGCTTTTAAGAAGTGTCCTCTGTTAAGAAAAGGATAAAATACAAAATAGTTTGTCCGAAGTGATCGGTATGGCGGCCGGTTCGGATAACGAAAATCTCGGATAAAACCTAAGTCTCCTGTTCTCACGCGTGAAACACACCGAATTGCGTCAATACCGCTAAGTGTGATCGTAAAACGTGCGACTGCCACGCCGCTTCTTGAACTGATCCAGCCAACCATAATTTCAGTGGAATTCTTACTCCTTTCCTTCAATGAGTTCATAAAAAGTCGTCGCTTTTTGACGAAGTAGAGGACCTTAACTGGCACGCCTTTGGCTCTTATTTGTTAATGCCACAAAAATAAAGTTCTTATGGGGATGTGAACCTTTTCTCATTCTTTTTCGAGATTTGATTGCGCTGCTTGACGCTTGAATGGAACAAAGTGTTTAAATTTCTGATCAATTTGTTTTTCAATCCGTAAACGCACTCATAACGACCATCAAATCCGCAGCAACTTTCGCGGATGGCTCACCAGCATCAATTTTCTGCAAAGTGCGAAGCTTTTGTTACAACGAGATCATTCTTTTTTCGTTTCGTGCCCGTAGTCAGTGTTTTGTTTTTTATTAATTTTTTATTAACTTTTATTTAATTTTTTTTTTTACCGGCACTCGAATGATTCCTTTTTGGTGTTTGCTCACTTTTATCTCTAGGCATTTTAAAGCATGTAGCGCAAGCACGAAACTTCAAATCGAAAATACACAGAAACAAGATAAGAAAACACTCAAGACGCATTAGACAAAGCTTTTAACTTTTGAAATCAGGCTGTGGCAGCCATCGAATGAAAACATTCGACTTATCGCCTCTCCCTTGTCCTTCCCAAGGCCACGCTGCAACACAACAAGGCGTTAACTATTGAACGTGTGGCTTCGTCTGATGTACCGACAACAGGCGGAAAGTGTTTGGCACAGCAATCTCACTGTCTGTTTCTGTAATGCATGAACCAATACTGTACGTACTGTACTTCCAAGAAGTTCCACTAGATGGCAATGCCACGATACCACAGAATACGAACAAGAAACACGCCAAATCCTCAATCAACACATGTTAGAATTCAGTGGCGTAACTAGGACTTGGCTTTGGGGGGGATAGGTCTGCTTGACGAGCAAAATTTTAGCCAGTTTCGGAACAGACTACCATCTACCACTCCCGCTGAAGAAACTAATTCACTCCCATCCAATGAAAGCTTATGGTAAAACACCCCAAGTTTCCAATCTTTACCTTTACCAAATTGCTTTTATACGATTTTTTTTGTCGGTTTTTTTTGAGTGGGGGGGTTCTATCCCCCTCATCCCCCCATAGTTACGCCACTGTTAGAATTGACGACACTCAGACTTTTGACACGCAAGAGTGCAGTGATTCTTTCACGCTGTCCGTTATTTGGAAGTTTTGATTGTTGTTGGGGGACATTTACAGTGGCCGGCCGCGGTGGCCGAGGAGACAAAGGCGCTCCAGTCACGGTCTGCACGGCCACTACGGTCGGGGGTTCGAATCCGCCCTCGGGCATGGATATTTGTGGCGTCCTAGTTCGTAAGTAGTTCATAAGTAGTTTGTAAGTTTAGGGACTGATGACCCCGTAGTTAAGTCCCATAAGCTTAACAAACATTTGAACATTTTGATATTACAGTGTGCGCGTCCGTTATTGAGTATGTCCGCTATTCGGAATAATTGTAGCATAAGGGCTAATGTTGTTTTGCAGGGGAATTTTAAAATGTCCGCTATTGAGAGGAGTCCGCCATTGGGAAGTGTCCGATAAGTGAAGTTTTACTGTACTTCCAAGTACTCCTTCTTGGGGCCTTCATCTTATTTTGTTTGGTAGTGCATGTAAACAGTTGGAATTTAGATGTGTAGTCCTCTTGGGTCATATAAAACGTAACAGAACTGCAGATTTACAACAGGGACGCAGAGTAGGCGGCGCCTCACCTTGATCATGGCCTTGAGCAGGTTGTACCGCTGGAAGACGTTGCGCACGTTCTTGCTCTCGGTGTACTTGCTCATGAGCGTGATGAGCGACCGCTTGGCCGTGTCGTACGAGTCCTCCAGCCGCACGCGCACCGCCCGCAGCCGCTCGTTCGTCTCGATCACCTCCTCCTTCGTCTGCCCACCTGAAACAAGCCACGTACTGGTCAGTTGCTCTTCATCTCCTCCTCATTCTTCTGGCCGCTAGTAAACAAGCGATTATTCAGACAGCCAGGCAACCCTGAGATCACTGGCAGCTCCTACAACAAGGTCTAAAATAGTTGCAGAATGTCACAGGGTTCTGGTGGAGCTAGGGGAAAGCAATAGAGTAAACCTATTGTGGGTCCCTGGCCACTCGGGGATCAGTGGCAACGAACATGCCGACAGATTAGCCAGGATGGGGGCAGAGGCTCCATTTATTGGACCGGAACCTGTCCTGACAATCACCAAGGCAATGATTAAATTGGGGCTACGTAACTGGCTCAGAAGACAGCACGTAGAATATTGGACCAAAGTCCATCAACAAAAACATGGCAAGGTAATGATGCAAAAGCCTTGTTTTAAAAGAAGCTCTGCAGTCCTGGGCTGAACAGAAGAGAGATTAGACTCATGGTTGGATTGCTGACAGGCCATGGGAATTTCAAAAACCACCTACATACAATGGGAATAACAGAAGAGGACCATAAATGTAGGATCTGTGATGACGGTGATGAAACTGCATCACATCTGATCTTCGAATGCATTGCATTGGAGAGTAAAAGGCACAGAACATTTTGGACAACCAGACCCGAAGAAATTGTGTCTAATAAAGAACTGGTAAAGGGACTCCTTGCACTGTTCAAGGGCATTAGTTGGCTATACTAGACATACAGGGAGCGATACCGCACAATAAACTTAGTTTCGGTGCGGGCAGTGGCGGGTTAGACCAAGACTGTTTTGGCTTCCCTGAAAGAATCAAATCAAATCAAACAATCATTGGTCAGGCAGTCTCAATCACCTCCTCATTCAGATTGAAACTTTCACTCTGCAGCGGAGTGTGCGGTGATATGAAACTTCCTGGCAGATTAAAATTGTGTGCCGGATCCGGGAACCGGGACCTTTGCCTTTCGCGGGCAAGCGCTCTACCGACAGAGCTATCCCGACACGACTCACGATGCCGCCTCACTACTTTACTTCCGCCAGTACCTCGCCTCCTACTTTCCAAACCTCACAGAAGTTCTCCTACGAATCTGCCAGGAAGTCTCATATCAGCGCACACTCCGCTGCAGAGTGAATGTTTCATTCTGGAAACATCCCTTGGGCTATGGCTAAGCCATGTTTCCACCATATTCTTTCTTCCAGGAGTGCTAGTCCTGCTTGGTTCGCAGGAGAACTTCTGTGGCCGGCCGGTGTGGCCGAGGGGACTTAGGCGCTCAAGTCACGGTCTGCACGGCCACTACGGTCGGGGGTTCGAATCCCCCCTCGGGCATGGATATTTGTGCCGTCCTTAGTCTTAGCTAGTTCATAAGTAGTTTGTAAGCTTAGGGACTGATGACCACGTAGTTAAGTCCCATAAGTTCTACAAACATTTGAACATTTTTAGAACTTCTGTGAAGTTTGGAATGTAGGAGGCGAGGTACTGGCGGAAGTAAAGGTCTGAGGAAGCATAGTGAGTCGTGTCGGGATAGCACAGTCGGTAGTGAGCTTGCCCGTGAAAGGCAAAGGTTCCAGTTTCGAGTCCCGGCACACAATTTTAATCTGCCAGGAAGTTTCATATCAGCGCACACTCCGCTGCAGAGTGAAAGTTTCATTCTGGAAACATCCCTTAGGCTGTAGCTAAGCCATGTCTCCACCATATCCTTTCTTCAAAAAAAAAAAAAAAAAAAAAAAAAAAAAAAAAAAAAAAAAAAAAAAAAAAAAAAAAAAAAAAAAAAAAGTAGTTCAAATGTTTGTGTAGTCTATGGGACTTAACTACGGGGTCATCAGTCCCTTAACATACAAACTACTTATGAACTACTTACGAACTAGGACAGCACAAATATCCATGCCCGAGGGGGGATTCGAACCCCCGACCGTAGTGGCCGTGCAGACCGTGACTGAAGCGCCTCAGTCCCCGCGGCCACCGCGGCCGGCATCCTTTCTTCCAGGAGTGCTAGTCTTGCATGTTTCGCAGGAAAGCTTCTGTGAAGTTTCGAAAGTAGGAGGCGAGGTATTGGCGGAAGTAAAGTTGTGAGGCGGCATCGTGAGTCGTGTCGGGATAGCACAGTCGGAAGTGCGCGTGCCCGCGAAAGGCAAAGGTCCCAGGTTCGAGTCCCGGTTCCGGCACACAATTTTAATCTGCCAGGAAGTTTCACCTCCTCATTCGTCTGCTCACCAGTAAACAATCCATGCAATTGGTCAGGCACTTTGGATCACCTCATTTGTGTAACTGCCTGTAAACAATCCGTGCATTGGTCAGGCAATACCACCAGAAGGAAGGAGGCTTGATCATTTACTTCGACAGGTTTTGTGGAGGTGTTCAAGCCAGATCCACTTGGTCACAGAACGATTTCTTGAATACCGGGAGGTTGTACCCTACTGGTCATTGGATGTGCAACACCAAGGACTGCAGATATCACAGCCAAATTTTTTTGACACTGTGATGATACTGCTGCCCTCTCATCTCAGTGTTATCGTACGATACCGTCTGCGTTGGACCCGGAAATGTGTGGTTCAATATTGATACATATTGCGTGTGTAGATAGTTAAAAACCGAAATAGCCAGCCTAGGAATCAGTGTAGGACAGTGTCTCGGTGATACTGTGATCAAAACAAGTGATAGATTTCATTAATTAAGAGATTCGTTTGGATGCTTTCCAGACAGTTCTATAAACAATAGTGTTTTGTCATTGTACATTATTTCAAGAACTAGATAGACGAATTTTAGAAACTTTATGTAAATGAAACTAAATAGCATTGTATATATGTTAGGCTCATAAACAAGTTGTGTTGACCAGCTAACTGTGTTAATTAATGTAATAGTCGAATTTTCAATATTGCATTTCTTTGTATATATTGACTGACGTGAGATTTTAAACCTATTTTCAGAATTGCCTAAATATTTGATAGTTCAATATATGTTAGGAACATGTATGACGTACTCATTAACAAATTAATTGACATTGCTGTTTGTTATCAAGCAGAAAGATCGGCAATTAAAACTTAAAAAGATATGCGCCATCCAAAATTATTGTATGTATAGTATTCATTTTATATTGTTATTATTTTTGTGTACATGTAATGTTTTACTGTTGTGTTCCTTAATTGTAAATTAGTATATTCAATTGTTATGAACAATGCGTAATGTAATGTCATTATTGTCAATGTTATATGTTAGCCTCACCGCCTTACGTAGGGGGAGTTTGAGTTTTGGCTTTTCTAAAGTGCACTGGAAGCTATGTCAGTCTGTGGTTTGAAATGGAAGTACTACCAGCTAAGTTCTGATGCATTGTGTATGTTTTGAAGTTGTAATGTTTTGGTGGAGAAGCAGTTTGATTGCAAATTAAAGAAGTAGTGAAAAATTGTACCTACGAGTATTTGTTTCTACCACGACGCCCCAGGAAAATAATGTTGCAGCGAGCAGAACCCCCATACATCGTAATGTTGAAAAGATGAGTATTATGTTTGAAAATGGTAGAATGTAATTACTTAAGAATCAAATAAACATTAAAACACGTTGCAGATAGATCACGTGACTGACAATACAGGCCCACTTGAAGTCAAAAAGATAAGAAATCAGTATTGGTTGTTGCCAAAATTGCTGACTATAAACGCTGATACAATTTTCGGTACTTAATCAAACAGGCTCAGGGCGTGTTGTTAGGTTATACCATTCGTTGATGCTCCAACATATTCCCTAACTTGATCCATTCTACCAGCTGATAGTGTATCCTTGGCTGCAGTCGTCGACCAGACTTTCTTATCGAGATCGAGAGAACATGGACACCAAGGCATCTGTGAAAGCCGAAGGGTAATAAAGAAGTCCTGAACAATGCATGCTGTCAGGCATCATACTGTTGCAGTGTGCCTGTTGGCAAACTCCAAAGGTATGGGGAAACAATGGACTTCAACATTTCAGAGATGTAACACTGGCTGGTTATTGTACTGACAATAAACATTAGGGGAACGGTGCTGGATTGGAATGTAATGCCACACCAAATCATTATGACGGGTGCAAGAACAGTATAGTGATGCATAAGTCGTTACGGATCGCACAGCCTCCCGCGTCGGAGGTTCGAATCCACCATCGGGCATGGATGTTTGTGTTGTCTTTAGTATAAGTTAGTTCATAAGTAGTTTATAAGTTTAGAGAATGATGACCCCGCAGTTAAGTCCCACAAGCTTTACAAACATTTGAACATTTTTTTTATGCATAAGGCAACAGTTCAACACTCTGTCATTGCGGTGTCTGTAGACTACTCTGGCCATTGAGGAGGTGCTGCAGAACCCTCATTGTAATGACACTGTTTTTACTGACGAATCCCGATTCCTCCTCCACCACCACTATGGTCAGGTTTAAATCTGAAGATTGTGGTGAGAGACTGTTGAAGTGTTGTCTCATGCGTTGCCATACCAGATACTGATACCAGATACCAGATACTGGTATACTGGTTGGCAGTGGTATTGGATACCATTCTTGCACTGCCTGGTACACATTTCTTGGACAATTGCCAGCTGAATTGCTGAGTAACTAGAGTAATCCAATACCTAATGAGCTTCTGATGGCAACATTGTAAACGCGATCACATGTGACGCACAATTGTGTGGACCTCTTACTCCCAAACTCACCCTGTCAAATATGTCTGATCGATTAATGCGCAATGAGTTGACTTCGATACGCCACCCGCTGTTACACCAGATCAATTTTGATACTATGTGGAACCAACATGGACTGTCATACCCCAACAACACAGCCAAAGCCTCTTTGTTTCAATGCTGATGCTTGTAGCAGTGGTTATGGTCAGCAATGGTGGCAACACTCAGGATAGATTTCATCATCTTCCTCACCTCGTATGGTGCTGCATTTTCAGTCAACTTTGAACAACGTGTTATGTCACAAATAAATTTGCTTATGGTATCTGCTGTAATTCTCGATGTTGTATTTTCTATGGTCAGCAGTGTAATGGAAGTGCAGCTACTGCAAGGAGGAATGAAAATGTTTGTTCAAATGTTTGTAAATCTATCGGACTCAACTGCTGGGTTATTAGTCCATAGCTTACAAACTACTTGAACTAAGGTAAATTAACCGAAGGACAACACACACACCCATAGTCCGAGAGGGGACTTGAATCCCCGATGGCGAACGACCGCGCGTACCGAAGCACGGCTAATCCACCACGGCCGAAAATATTTAACGTCCCATCAACAGCGTAGTTATTAAAGATGGAGCCCACATTCATTATTTCCATCCATACAAGAGTGACGACTCAACAATGTACGTGCCCCTTAACGCACTATCGTTTGCCCAAAATCTGTTTTCGATATCTGGACTGGTTAACAAACTAAAACGGGTACAAGTTTTAAGTGATTCACCCTATATAATATGAAGAACTCAACAGTAAATGTGATAATTTCGTGCAAAGCATAGTACAAAATTTGAATGCCGTATCTTTAACATTATAGATTTGGTGCGTTCTTTGAATGACTTAACAAAAGCAACAGTTTCGGCTCCAGATTGTACACCAATTAGGTTCCTCTCAGAGAATGCTGATAAAATAGCTCCATACTTAGCTTATACAATGTGCGTCTGATAAATTCGGTGAATGGTCCCATATTTTACAAATGGCGCTTGCGAGGATGGGGTGCCCAAAGAGGTATATAAACAACATATAGAGGCTATAGGCAAGCTGCAGCGCTGTGGGTGGCAGCACGAAGCAACATTGGGCGCCATATTTGAGAACGTCAGTTTGAAGCAGCAGAGTGAGCAGACGCTTCTGTTTGTAGTCTAAACTAACGTGTAAGCGCTGTTATTACTGGTAAATCAAGCACAGTGTATGTTCGGCGTACAATTTCAGCAACTGCAGTGATAAAACTGTTGGAATATCACATATAAAGAAAGAGATGTGTAATTATATAGGTCGTTGTGTATCAGCGTGCATTTGTCTATAAACATTCATTATACTTAACTTTCGCATTTGCCAAGTTTCAAAATTATTTTTACTTCAGGAAGCTAGGCAGAGGACGGATGTATTTGGTGTGTTCTAATGTAATGACAGTTGTTTATATAGTGTACAAAAGCGTATTAACCATTGGGTTAGAAGCCTAGGTATTTGAACTGTAATTAAACTATTCTTTATACAGATTTCTTTTGAAAAACAAGGAGTTGCTAACCCAATGGGTAACCAGTATGAGTCGTGATAAGTGGCAGCCTACAAAGCCTAGTTACATATGCTCTTGTTATTTTGAAGAAAAGTTATGGATGCTACCACCGATCGAAAGCGGCTACTTGCAAATGCCATTCCAACACTATTTTCTCGTTTCCTGAGCACCTACAGAAACCAAAATCTGTAAGGAGAGTACCAAGAAAACGTCAAATTGTGGAGAGCTCGATAAATACGTAATGTAATTCAAAGCATGAAACATCATTTGAACCACTCGCAGAATTAAGGTAATTTAAGACTTTAAAGAAATTCACCTGTATTTATAGGGAAGATATGTCGGCAAATACAAACGATTATTGACATTATAGTAACATCAAATAATGCAGCAGTTCGACGGTTATAAACATTACACTTAGGATGCAGTAATAAACGAGAAATGCTATTCGTAGTGGGAATTACTTTCCGAAGTGCGTCGCCCAAAAATTAAGGAAAAATTAAGGCTAGCAATGATTAATATAAAACCTATGATTCAGTTGTTAGCAGACGCCAAGTAACACCTGGCGTGACACTGACATTCTCAAACATGGCGGCAACCTTTCCAATTGGCTTCAACTATGGCTAGTCCATGTTGTTTTTATAGGTCTTTGGGGGTGCCGCGTATACACATTGACGGACATGTCAACAACCGCTCCCTATTGAGCAAAGCACGCTGTGAACAGGGTCAGTGTGAGAACCCGTGTCACTGCAACGTGGAGCGCAAAATGGAGCAATGGGTTAACATCAAGTTATTGTTTCAAATTGGAAAAAACGGCAACAAAAGTCCCATGGGATGTTATTGCACGTGTATGGTGTTGGAGCAGTGAGTAAAACGTGTGTGAGTGGTTTAAATGCTTTAGAGACGGAAAGGAAGGCGTCGAGGATGTGCCACGTTCGGGATGGCCGTCCACAGTCACAGTCCCGGACAACATCGAACGAGTGCGACGGCGGCTTGCGGAAGATAGGCAGAATGATAGCAGACGAGTTGATCAGCACGGTTGTGGAGATCCAACAACGCATGACCTCGGTGCTTCCAGCGATTCCACAAGAAGCGTTTGCTGACAGTTTACAACAAATGTACAACCGATGTCAGAAGTGTATTGTAGCCAGTCAGTGGCGCAGTCAGGATTTGGTTCTGGGGGGGGGGGGGGGGCGTAATGTTTTAAAAATAAAGCCTATTGAATATATTAATCGATGACTTATTTTTACACTTTTTATAATTTAACCAGTTATACTACGAATACAATTGCACAAGAAATAAAATGAGAAGGCTCGCATTAATTTGAAAGTGGAAAAGGAGCAACATGGAGGAAATAGAGTGTACATAATCAGCTCGTAAAATAATAAAGCAGCTTCTGTGTTACTAGCCAAAGAGAAAGGTCCTTAAACTTTAATTAACATGAGACTTTATGTGTAAAAATTGAACTAAAATAACCCTATTGTTGTTCATAAGATTCCACTCGGTGGCTCCACTGACCTGCCAACCAGTGGAGGCAGTATAATTAATCAACTTTCTTTGTGATTTGCAGAGTATCCCATGTAGATGTAACAGATACGTCGTCCTTAAGGAGTGCGCATTTGATGCAGTGTTGTCATCCGTTGGTGGTGGAGCGTGGGTCATCAGGCATGTATCCGGGGATCCCCAGGGTGGTCCACAAAGCCGCTGGCGTCTGCAGCTGCGACTGCGGTGATCCCCGGTTAATGGCTGCGGTAGTTAGGCCGGGCCTAAGCTGATTGCGTCCAGCGCCCCCCCCCCCCCCCCCCCCCCAGTTTTTGGGGGGAGGGCGTGTGTCGGCTCGCAGGAGGATCAGCGCCGGACCCACATTAGCGCCTGGGATCGCGATCCAACAATGGCGGACAGCCGATCCAGATTAGAGGCTGAGCAACAATGCCGACAGCCACGCGAGAGCAGCTGCGTGGCGGCGGAGTGAGAGTAAGAGGAGACCGCACTGTAGAACTGCCCAATTCGATTCTTTTTCAGGAATCGATTCCTACGATTCAATTGCATATTGCGAATCGATTCATTCGATTCGTCCACGATTCTTTCTCGTGTGCGATGGCAAAGCGTTCTACATCTTACTCATAGATGGCAGTACATGTCTGTAAACGTCAAAGAGGTTAGAATCAACTTTGTGAATCGATTTCTATGGTTCTTTCCAGTCTGCGATGAGACGATTCTTCCACAAAGCGGAAAAGGAGACCACATAACTATCGGATATTTGTAATTTATTATATTTATGGTACGTGAAGTTCAAAACTCAAATAGTTATGAAAGCCATTCTACGCAGCTCTAAAAACTTCTCAAGAAAATAGAGTCTGAAGCAGTGGTGGTCTAGGGCTGTCGGAGGCCCGGGGTGGCGACAAAACAAAATGAGGCGCCCGTCCACTTGTAAAATCTTCTATTACTATAAAAAAGTAACTTTTGACTTTTGGAGGCCCCGCAGGACGAAAGGCATGGGACAGTCTAAAAAATAGCTTTCGAGATTTGGAAGCCCTAGAACGAGAGACCAAGGGAGTTCCAGGAAAAAAAAAAAAAAAAAAAAAAAAAGTAACTTCGAGGTATTTGGAGGCCCCCAAGACGAGAGGCACGGGACGCCCCTCCCTCCCCCCCCCCCCCCCTTAGTCCGCCGCTGCTCTGAAGTTTGGAAAGTGCATATAAATAGCTCTTAATGACGGGGGTTATTTATACTGTCGACGTAGCTGAGTTGACAGCGTTTGACCAGTTACATAACATAGGTCTGGTAGTTCGAATCCTGCCTTATTTTCTCCATTTTTGTATATTTCGTTATGTTCTAATACTTCAACTTTAAATATAATTTTCATTAACACGTTCAGGACGATTGCCTGGTGATTTATTTTCAATTGGACCGGATTTCTTTTGTGGCGTAAATTGAATCTTACGTGGCCAACAATACGATATATACCAAGAAAAATATTTATACCACGGTATCAGTATAATTTTGACGTCACGTCACAGTGGTGTCCGCAGGTAGACAAACACGCATAACAAACAACCAGCAACGACCGTTGTCTATATCGCAAATTGTTGTCTTCCAGTTTGAATTCATATTTTAACGGTATATTTCATACTCTGATCTATTTTGTAACGTTACTGATTTTTCTTTTTCCTTTAATGTGATACTTCCAGTTCAAATTTAGACAGATGAGTTTTAGAAAATTATGGAAAGTAGTAATTGATGTAAAGAATCTATTCATTAAGCAGGAAAATAGTTATATATATAAACAGTTGTAAGTACACAAAGGAAAAACAGTAATTGAAAGAAAATTACTTCCCCTTATGTGTATACATATGTATTAAAAAAAAAAAAAACTACATTTCAAAACTTCAATAGATATACACCTGAATGAAAACGTATTGATAATATATCGATAATAATTTATCTAAATGTAGAAGAACAAAGAAAGAGAATTATATTGTAGAAAATACAAGTCCAGGATGTAGCCAGAGATGTTTCGACCCTCAGAGAGGGTCTTCGATATGTCACTGGGAAATTGATCTTAGGTGATAACTTTCAGAACGGGATATATCCAAATGGTGGATTAATGAAGCTGAATATTCGAAGGTAAGGCAGTCAACAATCCGAAGATTGTCTTGGTAGCTGACATAGCTGGGAGATCAAAATGTTCAAATGTTTGTATAGCTTATGGGACTTAACTACGGGGTCATCAGTCCCTAAACTTACAAACTACTTATGAACTAGCTAATACTAAGGACGGCACAAATATCTTCCCGAGGGGGGATTCGAACCCCCGACCGTAGTGGCCGTGCAGACCGTGACTGGCGCGCCGCAGCCAGCTCGGTCACCGCGGCCGGCTAGCTGGGAGATCACCGTGGTGACAGGACCAGCTACCAGAGATTGTTGTCCGTTTAGAACCACCCAGGGGGCACGTGAAGCATTGAGGATTGCTTCCGGACGCGAACAACTTCGCCCATTACGATCATTCTCAGGAGGGATGAACCGAACTCCATATAGTCAGTCTGGAAGCTGTCCAGTGGTTAAAGGAGTTGGACTTGGCTCTGTGACAGAGATATGTTTTATCTTATTAATTAGATACTAGTATATCTTACTAAAGTATTATATGTAGCTGACATTATACCATACGATATATATATATATATATATATATATATATATATATATATATATATATATATATATATATATATATATATCCGAAGATTGAAACTTCCTGGCAGATTAAAATTGTGTGCTGGAACCGGGACTCGAACCTGGGACCTTTGCCTTTCGCGGGCAAGCGCACTACCGACTGTGCTACCCCGACACGACTCACGATGCCGCCTCACAACTTTACTTCCGCCAGTAAACATCCCTTAGGCTGTGGCTAAGCCATGTCTCCACCATATCCTTTCTTCCAGGAGTGCTAGTCTTGCGTGTTTGCAGGAGAGCTTCTGTGAAGTTTGGAAAGTAGGAGGCGAGGTACTGGCGGAAGTAAAGTTCTGAGGAAGCATAGTGAGTCGTGTCGGGGTAGCACAGTCGGTAGTGCGCTTGCCCGCGAAAGGCAAAGGTCCCAGGTTCGAGTCCCGGTTCCGGCACACAATTTTAATCTGCCAGGAAGTTTCATATCAGCGCACACTCCGCTGCAGAGTGAAGTTTCAATCCGAAGACGTTATAGGGGGACCAACAGTTGAACGTGGGTTCCGAACCACGGTGTTAATCGGTATTTTTCACATGAGCAATACTGCCATACGTGAAAGAAGTGGAAAGTGATAGATAAAAATCCCATGACCTGGCGGGTATCGAACCCAGTACCTTTCGATTTGTTGTCTGCCACTGTAGCACTGTGCAACCGAGGTGCATGGAAATGGCTGGATAAAATCAGTTGACACTTTAACTGACGGACGAAACAGCTCAGTGACAGTAAACTGTTTATTGAGTGCCTGGCGAGAGCCATCATTTTAACCTGCAAGCCGGACCGAGCCTATGAGCCTTGGTCACGTGGACGTTCGGTGACGTCACTCAGGCGTGCGCCGTCTGCGGGGAGAGGCGGCCTCATGGCCTCATGCCCCAGTGGCGGGAGCCGTCACCAACGTGTTAAGTAGATTACATTAGATTAGATGTTCCATAGATCATGAATACGACACTTCGTAATGATGTGGAACGTGTCAGTTAAAAGAAACGTGTCAATACATAATATTACATGAAACTCAATTTTTGTATACTTTATTTTATTTTATATATTTTTTTAATTTTTCCCCTAAAGTACTAACTTTTATCTAGTAATTCATCTAATGTGTAGAAGGAATTGCCATTCAGAAATGCTCTTAATTTATTTTTTAAATGCTAGTTGGCTATCTGTCAGAATTTTGATACTACTTGGTAAGTGACCAAAGACTTTTGTGGCAGAATAATTAACCCCTTTCTGTGACAGAGCTAAATTTAACCTTGAATAGTGTATGCCACCCTTTCTCCTAGTGTTGTAGCTATGCACACTGCTGTTACATTTGAATTCAGTTCGATTGTTAATAACAAATTTCATAAGTGAATATATATATTGTGAAGCAACTGTGAAAATTCCTAGATCCTTAAATAAATGTTTGCATGATGATCTTGGGTGGGCTTCAGCAATAATTCTGATGACCCGCATTTGGGCAATGAATACTTTCTTACTAAATGATGAATTACCCCAGAATATTATGCCATAAGACAGCAGAGAATGAAAATAGGCATAGTATGCTAGTTTACTGATTTGTACATCACCAAAGTTTGCAATCAACCTAATAGCATAAGTAGCTGAGCTCAAACGTTTCAGCAGGTCTTCAATGTGTTTCTTCCAATTCAACCACTCATCAATGCATAAACCTAAAAATTTTGAATATTCTACCTTAGCTATAGATTTCTGGTTGAAGTCAATATTAATTAATGGTGTGATGCCATTTATTGTGTGAAACTTAATATATTGCGTTTTTTCAAAATTTAAAGAGAGTCTATTTACAAAGAACCACCTAATAATTCTCTAAAATACTTCATTGACAATTTCATGAGTTAATTTCTGTGATTCGGGTGTGATAGCGATACTTGTATCATCAGCAAAGAGAACTAGCTTGGCATCTTTATGAATATAGAAAGGTAAATCATTAATATATATTAAGAACAGCAAAGATCCCAGTACCTAACCCTGTGGCACCCCATGCTTGATAGTTCCCCAGTTTGAGGACTCAGCCGTTTTTTTGTATATTATGTGAATTACTTATATCAACTTTCTGAACTCTTCCAGTTAGGTATGATTTAAACCATTTGTGCACTTTCCCACTCATACCACAATATTTAAGCTTATCTAGAAGAATTCCATGGTTAACACAATCAAGAGTATGGTAATTAACATATCTAATCGTTATAAAAGTAATTATTATGTAAATATAACGTATTTTCAGGTATCACGTCTGTATAGACAAACAATAAAAACCAAATCCATAAAGCCGTTTCTGAATACACGAAATTCGCGTTTTTATATTAACAATGTTTTCTTGTGTAAAATCGCCTTCATTTAAGAAACATGATGCTAAAGGCGAATGTTGAAGATGAGATGGGTAGATTGCCTAACTAATGAGGAGGTACTGAACAGAATTGGGGAGAAGAAATTTCTGGCTTATCTTGACTGACAGAAGAGATCGATTGGGGAGACACATTCTGAGACTTGAAAGAGGCAGTGGCGGCTGGTGGTTCAGATGACTGGGGGTTCACATCTTTCAGTGCGGGATCTTGATAGTGGCGCCGCCCCTCCCCCCTTCCTGCTCGGCGCGTCGATAGGTCCACCCCCCTTTAGATATAGTTTGGTTAAAATATGTGAAAATTAGGTTTATTTGGTCTTGCTTCAACTCGAGCTGAGACGTCGGCCTACCAAGGTTCTTTATTTCACTTTTATTCCAAGCTTAAAGCGGGGAAATCTGTTTCTGAAAGACACTGAACGGTGTTCATTTTACTTTGATAATGAACACCAAGAACATATGAAAATTCATATAAACATTAAAACATAGTAAGTAATTGATTACACTGTATAGTGACTGTAACAAAATGGATCTGTTACGATGAATAGACAAGCTACCTTCTGTTCACCTGAAACTATAAGCAGCACCCCTTCTTAACCTTACACATGCACAAAGGCTGCTCTCCGCCATATCTTTTCAAATAGTTAAATATTTGTTACAACGAAGAATATATATGTCATTTACACTCAAAATCGCGACACATTTGCAAAAACGTCCAAAGATATGTGGCAAGTTATAATACAGTTGTCATTGTTGTTCCCGTATCTGTTAAAAAAAAGATTGGGTTTAAAAAAATTACTTGCAGTCGGTTTCGAATCCACTACCTTCAACAGCGCTGCGCGATGTTGGTAACCACACGGCTGTTCTTACCAGGTGGAGAGTTGAGAGTTTATTATTATTCTTATAGGATCTTCTGAAGGCTTTTACAGTTGATGCGTCTTAATTTATAGTTATAAGATAATTTACCAAATATGAAGTGGTTTTGATGAATCTTCAATGCACCAAAACAAATATGAAGGGTTGGTGTTGCCTTCATGGAGAATTTGCGCATGGGCAAGTTGAGGTACGCAGTAGCTCCATTGTCTTTGCTTCGGGACCATTCGTGCGTAACCGCCAGAGCTCGGGTAACCAGGAGCTGACGTCTCTACCAGCTCCAACGCCAGTGTTAAATGCGGCGTTTCCCCTCGCCCCTCCCTGCCGCGGTGGCGACCATATGCTGCCTCCAGGGGTTTCAGAAGAGAACTTGAACCTCAGCGGCGCATGCGCATTGCAACGCTGCGGCTACTGCCGCGTATATTAAGCGGCCGCGCTACGACTCGTATACGTGTAGTCTCTGCGACGTAAAAAGTTTCGCATGCCATAAATATACTTTGAATGTTCATATAAAATGGACTGATAGAAGAACGAAACGAAGAATGGGAGTTTAAAAACACATTTTATTTATCTATTTACTTTTTTTTTCACGAGCTTTTTTTCTGGGGGTTCACTGAAACAGTGAACACATAGGATGCACCGCCACTGACATTAGGGTAGTATGTAGGGTACAAATCACACAGGGGGACCGAGAAACGCAAGCAGCAAGCAGGTTCAAAAGGATGTAGTTTGCATGGGATGGGTTAGGATAGTGTGGAGAGCTGCATCAAAGTAGTCGTTGAACAGAAGACCACAATATCAGACAATCCTCGTAATGTCCTTGTCAGAATTGTTCTACCTCCTCGTCTTTTCTGTTATGAAACGCGTTATTATATCTTCAGCAGTACTTTATTTTATAATTTTTTAATTCAAGTAACAAGGCAGTCTAGATCGAAATTTCTTTTATTTCCCTGGTAACCGGTTTCGGTCACTTACACGACCATATTGTAATGTTGGCCACCAGTTGTTTAATGTTGACTGTTGTCACAGGCATAATCCACGCTAGTTCAGAGTATTGTTTCGGCCGTGATGTAAGGCACAAGCCAGTTTTAACTTTAATTTTGAACAATTATGTAAACGTTGGTTAGTGTTACTCGTGTAGAAAGTGCATCTACCGTGATTAATCCATATTTGTGCCACACTGTACAGCTCAGACTTGTGTATTCCACACACCCACAGTGTAAATTCGTATTGTTGATGTGCCGAATGTGCGTACCTGGTCATAGTGGTTGTAATTAACAGAATTGTAAACTGGCCATTGAAAGACGACCATCTGTCGTCTTCCATATATTTTTTGTATATTTCTGTAAAGTTATAATTTATTTAATGTCGTTAGATTATCATTTTGTTAAAACTTGAACCCTACTCTTTTCAAGGCTGGATGAATATCATTTTTATTTCATGTTTTAAAATATTATTTAATATTGCTGGTTTTTTCTTATTTTTTATGTTAATAATTTTTTATATTAATAAATGTGGCATTAGTATGGCTTCTCCGCTACGCCACTGTCCCTGTGAGAATGTGCAGTTGTACTTTTAAGCGTGTGCTAGAATCTATGGCTGTTTGAATGTGAGGAGTGATAGCTCGCTTTGCATTGTTCTCTCTGGCTCAGAGTCGATAGCTGCTCGTGCTACCAAAGAGGTTTCTACACCCTTTGGTTACAGTCTAGTTAGCGAGCCTTTCCTCCAGCGCGAGTATTGTTGTCCGTCCCCACCACCGCTGTTTTCTTGGATTTTCCAGTTTCCAGTGGCTTCTCGCATCCGGTAGCAGTTTCCCGCTCATGACCGCTGGATCTTCATTCTATACTGGGCGTCTGGTGAGGTAAGGTTGGTTCTGCTCTTGTTTCTGGAGATGGTAGCGTTACATTGACTAGCACGTTTAACTTAGATTCGTGAACTTAGAATCATTTTTTGGAATATTTTCTCCGATCGTTTGTGGAAATGTGTTCTCGTTCTTCAGTTCAGTAATTTCCAATAGATAAACGCGGTGTGTGTGATTCTAGTTGCAGTTTGATAACGGCCTGGTATGTTAAAACCTTTTGTGATCATGTGGCGGTGTATGAACACAGTGTAAATACTTTCTAGCTTTGTGGGGCCCGATTTCTAATAGGTTATATGTTCATTTTTGTACAGTGCATGTAAAAATCTTCTCATCGTTTCCTTCTGTGAGTGATATGCAGTGGCGGCTGGTGATAATTTGCTAATATGCTGCAGCACACGGTAAATATATTAATAAAAATTATGCTATTTCTCTTCGAATGCAAGCGAGAAATCGCTGTAAAATTACATCCTTTCTCTTGGAATGCGATCCAGATATAATAAAATTATGCCAATTCCCTTCCAATACGTATTACAATGCTAATACTAAGGACGATAATGCATTTAGGAGCGCTCTCGCCGCGATAGCTGGAAACCAGCTCCGTGTGCTAAAGTGGGGTTCAGCCGCGCTGGTGCGTGCGCAAAGAAGCGACGCAGTCGCCTGTTCGCTAGTGCGCATGCGCAGACGTGACGTCAGGCCTGGCGACTCAAGTGTGCTGAGACCGACTGCAGCACCATTTCACTATTTCTCTTCGCACTGCGTGTAACGGTTGCGGAAGAATGGTATAGAGGCATACAGAGTCAAATAGCGCGCTGGCTCAGGCGTCTTGCGCGTTGTCTCTAAAACCTATTTGTGTGAGGCTCGTATTCAAATACCTCTGAGTCCAAATTTTTAATTTCTGTACATAAAACTTCAATCACAAACAACATTAGTAATATATAGCCAACATGCGAGTGAAACTGCGCTTTTCAGCCAAGCAGTTTCATTGGTCACTTGTGTAGAACGCAGATGACGTGGCGGGGATATTGCTAAGCTCCGTTATTTCCATTGTCAGTCACGCTTTTTATTTTAGTATATTTTGTGTCCTGTTTATTTTTGTAATATTGTAGCACAGTGGTCACATTTTGTACGAGCCGCCACTGGTGATATGTGTGTTCCACGCCTTCGGCTTCCACTCTTGTTTGTTCCATGCCCATCAGGCAAGTAACTGTTGGTATCCTTCTGATTTCCACTAAAATTTCGCGATCTTCTCTCCCCGCAATTCTAATTTTGCTGTTTCTTCTCCGACTGGTAATACGCACTCTGTCTTTGTCAGCAGTTCTCTCTGAGCCTTGTGTCCGCTTCCGTAGCTCAGCGGTAGCGTCGCTGGCAACCAGCCAGGAGGCCCGGGTTCGATTCCCGGCAGGGTACTAGATGTTGTGTGTTGTCCTAATCATAATCATGTCATCATCATTGGCACGTAAGTCGCCCACGCGGCGTCACATAGAAAGACGTACACTAAGGCGGCCGAACAATCCCGCAAGGTATCTCCCGGCCAAGAAAACCATACGCTCATTTTCATTTCTGAGCCTTGTACAATCTCCTTCGATAGTTTCCTTATGTAATTCTAAATATTTCTATGGGTTGCACGCTATAATTAATTTTCTTTATTTTTCGGAAACTGAATTTATTCAATTTTATCGGTTTGCGGAACCACGTGGGTCCGAGTTCCGACTTCCGGGGTTTGCAGCTAGTCGCCTGAGTTCACGCCACTTCTCTTATAAAACCAGTACCCAGCTCGATTTCTAACAGACTGCAACTTAAGAATCCACCGTGATTTTGTATAATGAATCCGACTTTCAATCACTTCACCTTCAGTGGAGTGCGTTCATGTAACGTAGCCGTGTGTCGCCATTATCGTGTTTGCTCCCGGTCCAATTCAGATGTAATTTAACTTGGCTATACATACGCACCATCTTAAAATAGGCACGACAGACCAGAGCTAGCTTCAAAGTGTTTTTGTATATTGTGTTTTGTGCTACCTCCGACTTGCTGAATTTCGCCTACGATAGCGGTGCCTGCTTTCGCCTCCTCTCAGCACGCTGTTTTTGGTGAGTTTCGCTGTGGAATGGCGTGTATGTGTTAGAATGAGTGTTGTTTGTGAATCCTTCCCGCAGTAGCGTTAAATCATGTGTAATTTAGGCTGGGCACTGTCCGCATTAATCCATGTAAGAGATGCATTTTTATTGTGTTAACGAAATTGGTTCCCCATTTTGCTTGTTTTCTATCTGAATAAACAAGTTTATGTTCAGCATAATCCGCCTATAAATTGTAGTTTTAGAGCACCTTCCCTCTTTTATTTAATATTGTTCTTCACAAAAAATGTTCAAATGTTTGTAAATTTATGGGACCAAACTGCGTGGTCATCAGTCCGTAGCTTACAAACTACTTAATCCTAGGTAAACTAACCTAAGGACAACACACACACCAATGCCCCAGGGAGGACTCGAACCTCCACGGCGAGCAACCGCGCGCTCCGCAGCGAGACGCTTTACACCGCTCGGCACTCCACCGCGGCTTGTTCTTCACAAGTGTCGAGAACAAGCAGCAGATGCAAATTTTCTTAAGTGAAATTCCGTTGCGCCATAAATGTTTCCTGGCCACCTTTCTAAGATAACTTTAATTGTGGTGGCTTGCATATTAACGTCTGTGTGTAATAACGTGTGAATTGCTATGTATGTTGACCACTGTGATCACTTCCTGTCGCCGGCCGCGGTGGCCGAGGGGACTAAGGCGCTTCAGTCACGGTCTGCACGGCCACTACGGTCGGGGGTTCGAATCCCCCCTCGGGCATGGATATTTGTGCCGTCCTAGTTCGTAAGTAGTTCATAAGTAGTTTGTAAGTTTAGGGACTGATGACCCCGTAGTTAAGTCCCATAAGCTTTACAAACATTTGAACTTCCTGTTATTGAAGTAATTTGCAACCAGTTCTCAGTTTGGGCCAGGGAACAAGGCTTTGTAGCAGGGAGTAACTAGTAGTTCACACGGACCTCATTTACTAATTTTAGTGCTGAAACAAGGTGGTCGACTTTTACCATAAATGGGAACTATTGGGCTCTAATGATAAATCGTTAAAGTATCAAATAACTGCAATTCTAAGTGTCGCCTACGTTATTTGTAGTGGATTAGTTTTCGCCCCATTTCAGCCAGACGCTACCGAGAGCAACGAAGAACGAAAACATCAAGAATCATCGATTCTTCTCCAGCTGTAAACAACTGGTGGCCAACATTGCAGTTGTGGTCTGATGATGGTCATGTAAGTGACCGAAACCGGTTACCAGTGAAATAAAAGAAATTGCTATCAGGACTGACTTGTTACTTGAATTAGTAACTGCAAATAAGATCTCTGTTGTCAAAAATAATGATAATTTTTTAACCCTTAACTACTATAGACGTTGACAGGAAGGCAACTACTACAACGTAGTATGAGTAACATGACGACAAGTAAAACACAGCGCAATTTGCAGTACATTTTTCTTTGTGCTACAAAAAGAACAGCAAGCACGTACACACCCACAGATTATCATTATAGAGATTATATTGCAAATGCACAGCGTTATTAGATACAAAAATCCCATTTGAATTATAGTAAACTGTATGCGAAATCTCCTTTCCATTTACTATTCTCCCAGAAAGGTTGCCACATTTTCCTTATAAAACAAAATGTACAAACTAAAGATATCCTTCTCTGTGTCACTAAATTCTCTTTTAGTCGCTTTGACCCCGCATACACTTCACGCAGACCTTTCTAGAACACCCCAAACAAATTGGAACACCACGCTGTTGACACGGATATTGTGTTTTCCTCTTCAGATGAGGAGGACAAAAGGCACACGTTATTCGATTTTCAAACTGTTTTGGTGTATGAGGCACATCTTGTATATTCAGTACTCTTCTTATGGTGCCACTCACCTCTCGTGGCAAGTGTCTAACAGAAAGTCTACGCTTCATATGAAGCTCAACTAGATCTCTTGCTAGGGTCTTCATGAAGCTCATTCTTGACATTACTTCTGCCTTTGGATACGCTTGATATACCACATAAGAATTTACAATACACACAACATCCACTAAAGTGTAGAAAATTGCCAAAGGCCATTTTCTTGTCCGCTGACTTGAAGAATTTCTCAACTCAAAAAGTCGTAGCGGTCTGAGAGACCGCAGATAGTAGTTAAGGGTTAATGAAGACTTAACGAATGTATGCGTTCTGGATGCTCATCAATCCTCTCTGAAATCCAGTGGTCTCCTGCACGGTGCAGTGGGTGATGAGCCTTGGCGAGACGTAATTAGAGCTCTCCAGGGCAGCGCAGCCAGATTAGCGGCGCTCCAGACCTGCAATCTGGAGCCTAATCCAGCAGCAGTTCCAGCTCCAGGCTGGACGTTTATCTTGATCTGCGCCGCTGCCTCTTGATTAAGAAAGCCGCCGCGCCAGAATTGATTCTGCCGAGTGCTGGCTGGGGCTGAAGCCCCGCCCCCCTGCCTCAACCCCCCCCCCCCCCCCCCCCCCCACGGACGCTACTGGGCAGAGCTCGGCGCTTCCAGGGCCTCCACTACTGCTGCTGCGGCCTTCATGGTGTGCAGGCAGCGGCTAACCCCAGGTAATTACTCTCACACAACAGGTAGGGGACTGTGAGTCTCTTACAGTCAGGCTTATACCCAGAGAACGCACCGCACATTCACTCCCCTCTGTGCCTATACACAGAGAGGGTCTCAAATGTTGGTCACCAATTTCGAGCAAACTTTGCTTGGACGTTCTATATCTCTATATATAAAAGGACGTGTCCCGTTTGACTGACTGACTGAGTGACTCATCATCGCCCAGCCCAAACCATTGAATGTAGAAACTTGAAATTTGTGGAGGGTGTTGATCTTACTCTGTAGGCGTCATTTAAAAAGCGATTTTTTGATATTCCGTCCGTAAGGGGGTGAAATCTCTATATATAAAAGGAAGTGTCCCGATTGACTGACTGACTGATTGACTGACTGACTGACTCATCATCGCCCAGCCCAAACCACTGAAGATAGAAACTTGAAATTTGTGGAGGGTGTTGATCTTACTCTGTAGGCGTCATTTAAGAAGTGATTTTTCGATATTCCGTCCATAAGGGGGTGAAACAGGGGATTAAACGTTTTTTGAAAATACGTTGTTATTTAGGCAATTTTGAAGCTAGAACTACAAAATTTCGGATTTTAATCCAGGGTTCGAATTTAAAAGAAACGTGTTTCGGCATTTTTTGAGATTCGACAAATAAGGAGGTAAAATAGGTGACGCAAAAAATTGATTTTCTCTATATATAAAAGGAAGTGTCCCGATTGACTGACTGATTGACTGACTGACTGACTCATCATCGCTCAGCCCAAACCACTGAAGATAGAAACTTGAAATTTGTGGAGGTTGTTGATCTTACTCTGTAGGCGTCATTTAAGAAGCGATTTTTCGATATTCTGTCCGTAAGGGGGTGAAATAGGGGATGAAACGTTTTTTTGAAAATACGTTGCTATTTAGGCAATTTTGAAGCTAGAACTACAAAATTTCGGATTTTAATCCAGGGTTCGAATTTAAAAGAAACGTGTTTCGGCATTTTTTGAGATTCGACAAATAAGGAGGTAAAATAGGTGACGCAAAAATTGATTTTCTCTATATATAAAAGGAAGTGTCCCGATTGACTGACTGACTGATTGACTGACTGACTGACTCATCATCGCCCAGCCCAAACCACTGAAGATAGAAACTTGAAATTTGTGGAGGGTGTTGATCTTACTCTGTAGGCGTCATTTAAGAAGTGATTTTTCGATATTCCGTCCATAAGGGGGTGAAACAGGGGATGAAACGTTTTTTGAAAATACGTTGTTATTTAGGCAATTTTGAAGCTAGAACTACAAAATTTCGGATTTTAATCCAGGGTTCGAATTTAAAAGAAACGTGTTTCGGCATTTTTTGAGATTCGACAAATAAGGAGGTAAAATAGGTGACGCAAAAAATTGATTTTCTCTATATATAAAAGGAAGTGTCCCGATTGACTGACTGATTGACTGACTGACTGACTCATCATCGCTCAGCCCAAACCACTGAAGATAGAAACTTGAAATTTGTGGAGGTTGTTGATCTTACTCTGTAGGCGTCATTTAAGAAGCGATTTTTCGATATTCTGTCCGTAAGGGGGTGAAATAGGGGATGAAACGTTTTTTTTGAAAATACGTTGCTATTTAGGCAATTTTGAAGCTAGAACTACAAAATTTCGGATTTTAATACAGGGTTCGAATTAAAAAGACACGTGTTTCGGCATTTTTTGAAATTCGAGAAGTAAGGAGGTAAAATAGGTGACGCAAAAAATTGATTTTCTCTATCTCTATATATAAAAGGAAGTGTCCCGATTGACTGACTGACTGACTGACTCGTCATCGCCCAGCCCAAACCACTGAAGATATAAACTTGAAATTTGTGGAGGGTGTTGATCTTACTTTGTAGGCGTCATTTAAGAAGCGATTTTTTCGATATTCCGTCCGTAAGGGGGTGAAATAGGGGATGAAACGTTTTTTTGTAAATACGTTGCTTTTTAGGCAATTTTGAAGCTAGAACTACAAAATTTCGGATTTTAATCCAGGGTTCGAATTTAAAAGATACGTGTTTCGGCATTTTTTGGAATTCGACAAATAAGGAGGTAAAATAGGTGACGAAAAAAATTGATTTTCAAAAATATGTTGCTGTTAACTCAAATTTTAAGCTACAACTACAAAACTTTGGATATGGAATCTTGGTCAAAAATAAAAATCCATGATTTTTAGTATTTTTGGAAATTCAACAAGTAAGAGTGTTAAATAGAGGATCAAAAATTCTTTTTGAAAACACGTTGCTATTGATACAATTTTGAAGCTATAGCTGCAAAAATTGATATTTGCGTAGTTGGTTTGACATTAAAAAATAAGTGTTTCGGTATTTTTGTAAATTCAACCATCAACGGGGTTAAATTGGAAGGGGATGTATTTCGAAAATCTGTTGCTATTTAGGCAATTTTGAAGTTAGCACTACAAATTTTCGGATTTGGATTCGGGGTTCGAATTTAAAAGGCACGTGTTTCGGTATTTTTGGAAATTCGACCGATAAGGGAGTGAAATACTAGATGCAAAAATTGATTTTCATAAATATGGTGCTGTTAACTCAAATTTCAAGCAATAACTATAAAACTTAAGATATGGATTTTTCATCAGGATTAAAAAGAAACAACTGGTGCAGACCAACCAGCCTACGCATGCGAAGCAGCGGGGGTTCAGCTAGTCTATCTATCTATCTATCTCTATATAAAAAAGGAAGAGTCCCGATTGACTGACTGACTGACTGACTGACTCATCATCGCCCAGCCCAAACGACTGAAGATAGAAACTTGAAATTTGTGGAGGCCGTTGATCTTACTCTGTAGGCGTCATTTAAGAAGCGATTTTTCTGATATTCCGTCCGTAAGGGGGTGAAATAGGGGATGAAACGTTTTTTGAAAATACGTTGCTATTTAGGCAATTTTGAAGCTGGAACTACAAAATTTCGGATTTTAATCCAGGTTCGAATTTAAAAGACACGTGTTTCGGCATTTTTTGAAATTCGACAAATAAGGAGGTAAAATAGGTGACGCAAAAAATTGATTTTCACAAATATGATGCTGTTAACTCAAATTTTAAGCTACAACTACGAAACGTCGGATATGGAATCTTGGACAGAATTAAAAATCCCTGATTTTTAGTGTTTTTGGAAATTCAACAAGTAAGAGGGTTAAATAGAGAATCAAAAATTCTTTTTGAAAACACGTTGCTATTGATACAATTTTGAAGCTAGAGCTGCAAAAATTGATATTTGTATAGTTGGTTAGACGTTAAAAAATACGTGTTTCGGTATTTTTGTAAATTCAACCATCAACGGGGTTAAATTGGAGAGGGGATGTTTTTCGAAAATCTGTTGCTATTTAGGCAATTTTGAAGTTAGCACTACAAATTTTCGGATTTGGATTCGGGGTTCGAATTTAAAAGACACGTGTTTCGGTATTTTTGGAAATTCGACCAATAAGTGGGTGAAATACGAGATGCAAAAATTTATTTTCAAAAATTTGGCGCTGTTAACTCAAATTTCATGCTATGACCACGAAACTTAAGATATGGATTCTTCATCAGGATTAAAAAGAAACAACTGGTGCAGACCAACCAGCCCAATCATGCGAAGCAGCGGGGGTTCAGCTAGTCTATACTTATAAATGTGAATGTCTGTTCGGTGTACGTTTATCACGTCTGAACCACAAGACATAAAGAGCTAAAAATTTGTACAGTTACTAAGGGAAGGCTTTAGGCACGGTTTTATGGCGGTCGGTAGCTATTTATCTATATGTATATTAATGTGAATTTCTGTTCGGTGTACGCTTATCACGTCCGAACGACAAGACACTGAGAAGAATTTGTACAGTTACTAATTTATACCTGAGGAAGGTTTTAGGCACGGTTTTATAGCGATCTGATAGATATTTAGTAATTTGAAGAATATAATGCGAAATGCTGAACAAAAATTACTCTGAAAATTATATTAATTCTTAGGTTTTATTGGTTGCATTGTTGCTTGAGGGTTGATAATGATAAAACGGTGGAGAATATTGGGATGGAAAGTTATCGGTGTATATAAAATTCTACGCGCGCGCGCGCGCGCGCGCGCGCGTGTGTGTGTGTGTGTGTGTGTGTGTGTGTGTGTGTGTGTGTGTGTGTGTAATATTTCGCTCTGTAGCGAAAACTACAGAACGCAAACGAATAGTCTGTGTGTCATTGTTGTCCGAAGTCTCCCGTTGTACACCATACCTGTTCCATGCCGATAGCTATAAGGGGGTGGAAGATATGGTAGTTGAAAGTCGTCAAATTAAAAAGAAATATCGGACTGAAGGCCACCGATGACGTTTGCGACTCTATAACAAGGAGGTTACATACAGCAAAACGTGATGCCACATACCATATCTTTGGTCTATGCGTGCTACAATGTCTTCAGCTCCTTCTCTGTAAGGATAAGCACACGAATAAGGAAATATAAGTATAAATAAAGCAGTAAAAAAGAAATTTCTTTTAATGCTTCTCTTTAGAAAAAATGGATTTGACGTTTCGTGCATTACATCAAGTGATCGATCTGTGATATTATTACAATCATTATTGTTGAATTTCGTGATTGGATTCTTCGAAACGAGTGCATTTTTACGTGTGATTTGATCTACACTACTTACTTTCCTGATAAACGGCAAGTGCATAGACTTCTGCAATCTGATAGGAATATTTTTCAGTTCCGCTTTATCAGGGACATTTCCTCAAAAATGAATGAAATTAATTAAATTAATTGTTATAATTCAATAAATATGACATCGTACAAATTTTATAAGTCATTAGTATTTTGACTACTATCTTTCTTTGTTTGGATATAATTTTGTACATTATGCAAGACAGCGTTATTTCTTATATATTCTCCAAGAAATATAACATCGTTTTAGAAAAAGAGAAATGTGCAGAGAGGGAAGGAATAAGAGAAGTACTAACTCAAGGCAGGAATAAGTAAATAAACACCCGGGCAACGCCGGGTTTTTAGCTAGTATCTCTATACTTCCAAGACGCATTTGTTGTCTGTCTGTTCTCTTATAACTCAAGATCCAGACAACCAAATAACTTGAAATTTGCTACACATACACAAAATTACATGTGCAAGATTCTCAAGCAGGTTTCGTTCCATTTTTTGAAAACCAACCGGACAATTTGAGAAAAACCCCAAGTGCGTTTTCAATGTGTCCGTGTAAATCTATATCTTCGCACTGATCTTGATGAAATTTTGCACAATTGACCTTCAAAACAAGAGGAAGGACACTGTCTACATAAAATTTAGTTCAGTGCGTGGTGGAGGGTACTTACGGATTTCGCCAAAATCCACAGTTTTGCTCCGATCTTGATGAAATTTTGTACACTTGACCTTGAAAACAAGATGAAGGTTACTGTCTACATATAATTTCCTTCGCTGCACGGGGTAGAGTACTTCACTCACAGACTTTGATTGCAATCTCTATACATATAAGACGCATTTTTTACGCTTCTACAGAAAACGTTATTTTAAACCCGGGTACTTGCAGATAGTTGAATATAAACAGACACGTGTTTCGGCGTTTTGCTTAGACACTTAGTAGTTTTTGAAAAATCAAGGTCAAAGTTGATGATGGAAAATTGTGTTTTCAATACTATTAATCGAAACATCGTCTAAAGTTGAGCATTTTTACTCATATGCAGTGCGTAAATTTTAAGTTGACTAGCCAGAATAACTTGAAAAATAAACTTCACACGAAAAATTGTTAATAATCCAAATTTGATTATTTTGGAGACATCTGCTCGTACTAAATTTACCCTGCCACCACAGCCCCCTGGGGGTGGCGTGGGAGGCAACTTTAAAAATTTCAAATGGGAATCCCCATTTTTTATTGCAGAATCAGATTCTAAATAAAAATCTACTTACCTTTAGTCTTAAACATGTGTTTTGAGTCTTGGTAGTTGGCGCTTAATTCAAGAAAATCCATGTTCTCATTTTTGCATGGAAAATGGTTACGGATAAATAAAAAAATACTTGTTTACTTTGTAAATTTTGATTTACAGCACGACTCAATAAATGCATCGAAGTTGCAGGTCATCACTTTGAATATTTGATTTCATAAAACGGTGAGAGGCAGGGGATTTACGGACAACAAGCAGGCTGAATGTGAGAGGCGAGGGACTCACTGGAAACAGGCAGCCCGAAATTCATTTACTTGCAAGTATTTGTAAATAACAATAAAACGAAACCAATCGTTCTTTTCAGGACCATCACATCTTAAACGGGAGTTTGCGAGTAGGTTAGTCTTTCTCTCAAATAGTCTTTTACTTTGTTTATTCTGTTAGTTAATAAGTTCACTCGTTGGTAAAAGGATGTGTGGGTACTTAGTTAGCTAGTCAGATGATTTGTTTGATAATTAATAGTTGTGTGGCCTCATGACCACAAAACAAACAACTTTTCCGAATCTGAGGAAAAAATTTATATTTTGGTCGTAATTTGTAAAGTTCTAATTCCTCTCTCTCAAACTCCACCCTGTGGGAGGAGAGGAAACGTTTTGCTTATAGCGAATCAAAATTTACGAAGTAATAATTTTTTATTTATCCGTGACCATTTTCCACGTAAAAATGAGAACATGGATTTTCTTGAATTACAGCGCCAACTACCAATAATAATAATAAAGAATAAGAATAAAAATAAAAAACTGTGTAAGAGAAAATGTAGTAGTTTTATGTAGAATCCGTTTCTGCAATAAAAAATGGGGATTCTCATTTGAAAATTTAATGTTGCCTCCCGCCCCACCCCAAAGGGGCAGGGGTGGTGGGCTAATTTTAGCACCACCAGATGCTCCCCTCGAAAATAATCAACTTTGGATTCTACACATTTTGTCGTGTAAAGCTTATTTTTTCGAGTTATCCTGATTTGTCAACTTAAAAATGTACACCCTGTATATCGAGTCAAAAGTTAATGACAGTCAAAGAGTTAACGTTTTTGTGATTGAGCTCTCGTAAAAATGAGCGACGTTTCGGGACTGCATTACATAACGCACAAAGTAAACAAAAATAACAAATCAAATGTTTGTTAAGCTTATGGGACTTAACTACGGGGTCATCAGTCCCTAAACTTACAAACTACTTATCAACTACCTTATACTAAGGACGGCACAAATATCCATGCCCGAGGGGGGATTCGAACCCCCGACCGTAGTGGCCGTGCAGACCATGACTGGAGCGCCACAGTCCCCTCGGCCACCGCGGCCGGCTAAACAAAAATAGCCTTCACTCTTCAGACATGCTGGCGACATCAGAGTCATGAGAAGCCGACTAAAGAAAATAATGAAGAAATTAACGTAAAGAACGACAATCGGAAAGGTTGTGGAAAAACAGAAATATTCCGAGAAGACTAATTCTGAAGTAGTAAAGAAGCTGAACCAAACTACTCACTTTACAAAATACGCAAACTTCCATAGTCACAACAACATTAGTAAGACAATAACGCAGAAGCCAAGAAGTTTGCCAATGAAGGCAAAGTACGTGACAGAATGGCGTGGGTATAACGGGATGTGGGAGGCCCAAAAAATAATATAAATAAATAAATAAATAAAATTAGAAAAACTGGTCGAGGGTTTGGACTGTAAAACGGTGAATGCAAGTTCGAACCACCATTATGGCAATTATTTGTTAGTTTCTTTTTCGACATATTTGATAACATTCTCATATTTATAATACCTTTTCTTGCCTTATTTTGAAGCAGAGTATCGAGACGTGTGATTAATATTCAATTAAGTGTATTATCTGTTTACAGCTGTTTTATTTGTAATACACAACGCAAAAACATTAAAAACAAGAAATAAAAATAAAATAACTTCTACATCTTACATGGATACTCTGAAAGTCACACTGAAGTACATGGCAGAGGGTTCATCGAACCACTTTCGTGATATTTCTCTATAGTTTTATTCTCGAATAGCTCGCGGGAAAAAGGAACACCTAAATCTTTCCGTTTTCGATCTGAGTATACTATTATGTAATTCAGTTACTGACTGTCTATTTGCCAGCGTTCTTACAACCTGTACGGTGAAACGTACCACAAAAACAACCAAACCGACTAGCACTGTTAAAGTGATGCCACCGAAATCCATCTTTCTTTGTCAACCTTGTGACGTCTTTCGATAGATCAAGAATTTTATCGCATGACTTCAAAATTATGCCACATTGCTGATACAGCAGATGCTATTACGAGGGTCACTCCAAAACAAATGCACACTATTTTTAAAAAAATACAGTTTTCATACTGCATATTCGAAAGTTTTACAGTGTGTTCATACATCCTTCCCGTTTGTTTTAAAACTTAGTTCAACCTGTTTCCGTGAGTGGCGCTTTTCTGCAACGCTGTGTTAGCTGAGCGGTCTAAAGTGCCTACCTAAGTAGGAGGTCCCGGGTTTGAATGCCGGCCACAGTACGAATTTTAATTCAGTGCCTCTCCTTATGTTTAATACCTTTGGTACAACGAGACAATGTTGTCTCAAGGAAATGTAGTATTGTTGATATTCCTCAGAAAGAGGTTGCGTCTCTATGTGAACAAAGTGCAGATACTGCAGGCGACAAAACCTGATGACTAGCAGCGACGATACAAAATGCTTAACCGCAATGAGCGTAGTCCTGCTTTCCTGTCAAGTGTAATGTTTGCTGATGACTCCACATTCCATGTCTCTCAAACTGTGAAAAAGCATAATGTTCGAATTTGGGGGGGGGGGGGGGGGGGGATACAGACTGTCTTAAAGCACTTCTCCCTCTACATCACATACTTATTCTGCCTCAATGTTTCCTGTCAAATGCGTACCAAATTGCCAGCGCTCTCCTATATTGGAACAGCACCCTAGCAAAGAACGTGAATGATAACTTGCTTTAAGACAGTCCGTGTAGTCGCTTTGTCTGCAGCACTGTATTAGCTCAGCGGTCTAAAGCGCCTACCTAGTAAGTAGGAGGTCCCGGGTTTGAATCCAGGCCAAAGCACAAATTTTAATTCAGTGCCTCTCCTTATGTTTAATAGCTTTCTGAGGATTTTATGAAGAGTTGCACGAGGCATCTGAAGTTGTCGTGAAGCTTGACGAACTGATTTTCGTGGACTTCGTTTGCGTGTTCGGTTCTTATTCCACAACTACATCCATACTCCGCAAGCCATGTTACGCTTTGTGGCGGAGGGTACTATGCGTTCCATTGTCACTCCCCCCCCCCCCCCCCCCCCCTATTCTAGTCGCGTGTGGTTTGCGGGAAAATGATTGCCGTATTCCTCTGTGTGGGCCCTAATCTCTCTGATTTATCCTTATAGTCGCTTCGCGAGATATACAAATGAGGAAACAATATTTTGGTTGACCTATCATGAAACGTATGGGAGAGCGGGACGAGATGGGGTGGAGGGCAATACGGGGTTTTTGTAATTTCTACCACGACAGATATCGCAAAATAGTGCCAAATAGTGGAAGTAGTAGGCACTTGATATGCGTGTGCCTGACAGTGCTGGCAGCCATTTTGAGCAAACCATTCGGAGTGAATACATCCAAACGTATTTTCGTCTGTGCTGATATAATTTTTCGTCATTTTCAGACGTGAAAAGGTAAGAGAAGTAATTGTTTCTCATAGTCTTAAGTATTATTAATGAAAAAACAACTTGTTTATCAATAAATTAATTCATGCAATAACTAGTTGAATATATCCTTGGTGCTATAATATTAACCTAATGTAAAAATGGTCCCTCGGGGCAAGACTGGGTACCTAGTGGCAGGGCAAGATGGGATACCCTAATGTTCCTGTCACTAATGACTAAGGAGAGGCTTCAGTTGGCCCACATAAGCACTTTATGTCAGAGACAAGCGATGGTCCTGTCAACCAAGCCGGTACTAAAGAGCAAGATGCGCTTGCTGTAGGCCTAAGCCCAGGGTGCTCATTTTGGAATGATAATAACCCAAATTACCATACTACAAATAAGCAGGCTTCTGAGAACAACAACAATAAATTAAGGTCATTTGCTGTTTCACCTGAACAGATTGTCCCGATCCCTTATGTCGGAAAGAAAAACATCCGAAAACGAGGCCGCAAAAAAGGAAAAACTGTTGTTGTTACTTGCTCCCCTTACAGAAGAGAAATCCTGGAGAGTGCAAGTAAGGTTAAGCCTGGAAGAAAGGAGGAACAAGGAGGAGGAAAGATTCACCTGAGAAGATTGTTAAAAAATCCAATCCCTCTTTGTTTGTAAAGGCAAAAGTGGGAAGAATAAAAAAGCAATGACGAACTTGACAAAGAAGATAAAATTTTTTTTTAGAAGAAAGCACATTAGAAGTAGATAACACTGCGTGCCTGTATTGCGGCTATTTCTACTCGCAGTCAACAGAAGGATGGGTGTCATGCGTCTCATGCAAAAATGGGCGCACTGTTCATGTGAGGGAGAAGAGGACGAGGATGCCGAGGTACATCATGTGTGTGAATTTTGCTTACAAAACTGAATAACAATAAACTGAACTTTAAATTTGTAAACCTGTGTTCATTGTATAATTTGATTACCTTTGCCCTATACAGTACTGAGGTAACGCATCTTGCCCCACCTGCGTACCCCATCTTGCCCTCACTGTAGGGCAAGATGGGGTACTTGGTAAACCCTGGGAAGATAATTTTTTTTAAATAGTAAATACTAACAATTTTGGTCCTAATTTTTTTTATAAACTCTAGAAATACTGCCGGCCGCGGTGACCGAGGAGACTGAGGCGCTTCAGTCACGGTCTGCACGTTCACTACGGTCGGGGGTTCGAATCCCCCCCTCGGGCATGGATATTTGTGCCGTCCTAGTTCGTAAGTAGTTCATAAGTAGTTTGTAAGTTTAGGGACTGATGACCCCGTAGTTAAGTCCCATAAGCTTTACAACCATTTGAACATTTTTTTTCTAGAAATACTAAAGTTTAAGGTGGTATATCTAGTGTTTTACTAGATCATTTCGTAAGCCTACAAAAAATTGTTAAGTGCATCAGTACCCCCGTCTTGCCCCGGTCTCCCCTACGCCCTCGGAACGTTGTCCGTACCGCGATACAGAAGGCCTCTCGTGCAGCGTCTGCCACTAGAGAGTCCATATCCTCTCTGTGACGCCTTCGCGCTTACTAAATGAGTCAATAACTTTCCCCAGTTTGAAGACTTGCAACCGAACCTACGGATTCAGCAAGATGGTGCTCCGCCTCTCTGGTCGCTGGCTGTTCGGAAAGCTCTAATGCAACATTTCCAGGACGCTGGTACACCCGTAAGTTGTCCCCCACGTTCTCCTGACAACACAACGCTGGATTATTTTTTCGATAGTTTCTTAGATTTTTTTCTCTATGGCTACGTCAAAGACAGGCTGTTCGCCTCTGCAGTGGGGGACATTCAAGACCACCGTACTCGGATTGTGGAAGTCATTTACACCATTCTTTCGGATCTGGGTGGAAAATGAACACAGACACGACATTATTTGTGTCTCAGCAGAGGTTCACATCGAAGTTTTATGATTTGTCATTGTAATTTTTTCAAAATGTATCTTCATATAGAACTTATTTTTATTAAAATAAGCACATTGTTCCATGCGTTACATGATATAACATTATGTGTCGCCTTACTTTAGATAAGTGAGAATGTGTCACGATATATTTATTTAAAAGTTTTTGAAGGTACAAGAAAGTAGTGATGCGAGTTCTTCTCCTTTACATCTTTAACGCTGGCCACAAGACTCGCCTTTTGTTTTGCTGCAATAAGAGAATATTTCACTCTGTTTTACAGTATTGCAAAAGTCATTGCTGTGTAAGTGATGTATGCGCCACTGCCAGATCCCTGTTAAAAGCGCTGACACCTTTCTACTGCAAGTAGGAGAAATGGCTTTTGGTGAACTTCCATGCTGTGTGTGTGTGTGTGTGTGCAAGTGGCACACGTATAGTGTGGTGCAAAACAACACCTGTACTATCCTCAGCATCCCATGACATTCGCTAAGATTATTAATACTTGTGCCAAAGATCATGAATAGTACATTTCCTGATTATTTGGAACATGTCAGTTTAACACTTTGGGCGCCGTGCTACAATCATTTAATGAGTCTGCGGGACCGCACACTTTTTTTACTTAAACCGATATATTTTGGTCATGGGCGATATACCTTTTCATTTTGATCTTTATATATTTTATGTATTTCTTTAAATGCTCACCGGTGGGCACGTCGTTCCAGGAAGCAATTGTGTATCATATATTTTTTGGAAACATTTTTGTTTCACTCTGTGATAGCAGCACTCTTTCATTTAAATTTATATATAAAAACAGTCTAGAGTGCAATGATTCAGCGGCGGACCAAGGCTGTCGGAGGTCCGGGGCGGCGGCAGAACAAACTGAGCCCCCCGTCCACTTGGAAATACATGTACTACTATATAAAAAAGTTATTTTTTGAAATTTTGAGCCCCCCCCCCTAGGACGAAAGGCTCGGGGCAGTCTAAAAACAGATAGCTTTCGAGATTTAAAGGCCACAGATCGGAATGCAAAGGGCGCTCACAACTATATATATATATATATATATATATATATATATATATATATATATATATATATATATATATATATATGGGCTGGGGCCCATGAATGTACATATTTGGAAACATTCTAAACCGAAAGAAAATGTGTTTTTAACACAAACTTATGTTTTTTAAATGGACACCCCATATTTTTTCTTCAGCAATCCATAGCATGACAAATCACATAAAGAATGGCGTTGATTGCATCGCAATATTCCAATTAAATCCCGAGATATTGCGACGCGAAGTTGACGCTTGAAAAACCTGAAATGCGCTGCTAGCGCACGTCCTGAGGCTCAGTCGTGAACCCCATGCTGCCCGTAATCGCGATGTGATTGACATACGTAATCGCACTTCCATACTTACCAAGAGGTTCGAAACGACTAATACGGTCTGCTGTCATCCTGCATTAAAGTCGTACATTCCAGCAGGTGTTTATCCCATCGGCTAGGGGTGATGCGGTTCTGTAACATATCTGTGTACCGCAACGTTAGTCATAAAGTTAACTTCGCTTATCGTTAATCCGTTACTAAAAAGATAATGCCGTTCAACGTTAAAACTTTACTTTACTGTAGATCTACAGTGAATCATTCACTCATAATACTAAAATTCATGTTGATGGTTTTAGTGAAACGAGCAAGTGGACTAAAGGTTTTACCGTTATTTAGGTAAAAATGTTTTGATTTGGGAACTTCAGGTAAGACATAGAAGATGAATGTAAAAATGTTTAACCAATTAGTTTTATTATCACATAATTATCAATGTTATGTTTATCTAATGCGTGTTACATGACAAATTGTTTCAAACAAATGTTTCTGAACATCACTGGGTAAAATGGCCCTTGTAGAAACTTGCACTGTGATACCAGCACTACATACTAAAGATAGCGTTCCCATATCATGCTCAAAGTGATACCCATTGTCGTGCATACATAGGTTCACTCTGCGGATGAAGGATGCCCTACTTCGTGCTACTGTTTCCTCTTTGATGGCTGTACAAGCATCAATAATGCGTTGCTTCATGTCCTCTGGTGTTGTTGGTTCAAGTTGGTAAACAGCATCCTTCACTGCTTCCCAAAAAAAAAATCTAGCAGTGTAAGTTCCAAAGATCGGGCAGGCCACCTAACTGGGCCAATCTGTGGATTGCTGAATAAAAAATATAGGGTGCCCATTAAAAAAAAACATAAGTTTGTGTTAAAACACATTTGCTTTCGTTTTAGAATGTTTCCAAATATGTACATTCATGGGTCCCAGCCGTACATTGATACCGGTGAATGTCGTTTTCCAATAGGTGTTATTGTTCCAGAGATATTTTGGGTGGACAAGATAGCTGGGACACCATATATATATATATATATATATATATATATATATATAAAGTGCTTTCGAGGCCTGGGGAAGTCCGCCCCCTCCGCCCTCCCTCCTTAGTCCATCACTGCAATGATTTTTATTTAATCAACTAGTTTCGGTCCTTTTTTGGACCATCATCAGGCCTGTAACTCTGAAATGTATCATGGTTACATTTAGAGGACCTTCAAGCAACATTCATTAGTGCCAACATTAAACTAAGTGAATAAAGAGAAATAGAATAAAACGATGTTATACCGATTGATGTCGTGGAGCTGGGCAGGTGCTTGTGAGCCTTCCAGTGCGTCACTGCTGGCTGGAGCGAGGTTTACTGATCTTAAATAGATAAGGCTCCGCCCCTTTTCCAGCTCTACCCATCTTTGGTAGCCCATGAAACGACGGCATTCATAAATTTAGCCAAACATTTTAGGATTATAATTAACTATACATTTCCTTGTCACTGCCTGAGATAAAATAATTAAGGTCATCTTTCTGATCTGTAAATTGAAGATTAAAACATTTAAATACGTAAATTGCATCAGGTTCTTATCGATATTCTCAGAGATATTCTATAAGTTGTTCTGCAATATTGTACGCAAATTTACAAGGAACGGAGCCTCAGCTGTTTAAGAGCAGTATTCCTTGTTCCAGCCAGCAGCGACGCACTGGAATGCTCCCAGTTACCTCCCCAGCTCCACAACATCGACGAGTATAACATCGTTTTATTTTATTTTTTCTTATTAACTTAGGTTAATGTTGGCACTAATGTATGTCGCTTGAAAGTCCTCTAAATGTAACTATGATACATTTCAGAATTGCAATCCTGAAGATGGTCCAAAAAAGGACTAGATTAGATTAGATTAGATTAGTTTTTCGTTCTGTAGATCCATGTTCAGGAAATCCTCGTGGATGTGGAACATGTCAAGAAACAAAATTTACAAGTTGAATAATAGATAATACTAATAATACAAATACAGATATATACATTTAAGTGGTTTTTTCTTTTTTTTTGGCTTATAATATAATAATACTGATATAGTATGAGTACATTCATCATTTGGTACAATTTAGAAATTCATTAATGGAGTAGAATGAGATGGCCACTAGAAAGTCTTTTAGGTTCCTCTTAAACTGATCTTTATTTGTAGCTAAATTTTTATACTTGATGGTAAATTATTGAAAATGTGTGTTCCTGAGTTGTGGACTCCTTTTTGAACTAAAGTAAGTGCTTTTAAGTCCTTGTGTAGATCATTTTTATTCCTAGTATTGTATTATGAACTGAGCTGTTTGTTGGGAAAAAGTATATATTATTTATGACAAATTTCATTAAGGAATAAATATACTGAGAGGCAGTAGTTAATATACCAGTTCTTTGAAGAGGATTCTACAGGACGTCCGTGAATTTACTCCACAAATAATACGTATTACACCTTTTTGGACTCTGAAGACTTTTGACTGACTTGAAGAGTTCAAATGTTCAAATGTTTGTATAGTCTATGGGACTTAACTACGGGGTCATCAGTCCCTAAACTTACAAACTACTTATGAACTACTTACGAACTAGGACGGCACAAATATCCATGCCCGAGGGGGGACTCGAACCCCCGACCGTAGTGGCCGTGCAGACCGTGACTGGAGCGCCTTAGTCCCCTCGGCCACCGCTGTCGGCACTTGAAGAGTTACCCCAAAATATTATACCATATGACATTAGGGAATGAAAGTAAGCAAAGCATGCAAGCTTTGTTATTTTTGTGTCTCCGATGTCTGGTAACACTCGTATTGAAGATACAGATTTGTTGATTCGTTTCTGCAGTTGTATGGTGTGCTCCTGCCAACTAAATTTATTATCAAGCTGTAATCCCAGGAATTTAATACTGTCAACCTCTTCTATCTGCTCTTCTTCATACTTAATGCACATGCTGGCGGGAAATCTCTTACATGTTCTGAACAGCATGTAGTGAGTCTTTTCAAAGTTTAATGACATAAGTTGTGTACAGCCTGCCACATAGGAGGCAGCCAAACGTGCACGTCAGTTTCCCGGGCAGTATAAATGGCGATGCGGCCACACACACACATCATGTATCATTCCAGAGACATACAACAGCCAGGGATTCAACTCAGCAGTCGGCACCCTACTCGCTCTTCCTATGCCCCATACATAAGAAGAAATGTGGATTAGTACAAGACTTGTCTTCCATTTCATAACTTGTACATGTGTTGTAAATGCTCTACATTTGTGCAATAAAATAAACTGTAAGAAATGGGCACATGTGATTTCAAAAAATCTCTTGTGAAAGCACTAGACTATCCTACGATGGATCGCAACCTGACAAGACTTTCCAGCTATAGATCAAAACATTTACTGAGGGAATATAAGGGACAGAAGAGGGTTACAAGGAAACAGTGCTGCTAATCCAGAATGAAACTTTCACTCTGCAGCGGAGTGTGCGCTGATATGAAACTTCCTGGAAGATTAAAATTGTGTGCCGGAACCGGGACTCGAACCTGGGACCTTTGCCTTTCGCGGGCAAGCGCACTACCGACTGTGCTATCCCGACACGACTCACGATTCCGCCTCTTCGACTTCGCCTCTTGCGTGTTTGCAGGAGAACTTCTGTGAAGTTTGGGAAGTAGGAGGCGAGGTACTGGCGGAAGTAAAATTGTGAGGCGGAATCGTGAGTCGTGTCGGGATAGCACAGTCGGTAGTGCGCTTGCCCGCGAAAGGCAAAGGTCCCAGGTTCGAGTCCCGGTTCCGGCACACAATTTTAATCTGCCAGGAAGTTTCATATCAGCGCACACTCCGCTGCAGAGTGAAAGTTTCATTCTGGAAACATCCCTTAGGCTGTGGCTAAGCCATGTCTCCACCATATCCTTTCTTCCAGGAGTGCTAGTCTTGCGTGTTTGCAGGAGAATTTCTGTGAAGTTTGGGAAGTAGGAGGCGAGGTACTGGCGGAAATAAAGTTGTGAGGCGGAATCGTGAGTCGTGTCGGGATAGCACAGTCGGTAGTGCGCTTGCCGCGAAAGGCAAAGGTCCCAGGTTCGATTCCCGGTTCCGGCACACAATTTTAATCTGCCAGGAAGTTTCAGTGCTGCTAATGGTAAGAACGTGTAATATATAAAGCAGAGTGTTTGTTTATTTGTACATGTTGCATAGAAATCTACACTTTTGTTCCAATCTTTATGAAATTTTGCACATGTAAGTTTCAATCCATGAGGACGGTCGCCGTAAGTGTAAGAATCACGTACTATACATAGTCCACGAGATACGACGTCATAAACAATGAGATGCGCGGAAAACTGCTGCATTTAGCGACAATGCTGCTCATTTTCTCCTAAACCACTTGACCGATTTCAACCAAATTTGGTACACACATTCCTTGCCGTGAGGTACAATTGCTGCAGGGTTAAGAATCACATACGACACATTGTTCAAACGATATTACGTCATAACCAATAGAAATCGCAGACAATGTCATATAATGCGATTTTCGAAATACACTGTATGAGAATGACAGTACTTAGCGATTTGCTACAAACATTAAACATAATTTCAAACCTTTATTAAACTTTTTCTCGCTGGCAACCATCGTAAAATGATGAAAGGAAAAATGTTTCTCGCTTACTACTTTTCCGCTGTTTATGGAGTAAAACTACGGCTCTCGGTATGACGTTACAATTTATAATTTGAACACTACAAATGGTAGCGACAAGAAATTTTACAGACAGTATACACAAATATAGTTGAATGTAGATTCTAAATTGTATCAAATTCCGACACGTAATTCATGAGATATGAGCACATAAACAGTAACGTTCCGCTGTTCATGGTTAAAACTGCGGCTGTCGGTATGATGTTACAATTTATAATTTGTACACTAAAAATTGTAGCGGCAGGAAATTTTACAGACAGTATACACGCATATAGTTGAATGTACCGTCTAAATAGTAACAAAGTACGACACGTAATTAATGAGATATGAGCACATAAACTTTCACGGAAAACTGCCCCATCACGCACCAAGTTTTAATCTATTACTTCTTTACTACTAATTGTATTCTCAAGAGATTTTACATAAATACCCGGGCAACGCCGGGTTTTCAGCTAGTATGACATAACGACAGAATGCTGTATATGCTCGCAAAAACGCGAACGTTTGCGTGACCTGCAACATACCAATGTGCCTTGAATGTTTCCAAAAAGTCAATGAATTTAGGTGCGGCAATTTTTATTTTTTAAACGGTACCGCATTTTGTGCGGACACGTATTTCAGTTTTGTTTATAAACAGTATGTTATTAATTATGTATGCTTGACACCATTTACGTTTACAAACGATAACACCATGCAGTGTAGATACAGATGTGACGGGTTAATTTACAAATAACAATGGCAAGGGATGTTTTCTAAACCTCTGTGGGCAGCAGAAATTCTACAGTGTGTGTGTGTGTGTGTGTGTGTGTGTGTGTGTGTGTGTGTGTACTAATAAACAGAAGGTCATTCCACAAACTAAGGTAGTGTACCTAACGTTGGCAGCACTGTTGTGATTCCAAACACTGTTTTTCCGGTCTCGTATTAAATTTGTAAACAAATGTTTGTTGTCACATGTGGGCATGGAAAGTGTGTGTGCAGCAGTAAAATATTTTTCAAGTCTTGCAAACTTGAAGATGTCAACTTAGATTTGCCGAAACCGGTCCAAATAAAAACAATATAAAATTAGCGATCCGGGCTCCTCTGCTTATGCAGATTTCATTACAATATGTTAAAATTTTCGATCCTCAAAAATCGGTATTATTATACACATTCTGTCCGGTTCACGTATCATTTCCTTGTCTACTGGAACCAAAAAAATTTCTGGTGTGTGTTTATGACACAAAACTTCTTGAAGTATGGCAAAGAGAATGTCCACCGGTGAGTATGTAGTCCGACAGTAATATTTCAAAGTATTAATAAAAGGTATGTTTACATGATATTACAAAACTTTTTATTTTGGAAAATTGTTAATTCGTATCTGAAAATTCATCTACTTAGAAGAAGAAATTGTCATTCAAAAGTTCTTTTAATTTCTTTTTAAATGATTGTTGGTTGTCTGTCAGACTTCTGATGCTATTTCGTAAGTGAACAAAGACCCCTTTTTGTGCTATATTTAACCTCGAATACTGAAGAACACCACTGCTCCTAATATTTACTGTTGACGTTATGCACACTGCTATTACTTTTAACTTGCTCAAACGTCTCAACCAATCATAAATGTGTTTCTTCCAGTTTAATCTCTCATTAATGCACACACCTGAAATTTTTGAATATTCTACCTTATCTGCAGATTTCTGTTAAAAGTATATATTTATTAATGGTGTCATGTCATTTACTCTACACAACCGTATATACTTTGTTTTATAAAAAATTTAATAGTGTTCATTTGGAGAGAACCACTTAATAGTTTTCTGATAGACATTAATTAAAAAGATACTGAATAGAAGAAGAGGCATTGAATTAAAATTTGTGCAGCGGACAGGATTCGAACTCGGGATCTCCTGCTTACTAGGCAGATGCTTTGATGTCTCAAAAGGAGACCACATGCGTATCGGATTTTAGAATTTCTTTATGTTTAAGGTACGGGAAATTCATAACTGAAATAAGAATCAGCCAAACCCTTTCGACGCAATTCTCAAAAATTATCAAGAAAATCAACTTTGAAATTTTGCAAAGTGCACCTAAGTACCAATAAGCTGTGTAGCTCCAGTGATAGCATTCTGCCCTCACAACCATAGAGTCTGAGGTTCGAATACCACTGTGACTTTTTCTTTTGTTTTCGTATTCAGGTATATTAAACATTTTGGGATTTCTAATTCCACGAGTTGTCAGTTTTTGTTTATGTGTATGTAGACGGGCTAAAAACTTTTTCGTCACGTAAAACGATGGTCGAGTTGGTTAACTGCTTGGAAAGGCATTAGTAACTACGAATATCACTTTCCAAAAACAGTGTCGTAGCTCATCACAAGCTGAACAATCAAAGACTATCGTCGTCAACTAATAGCGAAACCAGTATTGTAATTATGCAGGTCCGTTGGTCTTGGGGTACAACTCTGGACTGGAGACTGAAGGGTCACGGTTTCGTAACCCGGTCGGACCTCAGATTTTGTCAGTCTGCGTTTTAACCCATTCTTCACCTCTCAACTATGTGAGAAGCCTCCAGAAACGACACGTGGTTCTGATTCCACGTTAAGCTGAAGGTTCCCTTTCCCCTGTTGGATAACTGGGTAGGCTAGGGACACGAAAGTCGCCGAAGTGGCGTCTAATTGAAACATTTGCACCAGGCCAATGAGCCACACGGAATTATTATTATCACAATAATTCCAAATGAAGTGCATCTCAGGACTTCACAGTCTGTGCCACAAAAGAAATATTGCTGCAATCCGGAGTAATGTTTTAGTACTGTTCTTGTCCATTCTATCAAAACGGTTGACCTACTTAATATTTGTTTTCTGACAATGTAAATAATAATTCTTTTATGTTAAGACGCAAAAAAATTACTGTTAAACTTATGTTTATGATTGAAACCATTATTATTAAGAACCTTCTATAAATCATAGAAAATTACCAATAAACAAAAATTCGTGCATTTTTTATAAAAATTACCGTTATTTATTAAATAAAATTGTGGAAGTATTCCAACACAACGAGAAGAAAATAATTTCACGACAGGATTCGAAGCACCGACCCTAGGACTGTTAAGGACAGTACGCTACCACCTGAGCTACACCGACAGGTGTTGCAATTCGTTATTACTTACGCTTACTTGCACAACTTCAAAGTCGATTTTCCCGAGAATTTTTGAGAGTTACGTCGAATGGCTTTGGCTGATTGTCATTTGAGTCCTGTTTTATTTTTCTTTATTGTCATTTTAAAGTCAACTATTTACAGTCAGCAGACTGGCAGCAGCTGTTGAGTTCTGAACTTACCATAAATATAAAAAAAATTCTGAAATTCTTGAAAGCCACAGCAGTCTCATGGATTACGCAAATGGACGGACTGTCTTAAAACATGTCTCCTTCCACAACATTAACTACAATTTTGGCTCCTATACAGGGTGGTCCATTGATAGTGACCGGGTCAAATATCTCACGAAATAAGCATCAAACGAGCTTTCGTTTAGTGACGAAGCGTCATTCACGAACAAGAGGTAACGTAAACCGGCATAATATGAACTATTGGGTAATGCAAAATCCACGATGGCTGCGACAAGTGGAACATCAGCGACCTTGGCGGATTAATGTATGGTGCGGCATTATGGGAGAAAGGATAATTGGTCCCTATTTTATCGATGGCAATCTAAATGCTGCAATGTATGCTGATTTCTTGCGTAATGTTCTACCGATTTTACTACAAGATGTTTCACTGCATGACAGAATGGCGATGTACCTTTAACATGATGGATGTCCGACTCATGGCTGGCGTGCAGTTGAAGCGGTCTTAAATGGAATATTTAATGACAGTTGGATTTATCATAGAAGCACCATGCCATGGCCCGCATATTCACAGGATCTTAATCCCCGGATTTCTTTCTGTGGGGAAAATTGAAGGATACTTGTTATCGTGATTCACCGTCAACGCCTGAAAACATGCGTTAGCGCATTGTGAATGCATGCGAGAACATTACTGGAGGCGAACTACTCGCTGTTGAGAGGAATTTCGTTACGCGTATTGCCAAATGCATTGAAGTTGAAGGACATCAATTTGTGCATTTGTTGAAGTCAAGACGTAATTACAGGTAATCACGCAGTAACAGCATGTGTTCTTATAATGTATGATAATTTCACAAAAGTACATGTATCACATTGGAACAACCGAAATAAAGTTCAAACGTACCTATGTTCTGTGTTTTAATTAAAAATAAAAAATAAAAAAAAAACCTACCTATTACCCACGATTCGTCTAAAATTGTGAACAATATGTTTGTGAATATGACAACGCCATCTATCACGAAACGACGAAAGTAAACACCGACGTTTTCGAGATTCCCGATTCTCGCTTAGTTTGTCTGCTACTGATGTGTGGATTAGCTGCAACTGCAGCTAAAACACTTACTTGGGCATCATCAATCGTTGCAGGTCGTGGTTGACGTTTCACTTGTAGCTGAACACTTCCTGTCTCTTTAAATAACGTAACTATCCGACGGAAGGTCCGGACACTTTGATGATGTCTTCCAGGATAACGATAGCACAGGCCCGTTGGACATTTTGATCACAATACCCATACATAAATGCCATATCGACCTTTTCTGCAATTAGTAAACGGTCCATTTTAACACGAGTAATGTATCACGAAGCAAATACCGTCCGCACTGGCGAAATGTTACGCGTTATACGTTTGAGACTATTACAGCGCTATCTATCACAAAGCGAAAAAAGTGTTCCAAGTAAAACATTTATATTTCTTTACGTGCTAGACAAATATGTAATAAAAATGAGGGTATCTATTTAAAAAAAATGCAGTTGACATCCGTTTGACCTATAGCAGCGCCATCTAGCGGGCCAACCAAAGCGCCATCTGTTTTCCCCCTTCGAGCTAGAAAATTTTTGTGCTTTGTAGTTTTTTCGTTTGATGCTCACTTCGTGAGATATTTGGCCCGGTACCACCCTGTATCTTGTATATATCGAGACAAAATACGTCTCTGGAACTGATTTATCATTTGACGTCATTTACGGTTTCATCAGTTAATTCTTATTTATCGGGTGTGATTACAATACTTGTACAGTCAGCAAAATGCTCTAGCATAGCACTTTGTGAATAAATAATGACAAATAAATTTAATTCCTAGTTAAGTAGTCACGTAAATTAACAGTAAAAACGTGCATCACATTTGGCTAACTACTGGTACAGGGCAGAGTCACCATTGAGAGGTTTGGTGTGGTACTCACTGGAGGTGCCCTCGTCCTTGACGTCCTGCACGATGCGTCGCACGCTCTGCGTGAACTTGCCCACCAGGTTGGTTCCCGCTGAAACAGAACGGAACCAGACCAGAGTGAAACGCGGCAAACAGCTCTACTCAGCGGCCCTCCCATAGGGGGCAGCTGAAACAATTAAGTCCAAAAACATGCAAGAACGTATTGTGTTGTGGCCAAAGCGTACATCTGAGAATTCAACAGGTGCTGTTATCTAGTGGCAGAAAGGTGGAGTATGAAAAAAAATGATATATGTGGAAGCCAAGAGGGGTAAAGCTTCTTTGGAAACCAATAGGGTTAGAAGAGGCAAAGCCAAGTCGCAGATTTATAGCAGTTGATATGCTGGACTCCTTCCTTAACTTGGATGGTGCTTTACGGAAATACCTTGTATAAAAAATTTGGGAATACAAAAGATGGCATGGTTTAGATTGGAAACGATAGATCCTGTTACTTTACTTTCAATGAACCCATGGTTTGTGTCAAGAAATCTTAATATAAAACACTCTTACTTCATCCAAGATAGCTAGTTTATTTTTTTTTTTTATTTTTTTTTACCAGTTTCGATCAACTATGTCATCATCTTCAGATAATTTCTTTTATTTACAATGTTTTCCTATTTTCAATAAAATAGAGAGTTGCTTTTGAAAGTGTAATATAAGAAAAAGAATATTGTCAAAGATTAAAATTCGCATCACCAAAGTGGATCCTCATCTGCACAACACTTTCGTGAGGCAAATTTTTATTGGTTGACAATGTTTTTTTCCTACACAAAAAAAGAGTAAATAAACTAGCGATCTTGGCTGAAGATATCTTAAGCCTAAGAAAATAGTGGGCAGATAGACAAAGCGATCCAAACCTTGTCTTTTCTATTTTACACAATGGATTTCGAGCTCTGAGGGCTCATCATCAGGTGTTTGATTTTACAACTTGATTTGTATAGAGAATCTTGGTAATATAGAAGTGGTACATTTTTTTTCATGAATATCTTTCAGTTGTTGTTATTCAACAATGTGTCAAGATGAGAAGTGTTTGTGTTGGTGATTATTTATACATACAAATGTACTCCAATTATCATACTCCAACAGACTTATTTGAACACCACTTTTTAATAGGTAAGTTAATTGTTAAATCACTTTTATTATATCAAAATTAATTTTAAAATTTTCCATATTGTTACAACCTACGATTTGATCTTAACAGGCCCAAGCCTTTAAATATGTATAATCAATCATAGAGGTACCTCATGATTAGCCAATAGGGCACGAAATGACATTTTGTGAAATTCATTTTATTTTACTGAAGTACAACAGTCACGGAACATCACCGGCAATAATGGGCAAAATTAAGTTACACGAAATTAGAAAACACAATGAGCTTTAAAAGCTTCTTGTAAAACCTGAATGTGAGGAACAAAATTAAATTTATTTTACATATTCTAACAAGAAAAAAATGCCTTCTAATACACTACTGGCCATTAAAATTGCTACACTAAGAAGAAATGCAGATCTTAAACGGGTATTCAGTGGACAAATATATTATACTAGAACTGACATGTGATTACATTTTCACGCAATTTGGGTGCGTAGATCCTGAGAAAACAGTATCCAGAACAGCCACCTCTGGCCGTAATAACGGCCTTGATACGCCTGAGCATTGAGTCAGAGCTTGGATGGTATGTACAGGTACAGATGCCCATGCAGCTTCAACACGGTACCACAGTTCATCAAGAGTAGTGACTGGCGTATTGTAACGAGCCAACTGCTCGGCCACCATTGACCAGACGTTTTCAATTGGTGAGAGATCTGGAGAATGTGCTGGCCAGGGCAGCAGTCGAACATTTTCCGTATCCAGAAAGGCCCGTACAAGACCTGCTACATGCGGTCGTGCATTATGATGCTGAAATGTAGGGTTTCGCAGGGATCGAAAGAAGGGTAGAACCACAGGTCGTAACACATCTGAAATGTAACGGCCACTGTTCAAAGTGCCGTCGATAGGAACAAGAGGTGACCGAGACGTGTAATCAAAAGCACCCCATACCATCACGCCGGGCGATACGCCAGTATGGCGATGACAAATACATGCTTCCAATGTGCGTTCACCGTGATGTCGCCAAACACGGATGCAACCATCATGATGTTGTAAACAAAACCTGGATTCATCCCAAAAAATGACGTTTGCCTTTTGTGCACCCAGGTTTGTAGTTGCGTACACCATCGCAGGCGCTCCTGTCTGTGATGCAGCGTCAAGGGTAACCGCAGCCATGGTCTCCGAACTGACAGTCCATGCTGTTGCAAACGTCGTCGAACTGTTCGTGCAGATAGTTGTCTTGCACACGTCCCCATCTGTTGACTAAGGGTTCGAGACGTGGCTGCACGATCCGTCACAGCCATGCGGATAAAATGCTTATCATCTCGACTGCTAGTGATACGAGGCCGTTGGGATCCAGCACGGCGTACCGCATTGACCTCCTGAACCCACCGATTCCATATTCTGTTAACAGTCATTGGATCGCAACCAACGCGAGCAGCAATATCGCGATACGATAAACCGCAATCGCGATAGACTACAATCTGACCTTTATCAAAGTCGGAAACGCGATGGTACGTATTTCTCCTCCTTGCACTAGCCATGACAAGTTTTCACCAGGCAACGCCGGTCAACTGCTGTTTGTGTATGAGAAGTCGATTGGAAACTTTCCTCATGTCAGCTCGTTGTAGGTATCGCCACCGGGGCCAACCTTGTGGAATGCTCTGAAAAGCTAATCATTTGCATATCACAGTATCTTCTTCGTGTAGGTTAAATTTCGAATCTGTAGCACGTAATCTTCGTGGTGTATCAATTTTGATGGCCAGGAGTGTAGGTAGAAAGTAAAAACATTGTTATATAACAGAGATATGAAACTCAAGGAGAGGCTTTGAATTAAAACTTGTGCCATGGCCGGGATTCGAACTCGGAACCTCCTTCTTACTAGGCAGGCGCTATACCACTAAGCCACTGTGACTTACTCAGCGAGTCCACGGAATGCCTTAAAGCACATCTCTCCACAACAAAAACTCCATTCGTGTCTCACCTTCTCCTATGATAGATAAACATTGTTTTCTATCATATATTATTTTTTATGTATTTAATACAATAGATTACTGAGTTAATGATACCCACTTTTATCATCATATTAGCAGGGTAAGAATGTTTCTAAAACACGACCTCTGACAATAAAGTTCGGTGAATAGTCCTCTAAACTTAATGTAGATGAGATGTGAACTACAGTTGCCTCACTGTCCTTTGAATTATTCACCTCCCGTAATTGTGCAGCGCTGAGCTCTACGATACATGTGCTGGAAACTTTGCACGAAGGCTTCCTTTGGGGTGGTGTTGAAAAGCCTGGTGTTGTTACGTCGTGTGTCAGGAATACTGTCAAATATTTATTTACATAAACGATTTGGGAGAAAATCTAAGTAGTTCCCTTACATCGTTTGCGGATGACGCCGTCATTTACCGTCTAGTAAAATTATCTGAAGAACGATCTTAATAAGATATGACGATGGTGTAAAAAATGGCAGTTGACTCTAAGCAATGAGCAGTGCGAAGTCGTCGACCTGGGTACGAAAAGAAATCCGTTAAACTTTGTTTACAAGATAAATCAATCAAAAGTGAAGGCCGTAAACTGCACAAAGTACCTGGGAATTACCATTACTTCAGACTTAAACAGGAAAGAACACGTAGATAATGTCTTGGGAAAGGCGAACCTGAGACTGCGTTTTATTGGTAGAACCCTTAAAAGATGCAACAGAACTACTAAAGAAACTGCATACACTACGCTTGTCTGTCCTTTATTAGAGTATTGTTGCCCATTATGGGATCCCTATCAAGTGGGTTTGACGGAGGACATCGAAAGAGTCCAAAGACGGAAAGCTCGTTTTGTAATGTCACGATACAGGGGAGACAGCGTTTCGAAAATGAAATAGGAACTGGGATGGGAATCATTACAACAACGGCGCTTATTACTGCGGGGTCAGCTACTTACGAAACTCCAATCGCCAACATTCTACTCCGAATGCGAAAAATATTGTTGACTCCCACTTACATAGGTAGAAATGATCATCAGAATAAAATACGAGAAATCAGAGCACGAACGGAGAGATTCAGGTGTTCTTTCTTCCTGCGCCCTATTCGAGAATGGAATGGCAGATAAATAGTACAAAGGTGGTTTGATGAACCCTCCGCCAGGCACTTAAATGTGATTTGCAAAGTATCCCATGTAGATGTAGACGTATAACACCTGTTCATAATGCACGGTCTGTGGCGGAGTGGTTACACGATAATAACATCCCAGTAATATACTGGCCTGCACCGAGTCCTGAATCGAATCCTATAGAACACCTTAGGGATGTTTCGGAACCCCGACTTCGTGCCACGCCTCATCGATCTACATCGATCCCTCGTCTCATTGCAGCACTCCATGAAGAATGGGCTGCAATTCCTCAAGTAACCTTCCAGCACCTGGTTGCCTGATTGAAATTATGCCTGTGAGAGTGGAGGCTGTCATCAAGGTTAATGGTGGATCAAGAATATATTGAATTCCAGCATTACCGATGGAGGCTCCACGAACTTGTAAATCATCCAGGTGTGCGGATATTTTCGATCACTGTACGTCGTGCTGCAAATGAATCGTGTCATACGTGAGATACTGTTGTGATTGCACTCTGTGGTATCTCGCAAGGGGTCCAGGTAAACCATCTAGTTACACGTGACGTTACTCACCCACATACATGAGATTTCACTTTTTATTAACCCAGATAGCGCTGTCGTCCTTCCAGAAGGACGAGAACAGCAGTTTACTTTTGTATTCTTTTTTCTTAGAGTTTACTACACGCATGATTTGGCACACAAGCAGATAAATGTTCAAATGTTTCTAAAGTCTATGGGACTTAACTACGGGGTCATCAGTCCCTAAACTTACAAACTACTTATGAACTAACTAAGACCAAGGACGGCACAAATATCCATGCCCGAGGGGGGATTCGAACCCCCGACCGTAGTGGCCGTGCAGACCGTGACTGAAGCGCCTCAGTCTCCTCGGCCACCGCGGCCGGCCAGAAGCAGATAGTTGACGCGAAAGCAAAGAGACATATTTCACATTCTAGACGCAAACATGTAAGTATTTCAGTACCTTCATTGGTTTATTTTCTATTTATATTACACACTTTCAGTGTGTAACTGCCGAAAGTTTCATTGTTGTAGCAGTGTGTCTATTAGTTATTGTTCAGTGTTGTATTTTGAAGTACGTTGTGTTTCACAGTTTGCGAATTTCGAGATGACACAGAAGAGCAACGCAACTGAATTTAATATTTCTTGAAACTCAAGAAAACCTTTACAGAGACACACCAAATGATATAGGAAGCCTATGGTGATACAATAGTACTCGGTGTTTGGGATGGTTCACGCGGTTTAGAAATGGTCGGACGGGAGTTGAAGATTACCCACGTTCAGGATGCTCTTCGATGTCTACCGACGACGCTGATGCCAGGAAGTGTGCGTGCCAATCGAAGACTGACTATCCGAGAGGTTGCAGAAGAATGTAACATTTCAATTGGAACATGTCATGAAATCCAGACACAGCATCTTGGAATGCATCGTGTTGCTGATATTGTCTCAAGGCCTAGGTAAGGTAAAGCAGTCAAAAATCCGAAGATTGGTCTGAACACCACAGTTCTTTACTAGACATGGTCCTGTTTGCCTTCATCCGACGGTGCTACTCGTTATTTTTCACATAAGCAACATTGTCAGAGGTGAAATAAGAGGAAAGTGACGGATAAAAATCCCAGGAGCTGGCGGGGATCGAAGCCGCGACCTTTGGATTCATATTCTGGCACTCTATCGCTCTGCTGCTTAAAAAAATCAACTTTATTGGTTTGCATATGAACATTTACATTTTTCAAAAACTTATAATTACAATCTAACTCGCTCTCTATCAAGCTGAAAATAATTGTCACTGCACTCGGTATATTTACCTGAAGCAACCAATTTTGTTGAGACTCCTTCATGTTTTGATATTCTTCGTTTACTTCTCAGTTTTGATTGAAAACGACAATTAAAAATCTCTGAAAATTTTGTTTATATTTACAATGCTTCCTCAAAAAAAATTGCTCTCCATCGATGAAATGTATGTACTCTTCTACATTTGGATTTCCCTTCTTAACTGCATAAAATACATACTGTCCAATGAGCCAGTTATAGCTATTATGTTTTGAATTAGAAAATAAATTGTATCCTGACTGAAGTACGTCTTTTATTGAAATATAATTCTCAGAGGTTGTACTGATGATGGCTAGTTTTTTCTTCTTCCACTTCCAAATAAAATCTTTTCTTTACAGTTAAGAACATGTTCTAAAGTTTCCACTAGTTGACATGAATCACAAAAAAGGAATAAGTCTTAAATTTATTCTGTGTAACGTCTCCCCCGTGGGAATTTTTTTTTTTTGTTAACTACATCATACGAGGCACTGCGAACATTTCATCTTAGCATTCGGTTATAAATACTGAGCCACACCATCGCTTTGATTCATCATCCGTACTCTCCAGACCTGTCTGTGAGGACTTTTTTATTTTTTATTTCTGAAGTTGAAAATCCCGTTGAAAGTGCAAATATTTGCAACAAGAGACGAGATGAAAGAAAATTCGCAGACAGCGATTTGCGCTATCCCGCAGGAAACGTAACATGGCTGGCAACGGTGCTGGGAGTGGTTATCAGTTGTGACGGACACTATTTCAAGGGAGACCACGCACTGTAAGTAAATGGTAAGCGTAGAAATATTTTCTGGTTAACCCTTTAGTGCATAGAGTAGCTGGTAAGCTACATACCTTATTTTCGCCATTAAGTCTCAAACTGATCAACATTTTACCACAAATTCATTTGTAGCTGCTTATATACATAGTGTTACATACACTAGTAACTCGTCCTAGAAATTATAAATTGCAGAGTGCTACCGAATCATTTCGACAGTTAGCTGCATTGAGTTACTCCTAACATGTGCATTTGTTTACGTTAGAATTCCTCCTTTGCCATGTAAAAGTAGGCAGTCACATACTACTGTTACATTATCAGTTACTTTCTGGAAAGATGAGAGGCATAATAGGGACATTTACTGCATCGGGTATATTTTGGAAGTTCTATGTAGCTGACCAGCTATGAACTTTTTGTTGCTAGTAGTCCATAATATTTTTAAGGATTTTTTTAAAATATTTTTCTCAGTATATACGTGCTATACATTAATCGTGTTAGTTTTTATAGCTTCAAATAAGAAGTCGTGCATTAAAGGGTTAAAGTTCCGGAATTTTTTTGAACATAGCTATATCAGTCAATTCACCTGCAAAATAACATCACTGTACAACAAATAGTTCACATTATATGACGACATAAATAGATTCCTCAAAGAAGCGGTTTTGCTTAACTCCTTAATGCCCAATGTCGCGAATTCGCATCATACCCTTGTGATGCTTATAAATGGAAGGATAAGTGTTTTTGAGCGTCATTTCTGATACGTGCCGAATCTACAAGAAGCTGATATTGTTTCTGACACGTGCTGCCACCTCACTGGATGGTGCAGGGACAGCTACAGTGGTTAGATGTTCTAGAATTTGTTCACGAGACACACATATGAAGTTACCGTCTTGTTTTAGAGAATTATGACAGAATAAAGAGGTAGTTTTGGTTCTGAAAATTATTTATGTATTCTTTAGTATCTGTGGCGATGTAATAATGGTGTTGAAAGTATAAGAAAATTTCAAAATACGGTTTGTGTAAAATATGTATCATTGGGCATTTGCGTACTTATTTGTGCCCGTGTAACAAAGTGTGAATGGAGAGTTCTTTAGATGCACACTACCAGACTTTTTCAGTTGCAAATTATGGATATATTGTCAGTTGCTGGTTGTTATACGGCGGGACTGTGAGAGCCTCAAAATTCCCCATAAATGTTCAAATGTTTCTTAAGCTTAAGAGACTTAACTACAGGGGTTATCAGTCCCTAAACTGACAAACTACTTATGAACTAGCTAACACTAAGGACGGCACAAATATCCATGCACGAGGGGGGATTCGAACCCCCGACCGTAGTGGCCGTGCAGACCGTGACTGACGCGCCTCAGTCCCCTCGCCCACCGCGGCCGGCAAAATTCCCAATAATGAACAAAATTACCTGCTGGAATTCAATTCTAGAATATCAGAAATACTCTACAAACAGGGAAAAGATGTAACAAAGAAAAAGAGAGGTACGCCTTCAAATAGTATACAGGCTGAACTGCAGCGTAAGAAGCATCGGGTTCCAGCAACATCTTTTCCAGATAGGACTACCCGCACTGATGCAGTAGGTCATTGGCCTCAAGGCAAAGATGTAAAAACTGTACAAGGCAGGCAGTGTTTATGTGTAGCAAATGTAAGGTAAATCTCTGTTTGAACAAGAGAAAAAAAACTGTTACCGCGAATTTCGTGAATAGGGTTACATGTAATATGTTCAGTCAAATTGAAAGCAATAATGTAATTTCGATTTTTAGTTATAAATGTTCAATTTGTTCTAATCTAATGTCACACACTGTACCATTAAAATGTTAAATAAAATTTTGTACTTAATGAATTATTGTAAATGTTTACTTTCTCAAATGCCCTTTATCGCAAATACGCGACGTACCTAATTACACCAGTTCAGTAAACAACATCACATATTTGACAGTATATAATTTCTAGGATATGTTTGAAACGTGTCCATAAAAAATATTTTTGTAAGAAAATGTCTAATATTGTACCTCCTGTTTTGTGTCGAGTAACTTGCTTGCAAGAAAATGTATAATATCACTTCTACTGTGTGTATCGATATGTGTACTTAACTCTGTGAAGTTTCATCTTTGGCAAAGATCATGTATTGCATAGCATTGTAGCTCGCGCTGAGAGAGAGAAGCACTTGTGGTTCAGCTCGCTTAGAGAGCAGTTGAGTTGTGTGTATGGCTCCGATATAGAGCAGAGGCTACTGTGCCAGCAAGTCGATTTGATTGTATTTGGAATATATATTGTATTGTATTGTAACACCGCTGGAATGAAGGTAATTACATTTGATGTCATTAGGAAGAAGTTGTATTATGCAGGTAATGTAATGCTGATTATTAATAATAAGTAACAAAGTTGACCTTTCTTTCCTGTTTCATTTACGTAGTTAGAAGATTGACCTACTTCCTTCATTTGATAATTAGTTATTAGTGGATTTAAACTGCATTATTGATTTTGATAATATTGTTGAACAGATTTCGTTATTGGTGCCATAGTAAATGATAGTTAATTGACTATGATACTAAATTTCAATAATCAGAAACTGATCTGCATAAAATTCTCACAGTCAAACATTAAGAAAGTGGTTTGCGGTTTTTTAATATCTTTCTCGCAGTCAAAATTTTGAGTATAGTCAGTGTCTATTTCAAATGGTGACTTGCCACAGTTGTTTTGTGTTTAAAATATCCGTTGCGCACATAATCAGTTTAATGCACCGTTTCTTATTTAATAGTATATACATCAATATCAGGGCCATAATTAAACCAAATTACTGTGTTAATGAATAATTTGTTGTCTGATTTAATGATAGGTTCAAAATCCACACCACACACACAGCTTTTATGTTTACTGGTAACAAAATATGATTTTTGATTTTCTGTGTCACGTAAAACTTAATTTGGGCAATAAGAGGTTAAAACAGAGCGCAAATTACTTATTTTCCTTGCGCTCGACAGAGACTTTATGCTGGTTTTGTAATACGGACGAATACAAAAGCCGACTGCAGTTGCGTCACAGTGCGGTGATACGGCGATTCCGTGGAACAGCTGCCAGCGCGTACAAGTCTAGCGCACCGCCCTCGGATTCCATTTCACATCTATTTTCTATCGCCCCGCGGCTGTGCTTTCTCAGCATCAGAATTTCAAAAAGAGAGCCAAGATAAACAGAAGAACGGCAGAATCGTATTCCCTCTGCAGGCGGATCTCTCTTCTCTTTCACCGCTCTGGTGCTTCTGCAGCAACAACAAATGAAGAGCGCACCCGCTCCAAGTTTCCCTCCGTGATTTCGTAACGCTAGCTGAAGCGACGGTATCACTGGCTTTTCAAAACAAACATGACAACTGCGCCACGGACTGCCTGAATTTACACTTACAAAAAAGTCGGCGAGATTAAATCTCTGAAAAACAAACACACGTAAGGGATTTAAGAATTAAACTGCGAAAGAAACACAGAAAAATGTAAATACCGCACGTAACATGCAAATATGATGGTGTGTATCAAATGGCATGCAAAATTTTGATGTAAATAAGAAGGTTTCGAGAAATGGTTTTAGAAAAAAACGTTTCTCTTTTATACATACATAAAGAACATTTCGAGGTTTTTGCTAACAACATTTCTTCTTTGTTTGTTACATATATCTTTATAATATACTTGAAAAAAGTATGATCCACGTGCAAACATTTGGCGTATATAGGTCAAGAAATTTTCGAAATTATTGCTCACTTAACACAGAGACTTTGTAATGTTTCTGCTATGTTGCGTGCTCCCTACAATGTCATTGCCAACATTACAGACGAAAATTCGAGAAACCTTAAATAAAACTTTATCACCAGACATGTAAAATATCGCGTTCAGTTTAACATACTATTAACACTATTAGTAAAACACGTTTAAGAAATAGTATGTTAATTTAAACTTAACTTTTACTGTTCTTTTTACGTAATTTGCAACTCTGATACTTTCATAATGAATAACTACAAACACTAAAAATGCATTACACTTAGTTACGGAATATGCTGAGCCTATAAAGATACTTCTTTGTATAAAAACAACACTACTATATATTAGAACTATTGCACAACGTTAATACATGTTTACCTTTTGTTTGTGGCGGACCCGAGTGTTAAGCTATGTAAATTATATCTCTGAACTTCATTCAATTTTTATTACTTCAAATGTTTTTAATTCGTTTTTCTGTTCTTGTTTCTTTTCTGCAATGTTTTGAGTGACAATAAAAAGTTATAAACACATCATTTCTCTCATTTTATGAACCTTGTACATAAACAATAACCATATTGGTGACCCCGACGTGATCTACTTCGTGAGGAACGAGATGAACGTGAGCTGCTTCTTGAACGTGACTGTGTTTTCAATTCATTGACAGTCAGCGTTAATTCGGCGATTTGTTTCTCTAATCTTGAGATACTGTCGTTATTTGCATCATTTATTTTACTGGTTGAAATACTGGATGATGCCTGCAATCCGGGCATAGATTGTGCGCAAATATTTGATCCTGGGTGTGAAAATTCAACAATCTTGTCAGCCATTGTCGCTATGCTATCAAGATCATCTCTACTTGTAGCTAGTATAGAACGTGCGGTAACAGGAAGCCGCTGCATAAATTGGTTTTCAAAAAATCGTCCTTGACCTGTATACCAGCTAAAGTTCGCATCTCACGTAACAGCTGAGTTGGCTTCTTATCACCTAATTCCAGTTCTGTTAATAATTTTGTTACTTTTCTATTTTCTGACTCTTCAAATTCCTGAATTAATCTTGTTTTAAGCTCTGTGAATGGAGTGGTAGATAATGGTCGAGTTAAAAAGTCGGAAATTAATTCCACAACATCCGCGTCTAATGATGCCACAACATGATTAAATTTCGTGGTTTCGTTAGTGATACCCAACGTGGTAAACTGAGCTTCAATTTGAAGAAACCATACCTTTATGTTTTTCTTCCAGATGGGCGGAATCTTGACTGAAACACGAGCAATACCCGCTTCGTCCCATGCTGTTGTAGGCCGTCAATTTCCGTCGTTGCCGTTGTCGGTCGTTTTTGCACTTCACAAATTAAAAATGCGTTCCGCTCCGTATTAATTTTTACCGAAGAGCACTACCAAATTCAGTCGGTAAACAAGCAGATCTTTTGAACCTACTCCATGGGACGAAGAAAAATGATAAGAGGAAAATTAATTGGACAGAAAATCTTCAACAAGCCTTTAATGACCTGAAAAATAGCTTGGTTGATTCAGCACTTCTGGCTCATCCATCTTCAAGTTTACCTTTAATTTTAATGGTTGACGCCTCAGATTATTGGTGCATATTTACAACAAATTAGTGACAATAATCTGCAACCATTAGCATTCTTCTCCAAGAAACTATCAAACGCAGAAAGGAATTACTCAACCTATGACAGAGAACTCCTCGCTGCCTACTCAGCTGTGAAGCACTTTCAGTACATGCTTGAAGGACGAGATTTTCCGATTTGTTGTTTGTTAAGCTTAAGGGACTTAACTACGGGGTCATCAGTCCCTAAACTTACAAACTACTTATGAACTACCTACAACTAAGGACGGCACAAATATCCATGCCCGAAGGGGGATTCGAACCCCCGACCGTAGTGGCCGTGCAGACAGTGACTGAAGCGCCTCAGTCCCCACGGCCACCACGGCCGGCTTTTTTTCCGATTTACACCGACCACAAGTCACTCACCTTCATGTTCAAGCAACGTCCAGACAAAGCTTCTCCACGTCAGATCCGACACATTAGTTTCATTGGACAGTTCACCACAGACATACGTTACACTACGGGTAAGGAGAACATCGCAGCTAACGCCTGTTCACGAATTGCTTCAATCACTATACCTCCAACTGTTACCTTGGAACAAATTGCAGAAAGCCAACAATGTGACGAAGAGCTTCCCCACATTAAGCATACGACATCCCTTGCACTTCAAACAATAATGTTGCCAAATGGTAGAGAACTTGTTTGTGACATGTCTGAAGATATGATTCGCCCATACGTACCCCAACAACCACGACAGGCAATTTTCAACTCATTACACAGTCTAGCTCATCCTGGTGTCCAAGCAAGCATTAATTTAGTGAGAAAACACTTCATTTGGCCATCACTAAAAAGGACGTGAAGACCTGGACTTCAACATGTATTCCTTGCCAAAGAAGTAAAGTCTGGCGACACACCAATAGTGCAGTGGGACATTATCCACCAACGACAGCAAGATTCAGTCACATTAACATTGATATTGTTGGACCCCTACCTCCATCACAGGGATATCGCTATTTACTAACAATCATTGATCGTTTCTCTCGATGGCCAGGAGCAGTTCCATTAGCTGACATCACAGCAGAAACAGTTTCATTTACCATCATCTCAACATGGATATCTCGTTTTGATGTGCCTCAAATCATAACTACTGATCGCGGAAGGCAGTTTGAGTGTCAACTTTTCAAATGTCTCACAAGCACACTGGACATTGTCCACGTTAAAACTACAGCATATCATCCTGCAGCAAATGGAAAAATTGAACGCTGGCACCGTCAGTTAAAATTTGCTTTAAAAGCACAAATGCCTGATGATTGGGTTTCGAAGCTTCCTCTGGTCTTATTAGGACTTCGCTCCTACATAATTCCGCAAGTCAATACCTCACCAGTGGAAATGACTTATGGTTCAGCAAGACTATCAACCTTCAGAAAACAACAGACAGCAATCAACCCACTGCACCTTCACCACAGGTTACCAGATCAGGTCGACAGGTCACCTTCCCTCGAAAATACATGGACGCTGTCATTGCGGAGGGAGTGTGTGGCGGACCCGAGTGTTAAGCTATGTAAATTATATCTCTGAACTTCATTCAATTTTTATTACTTCAAATGTTTTTAATTCGTTTTTCTGTTCTTGTTTCTTTTCTGCAATGTTTTGAGTGACAATTAAAAGTTATAAACACATCATTTCTCCCATTTTATGAACCTTGTACATAAACAATAACCATATGTTTAAATAAATTAGAGAAGAACATGTTTTATATATCATTCGATTCTAACTTAAATACTTATCGTCGAAACAGACAAAACTACTACGACCTTATACAAATCCGCATTTATAAAAAATTAGACCACAAACTGAAATACATTAAAATTACTTGTCTCAATAATAGTACACCTACACAATATTGTCAAAACAGATATGTGTACACATCGAAAACACAAATAACGTAAATGAATTGAATAAGTTCAACATGAGTCAAAACACGACTTTTAATTTGCGTATTACATTAAATAAAAATTTCATGAAACACGTATTCCCATTGAGTAAGGGAATAAAAATCTACATGTAATATTTTAATTTACACATTTTGACGCATTGAATGTATCACCATATAATTTATTTGTGAACTTCAGAACATTTTCGTTAGTATTATTTCGCGGTTAAGCGAAAAATGTTCAAGTGGAAATCATGTTTTGTCACTCTGTACATGGATAGGAAACTGTAAACATCTCTTTAATATGCTATTGGAGTTTTAGACATTGTGAAACTATGTGTCTGGTTTAATCTTCGTTGAAATGGAAATAAAGTATCCACTGACATCATGTTTCTGATTTACGAAACTATCCTGAAACATATTATACTATTTAGTGAACGCTGAAGATAGCTCGTAATGCAGTGGACTTCAGCCAGCATATAAGTTTTTTTATTATCTTCACCTAAAGTGATATGACTTTGTCATAGAGGCTGTGAACTAATAAAATTTTCCGTGATTTAGGAAAAAATTAGTGATCAGCTATAATCGTTCCGGAAAAGTGAGAGCTGATTATAACTTACCTTGGGCAAATAATCTAAAAGGTTGTAACCTATGCATCGAAACGTTTATTGGAGTAGTATATAAATATTGCGATTTTTTGTGTGGCCACCTTTCGCAGCAAGCGTCGAATTATTTGTTTTGGCAAATGAGAACTCTGTTTTCCTGCTGTGTATTATTGATTTTACCCAGACGCGGACCGCTTCCTTTTATTTCAGGGCATCATTAGTGGCTTCGTTTATCTAGAAATTACAATTTTATTTTTAGATGTGGTATTCATATATTATACACAGTTCAAGTTTTATTTAAAATAAATAAGCGGTTATTTACGGTTTATCGTTTTGGTGTTCCTCCAGGTGCTCATAAGTTAAAGTCGTACATTTCTTCCAGTTACGTAATTTTTACGTTTTGAGTGTGGTATATTTATTTGTTTTAGAGTCTTGCAGCTTTAATTCATTTCAGAATTCATTTGCTTTGCATGTGTTGCCAATTTAACGGTGTCTTGACTATGCAGTAAGGTGTGTGTTTCTGTGTCGGTGACTGCAATCTCTGATATGCAGAAATAAAAAGTTTTCGGTGTTTTAATGTTTTGTGGAGGGGTTAATGTGAGTGTGAAGGAAACGCACTTTTTACCATTTTATCTATTAGCGCAAGAAGCGAGTTGTTTGATATGTGTGCTTGATCATTTAACAGGATTTTCTTTTCTGCATTTTTAGTTTTTTGGATGTGATAATTTATAAATAAATTAATATATTGATGATGCCTTGTAATAAAAGAAGTCGAAACGTTTATGGGTAAAATAAATAGAGTGCAGTAGGAAAATATTTTCATTTTCCAAAGCGAATACTTCATAAATATCTGAAGTAAACTGTTCGCGCCGACCGCAGTGGCCGAGCGGTTTGCAGCGCGCCAGTCACGGTCTGCACGGCCGCTGCGGTCGGTAGTTCGAATCCTCCCGCGAGCATGGGTGATTGTGTTATCCTTAGCGTAAATTAGTTTAAGTTAGTCAAGTAATTAGTATTTAAGTCTAGCGACTGATGATCACGAAGTTTGGTCGCGTAAGACCTCACACACATTTGAACATTTCAGTTGGTCGCTACTTTTCTGACTTTCATAGTCGAAAACGTATTAACCAGCACTTAATTTTGACGACACAACAACAACAAAGCAAGACATTTTTATTATTCAGTGATCTCTAAACAACCTACATGTATACCTCTGGTTTCTGAGCACACCAGTGCAGCGTGGCAGCACGTTAATGCGTTTTGCACTGCCTGAGATGTTTTAATTTGACAACAAAATTTTCCATCCGACTGTACGTGGCAAAGAATTGCTCAATATGCAATGGAATAGGCTCGTATTCGAGCGGAATCGAAACTCATTTTCTTTTCGTACTTCTACGAACATTTCGTAGTAGCCATCTTATAATTTGGCAAGAAACGAAATATATACACCGGGCACGGTCAAACAGTTTAAAATCAACAGTCAGGTAGTATACTGAGATCACTGTTTTATTTAATAGACTGTGAACTGTTAACAATGGAGTCAACACGAGCTAACCGAACGTTGCACAGTTGGCAACGACCATCTGCTAATCATATCTGGAAGCAGTGTGTACCACTGTAGTTGAACATTTGCGAGGGTATACTGTTAGAGTGTTTTGCTACTGGGAGGTAGTTTTCACCTAGTAAATAAGCCTTTTTCCTAATATCTACATTCTCAGCTATCGTTGCATTAAACGGAAATAATTCTTTCATAATCACTTCTCATAACCTGCTTATTCACTTTGGCGCATTTGGATAAAGGCATGAGTCTAAGCTAAAATCCTTAATTTTTCTTTGTCTGCACACATTTACCCACAATCGAACCGGTAGGAAGTGCTGGGAATTACTTGCACACATGGGCACTGAAATGGTAGATTCATGAACAGTTGCTTTAAAGGTTCGTTACTATCTACATTCACAAAACCTTGTTTTGAACCATTTTCGCTTAAACTATATAAACTTGCACACATGGACACTGAAATGGTAGATTCATGAACAGTTGCTTTAAAGGTTCGTTACTATCTACATTCACAAAACCTTGTTTTGAACCATTTTCGCTTAAACTATAGTAAATGTAAGTTACTAATGCCATAATGTCTATGTAAGCAACTTCTAAACGGTATCACTGCTAACCACATATTTTAACTTCACCGGAATACATCTTCATAACATATACAAGCATGTAATTTCGTGAAGACACATGAAGTGAATGGGGATGAAATGCAAAGTAACGGAAAATGGCATTCCGACATCCCACATACTGTTATAAATTCAATGGTCAATACCCATCTTAAAGAAATTATCATCTTGAGGTAGCTCTTGTGGTCTGCGTTTGCTTGACTCAAATGTGTGTTTTTTTTTTTTTTAATTGGGTTGGTCTGCCATCAGCAAAACACTGGGTTCTTCTTCCTGTTACCCATAACATTTTTTATGTCCCCGTACTGTTTCTCTTAATAAACAATGGCGACCGTCACCTTTTTTTCCACAGCACAGTATTGTCTAAATCGCATTCGGCTTAAAAGGGCAAACCACAAAAAAAAAAAAAAAAAAAAAAAAAAAAAAAAAAAAAAAAAAAAAAAAACCATATAGCCCATGATCATATTAATGTCTATTAAAGTGACGCGTGGAAATTTGAAGAAAATTTGTGTTAATTTGGAAGAATACTTGCAAGCGATGCCGCGAGACTCCAAGTTAACCAACTGCCGAATTGGTGCAATGGATAGCATCACTAGGGTAGAAGAAGCAAGACAGCTGGCTCGCATATGTACACTGGACGCCCAGGAGAAGGACCGTCAGCGGTATAACGACAAGAACCGATCTGTTGTGTGGTATGGATTTTTACTCCTGTACGGAAAGTTGGACTATCAGAAAAGTTACTGAAGCGATACTTTGGTCCGTGTCACACGCCGCCTGTCAGACGTCACATACGATGTCGAGGATTATGAGCCGTCGTCGAAACGACAAAGAGACGAAGAGTCATTGTTCACGTCCTCCTCATGAAGCCCTACTACGATCCTGAAGAGTAGAGAGGCGAAAATGGCTTCTTGTTCAAGGACTCTAAGGACGATAATGATACTGCTGAAGCCACGACAGAATCTCTGTCGTCGGTAATCGTGCAGAAGGGAAGGATTCTCCAGAACTGCGATACAGAGGACCCATGACGAGATCAAGATCCAGGACATTGCAGCTGGTTCCAAAGGGAACCTAACAGCGGGTCGCTGTTCTTTCAGGAGAAGGAGCAATGTCGCGGGACTCCAAGTTAACCAACTGACGGCGTGGCGAAATGGATAGCATCACCGATTGTGGTGCTGAAGGTCGTCGGTTCAATCCCATCCGCCGACATAAATTTATTTCTTAGCAGTTATCATTTCCACCATATGCTACATGTTTCTGTATTCACTTGTAATTTCTACATGTTTCTCAGGATAACTATTCTTCTAATTTCTGGTACATTCTGTCTGTTTATAAATAGCAGAGCACTCTGCCTGAGAGGCAGTTAGTGCTGCGTGTATGTTAAGTTAGCAATAAGCCTGCTTTCAGTATAAGTGCTGTGTTCAGTTGACAACCCTGCCTTAGAAGTCAAGTCTGCTTCCATTTCAACGCGACGATATATAGAAGGACGGAGACATATCCATTGTGTAGACAACGGGAATACCAGTAATGACAAAAGATAAACGTGATGGATGTTTACGCCGCTACGAATAGCAACGACTGTAGGTATATGTTGTTGTTGTGGTCTTCAGTCCGGAGACTGGTTTCATGCAGCTCTCCACAATACCCTATCCTGAACAAGCCTCTTCATCTCCACATAAGAACGGCAACCTACATCTGTCTGAATCTGCTTACTGTATCCATCTCTTAGTCTTCCTCTGGGATTTTTACCCCACACACTTCCCCCTAATGCTAAATTCACAATTCCTTGATGTCTCAGAATGTGTCCTACCAATCTACCCTTCTTTTAGTCATGGTATGCCAGAAATTTCTTTTCTCCCTAGTTCTGTTCAGTACCTCCTCATTAGTTACGCGATCCACCCACCTGATCTTCAGCATTCTTCTGTAGCACCATATTTCAAAAGCCTCAATCCTCTTCCTGTCCGCACTGTTTATCGTCCATGTCTCACTCCCATACAAGGCAACACTCCATACAAATGCCTTCGGTACGGACTACCTTAGACTTAAATCAATATTCGATGTTAACAAATTTCTTTAAAAAAAAAAAAACGCTTTTCTAACCATTGCCATTCTGCATTTTATATCCTCTGTACTAAGACCATCATTTGTTATTTTACTGCCCAAGTAACAAAACTCATCTACCTCCTTTATTGCTTCGTTTCCCAATCTAATTCCTTCAGCATCACCTGATTTCCTTACACTGCACTCCATTACCCTAGTTTTGCTCTTTTTAATGTTCATCTTATATGCACCTTTCAGCACACTGTCCATTCCGTTCAATTGCTCTTCCAGGTCCTTTGCTGTATCTGACATAATTACTATGTCGTCAGCAAAACGCAATGCTTTTAATTCTTCACCCTGAACTTTAATTCCTTCTCCAAATTTCTCCTTGCTTTCCTTTATAGCTTGCTCAATGTACAAATTGAGCAAGCTATAAAGGAAAGCATACAACCCTGTCTTACCCCCTTTCCAACCACTGCATCCCTTTCATGCCCTTCAACTCTGACAACCACTGTCTGGTTTTTGTACAAGTTGTAAATAACCTTACGCTCCCTATATTTTACTCCTGCTTGCTTCAGAACTTGAAAGAGTTTATTCCAATCAACATTGTCAAAAGCCTTCTCCAAATCTACAAACGCTAGAAATGTAGGTTTGCCTTTTCTTAATCTATCTTCTAGGATAAGCCATAAAGTGAGTATTGCCTCCCATGTTCCTACATTTCTCCTGAACCCAAGGTCGGCTTCTACCAGCTTTTCCAACCTTCTGTATATAATTCGTGTTAATATTTTGCAACCATGACTTATTAGACTGATGGTTCTGTAGTTTTCACACCTGTCTGCACCTGCTTTCTTTGGAATGGGGATTATAACATTTTTCTTAAAGTCTGAGGGTACTTCACCTGTCTCATACATCTTACACACCAGGTGAAACAGGTTTGTTATGGCTGGTTCTCCCAGAGACTTCAGTAGCTCTGAGGGAATGTTATCTACTCCAGTGGCCTTGTTTCGACTTAGGTTTTTCAGGGCTCTGTCAAATTCTTCTCTCAGTACAGTATCTTCTATTTCATCTTCATCTACATCCTCTTCCCTTCCTACAATATTGTCTCGAAGTTCATTTCCTTTGTAGAGCCCCTCTATATACTCTTTCCACCTTTCAGCTTTCCCTTCTTTGCTGAGAACTGGTTTTCCATCAGTGTCCTTGATATTCATAGAGCTGTTTTTCTTATCTCCAAATGTTTCTTTTATTTTCCTGTAGGCTGTATCTATTTTTCCCCTATTTATACATTCTTCTACATTCTTGCATTTGCCTTCTAGCCACTCCTGCTTAGCCATTTTGCACTTCCTGTCAGTCTCATTTCTTAGTCGTCTGTACTCCATTTTGCCTGTTTCATTTACTGCATTTTTATATTTTCTCCTTCCATAGATTAAATTTAGTATCTCCTGTGATATCCAAGGATTTTTTGTAGGTCTTGCCTTCCTGCCTATTTTGTCTTCTGCTACCTTCACTATTTCATCTCTCAATTTTACCCATTCCTCCTATACTGTTTTATTTTCCCCTGTTTCTGTCAATTGTTGCCTAAAGCTCCCTCTGAAATTCTTAAGAACCTCAGGTTCTTTCAATTTATCCAGGTCCCATCTCCTTATTTTCCTACCTTTTTGTAGTTACTTCAGTTTCAGTCTACAGTTCATAACCAACAAGTTATGGTCAGAGTCTATATCTGCCCCTGGGTATGTCTTACACTGTAGGTAAATATTAACATATAAATGAATGTTACGTACATGTACTTTATTCGTCGGTCATATTGCTGTCGTCTTGGACGATAGCGCAAGATGTGCAACTGGCTGGCAGCAGTCCTTTTTCCACCGTAGCCAGAGTAAGCTCTATATCACATAGGAATATGCGTAGACACACAGTGGGAAGTTTAAAACCGTGTAGACGGAGATTGACGAAATAGATACTGGGTTATCAAAAAGTCAGTATAAATTTGAAAACTTAATAAATCACGGAATAATGTAGATAGAGAGGGAGACATGACGATCCCAATAAAATAAGAGAATCAGATCGAAAACGGAACGATTTAGGTGTTCTTTCTTCCCGCGCGCTATTAGAGAATGGAACGGTAGAGAAAGTTATGAAAGTGGTTAATGAACCCTCTGGCAGGCACTTAAATGTGGTCTCTGTAGATGTAGATGTAGACGTGAGGATACTCATAATTGATATGTTACCCCGAAAGAGTCTTGCCTTCGATATATAGGGTGTCCCACTCAACTGTTTCACACCAGATATCTCTCAAACTACAAGAGATATTGAAAAACTACTTTCATGGTCATGAACGTACGGTAGGGGCTGATGAAAGTAGGTAATATGAGACACTCTAAAACGCAAAGAAATATTATTTTCAACACAAACTTATGTTTTTTTAATAGATACCCCATATTATTTCTTAAGCAATCGATAGGATGAAAAATCACAAAAGAATGGCGTCGGTTGCATAGCGATGCGTCAATTACATTCGGAGGAACTGCTAAGTGAAGTTGACGTTTGAAATACACGAGGCGCGCTGCTAGCGCGTGTCCGAGGCTCAACTGTGAGTCTGTAAGCTTTTTGTAGCTCTTTCTTCATTGGCTGTCGAATTTAGTCCTGTTTTCTGTATAATCTCTCCTAGGTATTTGAAACATTCTACTTGTGCTGTCTCTCCATACTTTGTTACCAATGGGTTTCGCTCTGTGGATTTTGTGTCAATGTACTGGTTTTACTCATACGAAATTTTTAGTCCTGTTCTGGCTGAGATTTCATGTAGTGTCTCTAGGGCCTCTTTGGCTTCTTTTCTGTTATTCGTTATGATGGCTATGTCTTTGGCAAAAGCCAGACATTTTATATCGATGGTTCTATTTTTGTGTCTTCCCATCTTTACCCCATTGACTCCTTTGTCCCATGTCCTGATTATTTTCTCTAAAACTGCGTTAAATAAAATGGGTGACAGGCCATCTCCCTGCCTCACTTCTGTCTTGATGTCGAATGGTTCTGAGATCTCCCCCATGAACTTTACATTAGGTTTTGTATTTCATAATGTTTCCTGGATTAGTTTTCTGGTCTTGTTGTCTACCTTCATTTCTTCTAGTGTACTGAAAAGTGTTTCTCTGTTTATGGAATAGTAGGACTTCTTGAAATCAACAAATGTTATTGTGTTGTTTCTGGACTTTCTCGTTGTTAATATTGTTCTCAGACACCAGATCTGCTCACTGCACGATCTTCCCTTTCTGAACCCGACTTGGTACTCTCCGATATGTGGGTCTATCTGAGGTTCTAGGCGATTTAATAGAGCTTTGGAGTCGGGCGCTGTGGCCGAGCGTTCTGCGGCGTGTCAGTCACGGTCTGCACGGCTACTACGAATCCCCCCTCGGGCATGGATATTTTTGCCGTCCTTAGTCTTAGCTAGTTCTTAAGTAGTTTGTAAGTTTAGGGACTGATGACATTTGAACATTTTTTGAATAGAGCTTTGGATAGAATTTTGTATATCCAGGCAGTAACGAAATTCCTCTATAGTTACTATGGTCTGCTTTACCCATTTTCTTGTGAAGGGGGTGTGTCAGGTCTGACTTCCATTCTTCTGGCACCTTTTCTGTTTCCCAGATGTTTTTGATTATTCTGTGTATTTCGGGTGTAATGTTTTCATGGTCTAATTTCCAGATTTCTGCAATCAGCCCATCTTCTCCTGGTGCTCTGTTATTTTTCAATGATTTTATTATTTTCACTATTTCTTCATGTTTTGGGGGTTCGGAGTCTCAGTTGGGTTCTGCTTTTGTGAACTGTTATCTCTGTTTTGGTTTATCGCAGTTTAGTAACGTGTCAAATTCACGAGCTAATATTTCGCAGTTTTTCTCCGGATTTGTCTCCAGTGTTCCATCTTGTCTTTTGAAGCATAAACTTGGTGGCTGATATCTTCCTAAATGGGAAATTAACGACAATAATAATAATAATAATTTCTTCACGTTTTAGAGTGTCTCACAGTACCTACTTTTATAAGGGCCTACAGTACGTTCATGATCGTGAAAATGTCTGGCCTTTGCCGATGATATAGCCATCATAACGAATAACAGAAAGAAGCCAAAGAAGCCCTAGAGACACTACATGAAATCTCAGCCAGAACAGGACTACAAATTTCGTATGAAAAAAAACCCGTACATGGACACGAAATCCACAGACCGAAACCCATTGGTAACAAAGTATGGAGAGATAGCACAAGTAGAATGTTTCAAATACGTAGGAGAGATTATACAGGAAACAGGACTAAATTCGACAGCCAATGAAGAAAGAGCTACAAAAAGCTTACAGACTCACAGTTGAGCCTCGGACACGCGCTAGCAGCGCGCCTCGTGTATTTCAAACGTCAACTTCACTTCGCAGTTTCTCCGAATGTAATTGGCGCACCGCGATGCAACCGACGCCATTCTTTTGTGATTTTTCATCCTATCGATTGCTTAAGAAATAATATGGGTATCCATTAAAAAAACATAAGTTTGTGTTGAAAATAATATTTCTTCACGTTTTAGAGTGTCTCATAGTACCTATTTTCATAAGTCCCTGCCGTACTTTCATGACCGTAAAAGTCGTTTTTCAATATCTCTTGTAGTTTGAGAGATATCTGGGGTGAAACAGTTGAGTGGGACACCCTGTATATCGCTTCTAGCATTCTTCAGAATTACCAAATTTGTTAAGGTTTTTGATAATGACGAACTTCCTGTAGACATTATCACACGTGGCAAATGTCGGTTTCAGCTGTTAAGTACAGGGGTACAGTGAGAGGCGTAACTCGGAACTGTGGGAACAGCGGCGCTTATAGACGGCACAGGCAGCAATAAGGGCCCTCTGGCAGATTAGCCGACAGACGGGGTTATTAAAGGGAGGCGCACCCGCTGTTCCTGCTCCCTCCCTCCCCATCGCCTTCGCTTTCCTCCGCTTTCGCCCTCGACGTCTGCCCAATCCGTCCTTCGCGTTCGCGTCCTCTCGTCACGAACGGCCCGTGCAGGCGTTCTGCAGACAATAATGTCCGCACAAGTCCCTCAAGAGATGCCGGGGCCGATAAAAGCGACCAGGGGGCGGGGAGCCAGCTACGAGCTCACACACGAACACACACCAACACCACTGCCGGAGCCGGACAGAAATTTTCCACTTGTTTGTGCGCCTCGCGCCGCGGTGGACGCCGGAGCTGTTACAGGATCTCGAGGAAGACAGTGGGAGTGCTCCAAAAGATGCTTCAAGGAGATGTTGCTGCGTCAGGTTTGTCTTTCGACCTTGTCAAGAGATTCGGTACGAAAATGTACAAATGTTTGTTACGCTTATGGGACTTAATTGCGGGGTCACCAGTCCCTAAACTTACAAACTAATTATGAACTAATCTATACTAAATACGACACAAACATCCATGCCAGAGGGAGGATTCGAACCTCCCACGAGGGAGGTCACGCGATCCGCAACGTGGCGCTCCAGACCGCTCGGATACTCCCGCGCGGCTAATTTAATGAAATTGCGTGGTTATGGTATATCGCTCCAAATTTGCGACTGGGTAGCGGATTTCCTCTCGGAGACAACACAGGTTGTTTGCAGATGACGCCGTCATTTACCGTCTAGTAAAATCGTCTGAAGATCAAAACCAACTGCAGAACGATCTGAATAAGATATCACTTTGGTGTAAAATTGGCAATTGACTCTAAATAATGACAAGTGTGAGTACGATAAGAAATCCGTTAAACTTTGCTTTCAAGATAAATCAATGAAAAGTGCAGGCCGTAAATTCAACTAAATAGCCAGGAATTACTTTTACATCAGACTTAAACTGGAAAGAACAGTAAATAATGTTGTGGGAAAGGCGAACCAGAGACTGCGTTTTATTGGCAAAACCCTTAAAAGATGCAACAGAACTACAAAGGAAACTGCATACACTACGCTTGTTCGTCCTTTTTTGCAGTATTCGTGCCCAGTGTGGGATCCTTATCAGATGGGTTTGACGGAGGACATCGAAAGAGTCCAAAGAAGGGCAGCTCGTTTTGTATTAACACGATACAGGAGAGACAGCATAATGGAAATGATACATGATCCGGGATGAGAATCATTATAACAACGGCGTTTATCATTGCAGCGTGGGTACTTTCGAAATTCAAATCGCCAAAATTCTCCTACGAATGCGAAAATATATTGTTGACTCCCTACTTACATAGGTACAAATGATCATCAGAATGGAATACGAGAAATCAGAACTCGAACTAAGGGATTCAGGTGTTCTTTCTTCTCGCGCGCTATTCGAGAATGGAATGGGAGATAAATAGTGTAAATGCGGTTTTTCGAACCCTCTATCAGGCACTTAAATGTGATTTGCGGAGTATCCCATGTATATGTAGCTGTAGACAACCAGGAGCAACTAAAATTTCATTTTCTGCAGTTCACGTCATCCACTCTTATCATTAATCAAGAGATCTGCCGCCTGTTCTATTGTATGATTGCAACCCTAGCTGGCAACTGAGAGTAAAAGGAGCCCGAATAACTTCGCATTTCGAAGTGCGGCAGTCGGAGGTGATGGTTGTATGACTGTGTTGTGTGCCTGTGTGATTGCGTGAGTGCTCTATTTTCTGAAGAAGGCCATGGCCGATAGCTGAATGTGTTGTATGTGTGTGTCTTTTGTATGTGCCTGTCGCAGCTCGTCGCCACGTCTTTGCGGTGAGTTGTAAACTGTCCTCACTATATTATCATTTAACAATGTGAAAGTCATTACTTAACTGTTGCCATTGGCAATATCATGTATTCAAACATAAGTCACTCTGCAAGAAAATATTGGTATCTAATATGGTTTCTACTCCGATTAGATGTCTGTAACATGAAAAAAAAAATTTACTTGGCAAAGTCGAATCAGTTTGTAATTACAATAATGCACAACAGTGAGTAAAATCCGCTGGAGCGGTTTTTGTTGCATTTCTCCTGAATTCATGATTGTACTGCCTTCTATGGAGGAAACGATCAACTAAATGCTTAGAACAGACTCCAATGTATACGATATGCATGGTGTTGCCATCTTTCAACAAGAAGTATGTCTGAAAAAGTAACATAAATTTGCGTTGCAACATCAGACAGTGTAGGGTTAATACAGAAAGCACTGAATTTTAATTTTTCTAAAGCTGAATTCGTAATGTGGTAATGAAAAGATTAAGGATCTAGGGGTCTTCACTGTAGCTTCACAATATATATATATATATATATATATATATATATATATATATATATATATATATATATATATATATATATTCAATTATGAACGTTGTTATTAACAATCCGATCGAATTAAAAAGTAATAGCAGTGTACAGCTACAACACGAAGAGAAAGGGTATTACTCACTACTCAAGGTTAAATCTAACTTTGGCCCAGAAAGGGGTGAATTGTGCTGCCACAAAAGTCTCTGGTCAGTTACCAAGCAGCATCAAATGTCTGACAGATAGCCAACTAGTATTTAAGCAGAATTTCTGAATGGGAATTCCTTCTACACTTTAGATGAATTTTTAGATAGAACTTAGTAATTTTGCTAAAAAAACCCGTAAAAACAGAATTTAAAAAAAATTAAAATATTTAAAATATTGAGTGTCATGTATAGACACCATTTATTAAATTGACACGTTCCACATCATTGCGAAATATCGTATTTATGATCTATGAAACAAGTGTTAGTCTAACGTAATCTAATCCTCTTTCAAAAAATCTATATGGTAACAATTATTATATGAAACAAAAACGTAAATTAGATCCAAACTGCGGCGTGCACACATTTAATTGAACATGTAAATGTCACTACAGATATTCGGATTTGCATTATGACATGTTTAATATGCCTGCCCTTCGTGGCGATGGTGTGGCGCAGACGAATAGCGAAGTTCTGCACGACCCGCCCAAGTGTGGGAACTTCGAGGCTGTCGATGACCTCCAGAACGGCTGTTTTCGGCTCAGCAATGGTTTTTTGGTTATTGCTGTACACCTCGCCTTTAATACAGACCACAAAAAGGAGTCACGCGTCTTCAGATTCGGAGAATATGGCGGCCAATTGAGGCGAATACCAGTGGCCTCTTTGTACCCCAGAGCGACATCAAAAATTTTTCTGCTTTTATGTGGTCGAGTTCCTTCTTGCATGAACCACATCTTATTGAAATCGCAGTCACTTTGGATATTCGGAACGGATTCTTCCTAAACCTTCAGGCACCATTAGGTAGACACCGTGGCATCAGGAATATGGCACCAATTGTTCCGTAACTGGACACACAGTCACCTGTCGAGGTTGAAGAGATTTGGCGATAGCGAAATGTGGATTGTCCGCCCCCCAAATGCACCAGTTTTGCTTATTGACGAACCCATTCCAATGAAAGAGGTCCTCATCGCTAAACCAAACCGTAGTTACATCAAACTCATGTTCCTCAATTCTTTAGGCAACAGCCTTGACGAAACACAACCCCTTTTCCTTGGCCCTGGGGCTTAATGACTGACGGGTTTGAATTTTGTATGGAAAGCGATGCAAGTCTACAACAACAATTTGTTGCAGGTACTCCCGGTTGATTCCCACATGATCGCAGTTACTCCCGGTTGATACCCACATGCTAGGGCTAGATGGAAAAACAAAGCGCGCTGCTTCTCAATGTTTTCAGGTGTTTCCTCCTTTTATTTTGAACGACAGACATTGCCAACACTGTCATCAAGAACACTACCCGCCCTCTCAAACTTGCGAATCAAATGATTGAAATTTTCTGGTAGATTAAATTTGTGTGCTGAACCGGAATTCGAACCTGGGACCGTTGCCTTTGGCAAGCAGGACCTCTACCGTCTGAGCTATCCCATCACGCTTCACGGTCCGTAATTACAACTTCTGACAACACCTCGCCTACTACTTTCCAAACTCCACAGCAGTTTCCTTGCGAACTCTGCAGGAGGCGAGGTACAGGCAGAAGTAAAGTTGCGAAGACGGACCCTGAAGTGTGCGAGGATGGCTCAGACGGTAGAGCGCTTGCTCGCGAAAGATTATGGTGTCAGGTTCCAATCCCGGTTTCGACGCACAACTTTAGTCCGTCAGAAAGTTTCATATCGGCGAACACTCCGCTGTAGAGTGAAAATTTCATCCTGCAAATACTTGATTGGTATCAACGAGGATCGGTTGACTTGAACTAGATCGCAGACATGCTTTGAGCCTCAATTACCGCCTTCACAAGCGATATACGAGAGCTGTACCGTGCCATTTCCCTTACTCCCACCAATCAACCAACCAACCATGTCATTTTCACGTGAAAATGGATGACAACAACAAGGTTCGTGCTCATCCACATAGGAATTCCGTACCGCGAACGTCGTATCTCAAACTGTTGAGAAGTTATGACGCTGTTATTTCATATACTTCAATAATTGTTAAGCTCTATATTTACAACAACTGCAGCACAGCGATGTCTGTTCTTTTGCGACATGGCAGAAAGAACAGATCCACAATTCTTAATAGTAACCCACCGGCCGCTCCCCGTCGGGGGTTCGAATCCTCCCTCGGGCATGGATGTTTGTGCTGTCTTTAGTATAAGTTAGTTCATTAGTAGTTTGTAAGTTTAGGGTCTGATGACCGCGCAGTAAAGTCCCATAAAGCTTAACAATCATTTGAACATTTGAAGCAACCCACCTTGTGGAATTATGAAAGTTTGGTTCGGGCGAAGTACGTAAGTGGGCACTCCTTGCAGGGGTGTTACTGCCGTGTGGCTGAGGTGGCGCAGAGGCTTAGCGGAACTGTCTGGTTAGCAGGTGGTTCTGTGTTCGAATCCTGAGCGGGTCACAAATATCCTTAAGTCTATCTACATCTACATGGGACACTCTGCAAATCACATTTAAGTGCCTGGCAGAGGGATCATCGAACCACCTTTATACTGTTTATCTCCCATTCCATTCTCGAATAGCGCACGGGAAGAAAGAACACCTGAATCTCTCCGTTCGTGCTCTGATTTCTCGTATTTTATTTTGATGATCATTTCTACCTATGTACGTGGTAGTCAACAATATATTTTCGCATTCGGAGGAGAATGTTGGCGATTGGAGTTTCGTAAGTAGCCTACGCCGCAGCGATAAGCGCCGTTGTTGTAATGTTTCCCATCTCGGATCCTGCATCATTTCCGTAACGCTGTCTCCCCTGTATCGTGACAATACAAAACAAGCTGCCCTTCTTTGGACTCTTTCGATATCCTGCGTCAAACCCAACTGATAAGGATCCCACACTGGGCAGCAATACTCCAAAAAAGGACGGACATCCGTGGTCTATGCAGTCTCTTTATTAGTTCTGTTGTATCTTTCAAGGTTCCTGCCAGTAAAACGCAGTCCCAGGTTCGCCTTTCCCACGACATTATCTACGTGTTCTTTCCAGTTTAAGTCTGAAATAATAGTAATTCCTATGTATTTTGTGGAGTTTACGGTCTTCACTTTTGATTGATTTATCTTGTAAACATACTCATGTGGACGACTTCACACTTCGCATTATTTAGAGTCAATTGCCAATTTTTACACCATAGTGATATATTTAGATCGTTCTGCAGTTGGTTTTGATCTTCAGATGATTTTACTAGACGGTAAATGACGGCGTCATCAGCAAACAACCTAAGAGAGCTACTTAGATTTTCTCTCAAATCGTTTATCTAAATAAGGAACAGCAGAGGGCCGATGACACAACGTTATGAAACGCCCGATATCACTTCTGTTTTAGTCGATGCCTTACCATCGATTACCTCTCTGACAGGATACCCCTATCCAGTCGCAAATTTGGGGCGATATACCATAACCACGCAATTTCATTATTGTATAATTACAACACCTGCTAACAGCCGGGACTCAAAAACCCATTTCTGACAGGTGGTAACCAGCAGACGAAATATTTGTGCTGATAACGTTTGAAATTTGAAAGTAACACGATGTACGCTTGGGTAACCAAAATATCGTTTATTGATTCACTGAAAAAAAAAAAAAAATACTGCTTGCAGTGGAAAATTAGGAATAGATGTAGCTCTCATTAAAGGTATCGAAATGAGTATGACACAATAAAATGTTCAAATGTTTGTAAATCTTACGGGACATAACTGCGGGTTCTACAGTCCCTAAACTTACAAACTACTTATGAGCTACTTTATACTGAAGACGGCACAAACACCCATGGCCGAGGAGGGATGTGCTCACTTTCAAGGTGACCAGTCGAACAATGATGTTTGTTGTAATGTACCCTCCGTCATGTATCTACGGAGGTTTCCTATAGGTAGCTCATGCTTTAATCCAAGATATAAGCTATGTACATTCCATTTCATTCAAATCCATCCAGCTGTTTCAGCATGAAGAGAAACAAACGTATTAATCCACTGCAAGATACCCTCAGCCACGCATCGCACGATGGCTTACGGAAGGTATCCCATGTATTAATGCAGGGTAAAAGCTATATCCGTTCCAAACTTCATTCAAATCTGTCCCCCCTTTCAGCATGATGAAGTAGGAAAGAGATTGTTGAGGGATCCAAATAAATAAAATTAAATAAATAAACAGGTGTAAGGCAAGGTGACGGCCTGTCTCCACTTCTCTTCAACTGTGTCCTAGAAAAATAGTAAGAGAATGGAAACAAAAATTAAAAGATCATAAGCTATCACCAATCAGACTGGGGACTAAACACAAAGGTATTGAAATTCACTGTCCAGCATTTGCGGATGATTTTGCCATTCTTTCTAAAAACCTAACAAATACAGCAATCCAAATCAATGTCTTAGAAGAAATAGCCAACAAAAGCAGGTTTAAGAATTTCAGTAAAGAAAACAAAATTTATTACAAGCATAAAAAAATGCTCCAATCCTACTACCAGATATTGGGCTGATAAAGAGGGTAAATAAATTTAAATATTCGGGAGAAATGATCGAGGAAAATGGCTTAGAATAATTTGCTGTAGAAGAAAGAGTACATAAAATGGAGAGAGCATATGGTATAACAAGGAACATTTACAACAAAAGGTCTCTGTCTAAAAAATCTGAAAATACAGCACTACAACACAGTAGTAAAGCCAGAATGGCTTTATGCAAGTGAATGTTTGTACTGAATTACAAATTACATAAACTTGAAGTCCTAGAAAGAAAAATCATTCGAAAAATTCTTGGTCCAATAAGAAATACAGAGGTATGGAATCTAAGCAGTAATGCAGAAGTTTATCGCAACATAGAAAACATAACCGAAATACTACGGAAGAGGCGACTGCTATATTTTGGACATTTATAGCGAATGAACAGCAACGGGGTAACCAAACAGATTTTTAAATATGTCTGGGACAAGAAGTCAACAATAGCATGGATTCAAGAAGTTAGGAAAGAAACAATATAAGCGAAAAAGATGCAACAGAAAGAGAAACTTTTAAGAAGAAAGTGTTAAAAATGGAAGGATTCCAAGGCAGGGGGAGAAGAAGACAGGAGTAAAGTGGCCTGAGGAGTGAAAAAGGATTCATAGTGAAAAGATAAAAGAATACTGGAGGAAAAAGAAAGAAGAACAGAGGAGGAAACATTGAAATTGGTGCGTGGTCCTTGGATGGCTGAAACGAAGAAAGAAACAAAGAAGAAATAAACAAAATAAAATAAAAACTGGTGCTATATGACAACAAGCTGTGGAAGCTGCAAACTAAAAGGTTCGCAGTGTAATGAACGTATTCACTTAAGAAATACAATTTTTCTGCTTTTAATAACTCCTGCCTATATGTTTCATCTAGGCACAAAAACTGTAACCAACGCAGTATCTTCTAGGTACATGCAAAAACTATAACCATCACAGTATCGCTAGGACATGTAACGTTAATAGTGCATTTAAATGTATAATGAGAACACCAGAAAAAATCAGGATACTTTCCATGGTTTGCGCTCCACGACTGTGATATTTTCCAATACTCTTGAGATTTTCAGCTATCAGTCGATCTTTTTTAAAAATCTTTATTAGCAAATCATGATTTCGCCAGTTACTGGCCGAAATCATGATTTGCTAATAAAGATTAAAAAAAAAAAAAAATAAAAAATAAAAAAAATAAAAAAAAAAAAAATCGACTGATAACTGAAAACCTCAGAGTATTGGAAAAGATCAAATGTTATTGTTTAATCTTATGAAATGTTTTACTCAGTAAAAGTAATTGCCCTCGTAAAACGAAGCTTTCAAGAGAACATTTTTACGTTCTCACGCGACTGGATAATGACGTCACATGATTAACAACATAATCACGCGAGTTCACAGGGACGTTAATTAAAATTTAACCGTACGTAACGCGTTCTTCTCATAATACGATTCGACAATGTATGTGTTAAATCTATTTCGTAAGCATTATCTCAAATCCAAATTAAAAAAAAAAGGTTCAAATGTTTGTATAGCTTATGGGACTTAACAACAGGGTCATCAGTCCCTAAACTTACAAACTACTTACGAACTAGCTAATACTAAGGACGGCACAAATATCCATGCCCGAGGGGGGATTCGAACCCCCGACCTTAGTGGCCGTGCAGACCGTGACTGAAGCGCTTCAGTCACCTCGGCCACCGCGGCGGGCTGTTTACTCAAAGGTTTCTTAAATAAAAATAAATAAATAAATAAATAAATAAATAAAATAAAACTACACACACAACCGTCACCTCTACCTCAGATTGCTCGAAATGACAAAAATAGCTTCCTGCTGTGAGTCACGTGCCTCAGATTTTTATTTCAGAGTAATGACGTCCCGTGCAGTCTGTGTTATCTTTCGTTTACGTTTGTGAAGCTCTTGCAAATGACGACAGTGGTGCCTGCATCTCTCATTGCGGCAGAGGCAAGCTCGAAACATCACCTGATTTGATTTCTTCCTTCAGAGTGATTCTCTGAGTGGCCACCGGTGAATTTACAAGATAAAAACAAAATGTCGCAGGAAATTAGTGGCGCAAACACGTCTACACTCCTCCTGGATACACAAAAGCGTCTTTGAAGACGACACTACATAAAAGAGTTTACGTATGCTGCCGCAATTTGCGAGCGAGATGAGTAATTTTGCGCTTTGTCCCGCCGCTATTCAACTCGTTTCCATCAGCAAATTCCTGCGCCTCGTGCCTTTTATGGCACGCAGAACGAAAGCGGCGATTAAAAGAGAAGAGGTCGCGACGGCCCTCTGAATGCGCAACACTTTTATTTTTCCCCTTCCAGGCTGTCGACGGCCGTCGGCGACACAAAAGCCCGGAGGGCCGCAGAATCTCGCCAACTGCCCACTCGGCAACTAATTGGGTCGCTTCCTGCAACGCGGCTTCAGTAGTAGCGTGGTGACTGCTGTGATATCTGCCACAACTGTCAGAGAATCTGCCTGCGTCCTGTCACCGTGTTCTTCACAACGCCAGTCCTCGACGGCCGGTTGGTTATTGGAACATCCCACTATTGCCGAAACCAAATAAATAACCTCGAAAAGAACAATTAAAATATAATTCACGGAGCCACATTTTTCATTTTATTCCTTTCCATCATGGCATTACCGTTTTACACGATCGACTTTGTAGTGAAAATCAACTACTCTGACCTTGGGTTTCCCGAAGCTGATTTCAACGACCGTTAGTTAACTATGAGGTAACTACGCCTTCTGTCGAAGCAAATAGTACGTCTCAACTAATAACAGATGGAACTACTGACGAAAATCGCAATTACTCGAATTTTATCAATTATTAAGTGAAATCGAAGACGCGTCTTAAGTTTGTATAGCTGTTACGAGTTTTCTGTTTCTGTTTTCAAAGGCAATGGGCGACAAGCGAGGAAAAAAATTGACTCTATTTGAGAAAAATCTTTCGACCGACTTCATTTTAGAAAGGAAAGCAGTTATAGGAAATGAAAAGTCAGATGGTTTCACTATTTTGGAAAAACAACACGCCTTGGAAGATGTCACAAAACGGTACAATTCGTTAAACAGACAGGAGAGAAAACGGTAAGGCAATTCAGAGAGCTATATTCTTTCAGAACGAAAAACAGGACAAACAACAATGAAGACGGGGTTAACAATAAAATCATACGTATTATGTCAACATATATTTTTATGAATTTAAGTGTTCCTCGTCCCAGTGTTCTGTGAATGTGACATTCCTTTTCACAACACAGACTGGTCAATTTACGTCCACCCATCCACCTATCCGAGCCCCAAGTTGTAATAATAATAATAAAAAACTAATCACTTGAAACATTGACTGATCATAATGACAATTGCATGGCAGAACACTATTGCAAAGGGAAGTATATGCTTAATTGAAAGTTTTATTATGAGAGCATGGCTTTGTGATTTGGATGTGGTAAAATTTTACACCCAGATCAGCGATCGATGTTGCTTGACCAATCGCGAGGGAGATGCAACTAATGCAAACGTCACCCGTTGTCAACATTATCTCTCGCGACCGCCGAGCGCTATGTAAAATTTAACCCGGAATGTCGTTTCCGCGTTTTTCTCCGTTTATCCCCGGCAATGTCACTGGTCAGTATTTTTTCTTTATTATTCTGAAACGCATATGAAATTCGCTCTCATTACACAGATCAAATGGTTGTCATCTAACACGAAAAACGCGTCGTGGTGTTTCAACAGTGCCGAGTACAGCTAAGTTTTCTTCTGAACGAATATCCGAAGCATCAGAAGAAAAAAAAGAAGACGGCGGTGACGACGATGATGAAAGAATTTCCTTTCTTTAGCTTCAAAAATTTTAAAATTGTATGAAAATTATACGGAACCCAGTCATAAAAACAAAAACAAATTACTACTGTTAAATAACTTCTGGCCTTGCGTTTGGAAGCACACTAGCGCTACGTAGCGGATATAGTTAAAACTAAAGTTAACCTGTAGGTAAGCCCAGGGGAACGCGCATTTATCTTTAACGGACAGGTAACTACGGCTGTGACGGTAACTGTTGTCTCGGAAACCCATTTTGTACTTAACGTTCAGGTAACCCAAAGATAACTATAACGGGACAGGTAACTACTGTTTCGGGAACAGGCCATGAGTGCGTGCGCCTTTTGTGCCCTGCGTGTAAATCAGCAGCCAACCCCATCGCGAGTGCGCCTATGACGTCACTGATCTTTAGATTATGCCGAGTGTGTGTAAGAGTACACTGTCGCTGTATCTTATTTTGATTTAACGTAATGTATATATTGTCTTAAATTTGTTTATTTCATGTATTTTTCATTTCATGTATGCTAGATATATTTCTTATGTAACGTCATTTTCTATATTGAATCATTTAGTGTAAATATGTACTATATGTGTAAACCCACATGAATGCACGGACATTCTTATGCTGTAAGTTAGCAATGCGCCAGAGAAAATGTTGAACCTGTTGTAAAGACTGTCTTTGGTACAGAAGTAGTAGCTGTGAGTGTCGCGCTGCTGAAGCAGTCGCGGTGCGGACTCGCCAAAGTAAAGACATAAAAGCAGTCGCGGAGCGGACTCGCTATAGTAAACACATAAATATTTTGTTGATAGTGCAGAGGCACGGTAGGCGCAGTGTGGCGCGAGTTCAATGCAATTGCAATAAGCCTGAGAGGCGTACTCTTTAATGTATTCAAGGAAGTGCGAAACAAGTTTATTTATCTTCGAAAGTGATCAAAGTAATGTTTTTTCATGTGTGCAAGAAAAGTAATTGTTTGGTATCAAGTCTATTGTCACCGAGTGTGATCGTTGTTGTAGTAAGAGTACCTATTGTAATCATATCTGTCTTGTTTGGACTTCACGACGAAGACGACGAAAACAGATGAGTACTATTGTAACATTTCATTTTGTATGCATGTAAATGTAGTGTCAACCCAAACAGAACTTTAGTTCAATTATACATGACTTATTTTGAAACCAGTCTTAATTTTTTAAGTAGTTGTAGTCACCCCATTATCACAATTATTAGATTATGTTGATTATGCAAACCTGTACATTGACTAACAAGTTCAATCATTTTCAAAGTAATTACGATCAGTTTTAAAGAAATTGCTAGACGAGTTAAAGAATTGCTAAACGTGTTGCAACCACAGAGACTAGTAATTGAAGTGCAAGAGAGTGCAAGAGACTTTGCAAGTAAAGTAAAGTTGGTTTCATTTATGTAGAAAGTAACCAGGCTAACAGTAGTCAAAGTATTATAGTAGTTTTACCAGACTTGACTGAAGTAATTTTTTTATGAAATACGTTAAATGCCAAACTCTGCTCAGCCAGTTACACGCGTACGCTACCCAGGGCCTGGAACCAATTTACCACAAAATAGTTCATGCAAAGTTTTATAAGGAAATTGAAAGCTTTAAACAATATTATTAAAATAATTGGGAACTTTAACTGTAGTATTTGTGAAGCTCATTGCACTACGCAGTTTCACAGTACTCAGCTATTATCATTGCAATCAGAGTCTATCAGCTATTACGATTTTGATTATAACACGAACACGCCATCACCACTACATGAATTCTGACACATTTATTAGTAAAGTTGTGCTGTTCGTGAATCGTAAGAGGTGCTAGTTGGAGGCTGTAGTCAATGCTAAGTCAGATAGGGCCAAGCTTAATTAATTACTACAGTGACTGTTTCAAGTTAATTAATATCTTTTTTTTAATTCAAAATTTTAACTTTCATTGCGAAAGTGTTGTTGCGACCCATTAGTTGTGATTTGCTGCAACATTTAATAACGAAATTATTATTACTAGAGTATATTATTACGCATTCTAAATTTTGAGATTATTTGACGACCTCCAACAGGCAATTTTCTTGCATGTGGAGTTCTAAATTGTCGAGTTGCTCCAGAATGCGAATGCGGAGAAGCAAGTAACACTAGTGGTGTCATCGGAAGTTAAACTATTTTATCGAGCGCATTCATACTACAGAAATGCTTTCGCATCTTCTTTTAACTTTATTCTGTTGTTTGCTTTCTGTTTTTATCGCATCGAAGATCTGGCACCAGAGGCTAATAAAGTTTTCTCCTAGCAGAAAAATATTTTCGTTTATATATATATATATGGTCTTTAAGTAAGTGTGTTTGCCTCTGTAACTTATAAAATAATAGGTGACGGGACGGGATATTTTAATGCGGTAGGTCAACACAAGAAATTTTACACTTTCTGCGGAGCTATGAACATAGTTTATTGTATCATTTTCCAGAGAGTTACAGCACAAAGATATAATTTTTTAAATGGAACAATAGTTTTTACTATCGTGCATTGGAATCGTTGAAACCAGCTGCGTCCAAATCAATTTAAACTACATTCCTATCACTGTTAGTTTGGGAACTACAGCCCTTCAAAGTACTTAGGAAGTATTTCAGCCAGTCACAAATCTGTGAACCTATTCCATAAGCTCGTATCTTCGTTAGCAGTCTGCAGTGTGGCACCGCGCCAAACGCCTTTTTGAAGCCGAGAAAAACACAATCCGCCTGTTGCCCTTCATCCATGGCTCGCAAGATGTCATGTGAGAAAAGGGCAAGCTGAGTTTCATATGAACGATGTTTCCTAAACCCGTGTTGATTCATGGAAAGAAGCTTTTCCGTTTCAAGGAAATTTACTATATTCGAACTGAGAATATGCTCTAAAATTCTACATGACACTGATATCAACGATATTGGCCTGTAATTGTGTGGGTCAGTTCTCCTTCATTTCTTATACACGGGAGTCACCTGCGCTTTTTTCCAATCACTAGGAACTTTGCGCTGAATTAAAGATTCGCGATAAATGCAAGCTAAGTAGGGGGCCAACGCCGCATAATAATCTTTGTAAAACCGAACTGGTATTCCATCCGGACCAGCAGACTTTTTCGTATTTATCTCACTCAGCTGCTTTTCTACACCGGAAATACCTATTGCTATGTCCCCCATTTCGGAATTAGTACGTTGATCAAATGATGGTACATTTGTGCGGTTCTCCTGTGTGAAAGATTTCTTAAAGGTTAAATTTATAACTTCAGCTTTCCGTTTGCTTTCTTCTATTACTGTCCCGGAATGATCAACGAATGACTGGACAGTGGGCTTTGACCCGCTTATCGATTTTACATAGGACCAGAATTTTTTCGGGTTCTCGGAAAGATCTTTTTCTAAGGTATGGCTATGATAATTACAGTATTGTGTTGTTGCAAAGTGTTGTGTATTCTTTCATTACGTTTTTGCCTTCCTTCTGAATGTAATAATTTCCTTCAATCGTGTGTTTTCGGTTTTGGCTATTGCTGTTTTTCATGATTTGTAAGTCAGTTTCGATAGTTGTGGGATGATTCTCTTTTACCAAATATTCTGCAAAGGTTGAACGAGTACTTTCGCTTTTCAGAGCTCTTGTGTTCAGTGTAGCGTGTTCTGAAATTCCTGCATGTATGTCCAATGTAATGTGACTGTCAGGAGTTAAAAGTGAGTTGGTATATTCCGGCATTACTGTATTTGTCTGCAGTTCTTTTTTGTGATCTTAGGCTTTGTTGTACTGTGTTGTTTGTTTTGAAGGCAATTGGTATCCCTTGCTTCTTTAATATGTTTCCAATTTTCTTTACTATTTCATTATTGTATCTTAGTTTCTACATTTGTATTTATTTTCTGTTGTAGTGTTGTGTGTTATGTTGTCTGTGTGTTCTGCCCTTGTGTTTTTGTGTCCTGTGTTTGTACATTTAAAAGGATGGCCGTTGGTGTTGTCTTTCTTTTTTATCTTGTTGTACAACTTGTCTATGCTGTATATTTTGTATTAAATTTTTAAATGATTCTTAAATTGCATAGAGATTGCTTGTATAATTACTTCTACATATTGTTAGTAGATTATTTATTGTCAAAATTATTTATTTTATATAAAAATAATTTTATTTTAATTATATATAGCAAATAATTTTATGTATATACTTATTGGCTGTATATCTATCTTACAGACAGGTCATCAAATGATGGTCTAAGCCCGAAAGATTGTGTGTTTGGACAATAAATAATCTATGTACATCTAGAAGTGATTATTCAAGTGATCTCTAAGCAATTTTAGAATCATTTAAAAATTTTAATCATGAAGGTCGCATACCTCTTCCAAGACTTTCAGTCTAAAATTAGTTTTGTATTCATTTTCAGCAAATATTTGTTTGATTATATTTAGTTCCTGAGTGTAGTTCTGGAGTTTCAGGGGAGTTTTGTTTCACCTGTGAGGCATGTGTGGTACCGAAAGGTACGGAAACGAATGTTTATACAATGATACAACGAAAAAGAAGCAGTTTGGTTCGATAGATTTACAAACATTTGAAGATTTGAACTTTCGAAAAAGAAGTGTATACCTTATACAGTTTTGTAAATATGTCTTTTCTACATTATTTTAGATTAAATACAAAACCTACTGAGGCTGACGGGATTCCCGCCGAAACTATTTTGGGTATGGAAGTAATATTTGTTTTGCATCAAGACGGATCCACCCCCTCTCCTCCCCCCCCCCCCCCACACACACACACATTTGTAACGCAAACATGGACCAACAGAAAACATTCAAATCCATGGAGTTAAAAATAAACGGAGGCGCTCTGATGACTCAGCTATGAAGCCCAGGGTAGCCATATTGATTCGACCAAAACACTACTGTATTTACATTGTTTGCGTATACTTGTCGCTAGTTTTTGGAAGGCTTTTGCACTGTTATTGTGACTTGTGTGATGTTTATGTGAACAAATCGTTCTGGTTGTGACGCGAAATCTAAGGAAATACCATTTCATGTGTAAATTGCCTTCCTAACGTGTGATTTTACCAGTTTTATTGTGAACGAACTTATACAACATCTATACCTGTAATGTAGCGTATTTTTCTCTTATGATTTTCGATTTCCTAAATATGAAAGTTATGAACATACAATTTACGAATGAATAAGGAATAAAATAGAAATTTGATTTTTATTAAGTCAATGATTTTGAAAGTACTACCAAAAGAAAGATCGTCACAGTGCTCGTAAATCTGGCGTTGGTTCACTCAATCGAATTATTTTATATCTGACGATCGTCAGTTTAGCTACAGAAAGAATCCACGTTTGTAATTCGTAATATTGTAGTAACAACTATTTTTAAACAGAATAAACGAGAAATTTTTTCGTTTTTCGAGATTTTATTTTAAACAAAAACTTGAAAGAACCGGTTTGAGGACGTTCATGCGTATATGATGCAATTAGCGACTGTAAATAAAGACACAGATATAACACACTGTCAGTGTTTTGGTAGGTGTGTCATGGCGGCCATGGCTTCAAAGCGTAGTACGGCTGGGATACGTAGTGCCACCTCCCTTTATTCTTACCTCCATGTTCAACTCACAATGATTGGGAAAATAATGAAAATATTACAAGTCAAGTAAGCGGAAAGCCCACTAGATTCACGTACTTGAGCTGTAAAATTTTCATTATTGTTCCAATCTGATGATGAACCAACCGCGTAAAACGTGTAATAGGAGTTAAACAATTACTATTTTGCAGGACAGAGACTACTTTCTATTCGAACCATATTTTTCAGGTATGCGTTACGGACACTTCTAAGCGGAGCGTACGTAACAATAGCGAACATAAAATGTCATCCACTTTTAGTTGTCGATATCCGACAGTTCTGCGGAGAAACTTGCTTACGAGAGAGTAAATAGATAAAATGAAACGTCTCGCAACCCTATGCACACAACAGACCTGAGCAGAAGTAAAAAATACTGTAAGATAAATTAGCTTCATGATTTAATTGTTCCAAGAATTACTCAACAGAATAGAGAGTGAACGAAGAGGAATTTCTTCAGTTTAGACTTGAAAGTGCGTGGATTACTACTTAGCTTTATGAATTCTAGTGGTACTTTATTGAAAATGGATGGGGCAGGTGTGTGATCCAAACACAGATCCGATTTATGTCTATTATCAACTGAGTGAAATATGCTAACTCATGGAAATAAGATGTTATTAACAACAAATGAAATTAAAAAAAAATGCGTATTGAGAGGTCAGTGGCAGATTTCCCAGGTTACTCAACAGGTGTCGACAGGAGGTTAGTGAGCTTACAATACATATTTCTCGAACCGCCCGTTTCTGCCCAGTAAGTACTCATTTTGAATCAGTAGAATGAAAATAAGAAAAGCAGACCTCTTTTAGTGTTGAACTATTATTTAGTTTTTCAATCTCACTCAGAACGTGTACCAGAGGTCAGTAGGAAAGTGTGAACAGATGGGAATGGAAGCATTGGAGATGTGGTGCTGCAGGGGAATGTTAAAATCAGGTGGAGTGATGAGATAGGAACGGGGAGGTTCCATAGAATACGCGAAGAAAGCATCACATGGAAAACATTGACTAGGCGAACGAACAGGATGATAGGATATGTTTTAAGATACGACAGAATATCGTCCAAGTGCTAGAGGGAAAAGTAGATTGTATAAAGTGTAGGGAGGACGAAAACTGGAATGCATGCAGGGTGGAAGAGCTACTCTCAGATGAAGAGGATGAGCTCAGGAGAGGAGTTCCCAATCAAATAAGACAATGACGGATATCGGCAGATTATTCTTGGGTGCTCGTCGTCTGTGGCAGAAACTCCAATTCCCCACCAATTCATATAAATGCACCTGCTACAGGCAGACCGACGAGTGGAAACGTACTAAAATGAAATTTCGTTTGAAATCATATTTCAAAGCGATGAAATTAGTTTTTAGCCGCAATAATCGCATCGCCGCTGCATCCAATATCGCCGGATATTTGTCCGCGGACAGATATCCCAGCCAGCGTCAGCGGCTGTTCTGACAGCGTTTTACGGTACGGCGAAAGAGGGGCGTTCTAATTGCCGCTCAGTTTTCCCTGACTCGTCTCTCGACTGATTTAAGGTTTTACATAAGTATTTTAACGACATTGTGGAATATGTAATAACGGAAGACAGTGGTACGTATCTCTATAAATAAATATTAAATGCTATTCGTTGGTAACCATGTGAGGCGAGAACGGCGGGACCAACCGGGATAATTTTTTTTATTATTATTATTTTGTTCTTAATAATCCGCTTAAGGATTTAAAGGAAGGAAAAATGGTAAAAGTTAGAAAATTCTGGAGAGAAAAAAATGTTTCTTCCATAGGATTTTATAAGAAGCCTGTAACTGACAATGGATATGGATAGGAGTAATTGTATTGTTTCTGATTTTAGATTGAAAATCTTGGGAAAGGTATGCAACCTTCATGATAAGTTATTTTTAATTCTAAAATTGCTTAGAGATTGCTTGAATAATCACTAGATGTTATAAGTAGATTATTTATTGTCAATTCACAACATGTTTCGGGCTTAGCCCATGATATGGTGATCGATATGATATATATTTAGATTTGATGCATTCAGATTTGTCATTTGAAATACTGCTGTTGTGTATTGTCAAATACAACAAATAACAACAGCATTTTAAATGACAAATTTGAATGCATCAAATCTCAATAATATATATATGGGCTTAGCCCATTATCTGCTGATCGGTATATATATATATATCGATCAGCAGATGATGGGCTAAGCCCGAAACATGTTGTGAATTGACAATAAATAATCTACTAATAACATCTAGTGATTATTCAAGCAATCTCTAATCAATTTTAGAATCATAAAAAAATCGTTTCTGTTTGTTTGTTTTGTTTGTGTTCCTGTAAAAGTTTTCAGATGTTTAATTAGGGGTAATTACGAAGAAAAATCGGAGAAATTGAAAAACTCACAATATATGTACGCACTGTTGATGATAAATTGCAAAATGGACGACACTACTAGCGGTTTCGTTTTCTGTTCGCTGCCTGTAGTATTTTTTTCCGCCATGGCTCCTAAGAGGGTTTCGTGCACGTTTATTAATTAAATAGAGCTACGTTCTGTAACATTTAGAGTTGTGCATATGTAAGAGTGCTCCCTCTAAAATATGCGTTTGTTCTAATTAGTGACATGCCGTGAAATACGTACCAACGAATTGAACAATGGTCTTATGAAACATATGCACATAAAGTGCCGAAGATACTATAATAATGAATATTCTAAACAACTAGGTGATATTGGTAGCGTAATACGGATTGTGCGGCCGATCCCTATCTGAGGTTCTAGTCCTCCCTCAAGCATGGGTGCGTGAATTGTCCTTAGAATAAGTCATCTTAAGTAGTTTGTAAGTCTAGGGACCAATGACCTCAGAATTTGGTCCCTTAGGTTTACAAACATTTGATTTTCTTCTGATCAAGCGAGCACAAAACAAACGCATATATACCTTCGTACGAGCACCAATTTCTCTTATTTATCTTCGTGGTGTTTAAGCCAATTGTAAATTGGCGGTAGTAGAATCTTGGCGTAGTGAGTTGCAAATTCCGGTTCTATGAATTTTCTCAATACGGTTTCTCAAAAAGTACTTCGCCTTCCCTCCAGGGATCACCATTTGATTTCCCGAAGCATCTCTGTGACACTCTCGAACTGATCTAGCCTACCAGTAACAAATCTAGCAGCCTGTCCCTGAATTGCTTCTGTGTCTCCCGTTAAACCGGGGTCGGCCACGAAGTTCCAAATAGCATGCTCGACTGCTGGACGGGGAACTTTTCGGCCGCGGTGGAGTGGCCGAGCGCTCTAAGGTCTTGCTGAGGATCACGCGGTTGCTGGCCGTCGGAGGTTCGAGTCTTTCCTCGGGCATGAGTGTCTGTGTTGTCCTTAGTCCGACCTTCCTATCGGTACTCACCAATAAGAATTGGGCAATACATAACTCGGGGCAATAAAAGGTTTATGGCTCGTTGTTTCTGTTCATAGGGGTGAGTTATGTATGTCAGCTTCTATGCCCTAAACAGCTACCCAAACTGTTTAAATAAGATCAATAATTAATTCGTAGTTTAGCCAGTCTATCAATCTGCAGATTGACGCGAAAAATATATTTAAACAAACGTAAATTAAATGTCTGAATAACGAACGAAATTGATTCTAAGATAACGTTTAGAAGAGAGTCATTCAAGAAGTAATTTTTATAAATGGAGTTTATTACTCTTTTGGGACATGAAAATGTGGAGGTGGTCCTACTTTATATATTGGTAAATAACTGAATATTTCCCCAACTGTTGTTCATGATAGGCACAATAAGTATGACACACACTCGAGAGTAAAAAGTTACAAATTATCAGTCGCAAATTAATGAACTCCATCGAACATTGCAGTTCGAAAATAATCCGCGATTAATTTCAGTATTTGTTATAAAGCACAATTTGTCATCACACGAGTTCACGATTGCTGTATTAGTTCCAGAGCCCTACTAACGTCCATAGCTTACCACTTTATAACCAAAGACTAAGTTCTGCAGTCACAGTTACGTAAATTTTCTAAGTCCACACATGCCTATCTCTTGAAATCACAAGTTCGTAACGCGGCTTCAGACCGCCCAGCGTCACAACGTTTCACCAGTACGTTACAAGTCCCTTCCCAAGCATTCGAAAGCATGCTCTACCTACTCTCACAATTTTATCCTTCCGCGCATCCGAACGCCTAATCTTTAAAATATAAATTCCCTTCCAAAATATTATACATTTGAATCTCACAGAATTAAGTGCGTTGACCACCTCCCTACAAATGTTGTTTACATTTAACAAAGAAATACATATTTAACAATACTAAAATCGGTTGAGTCTGATGCTCTTTGCTCAGATAGCCATTAAGCATGGCGTCTCACTGTTCCAATATATTGCCGCCGTCGAAACTTAGTTACACAATTAATATCTAATTTATCATGGGTTTTTATGCAAATAAATTCAGTTTTTGTTTCACAAATACATATAATTGTTTAAGTATAAATTATTTGCTGCATATCATTCTCCTAAGTCTCCTGAATCCATTCATATAATTATATTTGCCGTATGATCATTCCCTGATTTTATATGGATTTTAGAATAATGTGTATGACTATATTGTATTTCAGTTGCAAACTGGAATAGCCGCCCTCGCTCATCCAAGGCCGCCGCTTCCTGTTCCGAGCAAATTAGGTTTTCCCTAACTACCTGTATCCTATTCACTAGGTCCAAACTGTTAGCCGGAGAACCCAACAGCCAGACCCGCCTTTCACAAGGAAACAATCAGCTTCCCCCTGTATCTGTAATGTCACACTTAGCATAAGGCTGTGTTCATATTGCCGGCCGGGCCGTTTCAGTGTTTGTAATACATTCTGAAACTTCCTCAATAACGGAATAAAAGTACATAAAGCAATGTACAAAAATCCGATGTGGTGTATTTGTCAAAGCAGAGAACAAACACTTATTGCAAGACGGTAAACAAACCTCGCATATTGAGTCATTATTCAAATACAAGCGAAGATTGTTTAAACCTTTTATCTAGATGACCAGTTTCGGCAGAATTAAACGTAGTTAGCGATTTTTACCACAGAAATATATATGTTACTTGCGCTTTTTTCTTTAATCGGACAGCAAAGAAAAGCAGCAATAAGTAAAGAAAACGCGAGATTTTTGTGTCTAATCCACATATCGATGTACACAAGGCTGTATACCGCACACTTCTTTATATTTCACTAAACATGAACAAAACAACACTGTTCGCATAAGCTACGTATTGTGTTTAGCATTCGCAGGGAATGAAAATGGCGGATGCGTGTCAATGTTTTTAGGAGCTCAGTCCGTAACTACAGAGTCACATTGCTCCGAATATATCAGAAGTACATTCGCAGGATGAACCGCTAAAAGCCCGCATTAGCGGCAGGTGAAATGTTTCATCCATTTTCCGATGTCCCTTTGAATTAGAGCACATCGTCGTAACCGCAGCAGTTACTCCCTTAAGGCGCGACATTTCTAGTTGCAGTGCGATGCAGCTCTTCCTCTGCCGACCCATGGTGCGATATTTTTCCAACGACTAGCACGCATTTAAGCTTTCTGGTGTTAAAGAAAATACACATTTTGAAAAACTCATTCAGTTTTGAAAGAAATACAATAAAAGTTATCAAATCGTTTTCAGAATACTGCCAGTTTGTATCTCTTTTGGAGACGTTTTCAAGACCATTTTCTGTATTAGTTGACAGTGTGCATGTCAGTTTGCAGATGGAACTGATTGGTTTGCAGTACTACGAAGGAGCCGCGGTGGAGTGGCGGAGCGCTGTAAGTCGCCATGCTGCGGAGTGCGCCGCTGCTCCCCGTCGGAGGTTCGAGTCCACCCTCGGGCATGGGTGTCTTTGTTATCCTTAGCATAAGTTTGGGTATAGACGCCAAAATGCGGCCGATGTAAAAGGTCCAGAATACTCGTACAGCCGGCTACGTACCGTTTGGATCCTGAGTCGTTTGCTTGACGTGCGCCTCATTCCCGCTATACAGCATGAAAACCGCGCTGCCCGAAGCTGCACAAATTTTTTTTTACCGTTGGCGAAGCCATAACGCCGCGACCCCAGTTCGCCTTTACGACCAATAAAGCCCATCTCCAGATCAAGGCCCATAAAGAAAAGATGCTGTTTATGTCCCCTCCCCACACCCCTCCCATATCTTACGGATGTTTGGACGATTCCTGATTACAGGTTCTAAGACGTAAAATGCTCTGTACGGTTACAGTTGTTAAAGTAGACATAAGCGATTAGGAAGGGCTCTGCATCTACATCTTTAATCCGCAAGCCACCTCAAAATGGGTAATAGTAATAATAATAATAAAAAAATAATAATATTTATTCAGCATCGAATAATCAAATACAAATTTTAGTTTTGGTTCAGATTATTCTTCTGAATACGTCATTTTCACAGATTGTAAAATAAAGATTAGGCCCACTGTTTTACAGTACATAAACATTATATTTTAATGAATTTAGTCTTTTTTTAAATGTACAATAAGGGTATTACAGATATATACCTAAATATATGTTAAGATATAATTTACGGTAATATAAACATTTACAAATTTCACTTGTTCTTGATGTACAGTTAAAAGTCTTGAAATTTTTTTTTTTATCATCATTTGGTCATTTCATAGTTACCTTAAGTATGACATGATTAAGAGATACTTTTCATATGGGTATAGAATTCCTCAAGGAAATAAAAGGGATTTTGAATTAAGATTCTTTTTAATTGGACTTTTAGTTTGTTATTCGGAAGGACTGCGAGGCTTTTTGGTATGGCATTTCCAAGCTTCAGTCCAGTGTGAAGTCCATTTTTTTGCATGTAATGTTGTTCTATGGCTATTTCATGGTATCCAAGTTTTTGGCTTATGTTGTGCTCAGTGGGTCATAGTATCGGTTTGGCCTGATCATTTTGGCATACATTATTATTTTTAGTATATATGCCTATAACAGTAAGTACACTCAATTTTGTAAAAAGATTTCTACATGACTTTCTATGTTTGGCCCCACAGACAATACTAACAGCTTTTTCTTAAAGGGTTAACAGTGTTTTGAGATTGGTTTGTATTGTAACACTCCAAATCAATATCACATAGTTTAAATTGGATGCGAATAATTAATGGCATTCAGTCTTTAGCACCTTCATATCTTTACAATATTTGCTGATCATATTTATGGAAAATATGTTTTTGGCTAGTTTGTGCGCCAGAGGATCTATGTGTGTGTCCAACTTGAGGTTGTTTTGATTATGATACCCAAGAATTTTGTACATTTTTCCTTTTTTACAATTTGGTTTCCGATGGTTAGTTTCAGGTCAGTTTTTGTTTGCTTCCCGAGGTTAAATTCAATTACTGCAGTCTTTGAAGCACTTACATTTAGATGGCTATCATTTAAATATGTGACTATCTCATTAGTAGCAGTGTTGGACAGCAGATTTGTGAATCTTTTTTAAAACAATACCCACCTCGATTAGAAAACGGCGTATAAGGGGAAAGCCAAGCTAGTGCTCTAAAACATATACGGTTGATCCGTTTCATGTCTGTTAAAATTCAGAGCACAGCTGAAAAATCTGTCAACAAAGTCACGTGAGATTTACCTACCGACAGGTCAGACGAATATTTGCATATGCTTTGTAAATTTACGCCCCGAGCATTGGTAGCGAAGCAAAACATTCGCATCATCTCTGGCAGAAGTCAAACGAAACGCTTAACTGCAATCGGAAAGAACACACAAGCGCAAGTTGGAAGTTAGAAGCCCAATACAGAGCACGAGTAAACTACAGTAGGCCAATAAAACCAATACATACACACGTGTGTTGTGCGCGCGCGCGCGCGTGTGTGTGTGTGTGTATGTGTGTGTGTGTGTGTGTGTGTGTGTGTGTGTGTGTGTCGGTACATGCAAGTTTGTAGCCAAAAATATTCACTGCAGACGACCATAAAATTTTATATGAACCATTTTGTAGCCAACTTGCATTTATCTAGTGGACAGTGTTTTATTTATAGATATGTGATATTAATCTTACGTGACGAGCACTTCCTACTCTAATGTAACACATTGCATATAATTTTTATAAAGAATTCTAGTCGTTGTAGCAACCTTCGTAGAGTGTCTTTAAATGTTACTACGCTAGTTGTGGACTGTTAAATTTTACTGTATTAATCAAATCAAATAGGTAAGTTTTTAATCTATCAGTGCGTTTGCGTCAACCACACTTTACCGACAATCAACAGAGACATCAAGATGACACAAAGATAAAGAGAGTTTATCACTGCGATACGCTATATAAGTTCTTCATTTGTGTGGCCATGACGTCCGTAGTTGCTTATACAATTATGTTGGAGATGTTTGTTCGTCTGTGCAACTACAAATAAGAGACGACTTTTCTGTTACAAGATGCGTTTCGTTTTGTTGATAGTAACACATATTCAGTGGTCTGTAATGATAGATATATACAATTTGTTCTGATACCTTCTCCCTCTCCAGGAAAACCTCCGCATACACAAAGCATTATAACACAACAAACAATTACTAAACGACCAAATAAATATTGGAAAACAATCATTGTATAGAATAATAGAAAAACCTCATTCCACATCCCACTATTCATCACTCCACATCTAATATCAAACTACCCCTTCACTTCAACTACACCTCTTCAGAATCAAAACCTCTTGCCCCCCCCCTCCCCCCCCCCCCTCTTTATCTTCCGTCTTACTCTACATTCCACTCCAACCACTATTCAGTCACCTTGGCTCTACAACTCCCCTTCCAATAAACACTCGTCACACCAGTTTATAATTTCGTCACTACTCCATATCACTTACATCAGAAATAAATACACTTCAATATCATCATATATATGTAAAGGGTGAATCTAAATTCGCGCACTCGGGCTTCGCAGCGCGATTCCTCACCTACCAACAATGAAAAATGTCTCCCACCAAATTTCATCCTGCGCATATTTCCGCCAGTAAATGGCGTCAAAGACTGTGATGGCTTTGTGTTCCATACGTATTTCATCATTACACCAACAAACATGTAAGGGATGTATTAGGCGTCTTGAGGAACAAAATCAACATGGAAACTCATGCCCGGAAACGCCACTGAACGACGCTACGGAGAGTCCAAGTTACAGGCACCAGCTCCTGCCACTAGACATCCCCTCCAGCAACTTCGCTATAGCATCATTGGATGACGTTTCAAATCAAATGTTCAAATGTTTGTAAATCTATCGGACCAGACTGCGTGGTCATCAGTCCGTAACTTACAAACTACGCACACTAAGGTAAACTAACCTAAGGACAACCAACACACACACACACACCCATGCCCCAGGGAGGACTGGCGAGCAATCGCGCGCTCCGCAGCGAGGCGCTTTAGACCGCTCGGCTACTCCACCGCGGCAGACGTATCCGGGGATGGGTTTCTATGCTCACTTTGTTCCTCATCTCCCAGAGCTCCTAGAAGTTTGTTGGTGTAGTAGTGTAATTAAACACACTGACGTATGGATCACACACCCATCTCAATCTTCGACGTCCATTTACTGCCGGATATATGCGCGGGACGACAGACATTTTTTATTGCTAGCATGCGAGGAATCGCGCTGCGAAGCTCCAGTGCGCAAATTTAGATTCAACTGTATAATACAAATTACAGTTGCAGTGTTGACAACAATACAACAACGTATCGTGCATACTCACTCATGTCCAAGTCAAATACAGTTGACGTGTGAAAAGCGTAAATATGAAAAGTATAGTAGAACTAGCTTAAACCCACGGCTTCGCTCGCGTGTTGATTGATTATGATAGATAAGCTATCTTTCAATAGTGTGCTATGAAACTGGTTTTGAAGAATGAAGTGAAATACAATACCTTCTTTAGAAACAAACTGAAAACTATTCCTATCAGAGTGCAGAAGTCTATGCACTTACCGTTTACCAGGAAAGTAAGTAGTGTGGATGAAATCACACATAAAATTGCACTCGATTCGAAAAATCCAATCACGAAATTCAACAATAATTATTGTAATAATATCACAAATCGATCACTTGATGTAATGAGCGAAATATCAAATAGATTTTTTAAAGAGATGTATTAAAAGAAATTTCTTTTTTACTGCTTTATTTATTTATTTACTCTTATATTTCCTTATTCGTATGCTTATCCTTACAGAGAAAGAGCTGAAGACATTGCAGCACGCATAGACCAAAGATATGGTCTGTGGCATCACGATTCGCTCTATGTAACCTCCTCGCTATAGAGTCGCAAACGTCATCGCTGGCCTTCGTCCGAATTTTTTTTCTTTTTAATTTGACGACAAACAAGCAAAATATTTTCCACCCCCTTATAGCTATCGGCATGGAACTGCTATGGTGTACAACGGGAGATTTCGGACAAATATTAACACACACACACGTAGTATTTTATATACACCGATATACTCCACCCTTTTATCATTATCAACCCTCAAGCAACAATGCAACCAATAAAACCATTTTCAAAGAGTAAATATAATTTTCAAAGGATAATTATTGTTCCGCATTTCGCGTTATATTCTTCAAATTACTAAACATCTATCAGATCGCCTAAAACCTCCCTCAGGTATGAATTAGTGCCGGCCGCGATGGCCGAGGGGACTAGGCGCTCCAGTCACGGTCTGCACGGCCACTACGGTCGGGGGTTCGAATCCCCCCCTCGGGCATGGATATTTGTGCCGTCCTAGTTCGTAAGTAGTTCATAAGTAGTTTGTAAGTTTAGGAACTGATGATTCGTAGTTAAGTCCCATAGACTATACAAACAAACAAACATATGAATTAGTAACTGTACAAATAATTAAGTCTCTGCGTCTTGTCGTTCGGACGTGATAAGCGTGCACCGAACAGACATTCGCATTAATATATATATATATATATATATATATATATATATATATATATATATATATATATATAGATAGATAGATAGATAAATAGCTATCCGATCGCTATAAAACCGTGCCTAAGGCCTTCCCCGGGTAAACATTAGTACTGTAAAAAGTTTCAGCTCTTTATGTCTTGTGGTTCAGACGGGATAAACGTACACCGAACAGACATTCACATTTATAGGCATAGATAATAGTGACTCGAATGAAGAGTCTACAGTATTGCAGGAAACAAATCGACACTGCATGATGTAAGGCGAAAACCAGGACCAAAAATTTCCGTAAAATTTTGCTAACGAACTGTTTCCGATCCATAAATTAAAATGGATTGTAAATATCTAGCGTTACAGACCACTGAATATGTTTTACTATCAATAAAACGAAACGCGTCTGGTAACAGAAAAGTCGCCTCTTAATTGTAGCTGCATAGACGGACAAACATCCCCATTATAACGCTACATAAGTGTTTGTGTAATTGCGTGATGTTTGAGATGAAAGGAGGCTGCCCTGCTTTGGACAGGGAGGAACCTCTTCCGCAGGGGTGGATCTGCCTCGTCTATGGCACCCCAGAGCTTTCCACCCCCACCTGAACCTGTTTTCAGACGTCGAGTCGAGTGCGAACCCTTGTAAAAAGCCACCCCATCCTGCACTCACCCCGAGGCAACCCTGCTGTGATATGCAGCGCCGCTGCCTCACGGGCTGCTCAAAGGCCTACTGCCTCACCTTAATGGTACACAGCACTCTGCCCATGGAATCCACCTGCCTATCCACCTGATTTACTAGCCATCTTCTAATATATAAAGAGGAGTAGAGTGTCCGTATGTTTGTACGTTTAGCATACAAATCTATAGTTTTGTTCCAATCTTTATGAAATTTTGTACACGTAAGCTTCAATCCATGTGGACGGTCGCCGTAAGTGTAAGAATCACATACGATATATAGTTCACGAGATATGACGTCATAAACAATGAGATGCGCGAAAAACTGCTGCATTTTGCGACAATGCTGCTCTTTTTCTCCTAAACCATTGGAACGATTTCAATCTAATTTGCTACACACATTACTTACCGTGAGGTAACAATTTCTGCATGGTTAAGAATCACATACGGCACATGGTTCAAAAGATATTATGTCATAACCAATAGAAATCGCAAAAATGCCATATAATGCGGCGAGACTTTCGAAATACACTGTATGAGAATGACAGTACTTAGCGACTTGCAACAAATTTTAAACATAACTTCAAACCTTTATTGAACTTTTTCTCGTCGGCAACCATAGTAAAATGATGAAAGGAAACAGGTTTAACGCTTACTGCTTTTCCGCTGTTTATGGAGTAAAACAACGGCTCTCGGTATGACGTTACAATTTATAATTTGAACACTACAAATTGTAGCGACAGAAAATTTTACAGATGGTATACACATATATAGTTGAATGTACCTTCTAAATTGTATCACAATACGACACGTAGTTCATGAGATATGAGCACATAAACAGTAATGTTCCGCTGTTGATGGACTAAAACTGCGGCTTTCCATATGACGTTACAATTTATAATTTCTACACTACAAATATTAGCCGCACAAAATTTGAGAGGTAGTATATACGCATATAGTTTAGTGTGCCTTCTAAACTGTATCACAGTACGACACGTAATTCATGAGATATGAGCACATAAACAGTAACATTCATGGAAAACCGCCCCATCATGCACTAAGTTTTAATCTATTACGTCTTTACTACTAATTGTATTACCAAGAGATTTTACAGACTTACAGCCTTTATAAAAATAAATATATGCCTGAAAAAGGGCAGGAATAAATAAATACATACCCGGGCAACGCCGGGTTTTCAGCTAGTACTAATAATAAAACTGCACACTTAGGACTGTCGTTGTAAAAAAAAAAATGTTCAAATGTTTGTTAAGCTTATTGGACTTAACTACGGGGTCATCAGTCCCTAAACTTACAAACTACTTATCAACTAGCTTATCCTAAGGACGACACAAATATCCATGTCCGAGGGGGGATTCGAACCCCCGACCGTAGTGACCGTGCAGACCGTACTGGAGCGCCTCAGTCCCCTCGGGTACCGCGGCCGGCCATACTAGATGAAACTGAGTTTGCACAGGGTCAACTTATAGGTATGATTTCATCAAAATTGGATCAATGAAAAAATATATTTTGCTCTGAATGTTGCCACCATCAATGTTAGCAAATAGGGGATCATGGAGGAATTTTATTAGAGGTACTATGCTCCAGACTGAACGCTGAAAGGCATAATCAATCTCTAATGATGATGATGATAATGATGATGACGATGAAAAAATATATATGATTTTGAACATCTCGTGCCTATACCAAAATCCGTGACAGTTTAATTTGCTCCATAGGGAAATGTGCAGCCCCACAAATATCTTTAAAATAATTACACTTATTAACGTCTCAGGTCATAATTTTATTCCTCTGATAAAGACACCTGTAGATGGCGTTGTAATCTAATAATGTGTAATTATTTTAAAGCAATTTGTGGAGGTGCACATTTTCTTATACAAAAATAGACACTATATGATCCGGACACCCCAAAGACATACGTTTTTCCAGTACTTCAGTTGGGACAGTACGGGGCGGTACGGCGTACCGCCTAAAATTCAAACTCGCTATTAGCGTACTGGCTAAAACTCTTGCTTAAATCTGCAAAAAATAAACTGAGGCCTCTTCCCTCCCTCCACCACTTTGCACCTCTCCACCCCGTCCCATTGTTTTCCGAGTCGTCGGTACTTCGCCCACTGGCCTAGTAGGCATGGAGGTCGGGGTTCGATTCCCGGTCGCAACACTAATTTTAATGCAGTGCTTCATATTCATCATTAATGTCTTGGACATAAACAAGTAGAATGGACAGCCTTGGCAGTAGTGGCAATGTTCTATGGAACACAGAAGCTGAATTAAAGTTTGTGACTTGAAGGAAGTCGTGCTTAGACTATTCCGAGGCGCTTTAACTGGTAGTGATGCGGTGGTCTAGCGGTAAGGCGTCTGCCTAGAAAGCATGGAGGTCCTGGTTCGATTCCCAGTCGCATCACAAGTTTTAATTTAATGCTTCATATTTATCATTAATGAATGGGATACTGTTAGTTGAAATGCTATTTGCCCGCGTCGGACGACACCAGCACTGTAGTGCCATACTACTTGTTTTCGCAGCGTGTTCGGTGAGGCCCCCCCCCCCCCTCCCTATTGTTTGTTGAGGCGCAGAGACTTCGCCCAATGGCCTTCTCGCCGTCGCCGTCTTTGAGGCGTGCCTTTTGAAGTTAATCAAAGCCGTCGCGTTCCGTGTCAGCTCACACACGTCGGCGCCAAACTTCGTCACACCTAAAGCCCCGGACTCCGCCCTGCTCTCGCCTTGCAGGGAAAAGATGGCAAAGTAAACTGCGGGGCAGGGGAAAATCTAATTTTACTGGAGATGAATTTCCAAAATAGTTTACGCTCTACATCTTACGCGCCGAATGCTAGCCCCGTCTGAACAAAGACGCGCGCACACGGACACATATGCGTAGGCCTCATGTTTTGTATCACCTTTCATCTTCTTTTACGGGGAAAATATGGCTTCTTACAGATCCCCTTTCTCATCTGAAAGAAAAATGGAAGAGCGATGCTAGTAAAGGGACCCTCCAACGCTCAAAATTTATCGAGCAATTTGTTATGGAAAATGGGTTCCAAAGTTGGCGAGAAATTATTTGGTCCACTATAGGTCGTTGTTGTTGTTGTTGTTGTTGTGGTCTTCAGTCCGCAGACTGGTTTGATGCAGCTCTCCATGCTACCCTGTCCTGTGCAAGTCTCTTCATCTGAGAATACTTACGGCAACCTTTTGCATCTGCTTACTGTATTCGTCCCTCGGTCTCCCTCTATGATTTTTACTCCACACACATCCTTCTAATGCTAATTTGACGATTCCTTGGTGTCTTAGAATCTGCCCCACCAACCTATCTTACTTCGACCATCAGAACTTATCTTTATCACTTGGTTCATAAAACCTTCACTTTTTTGCGGACAAGCGACCATACGTTGGCATGCATAAACATTTTTTCTCTTGAAATGTCTTGGTAGCAATATACTTTATTTTACCATTACGTGTTTCGATTATCTTGCTACCTAAGTAACAAAACTCATCTACTACTTTTGTCTCATTATCTAATCATATTCCTTCAGTACCGCCTGATTCTCTGACACTACATTCCGCTACCCTCATTTTACTCTTGTAAATGTTCATCTTATATCTTCCTTTCAAGACAGTGTCCACTCCGTTTAGTTTCTCTTCCAGGTCTTTTGCGGTCTCTGACAGAATTACTATGCAATGTCTTTATTACCTCTCCAAATTTCTCCTTGCATTCCTTCACTGCTTGCGCATTGTATAGATTGATGAACACTGGGGTAAAGGTACAACCCTGTCTCACTTCTTTCTCAACCACTGCGACCCTTTCATGACCTTCGACTTTAATAACTGCTGTCTGGCTTTTGTACAAGTTAAATATACCTCTTCGCTCCCTATATTTACCCTTGCTACCTTCAGAATCGGAAAAAGTGAATTCCAGTCAACATGTCAAAAGCTTTCTCCAGATCCACGAATGCTAAAAACGTAGGTTTCCCTTTCCTTAATCTATCTTCTAAGATGAGTCCTAGGCTAATGTGAGTATTGCCTCGCTCGTTCCTACATTTCTCCTAAATCCAAATTGATGTTTCCCAAACTCGGATTCCACCAGTTTGTTCATTCGTCTGTAAATTATTCGTGTTAGTATTTTGCAACCAAGACTTATGAAACTGATAGTTCTGTAATTTTAACATTTGTCTGCTCTTGCGTTCTTTGGAACTGGAATTACTATATTCCTCTTGAAGTCGCAGGTTATTTCCCCTGTCTCATACATCTTGCATATCAGGTGGAATAATTTGTCCGTGTCTGGATCTTCTTTCAGACGGAATATCATCTACTCCGGGGGCCTTGTTTCGACTCAAATCCTTTAGCGCTCTGTCAAATTATTCTCGCAGTATCATGTCTCCTATCCCATCTTCCTCTACTTCGTCTTAAATTTCTAAAATAATGCCTTCAAGTTTATTTCCTTTGTACAGGCCCTCTGTATATTCCTTCCATCTTTTAGCTTTCCATTTTTTGCCTAGTACTGGTTTTCCATCTGAGTTCTTGATATTCATAGCGCTGCTTTTCTTGTCTCCAAATATCTCTTTTATTTTCCTGTAGGCGGTATCTATTTTTCCCCTAGTTAAACATTCTTCTACGGTTCTGCATTTGTCTTCTAGCCACTCCTGCTTAGCCAATCTGCACTTCCTGTCAATCTCATTTTTGAGACGTTTGAACTCCATTTTGCCTGCTTCCACTTGATGCATTTTTTTCTCTTTTCATCAATAAGTTCAGTATCTCCTGTGTTATCCAAGGCCTGCTATGAGGCCTCGTCCTTCTGCCTATATGATCCTCTGCTGCCGTCACTACCCTATCTCTCAGAGCTACCCACTCTTGTTTTACAGTATTACTTTCCTCCATTTCAGACAATCCTTGGCTAATGCTCCCTCTAAAACTCTCAACCAGTTCTGGTTCCTTCAATTTGTCCAGATCTCTTCTCCTTAATTTTCTATCTTTTTGCAGTATCTTAAGTTTTAATCTACAGTTAATAACCAATAAGTTATGGTCAGAGTCTATAGGTTAGTAACACTAAAAGTGAGCCGTTTGCGATGGTCTTTTGATAGCGAGAAATTTAATTATAAATACCGCCTTAATCGCTCATCCGAGACTAAAATTGAATAAATGGATTTGTAGAAGAGAAATTATCTAGTTTTGCAGTGCTGAGTTTAGCCATATTTCCACCGCTACAAAAACAGCGGCGATTTGACACTGGCTGTGTGTCTGTAACGTGTTCCAACTTTCTAGGTCGCTCCGTTAAACCGATCGGCACCAAATTTCACAGACGTACGAGGGCTAGTCGATAAATCAAATGTTCAAATGTTTGTATAGTCTATGGGACTTAACCACGGGGTCATCAGTCCCTAAACTTACAAACTACTTATGAACTACTTACGAACTAGGACGGCACAAATATCCATGCCCGAGGGGGGATTCAAGCCCCCGACCGTAGCGGCTTGTGGCCTAGTCGATAAATAATTATCATAATTTTTACAGTATAATTTCACGCGAAAACATTTAATCTTATGGTATTCTGTTGGCTTAGTGTGACACAATCACGTCGTAGTAGTTGGGATTCCCTGTTCCCAACTTTACTTTCTTTACAAGGAAGGAGCCTCCACGAGGCCGATAGCACCACATTAATTGCAGTTAGCAAATATTATCGGCGGCGTCCCCTGGTAACGTCTACTAGTAGACGGCCAATCCTTCCAATACCGGACTAAAGATGACGCGCAGTAACATAAAGCCACAGTGGTTCTTCTCAGAACCAACACTGACAGTAGCGAGCATAAACATCGAGGGTATCACCACAGCTAAAGAAGAAATCTTATCAGAAGTCTGTAAGACCTCGAAGTGCGATGTATTGTGCATTCAAGAGACTCACAGAGACCTAACTGCCAGACGACCGAACATTTCAGGTATGAAATTAACGGCAGAAATACCACACAACAAGCTTGGGAGCGCTGCGTTCGTGAAATCTCAAACTGTGGTCTCCTCTGTGGGAACAACTAACCTAAATGGTATAGAAATTATTACCATCGAAATTGGAAAATGCACCATAACCTCGGTATATAAACCCCCAAACCAGCCCTTTACCTTTTCGCCTCCACCTAACTTCCAGTCACAACCCAACCAGCTTATTTTGGGAGATTTCAACAGTCACAGCATACTATGGGGTTATGCAGAATCGGATGCAAATGGTGATGCCGTAGAGACCTGGCCAGAAACGAGTGGTCTTGCACTAATTCATGACCCAAAACTCCCATCATCCTTCCAAAGTAATGTCTGGGAAAAGGGATACAACCCGGATATATGTTTTTCAAATATCGATCTCGAGGACCGATGTACTAAAGTGGTATATGGCCCCATACCAAAGACACAGCATAGACCAGTTGGTATTAACATCTATCCAGCCGTCAGACCATAGACCATCCCATTCAGGAGGAGATTTAACTTTAAGAAGGCAAACTGGGAAAGCTATGCATCTATGATAGACTCTGAGGTACAACACGTTGAACAAAGACCAGAAAATTACGAACAATTTACTGAAATAATAAAGAATACGTCTAGGAAGTAGAATTCCATAACAGATGCTATATAATAGTAACTATTTACCGAGCACCTGCAGGAAATTATAATCTATTCCTAAATCATCTAGAAGCTCTATTGGGTTATTTAACAGGAAAAAATAAAGAAATCCTGGTTGATGGTGACTTTAATACAGATTTTCTTATGCAGTTCTCCAGTAAAAATTTATTGCAGTCAGTAACTTTGTCTTTCAACCTAACACACACCGTAAACTTTCCAACTAGGATATCTAAAACTTATAGGACAGCAATTGATAATATTTTTATAGACAAATCAAAGGAACAAAATCATATCATAAAACCAATAATAAATGGCCTGTCAGATCATGATATGCAGCTCCTTGCTTTAGGTATAGATTCTAAACAGAGTATGAAGACTGCAAAATGTACATACAGGAGAGTTGTCAACCCACCAAAAATTGAAAATTTTAGAAAACTCCTCAAATACATGAACTGGAAAGATGTATATAGTGCTAATGGCATGAATGAAAAAATATAATGTATTCATTAATAATGTTAGTATCATGTTTGAAAACTGTTTTCCTCTAAAAGTAACGCGAATTAAACAGAAGTCTATAATAAAACCTTGGATTACACAAGGAATAAAGATTTCATGTAAGACAAAAAGGAAAATGTATCTATCAGCCAAGAGTAGTTGCAATGATGATGATTTAACTAAATATAAGGAATACTGTAAAATATTAAAAAAAGTTATTCAGGTATCTAAACAAATGCACTATGAAAAGAAGATAGCAACATCAGGAAACCAAATAAAAACAATATGGGATATAGTGAAAGAGGAGACTGGTAGAACCAGAAAGGAACAAGAGCAGGTAGGATTAAGAGTAGCTGAGACATTAGTAACTGATGGGCATAGTGTGGCAAATCTATTTAACAAGTACTTTATATCCGTTACTGATAGTATGGGATTGTCTGGGTCAGTAAATAATGCCCTTGAATATTTGAAACTAGCATTTACAAATAACTTCTCACACATGAATATGTCAGTCACTTCACCACAAGAAATATCTTCCATAATAAAATCTTTAAAAACAAAAAATTCCAGTGGTTACGATGAAATATCAACAAAGTTAATTAAAGCGTGTTCTTGTGAACTTAGCACAATCTTAGGGGAATTAAGAGATACCATCAAACTACAGACCCATTTCACATTTGCCAGCATTCTCAAAAATTATAGAAAAGGTAATGTACAAGCAGCTTCTCAACCACTTAACCACAAATGGCATATTGTCTAGAACACAGATTGGATTTCTGAAAGGTTCCGATATCGAGAAGGCTATTTACACTTACAGTGTGAATGTACTTAATTCATTAGATAATAAATTGCAAGCAGCAGGTATTTTCTGTGATTTGTCAAAGGAATTTGATTGTGTGAACCATAAAATCCTTTTAAGTAAATTAGAATTCTATGGGGTCACGGGAAATGCTGCAAAATGGTTCAAGTCGTACCTCACTAACAGGAAACAAAGGGTGTCAGTGCAAGTGACTAGTGAATTAGGCCAACAGTCATCATCGGATTGGGAACAAATTACATGTGGTGTCCCACAAGGACCCATCTTAGGGCCATTGCTTTTTCTTGTGTACATTAATGATCTCTCATCAGTTACACTACCAGAAGCAGAGTTCGTTTTGTTTGCAGATGATACAAGTACTGCAATAAAGAGTACGTCAAGTATAGTGATAGAAAGGTCTGCTAATGATATTTTCATGAACATTAATAAATGGTTTAAAGCCAACTCATTGTCATTAAACTTTGAAAAGACGCACTACATGCAGTTCAGAACATGTAAGAGATTTCCTAACAGCATATGCATTAAGTATGAAGAAGAGCAGATAGAAGAGGTTGACAGTATTAAATTCCTGGGATTACAGCTTGATAATAAATTTAGTTGGGAGGAGCACACCACAGAACTGCAGAAACGACTCAACAAATCTGTATTTTCAATACGAGTGTTATCAGACATAGGAGACATAAAAATAACAAAGCTTGCATACTTTGCTTACTTTCATTCCTTAATGTCATATGGTATAATATTTTGGGGTAACTCTTCAAGTCAGTCAAAATTCTTCAGAGTCCAAAAACGTGTAATACGTATTATTTGTGGAGTAAATTCACGGACGTCTTGTAGAAGCCTCTTCAAAGAACTGGGTATATTAACTACTGCCTCTCAGTATATTTATTCCTTAATGAAATTTGTCATAAATAATATATCCCTTTTCCCAACAAACAGCTCAGTTCATACATACAATACTAGAAATAAAAATGATCTACACAAGGATTTAAAAGCACTTACTTTAGTTCAAAAAGGGGTCCACTACTCAGGAACACACATTTTCAATAATTTACCTTCAAGTATAAAAAATTTAGCTACAAATAAATATCAGTTTAAGAGGAACCTAAAAGACTTTCTAGTGGCCAACTCCTTCTACTCCATTAGTGAATTTCTAAATTGTACCAAATGATGCATGCACTCATACTATATTAGTATTATTATATTATCAGAAAAAAACCCTAAAAAACCTTAGAAAAATTGTGTATCTGTATTTATATTATAAGTATATGTATTTGTATTTATATTATTAGTATTATCTGTTATTCAACTTGTAAATTTTGTTTCTTGACATGTTCCACATCCACGAGGATCCCCTCAATATGGATCTACGGAACAAATTACTAATCTAATCTAATCATCTAATTCCCAGGGGGTGCAGACAACAGTATGTCACTGGAATGTCCAGTGAATCCAAAGAACTTCTCAAAAAATACGAAACACTCTACACTGCTGATCCTTTCAGCGAAGAAACAGTTGACTGTGGAACAGCCCTACTCCAAAAATTAAGCCAAGGAAGAAAGGAGAAATGGACCGAAACATTGGGAAAAATGGACATGACACACAGTAGCAAAATAGCGTGGAACTTGATTAAGAAACTGAGCGGCGACCCTAAAAAACAAATATTACCATGCAAGGTCACAGCAAACCAAGTACTGTTGAACGGGAAAATCAAGAAACAACAAAAGTACTCAAAAATTAACAGAAATATCAATCGGGAGACCAACCACTTGGGGACACCTTTCACTATGAAAGAACTTCAAGATGGCATGAACATGTTAAAAAACGGGAAAGCTGCTGGTGTGGATGACATATGCACTGAACAAATCAAGAATTTAGGGCAAAGGGCCAAGAGTTGGATTTTACAATTGTTCAATACGTGCTGCAAAACTTGCAAAATCCCAAAACCCTGGAGGAAATCTAAAGTAATAGCGTTACTTAAACCAGGAAAGGACCCAGAGAATCCTAGTAGCTACCGACCCATCTCCTTGCTCTGTCACTTTGTTAAACTGTATGAGAGACTTATCCTGTCCAGGATAGGAAAATATGTTGACAAACACCTCATTCCACAACAAGGAGTATTTAGACCTGTCAAGTCCTGTACCGGCCAAGTCCTTGCACTCACAGAACATATTGAAGAAGGGCATGAAGGGAAGCTCATAACAGGGGCAGCCTTCGTAGATCTGACAGCAGCCTACGATACCGTCAGGCACAACATATTACTCCATAAAATCTATGAGACACTTGGTGATTACCATCTAGTTAGGGTCGTACATTCATTGTTACAGAACAGAAGGTTCTTTGTATTGTTGGAGGGCAAAATGAGTAGATGGAGGGACCAAAAGAACGGCCTCCCTCAGGAAAGCGTCTTAGCTCCAATGCTCTTTAACATATACACAAATGACCAACCTACACCGGCCCACACTAAGCAGTTCATCTACGCCGATGACCTTGCAATATGCGTTCAAGGAAAAAGATTTGAAGGAGTAGAGGAAAAACTTGAAAATGCGTTAAAATTAATGACTGCGTACTGTAATCAAAATTCCTTAAGACCCAACCCTTCCAAAACTCAAGTCTGTGCTTTCCACCTTCGCACGAAAGAAGCCAAACGGAAACTCCAAATTACGTGGAACGGAAACACCTTAGAACACACAGACCACCCTAAATATCTTGGCGTGATTCTGGATCGGTCTCTAACTTATAAACAGCACTGCATCAAAACGAGACAGAAAATAACAACGAGAAATAATATACTTAGAAAGATAACGGGTAGCAAATGGGGTGCATGTCCTGGTGTGCTACGAACAACGGCACAAGCGCTCTGTTTCTCAACGGCTGAGTACGCGTGCCCAGTATGGAATAGATGAGCTCACACGAAACAAGTAGATGTGGCCCTCAATGAGACCTGCAGGATAGTGACAGGGTACATGAAACCAACGCCGGTCAGACTCTTGTACAAGGCAGCTGGTTTTGCAGATCCCACAGCTCGCAGAAACGCTTTAGAACATGTAGAGAAAATAAAACAACTCGCAGATGAGCGGCATGTCCTATACAGAGCTCGACCACCAGAGACAAGACTGAAGTCTAGGAGAAGTTTTCTTGTAACCGTGCAGGACGAACCGCCTGAAAATTTCCCTCTCCCCCAGGTTCAGTGGACCGGCCAAAACCTAAATTTTAAGATCTGGAGAACCTTGAATAGGCTCAGTACGGGGGTCGCCCCAGTTAAAGTAAATATGCTTAAGTGGGGTAAAATCGACCAAACTGATGTGAACTGCGACTGTGGAGAAAGTCAAAATATGGAACACCTTCTTACATGTGAAAAATGTCCACACCGGTGTACCCTTGAAGATTTGTGGCTCGCGAATACTAATGGAATAGACGTAGCGCAGCACTGGGCCGATATCCTTTAAATAGTCCGGACACGATAAAGTAAAGTAAGTAAAGTGTTCCCAATTAAGAGCGGCAGACAAGTTCAGACACGTTCAGCACCGTCTACCGCTGCAATGGAGGTAAGAGGCGAGGAACAATACACTGCTTTGAAATCCCGCTTTCGTCTCAAGAAATGTTCAGCTGAGGCCTGTACAATGTTACAGGAGGCATATGGAGAGTCTGTTGTATCCTGCAGCACAGCAAGAAGGTGGTTTAATGTGTTGAAAGAGGAGGAAACAATTTGAGAGGAAGGAGAACCTGATGCTCCAGATACTGCTCTTACGGAAGAAGACATCAACACAGCCATTGTCATCGTGAAAGAGGACCGATGAATTATCCTAAGAGCACTTTCTGAAATACTGAACATTTAATTCGGCTTCATCCACACGTTAGTGACAGAAAAATTACACGAGACATGTTTGTGCGCGATTGGTTCCAACAGCGTTGTGAAACCTTAACATTTCCAGGGCGAAATGTATGTTCAAACAATTTACGGGTACGCTGTCGGGAGGTACTGGCGGAAGTGGTGATGCGGCACCGTGAGTCGTGTCGGGATAGCTCAGTCGGTAGAGCGCTTTCCCGCGAATGGCAAAGGTCTACGTTTATTTCTGACAGTGAGGATGTAGAACGACTGATTCGATTCTAATTTACTCTCTAAAATCCGATATCCTTTGAAGCGAAATATTTGTTAATAAAGTCTATTGGGACAATGTTAAAACATTAAAACGGTGACAGAAAAGACTTTTACAAAATAGAGGTTAGAGAGTCTCGCCTCCTACTTTCCAAACTGCACAGAAGCTCTCCTGCGAAACATGCAAGACTAGCACTCCTGGAAGAAAGAATAGAGCGCGAAAGGCAAAGGTCCCAGGTTCGAGTCCCGGGTCCGGCACACAATTTTAATCTGCCAGTAAGTTTCATATCAGCGCACACTCCACTGCAGAGTGAAAGTTTCATTCATTTGAACATTTTTGTTTGTTTGAAATAAGGAAATGAAGTAATATAGAATACTACGCTTGTAACGTACACTGCTCATCTACATTGTTTAGCTTTTGTATCTAAAGAGTCGGAGAGAAAGCATCCTACTGTTTTAATGGAAAAGTCATAATTGCTATGATCTGCACTACAACAGAAACAAGAAGCACAACTTAAGGAAATCGTAATGTAATGTATGTAATAGCTCACAAGCGAAACTGAAGTAGATAGTTTCTGTGAATTAAATTGAACAGAGGTTATACTCGACAACCGGAGTAAATTAACAACTGGCTCCGTTTACCTACCCCTGGACTCAGATGATGCTCTACATTTACATTACTCATATATATATATATATATATATATATATATATATATATATATATATATATAAAGGAGATAAAAATTCGGTTGATATCTTCCTAGGGGAGAGTTACCATTTTTTCTAAACTAAGTAAGTGAAGACAGTATGTGAGACTGAAATGTTCCCCCATGGTACACAAAACACGACAGAAAGCTGTTGCAGGAAATTTAGACGAAAGCAAAATCCCCAAGATTGGCAAATTTTACTGAGCTCGATATTTAGCGCGGACTTCAATGCGAGATTCTTTAACAGTTTTCACAACGAAACTCTTTCCAGAAATGTGGCAGAAAATTCAAAGACATTCTGGTGCTATGTTATGTACACCAGCGGAAAAGCCTGCGCGATAGCGATGGTAATGTTATTGATGATAGTGCCACAAAAGCGGAGTTATTAAATGCAGTTTTCCGAAATTCTTTCACCAAAGAAGACGACGTATGTATTCCACAATTCCAAATGAGAACTGCTGCAAACATAACATACAAGTAGATATCCTTGGTGCTGCAAAGAAAATCACCCTATGAAATGCGTGATGTTGCAGAGATGTCTGAACTGTCAATATCCGACGAAATGATCAAATATCTTTTCAAAAAGTCTCTAATATGTAAGATGATCAAATGTTTGTAAAGCTATTGGAACGAACTGCTACGGTCATAAGTCCCTAGACTTACAAACTACTTAAACTAATTTAAAATAACCTAAGGACAACACACACATCCATGCCCGAGGGAGGATTCGAACCTCCGACGCGGGAGGTCGCGCGATCCGTAACGTGGCGCTCCAGACCGCTCGGCTACTCCCGCGCATCTAAACTAACTTACCGTAAGGACAATAAACACACATATGCCCCAGGAAGGACTCGAACTTCCGACAGCGAGGAACCGCTCGGCCACTCCACCGCGGCTTATATTCTTTTGTAGCAATTATTTTTCAAAAGTACGCGCCTTGCTTTTACTGACCTGTTTAAAGATAATCAAAAATGTGGTATGGAATTTTAATTTTTAAGCACTATATCAAAATGTACTAAATTAGATCTGCATTTACTGTAAAGTTATTTCTATCCTTGTGTAATTTAGACAAGGATCCAATTTAGTAATTGTGAATTATTTCAACACTAATTTCAACATTATAGCTGATAAAATTGTCAGTCTTAGGAGCAGATCTGTTTTAGGATATCCATTTTAGGTGCAATTCAAAGGTTCAGATTTTTTTAAACGTAAGGCGTACCTTATGAGTTTAACAAAACACGACTTTTTTTGGTGACAGTTGCGGCTATGAAGTTTCAAGAAATAATTTTAGAACTCACAATTATTTAATAGTATGGCCATAAAATTAGGAAGAGGCATGGGCACACGACCCTTCTGAGCAGTGTAATGTAACAACATGAGCCTCCATCTAATGTAGTATACGATACCTCTCTTTACTGAAACCCAGGATACCCTTCTTTCCTTATAGTGTAGTTTAGCATGCCATTTCCTATATACTGAAGCTCCGGATGCCTTTCTTTCCTGTAGTAAAGTTTATGATACCACCTTTAAACCTTTCTATCCTGTAGTAAAGTCTGTGTTACCACCCGTATTCATGTCTACATTATAACAACTACATTGTTTATGTCACTAAGTATTTACCTCATTTTATTCCCATTAATAAAATCCATTAATTTCATAGCAATGACAGCTTTTATGCCCATTACTGAATTTCTATAACTTAGTAATTACTATTACCTTATTTTCCCATAATCAAACCTCATTAATTTCGTAATGCTCTATTACCATTGTTCCCATTATTAAACCAAGTAATTTCGTAGTATTTATTTTGCAACATTTATTTCCTTTCATTAAGATTAGATTAATTTTCATAATATTTTTGACTTGACCAAATTCCAGTACAAATTGTAATTTAAAGTTGTTATTACATCTAATTGTCATTATGGCTAATTGTCAGACATTGTAGTTCATTGTAAAGCAGATTATTTAACTTCAACTAAACAATAGGATTCACTTTATTTATAAAATATTAAAACTATTTAATCAGTTATTTGTTATACTAATACATTGACATTGTATAACGAATGCAAATTACATGAATTTGTTGTTTATAAAAGAACCGATTCATAAATTATCATTGTGATAATTATGCATCACTTGACATTGTTAATGATGTAATAAATACATGTAATGCGCGGGAATTAGTAGTCAGTTGTTGTACTTCAGAATTAGAGTTCAGTTCAAGCCAGTTGTATCTTGCCTGTAGCAATAAATCGAAGTGGATTTCGAAGAAGTATTTGTTCTTTTTGAAAAACACCCCTTCACAATTAATATTTATCATCAAGTTCAAAATTTATAACAAATTAATTATTAAATGTTGCGATCACCTTATTCAAAGAGGGATCGTTATAGCAGGTAAAAGTGTGGCAAATGACCGGCGTGGCAAGTGCAGGGACACCACCCTACAAAGAGTGTTGAGAGAAAGACTAATAACCTCCTGAAGAAAAGTCCCTGTCACAGGAGACTGTCAAGAGCCTTACTTCCTACTGTCCTGAACCACGTAGATTGTATGGTCTTTGTAAGATTCTCAAGGAGAATGTTCCTTCGAGGCCTATTCTATTGAACAATGGTGCTCCGACATATCGTGTAGGTAAACATCTTGCTAGTTTGTCAAGTCCAGTGTTGGGTAAATGTGAACACCACATTAAGAACTCGGAGGATTTATTACGTCGATTGCAGGAATTGCGTTTGAAGGACTCTGATATTTTAATGAGTTTTGATGTGCTCTCTTCCGTTTACTTTTTATTCAATGGTCGTTACTACGAACAAACTGTTGGAATTGCAATGGGAAGGCGTCGTCACCTATTGTCAGCAATATGTTCATGCAGAATTTCGAGGAATATTCATTGGAGTTAGCGACCTTGAAAGCTTCGTGTTTTTTGTTGGAACACCTAAATTCAATCCATTCGCATATTCCAATATGAAGTGGAAAAGAATGGCTGCCTTCCCTTCCTTGATGTGCTGGTCAAAACGAAGGTTGATGGTACATTGGAAACATGCTATTTACAGGAAGCCTACTCACACTGATTTGTACATGCTAGCGTGATGGAGTACTTCGTACCTTGGTTCACAGGGTCCATGTAATTTGAAACGCTGAGTGCCCCATATCGAGGTCACCTTTCGTCAAAATGGTTATAGAGAGAGGCAGATAAAACGTGCATTGCGCTATCAGCCTACTGTGAAACGGGTGAGTGACGATAGTAATAAAGTGGCTCCTAAATCTATGGCCTTTTTACCTTACGCAGGAAGCATTTCCAACAATATTGGTCGTATTTTGCGGAAATATGATGTGAAATGTGTTTTTCGACCACCTTCTAAGATAAAGGCCCTGTTGGGGTCCGTAAGAGATGATCTTGCTGTGCTTAAGGCTGGTGTCTGTCGTATTCGTTGCAATTATGGCATGTCAAATATACTGAGAAAAACGGAGCTGTTTGACTGTAACGGATGCCAAAACTGATGTTTGAAGTGTGCTGTTGTTTTGGTTCTGCTCAACGTCACGCTCAATGCTGATTCAGAATCATTCAAAACGGTTGGAACTTATTCCAGAAGTACTGTCTACAGAATAGAAAGACATACGACATTTAACGGCATGATTGCACATTGCTAATTCTGATGATGGTACTTATTTGCTGTTTTGATGACTTCGATTTTTTTTGTGGCTGCAGGGCATTAGCTTGATTTATACTTTACACTGTCTAAATGATTTAATGATTTTTAACATATGCCCTTCCTACAAGTGAAATAGAAACGTAAGACTCAGATGTTTCATGTCCCACTTGATAGTCATATCTTACTCGTTTGATGAAAGCCTATTTCCAGGTACATTTTTCTTGAAATGTACATTTTCTGTTTTTCATTTGTAACTCAATTCCACTCCGTCAAATACGAATTAACCACAGTAAGACAGAACCACGTAACTGCAACGTCCTAACTGAGTATTAAGACGGGAGATGATAATGGAAAACGGTGTTACCGCACAGTAAAGGCTCTTCATAGACCATGATTGGTGCAACAATGAAACAAAAATCATCAATTTACTTAAAATATACAAATTAAATTGCATTCTACATATAAAATACATATTCCAAATGCATTAGTCTATAAATTAATAACGTTTAAAATTAATGTAATAGTGCACTTTCGTATGTGAATTTCCACGATTCCCCGAAAGGAAGTCCAAACCCGCATATATTTTTCACAATTGTAGAATTCCGCTGCTACATAACAAGGTTAGCAAATTGGCAAATCTGATCAGTGTTAGAATTTATAAATCTATCACAGAATTGGTATACTTACCATTATACTCTGGTCAAAGCAGTTAGGGAATCAGTTGAGATATTTAGGTTCTGAGGTATATCATCGTCAGAATGAACTAAAATGCTATGTTTGGTTGTGTGGCCATCTTCCGCAGCAGCTTTTAAAATTGATTATAAGTGAAATGAGATACAAAAACACACGAAAAGTGCCGTACACAGCCGAAAAACACACGCCGTAAACGAACCAACTTCAGCCGACAAGACGGAGAAACAGCAGTGAGATGTAAAGAGAGACAACAACAACAGTGAGATGTAAAGAGAGACAACAAAGACACCACCACAGCAGATGCTTTTAAAATAAAAAGCGAAACGCGTCTGGTGTAAAATAAATGTCTAAATTACAGTCAGCATAAGACGGAATACAACTTATAATCAATTTGAACTAAAATGGTTCGACGTCTTTCTGTCGGTTCTACTGAGTGGAGACAAAAAACATTACGGCAAACGAGATAGCGGTAATGACAGAAGTAGCTGCAGAGGGGGTTGGTGTTGCCTTGTGTTTACCAAATGAATTACACAAGCAGTTGGGTTCAGATAGCGTAGTGAGCAGGTAGTGCAACGCAACAACAACGTGACTTACCCTAAGCTATGGCATGGAGAGCCCTAGGAAGCGGGACAGCATCTTGCATCTATTCGAGTGTTTCAGAGTGTACTTTCTAGAACCTTATAATAACACGGTTTCCTTTCCCCGATATTATCAAAAGAAAATTTTGTATTTTATATTATTTCGGCATGTAAAAATAATTATCTATGAATGCCAGAGAAAATATATAAGAACATAACTTTCAATTTTTTTTAAGACAGAACACAGTAACTATTCTTGCCTTGTACATCGTAGCGATAGGATCTTGCAGACTTTATTATTTTTATGTGGCCGCTGTTATATGGATTTTGTACAGTCAGGTAAATATATGTGCTGTGCGCGTACCGCACCTTCATCTAAAAATCCCACCTCTCACTTAAATTCGCACTTATGAATTTTTATTAATAATTTTGCCTTATCCTCCCTCCGCTCATAATGTTTTTTTCAGCCTTGTTGAATCACCAAAACAATGGATGGCACTGTTTTAGTTAATATTGAATGGTGATATTTGTGGAGCCTGCCACTCTGTTTTCAAAATTCCATATTATTATTATCATTTACCGACAATAGAATATGCAGTCGATTTACTTGTAAATTTTTGAAGTCCGATGTTTTTGACTTACGTAATGTTCCTATCCGAATTTTATCATGTCACTTATCTTACTTTACGGTATGCTACACGAGTCGTAGTTTGATCGTCTAAAACAGAGGTGATATCGGGCGTATATTTACATAAACGATTTTGAAAATCTAAGTAGCTCTCTTAGGTTGTTTACAGAGGACGCCGTCATGTACAGTCTAGTAAAATCATCTGAAGACCGATACCAACTGCAGAACGATCTGAATATCACTATGGTGTAAAATTGGCAATTGACTCTAAATAATGAGAAGTGTGAAGTAGTCCACATGAGTACGAAAAGAAATCCGTTAAACTTTGTTTACAAGATAAATCAACCAAAAGTGAAGGCCATAAACTACACAAGATACCTAGGAATCACTATTACTTCAGACTTAAATTGGAAAGAACAAGTAGATAATGTCGTGGGAAAGGCGAACCAAAGACTGGCAGAACCCTTAAAAGATCCAACAGAACTACTAAAGAAACTGCATACACTACGCTTGTCCTTTTTTCGAGTATTGCAGCCCAGTGTGGGATCCTTATCAGGTGTGTTTGACGGAGGACATTGAAAGAGTCCATAGAAGGACAGCTTTTTTTGTATTGCCACGATACAGGGGAGACAGCGTTACGGAAATGATACAGGATCTGGGACGGGAATCATTACAACAATGGCGCTTATCGCTGCGGCGTGGGCTACTTACGAAACTCCAATCGCCAACATTCTCCTCCGAATGCGAAAATATGTTGTTCACTCCCACTTACATAGGTAGAAATGAACATCAGAATAAAATACGAGAAATCAGAGCTGGAAAGGAGAGATTCAGGTGTTCATTCTTCCCGCGCGCTATTCCAGAATGGAATGGGAGATTAACGGTGGTTCGATGAACACTCTGCCAGGCACTTAAATGTGCTTTGCAGAGTATCCCATGAAGATATAGATAGATACATAGATGTAGTTCAGAATGCCGCTCTGGCTGCTCAAAGGTATAAAGATATCCCTATACCTTTTGTTGTGCCCTTCTCTGGTGCCATAGATGGGCTTTAGCTGGTGGACGATAACTCTCGTGCCCATAGAGCTGCACTAGTGGACAACATGCTTGAAGATGAGGGAGATGAATGAATGGTATGACCAGCTTGTTTACCGGACTTAAACCCGATTGAGCATGTCCGGGATGCACTTGGCAGACGCATTGCAGCCAGACCAGCACCTCCCACAACAGTTGCAGAGCTGGATATTGGACTCATGCCAGAATAGCGAAATATCCCCCAAGAGCTAGTTGACAACCTCATACTGCCCATGCCACGCAGGTGTGCAACTGTAGTGGCCGTCCGAGGTGATGTCACACCATATTACAGGGCAGTTTTCACTATTATGGTAGCCTCGTGGTGCCTCGCTCCAAGTAAACGCCATGTAAACCTCAAGATTTGAGACAGGAAAATACTGTACTGTATCACACACAAATTACAATCGTAACCAATATCTGAATAAAATATGTTTCTATTTAAATATAAATTCAGAAACCTTGAGACGGTTTTTCGTCTCGAATACGTCCAAAACATTAAAGATAAAGATCAAGCAATGAATTAAAATTTAAAATTTGTTGTAGAAGGCATATCCGAGAAATTACAAGTGTCATTTAAAATACAAATCCGTGCCATCATTTAGTGAAGTAATAGAAGGTAATTTAAATATTCCTTTGGAAAAAAAACCTGGACTGATACGGCCATGCAAGACCTTGTACTTTCGTTATTGCAAAATATCCGCTATGGACCGTGATAATTTCTCCTGCGGTTCAGTGTTCGACTGTCTTACAGGGACAGATTTAAATATAGACTACCAGAAAAAAATTACTACAAGAAAGACGGAATATCCTTTGAGTAACCCTCAACATGTAATCTTGTTTTACCTCTTACTTAAAAACAACGCTCTTTTACTCGGTAGTCGGAAGTACATATGTATTCCTTAACGATTAATTTTCACCGCACTTTGCCTAACGCAAAGTAAGGACAATTTCTCTCGCAGGTGCTTTGCGTAACAGCGGTATATATATAAATCATTGATACCCTTTTGCCCCACTATCATACCGTGCCCACGGGTGCGGTTCCTGTAGGGAGTCCACTGTTGGACGAGCTGATCTCTACGAAATTACGAGAGTAACTCGTGTGTCCGATCTTTGATTGTCGTGAGTGCATTCGTGTTCTCTCGATAATCCAGTTTTGACCGGGGCAAGTCCCGGAGATAAATTAAATTGGTCCCAATCCCCCGGCTCCGACCAAGGTTTTCTGGAGGTTTTCCTTGGTTGTAAGGCGTATGCCGGAGCTGGTAAGCCCCTCCCACTTATTCCCAATTGGGAATTGCCCCACTATCAGCTTGTCTGATATTGGCTGAATAGAACCGCGACTCTTTATGGGCCGGATCTCAAACAGCCCGCTCCACTCCTCGGAGTGGAGAATGAAAAAAGATAAGTTTATTTTTTTTAAAATGTATGGGAGTGAAACATGGACGATAAGCAGTGCGGACAGGAAGAGAATAGAGGCTTTTGAAATGTGGTGCTACAGAAGAATGCTGAAGATTAGGTGGGTAGATCACATAACTAATGAAGAGGTACTGAACAGAATTGGCGAGAAAAGGAGTTTTTGGCATACCCTGACTAAAAGAAGGGATCGCTTGGTAGGACACATTCTTAGACATCGAGGAATCGTAAATTTAGCATTGGAGGGAAGTGTGTGGGGTAAAAATCGCAGAGGGAGGCCAAGAGACGCGTATAGTAAGCAGATTCAAATAGATGTGGGTTGTCGTTCTTATGAGGAAATGAAAAGGCTTGCTCAGGATAGAGTAGGGTGGAGAACTGCATCAAACCAGTCTCCGGACTGAAGACCATAACAACAACAACAGTCACAACACTCACTACTGTCAAAGCTGTTACCGTCGGACACTTGCGACGCTAGCGCTCCAAGCGGTCGTAAAGCCGGCTGTCCTTTAACGCCGTATACGACACATTAATAATGCCCGCTTGTAATTACTTTTCTGTGTGATTTGCTAAATATTGTATATATTCTTGCATTCCAAGTATCTTGACACATGACTGAGTGTAAAAGAAACGTAAACCGAGCAAAAACTCGTTGTAATCGGACACAAACTGCAATTGTGCGATATGTTACGGAATAATTCTTTAGAAATTGCTTGCAGCTTACCTTGCTGGTAGTGATAGATAAACATAGTATTTTGTGCAGGCAAGCCTATAATAGAACTTCTAAAGGGACAGTGAAATATCAACAAATGTAAATTTAGTAAAAACTCGTGAATAAACTGACGCTAACTGCAACATATTTATGACGAAATTCTTCAGACATTGCACCTTACTTTGCTGGTAAACACAATATTTCGCACATGAGAAGCATGTAATTAGCTCTCCCGGTGTTCAAAGGTGCGAAACAATGTTTTTCCCTCTGCTTTTTACTTATAAGAACACCCACTGGCATTGAAACTTTCGTCTAATATAAATTTCCTACGAGGCTATTTCAATTATATGCTAACATAATACGTAGATTGCATGACAGTCTAAATGTCATATTATATGAATGATCCTGAGTCATTATCACAGTCTGTCATTATATGGTTCGTAGATGAGGGAGGAGTGGGAGGGGGCGGGGCGACAATCGTCTGTAAAATAAGACGGCTCTGTGGTTTCAGATAAATAGGTTCATGTGTTAGACTGTGGTTTCCATTAGATAAAATTGATAACATTTAACCTTTCAATCATTAATAACGGTAACAATGAACACTTCTTTTTCATACTTTTCTTATAAATTTGCCTCAATAGTGAATTACTTTCGAATGCCCAGACAAAAATGTTTCTAGCTGTGATGTACCAGCAACCGCAGTCGTAATACTTGTTTCAGGACACAGTTTAATTTCTTCCGCCTTTATATTATCACGTCTTTGCGGTAGTTTCCTCTTCATTCCCAGTTTCAGTGGTTTGTTTGGAACATCGAACAATGTAGGCACAGCATTCCACACCAGCTTCTTCCGTTCATCATTCATGAACTGGTTTGCATCGAAGTGTAGCGAGCAGAACTTCACATTATCACGTAAATACGCGGCAACTTTATCCAAAAGATCTTGTCTGATATTTATAAGCCATTTCTTGATCCTAAAAAGAAATAATCTTCAATATGTGTCTGTTGCTCACAAGATAATTGTAAATAAGCATTACCGAAACTTTATGTCACATATCTCTCAGGCTCTGTAGAAAACCTAAAGAATGATAAATATGACGTGTTCTTGTTGTTGTTGTTGCTGCAATTTATTGTACTACACACGCTTCCCTTCGTAAAAACCATTTCGTACACCAAAACACACAACAAACACACGTCTCGTATACGATCAGAGCAACGTGGCTTTACGTCCGCAAGGAGCGCTGCAGTCGCTAGTATAACAAAAATCAGCGGTAGTGTCGCGACTGTGTATATTAGACTGTGGCAGCACGTACAATCGGCCAACTTCTGCAGCAAATGAGCAAATACCTGATAATATTAGCAAACTGGTCAAAAGGACATGACACTTAACATGCGACGATCCGCCGCCCTTGGAACGAACAATGCCATGGGCAAACCATGAACAATGTACTTCTGAAAAGTGACGAAGAAACTGGACATCCCTAAGAGATTAGCTGGAAAAAAGCGGGGCAGCTCCCTGGAAGTTCTAAATTTTAGTTATAAAATTTATATCAAACCCAGTATTTTGTATGGATGTGATTACTCCCAGCGTATGTAACTAAATTGGAGATTCTTCACAATCAGGCTGTACGGGTGATTACAGGAGCTGTAAAAACAACACCATTTTTGGCTCTTCAAGCCGAGACTGACATTACACATAAAAAATCAGAAATCATAAGATTGGCACTACCCCAATTTGAAAAATTAATCAGATTACCCAATGACACATACTGCAACAACTACCGCTAGCTGACTGAAGACACGGAAAAGCTTTTTGCAATGCATTGATACAATAAAAAAATATAACTGTCTACTAATCAGTAAAGAAGACTTCGCTCCACCAGTCAGTCCTCTTAAACTATGCCCAGCAGATTTCAACAATAAAAAGGTTGTTAAAATAGAAATGAATGAAGAATTTCTTAAAAAAAATGGCTCTAGAAATAATACAAACAAACTACACGCAAACAGAATTGCTATATGGATCCTTGATCGAGGCAAATGGTATCGCTGGTGTTGGAGTATACAGATAAATATTTTGTTTTCTCAAAGCTGTAGGATAGTATTACTCCCATTTTGACGGAGAGTTGGAGGCAATAAACCTGGCACTAAAAAATTTTTTGTCCGTCTCCAAAGGTCACAGAAAGGTAGTAATATTTTGTGATTCTTCTGAAATACAGGCAATAGCATCCTTCCAAACACCTCTAAGTGCTTGTATAAATGAAATAAAATCCTCTATTTCCTCTATCACTGAAACTGGAACTGAAATAGTTTTTTAATGGATTACCAGCACATACAGGAATTTATGCGAATGAAATGGCAGACGTTTTAGCCGGAAAAGGAACCAAAATCTCTCAAACAAGTTGCACAAAATTATCATACATCTCGATTAAAAGACTTATTAACAATAGATTCAAGAAGACATTTTATGACCACTTGACAACCTTAGGGCAAGGAAAAACTTGCTTTTTATTTTTTAGAAGAGAAGAATTATTCAAATGTTTGTAAAGCTTCCGGCACTTAACTGCGGGGTCATCAGTCTCTAAACTTACAAACTACTGCCGGCCGCGGAGGCCGAGGGGGCTGAGGCGCTACAGTCACGGTCTGCACGGCGACTGCGGTCGGGGGTTCGAAACCCCCCTCGGGCATGGATATTTGTGCCGTCCTAGTTCGCAAGTAGTTCATAAGTAGTTTGTAAGTTTAGGGACTGATGACCCCGTAGTTAAGTCCCATAAGCTTAACAAACCTTTGAACATTTTTTTACAAACTACTTATGAACTAGCTTATACTAAAGACGGCACAAACTTCCATGCCAGAGGAGGGATTCGAACCCCCGACGGAGATCTGCGTCGCGCATCGTAGTATAGCGCATCAATGCGCTCGGGCATTCCGCCGCGGTAGAAGAGAAGAACGAGCTTCCTTAACACCCACGAAGAGAAACAGTGGCAGCATTTCGAAGAATTACTGACCACGACTGCCTTGCGGAACACCTGCGCAGGATTGGTATCTTCCCCTCATCGAAGTGTGTTATATGTGGAAGAGAAAACAAATTAAAAAAAAAAGTTCAAATGTTTGTAGAACTTATGGGACTTAACTACGGGGTCATCAGTCCCTAAGCTTACAAACTACTTATGAACTAGCTAAGACTAAGGACGGCACAAATATCCATGCCCGAGGGGGGATTCGAACCCCCGACCGCAGTCGCCGTGCAGACCGTGACTGTAGCGCCTCAGCCCCCTCGGCCAACGCGGCCGGCAAAGAGAAAACACGATTATAAATTGGGAGCTTCTAAGAACCTGTAATATTTTGATGGAATGTCAGAGGATCAATTGTATTGGGAATATAGAAGACTATGTATCAAATGTCTGAGCATTAAATAAATAAATAAATAATTTAGTATTGCTCAGGTTGCAACAACGTAATAACAATTCTGTCAGCAACAGCAAAGGACCTGGAAGAACAGTTGGACGGAATGGACAGTGTGCTGAAAGGTGCATGATGAACATTAGCAAGAGCAAAACTGGTGTAATGGAGTGCAGTCTGAACGTTGTTGTGAACTTTCTAATACAGAAACATCATTAAAGTAATATCAGTGCATTGTAATTGATACAGTTCACAATATCTGAGTCGTAATCACAGCGTCCAAAAACTTTTTGAAAACAGAAATGAACCGCAACCTGACGTGCTCAAGTATAAAAGGAACTGATTATGTTTGCGTGCTTGGTGCGTACTTACACGTTGCACGAGTTTTGTTTTAGCGGTTTTCGGACATTGTAATATTTTCAAAACAATACACGATGTTTACACTGTAGAAGACTAGACTCTACATCGACTTATAAACCCTCTCTTCACCTTGTCCTTGCTTCTGTACCTTTCGGGTACCTATCATAATTTTTTAGGTTCTTGGGAGGTATCAAACTAAATATCTTCAAGAATGTGATGTGTTAATATTTACAACTTATATATAATTGTAACTACGGATTCACTTGATCAAACTAGTAGGTAACTGCCACAATATTTTTGGATACTGGCTTATAATTTTTGTGAAACTGAGGTACGAAACTAAGCAGGCTCTGCTGAAATAGTTGATTAACTGCTTCTGGAAGCATTGAGACATTACCTTTTTACAGCAGTAATATTATGAAATTGTGGTCAAGTATTTGCGATTCTGATTAAGAGCAGAAGTTTGGACGTGAACTAATTGTTAAACATTTACTTCTATGCCTAAAAGTATAAGTAAACTCCGTAATAGCTCCGCAATAGCTCCGTACTTAGCTATCATTTACAACCGATCACTCAGCGAAAGATCCGTACCCAAAGACTGGAAAGTTGCCCAAATTACTCCAATATTCAAGAAAGGCAATAGGAGTGATCCCCAAAATTACAGGCCTATCTCATTGACGTCGATTTGCAGTAGGATTTTGGAACATATACTTTGTTCGAATATTATGTACTACCTCGAAGAGAACGACCTATTAACCAATAGTCAGCACGGATTCAGAAAGTATCGCTCTTGCGAAACACAGCTTGCCCTTTATTCACATGAAGAGTTAAGTGCCATCGACAAGGGATCTCAAATCGATTCCATATTTCTGGATTTCCGGAAGGCTTTTGATACTGTACCCCACAAGCGGCTTCTAATGAAATTGCGTGCTTATGGAATATCTCCCCAATTGTGCGATTGGATTCACGATTTCCTATCAGAAAGGACACAGTTCGTTGTAATTGACGGTAAGTCATCGAGTAAAACAGAAGTGATATCTGGCGTTCCACAGGGAAGCGTTATTGGTCCCCTACTCTTCCTCGTGTTTATAAACGATTTAGGAGATAATCTGAATAGCTCCCTTAGACTGTTCGCGGATGATGCTGTCGTTTATCGGTTAGTGAAGTCAACAGAGGATCAAAAGCAACTGCAAAGCGACTTGGTGCGAAAATTGGCAATTGACACTAAATAAAGAAAAGTGTGAAGTAATACACATGACCACTAAAAGAAATCCGCTGAACTTCAATTACGCGATAAATCAGTCAAACCTTAAGGTCGTAAATTCTACCAAATACCTAGGAGTTACAATTACGAACAACTTTGACTGGAGAGAACACATAGAAAATATTGTGGGGAAGGCGAACCAAAGGTTACGTTTCATTGGCAGAACGCTTAGACGATGCACCAGCTCCACCAAAGAGACTGCCTACATCACACTTGTGCGTCCTCTCTTGGAGTACTGTTGCCCCTTGTGGGACCCTCACCAGGTGAGACTGACGGAAGATATTGAGAAGGTTCAGAGAAGGGCAGCTCGTTTTGTTTTATCACGTTACGGGGGGGAAAGCGTCACGGAAATGTTGCACGAATTGGGGTGGAAATCATTAAAAGAAAGACGTTATTCATTGCGGCGTGATCTGTTTGCGAAGTTTCAATCACCGACTTTTAGTTCTGAATGTGAAAATATTTTGCTAGCACCCACCTACTTAGGGAGACATGACCATCCCAATAAAATAAGAGAAATCAGATCGAAAACGGAACGATTTAGGTGTTCTTTCTTCCCGCGCGCTATTAGAGAATGGAACGGTAGAGAAAAGTTATGAAGGTGGTTAATGAACCCTCTGCCAGGCACTTAAATGTGATTTGCAGAGTATCTATGTAGATGTAGATGTAGATGTAGATGTAGAAATAAATACTTATTATTCGTAACATTATTCTCTTACTTCTGAGCATCCTTTGCAAATAAGAGATTTCCGAATTACACTTGCGATAGTTGGTACAATTTATAGCGCTACAAAAGCTGCTAAATACGAAGGTATTTTGAATATACTGCTTAACTCCAAATATACGTTCATTACTCAATCGTTTCGCGGTATCTTTATACGCCCCAGCTCTGCAGTCGCGAAGTTGCAGAAAATCAATGGCCGTTTCGCGATTGTAGATTATGATAGACTCTGGTTTTTCTATGATAAATACTTTGCACTACAATACACATTTTCATTACCCCTTTACACTCTACTGTCAGATGACGTCCGACATTACGGTTTTCCGCCAAAGCTGCAATGTCTTCGGTAATAGCCACGATACTCTACTCCTGGCGTATCGGCTACCCTGCAGACACCGCGTTGCTACAAGCGGACAGCTCGACAGGCGCAAGTTCCCATAAACCAGGCTCGTCCTAACCGTGCCCCTGGGGCGCAAGCGCCCGCGGTCGCCCGCGGACAAGGACCAGTTCGAAAATTTGTCGCAAGAGGAATGCCAGTCAAAGTTTGAAGAACTGAAAGAAAATTTCAGGCAGCATTATAGTGAATTAAGTGTATCCTACCGTATCACTGTTTATTATTTCTAAAGATGATGAATAAAACTATATTTTACAATCTGTTATGTCGCTTAGCAATGTGCTAGTTATAGAATATCACATTCTCAGCGACAAATAACATTACCTTTCGGTTAATTTTTATATTCTGGTTGTATTAAATCGCGTCACACAGACATAAGAAAACGTTTCAAGTGCGTCATTTTGTACCACTTTCTGAAAAGCCGCCACAAATGCTGTCTCAGACAGCAAAGTGTCATTAAGAGTTCAAATGTGCAAATGTTTGTAGAGCTTATGGGACTTAACTACGGGGTCGTCAGTCCCGAAACTTACAAACTACTTATGAACTAGCTAACACTAAGGACGGCACAAATATCCATGCCAGAGGGGGATTCGAACCCCCGACCGTAGTGGCCGTGCAGACCGTGACTGACGCGCCGCAGTCAGCTCGGCCACCGCGGCCGGCCATTAACAATCATTATTTTTTTGTGTGTGTATTCGTGATTTAATGGTTGGGAAAACATATATTGTCCAAGTTTTCAATTAAAACGCAAATATCAGAAGATAAAAATTTATTTTGCGATCTCATTTCTCTGTCCTTGCTAGCGTTCATCATTGGTTTTAAGAAACGCAACTAAAACCAACATTTGTTAGTTTTTTATCTGGCTTTCAATGAATGAAACAATTTTTAAAATGGTAAGAGTTTTAAAAACAGGAATTTAAACAATTAATTGTACCTTTTTCTGCCGTTGTAGGAACAGGAAATAAGTGCCCAAAGTTTGAGCGCCAGTTACAAATGCTCGATGAGAATTGCGAAAGCAGGGAAACCCTTTGCGACTGGGAGTCTCATCAAGGATTGCTTGGTCGACTCGGCAGCTTGAATTTTTCTAGCAAACCTCACTGAAAAAATAGAAAAAAATAGTTCTTTCACCTTAATCTGTTGCTCGCCAAGTCGAAGATATGGCCTCAGATATGGAGCAGCAATTAATACAGAGATCGGGAAACTTCATTTTATTTTTTATCGCTCTTGACGACTCCACGGACGTTTCGGACATATCTCAGCGTGTCAACTACAATCTGCGTGTCAGCGAAGAATTTCTCGATCTCGTACCATTAGAAGACAACCACAGGTTTGAACATTATTCTAGCCGTGGAAAACGTGTTCGAATCATTGCGTTTAAAATGGGAACGCCTGACCAGTGTAACAACCGATGGAGCCCCTCCACTACGAGGACTACGCACTTCATTCCTGAGTTACGTCATAGCAAAAATGGCTTAATTCGGCTGTTCCTTATTTACGGCTGTTCATTGTCTTATACGCCAGGAGGCGCTTTGTGCGAAGATTGTCAACATGAAACAAGTTATGGACACAGCGGATCGAACAGTTAATTTGTAAGAGTACACCTGTCGCTGTATCTTAGTTTGATTTAACGTAATGTATATATTGTCTTAAATTTGTTTATTTCATGTATTTTTCATTTGTTGTATGCTGGATATATTTCTTATGTAACGTCATTTTCTATATTGAATCATTTACTGTAAACCCGCATGAATGCAAGGACATTCTTATGTTGTAAGTTAGCAATGCGCCAGAGACAATGTTGAACCTGTTATAAAGACTGTCTTTGGCACAGAAGTAGTAGCTGTGAGTGTCGCGCTGCTGAAGCAGTCGCGGTGCGGACTCGCCAAAGTAAGGACATAAATGTAGTCGCGGAGCGGACTCGCTATGTTTTGTTGATGGTGCAGAGGCACGGTAGGCGCAGTGTGGCGCGAGTTTTATGCAATTGCAATAAGCCTGAGAGGCGTACTGTTTAATGTATTGAACGAAGTGCGAAATAAGTTTATTTATACTCGATATGTGAAAATATGTTGTTGACTCCCACTTACATAGGTAGAAATGATCATCAGAATAAAATAAGAGAAATCAGAGCTCGAACAGAGAGATTCAGGTGTTCTTTCTTCCCGCCCGCTATTCGAGAATGGAATGGGAGATAAATAGTATAATTGTGGTTCGATGAACCCTCTGCCAGGCACTTAAATGTGATTTGCAGAGTATCCCATGTAGATGTAGATCAGTGTAACTTTTTCCATGTGTGCAAGAAAAGTAATTGTTTGGTATCAAGTCTATTGTCACCGAGTGTGATCGTTGTTGTAGTAAGAGTACCTATTGTAATCATATCTGTCTTGTTTGGACTTCACGACGAAGACGACGAAAGCAGATGAGTACTTTTGTAACATTTTATTTTGTATGCATGTAAATGTAGTGTCAACCCAATCAGAACTTTGGTTCAATTATACATGACTTATTTTGAAACCAGTCTTAATTTTGTAAGTAGTTGTAGTCACCCCATTATCACCATTATTAGATTATGTTGATTATGCAAGTCTGTACATTGACTAACAAGTTCAATCATTTTCAAAGTAATTACGATCAGTCCTAAAGAAATTGCTAGACGATTTAAAGAATTGCTAAACGTTTTACAACCACAGAGACTAGTAATTAAAGTGCAAGAGAGTTTGCAAGTAAAGTAAATTTGGTTTCATTTACATAGAAAATAACCAGGCTAACAGTATTCAAAGTATTACGGTAATTGACTGAAGTAATTTTTTATGAAATACGTTAAATGCCAAACTCTGCTCAGCCAGTTACACGCGTACGCTACCCAGGCCCTGGAAACAATTAAAAAAAAATAGTTTACGTAAAGTTTTATAGGGAACTTGAATGCTTTAAACAATAATATCAAAATTATTGAGAACTTTGACTGTAGTATTTGTGAAGCTTTTTCTTTTATGAATTTATCAATTGTTTTAAAAAATAGATTGTATGACTTTATATAATAAAAGAAACTATTTTGGAAATTGAAATAGAAATGTCCTCTTATGAAACAATCAATAAATTCTGGAGCCGCTTCAGCTGTTTTTATTGAGATCCTTTTATGTACAGGTCCACAACCGGTTTCGCGTCAGTAGAGACGCATCTTCAGGTGTTAAACTTTTTATTCTCTCGTCATAATTCGCTACTGAGTCCCAACATTCTAGTTGGTTTCATCCGTCAATTGGTTAAAATTCAATAGGGCCAAATACATGGGTCCAAGTCCAAAATCAAATGGTTGTCTTTCAGGATAAAAAACATGGATGTTAAAATGTGGGACATGTAGTCGCGTGATTTTGACCACCGTATTTTCGATAAAACCCGTAGATTGGCAATGCAGTGAAGGTGGCCATTGTAAAAATAAACTGAAGGTCTGTAATTAGAAACATCAAGTTGTAGCAGACCTATGGAGGCGTAGAGGAGTGCACTGCGAAGTGGCGAAGTTTGTTTCATAAGAGGACATTTCTATTTCAATTTCCAAAATGTTTCTTTTATTATATAAAGTCATACAATCTATTTTTTAAAACAATTGATAAATTCATAAAAGGAAATGTATTTACTCAGCTGCGGATGCCCCAATTATAAAATAATTTGTGAAGCTCATTGCACCACGGAGTTTCACTGTATTGAGCTATTATCATTGCAATAAGAGTCTATCTGCTATTACAATTTTGATTATAACACGAACACGCCATCACCACTACATGAATTCTGACACATTTGTTAGTGAAGTTGTGCTGTTCGTGAATCGTAAGAGGTGCTAGTTGGAGGCTGTAGTCAATGCTAAGTCAGATAGGGCCAAGCTTAATTAATTAACACAGTGATTGTTTCAAGTTAATTAATATCTTTTTTATTCAAAATTTTTAACTTTTACTGCAAAATTGTTGTTGCGACCCATTAGTTGTGATTTACTGCAACATTCAATAACGAAAATATTGTTACTGGAGTATACTGTTACGCATTCTAAATTTTGAGATTATTTGACGACCTCCAACAGGCAATATTCTTACAAATTATCTTCGATCACATGGAATGAAACATCGTGAATTTAAAGAATTCCTGGCTGATATCGAAGCGGAATACCCGGACATCCTCAACCACTCAGAAGTAAGATGGCTGAGCAAAGGAAAAGTGCTTAATCGGTTTTTCTGCTTGAGGGACGAAATTAATACATTTTTGGAAATGAAACGACGTCGAGAAGAATTGCTTCGTGATCCTAAGTGGGTGGCGAATTTGGCTTTTTTGAGTGGCTTCACTGGTCATTTAAATACTTTGAACACTACACTCCAAGGCGAAAATCACACTGTTGTTGATTTAGTGAAGACGATTCAAGCATTAAAAAAATACTTATTTTGTGGAAGAAACAGTTGCGCGAGCAGAATTGTGGACACTTTCCTGAATTAAACAGCGTTAAAGATGTGGATTTTTCAGATTATGTACAAATCATTTGTGAATTACAAGAAGAGTTTGAAAACAGATTTTTTTTAGATAAGTGAGCTTCAACCGGCCGTAGATGTATTGTTCCCCGCTTTCCCTTAGGGCAGAGGACATCTCACAAGTGTTTCAACTAGAGCTGATGGATCTGTAGTGCGATATACGTCTGGCGGACCACTTTCTTATGTGTAAAGCTTTGGAAGGAAGACTTATAGCAGTTTTCCACGAGAGAAGTATCCTCTTTTGCACAAGCACACGGCCAAAGTTTTATCAATGTTTGATTCCATCTATATTTGTGAGCACTTTTTCTCTCATTTAAAGCTTGCTAAAACTAAGAACCGTTCACTACTTAGTGATAAAAATTTGACTAATTCTTTGAGGTTAACAGTCACCCGGAATATTGTTCCAAAAATAGACAAAATCATTTCCTCAAAAAAGAAAAACTTGTAAAATGTAATACTATTCTTTAATAATATTGAATATAAGAATTAAAAGTCTTTATAACCTTAATTCTGTTTATATTGTAATTTTGCAAACTTACACGAAGAGAAACAAAAGAAAAATTACTTGTAACTAGTAAGAATGAGACTATATCCCTAATGTAAAATTACTGTTAAAATGGAAAGTTTATGACCTGAGTTCATTTAAAAAATTGATATAGCCTTTAGAAGACGCCTACTGTACATGTGGCGAGTGTGTATATGCAGTACTAAGAGAAGGAACCTGTGGGTCAGAAAACAACCAAGTTGTTCCTCGATTCTTTTTTTATATAATTTTTGAAGATTTTCCTAGTAATTGTGCCATGCGAAACAGTAAATGGTTTCTTGTTACACCGCTCAACGACCACATTTACAGCGCTGCGGTCCCTCTTCTTTTTCATTTAATTTTTTTATCACCATCATTATCATCATTAGAGACTGATTATGCCTTTCAGCGTTCAGTCTGGAGCATAGTACCTCTAATAAAACTCCTCCATGATCCCCTATTCAAAGCTAACATTGATGCCTCGTCTGATGTTATGCCTTTTACTTCAAAATCATTCTTCACTGAATCTAAGTACTTTCTTCTTGGTCTACGTCGACTCCTCTTACCCTCCGCTGCCGAGATCATGAGTATCTTAGGTAATCTTGCTTCTCCCATGCGTGTAACATGACCCCACCATCTCAGTCTGTTCGCTCTAACTGCTTCATCTACGGTGTTCATTCCCAGTTTTTCTTCGATTTCCTCATTTTGGACACCCTCCTGCTATTGTTCCCATCTATTAGTACCTGTAATCATTCTTCCTACTTTCATTTCTGTAACCTCTACCTTATGAATAAGGTAACCTGTATGCACCCAACTTTCACTCCAATACAACAAAGTTGGTCGAAAGATAGAGCGGTGCACTGCTAACTTAGTCTCGGTACTTACTTCCTTCTTGCAGAAGAGCACTTACTGTATTAGCTTTACTGCACCTCAGTTCCAGTTATTTCACTATGTTGCCATCCTGTGAGAAAATACATCCCAGGTATTTGAAACTGTCTACCTGTTCTAACTTTGTTCCTCCTATTTGGCACTCAATCTGTTTGAATCTCTTTCCCACAGACAATATTTTCGTTTTGGAGATTCTGAGGTTCATATCATAATCCTTGCATCTCTGATCGAGCTCTGAAATATTAGTTTGCAACCTTTCAATCGAATCGGCCATTACAACTAAGTCATCCGCATATGCGAGACTGCTTATTTTGTTTTCACCTAGTTTAATCCCGCCCTGCCAGTCTACTGTTTTCAACATATGATCCATGAATAGTATGAACAACAGTGGTGATAGATTACAGCCTTGTCTTACCCCTGAAACTACCCTGAACCATGAGCTTAATTTGCCATCTACTCTAACTGCTGCCTGACAGACTACGTAAAGCCCTTTAATTGCCTGCAGACGTTTGCCTCCTAAAGCACAATCTTGAAGGACTGACAGTAGCTTCCTCCTAGGAACACGGTCATAAGCCTTTTCCAGATCTATGAAGCATAGATACAATTCCCTGTTCCAATCGTAGCACTTTTCCATTACCTGACGTAGACTAAAGATCTGGTCCTGACAGTCTCTAAAAGGCCTAAACCAACACTGATTTTCATCTAACTTGTCCTCAATTAATACTCGCACTCTCCTTTCAACAATACCTGAGAATATTTTGCCTACAACGCTAATTAAAGAGATACCTCGATAGTTGTTGCTATCTTTTCTATTTCCATGTTTGAAAATTGGGGTGATTACCGCTTTCGTCCAGTCAGACGGAACCTGTCCCGATTCCCACGCCTTCTCAATTATCCTATGTAACCATTTGAGACCTGATATTCCACTGTGTTTGACGAGTTCCGGCTTAATTTCATTCACCCCAGCCGCTTTATTGCACTGTAATCTACTGGCCGTTTTCTGCACTTCCTCAAATGAGATCTTCTTTCCATCGTCGTTCCTATCCCGTTCTACCTGAAAATCTGTCACATCATTGAACGTTTCACCTGCATTGAGCAATTCTTCAAAATATTCCCTCCATCTGCTCAAGGCATCCACAGGATTGACTAGCAGCTTTCCTGACCTGTCCAAAACACTTGTTAATTTCTTCTTCCCTCCCTTTCGAAGATTGCTAATTACGCTCCAAAATGGTTTTCCTGCGGCTTGACCCAGGGTTTCTACCTTGTTTCCAAAGTCTTCCCATGATTTCTGCTTGGAGTCTGATTTGTGTATTATATTTTATTAGGTAATACTTCTGAAGAAGGCAAAATTACCTTTGCCCAAATCTAGGTCAAGGTTTATGCATGTAAACCATCTTTTTTTTGCAACTGGTCGGCTGAAACTTTGTTGACTTTTGGATCAATATCTATTTAGTTGTGGATCATTTATACAATTATTTGCTTCTCCTGAAAAGTTGTGAAAATGGACTTATGCGTTTGTGCTCCGACCGATTCAACTGGTGCAGTCAGGCCCTGTTTGTGGGGCTGGCAGGGTACAGTGTACTTTCAGCTGGTAAATAATTTCTAATTGTATTGGTGTGGTGTCTGTTATTTCGGACGTCCGAAAGAACAGACACCACACCTGCTTCTCAGCCAAATAGCAATTGTAAATGATTGGTAAAGCAAGAGAAGGAAGAAGGATAGGAAAGAAAGGAATGAGAGTGGCCGCATTTGGGCATTTATATTAAGCAATGGCGACAAGTGAAAATGTGAGACGGACCTGGAATCGAATCCGGGTCTCCCGCTTCGGGCCAGCGGTCGCCTTAACCACTTGGCCACCCGTGCTCGCCTCCCGTCCGTCTCAAATTCCCACAAGTCGCACGCTATATTTGTAGCGCCCCTATCGTCCATACCCTCTTACACTCGCCATTACGGATTCCCGTGCGAGGTCGGACGTATGACCGCATCTGCGGTGAAATAACTGAAGCTAACGTCGTCGTCGCGTTTAAATACTTATTGTATTCGGACGTCCGAAAGAACAGACACCACACCAGTACTGTTAGTATTTAAACGTGACGACGGCGTTAGCTTCAGTTATTTCACCGCAGATGCGGTCATACGTCCAACCTCGCACGGGAATCCGTAATGGCGAGTGTAAGAGGGCATGAACGATAGGGGCGCTACAGCCATAGCGTGCGACATGTGGGAATTTGAGACGGACGGGAGGCGAGCACGGGTGGCCAGATGGTACCTTACGTTCGAGAAGAAGAAGGGGAAAAAATCTTTTTAATTTTATTTATAACTCAAAGAATTCTGTATGACTTCAAAACACAACGGTTAGGATGGGCATTTTTGTTTCATCTTTTGTCTATTTGTATTTAAAATAAAAGCCATGAAGTTTAAATAAAAGAACACATTATTTCTTTTCCTTTCCCTTTGTTGCATCCTTGATTTAGTATAGGGTAAAAGTGGCGGTGGCACTAGACCCTTTCTTTTGGCAGGCGAGATGTTTAGGTTTATGTGAGAAAAAAAAAGAAAAAAAAAAATGGATAAGGCGTCGGACTTCGGATCGAAAAAAAAAAAAAGTGGTTAAGCCGGCCGCTGGTCCGGAGCGGGAGACCCGGGTTCGATTCCAGGTCCGGCTCACATTTTCACTTTTCACCATTGCTTAATATCAATGCCCAAATGCGGCGACTGTCATTCCTTTCTTTCCTAACCTTCTTCCTTCCCTTCCTTTACCAATCATTTGCAAATGGTAAATAATTATTTTAACTGTGTGGAAAACCGCGGGTCGGAGATGTTAAATGAATGGCTCGTGTAAATGAAAGGTGTATTGGCTCAATTTGTAGACATGGAACTAAAGGTTTTTTTTTTTTTTTTTTTTCGGTGTGCTCAGTTGCGGTAGTTGCAGCGCAGTGAGTGAGCTAGCAGGGAGAGTGGGCCCCGCGTGTGGACTCCAGGACGCCACGCCGTGACCCGTGCTGAAGCTTGTTCCGGCGCGCTGCCCCTGCACTGTACTGTACTGTACTGGTCCAGCACGCCGCGCCACAAAGAGAGCCGGCGCTGGCACGGGCCAGCGGAGAACACGGCCAGTTTCACAGCTCACTGATGGCCGCTCGCGTTCTCTGCTCGTCCACTTCGATCGACTGAAAGTCATCTACTAGAAATTACGCCTGGTTTCTGCACATGGTTCTGTGAATAAATGGCCGCATAAAAATACTAAATTTAATCGATGAAAGGAGAAAATACAGGGTGTCCAGAAGAGGGCTCCCTCATTTCAAAATTAAATATCTCGAAAACAAAGATCGATAGAGGAATGCAGTAAACGGTATGTTTATTGTGAAAACTGTAAGAAGTTTATACAGCAGTTTGAAATAACAGTTACAAAAGCTGCTAACAGATGCCGCTGTACGCTGTACAGCTCATATCATAAGTGAATTAATCGTATGAAAACACTCTTTGCAAACAACCACATCACAATGTTTTCAAAGTGTTTACCATTGGCACTACAGAGGTGGCGCAAACGAAGAATGAAATTCGCCATCACATTTCGTAGTGTCTCAACCGAAATGGATTCACATGCCACAGAGATCGCCGATTCAAGCTCGTCCAGTGTGGCGGGATGCTTTGGGTAGACCATGTCTTTCACTGTGCCCCACAAAAAAAAGTCACAGGGAGTCAAATACGGCGGATTTGGAGGCCAATCCATGCCTGCACCAGTAAATTTGGGATATTCCAAAGCAATGACTCGATTCGCGAAGTATTCCTCAAAAAAGGAAACACTTGTTCGGTCCTATGTGGTCGGGCTCCATCTTTCATAAACCATTCAGTACCAGGTCGATCCTCTAACGCTTGCTGTGTGGCGACAAATTGTTCCACAATTGCAACGTAACGTGCACCAGTGACCGTTTCTCGAATGAAAAAAGGGTCAATAATGCTTCTGCTGCATACTGCAGCCCACACAGTAACTTTAGGAGAATACAGGGGTTTCGCTTCACACCAATATGGCTTTTCGGTGTGGTCCTTAGGTTAGCTTACGTAGTTTGTAAGCCTAGGGACTGATAACCGCTGCAGTCAAGTCCCATACATTTACAAACATTTGCATTTTTTTGCGTCTCTTTACTCCTAACATAATAGAAATTAAGATTTAAACTGTCAAAAAACAAATTTAAAGTATGACAATCGTGTTTGATAGTATGTACAAGAGCAGTACGAAAAACAATACTTCCGTATTGCAGCAATATTTTTTTTCTGATACAGGCTGTGATGTCCTGAATGCACTTCATTCGGAATTGACGTGATACGGCCTTTAATAATAGACCCTATTTCCAAACATACAACATTATTTTGTTATGTAGCTATTTACAATTGTAAACATGGACTCCATACACCAGAATTAATACACTGGTGTTTCATTTCTATCTTCTTCAGTTCCTCTCGTATTACTTGACACTATGTATAAGGCATCTTTTTCTGCCTTCTGAGGAACACAAATTCTGTCATCTTTATTATAAACAACAGTAAAACGTAGCTGTAATAGACGTTACTCATCTCGAAGTACGCTAAAGAGATCACGTCAGAAAACGGAGAAACTTCTCTAGTTTTATTCATAAGAAATCTGGTAATGTTCTTTGAGTTGCTCAACTTCCCGCACTCTTTTACTCTTTTCTCAGGTGAAGCACATTATCCAACTTGCTTTACTCGTGGGAATCGGAGAGTGCTCTCCAAAATTCCGCAAATATAGTACATTCTCCAAACAGCAGAAATTACACTCCTGGCCATTAAAATTGCTAGACCACGAAGATGGCATGCTGTTGTTGTGGTCTTCAGTCCGGAGACTGGTTTGATGCAGCTCTCCACAATACCCTATCCTGAGCAAGCCTCATCAACTCCACATAAGAACGGCAACCTACATCTGTCTGAATCTGCTTACTGTATCCATCTCTTGGTCTTCCTCTGCGGTTTTTACCCCACACCCTTCCCTCCAACGCTAAATTCAGAATTCCTGATGACATGCTACAGACGCGAAATTCAACCCACAGGAAGAAGATGCTGTGGTTTGCAAATGATTAGCTTTCCATAGCATTCACACAAGGTTGGTACCCGTGGCGACACCTACAACGTGCTGACATGAAGAAACTTTCCATACTTTCCATACACAAACCGCAGTTGACCGGCGTTGCCTGGTGAAACGTTGTTATGATGCCTCGTGTAAGGAGGAGAAATACGTACCATCACGTCACCGACTTTGATAACGGTCGAATTGCAGCCTATCTCGATTGGGGTTAATCGTATCGCGACATTGCTGCTCGCGTTGGTCGCGATCCAATAACTGTTAGCAGAATATACAATCGGTGGGTTCAGGAGGGCAATATGGAACGCCGTGCTGGATCCCAACGGCCTAATATGACTAGTAGTCGAGATGACAGGCATCTTATCCGCATGGCTGTAACGGATCGTGCAGCCACGTCTCGATCCCTGAAACAACAACCATCTGAACGAACAGTCCGACGACGTTTGCAGCAGCATGGACTATCAGTTCAGAGACCATGGCTGCGGTTACCCTTGACGCTGCGTCACAGACAGGAGCGCCTGTACGCAAGGGCGAACCTGAGTGCACGAATGGCAAGTCATTTTTTTCGGACGCATCATGGTCACGCATGATGGTCGCATCCATGTTTGGCGACATCGCCGTGAACGCACATTGGAAGCGTGTATTGGTCATCACCATATTGGCGTATCACCCGGCTTGATGGTATTGGGTGCCATCGGTTACACGTCTCGATCACCTCTTGAAAATGTTCGACTGCTGCCGTGGCCACCACATTCTCCAGATCTCTCACGGACTGAAAACGTCAATAGAGGCCGAGCAACTGGCTCGTCATAACACGCCAGTCACTACTCTTGATGAACTGTGGTATCGTGTTGAAGCTGCATGGGCATCTGTACCTATACACGCCATCCAAGCTGTGTTTGACCCAATGCCCAGCCGTATCAAGGCCGTTATTACGGCCAGAGGTGGTTGTTCTGGGTGCTGATTTCTCAGGATCTATGAACCCAAATTGCGTTAAAATGTAAATCACATGTCAGTTCTAGTCTAATATATAAAGCAGAGTGTCCGTATATTTGTACGTGTTGCATACAAATCTACAGTTTTCTCCCTTTATGAAATTTTGTACACGTAAGCTTCAATCCATGAGGACGGTCGCCGTATGTGTAAGAATCACGTACGATATATAGTTCACGAGATATGACGTCATAAACAATGAGATGCGCGAAAAAGGCTGCATTTTGCGACAATGCTGCTCATTTTCTCCTAAACCATTGGACCGATTTCAACCAAATTTGGTACACGCATTCCGTATCGTGAGGTAACCATTGCTGCGTGGTTAAGAATCACATACGGCACATTGTTCAAAAGATATTACATCATAACCAATAGAAATCGCAATAAAAGCCATATAATGCGGCGAGACTTTCGAAATGCACTGTATGAGAATGACAGTACTTGGCGACTTGTAACAATCTTTAAACATATTTCCAAACCTTTATTAAACTTTTTCTCGCTGGCAACCATAGTAAAATGATGAAAGGAAAATAGTTTCTCGCTTACTACTTTACCACTGTTTATGGAATAAAACTACGGCTTTCGGTATGACGTTACAATTTATAATTTGAACACTACATATCGTAGCGTCAGGAAACTTTACAGACAGTATACAGTATAGTTGCATGTACCATAGAATTTGTATCACATTCCGACATGTAGTTCGTGAGATATGAGCACGTGAACAGTAATGTTCCGCTGTTCGTGGACTGAAACTATGGCATTCAGTATGACGTTAATATTTATAATTTCTACACTACAAATTGTGGCCACAGGAAATTTTACTAACAGTATACACGCATATAGTTGAGTGTACCTTCTAAATTGCATCACAGTACGACAAGTAGTTCATGAGATATGAGCACATAAACAGTAACGTTCATGGAAAACCGCCCCATCACGCACCAAGTTTTAATCTATTACATCTTTACTACTAATTGTATTCCCAAGAGAGTTTACAGACATACAGCCTTATACAAGTGAATATATAGCTGAAATATGTCAGGAATAAATAAATAAATATCCGGGCAATGACGGGTTTTCAGCTAGTATAATATATTCGTCCAATGAATATCTGTTTATGATCTGCATTTCTTCTTGGTGTGGCAATTTTAGTGGCTACAGTGTCAGCCGTGCAAAACTGGGCGGGTTCGCTAAATAATTTTGTACCGTAATATTTCGGCTAGAATAAACAAAATCTCAAAAGCAGTACAATTTAGGCATCATTACGTAACTGCAGGGTGCGTCGGAGAGTGAGACGCGGTCATACGCCGGTGTTGGACCGCGCACAGCGAGCTGTGAGCGATATGCAGGCGGAGATGACGTGGCACAGGCGACAAAAGAGCATCCACAAGTCCCCGGCTCATGCTTCCCTTTTTTTTGTGCCTTTTGTACGCCGGAGAATACACGGACACGTACCATTCGCGCCTCCCGCCTCCATCTGCGCGCGCTGGTTCGGTAAATACCATGGCACGGGAGTTTCCCCTGCAGCCGCGCCGTTCCCACGTTTCATTGTATCAGCACTGCGATATTCCAGTTTTGTTTGCTCTCTACCGTTCGCTTCGCGTTCCTCCGACCGATAGGGCGCGGTTCGAATGCCCGATACCGTGACGAAATAAAATAAAAGGAACTCGGCTCGATAAGCATTCGCGTTCTAAAATCAATAGTAAAGTTTCAGGAAAGAATGAATACATATCTAACGATGAAGTCAAATATGCAGAAAAATCGCTACTGAAAAGGAAAAACAGCAATAAAAATATGAAATTTACTTTTGAAATGGGGGTAGGTGGTGTGCCTTTTATTTCGTTTGGGAGTTAGCTGTAACATTGTTTTATTAGTATGCATTCTATTTATTTGTAAAATCAACATATCTGCTCTACATGCTAGTTGGTTCTAGTGTGCAAAGATAAAACTTTATAAATCAGTGAATTAAAACTGCTTACTATGACTGATATATTGACGACAAACACTGCCATATTCTAAAAAATAACACCCCCCTCCCCCACACACACATGCAGCGTGGGAGTAGCCGAGTGGTTTGGAGCGCCACGTAAGGATCGCGCGGCCTCCCACGTCGGAGGTTCGAATCCTCCCTCGGGCATGGATATGGTTAGTTTAACTTAGGTTAGTGTAACTTAGTTTAAGTGGTTTGTAAGTCTAGGGACTCATGACCAAAGTAGTTTGGTCCCATGGAATTACAAACATTTGAACGTGCCCCCCCCCCCCCCCCAAACACGCACACAAATACACCAAAAATGACATGATGGGTAGTTGACACTGACATCCGACAGAATACCCGACTACCCATCATGTCACTAGATCGCCGGGAAAGCCTGAAGAGTTACACAACAAAAATGGTTCCTGTGTGCTTTGGGCAGAGATTAGTAGTAGTAGGCAGCATGTGGACTGACATGGTGAGAAGCAGTCTTGGAAATCAGCCCATCCTGTAATAGAGTCAATATTTATTAGAGATAATTTTTGTAAAGAATACTTTCATAAGAAATATAGTATATAGGCCTACGTAATTCTGTGAAAGGATACGAACAATTGGCTTGGAATATTCATACGCCCGCCATTGAACTGCCGGACCCATCTTCTCACCATCGAACCACTTATCGCATTTGGTCCGTAAACATCGCAAATTTGCCGATAAATTTCACTTGGTTTCACTTTCTTCGCATTCAGAAACCGAATCACCGACCTGATTTCACAGGCGGCGGGATTTTCAATCAACGCCGACATTTCAAACAAGCACAACAAAGCATACGTAACTGACAGCGATCTCCAAATGGCGCACGTTCTTCTCCTTGATACACATCGTCTACAGCACATGTGCGGAACTGCAGTCGCAGCGCTGCAGCGGAGATAAATTGAAACGAAACTTACTTTCTGGACACACCTCGTATATATATATATATATAAAGACTGACAGGGGCCACCACTGTGGCACTGGAATTTTACACCGCCATGCTTTTGAGCCCACTGACGTTCAGCTGATGTCCAATGGACGCGCAGTTGCGTGTCCAATTTGGGTTGTCCGCGTCGTCAGTGTGTACGCTCCTTCCGCAGAAGGCAACGCAAGGCACCAACGTGTGTCCTTTCACCGCCCATTTTTAATTACCACGAAACCCGTAGTTTTCGGTGGGGATTTTAATTGTGTAACACCTGCAGCAGACGAACGCCCGAGGCCAGCCAGGTGCGTCGAACTCGTGGACTTGCTGGCAGCCAAGGATATCCACTTTCCCCCACACTCACCGAATTTACGCACTATTACAATACCAGGGCCAGCAAAATCGATCGTATCTGCGTCTGCTCCGAGTTGACAGCTCACCTGGTCGGTGTCGCGGTGGTTCCCGCCGCTTTCAGTGACCAGTGACGAGATCTCCGTCTCGTTCTTATACGTAGTGGCAACAAACTCCTTTCACCGCCGTAGCTCTCCGATGACATACGGTAGCACGACCTTTAATCTCACCGCCCCGTATTTTCTTTGTCGTTGAAACCGCGCCTGGACACCAAATGTGCTCCATATTTTGGCCGGTCTCATTGTCGTCATTTTTCTACCAAAAACCGACGCAACACACCCTCTCCACCGTCCAACCTAAGCATCTCACAAGGAGATCACATGGATGGATTTTAGAATTTCTTTATACGAGGGTAAGTCAATTATTATCCACAATTTAGTTATATTTTTGTTTATGTTGGTAGTACTGTGGTTTTACGTTGGTGACGCATGCTTTGTTTATCAGTTGTTATATCTTTGCAATTTTCAGGCTGCTACGTTAGTTTCGTTGTCGCTGCCGTGCTGTTAATCATGGCTGCTCCGCTGTCTATTTGCATCTAAGAAGAGCAACGTTCAGTGTTACGTTTTTGGTGGGTGGAAGGGGTATCAGGGGCCGAAATTCATAGATGACTTTCAGTACAGTACGGGAGCAGTGTTTTGCCACAACGAAGTGTGTACGAGTGGATTGAAAAATTCCAAAATGGTCGCACGAGTGTTAAACACGATGAAGGAGCCGGACGACCGTTTACCGCCACAAATGAAGAAACCATTGAGCGATCACCTGAAATGATTCTCTTAGACAGACGATTAACTATTGATGAAGTGGCTCATCGTCTTCAAATTAGTCATGGTTCTGCCTACGAAATTATTCACAACAGACTTGGGTTTCGTAAAATTTGTGCAAGATGGTCCCAAAACAACTCACACAGTTGCATAAGCAAACGCGCGTCGACGTCTGCAAAAACATTTGGATCGCTATGGTAACGAAGGGGACAACTTCTTAGACAGAATCATTACTGGTGACGAAACATGCATCCATCATTACGAGTCGGAGAGTAAACGGCAGAGTATGGAATGGAAACATCCAAATTCGCTGTGCAAGAAAACGTACAAGACCCAACCGTCCGCAGGAAAACTGATGCCTACGGGTTTTTGGGATCCACAGGTCCTGTACTTGTACATTATGGTGAAAGGGGCACAACAATAAACAGTGTACGTTACAGTGAGATGCTTACTTACAGGCTAAAGCCTGCAATTTGAAGCAAACGCCGATGATTGCTGTCAGAAGGTTGTGTTGTTGCACGACAAAGCCCGTCCGCATACTGCTGTCCTCACTGCTGAAACGCTTCAGAAATTCAAATTCGAAGTACTGGATCATCCTCCATATAGTCCCGATCTTGCCCCTTCTGACTATCACTTGTTTGGTCCACTCTAACAGGCATCAAGAAGCCGTCGATTTGACTCGGACGAAACAGTGAAGGAAACGGTGCATTCCTGGCTCGCAGCTCAACCGAAAACCTTCTTTTATGAGGGCATAAGGAAGCTTGTAGAGCGGTAGACGAAGTGCATTGAAAAGCAAGTAGACTATGTCGAAAAATGATGTTCTTCTAAGTTTCGTATTTGATTACAATAAAATTTTATAACTACTTTGCGGATAATAATTTACTTAGACCTCGTATTTATGGTACGTGAAGTTCAGAACTTAAATAACAATCAGTCAAAGCATTCGACGAAACTCTCAAAAATTCTCGAGAAACTCAAATTTGAAATTTTGTAAGAAAATTGAAGTACCAGTAATTAAAACGATTGTAGCTTCTGTTCGTGTAGCTTAGGTGGAAAAAAAGTGGTAGCGTCTTCGCCTTTCAAACTTACACAACTGTAATATCTAATGGTAATTTTTACAAAAAATCACGAGTTTTTGTTTATTCGTAGTCTTCTATACTTCATAAAAGGTTCTTAATAATGATGGTTCCAAGCAAAACAACATAACGAGATAAATTTTTTACATTATTGGCTTCACTATTACTTGACGACGGTTGTCTTTGCAAATGTTTCGTCATTCATCAATGAATATTTTAATATATTGTTGGCTGGGTGAATGTGGGCTTCTTCAGTTTTTCTGCATTTTGTATAGCAGTTCCTACTGCACAGAATTTAATTCATTTATTACATTTGAAATATTTGTCAAAGAAGCATAGGTGGATGACCTTTTTTATATTCCTGGTGGTCTCGGGGTAAAGCGAAGTTATGTGAAGAAAATGTTCAGAACTTTGATCGATTACTTCTTCACACTGAAGTAGCTGGCTGTTGAAAGATTCATGTGTGACAAGATTTTCATCACTTTTTGACATTATGTTAGAGTTTTTGGATACTAAAGTTCGAATTTTAAAAGAAAATCAAGTGGAAAACAGACATTGCTTATCTAACAAATTTGTATGCTAAATTTAATGAAGTTAACTTGCAGTTAGAAGGTGACAGTCGAAATTGGATGAAAACGAAGTCCATCATCGTCTTCGCAGAATGAAGTTATGAAGCAACCCATTGGGCGGCGCAAATTTTCGTAGTTTCCCAATTTGTCACAGACAAACGGCGAGGATGATGATGTTTCATCCTACATTCAACATTTAAATGTCCTTTACTTAGACTGTGAGAAAAGGTTTGAGGATGTTTTGAGTGTGAAAATACCACAGTGGATTATCAAAATCATCATATTGTGATGTGGAAGTGACGGATGTCGCATTTCAAGAAGAACTCTTACAAAGAAGCACTTAATGAAGACCTTAAGATCCTTGTTTACAAATGGATATCAGCAATTCTGGCTCCAGATAGACATACCTGTTACTTACCCATTATCATGGACTATCGCAAGAAAATTTTTGATATCTCAAATGTTTACTTAGATGTGAATTCACAGCCGTAATATACTTTAAAAATGCATTTTTGATAGTTTTTCCAACTTCATACCTGGTGGAAAGAGGTTTCAGCACTGTTGCCAATCTTCTTACAAAAAGAAGAAACTGGATAGAAATAATTGAAGCAGCGGTGGAGTAGCCGAGCGGTCTAAGGCGCCGCGCTGCGGAGCGCGTGGTTCCTCGCCGTCGGAGGTTCGAGTTCTCCCTGGAGCGTAGGTGTGTGTGCTGTTCTTAGGTTAGTTTACCTTGATTTGATTTGATTTGACTTTCACAGAGAAGCCAAACCAGTCTTGGTCCAACCCGCTACTGCCCCCACCGATACTAAGTTTATTGTGCGGTATCGCTCCCTGTATACCTAGTAAAGCCAACCAATGCCCTTGAACAGTGCAAGGAGTCCCTTTACCAGTTCTTTATTAGACACAATTTCTTCGGGTCTGGTTGTCCCAAATGTTCTGTGCCTTTTACTCTCCAATGCAATGCATTAAATGTGATGCAGTTTCATCACCGTCATCACAGATCCTACATTTGGGGTCCTCTTATTCCCATTCTATGTAGGTGTTTTTTTTTAAATTCCCATGGCCTGACAGCAATCCAACCATGAGTCTAATCTCTCTCCTGTTCAGGCCCAGGATTGCAGAGCTTCTTTTAAAACATGGCTTTGGTATCATTACCTTGCCATGTTTTTGTTGATAGACTTTGGTCCAATATTCTACGTGCTGTCTTCTGAGCCAGTTACGTAGCTGCCGAGGGGACTAAGGCGCTCCAGTCACGGTCAGCACGGCCACTACGGTCGGGGGTTCGAATCCCTCCCCGGGCATGGATATTTGTGCCACCCTTAGTCTTAGCTCATAAGTAGTTTGTAAGCTTAGGAACTGATGACCCCGTAGTTAAGTCCCATAAGTTCTACAATCATTTGAACATTTGAGTTACGTAGCTCCAATTTTATCATTGCCTTGGTGATTGTCAGGACAGGTTCCGGTCCAATAAATGGAGACTCTGCCCCCATCCTAGCTAATCTGTCGGCATGTTCGTTGTCACTGATCCCCGAGTGGCCAGGGACCCACAATAGGTTTACTCTATTACTTTCCCCTAGCTGCACCAGAACCCTGTGCTATTCTGCAACAATTTTAGACCTTGTTAGAGGAGCTGTCAGTGATCTCAGGGCTGCTTGGCTGTCTGAATAGATATAGATGCTACGGTCTTTGTAGCACCTATTCAAATTCTCCTCCACACACGCCCTGATGGCAGTGATTAGTTTACCTTAGTTTAAGTTGTTCGTAAGTTACGGACTGATGACCACGCAGTTTGGTAAAGTCAATAAATGTATAGTAGTTAACATATTTCTGTTCCTTTTTTCTTGTTTTTTACTCCACCATTTTACAGTTAATGTTATCAATGTAGTAGCAGCATATCAGGTGCGAAAACACGTTTGAAGTTAGAATTTCGAAAAAAAAAATTAAGTTTATCGGACTTAGGCGAAAATACTTTGAAAGAAAGATGTGAACTTGTGTTTTTTGGAATTGAACCATGTGTGAACAAAAAAAAAAAAAAAAAAAAAAAAAAAAAAAAAAAAAAAAAAAAAAAAAAAAATTAAATGAGTAATGCGAAGCGAGTTGGTAAAAACAGATCCCTCATTTTCAACTTATTTGCATCTGAAGATATCTGATGAAAAATTTTTTAGTTAATTAATTAGTTTGTGGTAGCTTTACCTGGCGCTAATGCTACTACTGAAAGTGTATCCTCCACCACAAATACTTTATGACCGCGAAAGCAAAATATTTAGTTTGCAAAGGAAATAATTGTAACAAGAACTCATTTTCACAGTACTTCATGAGTTTCGATTATTATGAATATCTATGAGAAAATACCGATTTACTAAACGATATACACACTTGTAGAAAATATAAATGAGAGAGAAATAAATTTCGTAACTAAAGATAACTAATTTTTGCACTTGTTCCCATGTGACAACTATCAAAGAATAAATTATCACAAGCGCTGCGCATAGTGCAAAGCGCCTTCTAAATGTGGTGCGGCAGAGTTGTAACGTCGGCGGTGTCACGGAGCGAGAAGCATCCTCGATGCGATGTTACACTGCCGACTGTCGCCGCACACGGCCGTATACCCGACAGTTGGAGCCACACAAACAACCGGGGGCTCAATATACCACAGTTACTGACATCGGATGACGATAGCATACACGAATAACAGCGCATCGAGGAAGCTTCTCGCTCCGTGACACCGGCGACGTTACAACTCGGCCGCACCACATTTAGAAGGCGCATCACATTATGCGCAGCGCTTGTGGTATCTGTCCCTGAAACTTTGAACGGTTTTAGCTCCCAAACTAACAGTGATAGGAATGTAGTTTAAATTGCCATTCGTGCACCCAGGTTCGTCGATGCGTACACCATCACAGGCGCTCCTGTCAGTGATGCAGCGTCAAGAGTAATCACACCCATGGTCTCCTAGCTGATAGTCCATGCTGCTGCAAACATCGTCGAACTGTTCGTGCAGATGGTTGTCGTCTTGCTAACGTCCGCATCTGACTCAGGGATCCAGACGTGGCTGCACGATCCGTTACTGTTATGCGGTTAAAATGCCTGTCATCTCGACTGCTCGTAATATGAGGTCGTTGGGATCCAGCATGGCGTTCCGTGTTGCCCTCCTGAACCCATCGATTCCATATTCTGCTAACAGTCATTGGATCGCGACCAACACGAGTAGCAATGTCGCGATACGATAAACTGCAATCGCGATAGACTACAATCCGATCTCTATCAAAGTGGGAAACGTGATGGTACGCATTTTTCCTCCTTACTTAAGTCATCACAACAACGTTTCTCCAAGCAACGCCGGTTAACTGCTGTTTGTGTCTGAGAAATCGGTTGGCAACTTTCCTCATGTCAGTACGTTGTAGGTGACGCCACCGGGTCAACCTTGTGTGAATGCTCTGAAAAGCTAATCATTTGCATATCACAGCGTCTTCTTCCTGTAGATTAAATTTCGCGTCTATAGCACGTCATCTTCATGGTGTAGCAATTGTAATGCCAGGACTGTATATCCCACCAGACGATGACAAATATAAAATCAGGGAGATTAGTATCCGCAAGGAGGCTTACAGACAATTGCTTTTTCCGCGAATCATACGCGACTGGAATAGCAGGAAAGACAGCGGTACAGAAAGTACCCTCCCCCACACACCCTTAAGTGGCTTGCGGAGTATGGATGCTATACTTACCGCCCCCCTCTCCTGCAATACTTTTTGCAAATAATTAATTACTAGAGACACGAAACTCGTGCATGCGAAAATAAAAGAGGTCTGGGATTCCCCTTATCTTAACATGTTTATGTAGGATTTTTAACTCTCAATGAGCAGATTATTATAGTGTTCAAAAATTTCGATCCTTCCAATAACTACGGGAAATATTTAAAATGAATGTTTTTCGTCTCTCAGATGGGCCGACCGCTATGAACTTAAGAATGGATCCAAAAAGGGGTTTTATATTGAAGGACAATATTTATTGTAATCAATTATATATTTTTTACGACTTTACAGCGTTCATTTTTAATGAAATAAATCGCAATTTGCGATCATTTATGGCTTTACTATACTAGGTTTCGATGTAATACCAATCTGCGGCGAATGAAAATTTGTCCTCGGTGGAGGAGTGGTCAACGCGTCTGCCTAGTAAGCAGGAGATCCCGGGTTCGAATCCCGGCCGTGCACAAATTTTCATACCCCTCACATTGGAATTACATCTAAACCTACTGAAGCCATAAGTGATCACAAATTGCGATTTATTTCATTAATATTTATCGTGTCTGTTCTTTCTGATATGGCACCATACGTATACGTCAATTCCATAATATCAGGCACATTTACGGTGTAACACGATCTGAATGATTACAATGATCACGGTGAACCTAAACAGTATCAGTAAATGCTGTCAGATGAGGAGTCGGGAATGAAACTCGAACTGCCGATATGCAGAACGTTTCTGCCGTGACGTGAGCGCCTTCTTCAGGAGCAGGCAGGCAAAGAATGCTTGCGGTAATGGGCGCGGCGCCGGCTGCATATTTGATGGTCCGTGTGGCCGCACGTGACGCCGGGGCCGAATTATTCAGGCGGCGGCCGCAAGGTTGGCAGCCCTGCCGCCGGCCCACATAAAGGGCCTTTCTCCGGCCACCCCGTAATGAAATATTTGCTCCCGCTCCGCACCCTCTTCCTCCACAATCTCCCGGTGACAAAATTCTCCACCTACAGCAGCAATTATCACAACGCGAAGCGCATTTTGCCTACGGATGACACCAGTTCTTGTAGTCTACATTAGTAAACAGTTTATCAGAAAGAGCATTCTGCTTTAAGCTGCATGCGTAACGATTTCCAGGGACAACTAAAATCTCGCGTAATTATTGACTGATTTCAAGATTTTCGCATGCTGTCGTAATCTTTGAAACGTGTCTCGTGCTAAGCTTAACACGATAAGGCAAGTATTACATTTACTGCAAAGTAACAAAAGCAGCCCTCGTCTTTGAAAAACCCATGAAAATCTTAATGGAAGTGCTGGATCCAACAGCAAAAACTAATGCTGTTATTAGGTCAATATTTTCGGAAGAACTAATTAACTTGCCACAGAACAGGAATAATTAACATCATTACTCATCAATTCGAATATTTTTGCAAAATTCCTGAAAAAATTGTAAACAAATCCAACGGCGTATCAACCGGGGGGGGGGGGGGGGAGGGGGCAGGATGGGCAGTTGCGTCCCTCCCCCTCCCCCACCCACTTCAAGTTTTGGAGCGGCAAGGGCCGGCCACAGTGGCCGAGCGGTCTGCGGAGCGCCAGTCACTGTCAGCTACGGTCGGGGGTTCGAATCCCCTCTGCGGCATGGATGTTTGTGTCGTCTTTTGTATAAGCTAGTTCATAAGTAGTTTGTAAGTTTAGGGACTGATGACCCCGCAGTTAAGTCCCTTAAGATTAACAAACATTTGAACATTTTTTTAGAGCGGCAGGCGCGGTTTCTACCCCCCCCCCCCCTCCCCCAATATTCACTTGGCTTTATTTGATTTTTAAGCAGAGGCAGTGAATAAAATTGAATAAACTATGCTACCGTCAGTAAATATGAGACAGCGTGGTATTTTCTTCTAGAAAACGGGAACATCTGCCTAAGTGCTAAACGAAAGTTCCGTGATTTCACCCCTTGCCCCAGACGAAAATTCTGGAATCGCCACAGTGAATAGGTTTTCTTGCCTCCGCCGTCTCCCTAAATAAATAGTACGCCACTGAACAAATATAACTTTTATTATTTACACGATTATTTCGATCAATCCTATTATTTATTCTGAATACGCAGACGACTGAAATTTTTACATACTAAGGAATTTGAAGACATTGTCTTGAATACGTATTAAAAGTCAGTTTACTATGAAAGACTCACTGTATCAGCAAAATCGTTTACGTAAAAAACGTCTTACGAAATACTGAAATTAATTCAAATGTATGTAAATATGTGGTAGCAAATTACTGAGGTCATCAGTCCCTAACTTACAAACACCTGAAAGTAAATTAAACTGACCTAAGGACAAGACACATACCAATGTCGGAGGTAGGACTCGAACCTCCGACGGGAGCAGCGAGGCAGTCCCTGGCATGACGCCTAGAACCACACGGCCAGTCCCGCGAGGCCACAAATTTATGTAATACTCAACTTTGCGAAAATGGAACATTTGTAACTGTAATTTTCAAAATATTTTCTTGAACAATGATCTTTAGAAATTGGTAATTTGTTGAAGTATAATGCGCACTGAGAGAAAGAGTTTGGATGAGAAACATGTAACAGTTGTAATAAACCTCATGAGTTTGAAGATTAATTATTGGTGAGTATGACCCTATTTCCACATGTGTTTTACTGCAGAGGTCATCTTTTCGATCCGACGTAACTGAAATGAACCTTGTCAGCAACGAGCTGATCCAGCAAGATCAACTATTTCCAACCACCGAGTTAAACCACAGCCTTTAACGTACACATAAGTACGAATAATTAAAACAATTTCAGTGTCTTTTGGTGTTGCTCAAGTTGTAGCGTCCTAGCCTTTGAACCATAGAGTCGGTGGTTCGTATCCTGCAATAACAACCTTTTAGTACAAGTCTGACTTAAAGTCCTTATGGAGACATGCAGCCATAATGATAGGTATATAAATGACGTTAAAAAGGCTGCTGAGCAGCAGAAAAGAAGAAAATTCCGGTAGAGGTGGATTCTTTATTTTCCTTATATTTCTTACGCGTTTCGGGCTGGGCCCATCATCAGAGAATCCGCACAAAAACATTTACAAATTATGTAACATGTTACGTGTAACAAGCGTTAAAGAAGTTTATATTTTAAAGTGAACAGTTTCGTTGTACCTGTTCACTTTAAAATATTAATTCTTTAACGCTTGTTACACTTAACACCACTCCCATGAACCACAGACATGGCCCAGGTGGAGTTTATTCCAATCAACATTGTCAAAAGCTTTCTCTAAATCTACAAAACCTAGAAATGTAGGTTTGCCTTTTCTTAATCTATCTTCTAGGATAAGCCGTAAAGTGAGTTTTGCCTCCCGAGTTCCTACATTTCTCCTGAACCCAAACTGATCTTCCCCGAGGTAGGCTTCTACCAGTTTTTCCATCCTTCTGTATATAATTCGTGTTAATATTTTGCAACCATGACTTATTAAACTGATGGTTCTGTAGTTTTCACACCTGTCTGTACCTGCTTTCTTTGGAATGGGGATTATAACATTTTTCTTAAAGTCTGAGGGTACTTCGCCTGTCTCATACATCTTACACACCAAGTGAAACAGGTTTGTCATGGCGGTTCTCCCAGCGACTTCAGTAGCTCTGAGGGAATATCATCTACTCCAGGGGCCTTGTTTCGACTTAGGTCTTTCAGGGCTCTGTCAAATTCTTCTCTCAGTACATTATCTCCTATTTCATCTTCATCTACATCCTCTTCCCTTCCTACAATATTGTCTCGAAGTTCATTTCCTTTGTAGAGCCCCTCTATATACTCTTTCCACCTTTCAGCTTTCACTTCTTTGCTGAGAACTGGTTTTCCATCAGTGTCCTTGATATTCATAGAGCTGTTTTTCTTATCTCCAAATGTTTCTTTTATTTTCCTGTAGGCTGTATCTATTTTTCCCCTATTTATACATTCTTCTACATCCTTGCATTTGCCTTCTAGCCACTCCTGCTTAACCATTTTGCACTTCCTGTCAATCTCATTTCTTAGTCGTCTGTACTCCATTTTGCCTGTTTCATTTACAGCATTTTTGTATTTTCTCCTTTCATCGATTAAATTTAGTATCTCCTGTGATTTCCAAGGATTTTTTTGTAGGTCTTGCCTTCCTACCTATTTTGTCCTCTGCTGCCTTCACTATTTCATCTCTCAATTTTACCCATTCCTCCTCTACTGTTTTATTTTCCCCTGTTTCTGTCAATTGTTGCCTAAAGCTCCCTCTGAAATTCTTAAGAACCTCAGGTTCCTTCAATTTATCCAGGTCCCATCTCCTTATTTTCCTACCTTTTTGTAGTTTCTTCAGTTTCAGCCCACAGTACATAACCAACAAGTTATGGTCAGAGTCTATATCTGCCCCTGGGTATGTCTTACACTGTAAAACCTGGTTCCGAAATCTATGTCTTACCATTATAAAATCTATCTGGTATCTCCCGGTGTCTCCTGGTATCTTCCACGTATACAACCTTCTTTTGTGATTCTTGAACCAGGTGTTTGTTATAACTAAATTATGTGTTCTACCAGGCGGCTTCCTCTTTCATTCCTTTTGCCCAGACCATATTCACCCACTATCTTCCCTTCCCTTCCTTGTCCTACTACCGAATTCCAGTCTCCCATAACAATTAAGCTTTCCTCTCCCTTAATAGTCTGAATAATTTCCTTTAGCTCCTCATATATTTCTTCAATTTCCTCATCATCGGCAGAGCTAGTTGGCATATAAACCTGTACTACTGTTGTCGGTGTTGGCTTCGTATCTGTCTTGACACTGATAATGCGATCACTGTGCTGCTCATAGTAGTTTACCCACATTCCTATTTTCTTATTCATTATAAATCCTACTCCTGTGATACCCCCAATTGATTTTGTATTTATAATCCTGTACTCACCTGACCAAAAATCCTGTTCCTCCTGCCACCGAACTTCACTAATCCCCACCATATCTAACTTCAACCTATCCATTTCCCTTTTTAAATTGTCTAATTTTCCTACCCGATTAAGGGATCTAACATTCCACGCACCGATCCGTAGAATGTCAGTATTGTCTTTCCTGATGACAACATCCTCCTGAGTAGTCCCCGCCCGGAGATCCGAATGGGGGACTATTTTACCTCCGGAATATTTTACCCGAGAGGATGCCATCATCATATTTCCATACAGTAGTGCTGCATGTCCTCGGGAAAAGTAACGGCTGTAGTTTTTCAAGTAAATACGTAGGAATAATAATGAAAAGTTGACACGGAAAAGGATGAAGTGACGAATTAGTCGAAGTTACACTTTTGCATGGAAGTCTATCATCTTCCACTGCCAGTAACCTGCAAAGATATCTGAGTGCATAGTGACTGCTTGCAGTTCCCAATGATACCGTTAATTGGTATCTGATGCAACTCCAGACTTGTTGGCATACAAAAACAATGTATGGGCCATTTTAGCACTTTCATCCTTCTCCGTGTCAGCTCTACAATTACGAACAACTTAAACTGGAAGGAACACACAGAAAATATTGTAGGGAAGGCGAACCAGAGGCTACGCGTCATTGGCAGAACACTCTACTAAAGAAACTGCCTGCACTACAATTGTGCGTCCTATTTTGGAGTATTGCTGCGCATTGTCGGATCCCCACCAGGTGGGACTGACGGACGATTTAGAGAAAGGTGATAGAAGGGCAGATGGTTTTGTACTATGCTATGTAGGGGAGAGAGTTTTACGGAAATGATGCATAAGGTGAGGTGGAAATCATTAAAAGAAAGACGTTATTCGTTGCGGCAGGATTTATTTGCGAAAGTCTTGTCACCAACTTCCCCTTTCGAATGTGAACATTATTGTTAGCACTCACCTACAGAGGGAGACATGATCACAATAATAAAGTAAGAGAAATCAGATCGAAAACAGGAAGATTCAGGCGCGGATACTAGAATCGACGGTAGGGGTCTATCGCCGGATGCGCAGGCGAATGCCACGCCACTGACATCACCAGAAGACCAGCTCAGTTTTCCCCCGCGACCATAGTGTTGCTATTATGAGTGATTCTCCAAAGAAATGATTTCCCACTGATTCTTTATAGTTTGCGAATGTATTAAGTAGTTGTAAGTGATGGCTTATTAGTAACGATGGGGTGTTGTGCTATTGTGTGCTGTACGAACCACGGCAGACAGAAGAGTGTGCTATTTAACTGATTTCCGAGAGATAAAGAGGTAAGGTTAAAGTGGATAAACGCGTGCAAGCGATTAGATGCTCTCAACCCCGATACTGGTCGTGTATGTTCAGAACATTTTAAAGAGTATGGTTATGTTTGAGACTTGAAAAACGAACTTTTAAATCTTCCACTGAAACGTATATTAAAGGCAGATGCAGTCCCTACTTAGAAGCTGCCTAAATGCATCGACGTAGTCAACACAGGTTCTTCTGAATGCCGTGAAGCCAGAGTAGAAAGACGGAACAACCGAAAAGAAGTACAAAAGTTATTGTTAACAACAAATGACGAGGATGACAGCGTAAACTGTATAAACAATTCCGTTGAGGAAATCAGTAGGTGTACTGCCGTTGACAATGATGGAATAATTGTAGCTGAATTAACTAAAGAAGTTGATCATTTAAGAAGTGAGAACAATAAACTAATACATGAAATAATTCTTTACTTCGACATGTTCACAACATTCATACGCAGCAACATATGATCTAAAATGAATACTACGCACAGTCTACACAATGCGTTTTTACCTCTACAAAATCATAAAATTTATTGCAGTCATTTACTTGATTTATAAAGCACAAAAAAAGTATGCTGAATAATAAAAAGAAATTCAGCCCTTCATCGAGCGGAGATGTCAAGCTGTAATATGTGCAAAAAAACCGCTATTTTACAAGATAGTTTTCCTGGAATCGTTTCATAAGTTTTTCGTGTCGGCTGTGGTCACCAGATGACGTCGTCACAGCGCACGGCGCCCCCCCCCCCCCCCCCCGTTCCTGTGCGTGATACCAACCGTCTATTCTAGTATCCGAGAATTTATGTGTTCCTTTTTCTCGCGAGGTATTAGAGAGTGGAAATGTACAGATATGTCATAAAAGTGGTTCGATGAAACCTCTACCATGCGCTACAATGCGACTTGCAGAGTATCTATGTAGATGTAGACTGTTTGTTTTAAAGTGAAGGTTGTAACACTTGAACCCGACCTCTTGTTTAGCTCGTTGCTACAAATACACTACTGGCCATTAAAATTGCTACACCAAGAAGAAATGCAGATGATAAACAGGTATTCATTGGACAAATATATTATACTAGAACCGAAACGTGATTACATTTTCACGAAATTTGGGTGCATAGAGCCGGATAAACCAGTCCCCAGAATCGATACGCCTGAGCATTGACTCAAACAGAGCTTGGGTGGCGTGTACAGGTACAGATGCCCAAGCAGCTTCAACACGATACCACAGTTCATCAGGAGTAGTGACTGGCGTATTGTGCCGAGCCAGTTGCTCGCCACCATTGACCAGACGTTTTCATTTGGTGAGAGATCTGGAGAATGTGCTAGCCAGGACAGCAGTCGAACATTTTCCGTATCCAGGAAAGCCCGTACAGGACCTGCAAATTGCAGGCGTGCATTATTCTGCTGAAATGTAGGGTTTCGCAGCGATCGAATGAAGGGTAGAGCCACGGGCCGTAACACATCTGAAATGTAACGGCCAAAGTGCCGTCGATGCGAACGAGAGGTTACCGAGACGTGTAACCAATGGCAGCCCATACCATCACGCCGGGTGATACGCCAGTATGGCGATGACACGCTTCCAATGTGCGCTCACCGCTATGTCGCTAAACACGGATGCGACCATCCTGATTCTGTAAACAGAACCTGAATTCATGCGAAGAAATGACGTATTGCCAATCGGGCACCCAGATTCGTCGTTGCGTACACCATCGCAGGCGCTCCTGTCTTTGATGCAGCGTCAAGGGTAACCGCACTCATGGTCTCCGAACTGACAGTCCATGCTGCTGCAAACGTCGTCGAACTGTTCGTGCAGATGGTTGTTGTCTTGCAAACATCCCCAACTGTTGACTCAGGGATCGAGACGTGGCTGCACGATCCGCTACAGTCATGTAGATAAGATGCCTGTCATGTCGATTGATAGTGATACGAGGCCGTTGGGATCCCTCCTGAACCCACCGATTCCATATTCTGCTAATAGTCATTGGATCGCGACCAACGCGAGCAGCAATGTCGCGATACGATGAACCGCAATCGCGATAGACTACAATCCGACGTTCATAAAAGTCGGAAACGTTGTGGTACGTATTTCTCCTTCTTACACGAGGCATCACAATAACGTTTCACCAGGCAACGCCGGTCAACTGCTGTTTGTGTATGAGAAATCGGTTGGAAACTTTCCTTGTGTCAGGACGTTGTAGGTGTCTCCACCGGCGCCAACCTCGTGTGAATGCTCTGAAAAGCTAGTCATTTGCATATCACAGCATCTTCTTCCTGTCGGCTAAATCGTCTTTAGCTCGTCATTCTCGTGGTGTAGCAATTTTAATGGCCAGGAGTGTACATTCAAGACGATGCGCTGCAATCCTGCTACTATGACGACTCGGATGGCATGTTGTGTGCCTAGCCTCTAGATGCGCTAGACGCCTATCGTCTTACGTTAAGGGTTGCGGACTAGGGTTGCTATGTGAAATATGCTTGTTAAGACCCACTCTATCAGACCCGTCATTTTCTACGTTAATTTCAGATACACCCAAAAATGTTCAAATGTTTGTTAAGCTTATGGGACTTAACTGCGGGGTCATCAGTCCCTAAACTTACAAACTACTTATGAACTGCTTACGAACTAGGACGACACAAATATCCATGCCCGAGGGGGGATTCGAACCCCCGACCGTAGTGGCCGTGCTGACCGTGACTGGAGCGCCTCAGTCACCTCGGCCACCGCGGCCGGCCAGATACACCCTGTATATATATCACTATTACTTTAAAAAATGTCGAAATTTTGATAATTATATTTTTTTGTCATTCGTATGAAACAAGCCGATGCGTTTGAACATTTGTCAGTTTTCTGGTGGTCCTTTTTGTCATTCGTATGAAACAAGCCAATGCGTTTGAACATTTGTCAGTTTTCTGGTGGTCCTATGATGAGCCAGCAGTGCCACACGGTATGCTATGACCAGCCTCCTTCTGGAATGCGTTCCGGCGTCTGTCGCGTAATCTCCCTCACTGCGCGCCATCTTCCTGCTAATCGGATTGCGCCGCTTTCTGCTGCGGAGGTACACACACACACGCACATAATGTGCGGCCGTTGTTTTTTCGCCAGATTAGCGCGTCGCAAATAGAAGCTGACGAGTGTGGCGGCGCAGGAAAGCGGATTAGCGCCAGAATAGTTTTTTGTGTCCTGCAAGCCACGTAGCGCTCACCTAGGTCTGCGGTGCCTGGCGCGCATCTAAAGGCGAGCCACATTCCACATATTTCTAAAAGTGGACAACGTACTCGGCCGTGAAGCCAGCACCCCAAGTTGGATACCTTTAATAACCGCTGGTGGAATTTATGTTTAATCAGCGAACTCGCCAATATTTCGGTTGCTAAACCACGGTGGAATTGCCGATCATTCTAAGACGCCTTGCTGCGGGCCACGCGATTGCTTGCCGTCGGAGGTTCGAGTGCTCCTTCGGTCATGGATGTGTGTGTCGTGCTTAGTTAAATTTAATTTAGTTTAAGTAGTTTGTAAGCCAAGGGTTAATAACCAAAGACGTTAGATTTACAAACATCTGAACATTTTCTTGCAGTATGGGAACTGGATATTGTGATATTCCTGGCCTGTGGCCACTTCATATTTCTTTCCTAACATCGTACGTGTCTTAAACGCGGAAGAAAGACAGCAGTGTAGCATATGTTGAAATGTGGGGTGGGGAGCAGTAGCATATGGCACAGTAGGTGCTGGTTCCCGTGGGAAAGCCCGCCTATGTTACTGGTACTCTTACTCTCCTCGCATTGGCTGCTGCATTTCACGTCACGTGATTTATTTTGAAATTAGTTTTGTTTATTATATACTAAATATTAATTATTCAGAGCTGACAATTTGTAATAAATATCTCTCAAGGACAGGCTAGGTTTTGACAGTTTAAAAAATTTAAGGTACCTTCTCTTATTGTAACAAGAGAAGAGCGATTTTGCAGAAGGTGCGCGACGGCCCTGTTTTGGCGCGAAATAGAGCGTCAGGTGCCCTCTCGCAACGCGCCGCAGTTTCAGTCTCGAGCTGACCACTATACGCGCCGGACCGCGCCGGTCATGAGTAAAGATTTTTGTAATAGTGATAACAGTCGAGGTCTCAACATGAGCTATGGGCAGCATAGGCCATGTCGTATTAACCAAAGTTGTTCATATTTAATTATTTATTTAATAAATGGCATCCCTGACAATTAAAAATCTCGCGAGTCGTTTCTTATGCTTCCATTCTACAGAACTTATTTTAGCCTCACTTGTATGCTGTAAAAGAACCAACGACCTGTGTGCCGTCTTCTGCGCTGGGGACACAACTGTAGAAGACAACAGGTTAGTCAGGACTCTATGCTTTCCATAAAGACTTGGAAAGCAATTACGGCACCTCGTGCGTACTGTAGGGCGGTACAAACGCACACTGCTACGCAACAGCAACCGCAAGGATGTGGAGGTTTTAGGGGACTTGTGGGAGGAAGCAGTACTAACTGCTCCGTCCGCAAATTAAAACCTTAGGAAGCTTGTAATATACACCCTAATCTCCTTTCCCTTCTTTACTCCTCCTTTCCCACACTTTTTTCTCTCCTGTTGTTTCCTCCCTTTGTCAATATCCTCGTCCTACTCCTGTCTCTATCCATCAAATTCACCCCGTACATCTCATATCCCACACTATATCCTCCCTCCCTTTCTTTCTACCTATCTATTCATTCCTCCTACAGTCTCTTCTCCTTATCTAGTTCTGTCCCCGGTCTCTGTCATTAACTTGTCTTGTTCACTGTCAATCTCTTCCCTCCCCGTATTCGAAAAATTACTTATATCTGCTAAATTTTATGGTGCTCGTCAAACAGTGCGAAAGATTGGAGTAGAATGCGCTACATAATGCACCATACTATTTAGCCGCGGTGGAGTAGCCGAGCGGTCTAAGGCGCCTCGCTGTGGAGCGCGCAATTGCTCGCCGTCGGAGGTTCGAGTCCTCCCTTGGGCATGAGCGTGTGCGTTGTCCTTACGTTAGTTTATCTTAGTTTAAGTAGTTTGTAAGCTACGGACTGAAGATCACGCAGTTTGGTCCGACAGATTTACAAACTAAGTCTTATGTAGACAGTTATGTTTTTAAAGATACTGGATAGCCAAGGGGACTGAGGCGCGCCAGTCACGGTCTGCACGGCCACTACGGTCGGAGGTTCGAATCCCCCCTCGGGCATGGATATTTGTGCCGTCCTAAGTATTAGCTAGTTCGTAAGTAGTTTGTAAGTTTAGTTAACTCCCTTAAGCTCTACAAACATTTGAACATTGATTTGATACTGGATATAAGCAGAGGAATTGAACTAAAATTTTTACCGCGACTGGGAATCGAACCCGGAATGTCCTGCTCACTTTACAGTCGCTTTAACCACTCATCTCACTTGCGCTTATGGATAATGCAGGTGCACGGGCTTTCTTTAACATCTACCTCCACAACACAAACTTTAATTGTTAAGAATATATATGAGAAAATCACTTGAATATTTTATTTTATTTTAGATGCAGGTAAAGTGTTAAAACTTTAACCAAGATCTGAATAACATCCTAGATTGAATGTTTTAAAGTGCTGTGCGTAGTAAGAATTAGTATGTAGACAGTGCCATTCCTCTTGTTTTGAAAGGCAAATGTGCGAAAATTTATCGCAATCGGATAAACGGTATCATTGGAGATCTGCCAACTACGTCATTTCATCGTGAGTTGCAATAAATATTGCCGGTTGCATCGATTAAATATTTTGTCGCGGTCGTGGGTCCATTACTGGCGAGAAAAAATGTATAAAAACCAACTTTTAAGCGGATTGTATCAAACTTTGAAATCATATAAAGTGAACTACGGAACAATAATGACTCTGTGTTAATACTGTTACAGCGCAAAATTGTGACAGAGAAACTTGTTACAATCTTAGATTGCGCAATCAATCGCCAGTCATGCTAGGGAAAACAGGTTATCGGCTCTCTCGTGAAATACGATGCCAGTTTTTCGTGACGACCACAGACGCTGCATCGGCGAGTTGAAAGTCTATACAGTCAGCAGGCTGTTGACTGCGACAGACGACCAGCAGAGAGAGAGAGACAGAGAGAGAGAGAGAGAGAGAGAGAGAGAGAGAGAGAGAGAGAGAAAGAGAGAGAGAGAGAGAGAGCGTATATTCCTTGTAAACATTTCATAACTACACCTGACACAAGAGAGAATAAGACCGAGAATACGCCAGTGGTTAAAGGGTTCAGTGACTGAACGCTGCACTCGAATGTAGGAAACATTCGGTCATTACGAACCGTCCGATACGGCACAGCTTCAGCCGATTCTGTGTATAGACTCCCACTTTTAGAAGTGTAGTCACTTTGGAATCGAAGATGCTCAGGAGAGTAATCATCGATCCAATTATCTAATCTAAGATAAAGTAGTACAGACTAGTAGCTAGTAGTCGCAACTAGGAGTCCGGAGGCAACTACTACGCTTTGAGCTGACCATCATCTGGGGAGATGATGAACCACTTCACAACGGTGAATATGGTTGCTGCCTTGTTGGTTTCCTAAAGGCCAATGTTCCTGCCGACGTGCTAGCCTCAGCCCCTTTTCAGTAGTCTGGGAATTTTGACACTGGCGTCACAATACGTTTTTTCTTTAATGTTGTTTGTTGTTAGTAATATCAGCTTATTACCACGCGTTAGTAGCTTTCACTCGGTGAATACTAGACAGAAGTCGAATCTACATTTGCATCACACCACCTTAACACTTGTGTAGAAAGGTGTACAGTATTCTGCAGCATCCATTTTCAATAAGCTGTCACAAGAAATAAAGAATCTTAGCACTAATCCACACACTTTCAAATCTAAATTGAAGAGTTACCTCATGGCTCATTCCTTTTATTCTGTCGAGCAACTCCTAGAAAAGTTAAACAATTAAGCTAATTCATTTTTTTCTTTACTGATTCTTTTCACTTCAGTACACCTACTGATTTCCTCAACGGAATTGTTTATACAGTTTACGCTGTCATCCTCGTCATTTGTTGTTAACAATAACTTTTGTACTTCTTTTCGGTTGTTTTGTACTACCATTCTTGTGTAAAAATTCTTGTATTGACTTGTTCCATGACCATGGAGTCTCTCTCCTAAATTGGGTCCTATGGAACAGATAACCATCTATATCTATAAATGTGAATGTCTGTTCGGTGTACGTTTATCACGTCTGAACCGCAAGACATAAAGAGCTACAAATTTGTACAGTTACTAATGTCTACCCGGGAAAGGCTTTAGGCACAATTTTATGGCGATCGGATAGCTATTTATCTATATATATTAATGTGTATGTCTGTTCGGTGTACGCTTATCACGTTCGAACGACAAGACGCAGAGACTTAAATATTTGTACACTTACTAATTTATACCTGGGGAAGGTTTTAGGCACGGTTTTATAGCGATATGATAGATATTTAGTAATTTGAAGAATATAACGCGAAATGGTGACAAAATTATTACTCTTTGAAAATTATATTTTCTCTTTGAAAATGGTTTTATTGGTTGCATTGTTGCTTGAGGGTTGATAATGACAAAAGGATGGAGTGTTAGGATGGAAATTTATCGGTGTATATAAAATTCTACATGTGTGTGTGTTAATATTTCGCTCTGCAGCGAAAACTACAGAACGCAAACGAATGGTCTTTGTGTAATTGTTGTCCGAAGTCTCCCGTTGTACACCATAGCAGTTCCATGCCGATAACTATAAGGGGGTGGAAGATATGGTGGTTGAAAGTCGTCAGATTATTAAAAAAAATCGGACTGAAGGCCAACGATAACGTTTGCGACTCTATAGCAAGGAGGTTACGTACAGCGAAACGTGATGCCACAGACTATACCTTTGGTCTATGCGTGCTACCATGTCTTCAGCTCTCTCTCTCTCTGTAAGAATAAGCTTACGAATAATTTTATTTTTTTACTTGAATGTTGATTAAAAATGTTTGTTCCTAAAGAAGGTATTGTATTTCATTTCATCCTTCAAAACCTGTCTCATAGCACACTACTAAAACATAGCTTATCTATCTTAATCAACCAACACGCGAGCGGAGCCTCGGGTTTAGCTAGAAATAAATAAATAAATAACCCTGACACTAGTATCAAGAGGTCATCTGTCACCATGGCATCCGACTCCACATCCGGCTCCAATTGGTCCAAGCCTGGACCCACAAGCAGCGACATAGACAAGAGAAGAGATCGAGGATTTCTCCTGGCAGTCTTAGCTTCAACACCCAGATGCAGCGGCGCGGGCACCTCCGTTCGAACAATATAGCAGCCGGAACATAGGAGACTCGGCGAGACGGCGAGATAACGAGGCCGAAGGAGACGTCACCTGCTGATCTAGCTCCTGCCGAGCTAGCGCCTAAACCACGGTATCTTGTATTCGGTTGAATAAACCTGTAAACTCTAATACTGTTTACTAGCGTCTTCTGACGCTCCACCACCCTTTCACGCCTCATCCTGATATAAAGCTGGGAACCTACCGCTCGGTCCCAGCAATACTATTTAAACATAATTTTCTACTTTACCATATATCTCAAAATACTTTTATTGGTCGCAATGTTCTACGAAATATGATTCAACACAATCAACACTAAAAGAACATATTCCAAATGGAAGGCAAAATTCTGCCGAAATTTCAGCGTGGTTTGTGAAGTATTTTCCGAGATTTCACATTTTGGACAAACGATCAACTATGTTTGTAAATTTGAATGTGTCTAATCGACAAACTCATGACGTTTTTCAGCGACTGCTATCAAAATTTTTATTTCTTAAAGTATGACATATACACTACTGACCATTAAAATTCCTACACCAAGAAGAAATGCAGATGATAAACGGGTATTCATTGGACAAGTATATTATACTAGAACTGACATGTGATTACACTTTCACGCAATTCGGGTGCATAGATCCTGAGAAATCAGTATCGAGAACAACCACCTCTGGCCGTAACAACGGCCTTGATACGCCTGAGCATTGAGTCAAACAGAGCTTGGATGGCATGTACAGGTACAGATGCTCAAGCAGATTCAACACGATACCTCAGTTCATCAAGAGTAGTGATTGGCGTATTGTGACGAGCTAGTGTGAGAGATCTGGAGAATGTGCTGGCCAAGGCAGCAGTCGAACATTTTCCGTATCCAGGAAGGCCCGTACAGGACCTGCAACATGCGGTCGTGCATTATCCTGCTGAAATGTAGAGTTTAGCAGGATCGAATGAAGGGTAGAGCCACGGGTAGTAACACATTTGAAATGTAATGGGCACTGTTCAAAGTGTCGTCGATGCGAACAAGACGTGACCGAGACATGTAACCAATGGCACCCCATACCATCACGCGGGGTGATACGCCAGTATGGAGATGACGAATACACACTTCCAATGTGCATTCACCGCGATGTAGCCAAACACGGATGCGACCATCACGATGCAGTAAACAGAACCTGGATTCATCCGGAAAAAAATGACGTTTTGCCATGCGTGCACCCAGCTTCGTCGTTGCGTACACCTGTCTGTGATGCAGCGTCAAGGGTAAGTGCAGCTGATAGTCCATGCTGCTGCAAACGTCGTCGAACTGTTCATGCAGATGGTTGTTGTTTTGCAAACGTCCCCATCTGTTGACTCAGGGATCAAGACATGGCTACACGATCCGTCATGTAGATGATGCCTGTCATCTCGGCTGCTAGTGATACGAGGCCGTTGGGATCCACCACAGCGTTCCGTATTGCCCTCCTGAATCCAGCGAAACCATATTCTGCTAACAGTCATTGGATTGCGACCAACGCGAGCAGCAGTGTTGCGATACGATAAATTGCAATCGCGACAGGCTACAATCCGACCTTTGTCAAAGTCGGAAACGTGATGGTACGCGTTTCCCCTCCTTTCTCGAGGCATCACAACAACGTTTCACCAGGCAACGCCGGTCAACTGCTATTTGTGTATGAGAAATCGTTTGGAAACTTTCCTGATGTCAGCACCTTGTAGGTGTCGACACCAGTGCCAACCTTGTGTGAATACTCTGAAAAGCTAATCATTTGCATATCACAGCGTCTTCTTCCTGTTTGTTAAATTTCGCGTCTGTAACACGCCATCTTCGTGGTGTAGCAATTTTAATGGTCCGGAAGTGTATTTTCTTAATCTTCGCGGTTTAAACAAAGTTGTGTGTGAATTTTATCGTGACAGAAGTTTTATGAATGCCTTTAAATTGTTAAACCGATTGACTCTGCAGTGGCAGCCACTCGCAACTTCCTCGCCGTTTGGGAAGTTGCTTGCTTCAGTGGAATTTTTGTCAGTGTCAAGGCTATTCTGTTTCGATATCTTTGGCTGTCATGTATATCTTTGCATGAAAATTTTCTTGCATGTGGTGTAGTTACGTTTTGAGAATACTAACACATATAATCAGATGGATGGTTGAAATTGCAAAACATTAAGTGAAAGTTAATATAATAATGAGTGGTGGAAAAAGTGTGTTTAGAAAACTGAGGTTTCATGGGAATCGGTTTACCAGCAAAAACGTGGAATCAGCCCCAAATGAACATGAGCTCTCAGCTTCAGCATCGAAAACTGCGATAGGAGAACTGCACAGGTGCGTGGGTGATGTTGATATGGATTTCATTGGATTCAGGCTTATTGATGTAGAACTTCTCTGTCAGCCTATAAAGTCTTCACATTCCGGTTTCTTACAAACCATGATTTATTGAGCAAATGTCTTCACGGAAAGACTCAAAATGATAATGAAAGCGTCAATAATTTAATTTGGATTAGATGCTCAAACAGGACATTCTGTGGACGAAGTACTCAAAATAGGCGTATATGATGCAATATTAGGTTTCAGTGACGTAAATAATGGTAGAATTTAAGTGCTGAAGAGAATTGGTATTGACCGTGGTGTATTTACAACAAAAGCATATTGCACCATCGATGACAGCAGGGTCAAGAGAGCTGGTGTACGCAACGACGAACCAGGGTGCACGAATGGCATGAATCCAGGTTCTGTTTCCAGTATCATGGTGGTCGCATCCGTGTTTGGCGACATCGCGGTGAACGCACATTGGAAGCGTGATGGTATGGGGTGCCATTGGTTACACGTCTCGGTCACCTCTCGTTCGCATCAACGGCACTTTGAACAGTGGCCGTTACATTTCAGATGTGTTACGACCCGTGGCTCTACCCTTTATTCGATCCCTACGAAACCCTCCATTTCAGCAGGATAATGCACAACCGCATGTTGCCTTCTGTACGCGTCTTTCTGGATACGGAAAATGTTCGGCTGCTACCCTGGCCAGCACATTGTCCAGATCTCTCACCAACTGAAAAATGTCTGTTCAATGGTGGCTGAGCAACTGGCTTGTCACAATTCGCCAGTCACTACTCCTGATGAACTGTGGTATCGTGTTAAAGCTACATGGGCATCTGTACATGTACACGCCAGCCAAGCTCAATGCCCAGGCGTATCAAGGCCGTTATTGCGCCTAGAGGTGGTTGTTCTGGGTTACTGATTTCTCAGGATCTATGCAACTAAATTTCGAGAAAATGTAATCACATTTCAGTTGCAGTTTAATACATTTGTCAAATGAATATCCGTTTATCATCTGCGTTTGTTCTTGGTGTAGCAATTTTAATGGCCAGTAGTGTAATGTTTTTGAAAAATCAATTTTTTGGAACCAGGATGCATTACATCCCCCTTAATCCGATTTGTGTTTTTTCAGATATCCCAAAAAGAGTTTTAAGTGCCTAGCTTCTATGTTATTTAATGGCTGTACCCCAGCACCATCCAGTATCGTCTTCGATGAAGTAATGGCACCTGTTTGACGAGAAATTACCGAAAATGTTCAAATGTTTGTATAGCTTCTTCGATGAAGTAATGGCACCTGTTTGACGAGAAATTACCAAAAATGTTCAAATGTTTGTATAGCTTTCTGGACTTAACTACGGGACCATCAGTCCCTAAACTTACAAACTATTTATGAACTAGAATGAAACTTCACTCTGCAGCGGAGTGTGCGCTGATATGCAACTTCCTGGCAGATTAACATTGTATGCCGGAATCGGGACTCGAACCTGGGACCTTTGCCATTCGCGGGCAAGCGCACTACCGACTGTGCTATCCCGACACGAGTCACGATGCCGCCTCACAACTTTACTTCCGCCAGTACCTCGTCTCCTACTTTCCAGACTTCACAGAAGCTCTCCTGCATACACGCAAGACTAGCGCTCCTGGAAGAAAGGGTATGGTGGAGACATGGCTTAGTCACAGCCTAAGGGATGTTTCCAGAATGAAACTTCACTCTGCAGCGGAGTGTGCGCTGATATGAAACTTCCTGGCAGATTAAAAATGTGTGCCGGAACCGGGACTCGAACCTGGGACCTTTGCCTTTCGCGGGCAAGCGCACTACCGAATGTGCTATCGCGACACGACTCACGATGCCGCCTCACAACTTTACTTCCGCCAGTACGTCGTCTCCTACCGTCCACTACACGGTAGTGCGCTTGCCCGCGAAAGGCAAAGCTCCCAGGTTCGAGTCCCGGTTCCGGCACACAATTTTAATCTGCCAGGAAGTTTTATCTAACACTAAGGGCGGCACAAATATCCATGCCCGATGGGGGATTCGAACCCCCGACCGTAGTGGCCGTGCAGACCGTGACTGGAGCGCCTCAGTCCCCTCGGCCACCGCGGCCGGCGAGAAAGTACCCCGACAGTACCTGCGACGTAGCCAACTTCTCACGCTAAATCGAGCATAGAAAGCGCTGGAGTGTTGTGTCGGGGACGCGCACTTTGCGGGAAGTCCGTCGCTTTTTGCCCGGCGTGTAAACGGCTGTACGGAGCAGCAGGCGGCCTTGGTGGCGGGCTGTTTGATGGCGAGCGATCGAGGCGCGGCCGGCCAGCGGGAATTAGGGATTTCCAGCAATACTGGACACTGGCTGGTGGGCGTTCCCTGTCCAGGGGACGCTGCCCCAGCTGGAGTCTGCTGGAGCCTGCTGGAAGCAGTCGCAACAAGTGGCTAGCGGGCAGCTGCCTGCGGTAGGCAGCGGCACCGCACCAGCGTCTGCATCTACATAAACACTCTGGATGTCTCACTGAAGTGCATGCAGGAGGGTTAATCGAACAGCTTTTATGATTTTGTGTATCTCTGGAGCATCAGTCATAATTGGCCCACTTTAGGTTACGCTTGTAACACTATAAGTGGGCCTTTGCGATCGTCTTTTGACAGCTAGAAATTTAAATGAAAATAACGGCTTAATTATTCATCTGGCACGAAAATTGAATAACCCAATTTGTAGAGGAGAAAATTCTCTACAACTTTTCTCTCTTGTGTTTTTTTCATATCTCGTAGCGTTTCAAAGATATTTGCAAAAATAACGGCGATTTTGGGATGTCCGTCCGTCTGTCTATCTGTGCGTAACGTGTTCCCTGTTTTTTTAAGACGAACCGTTCAACCGACCAGCACCAAATTTTACAGACATGATTGTAGGCCGCCAGAGACCAGAACCTCCCTTTTTCAAATTTTCGGACAAAAAAATACGGTAGTAAAACCAAAAATTGCCGTTTCTAATATAATTGTAATTGCAAACGAACCGTTAATTTGACACGAAAATTGAATAACCTAATTGGCAGAGGAGAAAATTCTCTGCAACTTAGCTCCCTTATGTTTTTTTCATATCTCGTATCGTTTGAGACATATTTGCAAAAATAACGGATATTTGACACCCTCCATTGAATTAACGAAAACCAGCCGTTCGGAGTTGTCACGTGACATTGCTCGCGTATTTGATGATTTTCTTATTGTAACTTACACGTTGTCATTTCAAAGCAACGGCACACTGAGGAATCAACAAAAACACGTCGTTTTTCGTACGATAAATGATAATCTAATGTCTACAAATGCCATATTAAGATCAGTTAACAACGGCCATGAATAGTATGAGATTAAAGAACTGTGTCTTTGATTTATAGCCGTAGCGTAGTGGCCAAGGTGCTGGACTGTGACGGAAAAGGTCGGTGGTTCAAAACCCGACAGAACTTAATTTTTTCCTAAAAGGGTTTCAGACACTCTAATTAATTAATTAATTATTATTATTTAGATTATTGTTTTGGTCCAAAATCTTTGCAACAACTTATAAAACTACAAATCTAAATTGGCCCGTAAAACAAGTCAGTGTGATTTCTTTTTTCTTAAAAAAAGGTTTGACCGCCATTTGACTGATAATTTTATATTTATCTTCACAACCAGGTTTCAGACTTAGGCAATTCTCAAGTGGTAAAAGTTGTCAGACAGGTTTCATTATGTCCTGGTCATGATAATAAAAGCAATAAAAACATTTGATTGAGTCCATGACAGAAGCATAAAATGGGTAACACATTTGTCCCCGCATCTTTCTTTAAAATAATAAAACAGGTATGTGTTTGCCGTAAGATCACAAGGGCAGATCTTATGTGTTTGCAGATCTTATGGGAATCACATCCTGTGTTATTATTTTAAAGGAAGACGCGGGAACAAATGTGTTACCCATTTTATGCTTCTCACATGGACTGAACTCCAAATGTTTTTATTGCTTTTATTACCATGATCACGGCATAAGAAAACTGACAACTTTTATCACTTGTGAATGGCCTAAGGCTGAAAACTGGTTGTGAATATATACAGGGTGTCCCAGCTATCTTGTCCACCCAAAATATCTTTGGAACAATAACAGCTATTGGAAAACGACTTTCACCGGTATCAATCTACCGCTGGGACCCATGAATGTACATATTTGGAAACATTCTAAAACGAAAGCAAATGTGTTTTTTAACACAAACTTTTTTTTTAATGGACACCCTATATTTTTTCCACAGCAATCCATAGCATGACATATCACATAAACAATGGCGTTATTGCATCGCAATATTCCAATTACATCCCGAGATATTGCGACGCGAAGTTGACGCTTGAAATACGTGAAACGCGTGGCTAGCGCACGTCCTGAGACTCAAGCGAGAACCCCACGCTGCTCAGGACGTGCGCTAGCCGCGCGTTTTGCGTTTTAGAATGTTTCCAAATATGTACATTCAAGGGCCCCAGCCGTACATTGATAGCGGTGAAAGTCGTTTTCCAATAGCTGTTATTGTTCCAGAGATATAAGCAATAAAATCATTTGCATTTGAGTCCATGTCAGAAACATAAAATGGGAAAAATAATAACACAGGTATGAGTTTGGCATAAGATCACAAGGGCAGATCTTATGTGTTTGCAGATTTTATGGCAACACATACCTGTGTTATTAAAGTTTTTGTGTCCCATCCTCGTCACCACTTTTGTATCGCGTTGCCGCCGGTTGTCCTAGGTGTCGGTGGTCGAGTAGAGAGACCGACACAGGGGAATAGGATGCACGCGTGTGCAAGTACGGATTCTGAGGTGACCAGCCAGTGGGACAGCAGAAACTAAGCTAGATTAGTACAAGAGATATATTTCGAAGAAACGTTATAATACTTAACTTTGTTAACTGAAGACTAGTGGAATGCAGATACACTGATTGATTGATTTTTCCAGGGAAGCCAAAACAGTCTTGGACCAACCCGCCACTGCCCGCACCGAAACTAAGTTTATTGTGCGGTATCGCTCCCTGTATATCTAGTAAGGCTTGACGCTTGAAATATGCGAAACGCGCGGCTAGCGCACGTCCTGAGCAGCGTGGGGTTCTCGCTTGAGTCTCAGGACGTGCGCTAGCCACGCGTTTCACGTATTTCAAGCGTCAACTTCGCGTCGCAATATCTCGGGATGTAATTGGAATATTGCGATGCAATCAACGCCATTGTTTATGTGATTTGTCATGCTATGGATTGCTGATGAAAAAATATAGGGTGTCCATTTAAAAAAAAAAAAAAAAAAAAAAAAAAAAAAAAAAAAAAAAAAAAAAAAAAAACAACTTAAGTTTGTGTTAAAAAACACATTTGCTTTCGTTTTAGAATGTTTCCTAATATGTACATTCATGGGCCCCAGCCGTACATTGATAGCGGTGAAAGTCGTTTTCCAATAGCTGTTATTGTTCCAGCATCTTCTAAGTATTCTGCCAACAAAACGTAGTCTTTGGTTCGCTTCCCTTACAATATTTTCTATGTGTTCTTTCCAACTTAAGTTTTTTGTAATTGTTACTACTAGGTATTTAGTTGAATTTACAATCTGTAGTTTTGACTTATTTATCGTGTAAATGAAGTTAAACAGGCCACTTTTTAGTGGTCTTGTGGGTGACTTCACACTTCTAATTAATAAGGGTAAATTGCCTTTTTTTTTGCACCATGCAAATATCTGAGCGAGCGGTCGTAAATGATAAGTAGGTATGGGGATATTGCATCAGTATACTCTGAAAGGAAATTAAGCGGTATACATTCGGGACCGGGAGACTAACTTTTGTTAAGTGATTTAAGTTGCTTTAATCTAAATCTATAAATGTGAATGTCTGTTCGGTGTACGTTTATCACGTCTCAACCACAAGACATAAAGAGATAAACAATTTTACAGTTACTAATGTCTACCCGGGGAAGGCTTTAGGCACAGTTTTATGGCGATCGGATAGCTATTTATCTGTATATATTAACGTGAATGTCTGTTCGGTGTACGCTTATCACGTCCGAACGACAAGACGCTGAGACTTAAATATTTGAACAGTTACTAATTTATACCTGAGGAAGGTTTTAGGCACGGTTTTATAGCAATCTGATAGATATTTAGTAATTTGATGAACATAACGCGAAATGCGGAGCAATAATGACTCTTTGAAAATTATATTTACTCTTAGGTTGTATTGGTTGCATTGTTGCTTGAGGGTTGATAATGATAAAAGGGTGGAGTATATTGGGATGGAAAGTTATCGGTGTATATAAAATTCTCCGTGTGTGTGTGTGTGTGTGTGTGTGTGTGTGTTAATATTTCGCTCTGTACCGAAAACTACAGAACGCAAACGAATGGTGTGTGTGTAATTTTGTTCCCACGTCTCCCGTTTTACACCATAGCAGTTCCATGCCGACAGCTATAAGGGGGTGGAAGATATGGTGGTTGAAAGTCGTCAAATTATATTTAAAAAAATGCGACTCTATAGCAAGGAGGTTACGTACAGCTAAACGTCATGCTATAGACCATATCTTTCGTCTACGCGTGCTTAAATGTCTTCATCTCTTTCTCTGTTATGGATAAACACACGAATAAGGAAATATAAGAATAAATAAATAAAACAGTAAAAAAGAAATTTCTTTTAATAAAGATCTTTAAAAAGAATCGATTTGACGTATCGCGCATTACATCAAGTGATCCATCTGTGATATTATTACAATCATTATTGTTGACTTTCGTGATTGGATTCATCGAAACGAGTGCATTTTTACCTGTGATTTCTTATATATTCTCTGACAAATGTAACACGTTTTTAGAAAAAAGGAGACAGACAGAGAGAGAGTGGATAGTAAAAGTACTAACTCAAGGTTCGAATAAATAAATAAATACCCGGACAACGCCGGGTTTTCAGCTAGTATAATATGGGTATCAACTTCTAAATTACGCATGCTGTCGGCTGTTCTTAATACGATGTTATAGAGTATTTGATCTAATTCTTTCGTGAAGGAATTTCAGAAGGCTGTGCTAAGCAATGCTGCTTTAGCAGAACTGTCATCAGTAGCATCGCCGTTACTATCGCGTAGTGAAGGTATTTTAGCCAGCCGCGGTGGCCGAGGGGACTGAGGCGCGCCAGTCACGGCCTGCACGGACACTACGGTCGGGGGTTCGAATCCCCCCTCGGGCATGGATATTTGTGCCGTTCTAAGTGTTAGCTAGTTAGTAAGTAGTTTGTAAGTTTATGGACTGCTGACCCAGTAGTTAAGTCCCATAAGCTATACAAACATTTTAACATTTGAAGGTATTTTCGTGTTTTACCGGTAGCATACTTTAAATACGACCTGGATGCGTCTCCGCTGCAAATCCTTAAAGCTTATTTACGATATAGCTAAGTGCTCGTGATTCGTAAAGGATGTCAAAGAAGGGTCTCCACACAGCGAGAGCATTGAGGCGCTATGCTACGATGTGCGAGGCCGTTCCCCGTTGGGGGTACGCATCCCCCCTCGGGCACGGATTTTTGTGCAGTCTTTAGTATAAGATAGTTCAAAAGTAGTTTGTTAGGGACTGATGATACCGCAGTTACATCCCATAAGCTTAACAAACATTTGAACATTTCCGCACAACGTCACTTAGGAAGGAAGCTTAATGCTGTCCTCTCACGGGACGTGGAAATGCACGTGGACGAGGAACTGATGACGTTGCAGTGTGGAATTCCACGTTCCACACCCCTGCGAAGTCTGGAACATAGGATCTGGCATGTTCGGTTTCGTGGAGTGGAACGTGGCCAATGAGACGCGACTTGGCTTTCACGTGACAAGCAGAACTTTTGAGGCGTCATGTTGCAATCTGCTAAGTCCCTATTTCTTGCCTTGTTTCTCTGTAGCCTACCGTGTAGAAATATAAGCCTTTTAAAGCGGCAGAAAATTGAGGATGTTTAGATATTTTAGATATGATTTGTTACAATAAAATTACCGGAAACTGCATGTTAATGGTTTTAAAGGTTGTCGTATTTAACTTGTGTCAGCGGTATAATTTTTGTAGCGGGAAAAAATATCGTTCTGATGGTACGGCACAACGCCATTCTATCAAACGAACCTCTTTGTGAAGCTATATCATAGCTATATAACAAATTACATTTTTCATTTGTTACTGTACGATGGTCACTCCAAAAGAAATGCACACTATTAAAAAAAAAAAAAAAAAAAAAAAAAAAAAAAAAAAAAAAAAAAAAAAAAAAAAAAAAAAAACACAGTTTTATTCTACATGTTTGACCGTTTTACAGTGTGTAGATACATCGTGTATGAAAAATATTTTCATTTCTCCACATAATCCTCATCCCCCTCAACTGACTTACGCCATCTTGGAACCAGCGCCTATATACCCACTCCAACACGTTGGAATACACATCTGGTGTTCGCCACGTACAACAACGCATCCCGTGTGAGGACGACTTACGGCTTAACGTCCCGTCAACTGCGTCGTCATTAGAGACGGTGCTCACGCTCGGATTTTTTTGGTAAGGATTAGCTATAAAATCAGCTGTGCCAAGGAACCATCCCGGTTTTTGCATGGAGCAATTTTGGGATATCTCGGGAAACGTAAATTTGGATGTGCTGAGGTGGATTTGAACCACCGTCCTCCCGAATGCGAGTCCAGTGCGTTACCAATGTTCCACCTCGCTTGGTCACTTGTTAAGAGTTTCGGGCCTCAGCCTGTAAAACTGGAATCCGTCGCTACCGTCTGTTGTCCTAGCCAAGAGACAGCACACTGTTTAGCCTTGTAGCCGTTCTTGTATAAAAAAGACTCGACCGTTTTCTAGCCACGGTTATTCGTAAACAGAACGGGTTCAAGGTATAATAAGTACACACCGAAATCACAAAGAAACCTATATAAATTCAATGGTCTTGCAATGAAGTGTTATGTAAACCAAAGCTAACAATAAAAGCGAAGTGCTCTTGTGTTTAAATACTATTTAAACCTGTCAAAAGAAGCAAAGAAATTTCGTAAGTTTATTAATGGACAAAGCGAAGACAGTAGCTTCTATATGTGAGAGATAAGATTACGAGCCTTTAATTCTTTAATTGACGTATACTTACCAAATACTATGCAGCTTACAGTGCCTCTACCGGTTCCTTTCTGTCACTATACTATAGTTATAAGCTTAGCACACTCATAAAACTTCAAATTACGATATCTTTACTTTCCCTGATAGGATTTTGATGAAATGAAACCTGTATGTTGCCATAAGCTACTTTCATTTTCCATGCGAAACGCCATAAAAGTTCGTGCGGTACTTTTTGGGATTAGCCTACACAGACGTACACACATGATTGATTTTAGACATATGTTTAAATTGTGATACTTTTACTTTCTCTGATCTGATTCTGATGAAATAAAGCGTTTATCTAACAGCACGATACGCTCAAGTTACGTGCGAAAAAAGCATGAAAATTCATCTGGTAGTTTTGAGATTAACGAGTTCAAAGAAACAGATATGTTAGTTGTAGATTTAAAAAATAAATAAATAAATAAATAAATAAATAAAATAAACTACGCTATCTTATTTTTAAGAAACTAAGCTTATAAATTGCCATAAGATTCACTCAAGTTACCCTTGAAAATTTTTGAAACAGTTTTGGACATGAGAGGTTTCTGACAGATGAACCAACAGACGCGACGGTTCCTGAAAACACTTTCCGTAAGTTCCTTTTGTTCACCGATTCTGTTGAGAAATTCCTCGTCCGTTATCATTCCACCTAATTTCCAACCTTATTCTGTAGCACTACAAATATTTCTCTTCTGTTCCGTTTTTACCACTCTACATTATTCACTGTCGTGCACTAGTAACCTCCAAACGTACATTGTCAGAAATTTCTTCCTCGCGTAAAGTGATTATTTGATAACAGCAGACTGCAGACTTCTCTTGGTCTGGAATGTCTTCTTTATCTGTGTCCTTGTTCCATAAGTGACAGCTTGGTTTCCTTCCAAGGTAGCTTCGTGTATTTCGTTGAACACCAATTTTAATGTTAAGTTTGCAACTAGTTTTCATTTCTGCTACTTCTTATCACCTTTCTCTTTTTTGCGGTTTACGGTCAATACTTGTTATTTAATCAATAGACAAGTCATTCTAATCAACAACTTTTGCAATTTTTCTTCACTTTCAATCATCGAATCTTATCAATGTCATCTTCCCCCCCCCCCCCGGAATATTTATCCCACTTTGAAACTTCCTTTTATTTTTAGTCACGGCTTCCTTTATATTTCTTTAATTGACACGTCATTTTTTGTGCAATCATTAGCATGAAAACCACAAAAAATAACACTGGTTGCATCGCAATACGTCAGTTATGTGTCGAGAAATTGTGGATCGAGTACGACGCTTGAAATAATTGAAGGGCACAGATAGTGCACCATTACAGGCAGCGTGAGATTCACGCTTGAGTCTTTGGACGTATGCTAGCTGCGTGTTTCATTTATTTCAAGCGTCAAACCGATTCGCAAATTCTCGAGACGTAACTGACGTACTGCGATGCAACCAGCGCCATTTTTTGTGATTTTTCATGTTAATGATTGCACAAAAAATGGAATGTCCAGTAAAAATATAATAAAAAATAAGGAAACGCGCGTCTGGCGCACGTCCTGAGACTCAGGCGAGAACCCCATGCTGCTTAGGACGTGCGCTAGTCGCGCGTTTCGCGTATTGCAAGCGTCAACTTCGCTTCCCAATATCTCGGGATGTAATTGGCATATAGCGGTACAATCAACGCCATTGTTTATGCCATTTGTCATTCTATAGGTTGCTGATGAAATAAAAACATTACTGGTAGGAAAAAGTATATATAAAAATAGTGATGGTTTAACTTACCAGACGAAAAAACACATGTTCATTGATAGACACACATAAATAATAATAATAAAAAAAACCAGAAATGCTGAGCTAACGCAATCCAAGGTTGCTTGATCAGAAAAGAGGAAGGAAGGGAAAAAGGAAAGGATGCGGGTTTTACGGGAATAGGTGAGGAGTCATTCCAATCCCGAGGAGTCATTCCAATCACACACACACACACACACACACACACACACACACACACACATACACATACACATACTCACATATACACGCAAACATACCAAGGCAGACATATGTCTTCCTTTCTATCTCTTTTCTGATGAAGCAACCTTTGGTTGCGAAAGCTCAGCATGTGTGTGTTTTTATTTATGTGTGTCTATGGTGGTAAGTTAAACCATCGCCTTCTTGACCTCTGCATCGACGCACCCTTTTTTCCACGTCGAGTTCTCTTCAGAAATGGATGTAGGTTCACATAGTGTGTTCTAAATGCTCCAAATAGCCATGTCCGGGCGGACGAAAACCTCGTGCCATGCATATTCAGGGATTTCGATACAGGTTTGCTATTAACGTGTGGGCAGGTATTCTGGACGGTCACGTGATATGACCATACATCCTTCCACCCAAGCCGAGGGTTCCCTCATACTTAAGTCTTCCTACGACACGTATTGGACCCGTTCTTGGAAGATTGAATGTTCGTCAGGAAATGTGTTTTCAGCAAGATGGTAACGGCGAGTATATCTTAAATGAGTGTAGAAAATGATTGGGCTGGTAGATTGGGCCAAAACAAGCGTATTTCACATAGCAACCCATGTACGCATCGCTTAGCGTACGGCCTAAACTTCGTTGAATAGCGTCGTGCACCGCCAAGAGGGTAGGCACACCACATGCCATCCGAGTCGTAACAGTAGCGGGACTGCAGGAAAACATCTCTCGGTGCATTTATAGCTGCAGGGTGTTGGTGTTATAAACTTTACTTGACAACCGTCACATTAAGCGTTCCAAAGTATGCCCTTCAGCTTGAATGCACGCCATGCAACAACGCTGAAGTGATTGTCGCATTCTTTCAAACACCCCTGGCAAAGTGAGTATTGCACCGGAGGCTGCCATAATTTGCGCTGTCAGTGGGTGTTTCGGAGACAACAGATTTCAGGTGGCTCCAGAAGAAGGAATAAATGGGTGTCAAGTCGATGGAACGTACAGGCCATGCCACCGTCCCACTGCTCCCTATCCAAAGGTTTCGTCCAAACACATTCGCACTGCATGTGTAAAGTGCGCAAATACACCCATCGTGTTGGTACCACATTTTGTCACACATTGAGTGGAATATGTCCCAACAACTGTGGCAGAGTTACTCGTAAAAAGGTTAGGTAGATGTTTGCGTTCGTTGGCAGAGGAATATTTATGGGCTGAGCAGGTTATCGCCTACCACGCCAGTCCAAATGTTGTCAGGAAAATGATCTTGGAGACCACAAACAAAGACGGCGTGCGGATTTTCCCTTGCCCACATGTGTTGACTGTGGCTGTTGGACATACCCTCTTGTGTAAAGTACACAGTTTGGAAAATGACGGTTGAGTGGTACACTTTTGAGGGAAAAAAAAAAGAAAAAGGAAAAACACTGCAGAATTCAATTCGATGTGGCAAATCGTGTGGCTTAAGGGCTTGAATCTTCTGAAGGAGTTAGGGATGCAAATCATCTTCATGACACACACGCGAAATTGTGGAATGCCCTGCATCCATTTCTCGTGCAACACACCGTGAGCTCCGTGAGAGTGTGCTTTCCAGCAATGCTGACGCTTCCTCTTAAAACCCTTAAGTACGCACGGTACGTTGGGGTCCGCGTCCATCAGGCCTTCGCACCTTCAACACTGAATACACCGGGATTCGAAGTAAGCTTTAAAGTCACATGTGCCATATGCATATGCTGGTTGACGACAGAAAGAAGTAAGAGAAATTCAGTTTATTTATGTTTGACATCACGAATAGGAAAGACCGTTATTTGTGAGTTTATTTGTTCGTTTTGCACATAATTATGTCACGATATCAGGATGATCCTTGTCGCACCACAACTGCCCTCCTCTCATGTTAGACATTGGTTTGTACTTTGATTAATTAATACACATTTACAGGCGTATACATATTGTTATCAGTTACTGCCAGGCTGATAAACTACCATACTTAGTCTTATGCTAATTCAGACTAGCTCACTGCTTTAACGTTTACAGGGCTGTGTAAGTCTGAGTCATTGTTACTTAGAGCATACATATTCAGACATACACACGATCACGTTTCAACTCATACAAAGATTCAGGTTCTCTACTATTTATTTAAATTCAATTTATTTATTTTATAACATACATTTGATTGTGTGTTTTCTGTTGTTTTTTTTTTTTTTTTTTTTTTTTTTCATTTAATCGGTAAAAGTCACTCACGGCCGGGTAACTAGCATATGTTCGCGTTGCTAAGACATATAGAAGGTTCCACACATGTGAATAGTACGGAATAGTGTGTCCGATCATACGAGTTGAAGGCGCCTGAAGACTGCGCGATTGGCTGCTTTATAAAGGCGTGTGCCCACTAGAAAGTAACTTACGTAAGTAATTGCCGATGTGTTTACATTAGAACAAAAACTTGCGCCAGTTTTCTCCGCAAGTAGCTTAGGCAAGGAATTTGCTGTAAGTACTTGCAGGAGTGTTTCCACCAGAGTCACGTTACGACATAAGCATATGTAATTTTTCAAAGTCGAGCGTAAAAATAAGAGCAGCTGCTACCGTTTTGCATCATTATTATTAAAAACGAACTTGACGAACAAGAATTAAAAAAAAAAGTTTGGGTGAAGAAATGGGTACAGAGAATAAACTAAAATCGGAGGAAATATAAATTTCATTGACTCAAAATACTCCCACTTCCTAATATAAATGTCATCTACAGTTGTCCACTTCTTCGTTTCCTCATTTTATTTTAATCCATATTGTGTGCGCAAATTGTGAATTTATTTCGTACTTCGGCGTCTGTTGTTCTGAAATCAGCCACAATATTTTCAACTGCTGCGTTTTCTCGTAATTCCACAAGCTTTGTTACTGACATTTTCACTTCGTAAACACGACGCAAAATTTTCAGCAACTGCCAAGTTCGGAAAGTGGTTGCTACAAGTCGCACGAGACTGTATCCACTGACTTCTGGAAGTTACTTCTGCAAGTTGTTCAAATGTTCAAATGTTTGTAGAGCCTATGGGACTTAATTACGGAGTCATCAGTCCCTAAACTTACAAACTACTTATGAACTAGCTAATACTAAGGACGGCACAAATATCCATGCCCGAGGAGGGAGTCGAACCCCCAACCGTAGTGGCCGTGCAGACCATGACTGGCGCGCCGCTGTCCCCTCGGCCACCGCGGCCGGCTCTGCAAGTTGATGAAACCTGCGGAAGTCGACTAGCTGCTGACGGTGCCACGTCCAAAAACTTGAAGAAGCAGTTTCTGCGACTCACTTGAGGAAATTTACTTGCTAGTAAATCTTTAAAAAAAAAAAAAAAAAAAAAAAAAAAAAAAAAAAAAAAGGTTCTTGGGTGTCTTTTTCTACTGTAATTCGGTCGTCCAAAATCCCACTGTCGCTACAAGGAGATGAAATCACATCAACCAGTTGGCGAAGTGTTGCAGTGTGTGTATATGTCGTTGTCTCCTATCCGCAAGCTTAAGTGACTTGTGCCATAACGAAAACTATCAATCTATTACAGAAACTCTAGCACGAACTTCGAGAAGCTTATGACAGTTTCCATAATGAAACTCTGTCACGTAGTTTGGAAGATAATTCTAAGAAATTCTAGTCATATGTAAAGTATACTAGTGGCAAAACCCAATCAATACGTCTACTATGTGATAGCAATGGTGATGCTACTGATGACAGTTCTGATAAAGGAGAATTGCTTAATACAGCTTTCCGAAATTCAATCACGAAAGAAGACAAAGCAAATACTCTAGATTTCGTATCAAGAACAGCTGCCAGCATGCCTAATTTAGAAGTAAATACCCTGAAGTATTAAAGTAACTTTAATCACTTCACAAAAGTAAGTTTCCCGGACACGACTGTATAACAATTACGATCCTTTCATTGTATGCTGATGCAGTGCCCATACCTATCATATATAACCGCTCTCTCGGCGAAAGATCGGTATCAAAAGATTGGAAAGTTGCACAGGTCACTCCCAAATTCAAGGAGGATAATGGGAGTGACGCAAAATTTTAGAATATGTACTTTCCTCAAATACAGAGTGATCAATCCTCAGTCCAACCGCCTTTGCGGCGTGCGACTTGCCGGCGATGGCAGCTGCAGTGCCCGTCTTCCGCATGGGTTGGCGCGCAAGTTATTTCTGGCATAATATAACACAAACACTTAGCAAGAAAAGTTTACTACTCACTTGTATTACACAAGGATGTGCTGGAACTGCCTCCCTTCGTTGTTCAAGCATTTCTGACACCTACTGAGGAGGTTGCTCCTTACACTAATTTATTCTGAAAAAGGTGGATGATGGAGAAATTGACCCCAAATTAACTCTCTTTTCGGACTAATCATGGTTCCAGCTAAGTGGCTATGTTAATTCGCAAAATAATCGTTACTAGAGTTAGGAAAAGCCTAACTTAAGTCAAAATCAAAAAATAGGAGTGTCATGCGCTGTTAGCGGCGAGAGGATAATAGGCCCTATATTTTTTCGGGAAACAATTAATAGTGACAGGTATGCTGAAATCATATTGCGGCCTTTATTTGCCTTTGCGACATTTCAGAAAGACTCCGCGACGGCACATAGAGCCTTAATTTAAGAAAAAAAAATCAGAATTGTGTAGGGAAGGCGAAGAAATCCTACGCTTCATTGGCAGAACACTTAGAAGATGCAGCAGTTCTACTAAACAAACTGCCTACAGTACAATTGTGCGTCCTATTTTCGAGTATTGCTATGCATTGTGGGGTCAATACCACGTGGGGGATCGGACGAGAAAGGCTGTTCGATCAGCCGAAATTCCACAATCAATATCGGGAGATGGATTCACATCAACCAGTTGGTATACTTTGTAGTGCGGGTGTCTATTGTCGTTTCCTACTCGCCAGCCTGAGTGGCGAGATCCGTCATTGCCTGTACGACGGAACGCGTGTCGCGATGTGGCACATAAAAACCGCGAGGTGCGTGCTCTCCGCTGGGGGCAGCGGGAAACCCGGAGTCTGCGTGTTTCCCCGGTCAGCTGTGGACGGCCGTCGAGCGCAGAGAAGGTCGGGCGAACCCTGCAGCGGGCGGCGAACTGCGTCTTTCTGACCGCGCGGCCCACAGCAAGTGGTGGCCGACACCACTGAAGTCTGCATGGGATATGGTAGACACCCGTCTTGCGCAAACCGAGATCATCTTTAACAGATCCCTACAATGCCTGAATTTTAGATGGTGGACGAAATACACATTTCACATAGTTTACGCAAAATGTGGCCAATATTGTTGGAAGTGCTGCCAGCGTATGGCAGAAAGGCCACTGACGTGGGTGCCAACTCTGTGCTATCTTCGCATTCCATGCAGCTGTGGCATGTAATATGTTGGTCACACTGTTAGGACTGTTGAGGATCGTTGTATAGAGCATAAACGTCACACACACGTTTACAACAGCCAAAAAAATCTGCTGAGGCCGAACACTGTCTTGACACAGGACACCCTATGGAATACAACAGAACGGAAAATTATGGCATGCACTTCCAGCTACTGGGACTGTGTTCACAAGGAAGCGAAAAATATAAAACTACACTACTGCCCATTAAAATTGCTACACCACTAAGATGACGTGGTACAGACGCGAAATTTAACCGTCAGGAAGAAGATGCTGTGATATGAAAATAATTAGCTTTTCAGTGCATTCACACAAGGTTGGCGCCGGTGGCGATACCTATAACGTACTGATATGAGGAAAGTTTCCAACCGATTTTTCATACGGAAACAGCAGTTGACCGACGTTGCCTGGTGAAACGTTGTTGTGATGCCTCGTGTAAGGAGGAGAAATGAGTACCATCGCGTTTCCGACTTTTATAGAGGTCGGTTTGTAGCCTATCGTAATTGCGGTTTATCGTATCGCGACATTGCTGCTCGCGTTGGACGCGATCCAACGACTGTTAGCAGAATATGGAATCGGTGGCTTCAGAAGGGTAATACGGAACGCCATGCTGGATCCCAACGGCCTCGTATCACTAGCAGTCAAGATGACAGGCATCTTATCTGCTTGGTTGTAACGGATCGTGCAGCCACGTCTCGATCCCTGAGTCAACAGAAGGGGACATTTGCAAGAGAACAACCATCTGAACGAACAGTTCGACTACGTTTGCAGCAGCATGGACATCAGCTCGGAGACCGTGGCTGCCGTTACCCTTGACGCTGCAGATGATATGGGGTCACCTCTTGTTCGCAACGACGGCACATTAAACAGTGGCCGTTACATTTCAGATGTATTACGACCCGTGTATCTACCCTTCATTCCATCCCTGCGAAACTGTACATTTCAGCAGGATAATGAACGGCCGCATGTTGCTGGTCCTATACGGGCCTTTACGGAAAATATTCGACTGCCTCCCTGGTCAGCACATTCTCCAGACTTCTGACCAATTGAAAACGTCTGGTCAATGGTGGCCGAGCAACTGGCTCGTCACAATACGTCAGTCACTACTCTTGATGAACTGTGGTATCGTGTTGAAGCTGCATCATCTGTGCACGCCATCCAAGCTCTGTTTGACTCAATGCCCAGGCGTATCAAGGCCGTTATTACGGCCAGAGGTATCTCAAGATCTATCTCAAGATCTATATTCCCTAATTGCGTGAAAATGCAATCACATGTCAGTTCTAGTATTATATACTTGTCCAATGAATACCCGTTTATTACCTACATATCTTCTTGCTGTAGCAATTTTAATGGGCAGTAGCGTAGCAGACAACCTTTTGCCGGCCGCGGTGGCCGAGGAGACTGAGGCGCTTCAGTCACAGTCTGCACGGTCACTACGGTCGGGGGTTGAATCCCCCCCTCGGGCATGGATATTTGTGCCGTCCTAGTTCATAAGTAGTTCATAAGTAGTTTGTAAGTTTAGGGACTGATGACCCCGTATTTAAGTCCCATAAGCTTTACAAACATTTGAACATTTTGGACTGCTTTTGTATGTATATTGAAGAACATCTTCCATCTGTTCACGCGTGCACATGGCACGGAAGAGATGCTAATCTGATGATGGTAATCCCGAAACGCGTCATTTTTTAGAGCACGCTGTACATGAAGTGTGACCAATAACAAAGAATTTGAGACCTAACCAGCTTCACAGCAGTACTACCTAATCATTTCATCATGGTCGCCTACCTCCTCAGTGACTTTATGTCGCATTTACACATTCTTAGACATTGAGGAATCGTAAATTTAGCATTGGAGGGGAGTGTGTGCTTGTTCAGGATATAGTAGGGTGGAGAGCTGCATCAAACCAGTCTCCGGACTGAAGACCATAAGAGCATAACAACAACACGATTTTGTGAGAAAAAATCGTAGAACTCGAGTGCGCCCTGCTTTTGTAAGCAGACTCGCCATACCGGCCTGATAGCTGAGTATAGCAGAGCGTAGCCCGGCTGTGGTGGCGGCCGCCCTCGCCGCCAATCAGGCTCCGCCGACAGAGTCTCGCCCCTTGTTGGCCAATAATGATCTCCGGGCGGGCTATTAGCATGCAAATGGGGGTGGCGCTGCTACACGCGCCCCCGGCAACCCCACACCACCGCTCGCCATTTGCATAACAAGGCGCGAGGACGCACTGACGCAGCGGCGTACGAGCCACGCCCACCCTGTCTCGCAACAACCAACACCCCCTCCCCCCTTCTCAGAGGAACAACCGCGCCACAGCCCATACCAATTAGCTGCTTCATCTCCGCTGCTTCCGTCCCGCGCGACTCACTGCTGAGGACACACAGCACCAGGACAAGACAGCCGCTCTGACTGACAGTGTTGAGAACACGTGTCCGCACAGAAAACGTGGAGGGGTGTTTCAAGTGTTTTGCTGGAAGGAGTGTAAAGTTTCAAGATGTAGGGCGTGGTTTAGAACAATGGTAATTAAGAAATATGGGACTTGCCGGAAAGAAACTGTGTCTTCTTTCGATGAGTATGGTCTAAAGCAGTATTTTTCAACCTGTCGGTCTGTAAAGTCCCACTTGAACTGTTAAAATAACATCTATTATTCAGGCCTATTCAGTTGTGTGTAAACGGGGGTTTACATGTGAAAGTAGCTTGTTAAATTTTCTATGAAAGATCTCGGACAGTTGAGATCTGCAAATGCAAGTTAAAACGCTCACTGCTGCTCCAAATTACTTTGCAAGTGGTCACAGTACTTACACAATGGAAATTTATCTAACTGCTCACTCCTTAAGAGAGCATCCAACGTTTTAAAAAACACAAAATTAATGTTAAAAAAAAGAATAGATAACTAAACAAGGGACAGGGAGCATGAAATTATAAAACAGAGGTTTGATACTTTAAATTATAATTTATTCAATAAAATGAACAAGCAAATAAATGTGGGGAGACCAAATTAAGCACAATAAAGCACACACCTTGTACAAAAGTGAATTAAATCATAAAGTTACTGCCTGTAATAAAATTGTTTCCGCCCTATATGAATACGGAGGTAAAGAAAAGCACATTCATTCACTCACACGTGCATAATTCGTGCGACACATTACTCATATGGGAACACTTGATAGCAGCAGCGAAACGAAGCATCAGCGGCGTTTTGACGAGATAGTGGGTGTCTTCACACACAATTAAAATCAAACTATGCACCGAACGAACCCTTGTGTGGAGAAGCAGCAACATACTATCTGTAAGTACCATGTGGTGTCTGACCACTGTGAATTACATAGAATTTACAAAAAGAAATTAATTTGGAATAAGCAAGTAAAGCACGCGTGAGAATTCATATAGAAGAAAGTATCAGTGAAAGCATGGATGAAGGCTGAAGTAATGACTGTTACGAAATCACGCTGTGCAATCGGTCATACCAAGACAGGAAAGACGGAATCAACCAAGAAATTTCGAGAAGGAATTTAGCATGCTCGCAGAAACAGACACCACAAGAAAACGTTAGTTAAAATCAACAAGGAATTCAAACATACTCAGTTTACACAAAGGCTGAAGGCCACACACGTGTATTCTATCTTGAGAAGACTGGACACAAAAATCATCACCACAATGTAATTGCAAATACTAAATTTAAACTGAATTATTCGAGTTTTGTAAATTAAGAAACACTTTGCCTAACACAGCGAAAGAATTACTCCAGAAAACTATCACTCATAAACAAAGAAAGCAAAGTTCTAACAGCATGCCATCCCCCTCAGCATGATTCGACGATACACACTTCGGTGGGCGCGGCAAGAGTGAAGCCTCAGGCCACGGGAAAATCCTTCCCCTCCATGCACCGGATGTAGGACGCGCCCAAAGTGATGCAAAGAGCGTTCGGTGCCTGCTGCCTACCAACCCTCGCTACCTGAAGAAGATAATACTCTCTACTAGAGCTCCAGAGAGGTCTCTTTTGTCACCTCTTTCGGCCATGATTATGTCGGTACTACACTAAGAACAGGCCACCTCGCCATCTTGCCACGTAAGCCACTCAGCAGACGGCAATGTTGATCTACGAAGCCCTGCGTTCTTAACTAAAGTAAACGAGGCCTAAAGTCATTGCGCTGCAGTCAGTCAATATTAAAAGCAACCTTCCACATACATACGAACACACAAGTTCCATCACACGGGTGGAAACATATATAAACATGGTCATTAATAAAGGAACAAAATAATTGGCATACAAATAGACAATATTAATGGCGGAGAAACATTTAAGAGTAATGAATAACGCAAAATGGAACATGAGCACACATTCAGTGGGACGTGTTTCACACGTTACTTACTTTCTGTGATGTACGAATTAGTCTCAGAGCCCAGATTATATTATTTCAGAGCTAGCCATTGAAAGGAAATAATCCAGATGTTTACTACGTGAATTTAGTGTCCATATTCCATGGACAGTGTTGAAATTGGGTTTAGGTGATCAATTTTTAGTTACGTGTCACAGTTAACTATCGGTAATCATTCGATGAACTGCTTTTAAATCAAAATAGTTTAATGCACTACTGTAGGCCTTTATGAATTTATGTTTGGGCGGGGTACACGTCGGGTACAGTAATATTACTACACCACTAGAACAGTATTATTCTTATGCACTAACGCAAGCAACAGATAAAACCACACACACGCACAGCATATACACACGGACCCCGCAGAAACTGGTGCCCAACGTGGGGCTTGAACCCACGCCCTGAGAAATAACAGTCTCATCCTCAGCGACTGAGTCGCGCTTTTCTAGTCCCCTGCCGGGAGTCGAACCCGGGCTCCCTGCGTGGTAGTCAGCGACCTCGCCGTCTGAGCTACGGGAAAAGTAGAAGTCTATCTCCAGGGACCGCAGTCAAAGGAGGAAGTACTTGCACCGTAAAAAATAGTGAAATTTATTAGATACTAAAATTACGTAATTCCTTGTTATCATCATTTCTGATTGAAATAGGACCATTTTTTTACAATAAACAGCCATGTTAACGATGAATAAACGAAAAGTCTGAAACCTGTTTTCGGAAACCAATCGATAGCTATATTAACGAGCGGTAGTTAGTAATTTTTCATAAATTTAGAAGTTGCTTATACAGTGGGACTTACCGAGCATAATTCGCTTCCGAATGTTATCTGCAACGCGAGACATTCTTCAAGCAACAAATATTTTTCTGTCGAAATTACTGTAAAAATAAAATAATGTGCTCCACTCCCGAAAGTGGACTAAAACATACGCCCTATACTGTAAAATACTGCACCTTTTTTTCCTTTTCTCTTTTTTTTCAAGAATGTTTTAGAAACAGAAGAAAATACAAAATTTGCTGTTTTTGAATTGACATACAAGGAGCGACCAGGACGTTTGGAACGCGGATTTACTGCAAACTTCGTACACTCGTAGTACTGCATGAGGACAACAAAATGTGTAAGCAGTAGCGCGTACTTCTCAAGCGTTATTGAGACAATCTCGCGGTAATTTCGGTCGTCAAATATGTACCATTGTCTGTGACCATATATACCTGTGCGTGGCCGGTTTTGTCACGAAGCGACGGCAGCCGAGCGGTAGTCGCCTGCCACAGAGAGGTGGCTTTGGTCTCATTGGAGTAGATTTTTCCCTTTCCCGGTCACGGGCCTAAACACCCTCTGTAATAAAAACGCTGAGCCAAATATACAACGAACAAACAATGAACGAACAAGACAACGACCGCAAAACTTGGGTCCACGTGAAAAAAAAAGAGAAAAAAAAGTGGTTAGCGGCCGAGGTCTCGTTGGTCGCTGGATTGAGTCCCGTTCATTAATCTTTTTTTAATATAATTCAGTGATGTTCGTTACTATTCATATAACTGGAGAAATACGTGTAATCAGATGTACTTTTATTAAATTTACAATATTATTTGGCAGTCTACAAAGTTTTATTATCACAAATAATATAATACTCATAATTACCGACTAGTAAACGACCAAGCGCATAAAGTGATACTGAAGTGAAAATGTTTGTTTGTCCGTGATTTGAGGAATCCCTTATTCCTGGAAGGAGTCCGAAACTACTTGTTACCTACAATTTTTGACCGCCACAGACGGCTTTCCAAAGATGCACACTCCCATTAACCACAGACATTGCCGAGGTGGGGTGGCTTGCGTGCCTCAACGATACAGATAGCCGTACCGTAGGTGCAACCACAGCGGAGGGGTATCTGTGGTGAGGCCAGACAAACGTGTGGTTCCTGAAGAGGGGCAGCAGCCTTTTCAGTAGTTACAGGGGCAACAGTTTGGATGATTGACTGAGCTGACCTTGTAACATCAGCTAAAGTGGCTTTGCCACATAGTTACTGCGAACGGCTGAAAGCAAGGGGAAACTACAGCCGTTATTTTTCCCGAGGACATGCAGCTCTACTGTATGAACATATGATGATAGCATTCTCTCGGGTAAAATATTCCGGAGGTAAAATAGTCCCCCATTCGGATCTCCGTGCGGGGACTACTCAGGAGGATGTTATCATCAGGAAAGACAACACTGGCATTATACGGATCGGAGCGTGGAATGTTAAATCCCTTAATCGGGTAGGGAAGCTAGAAAATTTAAAAAGGGAAATGGATAGGTTGAAAGATATAGTGGGGATTAGCGAAGTTCGGTGGAAAGAGGAACAGGACTTTTGGTCAGGCGAGTACAGGATTATAAATACAAAATCAGTTGGGGGTATTGCAGGAGTAGGTCTGATAATGAATAATAAAATAGGAATGCGGGTAAACTACTATGAGCAACACAGTGATCGCATTATCGTAGTCAAGATAGATCCTAAGCCAACACCGACCACAGTAGTACAGGTTTATATGCCAACTAGCTCTGCCGATGATGAGGAAATCGAAGAAATATATGAGGACCTAAAGGAAATTATTCAGACTATTAAGGGAGAGGAAAACTTAATTGTTATGGGAGACTGGAATTCGGTAGTAGGACAAGGAAGGGAAGGGAAGATAGTAGGTGAATATGGTCTGGGCAAAAGGAATGAAAGAGGAAGACGCCTTTTAGAATTTTGCACGGAACATAATTTAGTTATAACAAACACCTGGTTTAAGAATCACAAAAGAAGGTTGTATACATGGAAGAGACCAGGAGACACCGGGAGATACGAGATAGATTTTATAATGGTAAGACATAGATTTCGGAACCAGGTTTTAAACTGTAAAACATACCCAGGGGCAGATATAGACTCTGACCATAACTTGTTGGTTATGAACTGTAGGCTGAAACTGAAGAAACTACAAAAAGGTAGGAAAATAAGGAGATAGGACCTGAATAAATTGAAGGAACCTGAAGTTCTTAAGAATTTCAGAGGGAGCTTTAAGCAACAATTGACAGAAACGGGGGAAAATAAAGCAGTAGAGGAGGAATGGGTAGCATTGAGAGATGAAATAGTGAAGGCAGCAGAGGACAAAATAGGTAGGAAGGCAAAACCTACAAAAAATCCTTGGATATAACAGGAGATACTAAATTTAATATATGAAAGGAGAAAATATAAAAATGCAGTAACTTAAACAGGCAAAATGGAGAACAGACGACTAAGAAATAAGATTGGCAAGAAGTGCAAAATGGCTAAGCAGGGGTGTCTAGAAGGCAAATGCAAGGATGTAGAAGAATGTATAAATAGGGGGAAAATAGATACAGCCTACAGGAAAATAAAAGAAACATTTGGAGATAAGAAAAACAGCTCTATGAATATCAAGGACTCTGATAGAAAACCAGTTCTCAGCAAAGATGGGAAAGCTGAAAGGTGGAAAGAGTATATAGAGAGTCTCTATGAAGGAAATGAACTTAGCGGCAATATTGTAGAAAGGGGAGAAGAAGTAGATGAGGATGAAATAGGAGATACTATACTGAGAGATGAATTTGACAGAGCACTGAAAGACTTAAGTCGAAACAATGCCCCTGGTGAAGATGATATTCCCTCAGAGCTACTGAAGTCTCTGGGAGAACCAGCCATGAGAAAATTGTTTCACCTGGTGTGTAAGATGTATGAGACAGGTGAAGTACCCTCAGTCTTTAAGAAAAATGTTATAATCACCATTCCAAAGAAAGCAGGTGCAGACAGGTGTGAAAACTACAGAACCATCAGTTTAATAAGTCATGGTTGCAAAATATTAACACGAATTATAAACAGAAGGATGAAAAAGCTGATAGAAGCCGACCTCGGGCAAGATCAGTTTGGGTTCAGGAGAAATGTAGGCACACGGGAGGCAATACTCACTTTACGGCTTATCCTAGAAGATAGATTAAGAAAAGGCAAACCTACATTTTTGTAGATTTGGAGAAGGCTTTTGACAATGTTGATTGGAATAAACTCTTTCAAGTTCTGAAACAAGCAGGAGTAAAATATAGGGAGCGTAAGGTTATTCACAATTTGTACAAAAACCAGACCAGGGCATGAAAGGGATGCAGTGGTTGGAAAGGGAGTAAGACAGGGTTGTAGCCTTTGTCCAATGTTATTCAATTTGTACATTGAGCATGCTATAAAGGAAAGCAAGGAGAAATTTGGTGAAGGAATTAAAGTTCAGGGTGAAGAATTAAAAACATTGCGTTTTGCCGACGACATAGAAATTCTGTCAGTTACAGCAAAGGACCTGGAAGAGCAATTGAATGGAATGGACAGTGTGCTGAAAGGTGCATATAAGTTGAACATTAACAAGAGCAAAACTAGGGTAATGGAGTGCAGTCTAAGAAAATCAGGCGATGCTGAAGGAATTAGATTAGGTAACAAAGCAATAAAGGAGGTAGATGAGTTTTGTTACTTGGGCAGTAAAATAACAAATGATGGTCGCAGTACAGAGGATATAAAATGCAGAATGGCAAAGGGTAGAAAAGTGTTCTTGAAAAAGAGAAATTTGTTAACATCGAATATTGATTTAAGCCTAAGGAAGTCCTTTCTGAAGGCATTTGTATGGAGTGTTGCCTTGTATAGTAGTGAAACATGGACGATAAACAGTGCGGACAGGAAGAGGATTGAGGCTTTTGAAATGTGGTGCTACAGAAGAATGCTGAAGATTAGGTGGGTGGATCGCGTAACTAATGAGGAGGTACTGAACAGAATTGGGGAGAAAAGAAATTTCTAGCATACCTTGACTAAAAGAAGGGATAGATTGGTAGGGCACATTCTTAGACATCAAGGAATTGTGAATTTAGCGTTGGAGGGAAGTGTGTGGGGTTAAAACCGCAGAGGAAGACCAAGAGATGGATACAGTAAACAGATTCAGACAGATGTAGTTTCCCGTTCTTATGTGGAGATGAAGAGGCTTGCTCAGGATAGGGTATTGTGGAGAGCTGCATCAAACCAGTCTCCGGACTGAAGACCACAACAACAACAACAATCAGAGCTTCCTTTCAACCTCATTTTTAGCCGTCTATATTTCCTTTTGCCTCATTCACTTATTGCATTTTTATGTTTTCTGCTTTCATCAGTTAATTGTGTGTAATCCAACGATTTATACGAGGTCTTGTCCTCCTACCTATTTTATCCCTCGCAGACTTGACTGTTTTATCTCTCAAGGTTTCCCATTTTTCTTCTCGCGTATTACTTTTCCCTGTTTCAGTCACTCGATTCCTAATGCTCTCTCTGAAACTCTCAACCACATCAGGTTCCTTTAATTACTCCAGGTTCCATCTCCTTACTTTTCTACTTTCTCGAGTTTCTTAATTGTTAATCTACAGTTCATAACTAGTAAGTTATGGTCGGATATGGTCTGGGTACGTCTTATAGTTCAAAATCTGATCCGAAATCAATGCCTTACAATTATAAAAGCAAACGAGTTGTACAGCCATGATAGTAAATAATTACGTTAATTGTTAGCAGAAGAGAAGGAAGGAAGGAATCGTATGGTTTAACGTCCCGACGACAGCGTGATCATTAGAAGCGGAGCTTACGCTCGGATAATTGGGTAAGGATGAGGGAAGGAAATCGGCCGTGTCGTCTGAAAGGAACCTTCCCGGCATTTGCTTGGAGTGATTTAGGTAAATCACGGAAAACGTAAAGCCCGGATGGCCGAAGGTGGATTTGAACCACCATCCTTCCGGATACGAGTCCAGTGTGTTACCACTGTGCCACCACAGCCGAAAAGACCTTTCGTTAAAAAATCGGTATGTCTCGAAAAATAATTAATATGTTGTTGTTGTGGTCTTCAGTCCGGAGACTGGTATGATGCAGCTCTCCACCGTACTCTATCCTGAGCAAACCTCATAAGAACGGCAACCTACATCCATTTGAAATCTGCTTACTATATTCATCTCTAGGTCTCCCTCTGCGATTTTTACCCAACACACTTCCCTCCAACGCTAAATTCACAATTCCTTGATGTCTAAGAATGTGCCCTACCAATCTATCCCTTCTTTTAGTCAAGGTATGCTAGAAATTTCTTTTCTCCCCAATTCTGTTCCGTACCTCCTCCTTCGTTACGCGATCCACCCACCTAATCTTCAGCATTCTTCTGTAACTCCTCATTTCAAAAGCCTCTATCCTCTTCATGTCCGCAATGTTTATCGTCCTTGTTTCACTCTCATACAAGGCAACACTCCCCACAAATGCCTTCCTTATGCTTAAATTAATATTCGATGTTAACAAATTTCTCTTTTTCAAAAACGCCTTTCTTCCCATTGCCATTCTGCATTTTATATCCTCTGTACTGCAGCCGTAATATGTTATTTGACTATCCAAGTAACAAAACTCGTCTACCATCTTCATTGTTTCATTACCTAATCTAATTCCTTCAGCATGGCCTGATTTTCTAAGACTGCATTCCATTATCTTTGTTTTGCACTTGTTAATGATCATTTTAATCGGTCTCTTCAACACACTGTCCATTCCGTTCAACTGCTCCCCCAGGTCCTTTGCTGTCTCTGATAGAATTACCATGTCATCAGCAAAACGCAAGGTATTTTATTCTTCACCTCGAACTTTAATTCCTCCTCCAAATTTTGTCCTTGCTTTCCTTTATAGCTTGCTCAATGTACAAATTTAATAACATTGAGGAAAGGCTGAAACCCTGTCTTACACCCTTCCCTTAAATTTTTGTAACACGCAGTTTTTTTGACTTAGCGTGGGACTATACTTGAACGTTAACAAATCACAAACAATCCGTTTTTTTTTCTATACTTCCCTATATCTAGAAAGGAAAGTGATATAAGAACACAATCGATAGATCCGTTTAAGTCGTACAACTTTCACCTTTAACATTTTGAATTGGAGCTTAGGTTTTCAGGTAATTAAGAAAAACCTTTATCTCCACTTTCGAGTTTTTTGACTAAGTTCGTCATCTGGGATCGTCTTTAAACTTTAAATAAAGCTTCTATTTCGATTTTTAGGTATGATCTGCCTTGAGCAAACACAATTGTTTTTAGTTTTTCCCAAAAATGTTTCGCTGGCGTTGCCGCATTATCAGTGGGATATTTATTTTGTACTGTCTGTCAAATGAACAATGCAATGATTATTATTTTTATGTACATTAAGTGTAGCAAGTGAAAGCAATATAAATCGCTTCTTATTTTTATAGGTACACTAGGCCTACCTTAATACCACATCTCGTTGTATTTGTGGTTCGTTACTTACCCATATCTTTGGTTTTCAGGCAGTAATTTTTACAAGATTAGATTAGATTGGATTAGTTGGTTCGTTCCATAGATCCGTGTTTAGGTGATCCTCGTGGATGTGGAACATGTCTCTTTTTTACAAGTTGATAAAGTAATATTACTAATACAGGTACATACACTTTTTACAAGCTGAATATAATAATACTATAGTATGAATACAGATACATGCATCATTTCGTTCTATTTAAGAATTCGTCAGTGGAGTAGAAGGAGTTGGCCACTAGAAAGTCTTTTACGATCCTCTTAAACTGATCTTTATTGGTAACTAAATTTCTTATGGTTGTTGGTAAATTATTGAAAATGTGTGATCCTGAATAGTGGACCCCTTTTTGAACTAAAGTAAGCGCTTTTAAGTCCTTGTGTAGATCTATTTGTTCTTAGTATTGTAGGCATGGACTGAGCTGATTGTTGGGAAAAGGTATAAATTATTTATGACTAATTTCATTAAGGAATAAAGATACTGAGAGGTAGTAGTTAATATACCCAGTTCCTTGAAAGGTTTCTACAGGATGTCCGTGAATTTACACCACAAATAATACGTATTACACGCTTTTGGACTCTGGAAACCTTTGCTTGACTTGAATAGTTACCCCAAAATATTATACCATATGACATTATGGAATGAAAGTAGCAAAGTATGCAAGGTTTCTTATTTTTATGTCTCCTATGTCTGCTACCCCTCGTATTGAAATACAGATTTGTTAAGTCGTTTCTGCAGTTCTGTGGTGTGCTCTTCCCAACCGAAGTTATTATCAAGCTGTAATCCCAGGAATTTTATACTGTCACCCTCTTCTATCTGCTATTCTTCGTACTTTATGCATATACTGGATGGGAATCTGAAGTGCATGTAGTGAGACTTTTCAAAGTTTAATGTCAATGAGTTGGTTTTAAACCATTTATTAATGTTAATGAAAATATCATTGGGAGACCTTTGTAAAACTAAGCTCTACATGCAATTTATTGCAATACTTATATCATATGCAAACAAAACGAAGTCTGCTTGTGGCAGTGTAACTGATTAGAGGTCATTAATGTACATAAGAAACAGCAATGGTCCTAAGATGGATCCTTGTGGAACACCACATGTAATTTCTTCTCAATCTGATGTTGACTGTTGGCTTAATTCACTAGTCCCTTGACTTGAACCATTTTGCAGCAGTTCCCGTGACACCATAGAATTCTAATTTACTTAAAAAGATGTTATGGTTCACACAATCTAATGCCTTTGATAAATCACAGAAAACACCTGCTGCTTGTAATTTATTATCTAATGAATTAAGTACATTTTCACTGTAGGTGTAAATAGCTTTCTCGATATCGGAACCTTTCAGAAATCCAAACTGTGTTCTATACAATATGTCATTTGAGGTCAGGTGGTTGAGAAGCTGCTTGTACATCACCTTTTCTAGAATTTTTGAGAATGCCGATAAAAGTGAAATCGGTCTGTTGTTTGATGGTAACACTAGGCCGTTAGAGACTAGTGTGTTAGTGTTGTGAGGATAGCGACGGAGCAGCTTGCTCTTTGTGACCAGATAAGAGCTGTAGACAAAGGGGCCTGGAGCTGGCGTCCGAAAGAAAAGCTGGAAGAGTTGAATGTCAGAGGAGGATGGGCGGAGTCCAAAATGAAATGAAGCCGCGATTTCAGGGAAAGGGAGAGAGATACAGACAGACGCAGGGATGGAGACAATTCAGCAGTAGTGTTTCGGTGGAATGGAGAAACAGTGGAGAGGTGGGGTGGGGAAGATGCGACGCCGGCGGAGACAGAGGCATCAGCGCTCCAGACACGTCCAGCCATGGATACAGAGTAGTGGCGGGGGGGGGGGGGGGTCACAGGCGGGCGACCCAAGGCGCTGCGTGCCCCGGGCGAGAGCAGCCAATCCCTGCCTTCTCCTCCTTGCCCATTCTCTTTCTCCGCGTCGGACATCAAAGCGGCGGAGGGGGCGGCAGCGCGTCCTGAGGCGCCGAATATGTGAGGGAAAGGACAAGTGGGCGAGCCAGCCAGCAGCCTTGTTCAGCAATCACCTGCTGTTCTCCTGCACTGCGTGTGTGTGTCAGTGTGTCTACATCAGCTACACTATTCAGTAAAGGGTTAATGTACATAAGAAATAGCAGTGGTTCTAAGATGGATCCTTGTGGAACACCAAATGTAATTTCTTCCCAATCTGAAGTTGACTGTTAGCTTAATTCACTAGTTCCTTGCACTGACACCCTTCTTTTACTGTTAGCGAGGTACGACTTGAACATTTTGCAGCAATTCCCGTGACACCATAGAATTCTAATTTACTTCAAAGGATCTTATGGTTCACACAATCTAATGCCTTTGATAAATGACAGAAAATACCTGCTGCTTGTAATTCATTATCTTATGAATTAAGTACATTCTCACTGTAGATGTAAATAGCTTTCTCGATATTGGAAACTTTCAGAAATCCAAACTGTGTTCTACACTATATGTCATTTGAGATTAGGTGGTCGAGAAGCTGCTTGTACATTACCTTTTGTAGAATTTTTGAGAATGCCGGTAAAAGTGAAATCGGTCTGTAGTTTGATGGTAACACTAGGCCGTTAGAGACTGGTGTGCTAGTGTTGTGAAAGCCCCAGGCGAGAGCAGCCAATCCCTGCCTTTTCCTCCTTGCCCATTCTCTTTCTTCCCGTCGGACATCAAAGCGGCGGAAGGGGCCGTAGCGCGTCCTGAGGCGCCGAATATGTCAGTGTGTCTACATCTGTCTTCATGGGATAATCTGCAGATCACATTTAAGTGCCTGGCAGAGGGTTCTTCGAACAACATTTATACTATTCATCTCCCATTCCACTCTCGAACAGCGCGTGGAAAGAAAGAACATTTTAATCCCCCCGTTCGAGCTCTGATTTCTCGTATTTTATTCTGATGATCATTTCTACCTATGTAAGCGGGAGTCAACAATATATTTTCGCATTCGGAGGAGAATGTTAGCGATTAGAGTTTCGTAAGTAGCCCAAGCCGCAGCGATAAGCGCCGTTGTTGTATTGATTCCCATCCCAGATCCTGTACCATTTCCGTAACGCTGTCTCCCATGTATCGTGACAATACAAAACAAGCTGCCCGTCTTTAAAATCTTTCGATGTCCTCCGCAAACCCACCTGATAAGGATCCCACACTGGACAGCAATACTCCAAAAAAGGACGGACAAGCGTAGCGTATGCAGTATCTTTAGTAGTTCTGTTGCATCTTTTAAAGAGTTCTGCCAATAAAACGCAGTCTCTGGTTCGCCTTTCCTACAACATTATCTACGTGTTTAATTCTGCAGTAATACTAACTCCTAGATATTTTGTGGAGTTTATGGCCTTCACGTTTGATTGATTTATCTTGTAAACAAAGTTTAACGGATCTCTTTTCGTACTCATGTGGACGACTTCACACTTAGCATTATTTAGAGTCAACTGCCAATTTTTACACCGTAGTATATCTTATTTACATCGTTCTGCAGTTGGTTTTAATCTTCAGATGATTTTACTAGACGGTAAATGACGGCGTCATCTGCAAACAACCTAAAAATTTTCCCCTAAATCGCTTATGTAAATAAGGAACAGCACAGGACCAATAACACTACCCTGTTTCAGTCGATGCCTTACCATCGAATACTGCGAACTATGTCCTCTCTGACAGGAAATCACCTATCCAATCGCAAATTTTGGACGATATACCATAACCACGCAATTTGATCAAAAGCCGTTTGTGAGGTACGGTGTCAAAAGCCTTCTGGAAATCAAGAAAATGATGGAGACTGAAAAAGATAGAGCGAGAGAGAGACCCAGTCACGGGTCAAATTGTTCTAGCGCAGAAGTTACCAAACTTTTTGACACGCAGAATATGTGAAGGGGCTGTTCTGTAGCCATTTACTTCCCATTTTATATTTTATCCTGTGAGATATTTTTTACTATAAGAAGAGAAGCGTAATTTGTCGACATCCAATATTAGTTTGAATGTTAGGAAGTCCTTTCAGAAAGCAGATGTCTGGAGTGTAGCATTGTATAGGGGTGAAACGTGGACAATAAGGAGTTCAGACAAGAAGATGATAGAAGCTTCCGAAATGCGTTGCTACAGACGAATGATGGTTAGATTTAGGGCCATTGCTTTTTCTTGTGTACATTAATGACCTCTCATCAGTTACACTGCCAGAAGCAGAGTTCGTTTTGTTTGCAGATGATACAAGTACAGCAATAAATAACATGTCGAGCTTTGTTGTGATAAACGAGTGGTATCAGACATAGGAGACATAAAAATAAAAACACTTGCATACGTTGCTTACTTTTATCCCATAATGTCATATGGTAAAATATATTGGGGTAACTCTTCAAGTCAGGCAAAAGTTTTCAGAGTCCAAAAGTATGTAATACGTATTATTTGTGGTGTAAATTCACAGACATCCTGCAAAAGGATCTTCAAAGAACTGGGTATGTTAACTACTGCCTCTCAGTATATTTATTCCTGAATGAAATTTATCATAAATAATACATCCCTTTTTCCAACAAACAGCTCAGTTCATACCTACAATACTAGGAACAAAAATGACCTACACAAGTACTTAAAGGCACTTACTTTAGTTAAAAAAGGAGTCCATTACTCAGGAACATATATTTTCAATAATTTATCAATAACCATAAAAAATTTGGCTACCAATAAAGATCAGTTTCAGAGGAGCCTAAAAGACTTTCTAGTGGCCAACTCCTTCTACTCCACTGACGAATCCTAAATAGGACCAAATGATGCATGTATCTGTATTCATACTATTATTATATTATCAGCTTGTAAACTGATAGGCTAAGGAAAGGGAAACCTACGTTTTAGCATTTGTCGATTTGGAGGAAGCTTTTGACAATGTTGACTGGAATACACTCTTCCAAATTCTGAAGGTAGCAGGGGTAAAATATAGGGAGCGAAGAGTTATATTCCACCTACACAAAAACCAGACAGCAGTTATTAGAGTCGAAAGGCAAGAAAGGGACGCAGATGGTTGTACCCTTTCCTCAATGTTGTTCAATCTGTACATTGAGCAGGCAGTGAAGGAATGGAAGGACAAATTTGGAGTGGGCATTAAAGTTCAGGGAGAAGAAATAAAAACATTGCGGTTTGCCGATGACATAGTAATTCTGTCAGAGACCGCAAAAGATCTGGAAGAGCAATTGAATGGTCTGGACAGAGTCTTGAAAGGAAGATGTAAGATGAACATTAACAAGAGTAAAACGAAGGTAATGGAATGTAATGTCAGAAAATCAGGCGACGCTGAAGGAATTATATTAGGTAATGAGACAATAAAAGTAGGAGATGAATTTTGTTATTTGGGTAGCAAGATAACTTTTGATGGCCGAAGTAAAGAAGATATAAAATGCAGAATGGCTTTGGGAAGAAAAGCGTTTCTAAAGAAGCGAAACTTGTTAACATCCAATATTAATTTAAATGTTAGGAAGTCCTTTCTGAAAGGATTTGTCTGGAGTGTAGCACTGTATGGGAATGAAACGTGGACGATAAGGAGTTCAGATAAAAAGATGATAGAAGGTTTTGAAATGTGGTGCTACAGACGAATGATGAAAATTAGATCGGTAGATCATGTAACTAATGAGGTGATGCTTAACCGAATAGGGGCGAAAAGGAGTTTCTGGCATATCCTGACTAAATAAGGGATAGATTGGTTGGACACATTCTGAGACATCAAGGAATTGTCAACTTAGCATTGGAAGGAAGCGTGTGGGGTAAAAATCGTAGAGGGAGACCGAAAGGACGAATACAGTAAGCAGATTCAAAAGGATGTAGGTTGCCGAACGTATTCTGAGATGAAGAGACTTGCACAGGACAGGGTAGCGTGGAGAGCTGCATCAAACCAGTATCCTAATATATATATATATATATATATATATATATATATATATATATATATATATATATATATATATATATATATATATATATATATTCCACATCCACGAGGATCACCTCAACACGGATCTATGGAACGAACCAACTGATCTAATCTAATCAAGTAACTAATGAGGTCGTGCTCAATAGAATTTTGGAGAAAAGGAATTTCTGTCATACCCTGACTAAGAGAAGAAATAGGTTGGTGGGACACATTCTGAGACATCAAGGTATCGTCAGCATTAGAAAGAAGTGTGTAGGATAAAAATCGTAGATGGAAACCAAGGGACGAATACAGTAAGCAGATTCAAAAGGATGTAGGTTGCCGAACGCAGTCTCAGATAAACCGATTGCACAGGACAGGGTAGCGTGGAGAGCTGCTTCAGACCAGTCTGCTGATTGAAGACCACAACAACAACATATTGCGAAGAGCATTACTCTAATATACGGTGTAAGTAAAACATAGAGCATATTGTCCGGAGAACACGTTTTTTATTAATATTGAATATACCGCAGTTTACGTCTACTAGTATTTCCTGTGGTCAAAATTCGACCATTTGAGTTTGCAAAGTCATGAAAAGAAATAAAAAGAATAAATAAATAATTAAAAAATTAATGTAATTGAAATTTATTGAGCACTGTAAATTTATAGGTTTCATGTGAATGCTATGAGAACAGGTGAAAGAAAGGGCAAAGAGGAAACATGAGAGTATGAAAGACACAAATGAGGGAATTAATTGCTTTATTTCACAATTTAGCATTAAAAAACTTCAGTAATAACAAAATTTTTCGTAAAAAACCTTTCATCATTCGATAAATGTCCTTGTTCTCCATTTTCACAGATACAAAATTTCAAACCATCAAAGGATCGAACTCTACTTTCTGCAATTTTATTAATATTGAATATAACACAGTTTATGTCTTATTATTACTGAAGTTTTGTAATGCTAAAAGGTGAAATAAAGCAATTAATTGCCTTATTTTTGTCTTTCATTTTCTCATGTTTCCTCTTTCCCCTTTCTTTCTCATAGCATTCACATAAAACCTATAAATTTACAGTGCTCAATAAATTTCAATTAAATTAATTTTTTTAAATTTTTTCATGACTTTGCAAACTCAAATGATTATATTTCGCCCACAAGCAATACTAGTAGACATTGTAGCGTACTAAAAAAATTAATGGATTTTAAATGAACATGTCTTGGGTTACAATGGTATTAAAGTACAAAAAAACTGTGTTATTGTATAAGAACGTATTGTCAGCAGGTGATGGTAGAAACAAAATGTGGGTTTGTTATGAATAAGTACCACAGAACGTGCTTGACGTGTTCCTACATAATAAAAACACAAATGGGGCCCAAATGGATACATCTTACATTACTTAAGGTTACAAATATTATAAATTTCCAGGTGAGCGATGGGTGATTGTATAAGCGAACTGTAAATCTTGGATAAACTTTGAAGGGTGGGGGAGAAAGGTGTATGGAGTATTCGTATGGAACACATATGACAAAATTATTTACACACTGTGAGAACACTATGCATATTAATAAGTTGACATTATTTTAGTACCAACGGAATATTCCATAAATATGAACATTTAGTATTTACAACCTGACGAGATAGGGAGCAATACGGCCCCTCACGTGCGGTGCTTTTTTCTACTACAAATAGGAACATTGTCACGAAGTGTCTTTGTAACAGGGCCGAGAGTAGAAAGAAGGGAAAGAGCGTGAAACTCAGGTACTGAATTTCAAATAATTAACTTTCTCGAACTACAAAGACATTACCCCTATATTTATCTCTTTTAACCCCGACGTCAGATGTAGCGGGCCCGGCCAGTAAAAACTTTGAGCTACCGAAAAACAGGTCGAAAGTTGAAAGATGTGTACCATGAAATCAAAGTGGCATTTCTTTTATACTGAATGTCTGTGATCGAGTAGAGATCGTGACATTCCTTTGATATGCTGCGCTCCTTGTTGTAGGATTATCTTACCAGTGACGGGAGCAGTCAGTATACAGGGTGGGTCTAAAGTGGCTGTACACCCTTCCATTCCAGAAATTCGGCGGGCACTGGGAAACAGGAATATTCCTTTAAGGTATGGCTGAGGTGGTCTATCATTTATCAAACAAGAACCCCTTCTTGAAGTCGGCCATGTTGAATAAAAGTATCCTTTAAAAAATTGGAAGTGTGGCCTGTAATAGATCAAATAACATCAGTATTTTCTGAAAATATCGTTCCGGTAGACACATTTGATGTAGCGGTTCAAAACTTACAACAAGATCCCTCTTCTGCAAAATGTATCTTGTTCATTGACGAGGCAAACCTTTTTGGCCCACTTTAGGTTACGGTAGTAACACCAAAAGTGGGCCTTTTGCGATCGTCTTTTGACCGTTAGAAATTGAAATGAAAATAACGATTTAACCGTTCATCTGACACAAAAATTGAATAACCGAATTTGTAGAGGAGAAAATTCTCTACAACTTTGCTCTCGTATTTTTTCTTCATATTTCGTATAGTTTCAGAGATATTTGCAAAAATAACGGCGATTTTACGATATCTCTCTGTCTGTCCGCCCGTAACGTGTACCCACGTTTTAAGTCGAAGCGCTCAACCGATCAGCATCAAATTTTACTGACGTAATTGTTAGCCGCCAGAGTCCAGAACCTCCCTTTTTCAAACATTTCGGACAGAAAATACGTTAGTAACACTAAAAAAAAAAATGGCGTTTATCATATCATTTTATTTGCGAGTAAATCGTTCATCTGTCACGAAAATTGAATAACTTAATTTGTAGAGGTGGAAATTCTCAATAACTTTGCACTGTTATGTTTTTTTTATAACCTGCACCGTTACAGAGTTATTTGGAAAAATTACTGCTACTTGACACCGTCCCTTGATTTTACGTAAACAAGGCGTTCGGAGATGACACGTGACATTCCTCGCCCAGAACTCTCTCTGGCATACGCCATCTTGCTTGCTGTATTTCATGATTTTATTGTTATAACTTACGCATTGTCATTTCAAAGCAATGCCGCACTGAATAATTAACGAAAACACGTCGTTCTTAGTACGATAAATTATAATCTAGTAGTTAACAACTTCCTCCAATACTACGAGAATTAAGGAACCATTTCGTCAACTGTCCGTCGTAGTGAAGTGTGAAGCGCGTTAGATAGTAATGCAAATGGTCGGTAGTTCGAAACCTGCTACTACCATATTTGTCTCTTAAAAGGGCTTTGGGCATCCTTATTAATAAAATTGAGCTATGTTCTGCAATGTTTAGAGTTTTGCATATGTAAGAGTGTTCCTTCTAAAATGTGCGTTTATTCTATTTCGTGAACATGCCGTGAAATACGAAACAACGAATTTTTATTAGTTTTATCCGAAATGTTTTCAAAAAATCATAATACTACTGGCAATTCTAAAGTGGGCCGTCAAGACAATAGGTTACTTGCGAAATATTTTTAAGAAAAAATATTTTATTTGTGAAGAGGATTATGAGGTAAAGTTTTGTTCTGCTTATTGCCGCTTTGCATAATTTGCTCGATCTTGGTTCAAATAGACACTGAATGCGGATGACATGAGTCACTTCTTTGTCAGGATTCGTTTTACTGATGTAAAGAACGTGTCAATTTTATTTTCAGATCTTACATCCAATGACATCGATCGTGCGAAACTGAGTTTGCTCTTTTCTCTTGTGACATTTGCGAGCTACGGATGAAGGACAACAGGCAGACCGCATATTTCTCGGTTTTCGAAAGGCGTTTGACAAGGTACCGGCTAAAGACTGCTAACAAAGGCACGAGTTTGTGGAATAGGTAGCCAAATATGTGAGTGGCTCGAAGACTACTTAAGTAATAGAACGCAGTACGTTGTCCTCGATGGCGAGTCTTCATCGTCAGGAGAGCCTCGGGGAAGTGTGATAGGCGATGAAAATAACTGGGGACCTTTAATAGAAAAATGGGAAGTGGAGAAGGCAATCCAGAATCTTAAAGAAAGGAAAGCGCCGGGCGGTGATCAAATACCGGCAGAAGCACTGAAGACATTAGGGAAGGGTGCTATAATCAGACTTGCAAATCTGGTCAACAAAATATATGACACAGGTATCTGGTCTAAGCATCTCGCAAAAACTCTAATGATTCCATTACCAAAGAAATGTAATGCCAAGCAATGTAAAGATTTTAGGACAATTAGTTTTATTTGTAATGTTATGAAAGCTGTGACCAGACTAGTGCTAAGAAGAACGGACAGGAAAATAAAGGAGCATATAGGAGAAGATCAGTTCGGATTTAGAAAAGGAAGAGGAACCAGAGATGCATTTGGGTGCCTTAGGATGTTGACAGAGAGATTTTTAAAAGTGAATGGAGGAATATATGTCTGTTTCGTTGACTAGGAAAAGGCGTTTGATAGAGTTAACTGGAGTATGCTGCTGAAGATTTTGAGAGATGGTGGTATAGATTGGAAAGATAAAAGACTAATGAAACAATTTTATGTTGGACAGAAAGTGGTAGTTCGAGTAGATGAAGATGAAACTGAAGAAGTCAGTATCAGAAGAGGTGTGAGACATTGTTGTTGTATGTCAACAGCACTTTTCAATATATAGCTGGTTTGTAGCTGGTAGATTAATCCATGCGCGAGTGTATCTGAAATGCTTCGGAAACAACTGGGATTCGCTGGAGGAAACACATCTACTTTTCGAGAAGCACTAGTGAAAAAATTTAGAGGGCTGGAATTTGAGGCGGACTGAAGAACGATTCTGCTGCCGCCAACTTACATTTCGCATAAAGAGCACAATGATAAGATCAGAGAGACTAGGGCTCATACGGATGCATACAAGCTTTCGTTATTCCCTCTATCTACACTACTGGCCATTAAAATTGCTACACCAAGAAGAAATGCTGATTATAAATGGGTATTCATTGGACGAATATATTAGACCAGAACTGATGTGTGATTACATTTTCACGCAGTTTGGGTGCATAGATCCACAGAACTCAGTACGAAGAACAATCACTTCTAGCCGTAATAACGGCCTTGATGCGCCTGGGCATTGAGTCATAAAGAGCTTGCATGGCGTGTACATGTACAGATGCCCATGCAGCTTCAACACGATAGCACAGTTAGTCAAGAGTAGTGACCGGCGTATTGTGACGAGCCAGTTGCTCGACCACCATTGACCAGGGCAGCAGTCAAACATTTACCGTATCCAGAAAGGCCCGTACAGGACCTGCAACACGCGGTCGTGCATTATCCTGCTCAAATGTAGGGTTTCGCAGGGATCGAATTAAGGGTGGAGCCACAGGTCGTAACAAATCTGAATTGAAACGGCCACTATTCAAAGTGCCGTGATGCGAACAAGAGGTGACCCCATACGATCACGCCGGGTGATACGCCAATGTGCGTTCACCGCGATGTCGCCAAACACGGATGCGACCATCATGATACTGTAAACACAACCTGGATTTATCCGAAAAAATGACGTTTTACCATTTGTGCACCCAAGTTCCTCGTTGTGTACCCCATCGCAGGCGCTCCTGTCTGTGATGCAGCTTGAAGGGTAACCGCTGCCATGGCCTCCGAGCTGTAGTCCATGCTGCTGCAAACGTCGTCGAATTGTTGCTACCAGTGGTTGTTGTCTTGCAGACGTCCCCATCTGTTGACTCAGTGATCGAGACGTGGCTGCATGATCCGTTACAGCCATGCAGATAAGATGCCTGTCATCTTGACTACTAGTGATACGAGGCCGTTGGGATACAGCACGGCGTGCCATAGTGTCCTCCTGAGCCCTCCGATTCCCTATATTGCTAACAGTCATTGGACCGAGACCAACGCGACCAGTAATGTCGCGATATGATAAACCGACTCGTGATAGGCTACAATCCGACTTTCAACAAAGTCGGAAACGTGATGGTACGCATTTCTCCTCCTTACACGACGCATGACATGAACGTTTCACCAGGCAACACCGGTCAACTGCTGTTTGTGTATGAGAAATCGGTTGGAAACTTTCCTCGTGTTAGCACGTTGTAGGTGTCGCCACCGGCGCCAACCATGTGTGAATGCTCTGAAAAGCATATCACAGCATCTTCTTCCTCTCGATTAAATTTCGCGTATGTAGCACGTCCTCTTCGTCGTGTAGCAATTTTAATGGCCAGGAGTTTATATATCTGCTATCGGTACTGATTACCCTCCACCACGGACCTTTGGGTGGATTGCGGAGTATGTTTGTAGATGTAGAAAGCTATGGTATGTCATTCCTCTAGGACCCTGCCGTTATGGTCAGGAGCGGTGAAGCGGCGCTACTGTCAACAGAAGGTGTCGAGTCGTTGGTCTGCTGCCGTAGCCCAGTAACGCCGAATTGCGCCGCTCTGTCCTAATGGATACACCCGTCGTACGTGTCTCACTGGTACCTGCGGTTACGTAACGCAGTGTCGCTTGCCCGACAGCCCCACGTAAATTTTGCTTCTCTCCGGTCATTAAGGGCAGCCCGCCGACCACTGTGTTTCCCGGGCGATGGTCTGGAATTTGGTATTTCCGGCAGGCTCCTGACACAGTAGATTTCGGAGTAGGGGGCTTCCCAACGATTTCCGAAATGGAATTTCCCAGGCTTCTAGTTGCTACTCCCATTCCTAGTTCAAAGTATATTTTTTCCCGCCGCGCATTATTTCCCGTCGGAAATCTTTTCACGTGTGTCGCCGGAGAACAACTGGAACCTCAGTACAGTCCACCTCTTTTTATATCTTGTGTAATTGAAAATTTTCAAGGCTTATGTAGTGTGTCCAGACCCAAATAATTTTGTGTGAACTTTTTTGGTCTACGAGATGGGTTACACAGTAGAGCTGTTTCGAGAAGCTTCAAACTCAGACTATATCAGGGAGTAATCCTGACAGTAACTCTAAACGGGTCAGAAAACTTTACATTTAGAAAAGCAGATGAACAAATACTATCAGTATTTCACTGTAAGGTTTTAAAATAAATGCCTTTTGCTACTGCAACTGAAGGGTTTTATTTTTATATTTTTAATCACCCATACGGTGTTTGGAAGGAAAATATTTCGGAACAGTTTTGGCCCCAAGAGAGACCCAGATGCAGGGGAGTGGAGGATACTTGAAAACCAGGAACAGAAATAGCTGTATCAACTGGCAGATATTACTCGGGGGATGAAGAGAAGACGTCGGCTGGACTTGTAATTAGGATGGAGGAGGAACCACTACCTTAAGTAGCATTCCCTGAATCCATGGAGGGAAGACGGAAGACAGAAAGGCCACGTACTAGATGGAAGGACGACATCGAGAATGACGCAGTGACCATGGGCATGACAAAAGGTGAATAGACTGCAAAAGCAAGGAATAGAAACGACTGGAAAGTAGAGAACGGGTGTGGTAGCCAAAGCCCAAGCGACAATTAAGAAGAAGAAGTGAAACTATCACCGTATCTGTCTGAACACAACTTTTGTCAGCTCAGCATGTAAAATAATACATATTTTTCAACGGTAGTATTTCACACAAGTAATAATAATAATATGGTTTTATGAGGAGCAAGATTCCATGGTCAAGGAACAAGTCAGTACAAGAAATTTTAACACGAGAAAGATAACAGAAAAACTTAAAGCAGTGCTATGCACATGACAATCTTAAGCCTAAGGAAAAAGAATCAGTACTGAATAAAAGGAATGATCTATATTTTTTCCAGGAATTGGTCGAAAGATTGAAAGGAGTAAGCTATGAGGTAACTCTTGAATTTACATTTGAAAGCGCGTGAGATCTTGTGGCAGCTTATTGAAAATGAATGCTGCAGAATACTGCACGCCAGTCTGCAAAAAAAGGAGGTGTGGTGCAAATGTAGATTCGATTTCTGTCTAGTATTCCCTGAGTAAATGCCGCTAACTCGTGGGAGTAAGATGATATTGTTAACAACAAACGACATTAAAGGAAATACGTACAGTGACGCCAATGTCAGAATTCCCAGACTACTGGAAAGAGAACGACATGACTTTCCCGAACTTACACCACATACTTCACATGGCTCATAAGCCATGGTCGATTTGTAAAACTTTCCGTGAACGTTTCATCTTCGGCTGCGGAAGACATCTTCAGAGGTAGAGTGGCGAACAGCCCTCTGAAAATGTCTTCCGCAGTCGAAGATGAAACGTTAAGGGAACGTTTTACAAATCGACCACGGCTTATGAGCCCGGAAGTTTTAAATGAAGTTGACGCCGGCCTTGAAAGCTTACATTGTATGATTACACCACATACTTCACGAACCGCAAGTTTCTGAGCCAAAAATATCCTTTTTGAATCAGTAGACATACCCCCCACCCCCATGAACCACAGACATTGCCGAGGTGGGGTGGCTTGCGTGCCTCAACGATGCAGATAGGCGTATCGTAGGTGCAACCACAGCGGAGGGGTATCTGTGGAGAGGCCAGAAAAACGTGTGGTTCCTGAAGAGGGGCAGCAGCCTTTTCAGTAGTTACAGGGGCAACAGTCTGGATGATTGACTGAGCTGGCCTTGTAACATCAGCTAATGTGGTTTTGCCACACAGCTACTGCGAACGGCTGAAAGCAAGGGGAAACTACAGCCGTTACCCTTCCCGAGGACATGCAGCTCTACTGTATGGAAATATGATGATGGCATCCTCTCGGGTAAAATATTCCGGAGGTAAAATAGTCCCCCATTCGGATCTCCGGGCGGGGACTACTCAGGAGGATGTTGTCATCAGGAAAGAGAATACTGGCTTTCTACGGATCGGAACGTGGAATGTTAGATCCCTTAATCGGGTAGGAAAATTAGAAAATTTAAAAAGGGAAATGGATAGGTTGAAGTTAGATATAGTGGGGATTAGTGAAGATCGGTGGCAAGATGAACAGGATATCTGGTCAGGTGAGTACAGGATTATAAATACAAAATCAGTTGGGGGTGTCACAGGAGTAGGGCTGATAATGAATAAGAAAATAGGAATGCGGGTAAACTACTATGAGCAGCACAGTGATCGCATTATCATTGTCAAGTTAGATACGAAGCCAACACCGACAACAGTAGTACAGGTTTATATGCCAACCAGCTCTGCCGATGATGAGGAGATCGAAGAAATATATGAGGAGCTAAAAGAAATTATTCAGACAGTTAAGGGAGGGGAAAACTTAATTGTGATGGGAGACTGGAATTCCGTAGTAGGAAAAGGAAGAGAAGGAAAAATAGTAGGTGAATATGGACTGGGCAGGAGGAATGAAAGAGGAAGTCGCCTGGTAGAATTTTGCACGGAACATGATTTAATCGTAACAAACACGTGGTTTAAGAATCACAAAAGAAGGTTGTATACGTGGAAGAGACCAGGAGACACAGGAAGGTATCAGATAGATTTTATAATGGTAAGACATAGATTCCGGAACCAGGTTATAAACTGCAAGACATACCCAGGGGCAGATATAGACTCTGACCATAACTTGTTAGTCATGAACTGTAGGCTGAAGCTGAAAAAAACTGCAGAAAGGTAGGAAAATAAGGAGATGGGACTTAGATAAATTGAAGGAAAGTGAAGTTCTGGAGAATTTCAGAGGGAGATTTAAGCAACAATTGACAGCAACAGGGGGAAATAAAACAGTAGAAGAGGAATGGGTAGCATTGAGAGATGAAATAGTGAAGGCAGCAGAGGACAAAATAGGTAGAAAGGCAAGAGCTACAAAAAATCCTTGGATATCACAGGAAATACTAAATTTAATTGATGACAGGAGAAAATATAAAAATGCAGTAAATGAAACAGGTAGAATGGAGTTCAGACGACTAAAAAATGAGATTGACAGGAAGTGTAAAATGGCTAAGCAGGAGTGGCTAGAAGCCAAATGCAAATGTGTAGAAGAATGTATAACAAGGGGAAAAGTAGATACCGCCTACAGGAAAATAAAGGAGACATTTGGGGACAAGAAAAGCAACTCTACGAATATCAAGAACTCAGATGGGAAACCAGTTCTCAGCAAAGAAGGGAAAGCTGAAAGGTGGAAAGAGTACATAGAGCAGCTCTACAAAGGAAATGAACTTCGAGACGATGTTGTAGGAAGGGAAGAGGAAGTACATCAAGATGAAGTAGGAGATACTATTCTGAGAGATGAATTTGACAGAGCCTTGAGAGACCTAGGTTGGAACAAGGCCCCAGGAGTAGATGACATACCCTCAGAGCTACTAAAGTCTCTGGGAGAGCCAGCCATGACAAGACTATTTGAACTGGTGTGTAGGATGTATGAGACAGGCAAAATGCCCTCAGACTTTAAGAAAAATGTTATAATCCCCATTCCAAAGAAATCAGGTGCAGACAGATGTGAAAATTACAGAACCATCAGTTTGATAAGTCATGGTTGCAAAATTTTAACACGAATTATCTACAGGAGAATGGAAAAGCTGGTAGAAGCTGACCTCGGGGAAGATCAGTTTGGATTCAGGAGGAACATAGGAACCCGGGAGGCAATACTCACTTTACGTCTTATCTTAGAAGATAGATTAAGGAAAGGCAAACCTACCTTTTTAGCTTTTGTAGATTTGGAGAAAGCATTTGACAATGTTGACTGGAATACACTCTTTCAAATTCTGAAGTCAGCAGGGGTAAAATACAGGGAAACTTGTACAAAAGCCAGACCGTAGTTATTAGACTCGAAGGGCATGAAAGGGAAGCATCAGTCGGGAAGGGAGTAAGACAGGGTTGTAGCCTTTCTCCGATGTTATTCAATTTGTACATCGAGCAGGCGGTGAAGGAAAGCAAGGAAAATTTTGGAATAGGGATTAAAGTTCAGGGGGAAGAAATAAAAACATTGCGTTTTGCTGATGACATTGTAATTCTGGCAGAGACAGCAAAGGACCTGGAAGAGCAGTTGAATGGAATGGACAGTGTGTTGAAGAGAGCGTATAAAATGAACATTAACAAGAGCAAAACAAAAATAATGGAGTGCGGTCTTAGAAAATCAGGCGATGCCGAAGGAATTAGATTAGGTAACGAAACAATGAAGGTGGTAGATGAGTTTTGTTACTTGGGTAGTAAAATAACTTGCGATGGTCGCAGTACAGAGGATATAAAATGCAGAATGGCAATGGGAAGAAAAGCATTTTTGAAAAAGAGAAATTTGCTAACATCAAAATTTAATTTAAGGGTAAGGAAGTCCTTTCTGAAGTCATTTGTGTGGAGTGTTGCCTTGTATGGGAGTGAAACATGGACGATAAGCAGTGCGGACAGGAACAGAATAGAGGCTTTTGAAATGTGGTGCTACAGAAGAATGCTGAAGATTAGGTGGGTAGATCGCATAACTAATGAAGAGGTACTGAACGGAATTGGTGAGAAAAGGAATTTTTGGCATACCCTGACTAAAAGAAGGGATCGCTTGGTAGGACACATTCTTAGACATCGGGGAATCGTAAATTTAGCATTGGAGGGAAGTGTGTGGGGTAAAAATCGCAGAGGGAGACCAAGAGACGCGTATAGTAAGCAGATTCAAGTGGATGTGGGTTGCCGTTCTTATGAGGAAAAGGCTTGCTCAGGATAGAGTAGGGTGGAGAGCTGCATCAAACCAGTCTCCGGACTGAAGACCATAACAACAACAACAGACATACCCCTCCCCCCTCAAAAACAAAAAAACAAAAAAACAAAAAAACAAAAAAATCCACGACGTACGTTATAACTGATTAAAAATAAGTAAAGTAGACTTCTTTGCGGGCTGAAAAATCACTTATTTCAGTTACTGTTTTAATGGTAAATAAAGCAGAATTCAGTTTTTGAACAAGATCCTTAACAAGTCGGATGATTTGTGACATTGTAACCATTGGGAAAGCCTAAACGTCTTAAGTCTACAGGGTGGGCGGACCACTAGTGAAAATAATTTTTCCCCTAATAAAATGCAGATATGTGACACTTTTATTTTGTTGTGTGGCACGATAATTAGGAAAGTTAGAATTTAATAAGTTTGAAAAATATAGTTTTCTTTTGGGAAAAGACGAACTAGCCTATATACTTAAAAATGAGAATAACTGTGACGTTCACAAAATGTTTTTACAATTTATTTGAGACCGATTCGTGCTGATTCCGAGGCGATGAGCAGTCGCCACACAATCATCGTCTCGGCATTAACAACGAATCGGTCTGTAAGTAAAGTAGATACAAACCGGTGACCCTATCAAATAAACTGTAAAAACATTTTGCGAACGTGACTGTTTTTCTCATTTTTAAAAGTTCGAATTCAATGTGTGCTCCGGTATTTTCTACCTATTGTCTTAAACAAAAAGCCACGTTTGCTACGGGCTTCCGCAAGAACTCATCAGCAACACCACTTATGACCTCACGAATTTTATTCTGGATGTCACCAAAAGACTGAGATTTGCTGCGGTGTAATTCTTCCTCAGCTCACCCCCATAAAAAGTGATCGCATGTGAAGAGGTCTGGACTAGCAGCAGGCCATTCTGAGCAGCTTTGGCGGACTATCCAACGTCCAATGAACAGCTCATCAAGCCACTGCCTGACAACCGAGATATAATGACGCGGTGCTACACCTTGCGTAAAGGACACGTCCTGAAACTCGTCCCATTCAGACACTGTAGGCCAAACAAACTTTTGTAGCAATTCCAGGTGTTGTTCCGCGTTCATATTCTCAACACATACGGTCCAACAACACGAGAAAATTCGCATCACACTGTCAGTTTCCCCTTCCCCTGCATCTTTCACAGTCTCCTTTGGATTAACTTCTGCCCAGTAATTACTATTATGACGATTAACAAACCCATTAATATTAACCACAGCTTCGTCGCTGCCAAATTTTTTTAAAGCAGCTTTGGATAATCGTCATACCTCATGAGCATCATCATCATCATCATCATTTTCCATCTCCAGTTTCCCGGGTGTGGCTCACAAGCGCTCACCATCTCATCCGATCTTGATATACCATTTGGTCTTGGACATCATCCCAGTTAAAACCGTTCTTATCTATGTCTGATTTAACTTCCTCTATCCATCGTCTCCTTGGCCTTCCTCTTGGTCTTCTTCCTCCCACTTCCATTCTGAAGTATTTCTTAGCTGTTCCTGTGCTGTCCATTCTCATTTTATGGCCATACCACTGCAGTCTTTGTTTCCCCAAGATGTTAGCAATAGGGACCCTGATACCAGCTGTTTCTCTGTGTACCTCATTTCTGATCTTCTCTCTCCTGCTACTTTGATTCGTAGTCCTGATAAATCTCATTTCTGTTGCTTGGATTCTGCTGTAATCCTTTTTTAACAATGTACATGTTTCCATGTCATATATAAGGATTGGAGTGAAGTAAGTGTTATACAAAGTTAACTTTTCTGCCTGGGGTACTTTTTTGTCCCAGAGTAGATTCCGAACTTGCACCTCATGAGCATCACTTCACAAAATTCAAGACGCCTGTCGGAACCTTCAGGATACAATATTAGGCATAATGAGGCTTCCATGGTGTGTAATGGAACTGTTTGTGGACAATATCACGCAGCTTGTCTTGTAGATTTCGCAGGGCTTCGCTTGATCATCTCCCTCATTGAGACCACCTTGTCCTCCGACAACGTGGCCTGTGTAACACCCCAGTGATATAATTACACTACACTCACACACAACACGAAGTTCTGCGCGCGTTATGCACTGCGAAACACCACTGTTATGTTAATACACCTGTACCAGGATTTTAGTTTTAACCGTGTGGTGTGTCTAACGGACAAGGAATCGTTTTTCAATTCGTCTCTAAAGATTTTTCGTTTCGAGAGGTAATCACCTTCAACTAATGCTGTTAGGTTCAGTATAAACTGCAAATTAAGTGAACTGTAATGTTTAACAAAAGCCACTGGTTTAGGGAAATAAATAAATTGTAACCAAAAATGGAATTTCAGATCAAGTGAATTTAGGCCTACATTAGTTATCATACCCGTCCAAAAACTTCAAGGCAAAAAGAAAGGAAACATTTATGGCTGTAAAACTTGAACAATTACTAATGTATACAACACTGTGCTTCACTTAGTAATCTCTTTAAATTCGGAATCATTACCAAGACAGGCTTATATGAATGTTACTGGTTAATAAAACAAACAAGATAATGTGCTGCACTGTTCAACACTTCTGACTACAGTATGTTCAAATCTAACACAAAAACAAACCGACAAACAAGCACCAATAGAAAATGTGATACTTTGAATTTTTAGTAACCTTATGATTGTTTTAAGCAGTAGGTACAAGAATAACATTGAAATTAACTGCAGTTTCATTACTTTACCTTACCTTGCAGTTTCTTTGTTAAACAGAGAATAGTCGTTTTCCATGGTTTGGTATTTCTAAAAGATATTTGACAAATAGTTTGTTTTTGGATTTTATAGGCAATAAATGAATCTATTGATACTTGAAATTTCATGAAAGACTTGATGTTGGCTACACTTTTGATAATGCAAATTGATTTGTTTGCTGACTAAAACTTTAGAAAATGTAACTTTCAATATTATACTTTCAGTTAGAGTTTTTGTCTATCTGACCACTGTTTAAATAATTGGTACTGATAATAACAAACTGTTAGTTCATGCATGAATACAAAACTAAAGATACATTACTTGTAGAACTGTAGGTGGCTGATTAGGTGATTTAGTTATCACAATATGCTTCCAGAAACATTTCAGTAGTTGTTCAAATGTTTGTAAATCTATCGGACCAAACTGCGTGGTCATCAGTCCGTAGCTTACAAACTACTTAAAACTAGGTAAACTAACCTAAGGACAAACACACACACTCATGCCCCAGGGAGGACTCGAACCTCTACCGCGCGCTCCGCATCGAGACGCTTTAGACCGCTCGGCTACTCCAACGCGGTATTTCAGTAGTTGGTGTGGCTGTGTGAGCTCAAGAAGCCAACATGACAAACCATAACGCTTCGTAGACAATGTATTTGCATTCGAGGCTATTGTAAACTCGCAGCAAATTAATGTAGCCTACAATTCCACAGCTTCTTCTTAGTCTCCAACACGTTTGCCACAAAAGCCAGTGTTGCCACTTAACTTGGTAGTTGGTTGCTTCTGTACCTCATACTCTACTGCTCGCGACTACTACTGAACTACTACTCTCACTCCGCCAAAATTTCCTGTTACAACATTTCCAGAAGCGTCTCCCGCCAACCAACCACCTTTTACCTTGCACTGGTCACCTTTCCGTTCCTAGGTACTGCACTCCATATTTTAACTACAATTACTAAATTCGCCCTAACATTAACCAGCAAATATTTCATATTTTATACAGAACAATTTATATAATAACAACTGCAGTATGTTTAAACAGAAATTAAATATTGTCACAGAAAAATAATTAAATTTTACAGTTTCTAGCAGAACACTTACTTCTACTAAGTCAAGGATTATGATTATCTGGATACTTCCCACCGACTGAATACAGACATCAGTCATCACAATACAATTGACAATCGATATATATCAATTTATTAAAATAAATAATTTAGTAACAATTGCATAAAACAATAATAAACGATAGGTTATCAGGGAAAGGAGTATGTTATAGTGTTACACAAGGGCACCTTGATCTTTCTGTGTCCACAACACTACCTGTCGTCAGTCACTTGCTATGTCAATTTTTGTTTTTGCAACCAAACCAGCATGTTTTCCATGTTCTGTACCACCGTTGAACCTGCGTTACAGACTGCCGGACCTCATACCTTGCTGTAATTATATATAGACATCCTTCCCGCTCCACCAAGAGTGTCTTTCTCCCGCCCACCTAACCTTCTTAACCTCCTAGTCCATTCCTATGAAATCCCCAAACCACCTTCCTTACCCTCCGGCTCCTACGCATGTAACCGCCCCTGTTGTAAAACCTGCCCTATGCACCCTTCCACCACCACTTACTCCAGTCCAGTAACCAGGAAGGTGTACACGATCAAGGGCGGAGCCACTTGCGATAGCACCCACGTGATTCACCAACTGACATGCCTACTCTGTGAAGCGTTTTATGTGGGAATAACCAGCAACAAACTGACCATTCGCATGAACGGTCACAGGCAGACAGTGTTTGTTGGTAATGAGGATCAGCATGTGGCTAAACATGCCTTGGTGCACGGCCAGCACTTCTTGGCACAGTGTTACACCGTCCGGGTTATCTGGATACTTCCCACCGAAACCAATCTTTCAGGACTTCGGAGATGGGAACTTGCCCTTCAACATATTCTCTCTTCCCGTTGCCTACCTGGTCTCAACCTCCGCTAAATTCAAATTTCCGTCCACCATTCTGTAACATCTTTGCCTCTGTTCTCTGGACAGAGCCTCTGCCTCAAGTGGTATCTCTGTCCAAATTCTTTGCTTTCTACAAATGTCTGTCGGTGTGTTTGCGTGTGTATGTGTATGGGTGGGTGTGTATTTGTTTACCTTTTTTTCCCCTGAGGTAAGTTCTTCCACTCCCGGGATTGGAATGACTCCTCATCCACTCCCTTAAAACCTGCATCCTTCCCTTTTTCCCCTCCTTCCTTCCTATTTTCCTGAAGAAACAGCCAATGGTTGCGAAAGCTTCAAAGTTTGTGTGTCTTTTTATTTGTGTTTTTTGTGTCTATCAGCGAGCTTGTGCTTTGGGTAAGTCACTACAGTCTACAAAACGAGGTAACTTTATTGCAATCTACACATAACATCAATAGCTATTCAAAAATCCAAATAGCGAGCTACTTTCAGCCCACCCCGTACAGCAGACAGTGAAATGAACACACCAGTCACAGGAAAATGGCGCCAACACCTTCTGGAAAATCCCACGCATAGGTTAGCATCGCCTCCACCTGTTCGCACCTGTAGCCGCAGCTTCCGTTTCCGCATATGAAATAACACATGCGTACGAATGCGACCGAGGCGACGGCGGCTCATGAATTGCGAATCCTGGCCTGCCTAAGCACGAGGCAGCACCACAGGTGGTCTGGCTGTGGCCAGCAGGCGTGCTCGGGGTTCCGCAACGCCTCCATCACTCATCCGTGGCTGTCCATTTGTAAAGCCACCATACGTTATGTATATCTCAGGCAGTTTCCCAAGTCACGTAATCAAAAGACATCTGAAAAAGACGTCAATGATACCGTTTTGTGGCTCCATAACAGGGAAAATTAGACGGCTCCTGAAGAGGCATAATCTTCAGGAGCTGGCCGCAGTGGCCGAGCGGTCTGCGGCGCGCCAGTCACAGTCTACATGGCCGGTCCGCTCGGGTGTTCGAATGCCCCCTCGGGCATGGATGTTTGTGTCGTCTTTAGTATAAGCTAGTTCATAAGTATTTTGTAAGTTTAGGGACTAATGACCCGCAGTAAAGTCCCTTAAGCTTACCAAACAATCTTCAGGCGCACAGCGAAGAACCGGCACCTAATAAATCGTGTTAAAGACGCAAACGTAGGCTTCCGCGGCAGTTGTCACTATCAATAAAATTCTTCCGAGTATGACACCGCGTCGTCATTTTATAAACTGTACCGACGTTTCGGCCACTGTTGCAGGCGGCCTTCATCAGAGTCTGTGTCGCTGTTTTCGATTACGCTACCACGAAGGGCAGCTGTGATGGAACGTGCTTTGAAAAATGGACACCAAACTGCTTTCGACAAGACGTTAATTATTAAGCGGACGACCTCGGTGGAATAGCCGAGCGGTCTAAAGCGTCACACTGCGGAGCGCTCGGTTGCTCGCCGTGGAGGTTTCGAGTCCTCCCTGGGGCATGGGTGTGGGTGTGTGTGTTGTTCTTAGGTTAGTTTACCTAGGTTTAAGTAGTTTGTAAGCTACGGACTGATGACCACGCAGTTTGGTCCGACAGATCTACAAACATTTGAACATTTGAATTAAGCGGATAAACAGCTCCTGGGACAGCGTAATAAAAATGGCAGTAGATATCAAAATTTCTGAAAACACCTTCAATAAATACGGCGGCTTGCAGCTTAGTACAGCGTGGGAAACTTTAATTGCGGCGTTGAAGCGGGTGCGGCGTTCGCGTTACCAAAACATTACGATATATGGCCAAGAACTGGGCACCGATGACATCACTAGCGGCGGCGCGGCTATATAAGCAAGGCAGTGGCCGCGAAATGATAGTTATCCGCTTGGCAATGACAAAGGAGATCTCTGTCGAAAGCTCGTGGGCAGAAACTACATGCCGTGGCTTGCAACCCGAGAACATTTATCACCACACGTTGCTTTTCACATCCTAATCTTACTCGAGCTCATATTCTCTCCCTCCCTCCTTTCTCTCTTTCTTTCTCTCTCTCCCTCCCTCTCACAGACACCACTAATTAAATGAAAATATGGACATAGTCCTTCTATAAATATTCATTTGTTTATCTTGTTCGATCTAATCTGATAGGATATGAGATGGTTTGGTGTTATTGTTGCTGTATTCTCATTGTCAGCACAAATGAAAATAAATATAATAATATAATAAAATAATAAAATATTTGGACGACGTTTATCCGTAATGACAGAATATCTATGTACATTATACGTTAGTTATATATTGCATGTGACGTTGTCCTCCCCATAGTTTTTATTGTGATGTTTAACATTACATATGGTGTCATAAAGTTGCCATTTCAGTGTAGTATAAGTCATAACTACAGAAGTAGGCTTATGTTTTGCTAGTAGTGCTATAAAATAATCTTATGCTGGTGTTATAATTTCAGTAAAGTCAGGTCATAGACCTAAGTCGGAACAAGGTTCCTGGAGTAGATGACATTTCTTCAGAGCTACTGCAGACCCTGGGAGAACCAACCATGACACATCTATTTCACCTGGTACGTAATACGTATGAGAAAGGTGAAGTACCCTCAGACTTTAAGAAAAAACCAGTACTAAGCAAAGATTGGAAAGCTGAAAGGTATTCTAGAAATGGAAGATGATGTAGAGGAGGATAAGAGAGGAGATACTATACTGCGAGAAGAATTTGACAGAGCACTAAAAGTTTGTAAGCTACGGACTGATGACCACGCAGTTTGGTCCGACAGATTTACAGACATTTGAACATTTGTTGCCATCAGGCGTGGAACAAGCTGCCATGGCCCATGACGGACCCTGTGCCTATTAGCCCAGATAGCGCTGACGTTCTTCCAGAAGGACGAGAACGGCAGCTTAGTTTTTCATACTTGTAGTTACGAGTTCGTGCACAGTGTCGTATTTTATTTCTTTGAATCTCCTCCTTCCATTTTGATAAATTTTAGTTTGTATTGTTGATTGGAAAGTGGTAGGATGCATCTGCAAAGTTGAGGTTCATACCGATGATATTGAAGATTTCCTCTTAGTTAGGTTCATATTTCTTGCACATTCTTTAATTATAGCGACATTTGTTGCTTTGTTGTTGTTGTGGTCTTCGGTCCGGAGACTGGTTTGACGCAGGTCTCCACAATACCCTATTCTGAGCAAGCCTCTTAAACTCAACATAAGAAATGCAACCTACATCTGTCTTAATCTCTTGGTCCTCAATATTCACAGAATATACGACATCAACTGTGATTGGGCAAAGCTGAAAATGTGTACCCAGCCGGGATTCGAACCCGGGTCTCCTGCTTTCTAGGCAGTTGCGCTGACCCCTACACCACTGGGGACACAGTGATAACCGCACATGCAAGGACTACCTAAGCACGCCTTCCTCTGCGGTTTTTACCCCACACACTCCCCTCCAACGCTAAATTCACAATTCCTTGATGTCTAAGAATGTGTCCTACCAATCGATCCCCTCTTTTAGTCAAGGTATGCCAGAAATTCCTTTACTCCCCAATTTTGTTCAGTACCGCCTCATTAGTTACGCGATCCACCCACCTAATCTTCAGCATTCTTCTGTAGCACCACATTTCAAAAGGCTCTAACCTCTTCCTGTCCGCGCTGTTCATCGTCCATGTTTCACTACCATACAGGGCAACATTCCACTCAAATACCTTCAGAAAGGACTTCCTTAGGCTTAAATCAATATTCGATGTTAACAAGTTTCCCTTTTTCTGCATTTTATGTCCTCTGTAGTGCGACCATCATTCGTTATTTTACTGCCCAAGTAACGAAACTCATAAAACTCATCTACCTCCTTTATCGTTTCGTTACCTAATCTAATTCCTTTAGCATCAGCTGATTTTCTTAGACTGCATTCCATTACCCTAGTTTTGCTCTTGTTAATGTTCATCTTATATGCACCTTTCAGCACAATGTCCATTCACTTCAACTGCTCGTCCAGGTCCTTTGCTGTCTCTGACAGAATTACTATGTCATCGGCAATACTCAATGTTTTTAATTCTTCACCCTGAACTGTAATTGCTTCTCCAAATTTCTACTTTCTTTCCTATATAACTTGCTCAAAATACAAATTGATTAACATTGAAAAAGGCTACAACGCTGCCTTACTCCCTTCCCATCCACTGCATTCCTTTCATGCCCTTCAACTCTGACAACCACTGTCTGGTTTTTGTACATGTTGTAAATAACCTTACGCTCCCCATATTTTACTCCTGCTTGCTTCAGAACTTGAAAGAGTTTATTCCAATCAACATTGTCAAAAGCCTTCTCCAAATCTACAAAAGCTAGAAATGTAGGTTTGCCTTTTCTTAATCTATCTTCTAGGATAAGCCGTAAATTGAGTATTGCCTCCCCTCCCACTACATTTCTCCTGAACCAAAACTGATCCTCCCCGAGGTCGGCTTCTACCAGCTTTTCCACCCTTCTGTAAATAATTCGTGTTAATATTTTGCAACCATGACTTTTATATGTATATATTTCATTTTTAAGTAAAGTAATAATGATTCATCAGATGAAAATTCTGAAACATTCATTTTGTCATTCTTCCAGGAAGAAGGGCAATATTCCAAAACTAATGGTGTGTTTGTGAAAAAAATCACTTATTTTTTTTCTGAAGTCGTATTAAGGTAATTAATACTTTTTGAAATAAAATTAAAACCAAAAATAATTCCGCGCTATCTGGCTTAACAACACGACACATCCTCAACCGTGCTGACCGAAATGCTAATCATTTCCGAAGAACATGTGCTGTGAATATGAACTTATTTCTAGCCTCTTAAGGTGTTTTTTGTTTCTTTTTGTGTTTCTCTTGAACACGTGTATTTATCAGTACAGCGCGCTAGTGATTGAATGTAATGTGAAGAATCAGTGCATAATCGGGATTTTGACAGTCTTGGAAAGTGTGTAAAGGTTATCTCATAAACTTTTCCTCTTTAATTATCGTTTCTTTGTTTGTACTTATAACGTTAACTGCAGTTAACGTCTACACACGAACAAATCACACTGGCTTGTTTTACGACCCACTTCACGGTTTCCTGTAGTTTTATGATTTCTTGCAAACATTTCGGCAAAAAATAATGAAAATATAAGCAATAAAAACTGATGGACGATACGATTACGACTTTACTATTGTGATAATATCTATGGACTCAACACCTAATATTCTCTCTGCGGGTATTTTCACAAACTGACAGCATGGTTTGTTATTAGAGAATCTTTGACAAACATACTCCTTTTTCTCTTATTTTAACTCTTTAAACTATTTTAATATCTCTCTCATATTTTCATTATCTTTTTCCGTTAAAATATTATCAAGTCAATTTTATTTTCTGTACTGGATAACTTAAAATCAAGCGACAGTGTCAAATCGCCGTTATTTTTGCAGATATCTCCGAAGCGATGCGATTTATGAAAATAATATAAAAGAGCAAAGTTGTTCACAAATTTCTCCTCTACAATTCAATTTACGTCTCAGAGGAACGGTTGAGGCATTATTTAATGTTTTTCTGATGTCAAAAGGCCACCATAAACGACGTATTTTTAGTGTTACTGACCTTTATTTGTCGAAAAATTTGAAAACGCGAGGTTCTTGTCGCTGGCGACCAAGAAGTACTTCTATAAAATTTGATTCCGATCGGTTGAACGGCGAAACCTAAAAATTGGGAACACATTACTGACAGACACACAGTGTTGCTGCAACACCACAGCTCAAATATAAGTAAGCGAAAACAGCCACATAGAAATAATTTCAATATAACTTCCATGCTAATGTAGGCCTTCAATAAATCAGTCAGTTTTCGTAAACAAAAACGTCTTGTTGTTGCAGATGACAGGTTGTCAAAATTCGTCATTCCACAATTAATGCACATGCAAATCCTGCGAATGACACAATGTAAGAACCTTGAATAAATTAGGCCTGAAACATCTAACAAAATTGTCAAACCAAACAACTTTTGCAAACGATTGTATAACCAAAATATGTAACATGTTATGATAGAAAATAAACAATAGAAGCCGGCCGCGGTGGCCGAGGAGAGTGAGGCGCTCCAGTCACGGTCTGCACGATCACTACGGTAGGGGGTTCGAATCCCCCCTCGGGCATGGATATTTGTGCCGTCCTTAGTCTTAGCTAGTTCATAAGCAGTTTGTAAACTTAGGGACTGATGACCCCGTAGTCAAGTCCCATAAGTTCTACAAACATTTGAAAACAATAGAAACCCACTGAAGATGGCACAATAAGTGCCGAAACCAGTTTGGGTATTTAAATAAAACAAAAAGTGTCTTGCATAAGTCGGAATCAACCACAAATCTAATACTGCAAGCACGGAAGAGACAAGAGCTGCACCATCACAATATGAGTCATTTCTTGTTATGAAGTAATACGAAAAACGAATGTAAAACTTCAAGAAATTACTACGAAAGTCAACATCAACAAGTGTGAAAAGTTTCAATCCTGATATGTCAATGTGAAACACACAATGTGATTCCATGACTCATATCATGACTTATCGGCTTATGTGCCAGATTACATTTTGCGGAGGAACATTTCTTTACTTACGGCCACGTCTGGCAATTCCTCGTACATATTTCTCTTATTTTAAACAATTGCATCTATAGATTAAGCTAATCCTCAGAAGAGTAATCAATATGCATCTATTTCAGGAATTTAGACCTACAGAGAAGAGCTTCTCACGAGGAAAAACTGAGCGCGATAGCCAAGTCCTGTTTCCACTTTCGGTTTCAACATCCCCGTTCTAACGAAACAGTTTGCTCATCAGTTTTACCCGAGTTTATAATTACAAAAGTTTCCGAACGATAATCCTGCAAACTGCAAGGAAAACTTTAACTTGTTGTTCTCCCGCCAAGTGATAAGCGGCGGAGCGGAAATTTTCGGTCATGTCGGCCCTCAAACGATGCCCGTCACTCGGGTATCATTAAATCTGCGTTTACAGGCACAGCCCGTTGTCTGGGAATCCCACACCAAATGGCCCTCTACTCGCCCCCGGCTTTAATGTGCGCTGCTGGGGGTCGCTGACCAGTCTGACTGATGGCCCACAGCGGGTACGGCCCAGTGGTGCTAGGAATTAATGCACCAATGCGGTACTCAAAAATTATTATTTCCACAGTGCGTAACTACTCTTACTTAACTCTGTTTAAAAGAAATACTTTTAGAACTGCTTATCATTTATTTTAAACTAGCTTAATTCCCGCTGGATGGTCTGCATTGGTTGTTTCTAATCTCTATATATAAAAGGAAGTGTCCCGATTGACTGACTGACTGATTGACTGACTGACAGACTCATCATCGCCCAGCCCAAACCACTGAAGATAGAAACTTGAAATTTGTGGTGGGTATTGATCTTACTCTGTAGGCGTCATTTAAGAAGCGATTTTTCGATATTCCGTGCGTAAGGGGGTGAAATAGGGGATGAAACGTTTTTTGAAAATACGCAGCTGTTTTGGAATTTTTGAAGCTAGAACTACAAAATTTCGGATTTTAATTCAGGGTTCGAATTTAAAAGACACGTGTTTCGGAATTTTTTGAAATCTGAAAAATAAGGGGGTAAAATAGGTGACGCAAAAAATTGATTTTCAAAAATATGTTGCTGTTAACTCAAATTTCATGCTACAATTACGAAACGTTGGATATGGAATCTTGGTCAGGATTAAAAATCCATGATTTTTAGTATTTTTGGAAATTCAATAAATAGGGTTAAATAGAGGATCAAAAATTCTTTTTGAAAACACGTTGCTAGTGATACAATTTTGAAGCTAGAGCTGCAAAAATTGATATTTGTATAGTTGGTTAGATGTTAAAAAATACGTGTTTCGGTATTTTTGGAAATTCAAGCATCAACGGGGTTAAATTAAAGAGGGGGTGTTTTTCGAAAATATGTTGCTATTTAGGCAATTTTGAAGTTAGAACTACAAATTTTCGTATTTGGATTCGGGGTTCGAATTTAAACGACAAGTGTTTCGGCATTTTTTGAAATTCGACCAATAAGGGGGTGCAATACGAGATGCAAAAATTGATTTTCAAAAATATGGTGCTGTTAACTCAAATTTCAAGCTATAATTACGAAACTTAAGATATGGATTCTTCATCAGGATTAAAAAGACACGTGTTTCGGTATTTTAGGAAATTCAACGACTAAGGGGGTAAAAGAGGGGATCAAAAATTTTTTTCGAAAACACATTGTTGTCAAGACAATTTTGAAGCTATAGCTACAAAAATTGGTATTTGTGTTGTTCGTTATGATTTAAAAAATACGTGTTTCGGTATTTTTGGAAATTCAACCGTCAAGGGGGTTAAATTGGAGAGGGGGTGTTTTTCGGAAATATGTTGCTATTTAGGCAATTTTGAAGTTAAAATTACAAATTTTCGGATTTGGATTCGGGGTTCAAATTTAAAATACGTGTTTCGGTTTTTTTGGAAATTAGACTAATAAGGGGGTGAAATACCAGATGCAAAAATTGAATTTCAAAAATATGTTGCTGTTTACTCAAATTTTGAGCTATAACTACGAAACTTAGGATATGGATTTTTGATTAGCACTAAAAGAAACAACTGGTGCAGACCAACTAGCCTAGGCATGCTAAACAGCGGGGGTTCCGTTAGTTCTAAATATAAATTACTAGCTCAAAACCCGGCGTTGCCCGGATATTTATTTATTCATTCCTGCCATTTTTCAGGTATATATTCATTTGTATAAAGGATGTATGTCTGTAAAATGTCTTGGGAATACAATTAGTAGTAAAGAAGTAATACATTAAAACTTGGTGCGTGATGGTACGATTTTCCATGAACGTTACTGTTTATGTCCTCATATCTCATGAACTACGCGTCGTACTGTGATACAATTTAGAAGGTAAACTCAACTATATGGGTGTATACTGTCTGTAAAATTTCCTGCGGCTAAAATTTGTAGTGTAGAAATTATGATTTGTAACATCATACCTAATGCCGTAGTTTTAGTCCATTAACAGTGAAACGTTACTATTTCTCATGAACTGCGTGTCGGAATGTGATACAATTTAGAAGCTACAGTCAACTATATATGTGTATACTGTCTGTAAAATTTCCTGTCGCTAAAATTTGTAGTATTCAAATTAGAAATTGTAACGTCATACCGAGAGCCGTAGTTTTACTCCATAAACAGCGGAAAAGTAGTGAACGATAAACTTTTTTTCCTTTCATCATTTTACTATGGTTTCCAGCGAGAAAAAGTTTAATAAAGGTTTGAAAAGATGTTTAAAGTTTGTTGCGAGTCGCTAAGTACTATCATTCTCATACAGTGCATTTCGAAAGTCTCGCCGCACTGTATGGCATTTTTTGCGATTTCTATTGGTTATGACGTAATATCTTTTTTAACAATGTGCCGTATATGACTCTTATCCATGCAGCAATTGTTACCTTACGCTAAGGAATGTGTGTACCAAATTTGGTTGAAATCGGTCCAATGCTTTAGGAGAAAATGAGCAGCATTTTCGCAAAATGCAGAAGTTTTTCGCGCATCTCATTGTTTGTGACGTCACATCTCACGAACTATATATCGTATGTGATTCTTACACTCACGGCGTCCGTCCTCATGGATTGAAGGTTACGTGTACAAAATTTCATAAAGATTGGAACAAAACTGTAGATTTTTATGCAACACGTACAAATATACGGACACTCTGCTTTATATATTAGATCGTAGATTTGGCTTTAAAAACGCTTTCATAATCAAGTATTTTGATACAACTTGCCATCCCCTATTGCACGACTGATAGCAGAATTCAAAACATACCTAAAAACATTCTTCTTTTTTAATTCCAATCATGGTTCCAAATAAAAATTTTGGCATTTCTAGCATCCAAATTGTCTTAATAGCACCCTTAAAAGATTTTGCTTTATTTCACCCGCTTAATGGTTGAATTTCCAAAAATATCGAAACAATAAAAAATCTGAATCCAAAGTTTTGTATTTCTGGTTCAAAATTGCCTTTATAGCAACGTATTATCAAAAAAAACGTTCTTTCCCTATTTCAACCCTTACGGATGGGAATATCGAAAAATCGCTAATGCCTACAGTGTAAGATAAAGAACGTCTACAAAGTTCAAGTTTCTATCGACTGTAGATTCACTTTTCAGCGCCGTATTCTGTCTTTTAGAAACGGATCGTGTACGCGAAATTTGTTTCTTACTCTTTGGCATCTTTCAGGTAGTTTTACTTTTCAAAATGCAATATGCACTTATATTTCTTTATTCGTAGGCTTGTTGCAGAAAAACAACTGATGAATGTGCATTACGTTTCGCTGTATACAACCTCTTTGCTATTATAGTGTCAAAAGTCATCGCTGGTCTTCAATCTGAATTTTATATATACTGACGACTTTCAACCACTATATCTTGTACCTTTTATAGCTATCGACACGGAACTGCTATGGTGTACAACGGGAGACTTTGTACTACAACACAGAGAGATCGTTCGTCTCCATTGTGTAGTTTCTGCTGAAGAGCAAAATATTGACATCCACACATAAAATTTTATATAAGTCGGTAATTTTCAACTCCTGTATCTTCCACCCCCATATCGCTTTCAACCGTCTACCACCATGGTGCACAATGGCAGACTGATACCTACTACTACATACAAACACTATTCGTTTGCGATGTATAGCTTTGGCTGCAGAGTGAAATATGGACACAAGCACTAAGACGAATCATTATTGACTAACTGCTTTTGTTACTGTTCAAAACTTTTAACTCAGGTAAGAAAATTAATGTTGTCTCAAATTAACTAGCATATTACTATGTTTTACATCTTATACTGCAGTTATTCTTCATCTTGTGATTGCCACGGTTGAATAATGGTAAAAGTAACTGGATTCTACTTGGTAACTGTCTTAGGTAAGACTTTTCATCACACTTATTATTGAAAAATTTGTAAACTAATATGCTGGCTAACCGTACATTCCAAAACGAGTAAGTAATTTGATCTTACTTTGGGTAGTGCTCATTGAAATGGTGTATAGTATTATTGTAACGATAACAGGCTCTTCTTACCTCTTTCTTGTTTTTTAGGCCTTTTTCTGCGCAGTTGTAGTTACACGTATAGGCTAATTAGACATTTCTTGCAAATGTAAATAATAATCTAATTCGCGTTTCACTTTATTTAATATTATCTCCAGTAGGCAATTATAACGACATATGTAGTTCATATTTTTCTGTGATGTTTTGATTTTGTGCATGAACAGTTCTCATGCTGAGGCTTTGTATTGTTTTAAAAATAATTGACTATTTCTGTAATACCGTCCATATATTTATCTTTTGAAGTAGCCCTGGAACCTACACTGGCACTAAATATTTTGTATCATTCTTCCTTTCAAAACTGCCAGCAACTCACCATTTCCTTTTTTTATTATTATTTTTTTTATTATTTTTTTTCATGGATTGCATGACATTAACTGCGAATGAGATAAATTGAAAATGTGTACCTAGCCGAGACTCGAATCCGTGTCTCCTGCTTTCTTGGCAGTTGCGATGACCCCTGCACCACTGGGTACACAGCGATCATCACACCGGCACGGAATTACTCAAGCACGCCTCCCGTCAGATACAAGTTTGCAACTTTACCCTGCCCACTAGAACTCAAAGTCGTAGTTATTGTAAGCTTATTCCCGTAAGAGTATGGGCCCAGGTGTGCCTTCGCACTGAAGAAAGGATCATTGCCCGTCATCGGCACACACACACACACACACACACACACACACACACACACCTGTTCATTCGGACATGTCAAAACAAATAGCTGTCAAAACATCGTAATATTACATGACGATAAATATATCCCTAATTTACGGGAGATAGTATTCCGTACAAGCAATTTGTCAAAAATAATAGCAGCAGCTATTCAGACTATCGTATGTATAATGTAACGTTTATGTTTTTCGAGTAGTATTATAATTATACAATTACGTAGAAAAATTTCGAAAATTTATGTATAGCGGACATTACACCCGAAGGTCACGCTCTGCCTAAATGAGCAGCTCGTAGTGTAAAACACACGCATTATTAATTAGCCGCGCGATCTGAGGCGCCATGTCGCGGTTTGCGTGGTCTCTCCCACTTGAGTTTCGACCCTCCCGAGGGCATACGTTCGTGTATGTATGTATGTATGTATGTGTGTGTGTGTGTGTGTGTGTGTGTGTGTGTGTGTGTGTACTTTTTATCCTAAGTTAGTTTAAGTAGGTACCAATTACCCTAGTAACATGACCTTTGAACTTCGAGATCAAATGGAACTGTCGTTAACGACTCTGCCGTTATTAGCTCACGACGTATCTGTATCGGATTGTAGTTGTTTCCGCTATGGTGAAGCGCTATGTATCTTTCCTCCCTGCGGAGAACTAGAAAAAGTAGTAGTCGGTAATAACCCGCTGAACAGCATTGTGACTCCCTCCCCTACTACAAGAAACAATAAATAAATAAAATAAAAATAAATAAGCTGTTCATTGCGTTGTTGTTACACCCCTCACAACATGTAACTTACCCACACTTGGAAACAGTTGTTACGGTATGAGAGTTAGACGACGACTGGTACCAGATTTGGTATCAGTCAGCTCCCACAAGTGACTTCAAATTTGTAAGCTTGCCACGTTCTCTTCCTTAAACGGAGCCGTCACTGCACTGGAAGACGAAGTCGACTGCAAGATGTTCCTCTCGAAGCTCTACTTGTTGTATTTCTTATTCCCTGCCGTCTGTGAAATATTCTGGCTACGGCCTTTTTTGACCCATGTCAGGTGCAACAGGAAATTGACGACAATCGCCGGGAGGGATGGCGGAGACGAGGGGCGATATTCGCAGGCGATTGAGCACGGAGGCTGGGGGCGGGATGATAAGTTGCCGGGGGCGGAGGCAACAAGTGGGGGCGGGGGGCGGCGGGCGCCGCGCCAGCAGGCCGCGCCTGGGGGCGGGGGGCGGTAACTGCGCTCTGTTCAGCCTCTCAGCTGGTCAGCTGGAGCATGGCACCAACTGCAGCTCCTGTGACAGCACTCGAAACAGCCGCTCCGTGTCAGTCCTGATCTACACATGGCGTGCGGAATATTCCAACAACTTACGGGTATATCAGAGATACTGAATATAAGGAGAATCGTTGAATTAAAATTTGTGCGCGGGCGGAATTAGAACCTGTGAGCTCCAACTTAATAGAGGGTCGCTGTAACCACTCAGCTAATGCAGCCGCTGCACGGACCGTGGTAAAACATTTCTCCCTCCACAGCGGAAACTTTAATTCTGCCTCGAAACTTCATCATGAAATACGAATCGATACTGGCGAGACTGTCCAGTACTGGAATAGCACTCCAGCAGTGTACGTGAATGGGAACAATACTGCCTTTTACCTCAGGCATAAGTGATATAAATATCAACAACAATTCAGTTCTCTTAAGACATATAATGTCTCATTATATCAAAGATACTGATATGCATTTCATAGGTGAACTTCGATGCGGAATTAAAGTGTGTGTTGAGGAGGGAGACGTACATAAAGACAGTCCGCGCAGCAGCGTTATCTAAATGGCCGCGTTAGCTAAGTGGTTAAGGCCTAGTAAGGAGAAGGTCCTGAGCTCTAACCCCGACTTCATCAGAAATTTTAAGTCAAAACCTGTCCATATATTCAGTGACCACAGGGGAATCGCATTTTAGAAGTAGCACGGGAAGTTAAGAAAAATAACAATCAACCAAGGCCATTCGCCGCAACTTTCGAAATTCTCGAGAAAATCGACTTTTAAGTTTTGCAAAGTACCAGTAATGAAAATTGTGTTAGCATCAGGACGTGTAGTTCAGGCAGTAGCGTTCTGGTCTTACAACCCTATTGTCGGCATTTCAAATTCTTTCGTGACAGATGTTTTATTTTTTTCCGTTATGTTCGAATACTTACACAGTGCGGTTCCGGAGCACAGTGGTAGAGTGCCAGGCTGCAAGTCCAAATGTCGCGGGTCAGGTCCTAGGATTTTTATCTGTCACTTTCCACTTCTTTCACGTCTGACAATGTTCCTGATGTGAAAAATACCGAGTAGCACCGTGGTTCGGAACCCACGTTAAACTGTAGGTCCCCCAATAACTGGCTGGGTAAGTCAGTTCGAAGGTCGGAGGAAGGCAACGGCATACCACCTCCAGACCATGCATAGTAAAGCACGGTGGTGTTCATACCAATCTTCGGATTATTGACCGCTTTCTTTAAAATATATAATGGTAATTTTCTATATTTTATAGAAGGTTGATAATAATTATGGTTTGAATCACGAAACATAACTTACATGTTTTACAGTATTGGGTTCACTATCAGTTGACGACGGTAGACTTTGAGTTTTCAGTTTGTGAAGAGCTACGACACTGTTTTTGGAACGTTATCTCCATGGCTACTACCGCTTTGCAAGCAGCTAACCTACTCAACCATCGTTTTATGTCACAAGGTTTTCAGCTCGACTACATACACATAAAGAAAAACTGACACAACACGTGGAATTAGGGGTCCCAGAACGTTTTATGTAACAGTATATATATATATATACTGAATTCGAAAATGCGAAAACGAAAAAAATATATGTCACAGTGGGATTCGAACCACCGACTCTGTAGTCGTGAGGTTATAACGCTACTACCTTTTTTTTTTTTTTTTTCGCCAATTATGTCATAATCGAATAGCTTCTATAACTATACTTGTTGTTTGAAAGGAAAAAATAAACGAAAATTCATTCTAGAAAGTGAAAATAAATGTACCTCTTCTGTTTTTTCCCTTGGGTGTTCAGCTGCACGGGAAAGGATCTCGGCGTACTAGTTGCTTCAAAGTTCATCTTCTCGAAAAAATTTGCTATCGCAAAGTTACCGTGATTTATCGTTTTTATATCTTCGTTGTTGCCACCTAAGTGACATATGCTGCAATTGATTTGATTATTCAGAACTTAGTGTTCAAATGTTTGTAGAGCTTATGGGACTTATACGGGGTCATGAGTCCCTAAAACTCACAAACTACTTATGAACTAGCTAATACTAAGGACGGCACAAATATCCATGCCCGAGAGGTGGATTCGAACCTCCGACCGTAGTGACCGTGCAGACCATGGCTGGTGCGCCGCAGACCGCTCGGCCAACGCGGCCGGCGACACTTAGTGTACCTTGCAAAACTTCAAAGTCGATTTTCTCGAGAATTTTTGAATGTGCGGCGAACTTCAGGTACCACAAATATAAAGCAATTACAAAATCCGGTACCGATGTGATCTTGTCAGAGAATTGAATTATTGTTGATATTTATAGGCATGTTGTCGGATAGCAACATTGAGTGCAGTTGAGAGGAGACCCTGCCGTTCTCAAGGAAAAACTGCCAAGAGGAAGTGCTGCGCAGAAGAATTTAATTCACCGGTTTCGAAATGAAAACAGAAGAGATAACATACACGAACTAAGTAATCAGCACTGTCATCACGCAACCAAAGATGACAAAAACGTCACAGATATCAATGGTGAAAGTGTATCGTCCCATTAAAACTGCTCGTTACAAAGTAGGGCGTGCACACACTTCATGCGATGTGTAAACGTCACTACAGATTTGATTCTTGAAGTTGTCCCGGCAGACGTAATATCCCATCACGTTTCGGGAGTGCACCCGGGACAGCGACAATTCTTCGTCCGATATTTCGGCTGCAAACCTTACAGTCATCTTCAACGCGAGTCTAAGACTGAGTCCTCAGCGTCTGCGTGTGCCTATTTATACGGTAAATCACGTGACGCAAAGCTAGATTAGAGTGCGCCGCGGCGGATTAGCCGTGCGTACTGGAGCGCCGTGCTGCGGAGCACCGCCACCGTTCGCCGTCGGGGGTTCGAATCCCCCTCGGGCATGGATGTTTGTGTTGTTCTTAGGTTAGTTTACCTTGGTTTAAGTAGTTTGTAAGCTACGGACTAAAAACCCCGCTGTTGAGTCCGATAGATTTACAAACATTTGAACATTTGATTAGAGCCGGCCGCGTTGGCCGAGCTGACTGCGGCGCGCCAGTTACGGTCAGCACGGCCATTACGGTCGGGGGTTCGAGCGCCCCCTCGGGCATGGATATTTGTGCCGTCCTTAGTCTTAGTTAGTTCATAAGTAGTTTGTAAGTTTAGGGACTGATGACCCCGTAGTTAAGTCCACTAAGCTCTACAAACATTTTATTTTTTCTTTTTTTAATTAGAGTGCGCATGCTCGAAGATATCACATTCGTAACTGCTGTGCTGGTCACAGATGAATAAATACATTAAAGATAAACCTGTGAGCGTCGAGTGCAAACGTAAACAGATCTGTTACGTATCCACAGTGCTTACAAATTAATAATTAATTATTGAAAGTGGTAACATCAATTGGAAGACGCAGACATTCTTTCCGTACGAAGGCGTGATATAAGGGGCTTCCATGCATTGTCAAGATGTCGGATACAGCATTGTAGTGTGCTGCTTGAGAGACTCGCGACAATTAAATACCTAGGTGTAACACTGCACATCGATATGAAATGGAAAGAGCATATACGGACAGTCGTGGGGATGGTCGACTTCGGGAGAATTTTCCGAAAATGTGGTTTGCCTTTAGAGGAGACCGTATATAAAACTCATGCATGATCCCGTCTTGAGTATTTCTCAAGTAAGGAATCACCACCAGGGGAGTCGTAGCGCCCACAATGACAAAATTTCACATTTTTTACTTTTATGCAAAATATTAAAATATGGATGTTTATGTTTCATTTGGTGTTGGTTTTATTGAATTATTCAATTATTTACGATATTACACTCCTGACCATAAAAATTTCTTCACCACCAAGATGACGTGCTACAGATGCGAAATTTATCCGACAGGAAGAACATGCTGTGATATGCAAATGATTAGCTTTTCAGAGCATTCACATAAAGTTGGCGCCGGTGACGACACCTACAATGTGCTGATATACGTTTCCAACCGATTTCTCATACACAAACAGCAGTTGACCGGCGTTGCCTGGTGAAACGTTTTTGTGATGCCTCGAGTAAGGAGGAGAAGTGCGTACCATCACGTTTCCGGATTGTACCCTATCGCGATCGTGGTTTATCGTATCGCGACTTTACTGCTCGCGGTGGTCGCAATCCAATGACTGTTAGCAGAATATGGAATCAGTGGGTCCAGGAGGGCAATACGGAACGCCGTACTTGCTCCCAACGGCCTCGTATGAATAGCAGTCGACATGACAGGCATTATCCGCATGGCTGTAACGGATCGTGCAGCCACATCTCGATCCCTGAGTCAACAGATGGGGTCGTTTGCAAGACAACAACTATCTGCACGAACAGTTCGACGACATTTTACGAGCATGGACCATGGCTGAGGTTACTCTGGACGCTGCATCACAGACAGGAGCGCCTGCGATGGTGTATGCAACGACGAACCTTGGTGCACGTATGGCAAAACATGATTTTTCGCATGAATCGAGGTTCTGTTTACATTATCATGTTGGTCGCATTCGTGCTTGGCGACATCGCGGTGAACGCACATTGGAAGCGTGTATTCGTCATCGCCATACTGGCGTATCACCCGGCTTGATGGTATGGGGTGCCATTGGTTACACGTCTCGGTCACCTCTTGTTTGAACAGTGGCCGTCACATTTCAGATGTGTTACGACCCATGGCTCTACCCTTCATCCCTACGAAACCCTACATTTCAGCAGGATAATGCACGACCACTTATTGCAGATCCTAAAAAATGTTCAAATGTTTGTAGAGTCTATGGGACTTAACTACGGGGTCATCAGTCCCTAAACTTACAAACTACTTATGAACTACTTACAAATAAGGACGGCACAAATATCCATGCCCGAGGGGGGATTCGAACCCCCGACTGTAGTGGCCGTGCAGACCGTGACTGGAGCGCCTCAGTCCCCTCGGCCACCGCGGCCGGCTTGCAGGTCCTGTACGGGCGTTTGTGGATACGGGAAATGTTCCACTGCTGCAATGGCCAGCACATTCTCCAGATCTCTCACCATTGAAAACGTCTGGTCAATGGTGGCCGAGCAACTGCCTCGTCACAATACGCCAGTCACTACTCTTGATGAACTGTGGTATCGTGTTGAAGCTGCATGGGTATCTGTACCTGTACACGCCATCCAAGCTCTGAATCAATGCTCAGGCGTATCAAGGCCGTTATTACGGCCAGGGGTGGTTGTTCTGGGTACTGATTTCTCAGGATCTATGCACCCAGTTCTAGTATAAAATATTTTTCCAATGAATATCCATTTATCATTTGCATTTCTTCTTGGTGTAACAATTTTAATGGCCAGTAGTGTAAATAAATATTTGAATATAATCATGCACTGACATTTCTGAGAATTTTGTTTTCCTTCATTTCGCATATTGGCAGTTTTCTCTGGAACTATATAGTCTAGAAGGACGGGTTTTCTTCTGTTTTGTACAGAACTCTGTTTCGTAAGTTATCTTCACTAGCGGTACTTTCCAGTAAACTCTCTGAACGGTACATTGTGTTTGACAACAACAGTTATGCACTAGCTGTGTTTTACTTTCTGTGTTTGTTGGAAGGTCAGTCTTTGCACTTTGTATTTTTAACGCTCTTCTTACTTTTAAAGACGGCTATTCTGGCAGACTACAGATTTTGGAATATCTTGGATTTCATAAAGATAACAACACCACTAAATGTGATGGACTTGAACCAACTGCGACTCATGAAGGCAGAGATTGCAACAAACAATATGTCGAAAGAAGCCAAAGAGAAGGAGGGCAGCACTGTCTGAGGAAGATGGAGGAGGAAATGAGGACTACCATCCTGGAGGATTCTAACATTTTTTTTTTTTATGTATCAGGTGTCTGTAACATAATAGTACAATGATGTTGTAGCCCTACTATAGTAGTGTTTACTGTAATAGTTAAAATTAAAGAAATTAAAATTGAAGAAAAAAAATACATCAAAATTATATGTTTAGGGACAAAATCAAAACTTTTTCCCAGCTGTTATTTTAAAGTGATTTTAGAGCAATACAGTCACGAAACCTTCGAGAACATGAGATAAAAACACCACATTTATGTACTCAATATTTCCTGAGAAAATGGGGCACATATATAGCCAGTTTAACATTGTCGAGTTACAACGGTACGACTACCCTTAAAGGAAGATACAGTAGTAATTTAGAGGCAGGCGGGTAGGTTTGTTACCGGTAGGTTCGCTCAATGCGCGAGTGTTACTGAACTGCTTCGGAACTAAAATGGGAGTCGCTGGAGAAAAGGCGACGTCCTTTTAGAGAAACGCTCTAAAGAAATTAAGATCACCGGAATGTGAAACAGATTGCAGAACGATTCTACTGCCGTCAACTTACGTTTCGCCTAAAAACCAGGAAGATAAGATCAGTGAGATTTCGGCCCGTATTTACAGAGGAAATTGAAGTCCAGGGAGAAGGAATAAAAATCACGCGGTTTGCTGATGTCATATTAATTCTGTCGGAGACAGCAAAAGACCTGAAAGAGCAATTAAACGGAATGCACAGCGTCTTGAAAGGAAGGTATAAGATGAACATTAACAAGAGTAAAACAAAGGTTATGCAATGTAGTGTCAGAAAATCAAGCAATGTTGAAGGAATTAGGTTAGGTAATGAGAGATTAAAAGTAGTAGATGAGTTTTGTTATTTAGGTAGCAAGATAACTTCTGATGGGCGAGGTAAATAAGATATAAAATGCAGAATGGCTATGGGAAGAAAAGCATTTCTGAAGAAACGAAATTTGTTGACATCCAATATTACTTTAGGAAGTCCTTTCTGAAAGCACTTGTCTGGACAAATGCTTTCAGACAGAAATATGATAGAAGCTTTCGAAATGTGGTGGTAAAGACGAATGATGAAGATTAGATAGGTAGATCAAGTAACTAATGAGGAGGTGCTTAACCGAATCGGGGAGAAAAGAAGTTTCTGGCATATCCTGACCAAGAGAAGGGATAGATTGGTTTGACAGATTCTGAGACATCAAGGAATTGTCAACTTAGCATTATAAGGAAGCGTGTGAGGTAAAAATCGTAGAGGGAGACCGAGGGACGAATACAGTAAGCAGATTCAAAAGGATGTAGGTTGCGGTACGTATTCTCAGATGAAGAGGCTTGCACAGGACAGTATAGCGTGGAGAGCTGCAGACGGAAGACCTCAACAACAATACAACACAGATAAGCATAAGTTTCTTCAGCGTTGAACATGGAAGTGGAACAGAAAACCAATTAACTGGTAGTGATAATATTAAGTTACTGCCACGTAGCTTTGGGTGGATTGCGTCGTATCTGTGTAGATGAAAATATAGACAGGTATAATCACAAGTAAATGAAATAAGAATGTAGCACAAAAATTGTTTTTTTTTTTCTTCAAAATTTCACATAGTTCAGTAATTGTCACTCTTTATCTATATCTATAAAATGAATGTTAGTATGTATGTCTTCTATGTGTTCATAAACCATTCATTCGATTGCAATGAAACGTTCGTGAACTGCCCACCGTACGCCCACGAAGGTTCCTGAACCAAAAACAAAAGAGCACGACAGATAGCTCAAGAGATATGATATCGTATATAATGAGAGGCCACCGCGTGAGAATACCCAGATTTGTGCGTTAATTATTGGAAAATAGGAGTAGTTAGGGACTTGCAACAAAGTTTGCACGTAATATCGGACGTTCATGAAGCGTTTTGTAACAGACCACCCCCCCCCCCAACAAAATGATGGAACGAAAGGAAGACTACCGCTCACAACAGTTTCGCCGTAGATGCCGTAAAACTGTGGCATCAGGCATGACCTTGTGTTTTATATAACTGAATTCGAAGACATAACAAAAAATCTGTCACAGTAGAATTCGAACCAACGACTGTGTGGTTGTGAGGCCAGAACGCTACTGCCTGAGCTACACCGACAGATGCTGAAACAGTTTTAATTATTGGTACTTAAGTGTACTTTGCAAAACTTCAAAGTCGATTTTGTCGAGTATTTTTGAGAGTTGCGTCGAATGGATGATTGTTATTTAAGTTCTGTACTTCACGTTCCATAAATATAAAGAAGTTCTCAAACCCGATACCCATGTGGTCTCCTTGTAAGATAAGAAACGAATAAATACATGTCTGTACATTCCACTAATACCCCTTCTTCCGACAGAACTAGATTTAAACATCAAGAGACTGCAGTTCCCAGAGACACTTGCATTTTCTGTTACGATTAAAAAATCACAGGGACAATTTGTTAAATACAGCGGAGTGGATTTACATCACCATGTTCTCACACGGACAAGGGTGGGCTCACCAGAGAATTTATTCATACTAGCTCCTGGACAAATAACAAGAAATATTAATTAAATTAATGTTGTACATCATTATTACCATTTTTTCCTTGGGTAAAGCACTTATAATTTGGTACATTATGCATATTTCTTTGTGTGGTGTCCTAACCACCAAGGCAAGGTTGGCACCACACAACGGAAGAAGAAGTAAGAGACGGTCGCTGCCAGCGGCCCCCAATGACATCGCAAGGTGGCCGCCACGCCCTCCTGAAGTTCGCAGCGCCACCGCCAACCTACGTTAGCTAAGCGAGCTATGTGAAGTGAAAAGTTAGTTGTGTGGTAGACGTGCCCTGGAAGAGTAGACTACAGGAAAGGTTGTCTGTATTAGTATGTGGCCCGCTGCAGACTGTTTTAAGTTTTATTGTATTTACTCAAGTCACGGAGATCTTGTCTAGTATTGAATGTTCAGTAAGACATGAACAGGACATTGTACAAATTTGATTTTTGTTACTGTTTTCATAAAACAGTAGTGCCTGTGAAAAGATAAGTACTGTTACGTTCTTTTGTTTCCACTATGGAAGAATTTCTGAGTAAAATAAAAGTGTGTTCTGTTTTGAGTACATCGTGTCTCAGCCAGCGCCCTTGCCAGCCACTTGCACCTTCCTCAAATTACCGGTAAGCAATCCACGCTAGAACGATAATAGGAACTGACGGACGACGAGAAAGCACGAATACATTACTTTGTTTTACAGTTTCATAATTTCTAAGCTGTTTTCGTGAACACATGAAGACGAATTTTTTTTACGAATTTTATTTTCGTTTCTAATAAAAGACTGGTAAAATGCATATATACTCGGGAAATACCGAGTTTAGCAGCTAGTGTTGTATAAATCTAATAGCGAAGAAGCATTCATTTGCCCATTTTGTAGGAAGAGGGTCACCAAAGCAATATTACCGCATTTCTACATCTACATTGATACTCTGCAAATCACATTCAAGTGCCTGGTAGAGGGTTCATTAACCACTTTCATAACTTTTCTCTACCGTTCCATTCTCTAATAGCGCGCAGGAAAAAAGAACACCTAAATCGTTCCGTTTTCGATCTGATTTCTCTTATTTTATTGGGATGGTCATGTCTCCCTAAGTAGGTGGGTGCTAGCAAAATATTTTCACATTCAGAACTAAAAGTCGGTCATCAAAACTTCGCAAACAGATCACGCCGCAATGAATAACGTCTTTCTTTTAATGATTTCCACCCCAATTCGTGCAACATTTCCGTAACGCTTTCCCCTCCGCAAGGTGATAAAACAAAACGAGCTGCCGTTCTCTGAACCTTCTCAATGTCTTCCGTCAGTCCCACCTGGTGAGGGTCCCACAAGGGGCAACAGTACTCCAGGAGAGGACGCACAAGTGTGATGTAGGCAGTCTCTTTGGTGGAGCTGGTGCATCTTCGAAGCGTTCTGCTGATGAAACGTAACCTTTGGTTCACCTTCCCCACAATATTTTCTGTGTGTTCTCTCCAGTCAAAGTTGTTCGTAATTGTAGGTCCTAGGTATTTGGTAGAATTTACGACCTTAAGGTTTGACTGATTTATCGCGCAATTGAAGTTCAGCGGATTTCTTTTAGTGGTCATGTGTATTACTTCACACTTTTCTTTATTTAGTGTCAATTGCCAATTTTCGCACCATGCAGATATTTTAGGAGGAAGCTACCGGATATTCCATTCGAATGAGACGAGGTCTTCTCCCTAAGCGACTGTTCCATACGTTAGTCCAATGGCGACATTCACAACCATTTGCTCCCGTAGGTGGTCGGCTAACGGTGTCGGACAGCGAACGCAAACTGCCGCAGAGAACGCGTGTCGAGGCGGCCGCGCGATTGTAGCGGGTCCTAATTACCTCTCAGAGGACGACGTATTCACTGGCAGGGCCAGTCGTAGAGGCGGACATTTGCGCTCAACTGAGAGGCGGACCTGAGCCACGAGTGACAAATGGCCCAGCTGCCTCGAGTTTGCGGACCACGAGTGCTGTTGTTGCCGTAGCAACGTGACGTCACCTGCTAGGCGCGATCTCGGACCCACATCAATCATGTTCTGAATTCTTCCACACCGACAGGTAGCGGTATTTTCATTTTGTATATAAAACTTTCAAATTCTGAAATCAGCACAGGGAAAAAATATAGGGAACGGAAGGTTATTTACAACTTGTACAAAAACCAGACAGCAGTTATCAGAGTTGAAGGGCATGAAAGGGATGCAGAGGTTGTAGCCTTATTCAATTTGTACATTGGGGCAAGCTATAAAGGAAAGCAAGGAGAAATTTTGAGAAGAATTTAAAGTTTAGGGTGAATAAGCCTTGCGTTTTGCTGATGACATTGTAATTCTGTCAGAGACAGCAAAGGACCTGGCGGAGCAATTGAACGGAATGGGCAGTGTGTCGAAAGGAGCATATAAGATGAACATTAAGAAGAGCAAAACAAGAGTAATGGAATGCAGTCTTAGAAAATCAGGGGATGCTGAAGGAATTAAATTAGGTAACGATTCAATAAAGGTGGTAAATGAGTTTTGTTACTTGGCAGTGAAATAACATATGACGGTCCCAGTACAGAGGATATAAAATGCGGATTGGCAATGGGAAGAAAAGCGTTTCTGAAAAGGAGAAATTATTTAACATCAAATATTAATTTAAGCATAAAAGAGTCCTTTCTGAAAGCATCTGTGTGGTGTTGCCTTGTATGCGAGTGAAACATGGATGATAAACAGTGCGGACAGGAAGAGGATAAGCCGGCCGCGGTGGCCGAGGGGACTGAGGCGCTCCAGTCACGGTCTGCACGGCCACTACGATCGGGGGTTCGAATCCCCCTCGGGCATGGATATTTGTGCCGTCCTTAGTATAAGGTTGTTCGTAAGTAGTTTGTAAGTTTAGGGACTGATGACCCCGTAGTTAAGTCCCATTAGTTTAACAAACATTTGGAAGAGGATAGAGGCTTTTGAAATGTGGTGTTACAGAAGAATGCTGAAGATTAGGTGGGTGGATCACGTAACTAATGAGGAGGTACTGAACAGAATTGGGGAGAAAAAGGAATTTCTGGCATAACTAAAAAAAGGGATCGATTGGAAGGACACATTCTTAGACATCAAGGAATCGTGAATTTAGCGTTGGAGGGAAGTGTGTGGGTTAAAAATCACAGAGGGAGATCAAGAGATGGATACAGTAAGCAGATTGAAATGGATGTAGGTTGCCGTTCTTATGTGGAGATGAAGAGGCTTGCTCAGGATAGAGTAGCGTGGAAAGCTGCATCAAAGCAGTCTCCGGACTGAAGACCACAACAACAACATAAAAAAGTCTGCACAACACTAGGCTGTTGTGGTCTTCATTACAGAGACTGGCTTGATGCAGCTCGCCACGCTACTCTATCCTGTGCAAGCCTCTTCATCTTCTCCTCTCATCTCCGCACATCTATTTGAATCTACTTTCTGTATTCATCACTCTGTTTCCCTCTGCGATTTTTACCCCAAACACTTTCCTCCAACGCTAAATTAACGATTCCTTGGTGTCTAAGAATGTTTCCTAACAATCGATCCCCTCTTTTAGTCTACTGTAAAGTCCTCCTTTCTTCAATTTCCATTCAGTACTACCATACTAGTTACGCGATCTACTTCTACTTTCAGCATTCGTCTGTAGCGCCACATTTCAAAATCTTCTATCCTCTTCTACTTAGCGTCCATGCTTCACTACTGCAACACTCCACACAAATGCCTTCAGAAAAGACTCCCTATCACTAATATTAATATCTGATGTTAACAAATTTCCCTTTTTCAGAAAAGCTTTTAATCCCATTGTCATTTTCCCTTGTATTTTGTTTCTATAGCGACCATCGTTTGTTACTTTGCTGCCCAAGTAACGATACTGATCTACCATCTTTATTGTTTCGTTACCCAGCCTAATTCCCTAAACATCGCTTGACTTTCTTAGTCTACTTTTCATTACCATTCTCTTGACTTGTTGATTTTCGTCTTATGACCTTATTTCAAGGCACTGTTAATTCCGTTCAATTTCTCTTCGAGGTGCTTTTCTTTCTCTGGCAGAATAATAATATTATCGGCAAAACGCAATGTTTTTATTTCTTCGCCCTGAACTTAAATCCCTTCTTGACATTTCTCCTTGATTTCTTTCCCAGCTTGCTGGCTGTACAGATTGAATAACATCGGGGAAAGACTACAAGCTTGTCTTAGCCCCCCCTCCCTTCCAAACAAATGCTTCGCTTTCATGCTAACTGGTTTCTATACAAGTTACAAATAATCCGTCGTTCACTTTATTTTATCGCTACTGATTTCAAAATTTAAAACAGTGTAATTCCACTCAATATTGTCAAAAGCTTTCTCCAAATCTACAAAAGCCATAAATGTAGGTTTGGCCTTCCTTAATCTATGTCGTAATGTATTTAATTGTAGCCATGACGGCTAAGTTTAGAAACCGTGACTGTGTGAAATATTAAATATTCGTATTTCTGCTACTAGTAATTTTATTTCTTGGTATTTAATCTAACATAGCACAACGCGTTTCGAGCATGTTTTGCTCATCATAAGGCGCTTTTTATACATATAGAAATATTTACGTTACTCATAACTTACTTATTTTAAATTTGTTAATAACATAAACATTTCTGTATGTGTAAAAACCGCCTGATGATGAGCAAAACGTGCTCGAAACACGTTGTGCTGTGTTAGATTAAACACTAACATTAAAGTGACTGGTAGCAGAAATACGAACATTTATTTATCGTAATGTATTGCTTCGCATGTCCCTAGATTTTTCTAAATCAAAAGTGATCGAGATCGGCTTACTAGCTTACCCATTCTTCTGTAAATATTCGGTGTTTTTCAGCCACGACTTATTGAAGTGATAGTTCTGTAATTTTCACATTTGTCTGCGCCGGCTTTCTTCTGCATTAGAATAATTACTTTTTTTTCTGAAGTCTGAGGGCATTTCGCGTGTCTCATACGTCTTACACACCAGGTGGGACAGTTTTATCATGGCTGACTCTCCCACAGACTTCATTAGACGTTGAAATACCTGTAAACATATTGGAAGAAACTGCTATGGTCATCAGTCTTTAGATTTACAAACTACTTAAACTAATTTACACTATGGACAATACACTCGCCCATGCTCGAGGGAGGACTCTAACATCTGACGGGAGCGCCCGCCCTGGCTTAGCCTTAGCATAATGCGTTCGGCCACGTGGCTACTCCCGCGCGCCGGAATGTAGTATGCTCCAGGGACCTTTTTTTTTTACCTGCGGAATATTTTACCCGAGAGTATGCCATCATATATTCATATAAAAGAGCTGCATGTCCTCGGGAAAAGTAACGGCCGTTCGCAGTAACTGTGTGGGAAACCCACGTAAAAGCATCATATCTTGTAGTAAAATCAGACAAGTCACGAGTGCACATTTTTAAACAAAATATACAGGTTTTGCTTAGTGATGTCCTTTTTTTTTTTACATGTACTTCCACTAATAATTTTTAGCAAAGCGACAGAATGATTTTAAAATTTCGCACATATCGTTTGCACGCACGCCGAGAGTAATTTGTCCTTATAGTGTTGGAACTGTTAATGATGAATAAGCCCAAAGCCTAAAAACTGTTATCAGGAAACAATCGATAGGTAAAAGAATATCATATGATAAGTAATTCTGAAAAAAATTCGAAGAAAACAACTATTTCTTTGCCGGCCGCGGTGGCCGAGGAGACTGAGGCGCTACAGTCACGGTCTGCACGGCCACTACGGTCGGGGGTTCGAATCCCCCCTCGGGCATGGATATTTGTGCCGTCTTTAGTATAAGGTAGTTGATAAGTAGTTTGTAAGTTTAGGGACTGATGACCCCTTAGTTAAGTCCAATAAGCTTAACAAACATTTGAACATTTTGAATTATTTCTTTATAAATAGTCTTTAAAGTGGCACCTTTGTTAATCAATACATTCGCATTTGAGTGTTGCCTGAAATGCCAAACACTCGTTAACACTTTCAATCCCACATTATGAAATCAGCTTTGGCAAAATTAAAATTCAGTTTTCTGTATTAATACAGTGAAGAAAACATCAAAATATGTGTTTTAAAATTTTTGGTCGAACTTTTGATTTCTTATGTCATGTATTTCATGCACAACACAGACGTTTGTATTGAGGTATTTTGTTACTTGTTGATAGTTAACACTGCCAGATGAAAAAATGCTAGCATAATCTTCGCCACACCACCAAAGACAAGACAATTCACTGCTGGAATAAAACAAAAGGAACCACACTGATGCTCACACTCTCAGCCACGTACAGACGTCAACGTAACACAACCTCCAAGATGGACAGATTAATGCCTCAGAAGTGGCTACACGCCGTACCAAGCGGCAAAATGTCGTACTAGAAGCATGTTGTACATCAACATAAATGCAACTCTAGGGACAGATGCACAAAATACGATATAAATCAACTTTTAATACGTTGGTGTCCAGGAACAACACTGGGAATGAAGGGGTTAAGCAAAATATATTTTCAGAATGAAACTTTCACTCTGCAGCGGAGTGTACGCTGATATGAAATTTCCTTGTAGATTAAAATTGTGTGCTGGAACCTGGACTCCAACCTAGGACCTTTGCCTTTGGCGGGCAAGCGCTCTACAATTTTAATCTACCAGAAAGTTTCATATCAGCGCCCACTCCGCTGCAGAGTGAAAGTTTCATTCTGGAAACATCCTTTAGGCTGTGGCTAAGCCATCTCTCCACCATATCCTTTCTTCCAGGAGTGCTAGTCTTGCATGGTTCTCAGGAGAGCTTCTGTGAAGTTTGGAAAGGAGGAGGCGAGGTACTGGCGGAAGTAAAATGGTGAGGCGGCATCGTGAGTGGTGTCGGGATAGCATTCGAGTGACAGCTGCGATGCTGGACGGACGTGTGGCGGCTGCTCGGCATCCTGACGTAAACAACGGCTGTGTCGCTGCGAATAAGGTAAGTTTTGAACTGCTCTCTTCATTTGTAGCTATGTTTTCGAACTATAGTAAGACAGAATGAGTACGATAAATGTTCTGAGGAAAGACACGATAAAATTTACATTCGATAAAAATTTTGTTAGACCAAAGACAAAGAAATTAAGCGGTGGTTCATGGAGAAATTTCAGATGACCGGTAACGAAGTAGGTGTTCACTTATCCTTTGACAAATTCTGTATATTTGAAGATCATAAACCCAGAATTATGTTGTTCAGTTAACCATTTCGATGGTTCAGTTAGCGAAGTTTTAGTGTCACATGCCAGACTAGGTATTCGAACTGTTCATGTTTTTGAGTTGCCTTTTGAGGTCCCGGCTGAAGAAATAAACAAAGTTCTGAGGCCATATGGTAGAATTATCTATATCTATAAATGTGAATGTCTGTTCGGTGCACGTTTATCACGTTTGAACCACAAGACATAAAGAGCTAAAAATTTGTACAGTTACTAATGTCTACCCGGGGAAGGCTTTAGGCACGATTTTATGGCGATCGGATAGCTATTTACCTATATATATATATATATATATATATATATATATATATATATATATATATATATATATATATATATATATATTAATGTGAATGTCTTATCGGTGTATGCTTATCACGTCCGAACGACAAGACGCAGAGACTTAAATATTTGTACAGTTACTAATTTATACCTGAGGAAGATTTTAGGCACGGGTTTATAGCGATCTGATAGATATTTAGTAATTTGAAGAATATAACGCGAAATGCGGAACAATAATTACTCTTTGAAAGTTATATTTACTCTTTGAAAATGGTTGTATTGGTTGCATTGTTGCTTGAGGGTTGATAATGATAAAAGGGTGGAGTATACTGGGATGGAAAGTTATCGGTGTATATAAAATTATACGTGTGTGTGTGTGTTAATATTTCGCTCTGTAGCGAAAACTACAGAACGCAAACGAATGGTCTGTGTGTAATTGTTGTCTGAAGTCTCCCGTTGTACACCATAGCAGTTCCATGCCGATAGCTATAAGGGGGTGAAAGATATGGTAGTTGATAAAGTCAAATTATAAAAATATTCTGTCTGAAGGCCAGCGATGACGTTTGCGACTCTATAGCAAGGAGGTTACATTCAGCGAAATTTGACGCCACAGACCATATCTTTGGTCTATGCGTGCTACATTGTCTTCAGATCTTTCTCTGTAAGGATAAGCATACGAATAAGGAAATATAGGAATCAATAAATAAAGCAGTAAAAGAAATGCCTTTTAATACATCTATTAAAAATAGATTTGACGTTCGCGCACTACATCAAGTGATCAATCCGTGATATTATTACAATCATTATTGTTGAATTTCGTGATTGGATTCTTCGAAACGAGAGCATTTTTACGAGTGATTTGATCTACACTACTTACTTTCGTGATAAACGGTAAGTGCATAGACTGCTGCAATCTGATAGGAATATTTATCAGTTCTGCTTTATCAGCGACATTTCCTCAAAAATGAGTGAAATTAATTACATTAATTTAATTGTTATTTAAACTTCGTAGATAAATGTGCATTGGGTTACTTTACACGTATTACAACAGTACATTTACTTTTAATAGATCACATTCAGACAACATGACTGGGAAAAAGAAAACGTCATTATCAAGAAACACTGTTGGAGCAAAACGTATTAAAACATCAAGAGCAAACGAAACTGAAGAACAGCGCGAGATAAGATGTTCACAAAGGAGGGACAAGAGGACAGGAATGGCGAAAGCTGAATCACCATTACAACATGACAATAGGCAACGTGAGGACCGAGAGCGATCAGAGCCGCGGGTTTAAGCTAGTATCTAATATAGCTGAGAAATGGTTAGAGGAGTATGTTTCCGAACGGTGTCCGACAAATCAAGATTGAATTACAGAGGCATATTCCTTCATGTATAAATGTATGCGGATACCGTGGCATTGTCATATATGACGGTCAGCCTAAGACTTGCGCCTTGTGTAACTCCACCGATCACGTGAGGAGCGAGTGCAGCAAGAGGCGGCCGGCGCAGCTGCCGCGCGCGGAGCCTGCGGCTCCGGGCCAGGCGGTCAGCCTCAGGCTGACGTACGCGGCCGCCGTCTACCCCAGCGGCCCCGCCGAGGCGACAACAGCCAGGGTTGCCAGGTGTGGCGATTTTTCGCAATTTTGGCTATCTTTTTCTTAGAATAGTAGCCATTCTAGGATTCTGGCGACTGGCGATTCAATTTGGCTAGTAAAAGAATAAGTTGGCGACTTTATGGCTATTTTATTTTACTTCAAATACAACTAATGTAATGCAATCACACTTGAGACATTGCGTAAATGATAGCTACTAAACATCCGTAGAATCCTGGGGAAATGTAATCAACCTATAGAAATATCTGTAGGTATCTTTGATCTGTGGGAGAGTGCCACAGAGATGCAAAGAAATTGAACTTGCAGACTCTTGAAGACAGACGTAAACTACCTCGATGAGCTTACTTACTACAGTTCAAAAACATGCTTTAAACGATGACTCCTAAAGTATACTACAACCCTGTATGTATGGCCCCCGTAGAGATCGTGATGACATGATTATATGAATTACAGCGTGCACAGACGCAATTGAACATTAATTTTTTTTCGTGCTCCATACGTCAATACAACAGAAATTCCTATTGACTGTTACTGTAAAACGAACCCATTGCTATCCACTTCACAGTGGTGAACAATGGTTTGCAGAACAAACATGATGTAGAACACACGATAATTTCCCTGTTGTTCCCATGGTTAATTTTTCAGTGTTTCATGATGCATTATTCCGAATTAGTCCATATCACCTCAAAGTACGAAATGCTGATGATTATTATAAATTGCAGTCCACCTCATCTTAAAATGTAATGATTTTGTGTGTACGGTACAAAAAAAGTTTGAAAGATTCAATAACTGTCTTCAACATCTGTAAATATCAGTTTTAAAGCAGATGAAAGTGATTGGTAATCAAAGCTATGCACGAGCACATCGCTTGTGTGGGTTTGGTGGATTGATTCTTGAACAGTTTTATGTTATAATTTTAAAGTTCTGAAATTAATAAATGTGAAAGTTAAATGTCACTGTGCTTAAGTTTAATGTCCACTGAATTTTCCTAGCCTCGCTTTTACATCTTCAATATGACTATATTTTGACTAGCCTCGTTGGTCAGTTTGTGGTGTGTCTGGGTTCAGTGCCTGGCTGGACTCAAGATAAATGTTTCCGTGAAGAACGAGGTTCCTTGGAATGTGTGGTTTCTATGAATGTGAGAGTGCCACAGTTTGTATTACCTGTTACTCAAAACTAGCTTACTCCCTGTACCGTATTTCAGGGTTATTATCGTCAAGTCAAACGACAGAATTTCTATAGAGCAATCAAGTTAACATTAAAATTTCGATATTTGGCTGTATTTACTGATGAAAAGATGGCGATATTTTGGCTAATTTTTGCTTAAAATTTGGCGACAGAGCAGTGGAAAAACCTGGCAACCCTGACAACAGCTGTGCAGACGCAACTCGCCGAAGCGCTGCCAGCACCCGGAAACAACGCGGATCAGCGAGGCACCGATGACGTCAGGGCGGCAGACGGGAGCCCCGCAATTGAATCGCCGACAGTAACATCTGAAGAGCCCGACAATCCACCCACCGTACAGGCGAAAACGCAGGCTCCCAAATGATCCGAAATTGCACAGGTCTCTCTATTCTCGCAACAGGAAGGGGATTAGATTTCCGTCCAAAAACCTATGGAAACTGAAGTGCACCCGGACTGTCCCACCAGTGTCAATTACGATCTAACTTTAAACAAAATGCAAACAGCAATGAAGTTTCTCTTAGGGACACACAACTTAGTGGACAAAAAACTGACAAAAGGAAAAGTCTGGGCACTAGCCATTTACAAGGGTAATGGACGAACATTGGAATTCAACATGAGGTCCAGAACAGATACACGGAGAGGAAGCAAGACTGTAATTCTTCGGAGAAATCTTCCGCTGATTCCAATGAGATTCGCCCTATTTGTCTCCAGAGGGCTCCCCAAAAAGGAAGAGAAACAAGAAACGTCGGGTGACTCATGAAAATGCTGAAAAGGTACGTATTTTAAAGGAAAAAATATGTGCCATTCAGGAACGTGACAAGAAAAAAGAAAATTCTGCAACAAGCAATGCTTCCGTGCGCCCTCAAGAACCTAACAGACAACTGCCTTCGGACAGTACGCAGCCCCTATCACCAAACGAAAGGGACTACGATGTCGTACGAACAGAAGATAATTCACTGCTTCGACGGAGCACTTCACAGGCAGAAGTCGACTGGTCTGAAGGCAACGAGGATGGCAAGGATGTTGATATAGCAGGCGAACTGCCGCAAGATGAAGAAGAAGTCTTTTATTAAGCTTGTTGCAATTGCTTAAGATGATACTGACAATGATCCATACATGCTTGCGCAGTGTGTCAGCAGATGGTGGATTTCGGCGACGGTTACACCTGTTGGCGGTTCTGTGCCCCATGGTTCTCTAGCAAGGGAATGTGGAAGTCAAGTTTGGTATCGGAGTGTAACACTTACCAGCGGATGTTTGAGTGCTGTACTGTAATACGGCTGTTTCAGAAGTGTTGTGTATTATTTAAGTCGCCAAGTGTCTCGCAAATAATTTGTACGTCGTGGATGGAGATGCCTGTTGTTATTGCCGTGTGATATTGTGTGGCTGGCATAGAACCGTGACGCCTCACCTGAATACGGCACTAGTTAGTTGGTGATGCACTTGGTAACAAACTGATTACAAGTTGGTAAGCTTATGCTCGGTGAACTTGAGGTAATGTCATTTCCAGTAAGTTATAAACAAGATCTGTAAGGATATTTGATGATAATAGCGCTCTCGAACATTTAATTTGTGTCTGTGATACTATTTTATATTTTATGTGCACCGATTTTGTGAGCGCTACCTTTCGTGGTCCTTAAGTGTAGGCGACTATTTAATGCGGGGTGCCAATGCCTATGTTGGCGCATTTTCTTCCACATTTGGATTAACGATAATCTGTTGTCCCGTAATATTTCAAAAATTTTGTGTAGTGTATTTGATTACTTTTAAGTTATTGTTGATTTATGAACATTTTAGTAATTGTTTCCTTTATATTTGTATGTTCCAGTTGTGCATTGAGGTTAAAGATTTGTAGTCTGGCGGCCGGACCCAGCGGACAGGGCCTGGTTAGGTTTCCATTCCAGTGGTGTGCGGGTTCCTGCACTTAGTGTTGAAACCTAGTATCTGAGTATCTGTAATTGGTTTTATATATATATATATATATATATATATATATATATATATATATATATATATATATATATATATATATATATATATATATATTACTGACACAATAGGAACAATTTAAAACAAGTCATGATTGACACTTAAAAACAAGGAAAATGCTCGCGAGCACCCTTTTCAAAACAAAACAAGGATATGAACTTACAAATGCAATTTAAGAAAACCAGTATTTACAAGACAAGAATTTGACTTAACTTGACGACGAACCGCAGGGGGCAAGTTTCCTTAATTAAGTTTTGCTGATGTTCTTTCTATGTGTTTGTAACAAAAAAAAAAAAAAAAAGGCTTGTAAAGGTTGATCTGTCTGTTAGCAAAATCTATTTTGCTTGATTCTCTATTGTCGAGATTTGTTTATAGAATAAGGAGCTATTCAGGTGTCCTTTAAATAAATTGTTCTTTAAACTGGCAAATGTTGTTACTTGGGGCTTGGGCCTTCCGTCAATAATTCCCTTTCAAGATGCATGGTAAATTAAATATCCCACCTTAGTCAGATATACTTATATCACAAGTAGGTCACAAAGTAGAATTAATACGATCTATGTTTCTTCGAACCTGGAAAATAAAGTGTCAGCAATTGAAGTCATACCGACCGCCTTCTCTGACCACCTCGCGGTAAGATTCAGTGTTCAGTTAGAAAAACAGAAAACATATTGGGGTCGCCCGGTTTCGAAACTGAATATCAACATGTTGTCAGATACAGCCCTTGCTGACACAATCAACGAGGCCTAGTAAGCCGCTTTTCGACGTAGCCACAAGTACAGATCGAACATTCAGTGGTGGACCACGGAAGCAAAGAAGAAACTTAGAGCCACATTGATAGCATACGGTAAGGAGAGAGCGAGATGGTTGAGACACACAGTAGAATTCTATTGCTGTTGTCTCCGGGATTTTTACCAACAACCAATGAATCAAGAAAACATAATGGAAATTAATAGGATAAAGGCTCAGCTGATAAAAATTAAGAACAGCTAGACGGCCTAAAAATCAAATCGCACACTCAGACTGTTGTGGAAGAAGAAACTGACTCGCTCTATCACCTTATAAGCCATGCAAATTTTCGACACAAAAGTTTTATAGAGAGTCTTCGGGCCGAGGATAACAGTGTCCTGACCAAGCAAAAAGACATTCTACATACGGCCTTCAGTTATTTTACTAGACTCTATGGTAATAGACCCATAGAGCAACTAGTAATAAGGGAGTTTTTATCAGATTCTGGACTACAGGACAACATCACAGATAAAGATAACAGTGATATACAAGGAGCAATAACAGAAGAGGAAGTTTTAGATATTTAAAGTCCTCACCAGACCCAGACGGATTGCCCATTGAATTTTATACTACTTACTGGAACATAATAGGAAGTAAATTTACTGAAATTGTCTCTGAGACACTACTTGTGGTGTCTGTCCCCATAGACTTTAAACAATTACTGTGCTCCTTCCGAAAAGTAGGAATACGGAAACGAAAGATACACTTAAATTGCGACCAATTACACTGATGAATTCCGATTGTAAAACTGTAGTGAGGGTCATCAAAGAGAGTTTACGTTCTGCTCTCGAAAAAATTATTGGCAGCCATCAGACGTGTTTTCTAGGGCGCAATATCTTACAGACTTTCAGTGAATACAGGGACATTGTTTCAATTTTTGCCAACACGGTAGAACACGGAGGACTTGCTTTTATCGATTTCGCAAAAGGTTTTGGCAAAGTGAATCACGTATACCTTTTATCAGCCTTGACTTACATGGGGCTAAACGACTGCAATGTCAGCATTTTAAGGAATATGTTAGAAGGTATAAAAGCAAAGATTACGATAAATGGGCAAAATACTAAGGACATATCAATTGACAGTGGCGTCCCTCAAGGAAGTCCACTTTCGATGATCCTGTACGTAGCAGCACTGGAATCACTATAAAGATACACGGATGCTCTCGAAGGTTTCTCACTAACAGGCGTGAAATATGTCAACAACGCTTATGCTGATGACGTTGGTGTGATCGTCAGGAGCCAGACTGACTTAGAGAAATTAACAGACATCGTAAAGCTGTATTGCGAAGCGTCGGGAGCAGAAATAAACTGCGCCAAGAGTGCATTCCTCAATCTAAATGGTCTCATGAACCCACAGATTAATTGGGCGGAGAGCGTAGAACAGCACACAGCCCTTGGGCTTACTCTAAAACCTGACAGTCTGCAGCCAGTAATTAATATAACTGCAATTAATTACAAACTGACACATATAAGTAGTTATTACTTGGACCTCAGTTATATGAGTTGCATTTTACTGGATAAGACAAGAGGAGCTATCAATATATGATGCACAGACTAAGATCACAGGACCATAAAAATAAGATGGAGGCCAGGTTTCCAAACAAAAATTGGAAAATTATTTGGAAAAAATATAAGTAACAAAGTGCTCTCCTCAGACACACAAGTGTCTTGGTATAGAGTAATTAACAAAATAGTAAGTACGAATGAAAAATTATACGCCATTGGCCTCAGTGACACAAACCAATGTTTAAAATGTCACAGACCGGACACTTTAGACCATCGGTTCCGTTGCATGGGGAATACTGAAATATGGAAGGAACTTATTAAACAATGATGAAATGTTCTCGGGTTATCAGCTGAGTGGTGGCGTCGTCTTGGCGGCACTGGATTATTGGCAATTTTGTCACTACGTAATCACTAACAAAGGAAGTGATAATGTACAGAATTAAAAAGAATATATACTTCAAGAGTATTACAAGATTTAGCAAAAAAGGGTAATAAAAGGAATTTTTTTAATATGTTGCAAATTCTGTTTGAAAAAACAGGGAGTAGGATAATTATGTATTAATAGAAGAATGAATCGAAGTCGCATGCTGAGGGTGAAGTACGGTGGGGACTTCGTGGGCTCCGTGGCCGCTACGGTAGCCGTGAAGGCCTCAACAGAACCCAGAAAAGGTATGCACTGCGTGACGAGGAGAGATATACAGATAATAGAATTGTGTTCGCAGAAGTTAAATCAGAGATTCAGATTTCAATTGTCTCAAAAATGATGTTTTTTTTCTCTAATTTTTGTCATTAACGTTAATATTAATCCCAGGAGAAGGGACTTTTACATTTTGTACTCGTCAGCTAGTATTCCTCCTCAGGAAGAAGAAATTTATTTCTACGTATTTGATTTTATACTTTCAAATACCGATCACAAAGAACAACAACAACACATAAGAATAATTCATCTTATACTCTACAGTGGCCACAAGCTCACACAGAGGGTGGCAATCAATAAAAATGGCGGAGAAGCCAGGCCGAGAAGGCCACATTTGGCGAGCGAAAGGATGGGTTGAAGGGGTGGAAGGAGACCCGCAAAAAAAAAAAAAAAAAAAAAAAAAAAAAAAAATATATATATATATATATATATATATATATATATATATATATATATATATATATATATATATTAGTCGGTAGAGCGGGTTCCAGCACACAATTTTAATCTACCAGGAAGTTTCAAAACATATTATGTTTTCTGTTACCTTTGAGATGACGTAGTTCTTTTTTTTATTTTATTTATTTGTTTATTTATTTATTTATTCGTGAGGAGTCGTAAGGAAGGGGACGCATATTGTTTCAGGCTGTTGTATTTCGGTTGACCAGTAGTGCATGTTGACAGAGTAGCAAGTCTTGCGGGTGCTTCTCTTACTTCAGCTACCGTATATTCGGCAGCTCCTCTGCTCTTCCTTACGCGGCGCAGGAAGACCGACATTTGTTCAATATTGCACGTCGCAGCTGCCTTTGAGACGCGGGCTGCGAGAATTTGTAGTTTCCCAGTGAGATCCTGGGGAACTTGGCGGAGCACTTTGGCAGAGGAATTTCAGGGTGCGCGCCCCGCTGCGAGTGGAGTGGAGTAGTTGTTTAATTTAGGGGCGAGTCGCCGCTGCGTCCCCGGGGAGCAGAACAGCGCGCCTTCCCAGTCCGTGGGGGAGCGGGAAACTCCACACCGCCGCCCGACTTTTAACGCCTTCCTTCTCTTATGAACGCAGAAAGGCGAAATAAAAGTGCTGAGGAGCTGCAAAGAGGTGACATTCGCGCCAAAGTAAATTAAGACCCTCCACTGTAAGCGGTGGTAAGAGATGTATGTTTCCGTATCCCGTTCCCGACCCGTGCCGACGAGTCCACTTATCTTCCTCCACTTGTTGCCAACCCACGCCTCTACTTTCCACACATGTTCTCTCTCGCGTTTTCTGCTGTGTCCTTTAGCGCCATTTCGGTCTTTTTCCATACATATTTAAGTCTTATGACGTTCGTTATACTTTTTAGAATTTTTGTATAAGCAATATTGGATTTTTATAGGAATATTAATGGATTTATAGCTCGCATATTTAAATGTTGTTGTTTGTTAAGCTTATGGGACTTAACTACGGGGTCATCAGTCCCTAAACTTACAAACTACTTATCAACTACCTTATAATAAGGACGGCACAAATATCCATGCCCGAGGGGGGATTCGAACCCCCGACCGTAGTGGCCGTGCAGACCGTGACAGGAGCGCCTCAGTCTCCTTGGCCACCACGGCCGGCTCGCGTATTTATATTTGGGAAATTAACAGTATATACAGGGTGTTTCACTAAGTGTGTTTACCTCTGTAACTTATAAAATAATAGGTGCCGGGAAATTTTAATGCGGTAGGTCAACACAAGAAATGTTACACATTCTGCGGAGCTATGAACATAGTTTATTGTATCGTTTTTCAAAGAGTTACACCACAAAGATATAATTTTTAAATGGAACAATAGTTTTTTTCTATTGTGTATTGGATTTGTTTAAACCAGCTGCGTCCAAATCAATTTAAACTACATTCCTATCACTTTTAGTTTGGGAGTTACAACCCTTCAAAGTTTAGGGGGCGGAGGCTACGGCAGCGTAGTTGACTGGCTGGTGGTCATGAGACAGTGGGCCGTGCCCCAGGGGATAGGCACTCGGCCAGTTAGCTACGCTATCGCAGCCTCCGCCCCCAGAACTTTGAAGGGTTGTAGCTCCCAAACTGTGATAGGGATGTAGTTTAAATTGATTTGGACGCAGCTGGTTTAAACAAATCCAATACACGATAGAACAAACTATTGTTCCATTTAAAAATTATATCTTTGTGGTGTAACTCTTTGGAAAATGATACAATAAACTATGTTCACAGCTCCGCAGAAAGTGTAACATTTATTGTGTTGACCTACCGCATTAAAATTTCCCGTCACCTATTATTTTATAAGTTACAGAGGCAAACACACTTAGTAAAACATCCTGTATATGTGCATTTATCATAGTGGGAAATTATATTTTTCAGTCATAAAGAATATTTAAATGCAAAGTAAAAAAGGAAGTAACAGCATGGAGGATGCAATAGTCTCTGATATGTTCTCGATGTTGCGGTATATAAGCAAAATTCTGGAATTTTTACAAAAATCTGCTATTATTTTCGTTTCGGTTCGGAAATGCGAATTTGAGAAGCTTAGATCGAAGTTTTATTTCAGTTAGTTCGTACCTGGGGAATGATAGAATAATCGAAACCAGATCGTGTCTAAGATCGATACGAAATAGCGTGAGTAATGTGGTGAACATTACAAAACGCACCGACAGATTTAAATCAGATAATTTATGGTATTGACTTCGAAATATTGTTATGGGAATGTATTATTGCCCAGTACTTTTTTTTCTTTTTTTGTGGCTTATGGGACTTAACTACGAGGTCATCAGTCCCTAAACTTACAAACTACTTACGAACTAGCTAATACTAAGGACAGCACAAATATCCATGCCCGAGGGGGGATTCGAACCCCCGACCGAAGTGGTCGTGCAGACCGTGACTGGAGCGCCTCATTCCCCTCTGCCACCGCGGCCGGCACCCAGTACTATTAATTTTGAGTAAACCGGACCGGAGCGGGAAATGTGTTAATAAATGTACTGCAGTCACTAAATGAATGTAAGTTATCGCCCGGCAACGATAAGCAATATCTTTGACTAAATAATACAAACTAAATACAGACTAAAATTTTCTAGAATCAGGGCATTATAGTCACAAAATGGAGAATTCTGATGAACTTTAATTCAGTGAAGAATCGTCTTGCCTTGTCCATCGCGTATTATGACTCAAATTCTTGAAACTATAACTACAGAGCTGGACAGAAGTGGAATGGCAAGAAAGGAATGAGGGTCATATTCTTCCATAATTTTAGGTAGTCTCTGTGCGGTAGTGGCGGAGCGGCTGTGCACATTGAGGCGCTATGCTGTGATGTGCAAGGTCGTTCCCTGTCGGTGTTTCGAATACCCCCTCAGGCATGGCTGTTTCTGTCGTCTTTAGTGTAAGGTAGTTCATAAGTAGTTTGTAAGTTTAGGGACTGATGACCCCGCAGTTAAGTCCCATAAGCTTAACAAACATTTGAACATCTCTGTGCACACATCCTCTTAACATTCTCATACTTCCCTGTTAAGGTTCTTCCATATATCCACATTCCTTACACTATCCATTCTCGTTTCTCCTTTCACTGCTCTGAGAAATTTCATTTCCACTGCTTAGAGTCTGCTCCGACCCCTTGCTGTTATTGCCCATGTTTCTCCTCCATAGGTCACAGAAGAAAAGTAACAATTCTTATAAATTATGACTTTTACTTTTTCTGGAATTTTCTTATTCCAGATCAGAAAGTTTTATTGTTTGTTAAGGCACAGTACATTGGAAATGTAGCTACTGCCTAGAACAAGTGGTGCGTAATGTGCTTTCTCTCTGTGTAAAAGGTAGTTATACACTGCTAACCACTCGCAATGCAACAAATTGGAGGAAGCCTCAGCAGTAGGTGAAATTTCCAGATGAATTTGGAGCATAGCACAAGCAGAGCATTTCAGCGCAGGTGCACATGATGGGCACCAGTAGCGCAACATGCAAACACCATATCCCTTTGAGGCACAGAACATAAAACCACTGAAAGTCATTTGGAAACTGATTGAAATAGTTCAAATACACTATAAGGAAATGAAAATCACAATTTATCAATTTTTTGTACATTTGCTCATAATTGAAACCACTGTGGCAAATAATGAGAATGCTCACAATACATGTGAATACACACAACATACCATGAATAGACTCAAAACATTTACTTACGGAAAAGAATGAAATAGGTACTGTCAGATGACAAGCATAAGCCTACACCACAGGTTTTACAATGCCATTCGCATCTATGGGGGGTCTTTTTCATACTACAGTATGCACATGGAGGCCCATGCTGCGGCATGTGTTTTGCTTCAGACTTTTTCTTCTCCATAGGCACCTGCGGTTTGAATCTCTTAGGGGGCGGTGTACAACATGATGGACCTAGTAAACCTGTCATATTTCTAGTACCTAGTAAACCAGGTACAACATTTGCACTTTTACTGGTGTTGCACAATGTGGACAAAATAAATGAATTTACAACACACACATCTACAGAGTACCAAAATAGTTGTAGACAGGACCTTTTTCCTTTCAGTTGCATAGTCAAGCACAATGGCCCCATATGAAGCCACCACAGAATTGCGGATATTGTACCAATTATATATATTGTTGTGTTTAGTTGTATACTTCAGAGTATATTTACAACATTTTCATAACCGAAGGGTGTGGGGAAATGGAATGGTAACCCAGGTAGTTATAAATGGAGATATTCAATTAGACAAGTTAAAAATAAATTTCATACTTGAGTTATTAATATTTTGTTATTTATGGAACTGGTAATCACTGTACCTCTATCAGTTCCATAAATAATAAAAAAATAAAAATTAGTTATGAAATATTTTTTAAACTTCTCCAAATGAATATCTACATTCATAGCTAATGTGGGTTACCATTATATTTTCCCATACACTTCAAATAAATACCTAGGAACATACCTTATATGTGCTCAAGAAATATTTATTGGAGTAAATTGAACAGCAACCATTATAGATGATGCAAACACCAGTGGAACAGGGGCAAAAATAACATTGGGGCCCTCTTTACACTAAATCTGTATACCGATGCAAAACTATTTCATCAGCTCCTTACCGCCCACTGGAAGAAATAATAAGACAAACCTAAATATTGCTAAGTAAATTATGTGTCACGCAGCAGATAATATGGTTATAACTGTAAAAGTTTGTTTGTTTTGTATGCTTTTACGCAAAAATTACTGGATTCATTTGGATGAAATTTTGCCGAGGGACAGAGTTGGACCTGGGCGGGACATGCAGATAAAACGACCCTATGCTCTATGCCGACCAGCCTTATTTCTTTGATAGCCCAGTCAAAGAAAGAAAATAGGGGAAATATTCGTGTAGCATGGTTTCAGCAAAAGGAAGTTGCCGGATTTTGCATGATGAAACACTTTCTATTGAGCTGTGCCGCTACCAGGCTGCATGAAGTAATAAGTAAAATAAGTCGATATCTTCGCTTATTATCACGACACTGGGATAGGGGGCAGCGTTTAGAATGGACAATTCACTATTCTGACAAAGTAACCCTTTTTCTGCCTTCTTCTTGTATGCATTTCAGAGTGCAGCTGGTTACAGCACTTCATTGGGATCTATGATTAAGGAGCTCTCCCTTGGGAGAATTCACTATACAATCTGTTGAGTTACCATAATAATACATTGTACAGGCTTCATATTCAAATGTGGTCAGACCGTGTATTGTCAAACACACTACTAGTAATTCAGCGCCATTCACTGTTATTTCGCAAAGATTGGCAGCCATGGCAACTCCGACTTGAACCGACAACACACTAACGATGGCAGGGTCATGTTTTAGCGGACAAGCAAAAGACCTTGTTGTGTTTATGTTCTGAGTGGGAATAATATTTGGATTTCACTTCGTGCGTTTGAGGTTTGTTGCTCAGGGTTCAAAAAGTTAAATGTTGAAAATCCTTCATTCAACTAAATTATCATATACAGTAGAATGTCGACTATGCGAAGTAATTGGGGGACGTGGATGTTCGGAAAACAGATTATTTGTATAACCGAACTCTACATTTCTATTTGCCAATAAGAAGTACTGTACAGTAAATGTATTTATTCACTATTTGGAGGTGCTCGATCCTTCACACTGTGCCGAGCGGCACGCCGCTATACTGAGAAGGCGCAGTTGTTGCTGCGAGCAACTTTAATGCTGCCTCTACTTCCATTGCAACGCCGACTGAAGTGTGGCGATTGTTGTATACAGCGACTGGCGGCTTGGAAGGTCAGCAGCACCACCGAGCGGCGTCTTGTGAAGGCCCCACTAAAAGCAATGTTCCGCCAGCAGGTGGCACATTGCGGCTACTGTGGGATACTTGGTTTGAGGGAAGGTGGAGATAATGGACGGTAGGGAGGGAGAGCAAAGACAAAAAATCGATAGTGTACTGCAACTTTTTTCAAACGTCGCTCACGGTTGTCGAGGGGGGGCCCTTGAGCTCGGGGGCCCCGGGGCACTGCCCCGCCAAGCCCTATCATAGCTACGCCACTGGCAAACAAGTATTACCAAATTTCTTATGACAACAAAACGGACTCAGTAAGTAGTTACAAAAAGTTCTCAGAGATGGCAGCACTAAGCAGGACTGACAGAAAGTGGCTCCAGTTGAAACCACTGTCTCAGTCGGCTGGAAAAAATATAAAAGCTAAAGTGAACGCAAATGAAGTCACTATGCCTCAGACGGATATACATGTCGTGTGAACAACTGCAATAGCTTTTCGTGCAGTTTGGTTTGCACAAGCACCTTCAGTAGGCCTCTTAAGGTGCCTTCAGACTGAAAAACAACTCAATAAATAAATAAATAAATAGTGCAACTGTTGCCAGTCTGGTAAATTTAAAACTGTTGTTAGTATAGCAAAATTACAACTGTTGCACGGTGTTAACAACAAAAAAAAAGGTTCAAAAGTTTATATAGCTTATGGGACTTACCTACGGGGTCATCAGTCCCTAAACTTACAAACTACTTATGAACTACCTAACACTAAGGACGGCACAAATATCCATGCCCGAGGGGGGATTCGAGCCCCCGACCGTAGTGGGTGGAGCGCCTCAGTCCCCTCGGCCACCGCGGCCGAACTATTGTAAATGCACACTCTGCGTTTTTCTTTTAATAATTGTCTGTACATCAGCATTTAATTTAGTATATTCGGCGAGTTCAGTCGTTGAAAAGAAGGAAAAATAAAACACTTGTAGGTAACCGCTGTTGTACACAAAACAGGTTAGATGACTGTTGGAAAAACAAAGAAGAAATACTTCCCAATTTAATCAGATAAAAAGTCGCCAAATCTGGCAATCTTTTACAGAAACTCGAAATTTAGCACGAACTTCAGTTCGAGAAGCTTATAATCGTTTCAATAACGAAACCCCGTCACCTAATTTCGTAGAAAATCCTAGCGGGAAAACACAATCAGTATCTTTAGTATGCGATAGCAACGCTGATGCTTCTGAAGACAGCTGTGTTAAACCAGAATTGCTTAGCACAGCTTTCCGAAGTTCCTTCACCAAAGAAAACGAAGCAAATACTCCAAAATTCGAATCAAATACAGCTGCCAGCAAATGTAATTTAAAAAAAAATGTTTAAATGTTTGTTAAGCTTATGGGACTTAACTACGGGGTCATCAGTCCCTAAATTTACAAACTATTTACGAACTACCTTATACTAAGGACGACACAAATATCCATGACCGAGGGGGGATTCGAACCCCCGACCGTAGTGGCCGTGCAGACCGTGACTGGAGCGTCTCAGTCCCCGCGGCCACCACGGCCGGCTGTAATTTAAAAATAGACATTCTTAGAATATTAAAGCAACTTACATAACGTAGCAAAAGTAAGTCTCCTGGTCCTTAATGTACACCAATTAGGTTCCTTTCATAGTATTCTGCTACAATAGTCTCATATCTAGCTATAATATACAAACCGCTCGCTCTGCGAAAGTTCAGTACCCAATGACTGGGAAGTTGCACAAAGCACTCGAATATTCAAGAAAGGCAATACATCTACATACATACTCCGCAATTCACCGTAAGGTGCGTGGCGGAGGGTACACTGTACCACTACTAGGCATTTCCTTTCCTATTCCACTCCCAAATTGAACGAGGAAAGAAAGAATGCCTATATGCCTCCGTACGAACCCTAATTTCTCTTATCTTGTCTTTGTGATCTTTACGCGATATGTAAGTAGGCGGCAGCAAGATCGTACTACACTCAGCTTCAAATTCCGGCCCTGTAAATTTACTTAACAGAAATTCACGAAAAGAACGTCGTCTTTCTTCCAGCGATCCCCAATTGAGTTGCCGGTGCATTTCCGTGACACTCGCGCATTGGTCGAACCTACCGGTAACAAATCTAGCTGCTCGCTTCTGAACCGCCTCTATGTCTTCCTTCAAACCGATCTGCTGCGGGTCCCAAATACTTGAGCAATACACAAGACGTGGTCGTACAAGCGTTTTATATGCGGTCTCCTTTACAGGTGAAGTACATCTTCCCTAAATTCTCCCAACAAACCGAAGTCGGCTGTCCGCCTTACTCACAACTGTCCTTACATGCTCGTTCCATTTCATATCGCTCTGCAATGTTACGCCTAGATATTTGAACGACGCGACAGCATCAAGACGCTCACTACTAATGCTGTATTCGAACATTATGGGATTGTTTTTTCTACTAATGCGCATCACCTTACATTTTTCTACATTGAGAGCTAGCTGCCATTCTTCGCACCAACTAGAAATTTTGTCCAAGTCACCTTGTATGCTATTACAGTCAGTTACAGACGACACCCTCCCATACACCACAGCATCATCAGCAAACAGCCGCAAATTACAACTTACTCTGTCCATCAGATCATTTATATAGATAGAAAATAATAGCGGTCCTATCACACTCCCCTGGGGCATGCCTGACGATACACTCGTCTCTGATGAACACTCGCCGTCGAGAACAACGTACTGCGTTCAATTACTTAGGAAGTCTTCCAGCCAGTCACAAATCTGTGAACCTATTCCATAAGCTCGTATCTTCGTTAGCAGTCTGCAGTGTGGCACCGCGTCGAACGCCTTTTTGAAGTCGAGAAAAACACAATCCGCCCTTTGCCCTTCGTCCATGGCTCGCAAGATGTCATGCGAGAAAAGGGCAAGCTGAGTTTCACATGAACAATGTTTCCTAAACCCGTGCTGATTCATGGAAAGCTTTTCCGTTTCAAGGAAATTTACTATATTCGAACTGAGAATATGCTCCAAAATTCTACATGAAACCGATGTCAACGATATTGGCCTGTAATTGTATGGGTCAGTTCTCTTTCCTTTCTTATACACGGGAGTCACCTGCGCTTTTTTCCAATCACTAGGAACTTTGCGCTGAATTAAAGATTCGCTATAAATGCAAGCTAAGTAGGGGGCCAATGCCGCAGAATAGTCTTTGTAAAACCGAACTGGTATTCCATCCGGACCAGCAGACTTTTTCGTATTTAGCTCTCTCAACTGCTTCTCTACACCGGAAATACCTATTGCTATGTCCCCCATTTCGGAATTAGTACGTTGATCAAATGATGGTATATTTGTGCGGTTCTCCTGCGTGAAAGATTTCTTAAAGGTTAAATTTAGAACTTCAGCTTTCCGTTTGCTTTCTTCTATTACTGCCCCGGAATGATCAACTAGTGACTGGACAGTGGGCTTCGACCCGCTTATCGATTTTACATCGGACCAGAATTTTTTCGGGTTCTCGGAAAGATCTTTTGCTAAGGTATGGCTGTGATAATTATTGTATGCTTCACGCATCGATCTTTTTATAGACGCACGAATCTCTACTAACTTTTGCCTGTCATCATTTGCGTGTTCTTTTTTGAATCAAGAGTGCAACAGCCTTTGTTTTCTCAGCAGCTTTCTAACATTATTATTATACCACGGTGGATCTTTTCCATCCTTAATCGTCTTTACTGGCACATATTTCTCTAACCCTTTATTAACAATGCACTTAAATTTAGTCCACAATTCCTCTACATCCATAGTCCCAGAATTAAACGATGCCCATTCATCGCAACTTTTGCTTATCGGCTCTTCCCAACAAAAACACGCTCCTAGCCTTCTTGATTGGTTTATGAAATTTGGTCACCATCGACGCTACGCCGATATCATGATCACTAATTCCTGTCTCTACACAGACATCGTTAATAAGGTCAGGCCTGTTTGTGGCTATAAGGTCTAGAATATTTCCATTGCGCGTGGGTTGCCGGTTTAACTACTCAAGACAGTTTTCGGAGAATGTGTCCAAAAGTAGCTCGCAAGACTGCTTGTCTGTACCGCCTGAAATGTAACTAGCGAGGTCCCAATCTATACTCTTAAGGTTGAAGTCACCTCCGACTAATATTACGTGGCCCGGATACCTATGCACTACCTGGTGTAGACTTTCCTTGAATGATTCTAAAACTGCTACAGCAGCACTGGGGGGGCCGGTCAAAACACCCAACTATTAACTTTACTTCTTTTAGACCTGTTATACGTGCCCAGATAACTTCACAGTTACTTTCAACCTCGATCTCAGTAGAAACAATATCTTTGTCCACAGCGATGAACACTCCTCCTCCAGTTGTATCAGATCTATCTTTCCGATATATATTCCACGCTTCGCTAAATATTTCTGAACTTGCCACATCATCATTTAGCCAGCTTTCGGTGCCTAAAACTATCTGAGCGCAATAACTTCCATGCAGCGCTGCAAATTCGGGAACTTTGTTTCTAATACTCTGTAAGTTCGCGGCTAATATTTTTATGTTCGAATTTTTGTTCCGAACGTGGCCTGAATTCGCTGTTTGAATGCTGACAGGCGAGTGCTCATCAGGGTTAGCGCCTAGCCTACAAAACCCCCATGTGCACTCCACAAGTACTCTGCTACCCGAGTAGCCGCTTCCTTAGTGTAGTGCACCCCTGATCTATCTAGGGGCACCCTACAATTCCCCACCCGATAACGCAGATCCAGAAATCTGCAGCCATGACTGTCACAGAGTCGGCGAAGCCTCTGGTTCAACCCTGGGAACAATGCTGCAAATCGACAGCTCTGCTTGCACCCCGCGTGCGAAGGCAGCAGCCTTCACCAATTCCGCCAGCCGCTCGTAGGACCTGAGGATGTCCTCAGAACCCAAGCGACAAGCGTCATTGGTGCCGACGTGAGCCACGACTTGCAGTCGACTGCACCCCGCACCCTCGATAGCCGCCGGCAAGGCCGCCTCCACATCTCGGATGAGGCCCCCCCGGCAGACACACCGAGTGCACGTTGGAATTCCTTCCAGATCTGGACGCTATCTGCCTAAGGGGCTCCATCACGCGCCTAACATTGGAGCTCCCAATAACTAATAATCCCCTCCCCCCGTGCACCTGCTCGGACCCCGCTGAAGGAGTGGCCACGCCTCCACTCACAGGACGAACGGGCGCGGACGGACGTCCAGCCTCCACTTTGGCCTTCCGCCTCGAGCGACGCGAACGCCGTACAACCCTCCACTCCCCTTGCGGAGAAGGCGGCTCGACGACGTCCGGTACACCTGAAGGTGCCTCGGTAGCAGGGACAGAGAGCGAAGCGTGAGACACCTGAGGTGTCCCACTCGACGCACCAGACTCCCCACCATCGCTGCACCCCGAGACAGCAGCCTGAAGACGGCTGACCGTAGCCAACAGCACGCTCAGCTGTTCGCGAACCGCGGCCAACTCCTCCTGCGTCCGCACACAGCAGGCACACATCCTATCCATCCTATCGATACAATAAACTGCAATTAACAACTTTAAAGAAGCCTAGTACTCTAATGAAGGCGGCTGGCTGCTGACTGAACTGTGGTCAGTGGTAACTACACTGTCAAATCAACAAAACTGGGTCCGGCAGTTTGGCGCTGCTAAAGCTGCGGCACTGGTGGCAGCTGGCACTGGACTGACTGATAACGAGCTTTAGTAACGGTATCTGACTTGTTTTGAAATACACCGGTCAAAGACGAAGACTAAACAACGGTATTTATCAAATACGATAGAATAAACTATTAAAACAGTAGTACAAACGAAATCTGCAAGTACGCGGGAATAAGCCTCTTAAAACAGAGTACTAATGAAAATGAACTAGACTGACAAATTAAATTTGACACAAATTAAATTCAGATACTTAGCGCTGTTTACGATGCGGCACTGGTGACAGCTGGCACTGCAATAGGAGTGATCCGCAAAATTATAGGCCTATATCATTGACGTCAGTTTGCAGCAGGAGTTTAGAACAAATACTTTCCTGAAACATTATGAACTACGTAAATACAAATAAATAATTCCTGAGACGGATTGTCTCGAATATGTCAAAGACATTAATGATAAATCTGAAGCATTGTCTTAAAATTTGTGGTGCGACCGGGAATCGAACCTGGACCTCCATGCTTACTAGGCAGATGTCTAACCGTTAGACCTCCGCATCACTAGCGATTAACGCGCCTCGGAATAGTCTAAGCACAATTTCCTTCACGTCACAAACTTTACTTCAGCTTCTGTGATGCAGTGGTCTAGCGGTAAGACGTCTGCCTAGTAAGCATCGAGGTCCGGGTTCGATTTCCGGTCGAATCACAAATTTTAATTCAATGCTTCAGATTTATCATTAACTATGAACTACCTCGAAGAGAACGACGTATTGACCCATAGTTATTCGTTAATATGTATTTTATCATCTTTCCCACTTCACATGGGCCTGTATTTTCAACCGTGTGACTTTGCACAACGTGTTATTCCCAAATGATTGTGGTTGTGATACCCCTGGTCCTTTTAGGTGCTGTATTTGGATGGGCCGCAGTGTATTATCCTGAGCCAACTATAGCTTTCAAGAGCTTATTGTTATGTTTCCCTCCTTTCCGGCCTTTCTTCAGGTTAAGCTTCCGAGTGTATCATACTCTCACATGAGAACCACGACCTTGAAATGTACCCCCACTCATTTCAATTTTATATAAAAAGAGAGAATAAATTCTACCTCCAAAATGTGATTGTAGTTTAGTCAAATAAACTTACCTGCATAACCAAAAAATTTTAAGCTGCTGTGAACTCGAAAACTGCGGACGCACTAGCTCATGCATTACATATACCTGGTTGATGGGATAAGGCACAGATAAAAAACGTTCACGTGTTTGTAAATCTGTTGTTGTTGTTGTGGTCTTCAGTTCGGAGACTGGTTTGATGCAGCTCTCCACCCTACTCTATCCTGAGCAAGCGTCTTCATCTAGTCATAAGAATGGCAACCTACATCCGTTTGAATATGCTTACTGTACCCATCTCTTGGTCTTCCTCTACGGTTTTTATCCCAAACACTTCCATTCAATGCTAAAGTCTCGATTCCTTGATGTCTTAGAATGTGTCCTAACAATCGATCACTTCTTTTAGTCAAGGTATGCTAGAAATTCCTTTTCTCCCCAATTCTGTTCAGTACCTCCTCATTAGTTACGCGATCCACCCGACTAATCTTCAGCATTTTTCTGTAGCACCACTTTTCAAAAGCTTCCATCCTCTTCCTGCCCGCACTGTTTATCGTCCATGTTTCACTCCCATACACGTCAACACTCCACACAAATGCCTTCAAAAGACCACAGACTTAAATTAATATTCGGTGTTAGCAAACATCTCTTTTTGAAAAGCTCTTTTCTTCCCATTGCCAATCTGCATTTTATATTCTTTGTACTGCGAGCATCATATATTATTTTACTGCCAAGTAATAAAACTCATATACCTCCTTTATTGTTTCGTTACGTGATCTAATTCCTTCAGTATAGCCTGATTTTTAAGACCACGTTCCATTAGCCTTGCTTTGTCTTGTTAATGTTCGTCCATTCCGTCACTGTCCATTCCGTTCAATTGCTGTTCCATTCCTTTACTATATCTGACAGAATTACAATGTCATCAGCAAAACTCAATGTTTTTATTTCTTCACCCTGAAATTTAATTCCTTCTCCAAATTTCTCTTTGCTTTCCTTCACAGCTTGCTCATCAAATCTACAAAAACTAGAAATGTCGGTTTCTATCTTCTAAGATAAGTCGTAAGGTGTGTATTGCCTCCTGTGATCCTACACTTCTCCTGAATCCGAACTGATCTTCCCCGAGGTCAGCATCTATCAGCTTTTCAATCCTTCTGTAAATAATTCGTGTAAGAATTTTTCAACCATGACTTATTAAACTGATGGTTTTGTAATTTTCACATATGTCTGCGCCTGCTTTCTTTGGAATGAGGATTACATTTTTCTTAAAGTCTGGGGGTATTTCACCCGTCTCATACATCTTACACACCAGGTAAAACACTTTTGTCACGACTGGTTCTCTCAGAGACTTCATTAGCTTTGAGGGTATGTCATCTATGCCGGGGGCCTTCTTTCTTCTTAAGTCTTTCAGTGCTCTGTCAAATTCATCTCTAGTATAGTATCTCATATTTCGTTTTCATTTACTTCTTCTTCCCTTCCTGCAATATTGTCTCTAAGTTCATTTCCTTTATACAGCCCCTCTATATTTTCTTTCCACCTTTCAGCTTTCCGTTCCATGCTGAGAACTAGTTTTCCATCTGAGTTCTTGATATTCATAGAGCTGTTTTTATTGTCTCCAAATGTCTGTTTTGTTTTCCTGTAGACAGTATCTATTCTTCCCCTATTTCTACATTCTTGTACAGACTTGCATTTGCCTTCTAGCCATATCTGCTTACCATTTTGCACTTTCTGTCAATCTCATTTCTTAGTCGTCTGTACTCCATTTTGCCTGTTTCATTTACTGCATTTTTATATTTTCTCCATTCATCAATTAAATTTAATATCTCCAAGGATAGGTATGGGCTTTCTACCTCTTTTGTCCTGTGCTGCCTTCACTATTTCGTCTCTCAGTGCTGCCCATTCCTATTCTACTGTTTTATTTCCCCTCGTTTCCGTCAATTGTTGCCTAAAGCTCCCTTTGAAATTCTCTAGAACTTCATGTTACTTAAATTTATCTAGGTCCTTAGTTTCCTACCTTTCTGCTGCTGTTTTTTTTTCAGTTTAGGCCTACAATTCAAGACCGATAAGGTATAAGATTTAAAACCTTCCAAAATCTATGCCTTAACACTATAAAATCTGTCTGAGACCTCCCGGTGTCTCCTGGTCTCTTCCACGTATACAAATTTCTTTCGTGATTCTTAATCCAGATGTTTGTTATAACTTAATTGCTGCTGTTATCAGTCCCATACAAAATACTTAAACTAAGAAAGAGCAGGCATTGCATGTAGGGGAAAGCGACTGTTGAAAATGTTTGATGTTATAAACAGCCACAAGTCGCTACTATTATTTATTCACATAACCAGTATCACTCTGTAAAGAAGAGCATCGTCAGAATAACGCTAAGAACAGCACACACACACACACACACACAAACACACACACACACACACACACACACACACACACACACACACCGATGCCTGTGGGAGGAATCGAACCTCCGACGCGCAGCAACCGCTCGCTCCACAGCAAGGCGACTTAGAGCGCTCGGCCACTCCACCACGGCTGGCACATACAAAAGTAATTGCATTTCACGAATTGTGTCTACATAATGCAATTTCTGTACATATTAAGGCAGAGACTGCATGAGATCTGCCGGGAGAAATCTAATTTCAGCTTTGCCTTGATTAATTCCCGGTCATTCCCTTTAATTACTCCAGACTGCTTTGAGAAAGTGCTTGCAACTCCTTTAATTTAATATTCGACTACGTTTATTGGTCAGATTTACCGGTAAAGGGAAATGTTTTACTGTATACAGACTTCTGTCATTTTCTCTTTGAACTGACAGTTTGAAGTACGAGGTCTGTTCGTAACAGTCGTAATTCCGTGCCAATGGAGTGTTTGAGAGAAATTCGGTTGGCATCACTGCAGACACCTGTGTCAACCGTATAACGTCTGGAAGTCTTCATTATCTAATATACAAAGCAGAGTGTCCGTGTGTTTGTACGTGTTGCATACAAATCAACAGTTTGGTTCCAATCTTTATGACATTTTGTACACGTAAGCTTCAATCCATGAGGACGGTCGCCGTAAGAATCACATACAATATATATTTCACGAGATATGACGTCGTAAACAATGAAATGCGCGAAAAACTGCTGCATTTTGCGACAATACTGCTCATTGGACCGATTTCAACCAAATTTGGTACACACATTCCTTACCGTTAGGTAACAATTGCTGCATGGTTAAGAATCAGATACGGCGCATGGTTCAAAAGATATTACGTCATAACCAATAGAAATCGCATAAATGCCATATAATGCGGCGAGAATGACAGTACTTAGCGACTTGCAACAAACTTTAAACATAATTCCAAACCTTTATTAAACTTTTTCTCGCTGGCAACCATAGTAAAATGATGAAAGTAAAAAAGTTCCTTTTCCACTGTTTATGCAGTAAAACTACGGCTCTCGGTATGAAGTTACAATTTATAATTTGAGCGCTACAAATTGTAGCGACAGGAAATTTTAGAGACAGTATACACATATATAGTTGAATGTACCTTCTAAATTGTATCACAGTGTGACACGTTGTTCATGTGATATGACCACATAAACAGTAACGTTCATGGACAACCGCCCATCACGCACCACTTTTAATCTATTACGTCTTTACTACTAATTGTATTCTCAAGAGATTTTACAGACATACAGCCCTTATACAAATGAATATATACCTATGGAAAAATGACACCAATAAATAAATAAATATCCGGGCAACGCCGGGTTTTAAGCTAGTTGTTTATGAAATTCCAGCATACCTGTGCAAGCTTGCAAATGCTTGTCCTTGGGAATGAGCTCAGGCGAACCCGAAACTAGTCGTAAATATAAAGCAACATATTATTGAACTATAGCTCCTTGGGAAAAGTTATCTTTATTGTTTGTCTGTTAGTTAGTCTTCTGTGCTGCACTGAGTAAAGCGCTCTGTCCCATAGTTCGCGAATTTCGAGATGGCAGAGATGGAGCAGCTATGCACCTTCATTAAATTAAAACTCAGGAAAACCTTTACAGAGACATACAGAATGATACAGGAAGCCAACGGTGATGACTGCTTAAGGTTTAGTTGGTGTTACAAAAGGTTCACTCTGTTTAAAAGTGGCCGGACGGAAGTTAAGAACGACCTTAATGCAGGTCGCAATTCGCTGTCTATTGACGATGTTTTCTCACATGACATCTTACGAACTATTGATAAAAGGTAACAAGCAGATCATGTTTTTCTCGATTTCAAAAAGGCATTTGACGCGGTGCCACACTGCAGACTGCTAACGAAGATACGAGCTTATGGAAGAGGTTCACAGATTTGTGTCTGGCTGGAAGACTTCCTAAGTAACAGAACGCAGTACGATGTTCTCGACGGCGAGTGTTCATCAGAGACAAGTGTATCGTCAGGCGTGCCCCAGGGGAGTGTGATAGCACCGCTATTATTTTCTATCTATATAAATGATCTGGGGTAATTTGTGGCTGTTTGCTGATGATGCTGTGGTGTATGGGAGGGTGTCGTCTGTAACTGATTGTAATAGCATACAGGATGACTTAGACAAAATTTCTAGTTGGTGCGAAGAATGGCAGCTAGCTCTCAATGTAGAAAAAAATTGTTAAAAACCCCAGGAATTTCAGTAGGAAGGAGGAGGGCGTGAAACTGAACGACGTCTGGATATCGGTTCTGAAAAAGAGGTGTTGCAATCTTTTTCCACTATGGAGCAATATCTACAGCGTAAGACGCCACCCGACAAAGGCAAATGGTCCTATGAAAAAAATAAATAAATAAATAAAAAATAAAATAAAATCCACGTATAAGACCAGCTGCAGTATCACATAGTGACGTCTGTTGTTTCGGCCGTGTGGCGCCACAATTCTTCACAATTCGTAATAAGGAGCCAACAATTCGTGATGTTTTGTTACGTATTGTCAGTTGCAGCCCGTTGTCAAACTGGGACCTAATGTCCTTTTATCTCGAAAATCAGATCAGTACTGAAATAGGTAACCGACTCGTCCCATTAGTTTCAAGTTGTAATGTTTCTAGTTAGAACAAATTTGTTTGTGTGGTTATCTTCCGCAACAAAAAAAGATATAACTGTTTTCGGAAATGAAGGAGCCGTTTTCTTCCTGCTATCCTTTTATTTTCTCGAAACGCGTTTCACTCTTTATTTTAGGGTATCATCAGTAGAGTCCATATCTGTTAATTACTTTTTTATTTTTCTTACTGATGTAGCCTCAACAGATTACAAACAGTTGACTCTGTTTTAATCGAAATAATATAGGGTACTCGCTTTTTCCACTCCCATGAACCACAGACATTGCTGAGGTGGGGTGGCTTGCGTACCTCAACGATACAGATTGCCGTACCGTAGGTGCAACCACAGCGGAGGGGTATCTGTGGAGAGGTCAGACTAACGTATGGTTCCTGAAGAGGGGCAGCAGCCTTTTCAGTAGTTACAGGGGCAACAGTCTGGATGATTGACTGAGCTGGCCTTGTAACATCAAATAATGTGGCTTTGCCACACAGTTACTGCGAACGGCTGAAAGCAAGGGGAAACTACAGCCGTTATTTTTCCCGAGGACATGCAGCTCTATTGTATGAACATATGATGGCATTCTCTCGGGTAAAATATTCCGGAGGTAAAATAGTCCCCCATTCGTATCTCCGGGCGGGGACTACTAAGGAGAATGTGATCATCAGGAAAGACAATACTGGCATTCTACGGGTCGGAGCGTGGAATGTCAGATCCCTTAATCGAGTAGGAAAATTAGAAAATTTAAAAATGGAAATGGATAGGATGAAGTTAGATATAGTGTGGATTAGTGAAGTTCGGTGGCAGGAGGAACAGGATTTCTGGTCAGGAGAGTACAGGATTATAAATACAAAATCAGTTGGGGGTATCACAGGAGTAGGATTGATAATGAATAAGAAAATAGCAATGCGGGTAAACTACTATGACCAGCACAGTGATCGCATTATCATTGTCAAGATAGATACGAAGCCAACACCGACAACAGTAGTACAGGTTTATATGCCAACTAGCTCCGCCGATGATGAGGAACTCGAAGAAATATGAGGAGCTAAAGGGAATTATTCAGACAATTAAGGGAGAGGAAAACTTAATTGTTATGGGAGACTGGAATTCGGTAGTAGGACAAGGAAGGGAAGGTAAGATAGTAGGTGAATATGGTCTGGGCAAAAGGAATGAAAGAGGAAGCCGCCTGGTAGAATTTTGCACAGAATATAATTGAGTTATAACAAACACCTGGTTTAAGAATCACAAAAGAAGCTTGTATACGTGGAAGAGACCAGGAGACACCGAGAGATACCAGATAGATTTTATAATGGTAAGACATAGATTTCGGAACCAGGTTTTAAAGTGTAAGACATACCCAGGGGCAGATATAGACTCTGACCATAACTTGTTGGTTATGAACTGTAGGCTGAAACTGAAAAAACTAAAAAAAGGTAGGAAAATGAGGAGATGGGACCTGGATAAATTGAAGGAACCTGAAGTTCTTAAGAATTTCAGAGGGAGCTTTAGGCAACAATTGACAGAAACAGGGGAAAATAAAACAGTAGAGGACGAATGGGTAAAACTGAGAGATGAAATAGTGAAGGCAGCAGAGGACAAAATAGGTAGGAAGGCAAGACCTACAAAAAATCCTTGGATATCACAGGAGATACTAAATTTAATCGATGAAAGGAGAAAATATAAAAATGCAGTCAATGAAACAGGCAAAATGGAAAACAGACGTCTAAGAAATGAGATTGACAGGAAGTGCAAAATGGCTAAGCAGGAGTGGCTAGAAGGCAAATGCAAGGATCTAGAAGAATGTATAAATAGGGGAAAAATATATACAGCCCACGAAAATAAAAGAAACATTTGGAGATAAGAAAAACAGCTCTATGAATATCAACGACTCTGATGGAAAACCAGTTCTCAGCAAAGAAGGGAAAGATGAAAGGTGGAAAGAGTATATAGAGAGGCTCTACAAAGGAAATGAACTTAGCGACAATATTGTAGGAAGGGAAGAGGATGTAGATGAAGATGAAGTAAGAGATACTGTACTGAGAGAAGAATCTGACAGAGCCCTAAAAGCCCTAAGTCGATACAAGGCCCCTGGAGTAGATGATATTCCCTCAGAGCTACTGAAGTCTCTGGGAGAACCAGCCATGACAAAATTGTTTCACCTAGTGTGTAAGATGTATGAGACAGGTGAAGTACCCTCAGACTTTAAGAAAAATGTTATAAACACCATTCCAAAGAAAGCAGCTGCAGACAGGTGTGAAAACTACAGAACCATCAGTTTAATAAGTCATGGTTGCAAAATATTAACACGAATTATAAACAGAAGGATGAAAAAGCTGATAGAAGCCGACCTCGGGGAAGATCAGTTTGAGTTCAGGAGAAATGTAGGCACACGGGAGGCAATACTCACTTTACGGCTTATCCTAGAAGATAGATTAAGAAAAGTCAAACCTACATTTCTAGCTTTTGTAGATTAGGAGAAGGCTTGGAAGGGCATGAAAGGGATGCAGCGAATGGAAAGGGAGTAAGACAGGGTTGTAGTCTCTCTCCGTCGTTATTCAATTTGTACATTGTGCAAGCTATAAAGGAAAGCAAGGAGAAATTTGGAGAAGGAATTAAAGTTCAGGGTGAAGAATTAAAAACATTGCGTTTTGCCGACGATATAGTAATTCTGTCAGATACAGCAAAGGACCTAGAAGAGCAATTGAACGGAATGGACAGTGTGCTGAAAGGTGCATATAAGATGAACATTAACAAGAGCAAAACTAGGGTAATGGAGTGCAGTGTAAGGAAATCAGGTGATGCTGAAGAATTAGATTGGGAAACGAAGCAATAAAGGAGATAGACAAGTTTTCTTACTTGGGCAGTAAAATAACAAATGATGGTCGCAGTACAGAGGATATAAAATGCAGAATGGCAATGGGAAGAAAAGCGTTCTTGAAAAAGAGAAATTTGTTAACATCGAATATTGATTTAAGTCTAAGGAAGTCCTTTCTGAAGGCATTTGTATGGAGTGTTGCCTTGTATGGGAGTGAGACATGGACGATAAACAGTGCGGACAGGAAGAGGATTGCGGCTTTTGAAATATGGTGCTACAGAAGTATGCTGAAGATTAGGTGGGTGGATCGCGTAACTAATGAGGAGGTACTGAACCGAATTGGGGAGAAAAGAAATTTCTGGCATACCTTGACTAAAAGAAGGGATAGATTGATAGGACACATTCTTATACATCAAGGAAATGTGAATTTAGCGTTTGAGGGAAGTGTATGGGGTAAAAGCCGCAGAGGAAGACCAAGAGATGGATACAGTAAGCAGATTCAGACAGATGTAGGTTGCCGTTCTTATGCGGAGATGGAAGCTTGCTCAGTATAGGGTATTGTGGAGAGCTGCATCAAACCAATCTCCGGACTGAAGAGCACAAGAACAACACTCGCTTTTTGGTGTGTCGTGATTTTCATGGCGTTCTTCCCACCTGATCACTGATTCATACTGCTTCGCCACAATTCGTGTAATTCCTTCTTCATTTTATCACTAACTATTTCAATGTTTTCTATTTCCATGATACGTCTGTTCTTAAGGAACAGACGTTGCTGATGGTCCACAGCTATAAATGTTAAATATACGTATATTAATTCCCAATTTACGAGAATTTCCGATTTCAGCTGCTCTTCTTCAGTTCGTCTGTTATTTTGAAACATGAAATTTTGTGCCGAATTCGAATCTCGGTCCGGCATAAATTTTCATGTTACAAAATGATAGACCAACTGAAGAGCAGCTAAAGTCGGGAATTCTCGCAAACTGCGAATTAATATATGTATGTTTTCTATTTCTTGAAGGTGTATGTTGTTTAATAATTCGATTGTTTACATGTTTTGCCAACTTAAGTTAGTACGTGTACTGGGAGTTTACTTTTGCGCGTGCGCGAGTGTGTAATCACATATAGTAGTAGCAATTGTTGTGTTTGGATGACTCCAACATTGTTTCTATGTTTTGTGGGGAGCGGTTAATGGAAAAGTGAAAGGAGTGGCTTTTTACAATTTAATATATTAATCTGAGTAGTGAGTTGTTTGATATGCGTACTTGGTAATTCAACAGGATTTTCTTTATTGCTTCAGTTAAATGAGCAAGTATACGTATCAACCAACTCACTGCTCTCATTAATAGAGTTAGGAAAAGGCTCACTCCCTTCAATTTTCCATTAACCCCCTCCACAAAACAGAAACAACGCTCAGATCATCAAAACACAATTCCTACTATTATCTGAGATTACACACACACACACACACACAGAAAAGAAACAAACCATCTCTTTATTACACACACAAACGCAGACGTCGCATACATATTCTCTGTTCAGTTGGCAACATACGTAAAGCCGCCGTGTAGTGGTCGAACGCTCTAAAACACCTTGATGTAGAGCGCGCCGTTGATCACCGTCGAAAGTTCGAGTTCTCCGTCGAACCTGTGCGTGTTGTCCTCAGCTTAAGTTAGTTTAAGTACTTTGTAAGCCTAGGGACTAATGAGCAAAGTAGTTAAGTCCGTTTGATCTACAAACATTTGAACATTGGACCACATGTAAGCAAACGAATTCCTAAACTAAACACACCTTCAAGTGTTTTATAGTCCTTTGTGCCTGCAGCGTTATAAATGTCCTTTAATGACATTATGCAAAATAAATCGCAACACTGCTATTTATTTTCTTCTTTATTTATAGTATAGGCTTATTACATCATCAGGTATCTTATCGGTGGACTGTCTATGGTTATCTATTACATCAACCCCAGTGGGTAACAACAGTTATTTTGTTGCTGGCTGTAATAATCCGATGTAATTTTTTGATTTTTATTTCGTATTTCTTACGTTACATGTAGCAGCTCCTTTGACAGATGTAACGTAAGAAATACGAAATAAAAATCCGAAAATTACATCGGAATATTACAGCCAGCAAGAAAATGTATGTTGTTACACCAATGGGGTTTATTTAATAGAAAACCATAGACACTCCACCGATACAATACCCTATGATGGAAGTATTTCCGAAATAGGACTATCGTATAAATAAAGAAGAAAATAAATAGCAGCGTTTGGGATTTATTTTACATACCTTCTCCTGTGTGAAATAGTAAACCACGAAATAGTGACTGATCAAAAGAACTAGGAAGTATACAAATTGTGGCGAAGCTATGTAAATTCAGTCAGCTGATGGGAAGAATACCATAACAATCGTAAAGCTATAAAACGTGAGTAGCCTATGGTATTTCGATTAAACAAAGTGAACTGTTTGTAATCTTTTGAGGCTACATCCGTAAGAAATTGTAATTTCCAGCTATAGAATCCATTCTAAGTAAAACAATCAACAATTCGACGATTGGTTTGAACACCACAGTGCTTTCCTAGGCATGGTCCTGTTTGGAAGTGGTATGCCTTCGCCTTTTTCCGACCTGACTTACCCAGCCAGTTATTGGGGGACCTAAGTTTAACGTGAAGTCCGAAGATTCCGAACCACGGTGCTACTCGATATTTTTCTCATCAGCAGCATTGCCAGAGGTGTAAGAAGTGAAAAGTGACAGATAAAAATCCTAAGACTTGACGAGGATCGAAAACGCGACCTTTTTATTTATAACCTGACACTCTGTCACTGTGCTACCGACCCACACAAACGCTGTTGATGATATGTGTGGTGTCGCACAAGTATGAAGTGCGCGCCATGCACGCACGGCGCGGCGTTCTTACGTCAGCCACGAGCGCCCTCTGCTGCAACTCCGTTCGTGGCCACGACTGCTGCATCGGCCACTTGGGAATCAGATAGGCACCAGTTAAGACTTGGCTATCGGACAGACACTAGGAATCATCAGTAGGCAGGCCTCTAAACTACGTATCAGCATTCTGCAGTCAAGAACTATGTAAAAGTTAAGTATTACCAAGACTCCACGAAATATGTATCTTGTTCTAATTTAGCCTAGTGTTCTAGTTCTGCTGTCTCACTGGCTGGTCACCTCCGTACCTGCACAAGCGTGCATCCTTTATTCCTGTGTCGGTCTCTTTCTACTCGGCCACCGACACTTACGACAACCGGCGGAAACGAGACACAAAAGTGGCTACGAGGATGGGATACAAAAGTGGCGACGAGGATGCGACACAAAAGTGGCTACAAGGATGGGATACAATAGTGGCGACGAGGATGGGATACAAAAATATGTGATGGACGAACTAAAAGAATTGCAGTAAGAAAACGAGTGCTTCATTTCCGAAAACGTTCTCGTAAGAGGATTCGGTAGGTGGTACGAATTTTTTAGCTCTCCAGAACACTAATTGCCTGTCCCACTGGTTCAGATTTCCGTTTTAGCTCTTTAGAGCACCCATTCCCGACGCAGTCGATGCAGTGATCCCAGAATGAAGACGCGACCGGCAGTGCATCGCGCCAATGCCACGCTGTTTATCGGCGGGGTGCATTATCTGAGGCGAGCGTTTTGCCCCCTGCAATAGTTTGGGAAGGGGGGGGGGGTGTCGACACGGTAGGCTTTGTTCCCTGCAATTAGGATCGCCGAGGCGTGGCTCTGGCTATTGATGGGTGGGAGGCCGCGCTAGGCTGGGGCAATTTGGGCGGACAATGGCAGCGGATGAGTCGCCCCCAAATTGAGCGCCTGGACCAAAACACGGGGCACCGCGGACCGCTCAACTGCGCTGAAAGTGCGAATATAGCGCAGGTGTCAGCTGGAAGCCGACAGCTCAGAGTTCAATCACAGTGCAACATGTTCACTCACCTGCATAAACGTCGTTTCTCCCTGACTCTAAAAGACTAAAAAGAAGAGAAACAAACTCCTCGAAGGAAGGAAGCTTGGAGTTTAACCCTTTCGCTACGGTGAACTTCTGCAGAAGGCGGGAGCGAATGGACAGCCGGTGGACTGCTGTAGCAGTTCCGCTTCGCGTCATATTTCTCAGCTTCACTACTCTCGACTTTTGTGGAAGTTTGACTTATGCGGCTTTGTTGATAGTCTGTAGCAGGCGCGTATTTAAAGGCTCTGAGGCGGAGCCGCCACCAAAAAAATATTTGAAATATATGTATCAACAACAGATTACAGGATTATAATCATCAGAATTCATTTAGCATTTTTCCGTCACACGGATGTAGAGAATGAAGATGAATGTTTTTGGAACTGTTGATTGAACGATGTTTTTCAATCGGGTAGTAGCCTTAAGGCTGCGCCTTGAGGTGTCGTTTAGCTCCATGTAGTGGACGGTTGGGAGTGGGGGTTCGTTGGTTTATTGCTTATATGGGCGTCTCGAAGGCTCCGAGCTCGTAGCCTAAGGGTGTCCTACCCAAGGTATATAGAAAAAGCAGGTAGGCCATTCCGGCGCCTGGCGAGCAGAAAACTCCCAGACGCCTTTGCGCGCCGTGACGTCACGGCGAGGACGCTGCAGTGCTGTGCACTGAGCAGGATACGGAAGTCGCCGTGTACATCCAAGAAAAGTAATTTGTTTCGAGGCAGTCACGAGCAAGAGTCACTGCAATTGTGCCGTGCTACAATGCACTAATACTGCTCGCACGACGACGAACGTTATTTGTCACGTTTTTCCCAAGGATGAGCACCTGCAATGTGAATGGCTTGTTCGATGCATACACAAGGACAATGTGAAAACAGCTCATTTTCGGCCTGAGGATTATGAACGGGATCTGAGAAATGAGCTTCTAGGGCTAACTTCTTTCTTGAAGTTATTACCAACAGCAATCCCCTCCATAAACATTCCGAACTAGCATGGAGAAGAAAATTTAGAAAGTGTGGATGCAAACGGAAAGGTAAAAAGTCTGCACATACATAACACTTAAAATAACAGAAACAAAAAATTACCACGATATTACATGTTTTGACGCTTTACTGTGTTGCTCAACGACAATGAATTACTCGCTACATTGTATAGGCGGTTAAATTTTAAGTCTTATCCCGGTGACTTCGCGTGATAATGTTGGCAACGAATGCTGAATGCCGGTAATCGTGTGACGTTGGGATTGACTACTTGAATGTTTTGTCATGAAATCTTCGTTTTACGAGGGTAATTATTTTTACTGAGCGGACAAGGGCACACACAAGAACATCTCAACCGTAGAGGAGGAGTAGCATTGTTTATTTCCTTCATGGTCTATACGAAACACTTATCTACCGTCTTCATTATATGTGGTTCCGATTTGAATATTATATTTTGACAAAGATTTTCTACCGTACTGCTGGTGTTACTAACATAATAACGCGAAGACGCCGGAATAGAAAGTAAAATTTTACCGATGTAAAACTACAAATTACGTGCTATATGCGGGTTTTCTTATTTGAACTATAAACCAGTTTAAAATAGTTAACATATCGGGAATACGTAAAACTAACGGCTATTGCTAAGCCTCTTGAAGCCATTATATCCAGGATGAAAATTAAATTCACCTGAGCAACATTATTTATTGCCTATACAGTTAAAATTTTAGTTACCTAAATTATCCCGGCGCTCTAGTGTGATTATCTTGGTAACACCAACAAGACGATAGAAAATCATTGCCAAGATCTAACATTCAATTCTGAACCACATGAAATGAGTTGATTAGTGTTTCTATATACCTTGATACAGAACATGAATGAAATAAATAATGCCGTTCCTCTACGGTAGACAGGTTCTTAAATGTGCTCCTGTCCGCTCTGTATACGCAAATGCCTTTGTAAAAACTAAGATTTCATGACAAAACGTTTAAGCAGACACGCAATTGCCGGCATTTAGCACCCGTTGCCAGCATTATCACGCGAAGTCGCCGGGATAGGAACTAAAATTTAACCATTGTAGTCGTTTATGCCATTAATATTCAATAGCTTTTGTCTACTTATCTGATTTTTAGTGTTAAATTAATGTAGTTTCATAGTAATTAGTAATGAATTTTTCGCGTAGAACTTCGTAAATAATTTTAGGAATAATAAATTCAAAGTTAAATTACTTCTTAGGGATCCGGAAGTCGTGCACAACGGTGTGGAGCAAGAAATTTGCAAAGATGAGCTTTGACGACTTTAGACACTATCACCGAAAAAAAAAAAAAAAAAAGTCGAGCCATCTTCAAGTACAGATTCCTTTCATGATCTCACTGAAGTAGTGAATAAGGATTTGGAAACTGAGGAACAGAGGGCCGAGATTGAACTTTAAAAAAAAATTAAATGCACAGAAGGAAGCGGCAATAAAAAATGTGATGCAGTCTCACGAAGCAAAACGAACGCTCTCCGACGTGTTCTTTCATTGAAGCGGACAAAAAAAGTCATCCGACGCGAAAGAAAAAGTCAAGTTGCACTAAAGTGTGAATAATGTATTGTCAAAGTGTTTCACACCAGCGTAGCTAAGATGTCTATTAAACGAAAATAAAAGGGTAAAGTGGAATCCAGAGGACATCGCCCATGCATTGGCATTAAGAGCTTTGTCGCCTGCGAAAGCGAAAATTTCCTTTGCCGTACAGGGCAACCCTTTAGATATGGACGAAGGAGTTTAAATGCAGACCGGGTATTCTTGATGATATCCTGTGTTTATTGAAAGGCAAGTAACACACTATTACTACGCAAGAAATACTAGCGCTTCTTTTGACGTGTACAAATGTGTATCGAACGTAACCGAAAGCAAAATGAACGAATAATACGCTACAAAGTCAGTGGTGCAGCGCATTTGCCATATAAACACACAGCTGCGCTGCGCTAGCGTCCTCGCCGTGACGTCACGGCGCTCCAGCCAATAGCAAGCGTTTTCGCCGGAATGCCCCCCCCCCTGGAAAAAGCTGTCCTACCAACCTCCACACTACTTTCACGTTCTTCTGCTTACTTCAAAAGAGAATAAAGAGTGGCTGAAACTCCACTATCGAATCTCTTGTCTCTGTATATGTCTATTATATTTTGGTGTGCGGTTTACTACTCGTTAGTTTTACTGTTTTAATAGAGTTTTTGTTTCTGATATTGGCTGTTGTATCCGGTGTTACAATAAGTTCGCAAATTTCTCACTAGAGTGCACTTCAATCCGGTACCGTAAAGTGTCACCACCTAGCGAGAAAGTTGCGAATGATTTAAGAAAAAAGCGCGCGAAATATGTCCCGTTACTTTCGATTCTGTTCTCACTGATTTGAGTTTGCGGTTAACGTGTGTTATTAGTTTCGTCATTTGTGCGTGTATTGTGGCTAAGTTTTAGTGACTTTTACTTCAAAACGATCTGCTAGAATCGATTTATGAAGTATGCCTCAATCTCATAAGGAGTGAACTGTCGCAGACAAATTACCTCGCAATCGAAGTTGACGAAACGACTGACAGTGCAAATTTGTCTCAATTGGTCTTCATAATTCGCTATAAATTACTGGGGAAAATAAATGAAAGATTCATTTCCTTTGTACGAGCGAAGAGCCACACTGCATAGAATGTAACTGCAGCAATTCTCTGCGAGCTGGAGAAAATGAATATACATCAAAAACCGGAAAAACTGATACCTCAGTGTAACGACGGTGCTCCTGTGATGAGTGGCCACAATAATGGAGTTCGGATAAGAATGAAAGAAGTGTATCAAAATGCGCACTTTATTCACTGTTATTCATAATTATATATTACACCTCATGTTTACAATTGAAATTATCATAACATTAAGCAAGCAGCGTAATTTATCCACACCACTTTGAAGATTCCTGCAAACGATGTCATTTAGTGCTGTATATTGCCATAAAGTCTTGAGACGTAATATCAGTAGATAAAAGCTATCAGAGGGCTTTATGATGGTTTTAGCCTTTGATTTTTAATTGCTTCTGAAACAGGTAGAAGGTGTAGCACGTAAAGTTTCTGGTAAAATATGACATTGCCCCCCTCCCCTTTCTGGAAATCGTCGTGGTTACAGACTGATACGTAGCTTGAGGTCTAGGTTTGTTCCGATCGGTAAATGTCAGAGCCTTCCCTAGTATGAAAACCACGAGCCGCGCCTGGTCTGTAGTTAACTAGATGGCAGTTGCATTCAGTTTCAAAGCGTTGGTTTCGCTTGAGTTGTACTCCTCGTTTCCCTCCTTGTTTATATCTGACGTTTTGTTAACCTCAGTTTCTACTAGAAGTGATATGGCCGTGAAGCTCTTTCCCTAATACTGGGTAGTGACTTTGAGGATGAAAGTGAGTCATCGTCCGAATCTGACGATGAACATAAAACGCCTATTGTAGCTGCTTCTATATCACGTACATGTGCTACTCCTGCTGTTCCATTGGCATCCACAGAGTTGGATTTGTGCACAGAAGACGAATCTACAGATAATGAGATAGACGAAGAGGCAGCAGAACCACCGAAGAAGGAAAAAATAAAGTGGAAAAATGACAACTTGAATCCGAAGAAACACGCGTTTGACGCAGCTATCTCTGGACTGAAAGGTATCGTAGACAGTGACAGCATGCTAAGTTTCTTTTAGTTTATCTTTAGCACAGATTTCATAAACATTTTGTGTGAGGAAACTAACAGATACTTCTTCCAAATGGTGGCTGGTGGTCGCGTTCCAGAAAGGACCCAAAGAGCATGGAGTGACGAGAATGAAAATGATATAAACATCTTTATTGCCACTACGTTTATCATGACAAGTGTAAAAAAACAGAGCCTGTTTGAATATTGGTCTGAGAATCCAGTTATTCATACACCAATATTTTCTAAACTGCTTCCTAGAGACCGATTTCAACATATCTTGCGGTTTTTACATTTCACCAATAACGAAGAACCTCACGACAGTGACTATTTGTATAAGCTAAGGCCAGTAATTGACCACTTCAGAAAACAATATAAGGAAAATTTCTATTCTTGTGAAAAATTGTGCATAGATGAAAGTCTTGTTTTATTCAAAGGCAGGCTAAAAATCAAGCAGTATATACCTGCTAAACGTAGCCGTTTTGAATAAAGATATTCATTATTTGCGACGTTCAGACAAATTATATTGTAGATTTAATTGTCCACTGTGGCTCACATACAGATATTGAGAACTTTGGTCTCGGTATCTCAAGAAATGTTGAAGCGACATTGGTAGAGCCATATTTGCAGAAGGGACACACACTGTACTGTGACAATTGGTACACAAGTTCTGCCTTGTTTTGTTGGTTGTATGACGGGCAACCAATGCTTGTGGTACAGTCTGGCACACAAGAAAATATATGCCTAACATGCCTAACATTATCTGAAAGAAGGAAGAAAACTGTTTCTATTCCAAATGAATTTTTCCTAATAAATATATGGTATTAAGTCCAATAATTGCGATAACACTGAGAGTGTCAAAGCAGGACAGAGTAGCGCCGTGAGGAGTGCGGAAAATGCGCCGTACAGCGGGCACAGCCGGGCGCGACTGGCGCTCGTCCACAGCGCACGGCGCAACAGTCACGGCGCCGGAGTGGAAGGGTTAACGTCCCGTCGACAGCGTGGTCATTAGAGCCGGAGCTTACGCTCGGAGTGTTTGGATAAGGATGTGGAAGGAAATCGGCCGTGCCCTTTGAAAGGAACCATCCCGGCATTTGCCTGGAGTGATTTAGGGAAATCACGGAAAACCTAAATCTGGATGGCCGGAGGTGGATTTGAACCACCGTCCTTCCGAATGCGGGTCCAGTGTCTTACCAGTGCGCCACCTCGGTCGGTAAACAAATATCTGCTGTCGTTTTTCGTTCAGTGTGTAATGTATATCATAACGCGGAAGACCTATTAAGCCCTTTCTATACGAGACGTGCAACTCGCACAAGGAAGTCGTTGTCAGCTGCAGCGCCCCTTGCGATAGACCGCCGAACTACAAAGAAACTTTCAAACGGTACGCATTTGTTGAGTCCTCTGCTTCACGCGGCTACTTCGTTTGTTTGTCAATTTACAGAAAATGAATCGCCGCGTTAACATCACTTTTCGAAACTGTATGATATATTGTGATGATTAAAACATTTATTTGTGTTTTAGACTGCCACTGCCGCGGTGGAGTAGCCGATCGGTCTAAAGCACCTCGCTGCGGAGCGCGCGGTTGCTCGCCGTGGAGGTTCGAGTCCTCCCTGGGGCATGGGTGTGTGTGTTTGTCCGTAGGTTAGTTTACCTAGGTTTAAGTAGTTTGTAAGCTACGGACTGATGACCACGTAGTTTGGTCCGATAGATTTACAGAAATTAGACTGCCACTGTGGTGAAACTGTAATTGTTTTCGTGCAGTTCATGCGTAACAACGTCGCTCACATGTGTTAACGTCCTCATTATAAAATGCGATTACATATTTCCAGCCCCTGCGGTTTGAGGTGCTTATGTATATGATGAACAAGCTCAGGTGTCTATACATAGACCTTTCACTTTGATAAAGCTTCAAGTAATGCTCACCCAAAACAAATATTTCATCTGTTAACTACAGCATGTTTCAGGAAAAGTAGCAAATATTATAGAAGATGTTAATAACGAGATTAGTAGTTAAAATTTCATACAACGTGTGTCCAATTTTTATTGGGTATGCACAACAAACTGATTTGGATACTTTTGACTATTTCTTTCGTCGGTTGTTGGTAGATCACCATATTGACTTTTATTTAAATAACCGGTTATCGACGTAGTTTAAAGTCTGAATATGTCCTAGTAAGCCGAAAACCAGGTAACTAAGTGGAAATGAACGTGCAGATGATACACAAAATTCTACTTTTAAGTAAGTGTGATGTTGTACTACCAAGAACCGACAGATAAATCAGTGAAAATTTCTTGATTTACATTTGCTCCACGTTTGTTTGGATTTCAAATTAATAGCTATATCTCTGTATTCAATAAAAATTGTATACAGGTTATATTAAATTTTTAATGCAATTCCTCTATAGTGTCACTTCCTGAAGTCGAACAACTACGTTTCTCTGAGCAGGAGACAAGTACACATTCTCAAACATATTCCCGACTTGGCTTCGTTTGTCAGCTGGGTTCCCCATTCGGTCGTCTGCGCATGCGCGAAGCACTTTCATACGCAGATCGTATGCGTGCGTCTTGTGCAAGTGGACGCGTCTACACTGTACGCGGACGGCGTAACCGGTGCATTATGAGGAACCTCGTAAGCTCTCACTTCCCTTGTAGAAAGGGCTTTATATTGATAATAGAATTTTGGACTGGACGCTGTTATAGTCAAAACAATTAGGGGATCATAAAATTGAGGGAATTCAGCGTAACCACATATTTTCTTCTGCTGACATTTCGGCTGCAAATCGCCCAGCCATCCTCGGAGTGAGTCTGAAGAATGATGGCATAGCGCTCCCGTCCACCTTATACAGCCCAACAAGCTTAATTTTCATAGAGTGGCTAAAACACGAGCTACAGCGCTCTTTGCAGCAACCTGTGTAAACTCGGCCGCCATATTTTTGGTGGTCAGTACACTTAAGTGTAGTCTGTCAATCGTAAGTTGTTGTTGGGCTTGAAGTGTTGTATTTAGTGTATATTGTATTTAGTGTGTATTGCCTCTACAATTTATGCTGCTGAAATATGCCGAAAGTGTGTTCAGCATTTAAATGAAAAATCGAAATGATAAAACGACAAGTACTTCTTGCAAGAACACCAAATTGTTTGCCTTGTTTTATCTCGGAGTGCCTTTACTCAAACAAAATTCCCGACTAATATCACTTAGTTGCTCCAAGAGTTAAGCTTCAGATCACCTATCCTGCGATTCCCTTGAAGTACACACCATAAAAAATGCTCGGTTTTCTACCTAGTAATGATGTGTTTTTGAAATATTTCTTCTTTTGACGGTCCTATAGCTGTTGAAATCACACTTAGAGTGTCTACACCTTCTTAAAAAAATATTTGTTTTTGACAATACTTGATATAGCATGGTTGACATGTAACCCATACAAAGTGTGGAGCTACTTTTATATGTCTGTATTCTTTGCAAGAAACATTTACTTATTTCAGCGTGCTAACAACGACCAAACGTACCAAACGTAACTTGTTTCATCATGGCACAAGGAAAGTTATTAGCGACACCTTATTTGGACGTGGAATGCTTTTGTGGCGCATTCAAACTGCAGTATTTTGTTGTCACTTTCGTCTTTGTACTCAAATTTCGTCCACCAAAGCTCACAACAAAACCCTTTAACAACATTCCACAGAAATGCCTTCAGAAAGGACTTCCTTACGCTTAAATTAATATTGCCGGCCGCGGTGGCCGAGGAGACATATTCGAGTGACGGCTGCGGTGCTGGACGGACGTGTGGCGGCAACGCTGGCGTTCGGCAGGTAAACAACGGCTGTGTCGCTGTGTCTAAGGTCAGTCGCAAGCGCTCTGCTCCGCTAATTGTGGCTATGGTTACTACGAATAAGAAGACAGAATGAACGCGATTAATATATTGAGGAAGGACACGATTAAATTTTCTTTCGACAGATGTCACGTTAGACCAAAAGCTTATGAAGTGAAACAATGGCTTATCGAAAAAATCATGATTAATGAGAGTGACGTAATTGGAGTTCATTTGTCCTTTGTTACGAACGCTGCTTTCGTGAAACTGAAGAGTCCAGAATTATGTTGCTCAATAGTAGACAAATTTGGCGGACTTGCTAAGTTTCATCATTCAGACGGTAGTGTAAGTGACGTTCCAGTCTGTCACGCCGGATTAGGTATTCGGACAGTTCGTGTTTTCGAACTGCCCTTTGAAATTCCGGATGACGAAATACAAAAAGTTCTTAGACCCTACGGCAGAATAATTTCGATTATCGCTGAAAAATGGTCAGAGGCCTACATGTTCCCTGTCTTAAACGGCGTTCGTCAAGTAAAGATCGAACTTCATAAGCACATACCGTCATACTTAAATGTGCGCGGTTACCGTGCTTTACTAATATACGACGGACAGCCCAGAACGTGTGCTCTGTGTAATTCCACGGAGCACATTAGAAGCGAGTGTAGCAGGAGGCGCGTCCCGCAGCTGCCGGCTGCAGAGCACGCGGCGCCCGGCCAGGCAGTCGGCCTCAAGCTGACGTACGCTGCCGCCACGTACCCGCGCAGCCCCGCTAGGCATGAGGAAGTTGTTGCCGCACCGGCCGCACCAGGAAACCACGCAGAGTCGAGTCACGTCGAGCAAGCGCGTTCTAGCGAGGCGAGCTACCCGGCCGCGGAAACGAACGAAATACCGCGACAGGGAGGAGCTTCACTGTATGTGCAGAAGACAACACCTGTCTCCACAGAATCTGAAAGTGGAAGCCGCTCTTCTGTTATTCAACACGAAGGCCCACTGACTTCCGAGGTAACTAGAATGAACATCGAGGACGTGACAGGCAGTCATATGGAGACAAATGAGACCCTACCGAAAACGTCATCCGACATAGAAGCCCAAAGAGGATCTGGGAAAGAGAATCGAAGTACACAGGACAGCACAATTGAGGACCCTACACCTCGTAACATCACGCAGAAAGACCCAAATATGGAGGTGCAAAACGGAAATCCGAAAAGGCTAACCGATAAGAAGAAGGAACAGGTGGCGACTGAGACATCGTCCACAGATTCTCAAGAGAAGTCACCTGCATCATCCAACGGGGGATCCCCAAAGCGCAGGAGAAATAAGAAGCGCAGGCTGGCTCATGAAGCCGCTGAGAGTATAGCCCCCATTTTGAAGGAAAAACTGAAAACCATTAAAGAACGCGACAAGCAGGTAACTGTTTCAGAAGCAGCAGTAACTTCCAAGGAACGTCCTACAGGAAGCGGAAGTGAAGCAACTGACAATACCATTGAGATGTCAGGAATTGAACCCATGTCAAGTCAAGCTACCTCAGAGGCACGACTAGACTGGGCACAAGAATCAGACGAAGACATGGCAGATGAAGCAATACACGATGAAGATATTTTTTACTAAAAGAGTGGGAATGAAACCGCTCAGACAAGAAGCAAGAAGACAGATGACGGCGAAGGGGAGAAAAAAAAAAAAGACAATGAATTGCCCTTATCGGACTTAGAAATTTAAATCACATCTAACTAATGGAACATGTTTATAATGTGACAACTCTTAACATCAACAAAATTCAGAATGAAACAAAAGTGGCTGCTCTTAAAGATTTTTTGTATCAATCCGAAACAGACATAGCATTATTGCAGGAGGTTAACATCAAAGATCTATACGTCGTTGGTTATCAAGCAATACTGAATATTGCACCTGAGAGTAGTTGTGGGACAGCTATCCTTGCAAAGGACGGCATAGAGATGAAAGATGTCTGCCTTTTAGAATCTGGGCGGGGAATCAGATGCAAAATTTTTAATACTAATTTGGTAAATGTTTACGCACCATCGGGCAATAATGCGAGAGACGAAAGAGCAACATTTTAAAGAAGTGACATTCTAGTTTTACTTAAAGACAATCCGGAAAATGTTTTAGTTGGCGGTGATTGGAATTGCGTGTTACATGAAAAGGACCAACGCCCAAACTTCAATAAATCTAAAGAACTTCAGGGCTTAGTTAGTAACATGAAATGGAAAGACGCATGGGAAATTAAGTATCCTACCCTCGTCAGGTTCACATACATTACTAGTAGATCCCAAAGCAGAATCGATAGAATTTACGTTTCTTCGAACTTTGACAATAAAATTGCTGCAATTGAAGTTATACCAACTACCTTTTCCGACCATCTTGCAGTCAAATGCAGTGTTAAGTTACCGAAGCAGAAAACTTACTGGGGCCGACCATTGTGGAAACTGAACATAGGTATGCTGCTAGAGGATAACCTAAATGCACAAATAGAAGAAACCTGGCAGGCCTCTTTACGACAGCGCCATAAATACAGGTCAACTATACAATGGTGGGCTGCGGTTGCCAAGAAAAAATTGAGAGCTACCCTAATAGCGCATAGCAAAGAGAGAATGAGATGGACGAGACATACAACGGAATTTTATTATTGTTGTTTACGCGATCTCTATGAACAACCGATGACTAACGATATTTTCATAGAAATAAAGAGAATCAAAGCCAAGCTCATCAATATGAAGAGGTCCCAGCTAGAGGGCTTAAAAATTAGATCCCATGCACAAACCATTGTGGAAGAAGAAAACGCTTCTATCTATCACCTCATAAGACACGAACAACGGAGGCGAAGAAATTTTATTGATCACATGCGGGCGGAGGATAAGAGAATCCTTACAAACCAAAAAGATATATTAGACGAGGTTTATCGATTCTACACTACACTTTACAGTGAACAACAGATAGATGAAGATACGACAAAGGAATTCTTAACAACATCTGGCCTTAAGAATACAATAACGGAAGAGGACAATCGACACCTCCAGGCACAAATTACTCAAGAAGAAGTTTTCGATGTACTCAAGTCATCGCCAACTAAAAGTCACCCGGCCCCGATGGATTGCCCATAGAGTTTTACAGATCATACTGGCATGTCTTAGGCAAAGCTTTTACTGAAATGATAAATGAAGTACTAAATGGGGAGGCTGTTCCTACAGATTTGAAGCAAAGCATCACAGTACTGATCCCAAAAGGCAGGAACTTGGGAATAAAAGATATCACCAAGATGAGACCAATAAGCTTACTCAACACTGATTATAAAATAACAGCTAGGGTAATTAAGGAGAGGGTAACACCAATCCTACGGAGGATCGTTGGTGTTCATCAGACATGTCTACCAGGACGAAGCATTTTTAAGACAGTCACTGAATACAGGGATATAGTCGCAATTTTCTCCAACTCTGCAGCACATGGTGGTCTAGTATTCATTGATTTTAATAAGGCCTTTGACAGAGTTCATCATGGGTATCTTTTTAAAACATTGGCATTCATGGGCCTCAATGATAACAACGTGAAGGTTTTCAACAACATTTTAAAGGGAATGAAAACTAATGTATCTCTCAATGGTCATTATAGTAAGGATATTCAAATAACGAGTGGAATCCCTCAAGGGAGCCCATTATCAATGCTGCTCTATGTAATCGCCTTGGAACCACTTTTAAGAAGGTTAGAAGCTGTACTAGAGGGCATATCTCTTGCGGGACTGAAAACGGTTTGTAATGCATATGCCGATGATGTCGGTGTGCTGATTAGAAGTAACGATGACGCCACAAGAATGACAGAGAATGTAACCTTGTACTGTAAATCAACGGGCGCAAAAGTAAATGACACAAAGAGTGCTTTTTTAAAACTGAACGGAATGGCCAACGTAAATATTGCTTGGGCAAAATGCGTTGAGCAACACACTGCCTTGGGTCTCACCCTCCATAGGTGTCCTCTTCGAACTATAGCTTCCAATTGGAAAAAAATTTTGGACAATATTCGTGGCTCCCTCATTTTAAATTATTTGAGGGACCTAAACATTAAGCAAAGAATTAAGATCATTAATTGTGCAGTTTTATCAAAAGCAACTTACATTGGGCAAATTTTGCCAATACCTAAAGAAGTTGCAAAAGCTATCACGGCAACGGTTTGCCGATACCTCTGGCAAGGTCATATATTTCGAGTAGCTGCTGGAACAGTGACTCTAACTACCGCAGAGGGGGGACTTGGATTGTCAGATATTTTAAAGAAAACCAATGTTCTGTTTATAAAGAGGTCGTTGCAACTTATTGAAATGTATCCAAACAGTGTAACTTCTAAATTATTCAAACTTTTTGAGCCTAACAGCCTTCGGCCACCAATCGACATCAGAGTAATAAACTATAAATTGAAGCACATTCGACACTTTTATTTCGAACTAATTTACATGCAATGCCTTGTACAGGATATCAACAAGAGGAACTGCAAATACATGCTGAAAAAAATAAGATCACAGGACAACCCGAATAAGATGGAATTAAAGTACCCTCACAGAAAATGGAAAAATATTTGGCAAAATATAAATAACAAAATACTTACATCAGAAGTACAGTCGACATGGTACAAAGTTGTAAATAATATAATTAGCACTAACGAGAAATTATATTTAATAGGACGCAGTGACACAAACAAATGCCGTAAATGCAATAGGACTGACACGTTAGATCATCGTTTCGTTTGTCAGGGGTACAGTTACTTATGGCAAGAAGTTAAAATGCAAGTTGCCTTTCTCAGACGTCATGATGGGAGAGACATGAACCCAAATATAATATTCTTCCCGGAAGATGTTTTTTTTTCCATCTCAGAAAAATAATGCCATCTTATGGTTAATCGGAAATTACGTTAACTACATTATAAATAAAAATGGGACAGACAGTCTATTGGAATACAGAGACTATTTACGATCAGAATACTATAAAATATACCAGAGTAAAAATCAAATAAAAACGTTTGGTAACATGCTGCGAATTGTGATCGATAAGCAAGGAGTGGGATAGATGGTAGATGCATGCTAAAGTAGGGGACAGCTGCTGGGGGTGAAGTACGGTGGGGACTTCGTGGGCCCCGTGGCCGCTACGGTAGCCGTGAAGGCCTCAGCAGAACCCTGAAACAGCATGCCAGTAACGACGAAGAAATTCACAGTTTGATACCAAAGGACCAATACTCATTCTCAAAGTGAAAGTATTTACTAAGATATAAAGTAAAGAAAAATTCGTACAGATTAAATGGTGACGTAATTCATTTACTCACTGAAAAAAGGGCGAGAAAAAAAAAGGTAAATGCCCCATGAAATTTGCTTTTGTTCTGTATGCATACGTTTTAGTGTACACAGAAGTTATGATTCAAAAATGAAACGCCCTAGAAGAGGGATTCATCTTTTAGTTATCTTTTCTTTCATAATCTAGTACAATTTCACAAAGAGGAGCTTTTTTTCCAAGTTGTTAAGGAAGAAATGTTGATAAACAGAAAGTAATTTCAAAAATATACATATAAAACAAAAAGACATTCACAAAAAGGTACTTTTCTGAACCGAGGGTTTCACAGTTATGAGAAGACGCAATAGGGCTGATGATGAATGCTGAAGAACGAAACTAAACAGGACAATCCAAAGATTGCGGAACAACCTGCATTTGGCAGCTATCTACGAGAAGACGAACTTTGAAGCCTTAGAGTGCAGTAGTGCCTCGATACAATTCATCAATTTTCACAGTATCCAACAGGTTGATAACGAAATCAGGAAAAGGAACCAATAATCATGAACACAAATTTATATATTTTTTTATTTTACATTGATTTACATTCTGTAATAGAGCTATGAAGCTCTAGAGAACAAAAATTTTACAACAGGCTGAAGTAAGCCTGCGCCGATGAAGGCGAAATATGGTGAGCGCAAGGACGGGCTAGAAGGGGAGGATGGAGGCCCGAAAAAAAAAAAAAAAAAAAAAAAAAAAAAAAGGAGACTGTGGCGCTCCAGTCACGATCTGCACGGACACTACGGTCGGGGGTTCGAATCCCCCCTCGGGCATGGATATTTGTGCCGTCCTAGTTCGTAAGTAGTTCATAAGTAGTTTGTAAATTTAGGGACTGATGACCCCGTAGTTAAGTCCCATAAACTATACAAACATTTATTCGATGTTAATACATTTCTCTTATTCAAAACGCTTTTCTTCCCATTGCCATTCTGCATTTTATATCCTCTGTACAGCGACCATCACATGTTATTTTACTGCCCAAGTAACAAAACTCATCTACCATCTTTATCGTTTCGTTACATAATCTAATTCCTTCAGCATCGACCGATTTTCGTAGAATGCACTCCATTACCATTGTTTTGCTCTTGTTGATGTTCATTTTATACGCACCTTTCAACACACTGTCCATTCCGTTCAACTGCTCTTCCAGGTCTTTCGCTGTCTCTAACAGAATTACTATATCGTCAGCAAAACGCGATGTTTTTAATTCTTCACCTCGAACTTTAATTCCTACTCCAAATTTCTCCTTGCTTTCGTATATAGCTTGCTCAATGTATAAATTGAATAGCATTGGGGAAAGGCTATAGCACTTACACCCTACCCAACCACTACATCCATTTCACGCCCTTCAACTCTGATAACTGCTGTCTGGTTTTTCTACAAGTTGTAAATAACCTTCCGTTCACTATATTTTACTTCCGCTGATTTCATAATTTGAAAGAGTGTATTCCAATCAGCATTTCCAAAAGCTTTTTCCAAATCTACAAAAGCTAGAAATGTAGGTTTGCCTTTCCTTAATCTGTCTTCTAAGCCGTAAAGTAAGTATTGCCTCCCGTGTTCTTATGTTTCTCCTGAATCCAAACTATTCTTCCCCGATGTCGGCTTCTACCAGCTTTTCCATCCTTCTCTAAATAATTCCTGTTAGTATTTTGCAATCACGACTTATTAAACTGATGGTTCTGTAAGTTTCACACCTGTCTACGCCTGCTTTCTTTGGAATGAGGATTATTACATTTTTCTTAAAGTCTGAGGGTATTTACCCTATCTCATACATCTTATGCGCCAGGTGAAATAGTTTTGTCATGGCTGGTTCTCCCAGAGACTTTAGTAGTTCTGAGGGAACGTCATCTACTCCAGGGGCCTTGTTTCGGCTTAGGTCTTTCAGGGCTCTATCAAATTCTTGTCTCAGTTTAGTACCTCCTATTTTATCTTCATCTATTTCCTCTTACCTGACTACAATATTGTCTGTAAGTTCATTTCCTTTGTAGAGCCCCTCTATATACTCTTTCCACTTTTTTGCTTTCCCTTCTTTGCTGAGCACTGGTTTTTCATCTAAGTTCTTTATATTTATACAGCTGTTTTCATTGTCTGTAGTCGGTAACTATCTTTTCCCCTATTTATACATACTTCTACAGAGTTGCATTTGCCTTCTAGCCAATCCTGCTTAGCTATTTTGCACTTCCTCTTAATCTCAATTATTAGTCGTCTGTTCTCCATTTTGCCTGTTTCACTTACTGTATTTTTATATTTTCTTCTTCATCATTTAAATTTATCAATGAAATTTAGTATTTCCTACAATAGTCAGTCTTTATTTAAAACGTGGAACTGTACGTAGATAAAATTCTCTAGTGGGTGTGACATACCAGCTGTCAGCCGATACCCCAAATAACATGGCGGACGCCAGTTCAATTTGTCTCAGACATGGCGGACCTATCGCCACTCTATGAAAGTTGAGCTCGTTGGGCGAGCCAGTGCGCATGTTTACTGGGAAGTCATCGTGACAGGCGTACCACACCTACGGCAGTTGTACTGCCCTCTAAGTGGAGTATACGAGTGTATATGATCACATACTATGGTTGAAATCGATGGAAAGATGTACGATGCCGCATTGCCCTCCACGGAGAGTGTATGTATGTAATCATATTCTGTGGTTAGCAGGGTTGCAGCGCCGTTGTCTTTGATTTTTTACGATTGTTTTAAAGTAAACTAAGGACAACACACACACACACACACACACACACACACACACACACACACACACACACACACATCCATGCCCTAGGGAGGATTCGAACCTCCGACGCGGGTTGTCAAGTTCAAAACTATTTCCACGATTAACTAAACTACTCACTAATCGAATTTCAGTCGCTTTTCTAAAAACTGATTTTCAGAAGGATGAAGCATGTGATAAAATTTGAACATTTTCGTAATCCATGTTATGGCCAGTCTGAATACAATGTTCAGCTACAGCAGATTGATCAGGCTGTAGTAGGCGGGTGTAACGTTTATGCCCCGCACATCGTTCACCGACTGTGGGCAAAGTGCGTCCGATATGCGAACTTCCACCTTGCCGTCAGACTCGCTCCGATGAGGGCTGGACGGTTTGCAGCTGAAATATCAGCAGAAGAAAACATGTGGTTACGACTGAATTCCCGCAGTTTTATACGCCGTGTAGATACACAATTAGAGGATCGGTGGAGGTATCTAGTTTCTGAAGTACTCTCTTCGGCAGAATGAACTAAAATGGTTCGACGTCTTTCTGTCGGTTGTACGGAGTGGAGACAACAATATTACGCCAACTGAGATAGTGTTAATAATAAAGTTTCTGCAGAGGGTGTTGGTGTTCACTTGTGTTTACTCTACCAAACGAATTACGTAGCCAGTTGGGTTCAGATAGTGTAGTGAGCAGGTTGTGCAATGCAACAACAACGTTACTTACCCAAACGTTTGGCATGGAGAGCTAAAGAAGGGCTGGAAGCGGGACAGACACAGAGGGAGGTGGCTGCAGCTATTGGAGGGTCTCAAAGCGTAACATTCAGGACCTAGACGCCATATCACATAACAGGAACCGTTAAAAAAAAAAAAAGCAAGGCCTAGATTATCCACGGCTAACATCAGCAAGTGGTAACATGACATTTTGGATAAACGGGATTACTGCCGGATGTATGCGTCGTTCTGGCACAATATTTCGGCCGCGTAACTCGCTGCCTTCTTCAGGTGCTACCTGAGACTGCCGTTTTTGGAGGACCTGGTCCAGTATTTATGCCCAGCAGACGCTAGGCGCTCTGTCTGCGGTCCGCGCCCAGCTGGCGCTGCTTGTAGGGTGTTGTCTCTTCCCTGGCGTTCCGGCGGACGTCCGCGCCCCAATCGGCTGCCATCTGTGGCAGCGGCTACTCTCTGAGGCCCCTCCCACGTTGGGTGCTCCCTCCGCGGTCCGCGCCCGTCTGGCGCTGCTCCTGAGGTGTTGTGGCTTCCCTTGTGCTCCAACGGACGTCCGCGCCCATCTTGTCCACCATCTGTGGTCGGTGCAGCTGTCTGAGGCCCGTCTGGCGTCAGTCTCTTCCCTGGCGTTCCGTCGGACACCCTACAAGCAGCGCCAGCTGGGGGCGGACCGCAGACAGAGCGCCTAGCGTCTGCTGGGCATAAATACTGGACCAGGTCCTCCAAAAACGGCAGTCGCAGGTAGCACCTGAAGAAGGCAGCGAGTTACGCGGCCGAAATATTGTGCCAGAACGACGCATACATCCGGCAGTAATCCCGTTTATCCAAAATTTCAAGATCTCGCCGGGAAAGCATGAAGAATTACAAGTGGTAACATGTCTGGTTAACAGCCCGTCCAGACAGGAGGCTGTTTGAGATTCAGCTGCAACGCACCCTGCAGCCACAGGACGCGGAATGTCAACGCAAACAGTCCGAAAACGCCTTCGGTAAAGTGGTCTCTACGCACGAAGGCCTGTGGTGTGCGTCCCATTAAAACCACGACGTCGTTTCGCCAGCAGAAACAGGGCGGAGGGTCATCGGGATTGGAGTCTTAACTAACAGCGCCGTGTTCTGTTCACAGTTGAGTCAGTATCTTGTGTTCAGCCGGACAATCGGCGTTCCCTCATCTGCAGCGGACGTGGAACTCGGAATAATAATATCACCATAATCACCATATTAAGGTGGTGGGCGAAAGACTCTGAAGATGTTCTAGCAGTTGTTAAAACTCTAAAATCATCTGATAGTGTTGATATTTTTGATCTATCCAGCAATATCATTAAAAGAGTAATTCAATACATTATTGAACCATTGACTTACCTTAAAAATAGATGTTTCAGTGTAGGAATCTTTCCTACTGTTTTAAAATTGTCTAGAGTAGTTCCTATCTTTAACAAAGGCGGTAAAACATGTCCATTTAGCTATAGGCCTATCTCCATTACTCCTATCTTTTCCAAAATAATTGAATCTATTGCGTATTCTCAACTTAGTTCCTATTTGGAACACAATAACCTAGTATGTAATGAGCAGTTTGGTTTTAGAAAAGGAGTATCAACTGTGGGTGCCATGGACGTGTTTGTTAAAAAGGTTTTGGAGGTATTTGAAGCACGAGGATTTGCTCCGGCTACATTTTCTGACCTCAGCAAGGCCTTCCATTGCGTTGATCATGGGTTACTGTTGGAAAAACTGTTTCAACATGGAATAAGAGATGCTAGCATTAAAATGTTTAAATCATTTCTTAGTGACCGGCAACAAAATGTATGTGTAGGTAATGATAGTTCTGAGGTAGTCGCAGATATGGCGTACCGAAAGGGTCAATCTTAAGCCATTTACTATTTGTGTTAATGATCTATGATTTACCATCTTTATGAACTCTCAAACTGCATCGTATGCAGATCACACTTAAGTTTTTTAACAGTAGTTCTGATTTCAATGAACTGCACAATTTAACTGAATGTACAATATTTGATTTAGAGCTAATGGCTTTCGTTTAAATGAAGATAAAACACAACAAATACATTTTACTCTTTGTAATTTACCAGATATAGACAACCAAGGTAGTATAATTTTTTAGGCTTAAACGTAGTAAACTCTCTTGGGAACCACACATAAAGCACATTAGTGCTAGACTTTCTAGGGTAATTTTTTTGCTGAGGAAATTAAAGAGCTGTGTTCCAGATAAATATGTTAGATCAGCATACTTTGCATTTTTTTCAGAGCTTCATCTCTTATGGAATTCTTTTTTGGGGGAATAGCAGCCATGCCCATGATATTCTTATGCTTCAAAAAAGAGTGGTCAGGGTTATCACGGGCTCAGGCAAGTGGGAACATGCAAATCTTATAATACAAGAAAACTGCAAGGTAATATATGTCCCATTCTGTAGATTGTCTAAATCATTAGATATAATGTGCAATGCCTGAAAATGTTTAATAAGTTATCTACAGAAATAAGTAATTTACCTTTAAATTTATTTAAATGCAAGTTGTATAACAGACTAGTGACTAGTGCCTTTTATTCTGTAAATGATTTTTTTGAATGTGATTCTGTCTGAAATTTCAGTATGATAACATGAATGGAGAGATACTATTCAATATTTTAACATGCTTCTCACTGTGTTAAGTTATCCACACAATATTTTACTTTATATTATTATTAATATTGACTTTGTCTATTGCTTGTAATAGTTCAGTGACAATAAAATTCATATTATTATTATTTTTATTATTATGGTGTGGGCGGGAGTCAGTATTCCGTGACGATGGATATTTGCAGTGAACATCTAAGTTTATGAATTACGACAGCACCTATTAACGATCCAAAGTCTCATTTGTGCTCTGTCAGCTGGAATAGCAGTAACTGAGGAGTTCGTAATAACGTTTTTACTTCTGAACATCCGCTATTATGGATGTACTATCAATGAGTAGGCAACAGACGGACGTGTTGGCAGGTAAGTGGTTTCGTCGTAGCCTCTGATCAGTAGCGAATCCAGGGCTTGGGATTATGGGGCTGCAGCCCTCTCCCTAAAGGATGAGGACATCTTCTCATTTTTGCTTGTTTGAAGTACAATGCCACATAAATTCTATGAGCTCCCCTTCCCCTGAATAAAATCGTTTATTCGCCGATGTCTCTGATGTAAAGGTTTTCGGATTGAATCTACTTACAGCCTGATTTTCCCCCCTCCCTTTTGCTGTTGATGCGTAGGAGTGTCACTGTTAATGGTTTTTCCGTGCTGAAGGAATTCGATGAGTATCGGGACCTCGAACGGAGAAAAAGACGGTGAGCCTCACCTTGACTGCTGAGGACACAGACTTGAATGTTTTAGGAGGAGCTAACGACTCATGCTTCGCGACTCTAAATGTCACACTACGTTGTCCGAAAGCATCATATTCAGATTTCAACCGGTGTGGTTTCATTTGAACATCCGTCGTATTTTTTTTTGAGGGGGGGGGGGGGGTGGACAAGATTAATGTAAACGCAAGTAATTTTACGTAGACAACTCATGATATTTTGCGTCAGTTTTACTGCTCATATTCAGAGGACAAATCTGTGGATGAATACCACTCTGTCGTCTGCGCATGCGCGAAGCGGCTTCACATACGTTAGCGCGGGATGCATCACTCTACAAGCGGTCGTCACCGTGCATCTTGTGCAAATGGTCCCGTCTACGCATCGTGGGTAATCATGTAAGCTCTCACTTGCCGGGCTTAAGAAGCGGTGCTCAGTTCTCGACAGATCTCGCCCTAATTGCAGCTCCACCTGTCGTCAGATCCTGGGCAGGCAGGGTCCCCAGTGATGGAGGGGCCACTCACTGTCGACACTTCCGCGCAGAGTGTGCGCTAATCACGTAAACGGCGGGATTAGGCGGCAGGTCCGTCGCCATGGTGCAGCTCCGAGGGCGGAAACAGACACACACTGGGCCGCGCCCAGAGACAAAAGTGGACTGTGGGTGGGGACTGGGGATTACCCCAGTGGTGGCAGACAGCCCGTCCTCCCAATTACCCTGGGCCCAGCCGCTGGCGTGCTGCACGTGTGGGACACGGGACGGTGAAGACCCTGCGTCCACTTGCAGACGGCGGGCGTCCACTTGACGAGGACCCTCCTAAGCCACTCACCAGTCACCAGCTGCAGGCGCTCTGCTGAGTCCGTGACGAGCAGCGCTAGCACACACACACACACACACACACACACACACACACACACGGAAATGATTCACAATTTCAAAATATGCTTTCAAATTGGATCTACCCCCTATATTCCTTTACTTCATCTCTATACATGTTTCTTACCTCTTTGTCCTGCTAGGCTTCTCGCTTTATTAGCTACCTGAAAACCCGGCCTTGCTCCGGTACTTATTTTTTACAGTATTCAGTTAGTTCATGTACTCCTCCCTCCTCTTTGTCCATCTCTTCCATCCTTCTCTCTTTGTCTACCTATCCATCCTCCTCGTCCTATTACTACTACTACTACTACTGACCATCGTCGTAAGCTGTCGAAACCTCCCGCGCTTTCTGTGAATCTCGTCCTGTCCCCTCTCTCTATTTATTATTTCCTTCCCCTATACATGAAACACTACAAGACCTGCCAAATTCATGGTGATTGGTCACACGTCGTCAAAATCAGGAGCAAGGTACCTCCTCCAAGCACCGTACGAAATCACTGTATAGTGTTTCAGGTGCTGCGATCCAGACGACGTATTTGTTGAAGTGTAGTTGGTGCTCTAAAATACGCACAGTGCTAAATCTGCTTTAGGCCACAGAAGATGCATTATATGTCGACAAATTCTGGGCAAAACTAGTATAAACAATTTTTTAAAGTGTGACTTTGTGTATCATGTGTATAATCCAGTAAAAGTTTCTTTCTTTGTAAATTTATATTTAGTATTAATGCTTCTGATAAAAATGTTCAAATGTCTGTAAAGATTTAAGATTATGGGACTTAACTACGGGGTCATCAGCCCCTAAACTTACAAACTACTCATGAACTAGCTAATATTTAAGACGGCACAAATATCCATGCCTGAGGGGGGATTCGAACCCACGACCGTAGTGGCCGTGCAGAACGTGACTGACACGCCGCAGACTGCTCGGCCACCGCGGCCGGCTAATGCTTCTGATACGAATAGAAAAACCGTATAGTGATGTTTCTCGTCAGGTGTGCAAAATTTCATCAATATAGGAATAAAACTGTACACATGTGTTGACGTCTTTTAAACTACCCTCCGCCATGCATCGTGCCAATTATTATGTGCTGTTCCTCTTGTTTTCAGACTCATAATGGAGTATTTTATCTCAGTCGGGTGAACGGCATGTTGGCGTATTAAATACAAATCTAATCAGAACTGGCGATGCCCCATTACAATATTACCAATTTCGACTTTTAGCTGTTCCTATCGATTTTCCCTTTTGTCTTTTCTAAACCGCCTCTGTGTCAAAACGAACAAAACAAAGCAAAATAGTATTCAAAGCGGTGAAGCCATATCTCGGTTTTAACGAGAGGTACGCACATAAACTGATTTTATATATAAAAAAATAATATATAGCAAAATTAGTATTTAACCATATTTATTATTTTTTCCTTTCGCAATGGTTATATTCCTGACAGGTTAAAGTAGCCAGTAGGGAAACCACTTTAGTAAAAAGGAGAAAGAAATAGCATTTGCTAAAGCTACTGAAATCGCTCTAAGTCCAAGGGTAAGTGATCATTTCACTTGCCATATTAGTTGGCAAATGTAGTTCTATTTTAGAAGTGCATGAACGATTGTAAATGCTATCAACTCTTTTATTTAATGTATCCAGTGCCTCGAACGATGGGCGTATGATTTAGCAAAAGCGTTCCATTGTGTTGACCACAAAATATTGTTGCAGAAGTTGGAACAAGGACAGTAGTTCCCAACTGGTTCAACTCTTACTTTAATAACAGACAGCAGAAGGTAACTCTTGCAGGGTTGAATACGGCTGCGATATGCACTCACAACGTGGCATGATTGAGTGGGGCCTTTCCTAGAGGACCGCTGTTGATTATGAATATCATGAATGATATGCCTTCTAGTATGTTCAAATGTTTGTAAATCTATGAGACTTCTCTGGTCATCAGTCCCTGGGCTTACAGACTAACTTATACTAAGGGGAAAAAAAAGAAAAAAGAAAAACGATGTCCGAGGGAGGACTCGAACCTCCGACGGCGACCAACGACGCGTTCCTCAGCAAGGGACCTTGCAACGCTCGCCCACTCCACCGCGACTGTCCCAATATAACAAGTAGTCTAATTCTAAAATATTTCTGTTTGCTGATGACACCAGCTTGGTAGTGAAGGATGTTGTTTGTAATATTGACACAGTATCAAAATAACGCAGTTTAAATCACAGTAAGACTCAACATTTACCGTTTGCAACACACTCTTCAACAAAAACTGACTTTCTGAGAACACAAAACGCGCACACGAATAATGGGACTAAACAGTTCCATTTCCTTCCGTGCAAAGTTCACGCTCAGGATCTTGTTAAAACGTAAAAGCTACTTTATTTACCATTACATTACATTATTTGAAATAAGGAATGGCCCTCCAGGTCTAGACATCATGTCAGGAACTGGGCAGCCACTCCCGTCGGAGGTTCGAGTCCTATATCGGGCGTGTGTGTGTGTGTGTATGTGTGTGTGTGTGTGTGTGTGTGTGTGTGCGTGTGTATGTGTGTATGTTGTCCTTAAGTACTTTCTAAGCCTAGGGACTGATGACCACAGTAGTTTGGCCCTACAGATTTACGAACATCTGAACATTCTTTGATAGTTCAACACGAAAAGTAACGTACTTTGCTTATTTTCATAAACTTATGACACAGGGAGTTTATTTTAGGGGTTATTATGTTGATTATAAAGGGTATTTTTTGCACAGAAAAAGTCGATTCCAGCAATACGTGGTGGGAGATCGCGAACCTATTGTCGTCCTACAGTAAATTCTAACAAAGGCCTCTGAATACATATTTTGTATGAAATATAAGCTTATCCCCAAGAGTTAGCAGATTTCACACGGTTAATAATAGGTTATTTACAGACGAATGGAAAAACTTGTGGAATCCGACCTCGGGGAAGATCAGTTTAGATTTAGGAGAAATGTAGGAACACGGGAGGCAGTACTCACAGTACGACTTATCTTAGAAGATAGGCTAAGGAAAGGCAAACCTACGTTTTTAGCGTTTGTAGATTTGGAGGAACCTTTTGAAAATATCTACTGCAATACACTCTTTCAAATTCTGAAGGTATCAGGGGTAAACTATAGGGAACAAAGAGTTATATTCAACCTATACAAAAGCCAGACAGCAGTTAATAGGGTCGAGGGGCAAGAAAGGGACGCAGAGGTTGGAAAAGCAGTAAGACCGAATTGTCGCCTTTCCCCAATGTTGTTCAATCCGTATATTGAGCAAACGGCGAAGGAATGCAAGGAGAAATTTGGAGAGGGCATTAAAGTTCAGGGAGAAGAAATAAAAACTTTGCGGTTTGCCGATGAAATAGTAATTTTGTCAGAGACTGCAAAGGATCTGGAAGAGCAATTCAATGGAATGGACAGTGTCTTCAAAGGAAGATATAAGATGAACATTAACAAGAGTAAAACAAAGGTAATGGAATTTAGTGTCAAAGAATCAGGCGATGCTGAAGAAATTAGACTAGGTGATGAGACAAAAAAAGTAGTAGATGAGTTTTGTTATTTGAGTAGCAAGATAACGTCTGATGGCCAAAGTAAATAGCATATAAAATGCATATGGCTATGGGAAATTAATTTAAATATTAGAAAGTCCTCTCTGAAAGCATTTGTCTGAAGTGTAGCATTGTATGGGAGTGAAAAAGTGGACGATAAGTAGTTCAGACAAAAAGATGATAGAAGCTTTTGAAATGTGGTGCTACAGACGAATGATGAAAATTAGATGGGTAGATCACGTAATTAATGAGGAGGTGCTTAACCGAATTGGGGAGGAAAGGTGTTTCTGGCTTATCCTGACTGAGAGAAGGGATAGGTTCGTGGGACACATTCTGAGACATCAAGGAATTGTCAACTTAGCATTAGTGGGGGAGACCGAGGGAAGAATACAATGAGCAGATTCAAAAGGATGTAGCTTGCCGAACTTATTCTCAGATGAAGAGATTTGCACAGGACAGGGTAGCGTGGAGAGCTGCATCAAAGCAGTCTGCGGACGTAAGGCCACAACAACAACAGGAATTGCATCACACAGTGGCGACTGGTGCTTCATATGACTACTGGGAGTTCACTTCTTTGAGTGCCGAATGTTGATAGTCGCCCCCTCCCCCCCTCCCACAATTTGGCGAACCTCTGTGAGTGTGTGCAGAGGAAAGCGCTCAGGTTTGCGTGTCCCCCTCCCAACCCGCACCCTCTTTAGATACAGAAGATGCATGTTGAAAGATCTGCAGAAAGTCTTTGATTTTCTCAGGGAAGCCAAAACAGTCTTGGTCCAACTCGCCACTGCCTGCACCGAAACTAAGTTTATTGGGCGGTTGCAGAATGTCTTACCTCGGCTTCTTTGCACTTCCTTCGACCTGGGTGATGGCCTACCAAGCTTCTTCATTTCAAACTTTTGTTCCAAGCTTAACGCTGAGTAATTTTTATTATTATTTTGTTGTTGTTGTTGTTGTTGTAAAAGATACTGATCGTTGTTCATTTTTCTTTGATAATAAACGCCAAGAACATAAGTGTATGCACATGAACACTGAAACACAGTAAGTAACTACTTACACTGTTAAGTGACTGTAACAAAATGAATCTGTTACGATGAAGAGACAAGCTACCTTCGGGCCACGTGACACTGTCAGCAGCATCCCCTCCTAACTTTACGCATGCGCAAAGTCTGTTCTCCTCGCATCTTTTCAAACACTTAAATATTTATTACAACAATGACTATAAATGCCATTTACCCTCAAAATCGCGACACATTTGCTGTAACGTCCAAATATATGCGGCAAGTAACAATACAAAAGTCATTGTTTTTCCCGTCTCTTTTCGAAACAAGATTAGGTTCTTAAAAAATTGCTTGCATTCGGTCACGAACCCACTACCTTCGGCGGCGCAACGCGATACCCCTAGCCAGACGGCTATTCTTGCTAGATGGAAAGTGTTGACTTAATTATTATTCATCATCGGACCTTCTGAAGGCTTTTAAAGTTGTTGCATCTTTAATTTATAAGATTTTTACCAAAAAATGACATATTGATGAATCATCAATGCGCCAAAACCAAATACGAAGGGCGGATGCTGCCTTAATGGAGGATTTTCCGATGCGCAAGGCGAGGTGCGCAGTAGCTCCAACGTCTTGCTTCGGGACAGTACGGGCACAGTCTAACATGTACAGTCGCGACACTCAATGCTGTGAAAACTGTTACCGTCTGACATCTGGAGCGACACTAGCGCTCCAAGCGGTTGTAAAGCTGGCTGTCCCTACACGCCGTATACGACACATTAATAATGCCCGCTTGTAATTACTTTTCTGTGTGGTTTGCTAAATATTACATATATTCTTGCATTCCAAGCTTTATTTAAGTATCTTTACACATGACTGAGTCTAAAAGAAACGTAAACCGAGCAAAACCTCGTTGAGATCTGACACAAACTGCAATGTATTACGAAGTAATTCTTTAGCCATTGCTTGCAGCTTACCTTGTTGGTAGTGATAGATAAACATAGTATTTTGCGCAGACAAGCCAGTTAAATATCGATAAATGTTAATTTAGCAAAAACTCCTGAATAAACTGACGCTAACTGCAACATATTTATTACGAAATTCTTCAGACATTGCACCTTACTTTGCTGGTAAACACAGAAAATCGCACATGAGAAGCATGTAATTAGCCTTCCAGGTGCAAAAAAAAAAAAAAAAAAAAAAAAAAAAGTTTTTTCCCCCTGCTTTATAGTTATGAGAACACCCACTGGCACTGCAACTTTCGTCTAATATAAATTTTCTACGAGGCTATTTCAATTATATGTTAAGATGATACATCGATTACACGACAGTTTAAATATTATATTGATGATACTCAGTCATTATCAGTCTTTCATTATATCGCTAATAGAAAAGGGAGGTGTGGGAGGGGGCGGGGCGACAATCGTCTGTAAAATAAGACGGCTCTGTGGTTTCAGGTAAATAGGTTTATGTGTTAGACAGTGGTTTCCATTAGATGAAACAGAAAACATATTTAACCTTTCTATCACTAATAACGGCCACACTGAACACTTCTTATCCATACATTTGCCTCAGTAGTAAATTATTTTCGAATGCCCACACAGAAATGCTCAGCAGTTACAACAACCAACACACGTCTTGTATACGATACAGAACAACGTGGCTTTACGTCCACAAGGAGCGCTGCAGTCGCCTAGTATAACAAAAATCAGCGGTAGTGTCGCGACTGTATATATTAGACTGTGGTACGGGCGTGACCACCAGAGGTCGAGTACGTAAATATACAATACACAATTAAATATATAGAAACAATAATACAACGTACAGTAAGTCCGGAAGAGTTGCCGCATGCGGTACAGACTGCGCACCCCCCCCCCCTTCCTTCTCTCCTTAGTTTTGATAAAAGCCGCCAGTGCATGTGTAGGAACTTTGCAGTTGCGCAGTAGACACTGAGCGGGGAGGTAACGGCTTTTGTTTCAATAGTAGTAGTTTTAACTGAATTAGTGTAATAAACAAGGTAAGTATATCATGCATGGAACTATTTTTAGTGTTACGGTTAGTTATTAGACGGTGCTAAATAGTGACATATTGACCCACTTTAGGTTACGGTAGTAACACGAGAAGTGGGTCTTTCAAATCAAATGTTTGTTAAGCTTATGGGACTTAACTACGGGGTCAACAGTCCCTAAACTTACAAACTACTTATCAGCTAGCTAATACTAAGGACGGCACAAATATCCATGCCCGAGGGGGGATCGAACCCTCGACCGTAGTGGCCGTGCAGACCGTGACTGGAGCGAAAGTGGGCCTTTGCAATCGTCTTTTGACAGCTCGAAATTTAAATAAAAATAACGGCTTAACTATTCATCCGAGACGAAAATTGAATAACCGAATTTGTAGAGGAGAAAATTGTCTACAATTTTGCTCTCTTATGTTTCTTTCTTTCATATCTCGTAGCGTTTCAAAGATATTTGCAAAAATAACGGCGATTTGGGATGTATGTATGTATGTCTGTCTGTCTGTCCGTAACGTGTTCCCTGTTTTTAAGACGAACCGTTCAAACCGATCAACACCAAATTTTACAAACATGATTTTAGGCCGCCAGAGACCAGAACCTCCCTTTTTCAAATTTTTCGGACAAAAAATACAGTAGTAAAAGAAAAAAAAGCCGTTTGTAATTGCAAACGAACCGTTCATCTGACACGAAAATTGAATAACCTAATTGGTAGAGGAGAAAATTCTCTACAACTTATCTCGTATCGTTTGAGACATATTTGCAAAAATAACGGAGATTTGACACCCTCCATTGAATTAACGAAAACCAGCCGTTCGGAGATGTCACGTGACATTCCACGCGTATTTGATGATTTTCTTATTGTAAATTACAGGTTGTCATTTCAAAGCAACGGCACACTGAGGAATTAACAAAAACACATCGTTCTTCGTACGATAAATGATAATCTAATGTCCACAAATGCCATATTAACATCAGTTAACAATGGCCATAAACAGTATGAGATTAAAGAACTTATGTTTTGATTTATAGCCGTAGCGTAGTGGGCAAGCAGCTGTACTGTAACGCGAAAGCTCGGTGGTTCGAAACTCCCCACTAACTACATTTTTTTCGTAAAAGGGTTTCAGACACTCTTATTAATTAATTAATTATTATTTAGATTATTATTTTGCGCCAAAATGTATGCAAAAACTTATAAAACTACAAATCTAAAGTGGGCCGTAAAACACGTCAGTGCGATTTTTGAAATATCTGAGTATCTGCAGGAACAGCAACTTCTGTTGGGTGCCATTTGATTCTAGTCCTGCCGTCTGGGCTGCTACTGTCAGAGAGTCATAGGGTGCGGCGCCCATCCCTGATAGATCGAGATACATGCAGCAATCTTCAATACTTATTGTATTAACAGTGGTAGAGAAATTAGAATAATAGCTAATGATGTAGAGGATTTCTTTTGATAATGTCTGCTAGGCCTAAGTTTAATGTTTAAAATAATTTAAAATTCAATTCTTTTTATTTAACAAAAATAAAGGATTTGTTTGCCAATTCTTCAGTGTTTATTTTTATTTCTCAATTATTACAATCATAAACTAAAATTTTAACATTTTGTATTGAAAATTATAAATTTCAACAAACATCATCATGCGGCATGTCACCCATAAGGGTGCGGCATCTAACCCTTAACCTAACGGATAGATGCCGCACTATAAGGTTTTCTGAATGGTCCAATATCTTGACGAATGAGTGCATGTAAAACTTAAAAATATGTATACATTTTAAGGAAAACTGGTTTGTTTACTTGTAAAAGAAATTATTTTGACTTAAGTGCATTATGGGATTTTTTACAAATTATTTTGAAAATGTAAGCCATCTCTCCCAGATTTACCCTATAATATTTTTATATTATTTTTGTCCTAAATATTTGAAAAGGTGGGCCGATAACAGATCAGTGCTATGTTTATGTTCATAACTATTTTACCTTTCGGCCTTTTTGCAAGACCTTTTATAAGAAATTAAAATAGACAAAAATATATTTGGGAGGCGCGTTTGGAAGTGCCGAAACCAATCCCAATAATCATGAATTATTGTTATTAATTATGATTCACGGCATGAAATATTTTTTAAAGTATTTTTCTGGAATATATTAGTCCCTAAATGAAATACCTACCTGAAACCATTGTTCGAACCTCCATTAAAGGACTTATGCAAAATAATATGACGACAAAAGAATTATGTCTTTGACGTGTGTACCAGTTTTCCAAAAAAATTGAAATAAAAATTACTCGATATTTTTGATTCTGAACAACTTTCACTTGAACGTTTTTCCGATCGGAGGCATAATAATTGGCGACGTTAAATTATTCCTCATGAGGGAGGTTCTGGTGTCTGGCACACAACAAATACGTTTGTAAAATTTGGTGCTGATCGGTTGAACGTCGCGACCTAAAAAGCGAGAACACGTCCAGAGAGACACACACAAACAGTGTCCAATCGACGTAACTTTTTCAAATATCTCTGAAACGGTGCAAAATATAGGAAGAAACATAAGAGAGCCAAGTTGTATGTTATTTTCTCCCCTACAAATCCGTTTATTAAATTTTCGTCTCAGATGAACGTACGGTGTTATTTACAATTACATTTCGAACTGTCAAAAAGCCATCCCAAACGAAGCACTTTTAGTGTTGGTTGCGTAAAGTAGGCCAACCATTAAGCAGACTTTTGACTGACATTATACTCACGTTGTATCATCTATGCAGACTAGAGGTACACTAGTAAATCAGTAAGAGACGCACACAGGGGGTGTTCGTACGTCGTACAAAACGCCTGTGAAACAATCGGACGAGTCATCTGTAACGACCACGATCCGCGATCCACAGCATCAGCAAGAACTTGAGGGCGTCGGTGTCAACAAAGACACGCGCCGGACGCACGAAATCCCCTTACGCTAACAGCCTGTTAGCTTCTGGCCTAACGCTGGTTCCCCCTCTGAGCCACGTAATCCACAAACAAGGCACAATCCCCACATCCTACCTTGTGTATTGGAGTCCTTCAGCGCGCGCTATTCAGTATTGTGTTAACGGTATTCACGACGTACTTCCACAAAGCTCATGGACAAGGAAACCCATCCTGTTAAGGAAGCTCTTGGTTTAAGCAGGAAACCAGCAACAAAGCGGGCAGCGTTGTACTCACTCCTAATGTTGAAAGTGTTCTGCATTATTGTCTATTCAGATCGGCCGAGATTCAACAGCATCCTCCACACGATTGATTTGATTTGATTTTCTCAGGGAAGCCAAAACAGTCTTGGTCCAACCCGCCACTGCCCGCACCGAAACTAAGTTTATTGTGCGGTATCGCTCCCTGTATATCTAGTAAAGCCAACCAATTCCCTTGAACAGTGCAAGGAGTCCCTTTACCAGTTCTTTATTAGACACCATTTCGTCGGGTCTGGTGGTCCCAAATATTCTGTGCCTTTTATTCTCCAATGCAATGCATTCGAAGATTAGATGTGATGCAGTTTCATCACCGTCATCACAGATCCTACATTTAGGGTCCTCTTCTGTCTTTCCCACTGTATGTAGGTATTTTTTGAAATTCCCATGGCCTGTCAGCAATCCAACCATGAGTCTAATCTCTCTCCTGTTCAGACCCAGGATTGCAGAGCTTCTTATAAAACAAGGCTTTGGCATCATTACCTTGCCATGTTTTTGTTGGTGGACTTTGGTCCAATATTCTACGTGCTGTCTTCTGAGCCAGTTACCTAGCTCCAGTTTTATCATTGCGTTGGTAATTGTCAGGACAGGTTCCGGTCCAATAAATGGAGTCTCTGCCCCCATCCTGGCTAATCTGTCGACATGTTCGTTGCCATTATCCCCGAGTGGCCAGGGACCCACAATAGGTTTACTCTATTGCTTTTCCCTAGCTCCACTAGAACCCTGTGACATTCTGCAATAATTTTAGACCTTGTTGCAGGAGCTGCCAGTGATCTCAGGGCTGCCTGGCTGTCTGAATACATATAGATGCTACGGTCTTTGTAGCACCGACGCAAATTCTCCTCCACACACGCGCTGATGGCAATGATTTCGACCTGGAATACTGAGGCCAGTTTCCCTAGAGAGATGACGCCCTCCACTCTTGGCTGCACCCCGTATACCCCGGCCCCAATGTCTTGGTCCGATTTTGATCCGTCAGTGAACCAGACAGTAACCCCCGTACGGTGTCGAACTATTTCCTCCCACTGCTCCCTACTTCCAATTGTTATATTGAAAGGCTTGTTGAAGCAGTATGGGGTTATAATATAGTCGGCTGGCATTTCTCGAACCTTTCCTATATTTACCTTACTCACTATTTTAGTGTGTGAACTCCACACGAACTGATCCTACGATATATCATCCGGTTTTCGGCAGCATTACACAGGGGCACAGATATTTCATTTTCAAGTAATTACTGATCGAATTAAATAAATAAATAAAATGCTATCATTGGGGCTATTGGAAAATTCATATTTGCTTCCCATTTGGAAACTATTTGTCTGAAGACAATGTCATTCTGGAGCAACATTCAGAACAAGCATACAAAATTCGTTTTTTTTCACAGAATGGGGGCTGGTGGTGAAATTTTTTTGTTTTTGTTTAATTGTTTGCCTGTTTTTAAATTTAGAGAGGCGTGCCTCTAGAGCAGAGGTAAAGCAATCTTTGAACAACCCAGAGCAACAAAAGAAATTGAAAAGTTTTCAAAGTTATGGACTAACATCCCCAAGAGTGACTATGTACAGACCACAACTTTCGGCTCCCCGTGCGAAGTCGGTCACGAGATCACCCCTCTCCCCCGCCGCTTGTGTTTTCTTTTTGTAAATTCCGCCATTTTTGAACCCGCCGAATTGTACGTAGCGTATCTCTGAATCGGACATTCAGGCGCTACGCGCCCTCACATAGTGAAAAGAAACTTCTTGTGTAACCTATACCTAACCTTAAGACTATGCTGGCCTGTTGTTGGTTTTGAAGTTATTATGTTATTATGTCATTAAGTTAGTATGTTAAAGAATAGTCTGAATGTGCAGTGGAGATATCCTAACTTTCACTTAAAAAGTGATCTGTAGCGTAACCTTAAGAAGGTTAGGTATAGGTTAAACAAAAATATATATCTATAAATGAATTGCTGTTTGTTAGTCTCGCTAAAAATCGATAACGGATGGATCGATTTGGCTAGTTTATTCTTGAAATATTCGTGTAATTCCAGGGAATGTTTAAACAGTGATAAAGTATGGAAAAGTAGTTCGGAAAGAGGAAAATCGGGAAAAACTGAAACACCTTTTTCCAGTGAGCTATCAATACCGTTCGTCCAACTGCGATAAAATTGTGTACATTTCATGTTGAAAGCAAGAGGAAGTTTCGCATAAAATAAAAATTTGGAAAATTCGCCCAGAAAGCAGGAAAATTTAGGAAAAACCGAAGACGATTTTTTCTGTGAATAAAAATTAATTGCCACATGGTTGTAAGAGCATCACTTGAGTACGGCTTGACAGGACGAAGTTTGTATGAAATAAATATTTTGGAAAATCGTCAACCGGAAAATTCGAAAATTTGAGAAAAACTTAAAGCGTGATTTTCAATGTGTTTTTGATTGAATTCAGCACTATAACTGACTATTCGCACAACGGAGAGGAGTAATTTGTGGTCTTGGAAAAGTTTTCCGTAACGAAAAAAGAAAATCAGGACAGTTAAAAAGGAAAGTCGCAATATTCGAACCAAGTTCTTTTCTCTTTGTTTTCTAAATGTACTCAATACTATGAGTTGAGAACCGTTCATGCGATTGCGATAAAATTTTCATCATTTGACGTTCAACGAAAGATAAACGTTCTTATGAACTAAACATTTGAAAATTCGCGAGGAGCTGAAACAGCTTTTTTCAATCGGGTATCAATCTCATTTGTCTGATTGCGATAAAATTTTGCATAATTAACGTTCAAAGCAAGAGTAACGTTCTTGTGAAATAAAAATTTGGAAAAGTTTCCCGGAAAATTGGAAAAAAAGGAAGAGATTTTTCTATGAAATATCAATACCATTAATCTGATTGCGATAATATTTTGCACATTCGAAGTTCAAAGCGAAAGGAGGGTTTAAGTGAAGTGTAAGTTTATAATAGTTGGCCAGAAAATAGGAATATTTGTGGAGAACTGAAAGAGCTCTTTTCTTTGGGATACCAATATCATTCGTACGAATGCGTTAAAATTTTGCACATTTGACAGTCACCGATACTTACAAGGGGAACACCAAGTATGATACCAACGGAATTTGATGGTTCGTAGGTATGGTGTGAGGGAATTCCTCCAGACTATCAAGTTAAAAGGATTTGTTCCAATGAAAATAGAAATCAAATTCGCAGCAAATTACCACACGTAACGTGTCTACTTATTCACGGCGGCTCCCGATCAGCGAGACAGCGTGGTGTAATCGGCAAGATGCGAGGCTGCCATGCAGGCGCCCTGGGTTCAAGCAGTCCGCTTTCGGCTGCGGTGGGGCGAGGACGTCCGCTGCGTCTCGCCTGTTGTGCTGCGAGCGAGCGCCCGTTTGTTTACTTCCGCGTAGCGGCGTGCCTTAGAGTCCGCAGTCAACGACCGACATGGCGTTTTCATACCGCCAATCTACGATCAAATTAACGTTCCCTATTGATCATGTACGACCGAGAGCGCATGAAGTAGAACATTTTATACGTGAAGAAATGCGTCTCCCACCACAAGACGTTATAGGAATTCATTTTTCGATCATTAGTACCACAGTATACATCAAGTTGGCGAACGAAGAGATGTGCGCCGACGTAGTACGGCGCCATGCTAATTAACTCAAGTTCCGATACTCTGACGGCCATATAGGGTCCGTCGAGATTGATCATGCAGGTTTCGGCCTGAGAACGTTGCGAGTTTTCGAACTTCCGTTTGAGGTGCCGTCGGACGAGGTGGTGGCCGCCTTACAACCCTACGGCAACGTACTTAGTCACGTTGCAGAAACATGGAAGACCTTTGAAACGTACCGTGTCCTCAACGGCGTCCGACAGATAAAAATTGAACTTCGAAAGCATGTGCCTTCGTACCTCGTCATAGCCGGCTGTAGGGCTGTCGTAATGTACGATGGCCAGCCTCGCACTTGCTCCGGTTGTGGACAAGAAGGCCACGTCCGTTCGGAATGCCTCCGACGCAGACTGACGCAGACGCAGACGCCGATCGGAGACGACGCTCGCCCAGCGGCGCCCACTGCGCTACCTCTGACGTACGCGCACGCGGCTAGGCGGCCTGTTACGCCCACGCTAATCCAGTCCGCACCAGCGTCGAACCAACCCGAGGATGAGATGGAAGTTGCATCTGTCTCCCACACACCAGCACTGGACACAGTACTAACAGGTGATGCCCAAGCAGCAACACAAGACGTTTGTTCCGACTCCATGGAAGTTGAAACTGGGACTGTACCGCCATCTAATGTTATGGAATCCAGCCAGATGTCAGACGACAGTCATACAGCATCCGACACGGAGCAGCATGTACGGAAGCAACGTTCACCAAAGAAACGGAAGAGACAGCGCCGTACTTCATCAGACGACAGCCTTAAACAGTTGAATGTTCAAGATGGCGACTCTACTTCCGATAATGAGCAATCCACCAATGTCATGACACCTGACGAAGTGCCACCCATATCTCACAAGAGTCAACAGCCAACTAAAGATTTTACATCGCTACTGTCTGACAGAGTTTCGTCCCTTCCAGGGTCTGATCATACTTCCATGCCCATCAATGAACCTATTCTACCGACCAATCATGGAGAGGCGGCACCCATCAACTGGGGAGACACTGTTCCTGAAGAAGATGGCTGCTCTGGTGGTGTAGAGGGAGGAGGAACACATTAAACGACGTCGGCCCCATCCCAGTTGGAGTGATGTGCTTCCCCATAGTGCGTCACACGTTCTTCTGACGATGGCAGCGTTTCAAACTTATCGCATAGCTACGATCAACATCAATAACATTCGTGCGCGCCATAAACTGACATTACTTCACGACATGATATACGCTGCGAATGTTGACATTGTCCTGCTTCAGGAGGTATTTGTTGCCGCCTTCTACGCTCCCCATGGATTTACAGCACATGTCTCCCACGCCTCCCATGCAGGTAGTGGGGTGGCGATCCTCTTACGTGACGGCATTGACGCTACTGAAATTATATACCTCCCGGATGCCAGAAGTATGGCTCTCACGTATGGTGGCGTAAGAATCATCAACGTCTATGCACCATCTGGTTCAGGTCGGCGCCGTGAACGTTCTACTTTCTTCTCTGAGGGAGTAACGCCTCTCTTCGTGGGTCGGCAAGATTCCTTGATCATAGGAGGCGACTTCAACTCCTCCCAGGCGCCCAAAGACCAACTGCCACGCCACTCTCCGTGCACAGCACTAGCAACAATTATTCAGAACCTCAATCTAGTGGACTCGTGGGAGCATGTTCATGGCAATCGCCCGGGATTTACACATTTCACTAGCCATTCATCCAGTCGCCTTGATCGGGTCTACATCTCCCGAGACATTGTCGGTGGCACTCAGGCTGCTGAAATCTGGCCAACTGCATTCTCCAACCATGAAGCATATATTTGTACCGTCAACATCTGCCAACAAAAGGTGTGGCGCAGCAAGGGACTATGGAAACTGAACATAAAACATCTTACTTCACTGAACTGTCGGCAACAAATTGAGACATCATGGACGGCTTGTCTTCAACGTCGCAACAGATATCAATCTGCCATATCGTGGTGGGTCCTATGTGCAAAGCCTACACTACGCAAGACGTTGATTAAATACGGAAGGGAGATCGCGCAATGGCGAAGACACACTCAGGAGTTCTACTTCACCATCCTCCGAGAATGTACGACAATGCCTTATTCACCAGAACGTCAGGTGATAGTGAATCGAGCAAAGGCACAGCTCAATGCCCTCTCCCGCCGACATCTTGAAGGAACTATGGTCAGGGCGCGCACACAAGAAGATTTAACGCAGGAACGTCCAAGTATGTATCATGTGATAGCTGAAAGGCGCCACCGACGGAGAAATTTGATAACTGTTCTGACAACTGAGGATGGAAGACGCGTCGATAACCAAGCTGAAATAGGACATGCCCTTCACAAGCATTATACTACGCTGTACTCTGCACACCGTCGTCACCCTGATAACATTGCGGAGGTATCCCGACTTACATTTGGCTCGCTTCCTGAGGATGAAAAACTGGATATGCTTGCTGACGTCACAGAGGAAGAAGTCAATGATGCTATCAAAGCAGGATCTACCAACAAGTCACCTGGTCCTGACGGCATCCCACTTGAGTTTTATAGAACATTCCGCCACTTGATAGCACCGATGTGGACAGAAATTTGTCGGGACCTTATGTCACCCCAGGTGCAGATCCCTGAAGGTTTCCTCGACGGTATCGTTATTCCCATACATAAACCTCATGGAACATCGAGGATAAGCGATTATCGTCCATTGACATTGCTCAACAGCGATACAAAGATCTTTACTCGACTTCTGGCTGCACGGCTCAAACGCACGGCAAGATATGTGGTTTCTCCTGATCAAACTTCCTTGGGTGGTGTTAACAACATCCGCACCACCCTTGCTCGATATAGAGACATAATCGCTCTAGCACATGCTCAACGTATGCCTGGATTTTTGGCCACTCTTGACTTCAGCCAAGCTTTCGATAGAGTTGATCACGAGTACTTGGAAGAGGTACTCCGTAATATGAAATACCATGATACTACCGTCAACGTCATAATGCGCCTTCTTCGAGGAGCGACGTCCCGTGTGCTATACAATGGTCGCCTTACTCAACCAATATCGATACAGCGTTCGGTGCGTCAAGGCTGTCCGCTCTCTGCATTGTTGTATGCTTATGCAATGGAACCGTTGCTTTGTGGACTCCGTCAGCGGCTGTAAGGGATCTCACTCGGTGGCCATCTATTTTGCTGCACTGCTTATGCTGACGATCTCGTCCTCGTTCTACGCAGCGATGCAGAGGTAAGAGAGTCACTGGCGTGGGTGAGAACATATGGTGAAGCATCTGGCAGCTGTCTTAATGTCCGAAAATCATGTGCCATGCCTATAGGTGTGGGGCTTCCTGCAGACAGCGCTGCACCTTTACGAGTAACTACTGCAATCCGATGCTTAGGACTCGACTTCACAGGAGACATGCGGCGTACGATCGCCCTCAACTGCCGGCGCCTACTAAACCAGTTACGCGCTGGTCTTCTCGATCATCGTCTCAGGGCTCTCGACCTTCTACAGCGGACACAGTATGTTAATATATATGTGGCGTCACGTATCCCTCACGTTGCACAAACCCTACCCATTCCACCATCCATGGCATTACGCATGTTAGCTGCACTGGGTTCTTATGTTTGCCATGGCTTGCTGTTCAAGATAAAATACGAGACCCTCACTCTCCCGAGAAACAGAGGCGGACTAGGCCTGTACCATGTGCCTGACAGAGCGACAGCCCTCTTCCTCAGCTCTCACATTATGTTGTGGCGCCGTAATCCCACATGCCTTACCAGCCTGTTGCTGGAGGCCTTTGCACCGCGCTCTCTATCGGCTCCAATCATGCTTTCAGATGTTCCAGCGCCATTCTTTTACTTCCGCCGCTTTTTCCTCGAACTGAGCTATATCCACACTGCGATACTGCCGACACGCTTGATGTCTACGAAGGCGATCTACGGCTTTCTTCAGAAGAACCGATCACCAAATGTGATTGAAGGGAAGTATCCCAGCGTCAACTGGAGTGTCGTTTGGCGCTCGGTGAGTGCTCCTTACCTTGGCACTGACGTACAGTCGACATGGTACCTGACAGTCAACGGGAAACAAGTGTGCCAGTCACGACTTCACAGGATTCACCTCGCAGACACACCACTGTGCGTCGCCTGTGATGTAATGGACACGGACGAACATCGACTCGTATGCGGATCGGCGGAAGGCGTCTGGATCTTAGTGCGACAGATGCTGGCTTTGATTACCCGTACGACACCTCATCATATACTTTCCCATTTGCTCCTCTTTCCAGACTCGGGACATTACCCACAAACGAAGACAAACGCTGTGAAATGGATATGTGGACATGCGGTTCACTACTTGTTTGTACATGGAGAGAAACACGAACTTGATTTTTGGAACTTTCTGAACGAACGACATTGCACAGTTGTCTGCAATCCAAAATATGGGCAATATTTTTCAAATTTTCTTTATAGTGTTTTTCGTAATCCACCCAGAAGTTGGGGTGTTCCTGCCATGACGTAGTTGATAATTACATTTTCTTTTACGGGTTAAAAAAAATAAATAAATAAATAAATAAATAAATAAATAAATAAAAAAGAAAAAAAAAAAGAAAAAAAAACTTCAAATGAATTAATACACTTTATTTTTGTAGCTACATTGAATGTCCTTTAATTTTTTTTTCACCCTTCGTTTTATTGTTCCCCCTATTAGAAATGGGTTAGTTGCACTGGGCCTAGGATAAGATAGGGCCAACGCCTGAAGTGGTGTAGTTTGTCTTTTATTTTATTTTATTTTATTTCCTAGGTTAAAAGTGGCGGTGGCAAGTAAATCTTTTTTTTAAGGTCCTTACCCACATAAAAAAAAGGGGGGGGGGACTGAAAAAAAAAAATAGCGTAGTGGGTGATGCGTTGGACTGTGACGTTGGAGGTCACTGGTTCGAAACCCGCCCGTACCACAAAAAATTTTTTCCCTAAAATGGTTTCAGATACTCTTACTAATTAATTTTTTATTATTTTCGACCAAAATGTTTGCAAAAAAAAAAAAAAAAAAAAAAAAAAATAAGTCCGACATGGGTCATTCACTTTTCACACCTGTCCGATGATTGTGCATAATTCTGTATTTTTATAACCATTCTTATTTAAACGTTTGCAGTAAATGGCCAGGATAAAAACATGTAACATTCGCTCAATATGTTACGTATTGGGTGACGATTATTTTATTCATTTTGTTTTTTCGAAGCACACTTTTAAGGCGATTGAATCATATTTCGAAAACAGTCTTTTGTTAAAACCTATAATATTTGGGCAAAATTTAATACCACAAAAGTCTTTGGTCACTTACCAAGTAGCATCAAAAGTCTGACAGATAGCTATCTAGTATTTAAAAAGAAATTAAAGGAATTTCTGAATGGCAACTCCTTCCACAATGTAGATGAATTTTTAGATAAAACTTAAAAAAATAAATGAATAAATAAACAAATAAAAATCCTTAAAATATTGATTGTCAAGTATAGACAACATTTACTAACTGACACGTTCCATATCATTACGAAATGTCGTATATATGATCTATGGAACAAGTATTAATCTAATCTAATCTAAACCTACGTTTACAGTTCCTGACCGTGCTGTTTTTATCTCCTCCTATGACGTGTGTACCCACGTGACATGTTCCAGTGGACTATTATACTATGGCCAGTCGGTTAGTCATTATTTTTGTTTTTCTTTCTTTATATCTTTTACTCTGATTAATTATTTTTTAATTTTTTTTGTAATATAAGAAGTAGCAATTACAATTTTTAAAAATTGTTCTTCCGCTAGGCATCGAACCCGGGTCTCCTGCATGGGAACCTAGCAAATGTTCAAATGTTTGTAAGGCTTATGGGACTTAACTACGGGGTCATCAGTCCCTAAACTTACAAACTACTTATGAACTACTTACGAACTAGGACGGCACAAATATCCACGCCCGAGGGGGGATTCGAACCCCCGACCGTAGTGGCCGTGGAGACCGTGACTGGAGCGCCTCAGGCTCCTCGGCCCACGCGGCCGGCGGAACCTAGCACCTTGCCGATTACACCACGCTTTGTCGTTGAGCGGTGACCGCCATGTATAAGCAGACACGTCACGCGTGGTAATTTGCTGCGCATTTGATTTCGATTTTCTTAGAAATCAAGGCCCATTAGAACAAATCCTTTTAGCTTGATGGTCTGGAGGAATTCCTCACAACATACTGTTGTGTTCCTCCGCGTTGCCATCTGCAGTTACGGACTCGCTCTCGTAACGGAGCAACTGACTGGGGCCGAGGACGTGGGAGTAGGGCCGATTGGAACTCTGCAAACTCAAGAGCATTTATTATAGATGATAATTTATTGGACAAACACTTAACGTGGTATTAACACTGTCATCGGCGGCAGGTGCCACTTTAACCTAACGTAATACAATTCTAGGATCAGTCCCCAACACAGGCGCACTAACACAAGTCAATAGTCGGAGTCTCCTGCCAGAAGTGAACTACTCCGCGGCACTGTCCAACGTTTCTCCAATTTGAGGTGACGAAGATGACTAGGAGAAAAAAAATATCGTTTTTCGAATACATTATTAGTAGTGTGCTGTTTGAAGAGTCGCGAAAATTAAATACCTAGGAATAACGCTGCATAGCGATATGAAGTAGAACGAGCATATTAGGACACTCGTGGGGAAGGCGACTGGCTGAGTTGGGTTTATTGTGAGAATTTTGGAAAGATGTGATTCGTCTGTAAATGAGACGGCATATAAAACGCTTGTACGACCCCGTCTTGAGTATTGCTCAAGTGTTTGGGATCCGCATCATACCATACTTCCTCTAGAGGGCGTACCTCCTCCACTTGTCTACCATGTGGCGCCTCTATATGACGACTCCGTCGGCGATGTCTGTGGCGCGCGCATTCAAACTTGCGACGCCACACATACCTGCGACCCATCAAAATCCGTTGGTACCGTTGTCCCCTTGTTAGACTATATGATGATGCCTTTAGAAAGCTACTGAGCCTAAAATACATATAATTTATATTAATATGGTTTATATTAAGAGGTAAGTGATACAATGTTCACCGGGTCGTCTAGTCTTTATTATATATATATATATATATATATATATATATATATATATATATATATATATATATATATATATATATATATATATATATATCTTCGGCGGGTTAAAAATGGCGGAAATTACACGTGTCCGACTTCGCACGGGGAGCCAAAAGTTCTGGCCTGTAAATAGTCACTCGAACTGCCCCTAGACGCCTGAACCTGGATACGTGTATCAGCGACTGCAGGTGTGGCACAGAGCTGAGATGGGTGAAGTAGCAGTAGGGCTGGGCAAATGATACTGGCGTTCGAACATGTTTGGGATTTCCCGATACAGCAGAGAACTCGATACAGTATCGAACTGTTCGAACACTCACATAATAAATGACTGCCGCTGCTAATCTGCCAACGATTCGCGGGAAATTTTGAAGTTAGCGGCCTATCGCTTTGCTCAGAACTGATTTCATAGAATGTACAAGTACATGGAAAGTAAAAGAAGGTCAACACTATGAAAAAACTGCGTATTTTGTTTAAAAGAGTGCATACTGTATGTGACGCATCTGGTGTAACTGAAAGATATGATTCATTGATAAACAAAATATCTGCTACTAGAACAGAACTACTGCACCTCATTACTGACGGCTACCATTCAAAGGAAAAAAAATGTGAATACTTCATAAGTACAAATTACATTTAATGTGATTATAAGGTATTGGTTGCAAATGACCATTCCATTCCCTGTTTGTACGGTACAGTAACAGATAAAAAATTTATCACCTTTTAATCGCCTTGAAAAGAAGATTAGAAGGGATGAAATAGGGAAAACATTAGAAATTTAATACCCAATAACGGAAATAAGTCATATAAAATAAACTGTAATTGCAACCTCGAAATAAACGGTACACGAACTGCTCTGTACGTAGTATCAACAGGCGTCGCTAGATCGCAGCACCTTGATTTTTAATCGCGATTGCGATTGTTTACTTATAGCTTACCGGTATATTCGCTACTGATTTTACTTATGACCTGCACCCTAGAAGTTACTATGGTCCAAATTTCACACTTGTTAATCCCTATAGTATATTAATGACACCCTATCTTCGTTATAAAACGTACACTGCACAGCACAGAAAAGATTTATGAATATCATCGTTGTAAATCGAAGAGATAGTACCTCCTGACATTGGGCCGTATGAATAAAATGGAGTATCTACTTTATACTCTGGATTCCAGAGAACATACTCAGATTCGCATGAATAAAGTGAGTCGGAGAATATACTTCAGCCGAGTATATTCTCGGCGTGAGTAAGGGGGTGGGAGAAGTTGCTCACAACAGAGAACATTCTCCAATTTCATATGAATAAAACTGCAGAAGTTTCTCACGACGGGAGAACATTCGCAGATTTCTGGAGTGAGCTCTATGGCATACTCCGTGCTGAGTAACTTCTATTAAGGTTACGTTTTACTGAGGTTTATAATAAAAATGACAACAATTTTGTTACTTAGAAGGCAAAAGCAAGTTCCTTTGTATGTAGCCTTTAAGAAATACGAGGCGATCTATAAAGTTAATACAAATAAAAACATTTTGTTGACGAGTATCTTCCTTCGGAAAAATCGTGTGATACTTCCAGCATTTTATACAGTGAGGACAGTGATGTAAGAGGTGTTTTCATTACCTACATAAAAATGAAACACAAATGGATTCAACTGCGTGTTTACTCATTTGTTTGGCGTGTATATTTACAGTTGTAAACACTCACATAGCAAAATAATATTGTTTTAAAATAGGGTCTATTAGTAAGACCTTATGCTGTTAGTTCCAAATAAAGTGTATCCCAGGACTTCACAGTTTCTATCACAAAATAAATATTGCTGCAATACCAGGTAGACCTACTGAAGTACTGTTTCTATCCAAACCGGTTGGCTATTTATGACGCGTTTCCTGACTTCGTAATCGTAACATCTGTCATCTTAGAAGTAAGTAAACACGACAGAAAAATTAATAACTGATTAATTACATACCTAGCAGCGTGTTTCTTGTTCAAAATCGCATGGCCTAACCCTTATGAGCAAACCATTGGGTGTCATATTTAACAAGGCCTATCTCATGTTAGAACACTCTGACAGCATTCCACGTTGTAACAGACGAATATGTGATGCATTCTTATTATATCGTTCGCAAATTGTGCTAACCCTACTTCATTAACAAACGAGTTTCTCGCGTTACGAAAATTTTGTATCGCCAGCAGAATACATTTTCGTAAAAAGTGCATATTTAGTCTTAATAATATGCTCCTTCACAACAAACTAATATCTAAACACAGTCCAGTTCTTTCTGAACACGTCGATGCCTACACCATATTTGTACACTGAATAATTTGCCTGATTGGGCTAGTTTAAAGAAATACACGATTGGACAGCTTATCTGTGGCGGACATGACACGCGGAGAACTTACTCAAGTAGGAGGGGAGGTAGCGAGAATGAACTACCTGCTCAGAGCATATGCTTCGAAGTTTTTATTCATACGAATTTGAGAACTTACTCAGAGAACGTTCTTTTGCTCTGAGAATCTTCTCTGGAGCATATGCTCTTTTTTATTCATACGACCCATTGCTAGATAGCGTCGTGATCGCAAGTTCGAACATTTCCCGAACCGTGACGTAAATTGTTCGAACAGTTCGAGTCATGTTCAAACCCAGCTCTAGGTAGCTGCAGTGGGTGGGGTGGACGGGACGTACGCAGTCCGCCTCCCGCTGTGACTGCTAGGCCGCCCTCGCCGCCCGCCTCTGGGAAGTAAGTGAGCAGCGAGCAGTGAGCAGGCTGGCCAGAGGCACGCGCCCCACAGCTGGGGGTGGGGTGGTGGCGGCCGTCGCCCCCGGCAGAGGGAAGAGCCACAGGCTGCGACACCCCGACGCGGTCGATACGCCACCCGCCGACACGCAGACGGACCGGCCGGGCTCCCACTGCCCCACTGACCACTCTGCTTCAGCCCGAGGCCCATTTACACGATGATCGCGCCAAGTAATATACAGATCACGCTGGGCGCGATCTAGTCACGCAAACGCGCTACAACCAGCATTTCGTAAAATGTAAACTTCCACGGCCGGAAAGGTCAAAATTACTAAAAATTTCCGTGCTATTGTCCCGTGGTCTTGTGGATTTATTCTGGAAACCCAACGTTTCGTCCCCGACTGCGGAGGAAATTTTTTAAGGGGGATCGTGGCACTTTTGAATGTTCAACGCACACCCTGGCTCGCTACTGACTAAAACCAAACTCCGTTTACGAGGGCTCGCGTACAGAGGTGTGACGTCAGATGTTTTTGACATGCGCGCTCAATTCGTCGTTGCCGTTTGCCGCAGTCCCATGGTGGATGACTGTTACTTTTCTTCTTCAAAACCGGAATGCCGTTGCCTTCCTCCGACCTTAGAACTGGCTTACTCAGCCAGTTATAGGGGGACCTACAGTTTAACGTGGGTTCCGAACCATGGTGCTACTCGATATTTTTCACATGAGCAACATTGCCAGAGATGAAAGATGTGGAAAGGCGGGAATCGAACCCGCGACCTTTGCATTCACAGTCTGGGACTCTACCACTGTGCTATGGAGCCGCAGGGAAAAATACCGTACATAATATACATATGATTCGTATTGTCACGATACAGGGGAGACAGCGTTACGGAAATGATACAGGATCTGGGATGGGAATCATTACAACAACGGCGCTTATCGCTGCGGCGTGGGCTACTTACGAAACTCCAATCGCCAACATTCTCCTCTGAATGCGAAAATATATTGTTGACTCCCACTTACATAGGTAGAAATGACCATCAGAATAAAATACGAGAAATCAGAGGTCGAACGGAGAGATTAAGGGGTTCTTTCTTTCCGCGCGCTATTCGAAAATGGAATGGAAGATAAACAGTACAATGGTGATTCGATGAACCCTCTGCCAGGCACTTAAATGTGATTTGCAGAGTATCCGCCGGCCGCGGTGGCCGAGGGGACTGAGGCGCTCCAGTCACGGTCTGCATTGCCACTACGGTCGGGGGTTCGAATCCCCCCTCGCGCATAGATATTTGTCCCGTCCTTAGGATTAACTAGTTCATAAGTAGTTTGTAAGTTTAGGGACTAATGACCCCGTAGTTAAGTTCCATAAGATATACAAACATTTGATTTGATTTTGCAGAGTATCCCTTGTAGATGCAGATGATATCGTATTTTATTCACGTATCGGTTACAATTCTAATTTGTCTGTGAAACAGTACAATATTTTGCTGTCTCAACTCGTAACTAGACGTTTACGTGGCGTCTACTTAGAGCGAGGCACCGTTGGTTACCATAATAATGAAAAAGTAATTCTACTTGCCCTCAGTTATGGTGTGTCATCACCTCGGAATGCCGTTGCCTTCCTCCGACCTTGGAACTGGCTTACCCAGCGAATTATAGAGGCACCTACAGTTTAACATGGGTTCCGAACCACGATATTACTCGGTATTTTTCACATCAACAACATTGCCAGAGGTGAAAGATGTGGAAAGTGGCAGATAAAAATCCTAGGACCTGGCTGGGATCGAACCCGTGACCTTTGGATTCACACTCTGGAACTCTACCACAAAGTTTTTTTTTTTTCATATCTTTATCGAAATGACTTGGATCACAATTTTTATTGATTGATTGCTTTAAATGTGATTTTTATTCATATTCCTTTTTTCTAATGATTGTCAAACCTTCTTGAGGAAAAATTTTAGAATTGCCCTCACATTTCGAAAGGAAAAATTCTGAGGTAGATGGACGCATTTTTTTTTTCTGTGTGTGTGTTTGTAATACTAACAAAATAAAACCATCTGCTTATGACAGACTTGTGTTGTGAAAAGAAATTAATAGGAGAAAATAATTATGAAAGAAAACCATTCCTGAAGCCCGGATATTCTGCGTTTTCCACCACGATTTCGCTGCCAAATATTCATAGCATGTCTTCTCGCAATGTTTTGGAGTTGCCGTTAATCTGTTCCCAAATTTTTGTTTGACCGTTTCATTGTGATCTCTTGCCATGAATAATCCAGCTGCGGGGCGGATCGTGAAAGATGCTCATCAAGAAGTTCGAAAAGTATTGACCGTACTTCGGATTTTTCAAAACTGCACAGTGACGTTCGTTGAGGTAGTTCGAGAAATTCGTCACCCCTATGACACCACTTCCAAACAAGTAATGGATTGCGTGGCCTCTTATCCACGTGTCAGCACCGTATTTTGTCCTTGGGTAACTATCGAGTCGCAGGTAAAATACCATACATAATATACATATGATATCGTATTTTATTCAAATATCGGTTACAATTCTAATTTGCGTGTGAAACAGTACAATATTTTGCTGCCTCAACTCGTAACTAAACGTTTACACAGCGTCTACTTAGAGCGAGGCTCCGTTGGGTATCATAATAATGAAAAAGTCATTCTACTTGCCCTCAGTTATGGTGTGTCATCACCTCGGACGGCCAGTTCAGTTGCACGCATACGTGGCATGAACAGTATGAGGCTATTAATCAGATCTTGAGGGATATTGGGCCGTTCTTTCATGAGAGCAATATCCACATCTCAACCGTTACGGGGAATGCTTGTTGGCTGCATTGCCTCTTCCAAATGCATCCCAGACATATTCAGTCGGATTTAAGTCCGTTGAAAAAGCTGATCACTCCATTCGTTCAGTTCCCTCAGCTTGAAACAAGTTGTCCACCACTGTAGCTCAGAGGCGATGAGAGTTATCATCCAAGAACCCATCTCCAATGGCACTAGCGGAGGGCACAACAAAAGGTCGAAGGATCTCGTCTTTACACATCTGAACACCCGAGGCGACATTCAGAACTACATAGAGGTAAGTCCGCTAATTCTCAATCCATCTTCGTCCATCACCGTGATATGGTGATGTTTTCTGTACATGTTGTTGTTGTTGTGATGAGTCCGCAGACTGGTTTGATAAAGCTCTCCACGCTACACTGTCATGTGCAAGTCTTTTCATCTGACAGTACGTTCGGCAACCTACTTCCTTTGCATCTGCTTACTGTATTCGTCCATCGGTCTCCCTCTACGATTTTTACCCTATACCCTTTACCCTCTAATACTAAGTTGACAATTCCTTTATGTCTCAGAATGTGTCCTACCAATAAATCCTTTCTCTTAGGATATGCCATAAACACGTTTTCTTCACAATTCGGTTAAGCACTTTCTCATTACTTACGTGATCTAACCATCTAATTTTCATCTTTCGTCTGTAGAACCACTTTTCAAAAGCTTCTATCACCTTTCTGTCTGAACTCCTTATAGTCCACGATTCACTCCCATAAAATACACTCCGCACAAATGCTTTCAGAAAGGACTTCCTAACATTTAAATTAATATTGAATGTCAACAAATTTCGCTTTTCTTCCCATAGCCATTCTGCATTTAATATCTGCTCTACTTCGGCCTCCGGAAGTTACACTCCTGACTCGAAGATGACGTACTACAGACACGAAATTTAACCGACAGGAAGTAGACGCTGTGATATGCAAATGATGAGCTTTTCAGATCATTCACACAAGGTTGGCGCCGGTGGCGACACAATACAACGTGCTGACAAGAGGAAAGTTTCCAACCGATTTCTCATACACAAACAGTAGTTGACCGGCGTTGCCTGGTGATAGGAGGAGAAATGCGTACCATCACTTTTATAGAGGTCGGATTGTAGCATATCGCGATTGCGGTTTATCGTATCGCGACATTGCTGCTCGCGTTGGTCGCGATCCAATGACTGTTTGCAGAATATGGAGTCGTGGGCTCAGGAGGGCAATACGGAACGCCATGCTGGATCCCAACGGCCTCGTATCACTAAGCAGTCGAGATGAAAGGCATCTTATCCGCATGGCTGTAACGGATCGTGCAGCCACGTGTCGATCTCTGAGTCATCAGATGGGGACGTATGCAAAAGAGCAACCATCTAAACGAACAGTTCGACGACGTCTGCAGCAGCACGGACTATCTGCTCGGAGAACAGGGCTGCAATTACCCTTGACGCTGCATCAAAGACAGGAGCGCCTGCTATGGTGTACGCAACGACGAACCTGGGTACACGGATGTCAAAACGTCATCTTTTCGGATGAATCCAGATTCTGTTTACAGCATCCTGACGGTCGCATCCGTGTTTGGCGACATCGCGGTGAACGCACATTGGAAGCGTGTATTCGTCATCGTCATACTGGCGTATCACCCGGCGTGATGGTGTTGTGTGCCATTGGTTACACGTCTCGGTCACCTGTTGTTCACATTGACGGCACTTTGAACAGAGGCCGTTACATTTCAGATGTGTTACGTCCCGTGGCCCTACCCTTCATTCGATACCTGCGAAACTCTACATTTCAGCACGATAATGCACGACCGCATGTTGCAGGTTCTGTACGGGCCTTTCTAGATACGGAAAATTTTCGACTGCTGCCCTAGCCAACACATTCTCTAGATCTCTCAGCAATTGAAAACGTGTGGTCAATGGAGGCCGAGCAACTGGCTCGTCATAATACGCCAGTCAGTACTCTTGATGAACTGTGGTATCATGTTGAAACTGCATGGGCATCTATATATCTGTACCTGTACAGTGCATCCAAGCTTTGTTTGAATCAATACCCAGGCGTATGAAGGCCGTTATTACGGCCAGATGTGGTTGTTCTGGGTACTGATTATGTTATATACCACATGATGTTGATTAAGTATCTTCGTTTACAGAACTGGCAGATGGGTTGTGGGAAAGGTATAGAAAGCAGAATAGTCCACGATTATTTAGAAAAAAACTAAGTTATTTGAAACAAATGACAAATGAAAGAGTCGAATTATTTTCGGAGAGCATACACAAGTTAAATGTCCAAACATACAAACTGACAGGTAAACCAGATGCAGATGCAGAGGACAGGGCACTGGAAGTATTCCCTTAGGGGAATTTCTTCGGAAATGTCGAGCAGAATTGGAATGGAGAATCCCAAAGAACCTGCAGTTTAACCTGAATTTCAAACCACGGCGCTACTCGATATTTTTCACATCAGCAACATTGCAAGAAACGGCAGAAATGAAAAGTGACAGATATAAATTCTATGGATTAGCTGGGATCGAACCCATGACCTTCAGATTCATAGTCTGACACACTACAACTATACTACCTTGCCATACCATTTACGAGTGATTGACGAAAACTGAAGGACAATCTTTCGTTATAACTTTTCCTTCTGAACGTACTCTTTGAGTACATGTAGGCCTACTTGTGAAATGCCTATTCAGCACACGCTAAGAATACCCAGCCCCACTTGACAATAACGTGATAGTAAAATTCCGAGCCACGTGCACGGATCGTGTACTGTCGTATATTGTCGGGCGCCTTTGGTACCATCTGGTCGCAAACGAAGTTTAGTTCCGCGTTCTGCCGTCAGCAATTGTAAAGTGAACGGTAATAAAACCGCACGAAAAAAATAAAAACAGTGTAGCAAATCAAGGGTAATTTTGGTGCCCGCGCATCTGTAATTACCGTTTACTGTACTCGATAATGAATCGGGTTTTTAACGGTACTCATTGCATTGCGTTGCATTCGTTGAGGTTGTTCGACCACGTCGGAACTGGGACTCGTGACCGGCGTGGAAAGTAGAATGCTTTTACTGTTTTGACATAGCACAGCCGTTTAACAGACAGTCGTCACATCGCGGACAGAATCCACTATCTGTTAAATGGCAGCAGACAGCGCGTGGCGCGTGGGTCGATGTAATGTAATGCCTTGCTGGGCGGTGCCGTGTTGTTGCCACCGTAATTACCAGAATTTATTCCCTCGCTGGTAATGCGCTTTATCTCGCGCTCCTCATAATCGGAAACGGGGAATCCCTTTATTAATCCGTTTGCATGTGCGGACTGGCGAGCTGCTAAAAAAGCTTCCAAACCAGATTCATAACGTTAAAAGTTATCATCTAACAGCGCTGGATTTCGTATAGGAATACGCAATACAATATTTTTATTGTATAGCTCGATACAATTTACTGTGTTATTAACCCTGACATTCTGTAGTTAATATAACAGATATGTTGCGGAAAATAGGTTTATTATCCTTTAGCAACTGTTTCGACAAATTAATTTTGTCTGTGTAAGAAGGATTGTCGGACTCCAATATATATATATATAAATGTTCTTCAATGAAATATTATACGAAAAAAAGTATGTATTACAGGCTACTGAAGATACTTCATAAATAAAGAAGCTAAATGCGTATGCCACAAAAACGCCTTTCATTTAGTTGCGATGTGTGAGATACACCTCAGCGAATTTACTAAGCAACGACGGCGGAAAAGGAAAAAAATAAATTATGAAAATAATAATTAATATTCACTTACTCGAGACTGACTGTGAGAAAATGGAGCGAACAAACTCTCGCCAGTATAATGATCCATGTCGTACATCACTGTCGACAGTTGAAACACGTGAAAAAATAATAAATTTGTGCTGGATATGTATTTCCGTCTATCACAACTAAATGAAAGGCTTAGTTTGTGTCCATTTGGTTATGCCTTCAGTGTGAAATCCAAGGGAAGACGATCGAATTCTTGTGGTTCAAATCTCACTGCGGCACCGCTTACAATGATGCGGTCGATATTCTTGCTAAAGAAGCGACAAAATCCCGAATCTTCATCGACCTTAAATTTTCTCCTTCTGAATTATATCACCTGGCCATGCAGAATGCTTTCTAAGAATGGCAAGAAGATTGGAATCTATCTCAGTGCTTCAGGGGACAACTTTATGCCTGTGTTCAGCTTGTAATTCCACGAAGGCCTTGGTTTCATGACGTTCGCTTACCGCGATGGCTGATAACTACTGTATGCCGTATGCGATTCAACCATGGAAGTTTCCCGACACATCTCCATCGTATTGGAATCAGTCCAGCCCCATTCTGTGACTGTGCAAACACTACAGAAGGTGACGTCAATAAAATACTCTTGAACTGCAAAAAATGGGAGACAGACAGACTTTTTGTATCATCTACAGCGTTTGCAAGTAGAGCTTCCTATGAGTGCCACCGTTCTACTCTCTTTGAGTAATCCGGCATTTACTACACAGCCTTTTAAATTCTTACAAGCTGCCAAGATATCTGTGTAGTGATGAAATTGTACTGCTATCCATCATTTTATGATATTATAATTTACCTTAATTGTAGAAGTATTTCGAACGGGCTCTGAGAAATTTTATGTTCATTGTTTCTATTCGCTTCATTCCCTGCCATCTGGTGGCACAAGAACAATTGTTTGTATAAAACTACCTTGTAACATTTGCACGCCGCATAATGGGCACATTTGTTAAATTCATTATATGTACTCCTTTTATGTTTGTGACTTCACAACTTTTCAGTGACTGATATATTACGTTGTACATACATTGTTCTCCTATCAAAATGACAGCCAGCTGTAAAATAATTTACTTGTAAGTGTAATGTTAATCAAAATGCATTTACGGTTAATTATGTTCCTCCATTACAAGAATTTACTGGATGTGAAATATATGTATTAAGCTGGCTAATTGGCCGTCAGCTACCCAAGGACAAATAAAACAAAATAAAATAAAATAAAAAATTTGGTCGAAGCTGATCTCTCCAAGTTTACGAGAGTAGCTCGGCCGTCCAATCTTTGGTTGTCGGGAGTGCACTCGTGGTCTCCTGAAACTCATTTTTTGTCTGGGACAGCGCCACAGAAATAAATTGAATTGGTTGCAATACTCCGGTTCCGACGAAGATTTTCAGGAGGTATTCTATAGGTGAACGGCGTATGCCGGAATGGTAAGTATTGTGTTCTCCTCGGGATACAGCTCTGTGTACGGTAGATTCCAGAGGTGCGCCGTGGCTGGTTAGGATTGTGGTCAAGATCTGCAACTGAAAGAAGCGATTAGTTGACAAAAAATTTATTACAAAAGAAAGGAATACTCAAGTGTTTTTGTGATGTGATTGTGGTATACTGCTGCCTGAAACGTAGTACACAGTTCGGCTGTACATCGGTCACTGGTAGTGTTCCGGGATGAGCTAACGCAGAATGCTGGCTCGCCGTAGGCGGATCTCTGCTGTACTGACGTACTCTTCCGTTGACAGCTAAACTGCTCTGTCCTCCGCTAGACTGCCTCGTCACTTGCCTAACCACGTGTTACATCTACATACATCTACATACATCACCGTAAGGTGCGTGGCGGAGGGTATACTGTACCACTACTAGGCATTTCCTTTCATATTCCACTGCCAAATAGAACGAGGAAACCAAAGAATGCCTATATGCCTCCGCACGAGCCCTAATTTCGCTTGTCTTTGTGATCATAACGCGAAATGTAAGTAGTCGGCAGCAAGATCGTACTCCACTCAGCTTCAAATTCCGGCCCTCTAAATTTCCTCAACAGAAATTCACAAAAGAACTTCGTCTTTCCTCCAGCGATCCCCAATTGAGGCGCGGAGCATTTCCGTGACACTCGCGCATTGGTCGAACTTTCCAGTAACAAACCTAGCTGCTCGCCTCTGAACTGCCTCTCTTTCTTCCTTTAAACTGATCTGCTGCGGGTCCCAAACACTTGAGCAATACTCGAGACGTGGTCGTACAAGCGTTTTATACGCGGTCTCCTTTACAGGTGATCTCCCCAAAATTCTCCCAATAAACCTTACTCACAACTGTCCTTACATGTTCGTTCCATTTCATATTGCTCTGCAATGTTACGCCTAGATGTTTGAATGATGAGACTGCATCAAGCAGCTCACTACTACTGCTGTATTCGAACATTATGGGATTTTTTCTACTCTTGCGCACCGCCTTACACTATTCTACATTGAGAGCTAGTTGCCAATCTTCGCACCAACTAGAAATTTTGTATAAGTCATCCTGTCAGTTAAAGACGACACCATCCAAAACGCCACAGCATCATCAGCAAACAACCGCAAATTACAACTTACTCTGTCCATCAGATCATTTATATAAATAGAAAATAATAGCGGTCCTATCACACTCCCCTGGAGCACGCCTGACGATACACTCGTCTCTGATGAACACTCGCCGTCGAGAACGACGTACTGCGTTCTATTACTTAGGAAGTCTTCCAGCCAGTCACAAATCAGTGAACCTATTCCATAAGCTCGTATCTTCGTTAGCAGTCTGCAGTGTGGCACCGCATCGAACGCCCTTTTGAAGTCGAGAGAAACACAATCCGCCTATTGCCCTTCATCCATGGCTCTCGAGATGTCATGTGAGAAAAGAGCAAGCTGAGTTTCACATGAACGATGTTTCCTAAACCCGTGCTGATTCATAGAAAGAAGCATTTCCGTTGCAAGGAAAATTACTATATTCGAACTGAGAATATGCTCCATAATTCTACATGAAACTTAGCAGGTCTATACAGCCATAGCTGGTACATGGGAAGAGTGGTGCGTAAAACGATACATTATATTCTATTAGATTACCTATTCTTTCCAATGATGCGTATGGAAGAGATGTGTAAGTGGAAAATGGCAATATATAAGCTTAAATTATAACACTATTGGCTTGAATACATACAACATATCATTTCGTTCTATTAAAAAAATTCGTCATTGGAGTAGAAGGAGTTGGCCACTAGTAAGTCGTTCTGCCTCCTATTAAACATCTCTTTGTTTGTAGCTAAATTTTTATGTTTGCTGGTAAATAATTGAAAATGTGTATACCTGAGTAGTGTACATCGGTTTTGTTCCTAATATTGCATTTATGAACTGAGCTGTTTGTTGGAAAAATACCAAGTGATCAAAAAGTCAGTATAAATCTGTAAACTTAATAAATTACGGAATAATGTAGATAAAGAGGTAAAAATTGACACACATACTTCGAATGACATGGAATTTTATTGGAAAAAAAAAGTTGAAAAAGTATCCGACAGATGGCGCTTCATCTGATCAGAAAAGCAATAATTTGCATAACAAATTAAGACAAAGCAATGATGATGTTCTATAAGGATTTTGTATCCCATTCTCGTAGCCACTTTTGTGTCTCGTTTCCGCCGGTTGTCTTCGGTGTCGGTGGCCGAGTGAAAAGAGACCGACACAGGAATAAAGGATGCACCCTTTTGCAGGTACGGAGGTGACCAGTCAGTGGGACAGCAGAACTAGAAACACTAGAGTAAATTAGAACGAGATATATATTTCATAGAGACTTAGTAATACTTAACTTTTACATAGTTCTTGACTGCAGAATGCTGATACATAGATAAGATAGAGGCCTGCCTACTGATGATTCCTAGTGCCTATCCGATAGCCAAGTCTTAACTGTTGCCTATCTGATTCCCAAGTGTTAACTGGTTCCTATCTCAGTCCCAAGTGAACGATGTCGTTCAGTGGTGGCCACGAGCGGAGTTGTAGCAGAGGGCGCTCGTCGCTGACGTCGTAAGAACGCCGCGCCGTGCGTGCATGGCGGCGCGCGGCGAAAGTCCGTGGCGCGCACTTCATACGTGTGCGACACCACACAGGATATGCTCAATATGTTCACCAACATTCCTCAACAATAGCTGTAGTCGGTAGTCGATGAATAACGTTGTGAACAGCACTGTAAAGCATGTCGGGAGTTATGGTGAGGCATTGGCGTCGGATGTTGTCTTTCAGCATCCCTAGAGATATCGGTCGATCATGATACACTTTAGACTTCAGGTAACCCCAAAGCCAATAATCACACGGACTGAGAACATAATCTTTGCTTTTAATTTGTTATGCTAATTACTGCTTTCTGATCAGAAGAAGATCCATCTATCGGACATTTTTTGAACGTTGTTTTCTTATTTTTTTTCGGTTCTAATAAAACCTCATTTCATTCCAAGCATGTGTGTCAATTACTATCTACATTACTCCGTGAGTTATTAAGTTTTCAAATTTATACTCCCTTTTTGATCAGCCGCGGTGGAGTAGCCAAACGGTCTAAAGCACCTCGCTGCGGAGCGCGCGGTTGCTCGCTGTGGAGGTTCGAGTCCTCCCTGGGGCATGGGTGTGTGTGTGTGTGTGTTTGTCCGTAGGTTAGTTTACCTAGGTTTAAGTAGTTTGTAAGCTAAGGATTGATGACCACGCAGTTTGGTCCGATAGATTTACAGACATTTGAACATTTGAACTTTTTGATCACCCGGTATTATTTATGACGAATTTCATTAAGGAATAAATATACTGAGAGGCAGTAGTTAGTATTCCCAGTTCTTTAAAAGGCTTCTTCAGGATGTCTGTGAATTTACTTTTCAAATAATACGTGATTACTACAGTTCGACTTGCAAAGCTACTTCATAATACCATATGGCTTCAAGGAACGACGGTAAGCAAAGTATACCAGCTGTTTTATTTTTATGTCTCCTACGTCTGGTAACACTCGAATTGCAAAAAGATTTGTTAAGGCGTTTCTGCAGTTCTGCGGTGTGCTCCTCATCAAGTTGTAATCTCAAGAATTTAATACTGGCAACCTCTTCTATATGCTCTTCTTCATACTTCATGCATATGCTGCATGGAAACTTGTTACATGTTCTGAACTGCATGTAGTGAGTCTTTTCAAAGAGTTTAATATCAATCAGTTGGCTTTACACCACTTATTAATGTTTTTGAAAATATCATTCACAGACCTTATTTATGGATGATACTTGTATCTTCTGCAAAAAAAATAATAAATAAATAAATAAATAAAACATAAAAAATAGATTGAAAACACGTGCGCCATCTACGTACGACTATTCTACGACATTTACTAAGTCACTGTATATGACTACATCTTACTTTACTAATCACTAGCTATATGCCTGTGCTTCTCAACGGCTGTTAAAGAAGCGCGTCTGCATACTATTGTTTTTAAGGGTTCCGGACTTAAGACAGTGAAAAAGAATGCGAAAATTCTTTCTTGCGCTTTGGCATTTTTCCTTATATTATTCCTTTTGTACTGCACTATGGACGATGCTCGCATTAATGACCTTGCATACGTAACAAAGACCATAGAATGTACAATAATTTCGAAACTTTGTTCTTTATTTATGGCCAGTATCATCACGATAAAAGAAAAGTTTCTAATTTCCGGTTTAAATATAAGCCGAGCGTAGAATGATGGTCAATACTGCCTTTCTTTATCGAGATGAGTATAAACGTATTATTAAATACGAAAAAAACTGTTTCTTACGTCGTAATTAAACCGCTGACTTGAAAAGCTATACGTTATACAACGTGTAAAATTATGCAGGATTCAAATGTCATCGAAATCGGGTCGGTGGTTGAAAACGTTGACGTCTTGTGCAAGTATTGTATTTATTATGTGGAACAGTATTACATATAAGGTATCAACCATTAAATGTATTTTAACAAACGAGATAAATGTCACAGATCAAAGAATAAACAGCTTTTCCAAGGAGTCTTCAAGCGTTTCGGAAGATATAAACGTCGATGCTCAGCTGTTCTACATTTCGAGTTATACACTTAAAAGCAAAAACTATCTTAAATTACACACATCCTGAAGTAGCGTATGTTGTTCTTCTGCGTTCAAGCTACCCTCCATACACAATTTCAACAAAATCGTTAAAGCGATTTAGTCGTGAAAGCGTAACAGACATAGCCTCTACAGCATTTATAATATTAGTAAGGATGAATGGATTGTTTAATATTGTTTGGATCTCATGAAGGCCATATGTGTATTAATGTGCTATATTATTAACGAAAGTAAAAATTCCAACAATCTGAAATAAAGTATTTGTAAGTTTATATTCCGTAGGATCAAATTGTCGTTTAGAGAGGATCAAAAAGTAGAAAAATGGAAAATCAACGCCGTTTAGTAGTGATTTTAAAAAACCGTCAAAATATCAATAACAGCGACAGTCTGCTATTTCGTCGAAATGTGAAGATTTTACCCACATTCTAAGTGGCAGGCAAACCAATATACTTTTCTTTCTAAAAGTATTTCAATTAAAGATAATTTTTTTCCCTTTCGCAAAACGAACTTTCGTTTTTTTTTATTTTTGTTCTGTAAGAATCACTTGGCTGCTACAGTAACAAATTTTACAACATTTACTGTGCAAAGATTGTCGGACAATATCAGTTCGTTGATGAAAACTCATCTCGCTTAACGCTCCGTCATTAGTATATCGTAAGATATTTTCTGAATCACTGGAGGTCATTAATAAAGCTTCTCTGCCATTCATCCAGTGGCGAGGCATCTTCTTTTTCAAATACTCTCTGCGATATTCGGAACAGAATAAAAACTGTAGCTGTTTACTCACACGAAGTGATGAGTGCTATCAACAAGGGTTCTCAAATTTCTTGATTTCCAGAGGGCTTTTGACACCGTACCTCACAAACGGCTTTAATTGAGTGGTTATGGTATATTGCCCCAGGTTTGCGACTGGATAGGGTATTTCCTGTCAGAGAGGACACAGTTTGTAGTAATCGATTGTAAGGCATCGACTAAAACAGAGGTGATATCGGGCGTTCCACACGGTAGTGTTATTGGTACTCTTCTGTTCCTTCTTTACATAAACGATTTGAGAGAAAATCTAAGAAGCTCTCTTATGTTGTTTGCAGATGACGCCGTCATTTACCGTCAAGTAAAATCATCTGAAGATCAAAATCAACTGCAGAACGATCTTAATAAGATATAAGATGTCGTGGGAAAGGCGCACTATTCGAAAATGGGAGATGAATAGTATAAAGGTAGTTCGTTGAACCCTCTGCCAGGCACTTAAATGTGATTGCAGAGTATCCCTTTTAGATGTAGATGTTCCTTTCACAGGACAAGAAAAGGCGAATACGTAGCGTCCAAAGATGTGAAAGAGGACAACTAGCTTAAAAAAGTAAAATGAAAAATTAAAAAAAAAAAAAAAATATCCTGACGTATTCGTGTTCCCTTAAAAGTTAATTCTAATTCTTCAGTACAGTGAGCTTACGAAGTATGTGTTTGGGAGAGTGCAAATGTTATAAGTATCCCTGAATGATGGATGCCCTAAATTTTAATTGCACGTATGATGTAATATATGTGGTGTCGCACAAGTACAAAGTGCGCGCCACCTACTTTCGCCGCGCGCCGCCATGCACGCACGGCGCGGCGTTCTCACGACGACAGCCACGAGCGCCCTCTGCTGCAACCCCGCTCGTGGCCACCACTGAAGGACTTCGCACTTGGGACTGAGATAGCAACCAGTTAGGACCTTCGTAATCAGATAGGCACCAGTGAAGACTTTGCCATTGTACAGGCACTAGGCAGGCCTCTAACAACTATGTATCAACATTCTGCAGTACTATGTAAAAGTTAAGTATTGTTACATTCTGTGCAATATATATATCTTTCTAATTTACTCTAGTGTTTATAGTTTCTGGCTGTTCCCCTCCGTACCTGCAACAGCGTGCTATTTTTGTTCCTGTGTCGGGCTCATTCCACTCGGCCACCGACACCTACGACGAGGCTGGGACACAAAAGCGGCGACGAAGTTGAGACACAAAAATATAATATTACAGTACATGAGAAATACCATGTTAGATGACATTGTAGGTGATATTATGTTTCGTTCAACTTTTTACATGCGCCAATATGTCAAGTTTTTTTATTTAAATGTTTTTGCATCTGATAAATAATTTGAGAAGCTCTTTTGCATCTTTGATTCTGGCCTCGACATTCTTTTATTTTGCTGTTCTGTGACAGCAGCATTTTCATTCTGTATTTATACTCGTAAATCAGAAGAAACAGTTTCGTCATCAGGAAGTGTTTTGAATTGAAACAAAAAACTGTGTTAGAGACCAGTGGGATAGAAAAATGTACTGAAATATATCATTACTTGCTACAGACTGAATTTAAGAATGACAAATTACAAAAAAAAAAAATCTAATTTTAGCCTGGTGAGAAAAATCTATCTTGGGCTTCATATTGGCATATCGCGTCGGAACCCTTAATTTACACTTCATTTACTCTTCATGTCTTCTTCTTTTGCCTTCTTACACGTTCAGCTTCATATTCTCTTTTAAACCTCTTTGCTCCGTTCACTAATGGTCTTATTGGCTGAAGGAGAGAGAAAGCCGCCGATTTCGATTCGAAAATTAATCAAACCAGCTTTTTTCAACATTGTTTCCGTTGAAACAATTAGGTAATTATTATTTGACTATTATGTCAAAACAAAAAACTTTGATGGTAAAAATGAGAAACCTCTCTTCAAATAAGAGGCGGTGGTCTGCGAGAACTTCCTGCATCTGATCTCCGGAGGTTATTTAAGGACGTGTTTTTACTGCCATCTTATCTCTGTATTGCATCTTTGCAAACGATCACACACATTTATAAGTCCATAGTTGTGTATGCTACCACGAAATAATCAGCTTATCGTCTAAAAATGTCCCGTATATTTTCATTTTACTACCTTTAAAACCCAAAGACATTACTTGTTAGTATTTTCTGTAAATTACACTTAATGATTGTTAAGAACGTCTCGTAAAATGTATCACTTAAAATTAAGAAACACAGAGCGACCAAAGAACTAATTTCGGCAACGGACACCAGGTAAGAAAATGCTGCAGGGCCAAAACATTTTATTCTAAATTTGCGATATCTAATTATTAACTAATTAAAATATTTATAAACTAAGCCGCACATAATTTACTTACTTACTTATGCCAGATGATCCTGACGTCCTTCCATAAGGATGGTGTTTAATTTTTTTAAACATTGAAAGTAAATTGTTTCCTTTTGGCACAAAACACTTTCTCCAACATAGGACTGTCATTTGAATGTCAAACAATAACATTGAAAAACTAACAATCATTGTTTCAGTACGTTGTTCTATGTTAGTCACCTTTGAAGATAGAATCTCACAAGCAAAGTATGAGTAAACTCGTGATTTTGGGTAAGTACTTACACATCAATTTTGTTTTTATTATTCAGAAACATACGGATAGCTTTACAATTAAAATGTCATATTAACATGCCTAATATTAATGTTTTCATTTTTAATTCGTTCCAGAAAGATGGCCTATTACGACGACACTAAGGGTGCAATTCGTGTAAAACCAATGTTGCAACATTTGATCGGCCAATTACCGATAAAATTATTTTTTAAATCAGAAGTAAGCTAAAAAAATTCAGGAACATCTCGGTTATAGTACAGATGCTTTTGATTTGTAGCTGTATTTGACGTTACCAACATACAGCGAAAAACGAAGGTGGTTGAACTTAGGCAACCGTACAATCTGGAAACTCTCTCCTACATTGTTATTACGACAATCTGAGACACCATATTAGCAAGTATGCAAATGATGAACGCCACTAATTGGAATTTGATAACAGTCGCAGCTCACTTTAGTTAAGCCAAGCTTAAAAACATCTTTACAGTCAAGTAAATGCATTTGCAGGCTCCTGTAACAGTTGTAATAGCTACAGATTTCGATTAGATACTGAAATCCAATAGCGACTTGCGTTATTGGAGAGGAGAGGGGGGGGGGGGTGGAGGGGCGTCTAGGTACAAAAATTCTCCTCGTTATTACATTACAGTACCGAAAGATCGCAACTGCTATGGTGGCAACTTTTCTATGCTTACATTTCAGTTATTTTCTACATACTGTCCTACTTACCGACAACTGCATACACCATTGTTGTGCTTCAGTACTGTTAATGAGATACTCACCTGGAAAAAAAGAGAAGAACATTTAGTTGCACATTTAACGTATCAATGGTACGTAACAACAAACTTACTCGTGTTATGTATGTTGATTTCCTCAACGTATTGCAAAGGTTTAATCTTCTACTATCACATGAATTTGGACTACTGCGGCGTGAAAGAGTTGTTGGATAACTTTACGAAATCTTGATGGTGGATATGAAAAAACAGTTATTGGTAACAGAAAATTTGTGAATTCTTTCTATATTCCATATTAATAACAGTCATGGTACAGTCTGACCTGAAAATTCACATTGAAAGTAACCATTATAAAAATTGCAGCCATTTTTTGCCGTTGTACACAGTTATCATGCCGAAAGTAAATGTTAAACTTTATATAAAAGGCATTTCGCCAAGATAAACTGAATAAATGGATGTTTCCAGAATGAAACATTCACTCTGCAGCGGAGTGTGTGCTGATATGAAACTTCCTGACAGATTAAAATGGTGTGCCGGAACCGGGACTCGAACCTGGGACCTTTGCCTTTTGCGGTCAAGCGCTCTACCGACTGAGCTATCCCGACACGACTCACGGTGCCGCCTCACAACTTTACTTCCGCCAATACCTCGCCTCCTACTTTCCAAACTTCACAGAAGCTCTCCTGCGAAACATGTAAGACTAGCCCTCCTGGAAGAATGGATATGGTGGAGACATGATTTAGCCACAGCCTAAGGGATGTTTCCAGAATGAAACATTCACTCTGCATCGGAGTGTGCGCTGATATCAAACTTCCTGGCAGATTAAAATTTTGTGCCGGAACCGGGACTCGAACATGGGACCTTTGCCTTTCGTGGGCAAGCGCTCTACCGACTGAGCTATCCCGACACGACTCAAGATGCCGCCTCACAACTTTACTTCTGCCAGTACCTCACCTCCTACTTTCCAAACTTCACAGAAGTTCTCCTGCGAAACATGCAAGACTAGCACTCCTGGAAGAAAGGATATGGTGGAGACATGGCTTAGCCACAGCCTAAGGGATGTTTCCAGTCGTGTTGCGATAGCTTAGTCGGTAGGGGTTCGAGTCCCGGTTTCGCCACACAATTTTAATCTGCCAGGATGTTTGAATAAAAGGAGTATTTCAAAATGAAGATCCTATATGTGGTGTACTTAACTACAAATAACATAATACTGTGACGAAAGAAGTGTGTTGCGTTTATCATATTTCAGGTAAGAGAATGAAATCAAATAAGTCAGTCTGAAATATTTTAGTTTTGGTTCAAGTTTTTACTGCACTATTTATTTATTGACTTCATTTACAAGGTAGTGTTTTTGCCACTTTGTGCTTTTGTATTTGTTGTTTTGTCTTGGAGTGAAGTGTTGAGTGTTTTCCTAATTAAATTAGATCACGCTTTTCTTATTTAATATAATCAGTAGAGGTTATAACTGGGGGAAAGGTTTAAAGTTTTATTTTGTGAAGGATTTAGGTGTTTTGTATTTGATGTGATACACTCCGTTTCTTGTTTAATGTTAATAAAATTACACAGTTTTGTTTCTCCTCTAAATCTAACTGTCCTCAGGGTATTTGTGTGACTGTAAAGTTCTATTTCGTACAAAACGGTCATTGTATGCCTTTAGGTGCTGCAAGTAATATTTTTAGGATATACAGTGAACGCTTTAGAGAAATGAAATTTTACATTTGTACAAAAAAATAGAAAGAGGGAAGTACGAAATGATGTGTAGACTGGCTAATGATATAGTTTTTGAATGTAAAAGAAAGAAGAATAACATGGAAATAGAAAGAGCGGATGGTACTCTAGCAGAAGAACCTCAGGAGGTTCTGAACAGATGGCAAGAATACATTGAATGTCTGTATAAGTGGGATGAAATACAAAGGGAAAGTAAGGTTGAAGGGGAGCAATATGTGCCGGAAGATGGAGAAGGAAACAGAAAAGGCGCTGAAGAAGATTATCAATAGAAAGGCGTGTGGAATTGATGATATACCAGCAGAACTACTGAAGAGTCTGGGCAACAAGGCTAAAGAAGAACTAGTCTCCTTTGTAATGAGATGTATGGCAAAGGCGAATGGCCTGAGGACTTCCTTGCAGCATTATGATACCAATAGAGAAAAAGAGAAACACTAAAAGAATGTGAAGAGTATAGGACCATCAGTCTAATTTCTCAAGCAACTAAAGTGTTGCTGAGAGTGTTGAATAGAAGGCTATATGCTAAGATGCATTAGAAGAAGAAAATGAACAAGAGATGCTATTGGCCTGTTAAGAACTATAGGGGAATGATATATGGAAAAAGGCAGAGAAATCTTTGCTGTATTTATAGATTTAGAAAAGGTTTTTGACAGAGTTCAGTGGAAGAAGCAGATGGATATTTGGAAGAGGAAAGGAGTAGATTGGAAACGGTGACAACTTATAACAGACTCTATATTTACACCAGAAAATGAGGATAAGGGTTAGAAATGTAATATCACAGGGAACCAGAATTGGGCGCAGTGTTAGACAAGATTGTCGCCTTCCCCACTGTTATTTAACCTATATCTTGAAGAGATTATTACGAAAAGCTTAGATGGAAAAAGAGAAATAAGTATTGGTGGAAAGAGAATAAAATGTATACGATTTGCTGATAACATGGTATTAGTGGCAGAAAGGGTACAGCGAACAACATAGTGAAAGATCAGAATGAAGCTTGTGTGGGATATGGAATGAAAATAAACACAGCAAAAACAAAGAGTATGGTCATTGTATATAAAACTCTTCTGGTCATCACTACAAGAAGCAGACTGCCCAATATTAAACTAGGACAAACTACCGGTAGCCAAGTAAGTGCATTTAAATACCTTGGAAGCACAGTAACTGAAGACTTGATTTGCCACCAGTAGGTGAAAACTCGAATTGCCATACCGAAGGAGGCAGTCAACAGAAAGAGAAGACTTACGTGGCAAATTAGATAAGGGGGTAAGGAAAAAGCTTGGCAAATGTTTTGTCTGGAGTGTGGCACTAAATGGGGCAGAAACACGGGCGCTAAGATGAGGGGATGAAAAATGTTAGAATGTTATAGATGTGGATGTGGAGAAGAGAGGATAAGTTGCATGGATAGAGAGAGGGAGCAATGAAAGTGTGTTGGAAATGGTTTAGGAGATATGTCTGCTGAAGGTTATAAGAGAAAGGAAAAAGAACTGGTTGGGACATTCGTTGAGAAGGGAGTACATCCTAGTATATGTCTTGGAAGGACTGGTTTGTGGGAAAAGACTGAGAGGAATAATGCGATAAAATATGATAGACGACATAAAGGGAAGAAGAAATTATGCAGACCTGAAGAGTGCAGACAATCGGACAGCTTAAAGAACCCCCGTGTGAAAACCTGCCTTTTGGCAGAACAGCGATGATGAAACAAATACTGTGAGGATATCCTTAATGAACAAACAGATTTCTAACATAAACATACCTAGAAAATTTCATTAAGATTGTGCAATAAAAATGGTAAATTATGGCAATGAACTCAAAACAATAGAATACGTGTGAAAGCATCACACAAAATACCTTAAAAATTGAACATAATCACTGACTTTTCCCGAAATGATAATCCCATTTATAAACAACTTAAAATTACTGGAGCTGGGGCTGTCAAAATAAGATTTCAAACTGTATTTTAACCTAGATCATGAAATTATATTGCATATAATGTGCCTACTCTTATTACATCAGAAGGACACGTTACACTATCGTTATAATAGCTAATGTGTAAGCATAATTTACCATAGATATACCTATTATGCCGTACATTGGTACGCTTGAAAATGCGTAAAATACGACGAAACAAAGTCGTATATAAATATTGCTGCGGAAAACTAGAAAAATAGATGCATGCTGCAGGTCCACTAAAAAATAAATTATTCAGTCAGCAGTATCATGCAATAGTAACTGACTTACTTCAGTGAACTTCGATCTCTGTATAATATGATTTGAATCTACTGCGAAACTTGAAGACGTCGTTGAAGTACGGACATCGAATATAATTGTACGGGGTTTAGCGAAAACACAAAAAGTATTTATTGTCATTTCTAGACTGAGACTTATATCTTGACCCTAAAAAATATGAACCAGTATGTAACTTGATACTGAATAATAAAAAATTATTTTAAATTTTAATCGTGTTCATTGTATACAAAATATCTAATTTAAACGTCTGTGAGATGTGAGTGTGTCCGTCTTAAATGTAATTGTTACAACTGTTAATTGAGAGAAACCTCATTTGTGAGCGTGAATGTATCCAGCTGCAAATAAATTATTTCAATCTCCAACATTTATAGCAGAATATAAACTGAAAAACTTTCCAACTGCATTTGACAGACAATCTGAGTAAAACTTATGTCTTTTTCAAAGAATACAGATAAACTGAGTAATAGTGTTAGTGTTATGTTCAAGAGATGACATCTGCCTCACAAATGTCAATATTACGAGACCACAATGAAAATCCTTGCTATTTTTCGTTTATTTATGACATATTTTCTTTAATGTCTGGTCCAACGCAACTGAATAGATGCAAATACAGAAATACACACGACTAGTCTGTATACCACAGAACCAGTAGGGAATTTAAATCACCTACTTTAAAATAGCAAGAAAATGGTTTGTAACATAAATCGTCAAATTATTCTCAACTACACAAGATTTGTATGTATTCTGTCGGAAACACACACGTATCCTCTCTGTTCGATAAACAATAACCAAAGAAGTCAAAGTAAGCAGTAGCGATATGAAATGCTGTGCCACGAAAAGATTTGTTTCAAAATTGCAGTGAAGTATACTACTATGCTATAAAATAAAATAATGTCAAAAGTGACTTACATTCCTTTTAAATATATTCCTGTCTACCTTAACTCTCAACTGTCATTGCAAAGTTGCAAGACTGTCAAACTCGTGCTGATGTGAGGCATATACATTCTTTAAAAATAGTTCTCTCTATTCTACCAATGTAAAATAGGAACCATCATTAATGACGACCCAAGAAATCGTTTGGAATGAAACCGCTAACCACACAACGTATATCAGTATGCCACCAAGAAAATTCAGTAATCAGTAATAGTATTCTTACCATTGTTGAAATCCTAGTAAGAAGTCACCTATGGATAATATATAAAGATACTTCCAAAAAACAAAACTTTGCCTTTTTGTAATTCAGTCATGTTTCTCTAACCATTATTTCACAAATAAAAATGCACTCGCTGCAGTAGCAACATGTCATACCTCTGCAGGTCATAACAGACTTCTCTCTCTCTCTAAAGCCGGCCACACACGTAACAGCGTGCTTGACAAGCATGCTTGCGCAAGCATGCACATATTGCTCAGGCACCTACACGGTTCAAGCATGCTTGTACAAGCAACGATTGTTTACACCTGAAATGTCGAGCTCAGTCGACAATTTGCTTGCTGTGGCAGCTTTTTGCTTGTGTTAAAGAAAAAGAGTAATGAAAAGACGTAAAACTTGGTGTAAAGAGTGGTTGAAACAACGAAAATCGTATTCACATACAAATTTAGTCAGTAAACTGAAGATATATCTTGATGATTGACACAATTATCTCAGGATGTATGAGAATACGTATTTGAATCTTCTGTCTCTCGTTACGCCTTTGATCAAGAAGTAGGATACAATAACGAGAAAGGCTATAACATCGCATGAAAGACTAACAGCAGCACCGCAATTTCTTAAGGAATTTATTTTCTTGAGAACAGTCTCTTTTGTTGCTGCTGGATCTAAATGTTTATATTTCGCGAGTATTATTTGATATGCAGCGTATCTTATTTTTATCATGATATCCACAATCAGGAATGAGTTTCATACATTCTAATAAATTCCTCTAAGTCGTCGTGGTTTACGTTACTTAATTGAGACATTGCTGTTACAGCACTGTTTGAAACTTATCGAAAACATAGGACGCTCACGGTATGCTGCCTCACTCAGACTGTCAAATGCTTGCACAAGCATCTGCATTGTCCACACACGCTCAGGCACGCATACGCTTGAACGCTTGCACAAGCATGCATAATCGAAATTCGATCCAGCATCGAGCTACTTGTACAAGCCTGATGATTGATGAAATTTATCCTATAAACGCTCAAGCATGCTTGTGCAAGCACGCTGTTACGTGTGTGGTCGCCTTAACATTCGATCACCCAAACAAACACCGTCACCAAAGATGAATTAACTCTGTTGTTGCCAGCATATCTGAACAGGAAATGAAACGCGTCGAAAGCAGACATCGAAATAAAACATGTACACTTACAAATCCAATATTTAAAATACCTGTTGACAACAGTGTTCAGTTACATGGTAAAGACAGATTACCATGTTACAGAATGGAGCACAGCAATCAACTCATAAATTCTATAGATGTTTTCTCGAGTTCTCAGAGAAGTGATAGCAACATTGTTTTAAGAGCACACTGGTTCGCAAATTATAATAAGCGAAAGAGCTACATTCAGAACTCGTAAATTACTCACTGGAAGCAATAATCGTGGATATTATCATACTTGAAACCTTCTGTAGAAGTTTTGTTTTACGCAACGCATTTGCTGTCTAGAGACTTAATGTGATGACGATTGAAAAGAGCTATTGCGCAGTTATTTTTTAACAAGGAACAAAAAACTCCGTTTTAGTCATTGTGAATTCTATCGAACTACCCTACGCTCTTCTCCGATATCTGTTGAAAAATTATGAATGCCAGTGCTGTCTAGGTAACGGGTTTCGAATTGCAGGTATTACATTTTATCGCCAGCAGCGATTCAAAATAATTATTCTCTCGTCGCTGCAATGTGGATAGCTGACTGTATCGCATCAGCGCAGAGCAGTAAGTTATTTACACGCAATCTGAATGCAGTTCGATACAAACCACATTATCTGCGGTACTTCTGTGCCCTGCTAGCCTGAAATCAGCTCACTGTAGGTAAATGAGCGCTTGTTAATCTGAATTATAGCGTGGTTTATAGGGCGCATTTTGAATAATAATTAATACTAGAAATCTGTAGCTCCATATTGAAATGACAGGCCTTTGGCGATGTGCTCATCAGCCAATAAATTGTGACAGTATGGAATCGACGCAGTGGATAAATTCATTTAAATAATGACACATTAATTATTCATTCGTTATTTTTTGCTGCACTATTATTTTTAATAGGTATTATTTACTGATGACGTCGGTTTTCGAGTTGTTGCCTTTTTCAGATCACCTGCAATATATATAAAATATTTATAAACATAATTAATATTTTTATAAACACTTAATACATTATGCTGGATCAATATACTGAATTTCCAACAATGTTTTGTGTTAATATCTTTTGTTTTCATTTTGTTGTCAGCTTATATCATTGCAAACTAAGTAAAAGTAAAGCACAGAATATTACGATCTAACATCACTGGAATTCCACAACAAAATAAATATACGAGGCGTGTTTTTTAAGTAAGTACCGTTTTCAAATAATAATAATAATAAACACGTGGTAAGATATCTCAATAATTTTATTTTTACATGAAATCCTGTACCATAATCTACTTTTCTACATAATTTCCGTCAATATTGAGGCACTTATAACGTTGTACTAGTTTTTGAATACCCTCCTCATAGACGTCTGCAGCCTGACATGTTTGTTTAGACTTCGTCATCGTCTTGAAGAAGCTGACACTGCGAGAAACATTAGGAAAGTCCTCCCACAATGAGGAAATCGTAAAGCGTCTGTTTTCTCTCACCTTCACCTCCTGCACCAAACTTTCATTAACGACCGAAGGATGCCCACTCCGTTTTTCATCGTGCACATTTGTGCTGCCATCTTTAAATGCTCTCACCCACTTTCTTACCATTCCATCACTCATACTGTTTTCTCTGAAAACTGTTCAGATCTCATGATGAATATCGATCGCTTTCAGGCCTTTTGCACTAAGAAATCTTACAACAGCCCGTACTTCACAGTCGGCGGGACTCACGATTATCGGAGGCGTTTTAAACACGCAGTACACAACGTAAACAAGGAAGAATCAGACTGTAATGGCGTCAGTGCGTAGACAGCAGCTATGCGGCCGCGGGGGGCCAAGCCGGTACTTCCTTAACCCTTTCCTGCCCAAGCTATCAAATAGTCGAAGACATAACTTCGTATCTGGTTATTTTGCTACCAAAGTAAATAAAAGCATAATAGTGTATTCACACGTTTTTGTTTTCCCGATTTTACGTAAAAAATATTAATTAAAAAAATTTACAAAATGGAACTTCAAAATCCAAGAGGATATAATGTAATTGGGAGACACTGTGCAATGCTTATCTCTGTTAACATAGGGGTTTACCAGCAACAAACAGAGAGCAACATTTTTATATCGAAATGCCATTTTAGATGTTCATACAAACAGGGAACAAAAGCCAACTATAATTATCCATGAACCGAATTCATATTTCGAAATATGCAAACAAAACAAAAGTACAACAATTTATTAGTGACACTAGCAATAAACTACATAAATAACTTGCACAAAATGCCATTGACACACTGCTAGTCCTAAAAACGTCCAGTCACTGTTTTGAACGCTGTACAAATAAAAAGAGCTCTATTCGTTGAATAATATCATTTTCCACTAGCTAAAACAATACAAAACCAAATCACCAACGTGAGAAAACACAAGAGCGTTGTGGTGTCGCACAAGTACAAAGTGCGCGCCACCTACTTTCGCCGCGCGCCGCCATGCACACACGGCGCGGCGTTCTCGCAACAGCCACGAGCGCCCTCTGCTGCAAGCCCGCTCGTGGCCACCACGGGAAGACATCGGGCACTTCGGACTGAGATAGCCACCAGTTAGGACCTTCGTAATCAGATAGGCACCAGAGAAGACTTTGCTATTGTACAGGCACTAGGCAGGCCTCTAACAACTATGTATCAACATTCTGCAGTACTATGTAAAAGTTAAGTATTGTTACATTCTGTGCAATATATATATCTTTCTAATTTACTCTAGTGTTTATAGTTTCTGGCTGCTCCCCTCCGTACCTGCACCGGCGTGCTATCTTTGTTACTGTGTCGGTCTCGTTCCACTCGGCCACCGACACCTACGACGAGGCTGGGACACAAAAGCGGCGACGAAGTTGGGACACAAAAGTGGCGACGAGGAGTGATAGAACCTTGGACCAGCCCGCTTGCAGCAGCCAGACAGCAGCAGTCGGAGCACGCAAAAATTGCTCCCGCCCACCCACCCTTATTATAAGATTTTTGGGGGAACATATTCTGTTACGTATTTTGTGGACTTTTTTGTTGCAGAGCGTCCTCTTTCATATTGCATTTGTGTTTTGTTATAAGTTACTTGTATACGCGGCGCCTAATCGGTCAGCATGGCCACTACCCCGAACCCAAACTTAATGGAAATTATTCAGTTACAGACGGCGCAAATAACCCAGCTCCTCCAGGCTGTGGCCCAGCTCACAGCGCAAGCAGCTAACCAACAACAACAGCCGCCGCTTCAGCAGCCCACACCAGCCGCCGTACCGCTCCCTACGTTCCGCCAGTACAACGAACGTGAGGAAGAATGGAGCGACTACTTCGCACAGTTTCAAGAACTCGTCGCGGCTCATCAAATTACAGGTCAGGGAGTGAAGAACCTTTTCTTATCGATTGTGGGCCCCCAGACCTTCGTACTATTGCAGAAACTATTCCCTCACGCCTCTCCTCGTGATGTAGACTTTGAACAAATTGTAGATGCACTGAATGCTCATTACGAGAGGAAAGTTCTCGTAGCCGCTGCACGATACCGATTTTTCAGACTTAAAAAATTACCGCAGCAGTCACACCAAGAGTGGATTACGGAATTGAAGGGCTTAACCCGACAATGTAAATTTACTTGCTCTTGTGGACTTTCGTATAGTGACGTGATGTTGAGGGATGCGATTACGCAGAATATTCAGGACCCCAGAATTAGAGCAGCAATTCTGAAACAGTCTGACCCCTCATTAGACAGTGTACTGCAGCTTATAGAAGCGCATGATACTTTTGACTTAGCAGATGTAGAAATGCAAAGCCACAGTGTAAATTCAGTGCGCCGCAACGGACGCTTTCCTAGCCGTAGTTCTCAGTATAGCACTAGTGATTCTTATTTTTCTACCGGCCGTGCTGAACAGACAGTGAACAGTAGCCAGTGTAAAAGTGCGACACAAAGGTCGCCCCGTCGTGTTAGAAACAGTGATTTGCATAACGGGCGCCAACGCTCATTTCAGAAAAATGTACGTAAATCTTGCCCCCAGTGTGTGTCTCGCCACAAGCGTGCTCATTGCCCAAGTCGCAACGCATCCTGTTATCAATATGGCAAATCGGGACATGTACAGTCAGTGTGTATGCAAATTAAAAACTCAAAGAACGGTGCCTTTCGGAACATTGCTTCGCAAAGTGCGAGAACGGTGCATGCAGTAAATGTTATAGGCGCTGTGGACTTGAACAGTGCTTTCCTTGGATCTCAATTGCAAGAAAGTAGTTCTGTGCCTATGGCAAAACTATATAGTGCACCACGTAGCAAGCGCCGACGAGCGCGTAAAACAGTGCAACGGAAAAGGGTTCGGGACAAGCAAAATGACTATGAACAGTGTATTCCTGTAGTGAAAATAGTGCCTTCTGCAACTGCTCCTTGTAATAGTGCCCAGTACTGTGTAGCTAGTGACAGTAGACTTGTTGTAGCTACTGAAAAGTGTAGTGCAGTAGTTAGTAAATCTGGAGTAGCTTCGCATGCTTGCGCGGACGCCGATCCGGCGGTAGTGCCCTCTAGTGACAATGTTGTTAATCCGCTGCGTGCCGAGTCTGCGCCGCTTACTTCACTACGCGGCCAGCGCAAGCGCAGTAAACAAACCGTAGCAGACGTTGCCCACATTCGCGCACCTGTCGAGCGCCGCAAGCAAAAACTGTTTGTGACTCTCTTTATAGAAAATAAGACGGTGCAATTTCAGCTTGATACTGGTTCCGCTGTCACATTAATAAATAAAGATACTTATGAACTTCTGGGTTCGCCAAAATTGTCGCCGTCACAGCAAGTGTTAACAGCTTATACAGGACAAACTATTCCGGTGCTAGGAACGTGTAGCCTGCCTGCCTCTTTTCAAGGTGTAACAAAAACAGTTGCTTTTGTAGTTCTTCAGGCCAAATCGACACAGAACATTTTTGGACTAGATGCTTTTGACTTGTTTGGTTTATCAATTCAAAGAGATGTGCTTCAAATTTCGTCAATAGTGCCTCAGGATAAAATCAATGCATTGTGTGACAAATATAGTGACTTGTTTTCGCCGGAACTAGGTTGTGCAAAAGACTTCGTGGCACATGTAACTTTAAAAGAATCTGCAGTTCCAAAATTTCGTAAAGCTAGACCAGTGCCAATCGCAATGCGTGATACAGTTGCCGAAGAACTTAAACGTTGGCAAGATAGTGGGGTGATTTCTCCTGTTTCTGCGAGTCAGTGGGCCTCGCCTATAGTAATTATACCCAAGCCGTCAGGAAAACTTCGTCTCTGTGCAGACTTCAAATCAACAGTGAACAGTCAAACAATTGTAGACACTTATCCCCTGCCCAGACCTGACGAACTAATGGACAAATTAGGACAGTCTCGCTTCTTTTCTAAGATTGATTTAGCAGAGGCATACTTACAGATTCCACTTGATGACGAGTCAAAAAAGTTTTTCGTCATTAATACTCACATGGGCCTTTTTCAATTTCAACGCCTACCATTTGGCAGTTCTTCCGCCCCCGCTATTTTTCAGCGTTTTTTGGAACAGCTGACAGTTTCTGTACCGTGTTGTTCGAACTATTTAGATGATATTGTGGTATCCGGACGTACAGTTGAAGAACATTTAGCAAACCTGGAGTGCCTTTTCAAAGTTTTGACTGCAGCAGGTCTACGTTGTAATAAAGCAAAGTGTTCGTTTTTTCAAACTGAAATAGAGTACCTAGGCCATGTGATTAATGCCCAAGGAATACATCCCTTACAGTCACATCTTCGAGCAATCAAAGACTTGCCTCCTCCTAAGAATGTGCACGAATTGCAAGCAGTGATGGGAAAGCTTAACTATTATTTCAGATTTATTCCCAATGCCTCTCAGATTGCAGCTCCACTGCATCACTTACGTAGGAAGAATGTTCCTTTTGTATGGTCTAAAGATTGTCAGGTTGCCTTTGACAAACTAAAGTCTGCACTACTCAGTGATGCATGTTTGATTCCCTTTGACCCACAGAAGCCTGTAGTGTTAGCAGTTGACGCCTCGTCGTACGGTCTGGGCGCTGTAATCTCACATCGTATTGGATGTCACGATCGTCCTATTGCCTTTGCATCCAAGCTACTGACGCCGACGCAACAGAATTACAGTCAGATAGAAAAGGAGGCCTTAGCAATCATTTACGGCGTCACAAAGTATCATCATTATCTCTATGGCAGAAAATTCTATTTGTTGACAGACCACAAGCCTCTCACGTCGTTGTTCTCACCCACTAAGCCGATTCCGCCACGTACGGCACAAAAGCTTCAGAGATGGTCCTTGATATTGTCTAATTATCAGTATGAGATTTTGTACCGACCTACCACTAAACACGCCAACGCGGACACACTTTCCCGACTTCCGGTTGGCCAGGATGTTTCGTTTGATTCTTCAGAAATGGCATGTTGTCAGATAGACTCCAGAGATGCTTCCGCTGTCGCAGACTTTCCTTTGAACTCTCGTCGGGTTGCACAGGAAACAGCTGCGGATGCAGACCTAAGTGTGGTAGCACGTTTTGTTCGCTCAGGGTGGCCTGCCAGAGCCAAAGACATTGATCGGCCTCTGGTTCGACGTTATTTTGCACAACGTCATGCATTATCTTTAAGTCAGGGTGTTCTGTTGTTGCATACCGACAACGAACAAGCAAGAGTGATTGTTCCTCGTTCCCTGCAACGAGAAGTGTTACGCCTCCTGCATCAAGGACATTGGGGCATTGTTAGGACAAAGCAACTGGCCAGACGTCATTGTACCTGGGTTGGTATGGACGCTCAGATAGAGAGCATGACGTCACAGTGTACTGTTTGTGCGGAGCATCAGGCGGCTCCTCCGCAACGTTTCTCAGATTGGCCACGCCCCAAGGGACCATGGCAACGTTTACACATTGACTTTGCCGGACCTTTCTGGAATACGCGATGGTTAATTGTTGTAGACGCTTTCAGCAAGTTTCCTTTTGTGATTGCCATGAACTCAACGACGGCGTCTAGTACAATCAGTGCCCTAACATCAGTGTTTTGCATCGAAGGCTTGCCTGAAACTATCGTCAGTGACAATGGACCTCAGTTTGTTAGTGCGGAATTTCAACAGTTTTGTCGTGTGAATGGCATTCAGCATATTACCACTGCACCTTTTCATCCTCAGTCCAATGGTGAAGCAGAACGTTTCGTTCGAACATTCAAGTCTCACATGGAAAAGATGAAAGGTCAGCACTCCAGGCAGCAAGCTCTTCAAATTTTCCTGTCTACGTATCGGTGCATGCCACGTGACGGCCCGTCTCCTGCCGAGCTGCTACACGGCCGCCGTCACCGCACTCTCCTTCACCTGCTGCAGCCTCCCACGCACCGAGTCGGTTCGTATGGCGCTACGCGTTTTCAGGTTTCTACGCCGGTGCTGTACAGGGTGTTTGCTGGAAACAAGAAGACATGGCTGCCGGGCACCATTCAGCGCGTGCTCGGTAGCAATATGTATGTTGTACGTTCTTCCACAGGGTCGGAGCTGCGGCGCCACGCAAACCAATTGCGCCTGCACAAGCCACGCGATCCTGTCTCGGGTTTCTTGATTCCAGACCCAGTCCACCGCCAGGGAGCACAACCACATCGTTCGTCCCCGGACTACGAGATCGTCCCGATGGAGATCGACGCGTCGCCGCCGCTGTCGCCGCCGCAGATGACAGCGTCACCGAGAGGGACTCCGGGACCGTGCGGGCCCCCCCCCAGCTTGGGCCACGCACCTCAGAAGAAGATGACCTGCTCCCTCTGGGCGGGGGCGGGCGCCCTTCCCCAGGTTTCGGCGGGTTCCCTGGAGGATCTCAAGGCAGATGCCGGGGCGCGGACGGCGTCTCGATCCCGGCCTCAGCTACGACGCCCGTCCCACCAGTAACGCCCCCGCCGAGGCCCTCCTCCCAGTGCCGTCGCCGTGGCCCTCAGCCCTACGCCACGACGGCGCGGCGGTTTGGGGGGGGGGGGGGGGAGGGGTGTGGTGTCGCACAAGTACAAAGTGCGCGCCACCTACTTTCGCCGCGCGCCGCCATGCACACACGGCGCGGCGTTCTCGCAACAGCCATGAGCGCCCTCTGCTGCAAGCCCGCTCGTGGCCACGACGGGAAGACATCGGGCACTTCGGACTGAGATAGCCACCAGTTAGGACCTTCGTAATCAGATAGGCACCAGAGAAGACTTTGCTATTGTACAGGCACTAGGCAGGCCTCTAACAACTATGTATCAACATTCTGCAGTACTATGTAAAAGTTAAGTATTGTTACATTCTGTGCAATATATATCTCTTTCTAATTTACTCTAGTGTTTATAGTTTCTGGCTGCTCCCCTCCGTACCTGCACCGGCGTGCTATCTTTGTTACTGTGTCGGTCTCGTTCCACTCGGCCACCGACACCTACGACGAGGCTGGGACACAAAAGCGGCGACGAAGTTGGGACACAAAAAGCGTCTTTCTGTGACAGCAAAACTCGCCTGAAGAAGTCGTACACAAATACATAAAACAATCCGTTGTTTACTGCTCTTTGGGAGCAGAGACATTGAGCAATCTCGGCCACCGAGTGTTTCATATGATACATCACAAGGACATTAAAATCCCGTGAGGAACACAAGTGAGATATCATTTCCCACTTTGTTTTATGACGCTGAAAATGAGCCGGGACTTTTAAGTCCCGTCGGGCAGGAAAGGGTTAAAAAACACGCCTCGTATATTCATTGTAAACAGATATATAAGTCATTGGGGAGCACTGTGCTATAAAAGTTAACTGCAAATAATGTAGTGTACAAAAAATCATCTGTAATAATTATCAGTACAATAACTGAAAGAGTAAAATCACTACAAGACATTATACTGTACAAGAATAAGGCCTACTAGAGTAAATTGAGCTTTCATAAATATTTGTGTACTATGTTTATAAATATTGAAAATGTGTGTCTGATGACGTGAAAATGGCTAAATGTCTTAACGAAATTCGCCATAATTAAATTACACCTAATTAAAATAATGCTGCAGCAAAAAATAAGAAATAAATATTTAATATGTAGTTCTCTGATGTAATGTAGGCTGCGGAGTGCAGGCCAACCTAAAAATAGCCAATGAAGACATATTCATTCAAATAAGATAGATTTTATTTAATATTAATAGTCAAAGTGAAAATATCAATGCAGTTTCCAGAATGAAACTTTCACTCTGCAGCGGAGTGTGCGCTGATATGAAACTTCCTGGCAGATTAAAATTGTGTGTCGGAACCGAGACTCGAACCTGGGACCTTTGCCTTTCGCGGGAAAGCGCACTACCGACTTTGCTATCCCGACACGACTCACGATGCCGCCTCACAACACTTGCCTAGTCTTGCAAGATTCACAGGAGAGCTTCTGTGAAGTTTGGAAAGTAGGAGGCGAGGTACTGGCGGAAGCAAAGTTGTGAGGCGGCATCGTGAGTCGCGTCTGGATAGCACAGTCGGTAGTGCGCTTGCCCGCGAAAAGCAAAGGTCCCAGGTTCGAGTCCCGGTTCGGGCACACAATTTTAATCTGCCAGGAAGTTTCATCAATGCAGTTGCTTTTTATTACAAAAATAGCTGCTAATGGAGATATTTAATGAGGCAGTCTACTTCTATGGTCAATATAACAAAAAGATTACTTTTGCTTCAATAAAGGAAAGGAGTGGCTTGCAGTGAATTACACAATCTTAAACGGTGCAGGATGTATCACTGGAAACGTGGACTGACTTGTATAGATTAATTTAAAAGCAATAAAGTTGAAACTCAATTAAAATTACGAGAGCTTTCTCGCACTTCGTTATACAGTTCAATGTAGTGAAATACTCTGAAGGAAGAGGAACACGGCGATTGGGGTGAATAACGCTATCTAAATAACAGCAACCAGTCGCCTTTTATGTGTAATATTTTTATTAATCTTTTTCCGTAATCGGTTCTGATATGCCTTGCATATCATTATCAAATGGCAAGACAAATTTTTACATTATATTTGGTGGACGGTAGAATTCAAAGATCTGTGACAGTGTGTTGTTGTTTTCGTCTTCAGTCCGGAGACTGGTTTTATACAGCTCTCCACCATACTCTATCCCGAGCAAGCCTCTTCAACTCCACATAAGAACGGCAACCTACATCTGCCTGATTCTGCTTACTGTATCCATCTATTGGTCTACGTCTACGGTCTTTACCCCAAACACTTCCATCCAATGGTAAATTCACGATTCCTTGATGTCTAAGAATGTGTCCTACCAATGTATCCCTTCTTTTAGTCAAGGTATGCCAATTCTGTTCAGTACCATCTCATTAAATATTCACAGAATATATGACATCAACTGCGATTGGGCAAAGCTAAAAATGTGTACCCAGCCGGGATTCGAACCCGGGTCTCCTGCTTTCTAGGCAGTTGCGCTGACCCCTACACCACTGGGGACACAGTGATCACCGCACCTGCAAGAAGCATATTGAATAATAACAACTGCAGGATCAGAAGTGACGTCTATTCTTTCGGAACAGACGCCACATGTATATATACCACCTCATTAGTTATGCGATCCACCCACCTAATCTTCGGAATTCTTCTGTAGCACCACATTTCAAAAGCCTCTATCCCTGTCCGCACTGTTTATCGTCCATGTTTCACTTCCATACAAGGCAACACTCCACACAAATGCCTTCAGAAACGACTTCCTTACACTTATATAAATTTCGATGTTAACAAATTTCTGTTTTTCAAAAACGCTTTTCTTCCCATTGCCAATCTGCATTTTTATAACCTCTTTACTGCCCAAGTAACAAAACTCATCTACCACCTTTATTGCTTCGTTACCTAATCTAATTCCATCAACATCACCTGATTTTATTAGACTGCACTCCATTACCCTTGTTTTGTTCTTGTTAATGTTTATTTTATACGCACCTTTCAAGACACTATCCATTCCGTTCAACTACTCTTCCAGGTCTTTTGCTGTTTTTGACAGAATTACAATGTCATCCGCAAAACGCAATGTTTTTTTTTTATTTTCTCGCCCTGAGCTTTAATCCCTATTCCAAATTTCTCCTCGCTTTCCTTTTTAGCTTGCTCAATGTACAAATTAAATAGCATTGGAGAAAGGCTACAATCCTGTCTTACTCCCTTCCCAACCTCTACATCCCTTTCATGCCCTTCAACTCTGATAAAATCTGTCCGGTTTTTGTACAAATTGTAAATAATTTTACGTTCCCTATATTTTACTCCTGCTTGCTCCAGAATTTGAATAAGTGTATTCCAATCAACACTGTCAAAATCTTTCTCCAAATCTATAAATGCTGAAAATGTAGGTTTGCCTTTCCTTAACCTATCTTCCTATAACCTATATAAGCCATAAAGGTAAGTATTGCCTCCCGTGTTCCTACATTTCTCCTGAATCCAAACTGATCTTCCCCGCGGTCGACTTCTACCAGCTTTACCGTCCTTCCGTAAATAATCCGTGCAACCATGCCTTATTAAACTGATGGTTCTGTAATTTTCATATCTGCCTGCATCTGCTTTCTTTGGAATGGGATTATTACATTTTTCTTAACGTCCGCGGGTATGCCACCTGTCTCGTACATCTTATGCCGCAGGTGAAATAGTTTTGTCATGGCTAGTTCTCCCAGAGACTTTAGAAGTTCTGAGGGAATGTCATATACTCCAGGACCTTCTTTCGACCTAGGGCTCTGTCAGATTCTTTTTCTCCGTATAGTATCTCCAATTTCATCTTCCACTACTACAATATTATCTTAAGTTCGTTTCCTTTGTAGAGTCCCTCTATATTCTCTTTCCACCTTTCAGCTTTCCCGTCTTTGCTGAGAACTGGTTTTCCACCTAAGTCCTTTTATTCATACGGCTGCTTTTCTTGTCTCCAAATATCCCTTTTATTTTCCTGCAGGCAGTATCTACTTTTCCCCCTATTTTTCCCATTCTTCTACATCCTTGCATTTGCCTTCTAGCCACTCCCGCTTAACTATTTTACACTTCCTGTAAATCTAATTTTTAGTCGTCTGTACTCTGTTTTTGCCTGTTTCATTTACTGCATTTTTATAATTTCTCTTTTCATCAATTAAATTTAGTATTTCCTCTGATATCCAATGATTTTTTGTAGGTCTTGCCTTTCTACGTATTTTGTCCTCTGCTGCCCTCACTATTTCCTCTCTCAGTGCTACCTATTCCTCTTCTACTGTTTTGTTTCCCCCAGTTTATGTCAATTGTTGCCTAAAGCTCCCTCTGAAATTCTTAAGCACTTCAGGTCCCCTCAATTTATCCAAGTCCGGTCTCCTTATTTTCCTACCTTTCTACAGTTTTTTCAATTACAACCTGCAGTTCATGAGCAATAAGTTATGGTCAGGTGACAGAGAGTAACAAAAGAGTCTATGTGGCGAGAATTATTAACATAGTAATATAAAGTCGCTACTCGTATCATTAAATATATTGTGGTGTGGTATTTATTCTATACTGGTGTAGGTGGTAACCTACATATATCCATTTTGGGTATCCGCACCTTTTGCTTTGCAGCTTAATGTTACTATATTTTCATATTTATAAAATATTCAGGCGGTACTTGGAGGAACACAGACATATTAAAAACTTCAACACTTTGAGTTTCTTTTCCACAATAATTGTTTATTGGTTGTGGGCCAACTTTCGACTTCTTAGGCCATCATCAGATCCTGAAGATGAAGGAACAACTTCGTGGCATTTGCTTCAGAACTGTTCCAGAGATTCGACAGGCAGCAGACAGCTTCATTCGCACCATCAACAGAAAAGGCTCTCAGTGACCGGCGGCCAGTGCACACGTGACCAGCAGCAGCTCTACATTGTACGGTAACCGGCTTCTTAATAGAAGCGACTTATTTACATTTCCTGTGTACTTTCTCTTGCAGCTCTTTATACTTTAGTGTGCTCGCGTGTTTGTTTATTAAGAATCGCGTTTATTTGTCAGCTCAGTTACTGAATTTTTTTATTTATTAGCTCGCGTATATATTTTTCAGATTCGCCGTTAATAAGCAGTTCAGCGTTAGGTTTATACCTTGCAAAGCTCGTTGTTTATCAAACTTCTCTTGCTGCTGTGTATATTTACTTAGATTCGCGTTCAACTAGTCAGTTCAGTGTATTCATCCGCAGTGTAAATCCGCCACTCACTGCTTCTGTTTTGTTTTGATCGTACTCGCGGTTGGTAATCCTACACTTCAGTTGCTCAGTGACCGGCGGCCAGTGCACACGTGACCAGCAGCAGCTCTACATTGTACGGTAACCGGCTTCTTAATAGAAGCGACTTATTTACATTTCCTGTGTACTTTCTCTTGCAGCTCTTTATACTTTAGTGTGCTCGCGTGTTTGTTTATTAAGAATCGCGTTTATTTGTCAGCTCAGTTACTGAATTTTTTTTATTTATTAGCTCGCGTATATATTTTTCAGATTCGCCGTTAATAAGCAGTTCAGCGTTAGGTTTATACCTTGCAAAGCTCGTTGTTTATCAAACTTCTCTTGCTGCTGTGTATATTTACTTAGATTCGCGTTCAACTAGTCAGTTCAGTGTATTCATCCGCAGTGTAAATCCGCCACTCACTGCTTCTGTTTTGTTTTGATCGTACTCGCGGTTGGTAATCCTACACTTCAGTTGCTCAGTGACCGGCGGCCAGTGCACACGTGACCAGCAGCAGCTCTACATTGTACGGTAACCGGCTTCTTAATAGAAGCGACTTATTTACATTTCCTGTGTACTTTCTCTTGCAGCTCTTTATACTTTAGTGTGCTCGCGTGTTTGTTTATTAAGAATCGCGTTTATTTGTCAGCTCAGTTACTGAATTTTTTTATTTATTAGCTCGCGTATATATTTTTCAGATTCGCCGTTAATAAGCAGTTCAGCGTTAGGTTTATACCTTGCAAAGCTCGTTGTTTATCAAACTTCTCTTGCTGCTGTGTATATTTACTTAGATTCGCGTTCAACTAGTCAGTTCAGTGTATTCATCCGCAGTGTAAATCCGCCACTCACTGCTTCTGTTTTGTTTTGATCGTACTCGCGGTTGGTAATCCTACACTTCAGTTGCTCAGTGACCGGCGGCCAGTGCACACGTGACCAGCAGCAGCTCTACATTGTACGGTAACCGGCTTCTTAATAGAAGCGACTTATTTACATTTCCTGTGTACTTTCTCTTGCAGCTCTTTATACTTTAGTGTGCTCGCGTGTTTGTTTATTAAGAATCGCGTTTATTTGTCAGCTCAGTTACTGAATTTTTTTATTTATTAGCTCGCGTATATATTTTTCAGATTCGCCGTTAATAAGCAGTTCAGCGTTAGGTTTATACCTTGCAAAGCTCGTTGTTTATCAAACTTCTCTTGCTGCTGTGTATATTTACTTAGATTCGCGTTCAACTAGTCAGTTCAGTGTATTCATCCGCAGTGTAAATCCGCCACTCACTGCTTCTGTTTTGTTTTGATCGTACTCGCGGTTGGTAATCCTACACTTCAGTTGCTCAGTGACCGGCGGCCAGTGCACACGTGACCAGCAGCAGCTCTACATTGTACGGTAACCGGCTTCTTAATAGAAGCGACTTATTTACATTTCCTGTGTACTTTCTCTTGCAGCTCTTTATACTTTAGTGTGCTCGCGTGTTTGTTTATTAAGAATCGCGTTTATTTGTCAGCTCAGTTACTGAATTTTTTTATTTATTAGCTCGCGTATATATTTTTCAGATTCGCCGTTAATAAGCAGTTCAGCGTTAGGTTTATACCTTGCAAAGCTCGTTGTTTATCAAACTTCTCTTGCTGCTGTGTATATTTACTTAGATTCGCGTTCAACTAGTCAGTTCAGTGTATTCATCCGCAGTGTAAATCCGCCACTCACTGCTTCTGTTTTGTTTTGATCGTACTCGCGGTTGGTAATCCTACACTTCAGTTGCTCAGTGACCGGCGGCCAGTGCACACGTGACCAGCAGCAGCTCTACATTGTACGGTAACCGGCTTCTTAATAGAAGCGACTTATTTACATTTCCTGTGTACTTTCTCTTGCAGCTCTTTATACTTTAGTGTGCTCGCGTGTTTGTTTATTAAGAATCGCGTTTATTTGTCAGCTCAGTTACTGAATTTTTTTATTTATTAGCTCGCGTATATATTTTTCAGATTCGCCGTTAATAAACAGTTCAGCGTTAGGTTTATACCTTGCAAAGCTCGTTGTTTATCAAACTTCTCTTGCTGCTGTGTATATTTACTTAGATTCGCGTTCAACTAGTCAGTTCAGTGTATTCATCCGCAGTGTAAATCCGCCACTCACTGCTTCTGTTTTGTTTTGATCGTACTCGCGGTTGGTAATCCTACACTTCAGTTGCTCAGTGACCGGCGGCCAGTGCACACGTGACCAGCAGCAGCTCTACATTGTACGGTAACCGGCTTCTTAATAGAAGCGACTTATTTACATTTCCTGTGTACTTTCTCTTGCAGCTCTTTATACTTTAGTGTGCTCGCGTGTTTGTTTATTAAGAATCGCGTTTATTTGTCAGCTCAGTTACTGAATTTTTTTATTTATTAGCTCGCGTATATATTTTTCAGATTCGCCGTTAATAAGCAGTTCAGCGTTAGGTTTATACCTTGCAAAGCTCGTTGTTTATCAAACTTCTCTTGCTGCTGTGTATATTTACTTAGATTCGCGTTCAACTAGTCAGTTCAGTGTATTCATCCGCAGTGTAAATCCGCCACTCACTGCTTCTGTTTTGTTTTGATCGTACTCGCGGTTGGTAATCCTACACTTCAGTTGCTCAGTGACCGGCGGCCAGTGCACACGTGACCAGCAGCAGCTCTACATTGTACGGTAACCGGCTTCTTAATAGAAGCGACTTATTTACATTTCCTGTGTACTTTCTCTTGCAGCTCTTTATACTTTAGTGTGCTCGCGTGTTTGTTTATTAAGAATCGCGTTTATTTGTCAGCTCAGTTACTGAATTTTTTTATTTATTAGCTCGCGTATATATTTTTCAGATTCGCCGTTAATAAACAGTTCAGCGTTAGGTCTATACTTTACAAAGCTCACTGTTTATCAAACTACTGAGTCCTCTGACGTACTTACTTGGAAGAAACAAAGGTTTATATAATGGCTAGGAACTGTGACTGCTGCGAACGGATGGAGGCAGAGTTGGTGACTCTTCGCTCGCAGCTTCAGGCGGCGTTGGCTTCGCTGGCAACGCTTGAGACTGCGGTGGGTGGGCGCCGCTGTTGTGGGCCGCTCGCGGGGGTACAGCAGACGCCCTGTGCGTCTGTTGTGCCCTCCGATCGGCCTGCGGCTGTGGCCAGCCCGCTCACTGCCCGCGAGGAGGTAGCCCCCCAATCCGTGGTGGATTGGGAGGTCCCCTCAGCGCGTGTCAGGCGGCGTAAGAATTCCCGGGGGACCGAAGTGGAGGCCTCCCCGGTTAGTCTTGCCAACAGATTCGAGGCGCTGTCTGTGGCAGGGGATGTTCCTGATGCGGATGGTGTCGCTTGTCCTGTACTCGCCCCTCTGCCTTCAAGATCCGGGCACTCACAGAGGGTGGGTTTGTTGGTAGTTGGGAGCTCCAACGTTAGGCGGGTAATGGAGCCCCTTAGGAAAATGGCTACTAGGGAGGGGATAAATTCCAATGTGCACTCCGTGTGCATACCGGGGGGAGTCATTCCGGATGTGGAACGGCTCCTTCCGGATGCCATGAAGAGCACAGGGTGCAGCCAACTGCAGGTGGTGGCTCATGTTGGGACCAATGATGTGTGTCGCTTTGGATCGGAAGAGATCCTCTCTGGTTTTGAGCGGCTATCAGAAGTGGTTAAGACTGCCAGTCTTGCTTGCAAGATGAAAGCGGAGCTCACCATCTGCAGCATTGTCGACAGGACTGACTGCGGACCTTTGGTTCAGAGCCGAGTGGAGGGTCTGAATCAAAGGCTCAGACGGTTCTGCGACCGTGTCGGCTGCAGATTCCTCGACTTGCGCCAAAGGGTGGTGGGTTTTCGGGTTCCGCTAAATAAGTCAGGAGTCCACTACACTCAGGAAGCGGCTACACGGGTAGCCGAAATTTTTTCAAAGGGCCAGATGGTCTTCAGAAAGGATAGAATAAATAAAACAGGGGGTGGCGTGTTTATTGCTGTTACAAACGGTTTATCCTGCAACGAAATTGAGGCAGATACTTCCTGTGAATTGGTCTGGGTAGAGGTTATACCTGACCACCGAAATAAATTAATAATTGGATCTTTTTATCGGCCCCCTGACTCAGACGATGCGGTTGCAGAAATGTTCAAAGAAAGCTTGAATCATATTTCAAATAGGTATCCGAAGCATACTGTTATAATCGGTGGCGACTTTAATTTACCCTCGATATGTTGGCATAATTACGTATTCAAAACCGGGGGCAAATATAAAACATCGTCCGAACTAGTTCTGAATGCTTTTTCTGAGAACTACTTCGAACAGTTAGTTCATGAACCCACTAGAATAGTACGTGATTGCGAAAATACTCTTGATCTCCTAGCAACAAATAATCCCTAGATAGTAAAGAGCATCAAAACAGATACAGGGATTAGCGAACATCGAGTTGTAGTAGCGAAATTCCCAAATGCACCAAAAATAAACGAAAAATATATCTATTCAATAAAGCAGATAAAAATTCGCTTCACGCTTTCCTGAGTGATAGTCTCCAGTCCTTCAAAACTAAAAATGCGAGTGTAGATCAGTTGTGGTTTACATTCAAAGACATAATATCAGTAGCAATCGAGAGATTTATACCAAATAAATTAATAAAAGAGGGGGCTGACCCCCCGTGGTACACAAAACAGGTCAGATCACTGTTGCAGAAACAAAGAAAAACGCATGCAAAATTTAAAAAGACACAGAATCCGCAAGACTGGCAATCTTTTACTGAAACTCGCAACCTAGCGCGGACTTCAATGCGAGAATCTTATAGTTGTTTCCACAACGAAATCCTGTCTCGTATTCTTGCAGAAAATCCAAAGAAATTCTGGTCATATGTGAAGTACACTAGCGGCAAAACACAAACAATACCTTCACTACGCGATAGCAATGGTAATACTACCGACGACAGTACTGCTAAGGCAGAATTACTAAACACAGCTTTCCGAAATTCTTTCACCAAAGAAGACGAAGTGAACACTCCAGTATTCAATCCAAGAACAGCTGCCAGCATGCGAAACTTAAAAGTAGATGTTCCTGGAGTAGTAAAACAACTTAAGTCACTAAACAAAAATAAATCTTCCGGGCCAGATTGTATACCAACTAGATTCCTCTCAGAGTATGCTGATGAAATAGCTCCGTACTTAGCTATAATTTACAACCGATCACTCAGCGAAAGATCCGTACCCAAAGACTGGAAAGTTGCCCAAATTACTCCAATATTCAAGAAAGGCAATAGGAGTGATCCCCAAAATTACAGGCCTATCTCATTGACGTCGATTTGCAGTAGGATTTTGGAACATATACTTTGTTCGAATATTATGTACTACCTCGAAGAGAACGACCTATTAACTGATAGTCAGCACGGATTCAGAAAGTATCGCTCTTGCGCAACACAGCTTGTCCTTTATTCACATGAAGTGTTAAGTGCCATCGACAAGGGATCTCAAATCGATTCCATATAATTGGATTTCCGGAAGGCTTTTGATACTGTACCCCACAAGCGGCTTCTAATAAAATTGCGTGCTTATGGAATATCTCCCCAATTGTGCGATTGGATTCACGATTTCCTATCAGAAAGGACACAGTTCGTTGTAATTGACGGTAAGTCATCGAGTAAAACATAAGTGATATCTGGCGTTCCACAGGGAAGCGTTATTGGTCCCCTACTCTTCCTCGTGTTTATAAACGATTTAGGAGATAATCTGAATAGCTCCCTTAGACTGTTCGCGGATGATGCTGTCGTTTATCGGTTAGTGAAGTCAACAGAGGATCAAAAGCAACTGCAAAGCGATTTAGACAAAATTTCTACTTGGTGCGAAAATTGGCAATTGACACTAAATAAAGAAAAGTGTGAAGTAATACACATGACCACTAAAAGAAATCCGCTGAACTTCAATTACGCGATAAATCAGTCAAGCCTTAAGGTCGTAAATTGTACCAAATACCTAGGAGTTACAATTACGAACAACTTTGACTGGAGAGAACACATAGAAAATATTGTGGGGAAGGCGAACCAAAGGTTACGTTTCATTGGCAGAACGCTTAGACGATGCACCAGCTCCACCAAAGAGACTGCCTACATCACACTTGTGCGTCCTCTCTTGGAGTACTGTTGCCCCTTGTGGGACCCTCACCAGGTGGGACTGACGGAAGATATTGAGAAGGTTCAGAGAAAGGCAGCTCGTTTTGTTTTATCACGTTACGGGGGGGAAAGCGTCACGGAAATGTTGCACGAATTGGGGGTGGAAATCATTAAAAGAAAGACGTTATTCATTGCGGCGTGATCTGTTTGCGAAGTTTCAATCACCGACTTTTAGTTCTGAATGTGAAAATATTTTGCTAGCACCCACCTACTTAGGGAGACATGACCATCCCAATAAAATAAGAGAAATCAGATCGAAAACGGAACGATTTAGGTGTTCTTTCTTCCCGCGCGCTATTAGAGAATGGAACGGTAGAGAAAAGTTATGAAGGTTAATGAACCCTCTGCCAGGCACTTAAATGTGATTTGCAGAGTATCGATGTAGATGTAGATGTATCGGTATACTACGTCTTACACATCAATGGCAACGGATTCTACACAACGCTGGTTACTAATTTGAAGGACAGTAACAGGTGCAAACATGTTACGCTTTTTTATAGGTTGTGAATAAATAGTTGTCGCTATTTAACCCTATAATGCAACACTTTTTATTTGAAGCTATAAAAACTACCACGATTAATGAATAATGCGTATATACTGAGAAAAATATTGAAAAAGGAATCCTAAAAATTATTATGCACTGCTAGTAACGAAAAGTTCATATCTCGTCAGCTATATAGTGCTTCCATGATGTACCCGTCGCAAAAAAAAGTCACTATTATGCCTTTAATCTTTCCAGAAAGTAACTAATAGTGCAACATTAGTATGTGATTGACTACTTTTTCATGCCACAGGAGGAATACTAAAGTAAACAAACGCACATGTTTGGACTACCTCAATGCAGCAAACTGTCGAACTGATTCAGTAGCAATCTGCGATTTATAATTTATACGAGTTACTAGCTGTGTAACACTATGTATAGAAGCAACTACAAATGAATTTGTGGTAAAAGTTTGATCAGTTTGAGAGATAATGGGAAAAATAAGGTATATAAGCTGATCAGCTACACTATGCATTAAAACGGTTAAGTTACAACCCTCATTCATACAGACGCCCAGTGCTGCAGTTGTCATAAGATTCTTTTAAAAACCAGTCCTTTTAATGCACTGTGAACGCGATTCCGCGTCATATACTGGTGGATATCGCTAGAGGTCTGCGAGGATGTTATCCACACCCACACCACATCCGCAAGGTCCATATCTGCAAACTCATCCGCGGCACTTTATCCGCATCCGCAAGTTCGTTATCCACATCTGCAGACATTAAAATTTTGAATGGGTAATAGGAATAGATATCTGTATTTAAAACAATCAAATGTTCAAATGTTTGTTAAGCTTAAGGGACTTAACTACGGTGTCATCAGTCCCTAAACTTACAAACTACTTATGAACTACCTACAACTAAGGACGGCACAAATATCCATGCCCGAGGGGGGATTCGAACCCCCGACTGTAGTGGCCGTGCAGACCGTGACTCAGTCCCCTCAGTCCCCTCGGCCACCGCGGCCAGCTAAAACAATCATATGTAATGATATAATTATTATTGGAGTGTCATTTCTCGACAGTTTAACTACTTTTGACTTCTTGAATCACAGTAACTGTTCTATACTTACTCCAAAACTGGCTATTCCAAAATGTTCAAATGTTTGTAAAGCCTATGGGACTTAAATGCAGGGTCATCATAAACTCACAAACTAGTTATGAACTAACTTATACTGAAGACAACACAAACATCCATGCCCGAGGGAGAATTCGAATTCCGACGCGGGAGGCGGCTGTTCAAAACAGGAAAACATTGGCGCTCCGGACATATATAGTAGCGCTTCGGAGCCCGTGTGGTCGGAGCACTACGAAAAGTGCACCTCCATAGCACAGTGGTAGAGTGCCAGACCACAAATCCAAATGTCGCGGGTTCGACCACCGCCAGTTCCTGGGATTTTTATCTGCCACTTTCCACTTCTTTCACCTCTGGTAGTGTTGCTGATGTGAAAAATACCGAGTAGAAATGTTCAAATGTTTGTAGAACTTATGGGACTTAACTACGGGGTCATCAGTCCCTAAGCTTACAAACTACTTATGAACTAGCTATGACTAAGGACGGCAATATCCATGCCCGAGGGTGGATTCGAACCCCCGACCGTAGTGGCCGTGCAGACCGTGACTGGAGCGCCTCAGTCTCCTCGGCCACCTCGGCGGGCTATAGCGAGTAGCACCGTGATTCGGAACCCACGTTAAACTGTAGGTCCCCGTATAACTGGCTGGGTAGGTCAGTTCGAAGGTCAGAGGGAGATAGACGGCATACCAGCTCCAAACAGGACCATGCCTAGTAAAGCACTGTGGTGTTCAAACCAATCTCCGGATTGTTGACTGACCTTTACCTTACAATGAATAAATAAATAAATAAATATAGGATGGAACGGTTCTTTCGGAGTTTTACAAAAAGAACACTTTGTTTTCCCAATATTGACGCACAAGAGTTTATGTGACAAAGCAAAGCATGTCATTTCAAATGTTAAAACTGCCGTCTACTTTGGTAACTCTCAGCAAAAAGTCACAATGTCGGACGCAGCTAAGGCCAGCCTATACAATCCAACATTGAGTATCTTCCTAAATACGTTACTTTCACTGTACTTGATTATGAAAGTTGCTATAAAATGACATTGTCAATCTTTATTACTTCCGTCACCATTTATCTAATACATAAACATGAATGTTTGTTTCTTCGTATTTTATGCGCGGCTGTGCCGTTCATTCGGATGCGATGAAACAGTGTAAGAATATACTTTTTACTCACAAAACAGGCCACTATATCGTTAATCTTCTCCTTGCAATGAAATACGTATCGAAATTTTTCCGCCGGTCGCGGTGGCCGAGGGAACTGCGACGCGCCAGTCACGGTCTGCACGGCCACTACGGTCGGGACTTCGAATCCCCCCTCGGGCATGGATATTTGTGCCGTCGTTAGTATTAGCTAGTTCATAAGTAGTTTCTAAGTTTAGGGACTGATGACCCCATAGTTAAGTCCCATAAGCTCAACAAACATTTGAAATTGTTTGATTCTTTTTCCCAAATTGACGATTCCAAGCCGCTGTGGAGTAGCCGAGCGGTCTAAGGCGCTTCGTTGCGGAGCGCGCGGTTGCTCGCTGTGGGAGTTTAGAGACCTCCCTGGGGCATGGGTGTGTGTGTTGTCCTTAGCTTAGTTTACCTTAGTTTAAGTAGTTTGTAAGCTACGGACTGATGACCATGCAGTTTGGTCCGATAGATTTACAAACATTAGAACATTTTTGACGATTTCAATTTGTTACCCTTCACTAATGTGAAATCACCTCCTTTAACTTTACACGATATAGTATCTATTGACGTCGTGTTCATTTTAAGATAGAACTGTCCCTGTTGACATAAAAGTTTTCTGGGTGTTGTACCGCGTCATGATGTAAGAAGGCTATTACTTAACCGACGTTTCGGCCAACGTTACGAGTGTGGGGAAGTATACATAGGTGAGACAGGGAGGGCAGTGGCAACGCGGATACACGAACATGAACGCTACATTCGATTAGACCAACACAATAATTCTGCAGTAGCCGAACACCAGCAAGATTGCAGCAAAAAGATAAAATTTAACGATGCCAGAATATTCGCCAAGCAACCAGGGATGGTTAAACGCAAGATAAGGGAAGCCATCGAAATTGTAAAACACCCTAATAACATGAACAGAGAAGATGGACTCAGGCTCTCCCCTCCTGGCTACCAGCCATCACAGCGAAATAGGCCGCACTGACAACACAACACACGAGCGTCACTTGTAAGCTACTGCCGCCGCGCGGCCCACGGCCAGCAGGAGAAAAACGGAAGCCCTCACCCCATTCGCCGATGAACACCAATCATGTCTCGCTATGCAAAAAGCAACGGCTAACCCCCACTCCCTCCACCTCAGCATCCTATCGTAATAAAGTTGCATTCTTCCGCCAAAAATTCACCAATAACATCGCTTATTTTAAAAAATTATGACGTGTTGTCTAATTGAAAGTAATATAAAGTGTAGTAACAACCAGCTCACATCAGTATACCCAGATGAAAGCCACTGTAACGTAGGCCGAAACGTCGGTTATTTAAGTAATAGCCATCTTACATCATGACGCGGTATAACACCCAGAAAACTTTTATGTCATCTGACTCTGGCCACGGAAGCCTACGTAATTATGTCACTGTATTCACTGCAATGTAGGTTGTCACTCGGTCACTACAAAGCGTCAACTGAAGGCAGCGGAAATTCGACAGTGGGCAGTGGGCCGGTTTGCCACCCAGAAAGCACCGCAGATTAGACACGGTTGCGTAAACAGAATAGACACAGATTCCTCTGGTACAGATACGTCCATTGTGGCCATGGGATGAGGACAACAGTATTCCAAGAATGTTCACAGGCTTGAAGTTTTCAGCTAACATTTCAACAGATGTAATGGGCAAATGCCTCGCTCTTTATCCGCATATAACACGCAGATATCCGCGTCGCTCACAATTTTATCCGCAAAGTAAGAAATACTGCTGATATCCGCATCCGCGAATATCTCTACATATCGCTATGCCATGACTTCGGTCATAGTATAACGGAGTTTCCTGAAAGGCTAAGGGGTGTTGCCAGAAACATGTAACAGAAGATACTGTAACGTGGTAACGAAATTTAAAGCAGCAGTGTGTACAAGGGAATGAAAAAGTTGGTCCTACAGGATCCCCTACACCTACACTACTTTTTACCTGTGACTCGGGAGAAATAGCGCTGATACGAGCCCGCTGCGGCGCGCTGCTCGGTTCCTTGAGTAAAACAGTTGGCGCAGCCGAGAAATAATGACGTCAGACACTGCGATGGCGGCGAGGGGGGGACTGCGCAGTGAATTTGGTCTCCCTCAGGTGGCGCGCGGGGTGGGAAGTGGAGGCAGCCGTCACGTCGCGGCGAGCAACTCGCCAGCTGTTGCGCAACTCGATTTGCCGCGCGCCCCAACTCGATTCCCTCCCCTGTCCGACCGGTGCCTCCGCGAGACTGCTCGGCGCCCGCCGTCTTCTGTTTTATTGCGTTCGTCAGCTTTCATGAGGCCCGACGTCCGGATATTCGGAAACGTAACGAGTCGTTCCCGTTACTTCAGCCTCCTGGCGTAGCTCCGAGAATCGTTCGTAGGAAATTGAGGCTTTCTGGATTGGTACTGGAAAGCAGAGCCGTGCAGCGCGCCACATTTACCCGCCCGAGCTCGCCTGCGTCCGGCCGCTGCGCTCTGCTGCCCGCACCGCGGGTAGTCGGGCCGCAGTGTACCGCTGTACACAGCGAGCGAGCTGCGATGCGCCGTCGAGTCCCGACACTCGCCGGGCGAGCGGGTACCCGCCGGGCCCGTGCAACAGCGCTACAGGCGGCGCTGCGAGCGGGGGAATGCAGACAGTTCTGAGCAAGGCGTTGTAATAATCAAAGCGTAGGCTTCACGCACCTTTTGTGCTACCTACATAGCAATTTATAAGTTATCTATCGTTATGTCTGAAGTAAATAGCGAACAGGACAGATCGTACCAACGTAGGAGTAGACGATCTGAGGAAGAAAAAAACGACGTTTCCAGGAAACTGGCAGAGAGAATCTACAAGCGTTTACAGAGATCTGGAGACAGCATTGTATGGGAGTGTTTTATGATGATTGTAGGTAATGAAAATAATCCTGTGGGATTTGCAGAGTGTAATGGCTGCCGTAAATTATTGTCGTTACGAGATGGCAGTACCACTACGCTGTTACGGCACCTGAATAGCTGCAAAGCTTATCTGAATACTGATTTGAACGTTTGTAGCAATATTCCAGGGTCAGCAAAATCTTTTGTGCTGGAGAAATGTGTAAGAATGTGTGCAATAGAGTTGCGGCCCTTCAGCACAGTTGCGGGAGAAGGATTTCCAGATCTCGCACAGACTCTGATGGAGATAGGAGCACAGTACTCCAATGCAAGTGCCAAAGACGTTCTTCCTCATCCTTCAACAGTTTCTAGGAACGTAAAAAGAATACCAGACGAATACCGTGTTTGCAAACTACTGGATTTTTAAAGATTTCCTGTTTACCTTGTCAGAATTTTAGCTAGATAATTAGTTGGACATCTTTGAACAAAATTAAATATCACATCACCGTAGGGCATATAATTTTTTGCCACATACATGAAATACGTAGGTTTACTAGGAACAAGGAACTGAAGCGATTTAAGGAATAATCTTATTCTTTATGTTAGAGCCATAACTTAGTTTAATATGAAGTGAAAGTGAAACACCGTGTAAGTAAGTACTGAGCAAAGTATAAAATTACCTACAAATTTGCTGGAGCCGGCTAACGCGAAGCCAACGACTTTCAACGTGCTTAATATTTCCGGCGCGAGTCGATTCGGCTACCGTTTTGCTTCTGCACCACAAAATTGGACGTTCTGCTTTTACCAGGTGCATTACTGCGCACGTCTATTTTTTCCCCTCGCAGCTGATAGTACACTGACAATTTAGTCAGTGAGGAAAAATCCCAAGTGTTTCAAGATACATGAAAGACTGTCCAGCGATACAAAACTGATAACTGCGACCTTGAATGTCACTTCTCGAATAGGTGACTCCCTCGGGGTTTCAGCTACCCCCCAGCCAAAGGGAAAAGGGGGGAAAAATAAAATAAAACAACAACAATGGTCCACACGCCTGTATCGAGAAACAGTAATTAGTGTACTTCCCTTGGAGTGGTTAAGCGTAAGCTGTAACTACTAACATTCTACCAGTTAATCCTTTCTAATGCCCTCGATTGCAACTTAACGATGTTTATTTTTATTTATCTACTTATTTTTTCTTAGCAGCAAGGAAACGTCAAGCAATTTAGCGAAATGTCCACAGAAACGCTGTTCGAACCCGCGCTGAATGCGTGTACATGCTATCGCAGCACTGATGCTGCTCATTAACTCGCAATTACTCATGATTTGAGACAGCTCTATTGCACTCGCGTTAATGGCTATTCTAAAATGCATCGGTCATTAAGCTGCCCAGTATATAACTTTTTCAATACATGATTTGTAAATGAAAAGTTTAATGCTTTGTTAGAAAGCTAAGTTGCTGTACTATTAGATGTCCAAAAATCAGTTTTTTTAACCCTATAGTTTCTTCAGAATCGAGTGAAAAGCATTATGAAACTAAAATCTCACGCGGAATGAAACGCAGACATGTTATTTTTTCCAAGGAAAGTAAAGCTTGTAAGGAAAAACTAAGTTAATAAGCCGATGTAGGATGGTCGTTCGTAACGTGAACAGTTTTTAGAGTGTGAAAATCGGAACAGTGTATTGTCCGCTAAGAGCGCAGCGGCTGGCGGGCGCATGCCCCGGCTAGCAGCAGAGCGGCACGGGCGGCCGGGCGGACCGGCAGTCTTCGGGTAGTTCGGGTACCCGCGCTGCCCGCACCGTCCGGTGGGGCTCGTGCCGGCAGGCCGGGCAGCGCGGGGCCAGGCCCGCCCGGGAGGCGCGGCTACGAGCCCGGGCGGGTAGCGCAGGCCCGCTGCAAGCCTCTGCTGGAAAGCGCAGTTACTGCGGGAGTGGAAACCAGTCAGATTCGCTACTGATTTTTTTTAACGTAGTCACACCTGAGTTGGTAATGCCTCCTTAACAGCATTACAGAAGGCGAAAATGTGGTGGCCAAAGCTGTGATACGTATGAAAAGGCACACGGCATGTCATCAAGCGTATTGTATGTCATGCAATATGCCTCTATTTAGAATGTACTAGCTGAAAACTCGGCGTTGTCGGGGTATTTATTTATTCACTACTCTTTGTCCATCTCCCTCCCCTTCTTTGTCTTTGTCTCTTTCTGTTAATCTTTCTCTTTGTTCATCTCGATCTCTCCTCCTCGTCTTATTCCTCTCCATCTGTATTGCATTCATCTTATCGTTCTCTCTCTGTTCAACGTCGCCTCCTCAGTTAATCTTCTCCTCCAGCTGTTGGCAATGTTGCCATCCTCTGAAGCTCAAAAGTCCCATTCGGGTATTCAAAATGTCCCTTTTTAGTACTTTTCAGCATAAAGTGTCCCACGACAAATAATAAAAACTAAAACGAGAGAGAGAGAAACACGATTCTATAATTAATGCTGTTTGAGCTCTATGATGGACAGGAAAACAAAGATAAGAAGAAGCATACATTTCTAACACTCGTACTTCTAATTGATTTCTGAATGGGAATTGGATATCTACACGACGGCACCAACTAAATAACTCATTTTCATCTCACTTTTCGCACAAAAAAAAAAAGGTCCCTTTGTCCCTTACTGAAAAATAATTGTCAAAATGTCCCATGATATGGGACAAATCCCACGGGTTGGCAACACTGCCTGTTGTTGGTGATGTTCCGTACTCGACTTGTCACAGGGGATGACTTATGCTGGATTCCAGTTCTTTGCTGCTGCTCCTTGCTACTTTGACTCCGTCCACGTGCACATTACTCAAAACGAAGTTAGTAATTCGATGCTAGAGATTTCGACTAGGGTGGCTGTATATTGATGATGGGCTACAACATGTTTGATTTTTAAGTAATAAAGTTTATTTACCATTTTTAAAACTTAATAGGCGAGAAGCAATGAAACCACTAGATTCCTTAAATAAAATTACCTCGATCTCCCATGATTGCAGGAAACAATATACCTACAAATATTCAACCGTTAGGTTAATATTCTAATAATGTACCATTGTAAAGTTCTAAGTGCACATCACCGTGCAATAACTAAATCAGAAATCGCAGATAATATTTCTAAGTCTCGACAACAATTATTATATTTTATTTATTTTTTATTTTTTACCTCACTGTCAGAATGATGGTGTGCCATCCGAGATCATTTCGCCCTGTCCGGCCTTAGTGTAGGGTTATTCTGAGGTGTCCCATTTTATTGTTGATACTGGGATTTTTTCTCCCCCTCTCGGTCCGCCTTATATAGCCGTGCCGACGAAAATTCCAGAAAACGTCGCCTAATGACCCAATGGTTCTGCCTCTACATTACATGGTGGCATCATTAGATGCGCACTGACACATATGAATCGATAACCCATATTAATTTAAAGGGGTAACAATTGCCCCAAAACAGTTTTTAACAAATGCACATTTTATGCAAGTCCGATAAACGTTTGTATTTTGTTTTGTTTGCCCGTTGCACATAATTATGAAAGCAGTCTTTCAATTCAAGTGAAGTGTTTTTGTCGAAAGTCTTTTCACTGTGGTTTTTTTTCTTAATTTTTAATGCACTTTCAATGCAGTCTTTCGATTCGTATGAAGTGGTTTTTCGAAAGTCTTTTTACTTTCTTTTTTTTTAATACCTTTCCATTTGAACACTTCTCATACATCATTTTCCTAAATTTTTGTGTAGATCGTCCTTCACAGTTTGTCACCTCCAACTATATGGCACTCATGTAAAAATCTGTTTTATATCGAAATATTTGATATGGGTTTTTTTA